>JBAIAC010000046.1:0-1329151 GCA_037349315.1 Chelydra serpentina | reverse complement strand
CGTGCAGAGAGGAACACTGGTGATTACATGGGAATCCCCCAGACTGACGCCAGGAACGTCACAGCACAGAGGGAACCTGGGGGTGGGGAGGGGTGGGGGTCAGGACTCTGCACAGTGTCTGGCACAGCTTCATGGAGCAAGCAGGGGTGCCCTGGTGGGACGGGTGGGGCTGGAACCAGGACTCGGGCTCATGGGGGGAGCAGAGACCGCACCAGCTATTCAGGGCATCTCACAGCAGGGGAGATTCTAGCCCGGCACTGAACACACGTCACCTTTCTGTTCCCAGCGCTGAGTCCCAGCAGCCAGGAGATCTGCTCAGCTCCCGGTGAGTCCATCTGTCTGTCTGTCCCCAATCTATGCATGGCATTTACCCCTCCATCTCCAGGGCCTCCAGCCACCACCCCTTGGGCCGCTCCCTGCTCAGCGTGGTGGCAGTGGCACGGGGCGGACGGGGCTGTGTTGGATCCAAGAGAGGCACGCGGGTCTCCTGGCTGACCCCTCACTGCCCTGCTGCCTTCTCCTGTGACCTGAGGCTGGTGTGACAGGCGGGTGAGAGAGACACATCCATGGCCCATCCCACCCCCGGTGCACGGGCCCTGGGAAGCAGAGAACGCCATGGCACTGACCCCAAGGAATTCACCTTCCCACAGCACTGGCTCCCAACCCCTTGTAGCCACGGGGTTGTCTCTGGACACAGGGTTGTCCTCATGTACACAGCCTGTGCCTTGTCCTGGAATGTCAGCAGCACCGTCAACAGGCAGCCCCAACCGGGCAGGGGGCTTTCACGAGGGTATGGCCTGAAGGGCCAATCAGCTCACCAGGGATGAGCTCCCATATGGCCCCAGGGGCAGGAGGGGCACAAGGACAGGGAGGATGTGAGAGCAGACGCCGGAGGGGTTAGGGATTGGACACAGCTCCTTGGCTGTTAGTGAGCTCCCTGGGGCAGCGACTGGCCTCAGGCCTCAGATCTGACATTATCGCTCCAATTACCCTGCAGCCCTTCAGCAGGCAGAGCTCCTGCCCTGCAGTTTGACGCTGGCCCGTGCTGTGTACACAGCCCTGAGCCCAAACGCCGCAAGTCCAAATGAGCTGACACGGGTCAGCTGCAGGTTTTTAACTGCAGTGTAGACAGACCCTTAGAAGCTGAGAGCTGCTTCCACAGCAACCAACTTCCTTTGGAAAAATGCTCCCCGGGCTCCCCCTAAAATGGGAGCCACTGACAACCCCACTGACAGCTCTGACCCATTCCCCTTCCCAGGTGATCTCCCTGCCCCCACCCTCTACCTGAGCCAGACGTCTGCCCATCCAGGGGACTCCGTGCTGCTGCAGTGCTCCGTGATCTCCCAGGCCCCGGTCACACGCATCGTATTCTGTAAGGACGGGGATGAGATTTCATCCCAGATGGGTATGGAGGACAAGGTCACCTACTGCTATAACCATACAGTGTCCAGTGGCAGCTCCGGGAATTATGTTTGTATCTATGAGATGAAGAACAGTGACAAACGGGTGACCAAATCCCAGCTCAGCCCTGCTAAGCACCTCAGCGTGACCCGTGAGTGAGGTGTGAGTGTGAGTGTGAGTGAGATAGAGAGAGAGAGAGACTCTGACGGGTTCAGTCACAGAGACCCCCTTGGGATTGTCACCTGATGTGCTGAGATTATCTCTGAGCCCTTTTTTCCTGATGGCTTGGGACTCCAGAACCCTGCCTTGTTAAGCCAGACACACTAGCCTGGTGCAACACAGACCCAGGGTCTGAACCACACCCCCAAAGCTGCACGCTTTAACTGAAAACCACTCAGCAGGTCACTTATCTCCAGCACCCAGACACCCATTTCCCAATGGGATCCAAACCCCAAATAAATCTGTTTTACTCTGTATAAAGCTTATACAGGGTAAACTCATAAATTGCCCATCCTCTATAACACTGATAGAGAGATATGCACAGCTGTTTGCTCCCCCAGGTATCTTACTCTGGGTTTAATAATAAACAAAAGTGATTTTATTAAGCATAAAAAGTAGGATTTAATTGGTTTCAAGTAATAACAGACAGAACAAAGTAAATTACCAAGCAAAATAAAACTACACCTGCAAATCTAAGCCTAATACATTAAGAAACTGAATACAAGTAAATCTCACCCTCAGAGATGTTCCAATAAGCTTCTTTCACAGACTAGACTCCTTCCTAGTCTGTGCCCAATCCTTTCCCTTGGTACAGTCCTTGTTAGTTCCAGCTCAGGTGGTAACTAGGGGATTTCTAATAACTGGAAGCCCCTTTTGTTCTCTTTCACCTCCTTTTATATCTTTAGCGCAAGGCAGGAATCTTTTGTCTCTCTCTGGATCCCCACCCCTTCTTCTAAATGGAAAAGCACCAGGTTTAAAATGGATTCCAGTATCATCTTACCTGGTCACATATCCTCTGAGACCCCAACCTTCATTCTTCCCAGCCTGACTCACAGGAACACAGGAAGGCTTGCAAGTAAACAGAGCCATTTACAACTAATTGTCCTAGTCAACGGGAGCCATCAAGATTCTAAACCACCATTAGTGGCCCACACTTTCCATAATTACAATAGGACTTCAGAGTTATATTTCATATTTCTAGTTTTAGATACAAGAATGATACATTCATACAATTGGGATGCACATACTCAGTAGATTATATGCTTTGTAATGATACCTTACAAGAGACCTCAGCAAGGGAGGTTTAGGTTGGACATTAGGAAAAAGTTCCTAACTGTCAGGGTGGTTAAACACTGGAATAAACTGCCCAGGGAGGTTGTGGAATCTCCATCTCTGGAGATATTTAAGAGTAGGTTAGATAAATGTCTATCAGGGATGGTCTAGACAGTAATTGGTCTTGCCATGAGGGCAGGGGGCTGGACTCGATGACCTCTCGAGGTCCCTTCCAGCCCTAGAATCTATGAATCTATGAAAACCTTTTGCATGAAGCATATTCCAGTTACATTATATTCACACTCATTAGCATATTTCCATAAAACATATGGAGTGCAACGTCACAGACTGTATCCCAGCTCAGCCCCGGCCAGTAACAGGGTGGCTGGAGGCGGGAGGGAAAAGGCATTTCTCTCCTGCAGGAAAATCTGACATTTCAAATTTTATTTTCATATGGAATCAGGACGAAAAGTCAAAAAGTGATATATTTCATGGAACAGAAATATTTTGATTCAGAAACATCAAAGTGCCTTGTCGAAATGTTTTTATTTTGCAGAAACAGAATTTTCTGATGGAAAACTGTTCCATTGGGGATTTGTTGACCAGCTCCACACATCTCTACATGCCCTACAGATCTCAGGCCCCAACCCAGGAAACCACTGAACATGAGCTCAAGTCCAGCCCTATCCAGGAGAACACCTTCTATGTAGGTGCTTATCTTTAAGCACCTGCTAAAGTCCCATTGATGGAACTAAAGTGGTTGTTTGAAGTTAAGTTTGTGCCTGGGTGCTGTCCTGAATCCTAATGCTTCCCTGAAGCAGGGCAGTTCCCACAGGGATGCTTCCTGCCTTGAGAAGCTCATCCTTAGAACTGGGGGAAAATCCAGGATTATTTCCACCAAAAATTGTGAACAAAAGTATTTCATTCAAAACTTGTGATGGGAAATGTCAATGTTTTGATGAAATTTTTTTCCTTTGATCTCATTTTGACCAGACATTTTTCTTTGTTTTGGGTTTTCAGGACAAAAATGAGACAAAATATGAGTTAGAACACAAAAGAGTTTTGCTTTGTTTCCTTTCAAAGGGATGCTTTCCTTCTATTTCTGGATTTGGAAAACCAAAATGAAACAACACTGTCAGTTCAAAACAAAACAAAATGTTGTCTTTCATTTCAAAATTATTTCTCTGGAATGACTAAGAAGATCATTGCATGTCCACATTCGGGGGAAAACATGTGATTCAATTAAACTGTGTTTGGATTAAAAAATGTTGGGTCAAAATAATTTGTGGAAAACTTTACTCACAAAGAACAGCCAATAACGTCGCCCTGCAATTAATCGTGGGGTGAGCTCCCTGGGTAGGTCATGAGGACATAAGGAGTCACTTACCACAGGACTCAGCTAGCTCCAGCCAGTGGGGACTTGCCATTGGCTGCTTGGAGAGGCTATTCACAGCAAGGTTCTTTCCTAGGGCCGGATCTGACGCTCGTGTTGGGAATTACAATCCCTGCTGTCATCATTCTGGCTGTGGTGCTTTATCTGCTGGTAAAGAAAGGTGGGTATGACAGTGAGGCCAACCAGTGTTAGTAAATTTACAGACAGACGTAGGAAAGAGAGGTACTTAGATCCCCAGTACCCAGTGTGTCTGCGATGCGGGGAGAGAGATGATCAAAGACACAGTGAAATCAATCATTCATTACTGGGAGGCTGGCTGGGGAGAAGGATCAAAGAGATGATGAAAGGGATCATCACTGTGATTAATTACACTGCTCTACAGCCAAAATGCTTCTGAAATAAATGTAGTCAAACTTTACTAATTCTGGGTCACTGAGAACGAAAATGATGCTTAAAATTGTTGATTGGCTCTAGTTTTCAAGACATGCTATTGGGTCAGTATATACGACCCTTGACTTGGGAATGGCAGAGGATAAGTGAGTTATAAAGGGAAGGGATCTCAATTTAAACCAGAAATGACTATAAAATACATCTTTGACTGGATCTATGAATAAATCTATGACTGGGTTTGGACAGTACTTGCTTTTTAGGCAAAACAATGAATGATGTAATCTGAAGCTGGTATTGCATCATACATGATATGAATTGCATCATGTTATTCCTAGAAGTCATGGATGATGCAATCATAATGAAGCTTACATCACTCTGCTGAACAAATTGCCCTATACCAGCTCTAGAAATCATACAGTGTTGTGCTCTCTTATTTGTCAGTGTTTGATTTTGCAAAGGGACACATTTCTGTTTAGCCAAAGTGAGCAGAGATGCCTCGTACTTGTGTGAACAGTGCAGATAACTTCTGCTATGTTTGTGGCGAAGTGACTTTTGCATCACAAAAGCACAGTATAACCACTATGGTTAAGAAAGCCTATCACCTTTATTTTGGCTGCAAAATTGGAGACCAGGACAAGAGGTGGGCCCCACACATATGCTGCAACACTTGTGCAACAAATCTTCACCAGTGGCTGAACAGGAAAAGGAAATCTATGCCTTTTGCAGTGCCAATGATTTGGAGAGAGCCAACAGATCATACTAGCAATTGTTACTTCTGCATGGTGCCTCCAGTTGGGAAAGGTGTGTCAAAGAAGAAAAAGTGGACTGTGCATTATCCAAACATTCCATCGGCTATACGCCCAGTACCCCACGGAGAAGGACTGCCAGTTCCTGATGCACCAGAATCATTCTCACTTGAGTCAGATGAGGAAGAGGATGAAACTTCTGGTCCTGAACCATCAATGTCACAGGACCCACATTTTCTCCTATCCTCCTCCTCTGAACCACACCTCATAACACAAGGTGAACTGAATGACCTTGTCAGGGATTTGGAACTACCCAAGAGTAAGGCAGAGCTGTTGGGCTCCAGACTACAGCAGTGGAATCTCCTGGCAGGTGATGTTAGGGTTTCCATGTTCCGTGACCGTCAAAAGGATCTTGTCCCATTCTTCTTCATGGAAGGTGATCTTGTAGCCTGCAACAACATCGATGGTGTGATGGCAGCCCTCAACATCGTTCACAATCCAGATGAGTGGAGACTGTTCATTGATTCATCGAAGACGAGTCTTAAAGCTGTTTTACTGCATAATGGCAATGTTTTGCCATCAATTCCAGTTGGTCATGCAGTCCATATGAAGGAAACCTATGACAACATGAAACAACTTTTGAGGTGCATAAACTATGACCAACATCAGTGGCAGCTTTGTGGCGATTTGAAGGTTGTTGCTCTCTTGCTTGGTCTGCAGACTGGATACACAAAGTACTGCTGTTTTCTCTGCAAATGGGATAGTCGTGCAAGAGATTCCCACTACATCAAGAAAGATTGGCCATTCCAACAGTCATTGGAGCCTGGGAGGAAAAGTGTTCAGCATCCACCACTTGTTGAATCAAGGAAGATTTTGTTACTACCCTTACACATGAAGCTGGGTCTGATGAAGAACTTTGTCAAGGACATTGACAAAACACAAGCAGCTTTCAAGTACCTCCATGGAAAATTTCCAAGGTTAAGTGAAGCTAAGATAAAGGAAGGTGTCTTTGTTGGTCCTGAGATTCGTGAACTTCTTCGAGATGATGCATTTGACCATGCACTGCGTGGCAAGGAAAAAAAGGCATGGAAAGCCTTCCAGTTAGTGGCAATAAATTTTCTCGGAAACAACAAGGCAGACAACTACAGGTTGTTGGTGGAAAACCTCCTCAAGGCATACAAAAGCCTGGCTTGCAACATGTCACTAAAGATACATTTTTTGCACTCTCATCTGGATTTTTTCTCACCAAACTGCGGAGCAGTGAGCGACGAGCACGGCGAGCGATTTCACCAGGACATTGCAACAATGGAGAAACGCTATTAGGGAAAATGGAGCCCATCAATGCTTGCAGACTATTGCTGGACAGTGACAAGAGTTGCTCCATTTAATGAATACAAGAAACAAGTCAAGAAGCGCCGAGTAGACACTGAATAGGACTAAACTATGGACATAATAGTTTTTTGCCTTTTGTTTCATAAGAAATTTTATTTCTATAACTCCTTTGCTGATTTTTAAAGTGTTACACAGGACAGGTGAAATAGTATCATGTAAAGCAACCATAAACACATGAAAAGACCTAGGTTTACAATTTATGATTAAAACTCTACTATCTACACAATATACATAGATATAAAATGTAAAAACTTAAGTATCTTAGAAACAGTAGCCAACCAGTTGTTTTAATTGTCATATTTGAATTCAGCACATCAAAATACATACTAAATAGCACATTTTATCTCCGAAGCAGATGACTTCTCAAAAATTGTAGACCAGTGTTATTTGTATTGCAGTAGTACCCTGGAGCCCCAGTCAGGGACCAGAGCCCCATTGTGCTAGGCGTTGTACATTCTTTATTAGGTATTGTGACAAAGTTCCTCCTCTGCCTTGGTAGGTCCTGTGCTTTCCGGTGGATTTGCTTGCCTTAGAGGTTCATGACAGCCCTCAGTTTGGCCACGTTTGCCACTGACTCAAACCTGCTGTTCACTCCGCTAACCTCATCACCGGCCAGCATTGGGAAAAGGGAGGAGAACAATCATCACAGTCTCTGTTGTTCCACCTAGTGGGTCTGGGACAGGCCAGAGACCTTCCCCTCTGATTTGACTCACAGTCCAGGTTAACTCCTCTTGTGTCAAATAGGAAGTTGGAGGAATGGGTGGACCTCGGGCCTGTCCTCTACTCTGGGTTCCAACCCAGGGCCCTGTGGATCACAGCTGTTTACAATGTCTCCTGTAACAGCTGTGTGACAACTACAACTCCCTGGGCCACTTCCGCATGACCTCCCCCCAGCACCTTATTTATCCTCACCACGGGATCTTCCTCCTGATAGCGTTTGTATTCCTCAGTCCTCCAGCAGCACTTCCTCTCACTCCCAGCTCCTTACGTGTCTCTACCTAACTGAAGGGAGGTCTTTTTTTTTTAACCAGGTGCTCTGATTAGCCTACCTGCCTTAATTGGTAGCTTCCTAATTGGCTCGCGGTCTCCTAATTAGCCTGCTTGCCTTAATTGGTTCTAGCAGGTTCCTGATTGTTCTGGAATAGTCCCTGTTAGCTTACCCAGGGAAAAGGTTTAAGTGTAGTAGCCGTGTTAGTCTGTGTCAGCAAAATGAAAATAAGAAAGAAAAACTTGTAGCACCTTAGAGAATTAGGGAAAAGGGACCTGGTTAATCTGGGGCTAATGTATCCATCTTCCACCACTCTCCTGTAGTCATTTGGCCTGACCCTATCACAGTATGTTACTGTAGTGCCCTAGAGCCCCAGTCAGGGATCAGGACCCCACTGTGCCAGGCACTGCACAGATCAGTAATGAAGGGTACAGTCCCTGCCCCATAGATCATCACAATCTAGGACTCAGCCACAGGTGTGTCTGGATGGAATATCGACACACAGGTACCTAAGGCTGCAGTTCAGGAAGGCATCCCCTAGTCAGGAAGGGCCCGTGTGTAAGTGCTTTCCTGAATCAGGCCCTAACAACTCTGAAAATAGAGCTCTGGACACAGCTCTGCCCTGCCAACCTTTCCTCACACAGCGTCCCCAGCCCCAAGCTTTCACAGCACTCGAGTCCCCCCAACAATCTTGAGATTGGCTTAAAACTCATGGGATTTCCAACAAGTCACCAGTGTGGGGGTCTCTGTATTTGCCTGGGGGATTTGATCTTAGGGGGGGTGTCTCTAGTCACATTTTCAGGCTTTTCTCCCCAAATACAAGGGTTATAAATTTACTTTTTTTTTTGGTAATGAAAGCCAAGTTTCTTACAAACTCCCCTGACTCTCAGACCTGGGACTTTACATAGAACATCAAATGCTGTGAGACTGGAACTAAAATTGTGAGACTTGGGGACAGCGCTCTCAAGGGCAGTCAGTGGGGCTAGTGGAGGAGAGCGCTGGGCTGGGCCATGGGGACGGGGCTCTGCATCAATGTGATGATGAATTGGGGCTGTGTCACTCAGTTTCTGTCTCTCTCTGCCCAGGAGGAAATGTGTCCACGTGTCTGATCACAATGTCTCGCTGCCTTCCAGTTGCGTCTCTATTGTGGGATCAAAGGTAGGAGGAGATTATTCCCTCTCCCATCTAGTTTTCTTTCTTGCTCTCTTCTCTCTGCTTCACAGAAGGGCTGGCGGTCACTCCAGCATCTAGGCTGCGCTCAGCTTTCCTGCAATGGGAGCGGGGTGGGGGTGAGGGTGTTTCAGTCTGTTTATTCTGGAGGAATTTTAGAGGCCAGGGCAGGATGAACTCCCTGCTCGGGATGGGATCTGGGGTTATGAGGAGACAGTTTAAGGAAAGGCTTTGCCAGCGACGTCTTCCCATTGAATTCACCGGCAGCAGAGTGAGCGTGTGTGAAAGTTGCCCCATGTGTGAAAGAATGAATGTGACCCTGTTTTACACTTGGGGTGTCAAGGCTGGTCGCCCACAAAGCAGCACTGACCAACCCAGCCAGTTCTCTAGAACTGGGTCTGTTATTCTGGGGCAGGGCTGGAAGTGCCCAGGCCTGGCTGGGAACCAAGGGTCTCCAGTCCCTCCAGCTGCTGTGGGTAACACCCAATGTTAGCTCCATCGGCTGCAGCTGGTTTAGTGCCAGGCTCAGCGTGTCCACACACAGACTTGCCCCAAAACACCCACAGCGGTTCCCTCACAACGGCTGTGATTTCGGTGCAGGTCTGTGTGTGGGGCGGCCGTAGCCCTCCCCTGCCTGTGGGGAGAGCTGGGCAGCAGGGACACCCGTGGGGATTCAGAGAGCGCTGTGCGTGTGAACAATGTGCTCTGTAGAAGGGGCTCTGAGCTGGTCACCTCTGCAGCACTGACCAGGGGACCAGCTCATTGGGCCCCCCAAGGAGCTTCTAAGTGCAGCTGGCTCACTGTCTGCCCACTACCCCGTCAGGGGGTTCTGTGGCTCCCCTCCCCTCCCTCCACACACAGAGACCCTGCAGGGACCCCTCAGACCATATCTAAGGGTGACTCCCCATTGCTCTGCAGCCAGCACGTCACTGAGGGCTCCCCCTGACTCCTGCTCCCTTCCCCCTCTGCCACTTTGCAGCCTGAAAAGCCGTCTGCAGACCTTTTGACGGCCACGGGGCCCATACACTTGTTCTAAACCCTGCCTGGCCCATGTCGGCCTCGTGGCCCCAGAGCTCAGAGCCAATTCATTAGCTGCACATTGCCCCAAGAGGGAGTCCAGGAAATCTACAAGGCCCCGGACCAGATGAGCATGATGCGGGGAGCAGCCACGGAGTCCACGGGGTAACCAGCTGGACACAGAGAGAGAAAGGCGCGTGGGGAGGCTAGAGGCAGTTTCTAGGCTCTGCCAGTGTCCAGCCCAGCCTGGGTTCCCAGTGCAGCAACTCTGCCAATAAAGCTAGTGGGGGCAGGGGACAGAGAGGATATGACACACAGAGCTTCAGTATAGGGAGCCCCTCCCCAACACTCAGCTGCACATGTTCCCTACCTGCCTCCTGCTCCCCTCCCACCTGTACATCTCTGAGCAGCTGCCTCTCCCAAACATTCCCTCCCTCCCTCCTCCTGCCATATGACCAGCCTCTGCCCCCAAACACCCCTACCCTGTCCTCCTGGGACATGGTTGCTGGTTAGCAGAGAGGGCAAGAAGTAAAGAGGCTGGAGACGTGAAGTTGAATTTCCACACGGTGAAAAGACTTTACAGTTCGGCCTTAACAATGAATATTCAGATTTCCAGCACTGACACATTGTGAGAAGACGTGGGCCAAAAATCCAGGTTTATTTGTGTGAAAAATATGCAAAGAAACTGAGAGTGAGCTGAATGGAGATGTACGGTCCTAGCTGGATCTCTGAAAACAGAGAGAAAACACCTGTCATCACTGATACCCCGTGTGCTTATTACTCTCCACAGGGAACAAGTCCAGCCTGACACCAACACCACTCCTGAAGATCATATTGAATGTAAGAGCTTTTGGAGAGTATTCGGGTTACCAGAGTCACCTGCACATGGGGGAGAAAGGCGGGGGCTGGAAGTAAATGTGTTAATTGGTGGGGGATGGACAGATCCCAGATCAGACTGTCTGGCCAAGTGTTACAACAACAAACTGCCTGTGATCAAAGTGAATGAATTGGAGCCCACCTGTTGCTGTATTGTGAGGCTGAAGGCTGAGATACATATGTAGGGGATATTCTTACCTCAGAATGTGTGAGGTTGGATGTATAAATAGAGAAAACTCTTGTTTAAAAAAACCCAAAATGTCTAAGGTGTTTGGAAGCCCTGATGAGTGTCACATCCCAGAGGAAGATTTAGTCCCCCCCCGAGAAGTACAGTCACGCACAACCTGCCGGGCTCTGTTCTACTTAATTATAAATTAACCCAGCGAATCACTAAATCCTCGACCTGGTTGGGAAATAGGGTTTTTTCTGTAGAACATTTAGATAAAAATGATTTTTCTTTAGTTTTTCTCAAAATTTTCTGTGGGAAACATCAACTTTTCAGTGAAATATCAAAAATTGAAATATTGTCAAATGAAAAAGAAAATATTTTGATTTAAAATGGTGCAAGAGGCCTCATGGGAGCTGTAGTTCACGTGCCTCCTGCTCCTGGTCTCCTCTTTGAGCTGGGCTCTCTGGCTCTCCCAGGATGCACCACGTTCTCCCCTCTTGGTGATGGTGGGCAGTACTCTTGGGAGACCTTGGCTGTGGTGCATCATGGGAGATGAAATCCAGCCACCCAGCCCTGCATGTAGAGGAGAATATCAGCACCAGCACAGACAACTCCTGCCTCCCCCCAGCACAATCTAAAGGATAGGACACGTGACCCCCTCACTTATCTCCTCTTCCCAGTGACTTTCCTGCCCTGTGTCCAGCCCAGGGCCACCGTACTTTCCCTTCCCCCACGTTATCCAGCTGCCAGGGACAGGTGCGAGCGTGCCAGGGGCAGGTGCAGCGGGAAAAGGACAGAGTCCCTCTCCCTCCCCTCCCAGCAGGCCAGTCTGAGGGGACACATGAGCCTGTATGCCCGCGCCCCACGCAGCACCACGGTTGTATTTTTAATCACAATATTTTTGGGGTTTCTGGGATTGGTTAAAATATTTCAGTTTGGGGGCATTTGTTTTTTTGAGGAAAATATTGAAATTTTCTGCCAAAAGCTGACCCTGGTTGTGACAAAAAAGCTCTGGTATTGCTGTAATAGCTCTGTGGAAAACCCAGACAGACAGTTTCCTCTGGATATGTTCAACAACCACATTAAATCCTTCTATTTTGGTATCCCCAGTGACCCTGACCAGGATCAGGCTCCATTGTGCTCAGTGCTGCCCATGGAGGAGCCCTGCCCTGGCTGGGGGAGAGGTGGGAGCCGGGGAGTTATCATTCGTGTTCAAGGAAGTGCCTTCCCTTAAGGGCATTTACAGCCATGTGACAATGTGTATCTGTCATTCTCTCCCCAGGTGCCGCCATGAATTGGATCGGAAGCTCCAAGGTGAGTCGCAGCTTTTATTAACGACAAAGTGAAGTGATAGAAAAGAGCTCGTCAGTGACCCATGGGCTTGGAACATGGATTTACTCAGGATTCCCAAGCTTCAGGTTGTGTCTGTTACCCCTGTTCTCACTGCTGCTGCCCCAGATCTCCACCCAGGAGCAGGTAGCTGTCTACCATAAGTGCTGTTAGCCTGGCCAGTCAGGCTCAGCTCACCACAAACACACAGACAGGCATCCAGGAAAAAGGAAAACATCCTTCCCAAACTCCACACCACAGTGTTAGGGGAGAATCCCCCGTTGCCTGAAAATCTATCCAGCTACAGAGGGGCTTTCCTCCACCAGCCTCTCCAGTCAAACAACCAAGGCAGAGATGTTCAAGGTTTCAAAATTCCCATTAAAACTCCTGGGAACTGGACGTTCAAATCCCCTGGACAGGTTTGAAAACCTCCTTCAAAATGTTACCCAAGTGGGAATCAGCTCCAGTGAGACGGATCCTATTAGTGAAGCCCCAGCACCACTTGCTGGTAACCCCCCACCATGGGCCTCCCAAAAGGGAAGGAAGAGAGGAAACGGGTGAAATCCTGGGAGTTTCCCATTGACTTCAGTGCGGGCAGGATTTCTCCCAATGGGTTTGTGTGGGATGTAGGTGTCAGTGGAGCATGCACGGTCTCACACTGCTAACAGCAGCTCTGTGATGGTGCACACACCCTGGGTACCATGTTAGTGGCAGTGAAAGCTGCTAACACAGAGCTTCCTTCCTCTGTTTGCTTCCTTACAATAATTATTTATCAATACTCTAACTGGTATTGTTGTAATTCTTCTGCCAGGTGGAGTCAGCAGCAACAAGGGCCGGGTTCAATATCTAGGGGTTCCTTTTCAACAATACAATACAGAACCAGCTCAAGCCCCATTCAATAACATGGGGAAATTACACACCACCCCTGGGCGCCTCTAGGAGGCAAAACTTCCCCTGTCGCAAGCAGAGAGTCTGAGTGTAGAAAAGAAACTTTTAATGAGAAGGGGGAAAATAACCCGGCATTAACTTGGGAAAATGTTGCAAGCAAGATTCAGAAACATAAAACCATGAGCAAAACACCTGTCCCGGGGTACGTTGGGCTCTTGAGTCCAACAATCAAAAGTTCCTTTAACGTGCCCCTCTCTTAACCACACCCCATGCACAGTGGTTATCCTTGGTCAGTGAAGATCCAGAGTTCAGGGATGCATCTGTGTGAGTTCACCTCCCACCGTAGGGGGTGGGGGAAAGCACCTTGCTTGCTCCACCATCTGGGCACTTGCTCTGGCGCCACCCCGCTCCGCCAGTCACCGTGTCGGTTCCTTGCTGCTCCACCAGCTGCCTGATTTCACTGGCCACCCGCTCACTGCTCCATCAGACATCACCAATGCACATCATCACCTTCTGCTGCCACCTGCTTCTCTACGGTGACGGCTGCAGGTCTGTTTCTTAACCCTCTACCCAGCTCTGAGTGATTTTCAGCTCTTAGTAAAGGAACCTCACTGTTGAAGCAGGCTGGGCAGAGAAGCCATCCCACAACAGCTCTAGGGATCACTGAACAAAACAAACAGACTCTTAATGGAGCCTTGATTAGCTCCATCTTTGAACACTGGGGAGAGGTATGTCAAACCATGTCTAGCACTCTTAAGCAGAGTCCCCCATCTACCAGGTAGGAACACCTGCCCCCACCCCCTCTTGCTTTTCACTGGGGTTTGGCATCCAACCCCCTGCTTAACGAGTTTAGTTGAAGGTGACCCCCTCAGTCAGGGCAGGCGAAGCGCAGTTCGGCTGCCCTTTACTCAGACAAAAAGGATCAGAACATTTCATCACCCCTGCATTCAGTACTAAAGTGATTTGTAACCCAACACCAGCCAAAGTTGGTCACCTTATGGGGAGGAGGTGACCAGCCCTCTGTGGAAAAAGAAGTAGTTCGGGACTATTTAGAAAAGCTGGACGAACACAAGTCCATGAGGCCGGATGCACTGCATCCGAGGGTGCTAAAGGAGTTGGCCGATGTGATTGCAGAGCCATTGGCCATTATCTTTGACAAATCATGGCAATCGGGGGAGGTCCCGGATGACTGGAAAAAAGCTAATGTAGTGCCCATCTTTAAAAAAGGGAAGAAGGAAGATCCGGGGAACTACAGGCCAGTCAGTCTCACCTCAATCCCTGGAAAAATCATGGAACAGGTCCTCAAGGAATCAATTCTGAACCACTTAAAGGAGGGGAAAGTGATCAGGAACAGTCAGCATGGATTCACCAAGGGCAAGTCATGCCTGACTAACCTAATTGCCTTCTATGATGAGATAACTGGCTCTGTGGATGAGGGGAAAGCAGTGGATGTGCTATTTCTTGACTTTAGCAAAGCTTTTGATACAGTCTCGCACAGTGTTCTTGCCAGCAAGTTAAAGAAGTATGGGCTGGATGAATGGACGGTAAGGTGGATAGAAAACTGGCTGGATGGTCGTGCTCAACGGGTAGTGATCAATGGCTCCATGTCTAGTTGGCAGCCGGTATCAAGGGGAGTGCCCCAAGGGTCGGTGCTGAGGCCAGTTTTGTTCAATATCTTCATCAACGACCTGGAGGATGGTGTGGACTGCACCCTTAGCAAGTTTGCAGATGACACTAAACTGGGAGGAGTGGTTGATACGCTGGAGGGTAGGGATAGGATACAGAGGGACCTAGACAAATTAGAGGATTGGGCCAAAAGAAATCTGATGAGGTTCAACAAGGACAAGTGCAGAGTCCTGCACTTAGGACGGAAGAATCCCATGCACTGCTACAGACTAGGGACCGAATGGCTGGGCAGCAGTTCTGCAGAAAAGGACCTAGGGGTTACAGTGGACGAAAAGCTGAATATGAGTCAACAGTGTGCCCTTGTTGCCAAGAAGGCTAACGGCATTTTGGGCTGTATAAGTAGGGGCATTTCCAGCAGATCGAGGGACGTGATTATTCCCCTCTATTCGGCACTGGTGAGGCCTCATTTGGAGTACTGTGTCCTGTTTTGGGCCCCACACTACAAAAAGGATGTGGATAAATTGGAAAGAGTCCAACGGAGGGCAACAAAAATGATTAGGGGGCTGGAGCACATGACTTATGAGGAGAGGCTGGGGGAACTGGGATTGATTAGCCTGCAGAAGAGAAGAGTGAGGGGGGATTTGATAGCTGCTTTCAACTACCTAAAAGGGGGTTCCAAAGAGGATGGATCTAGACTGTTCTCAGTGGTAGAAGATGACAGAACAAGGAGTAATGCTCTCAAGTTGCAGAGGGGGAGGTTTAGGTTGGATATTAGGAAAAACTTTTTCACTAGTAGGGTGGTGAAGCACTGGAATGGGTTACCTAGGGAGGTGGTGGAATCTCCTTCCTTAGAGGTTTTTAAGGTCAGGCTTGACAAAGCCCTGGCTGGGATGATCTAGTTGGGGTTGGTCCTGCTTTGAGCAGGGGGTTGGACTAGATGACCTCCTGAGGTCCCTTCCAACCCTGAGATTCTATGATTCTAAGTGTTTTTCTCACTGTTTTCTTTTTTCCCCAGCCTGCCCTTTCCCCTTGATGGGTCGAGATTTACTTTGTAAACTTGAGGCCACTTTAACCTGCATTCCTGTGGGGCGGGCTTACTGATGAGTTTATTGCAGGGAAGGTTTCAGTGTAGTGGCTGTGTTGGTCTGTGTCAGCAAAAAGAAAACAAGAAAAATACCTGTGGCACCTTAGAGACTAACAAATCTATTGCAGCATAAGCTTTCGGATGCATGGAATGGAACAGACAGTGAACAGATATTTATACATTCAAAGAAATATGGGAAGGTGGAAGTGCCTATACCAACGTTAAGAGGCTACTTAATTGAAAGGAAATAAATTCAATTAAGGTAATGACCGAGCCATCCAAGGTCAATATTCAAGCCTAAGCTAATGGTTACAGGGAAGGAACACTCCTCCCAAAGAAAATAATGTTCCTTCCCCCTCTCCCCCCAGATTTGGCAGGCCTGCCGCCGTCCCTGTGGGGAATCTCAGACACTGATGTGGGACTGCTCCTCTCCGTGGAGCCTGTCCGCATCCGGGTCAAGGCCTCCTTGCTTCCCCCATCTGTTCCCCAGCATCCCTTATTGTTAAAAGCTAGGGAAGGTATACGCCTTATTGTAGAAGGATTTGTAAAGCAGGGCCTTGTTAAGGCCCAACGCTCCCCATGCAACACTCCTATTCTTCCGGTCAAAAAAGCCACCCAAGAAGGAGGGAGACCCCGTGGAGTGGCGTTTTGTTCAGGACTTATGGCTGGGCAATAGGTATGTCGTTCCCCTCCACGCCGTGGTGCCGGGATCTGGCCACCATTATCAGCCAGATCCCCTGGGATGCCCAATGGTTTACTGCTATTGCCCTAAAATCAGCCTCTTTTAGCATCCCTGTCCACCCTGACTCTCAGTGCCTCTTCGGGTTTATCTGGAAGGGGCAATCCTACGTGTGGCAGCGCCTGCCTCAGGGGTTTTGAGACAGCCCGACTATATTCAGCCAATGCCTCTGCCGCAACCTGGAGGGGTTCTCCAGTCCCCACGGATCAACTTTGGTCCTATACGTGGCCGACATTCTGGTGGGGCCATTGTGACCAGGAAGCCCTCCATCAGGACGGTAAGGCCCTTTTACTTTCCTTACACTCCCGGGGACTCTCAACGGGTACGCTATTTGGGATTCATCCTGACCCCTGTGGGCCAACAGAGGGATCCAGCCCGTATTCCAGCCATTCAGCGGTGCCCGTTACCTTCTACCAAGAAGCAGCTGCGGGGGTTTCTCGGACTCATTGGCTTCTGCCGCCCATGGCTGCCATCCCGCGGGGAGTTGAGAAAACCCCTCCATGCACTCACTTCTAACTCGGCCCCGAAACCTTTGCAATGGTCTCCGGAGACTGTTCAAGCATTTACTTTGCTTAAAGACAGTGTTGCCACTTCCATGTCCTGCAGACCCCCCAACTACACCAAGACGTGCCACCTGTTTGTACATGAGAGGGGGGGTGACTAGTGGAGTCCTTACCCAGATGAGCAGACCCCACCGCTTCCCGGTGGCATTCTACTCACAGCAAATTGTCCTAGTGGCCCAGGGAACACCCTCCTGCACTCGCACATTGGCGGCAGGGGTTTGACGTGCCCCTCGTCAATCTGGACCTCATCCTTTTCACGGACGGGAGCCCCTTCTGCTCCGAGGGACAGTGCTTCACCGGCTACGCTGTGACCTCTCAGTGGGACATCATCGAGGCAGCCTCCCTACCAGGCAACTGGGGAGCCCAAGCAGCTGAGCTTTATGGCCTGGCCCGAGCATGCCAGCTGGCAATAGCGGCTTTCCCTACAGCGAACTGTACCGCCTCCACCTTTGCCAAGATCCCCCTGCAGGACATCGTTCCCCGTTTTGGGGTTCCAACCAGCGTTGACTCTGCTGGAGGTGCACATTTCACCGGGCATTGTCCTTAAGCTCATCGAGGAAGGATTAGGGATCAGTCACTCGTTCCATACCCAATACCACCCTCAGTCTAGCGGGAAAGTAAAGAGAGTGGATAGAGAACTTAAGACAGCTTTGTCTAAATATTGCCTGGAGACCGGGTTAAAATGGCCACAGGTACTTCCGATTGTTTTGTTTCACCTTTGTACACGCCCTACTTGAGTGTTGGGCCCCTCTCTCCCTTTGAATTGCTTTATGGGCATCCACCCACTAACGGTGGCTCGTTGCCCCGTGTTGGCATTTTACTATTGGGGGTGGGGGGATCACATAACCGCTTCTCAGTTTCTCTCCTTACAGGCTCGCCCCCGTGCTCTCTGGAAAGCCTTTCAGCTTTCCCAGACCGTGCCTCTGGAGGATCAAGTTCACCCGTTCCGGCCTGGTGCTTTGTATGGGCCAACAAGTTTGTTCGCAGTGACACCCTCCAGCCGAGGTTTACTGGACCCCACCAAGTGCTCCTTACAACTCAAACTGCTGTTTTCCTGGAAGGGCGGAAGTCCTGGATTCCTCACTCTCACATCAAGCCAGCTGTAGTGGACCTCAACAACGGACCAGCAGTGTCTGTCACTCCCGCGGGTACCACAGCTGACCGGTGGATCTGCCAGCCCCTCTCAGACACAAAACTAACATTATCAAAGCGAACATTCCTCACATGAATGTCACTGACTCTCCTTGGACTGTACCCTCTAATTATTGGAACCTTGACACTGGACCTGGACTCTTAGTTTTCACATTGCTTTTAATTCCTTTGGTTATATTCCTGTTTGCTTGGTATATGGCAGGATGCAGATACTAGTATGGGTGGCCGGTGCACTTCTCTCTTTCCTCCCAGGTCCTGCGTATGGGCAAAGGGGACATGGGTGGAAGGGTAACAGTTTTCTAACTTTGATTTGTGCCATCATCCAGGGGCTTAATCGCCCTCGGTGTTGGGTTTGCTTTCACACCTCCACTTGCTGCAGCTGTGGATACCTTAGGTCTCCAGGCTGCTCAGGGGGGGATTGTTAGCTAAGCAAGGCCCCTGTCATAAAATTAGCAAGGCCTCTGTCATAAAAATGCTCCCTAATCTCTTAGCAATAAAATCTTCTGGCCTTGCTGTGGCCTTGCACAAAATCCATTTATCTTACACAAATATCCTTGCGTGGGCTTTCTCTGTCCCCCTGCTTAAATTGTGTAACTATAAGAAACCAGTTTGAGCAGGATAGCCTGGAATGAGATTGTAGTGCCCTCTTTGTCTGTCTTCCTATATATGTTGGTGCTCGTCGTGAATAAAGTTGTCACACTCCTCCACAGCGGTTAGCTGCTGAGGGGGTTGTGTGCCCTTTGATCAAAGCTTCTAGGACTCAGTGTGTTTCTTACATGGCTTCTGACAGCTTGTGAGCTACAGTCCAACTCCGCATCACCCGGTGTTGGGACGGTGAGTAAGGACAAGCTGATTTTTACCTAACAGGGGCAATTCACCCTCTGGGCTTGAGGGTTAAGGGGACATAGATGGGGTCTGAGCCTCATGCTGGACCCTCTGCAGGGGGGTGAATTTACCCCGCCCCCATCCCCCGAGGACACCTACCATAGGACTGCACTGGCCAGCTTAGTCTCCTCCACCCTGTCCTCCAGCCCCAGCTCCAACCACTTCTGCCCTGACTATCTGAGATAGAATCATAGTCTATCAGGGTTGGAAGAGACCTCAGGAGGCCATCTAGTCCAACCCCCTGCTCAAAGCAGGACCAACCCCAATTAAATCATCCCAGCCAGGGCTCTGTCAAGCCGGGCCTTAAAAACCTCTAAGGATGGAGATTCCACCACCTCCCTAGGTAACCCATTTCAGTGCTTCACCACCCTCCTAATGAAAAAGTTTCATAATATCCAACCTAGACCTCCCCCCCCCCCCCACACACACACACACTGCAACTCCTGAGGACTCTGCTGTCCCTGCTGAGAGACGGGTACCAGGGCACTGCTGGATGAGGAAGAACACAAGGCAGTTGAGAAAGAGCATCCAGAAGTGACCCCTGAGGAGGTGGGAGCCAGAATCAATGTGACTAATCAAGTGGGGGAACCAGAGCCAAAGGCCAAAGAAACATGTGGGAAAGAAAGAAAGAAAGTCTTGTGAATAGCTGTTAGCACCTCTGTGGGAAGCCAAACAGCTGAAGGCCTAAAGGGAAATGTGTCAGGAGCACAAGGCAGAGCAGTTTTGCAGAGCAACTTTGCAGAGTAATTGTTGCAGAAGTGGATTGTCCTGGGATGGTGGCTGGGCTCATTTCACCCCTGGGATGGAATCAGCTCTGCAGAGCAGCTGGACAGGGGATTGTTGGAAGGGCTCAGATCCTCAGGTGAGGGTCAGAGGAGCACAGTGTGAAACTCCCTGTTAGAAGTAGTGGCCAGAAAATGGCAGGGTGAAAAAGGGTAATTATTTTTTTGCAATTTTGTCCCCATTTCCCCCCCCTTTTTGGTGGCCAAATGACAAAAATGGAGGGTGGAGAAATCCAAACCTGAATTAAAAAAAAAAAAACTGAAAAAGAAGGGAATTTTTAAATGAAAGTGTTCATTTTTTTTTTAATTTTCCAATTTTTTTTAAATAAAACCCCACAAACTGTTTTGTCTTTCTTTGAAAAAATTTAAACTTTGGAAATAATGAAAATGTTTGACAAAAACTCTCACTTTCAGAAAAAAAGTCATTCTTAGATCACAGCACTTTGGCGGCTCTAGCCCAGAGTGATCCCCGGGGCTGTGGGTCAGGCTGAGCTGCTGGAACTCTTGGGTGGCAGCCGTTTGTGGCTCAGAGAAATCTTGCCAGAAAGGGCCTGATCCAAAGCCCGTTGGTGTGGATAGAAAGACTCCACAGACTCCACTGGCCTGGGGATCAGGCCGCCGTGTAAGAGGGTCGGTTCTCTTGTGATAGAGAAATGACTCCACCACTTTCACTTGGAGCGACCCCAACCCAGACCTGCTGTAGGAACATGGAAAGTCTCCAACGTGAAAGGGTGAAAGGGAGGTTGATGATGAGATCATGAACAGCAAATATGGAGAAGGGAAACTCACCCCACCCCTCCGAACCAGAGCCAGAGCATGCAGCAAGAGCAGCCATAGAGTGATTTTCTCCTGCTGCACAGATCCTGCAGCTGCCTCACTCACACAGACCCTGAAAGGAGCAGAGAGGCGGCTTCATAAGGGAAAGAAATGACTAGGGCTCCTCTCTACTCTAGTGCTTTCAAAATTATTATTGATTTTGGGCGTCCAGTTTAAGTCACCTTAAATTGGCTGTTTTCCAGCAAGTGGAGCTCAGTGCAGTCTGTCTGTCACCCCTTAAGGTGTCAGGGTCTGGGCTGCAAAAATCACTGTCCATTTTGATCACTGTCCGTTTTGCCAGACGTGCTTGTGCCAATTGTGCATGTGCCAAATGTGTGTGTGAGACCAGCTGTAGGGGTGTGAGGGGCTGCATCCCCACAGCCCGTTCTATCCTTGGCCCTCGGGTGAGACTGCAATCAAGGATGATCACTGCCAGTTGTGATGGGGATTTTGTGATAAAGCTCCGCTGGTTCAACCACACTGTGCAGACGCTGAGCAGCCAGTCCAGTTCTCAGCTGCTGCAAACTTCCCGGCAGGGTGAACATTGATCATTTCCTGCAGAGGCAATAGAGGCAGCTGTGTGATGTGTTCCCAAAGCAGATGGACTTCACCCAGCACTTGCCCGCCATGAACCACACGGCCCCTGCCACTATAGTACTTCCCGGGAAATTAACTGGTATCAGCTAAGGGGTGAATTTATACTGCTCCAGTTATACCAGTGTAAGTCCCGTGCACACCCGGGTTCTGGTATAAGAGCCTTTTTCTGGTTTATCTTATTTTGTTTTGGAAGTGGTATAAACTATAGGGCAGGGGTCTCAAACACGAATCACCAGGAGGGCCACATGAGGACTCTCACATTGGCCCGAGGGCTGCATCACCCGCCCCTGCCCCTGGCCCCTGGCCCCTGCCCCTGCCAGCAGGGTGCAGCAGGGGGCTCGGGGCAAGGGGTTGGGGTGCAGGCAGGAGGCTCAGGGCAGAGAGTTGGGGTGCAGGGTACAGGAGGGGTTCAGATTCCAGCCTGGTGCTGCTTACCTGGAGCAGCTCCCGTTTGGCAGAGGAGCCAGGGCAAGGGCAGGCAGGCAGGGTGGCTCGCTCCCTCCCTGCTGCCTGCCCCTGGCCCCTACGCTCCGGAAGCCCAGGACACTGAGTCCCTACGGCCCCGGGGGAGGGGAGCACAGAGCTCCGTGAGCTCCTGTTGCCTGTGGTTACCTCCCCCGAAACTCCTATTGGAAATTCCCCATTCCCGGCCAATGGGAGCTTTAGGGGAGGTAACCACAGGCAACAGGAGCTCACGGAGCTCCTCCCCCTCCCCCGGGGCTTCAGGGACGCAGTGTGTGTCTGGGGCTTCCCGGAGCGGCGCGGGGCCCTCGGAGGGTGACCAGCCAGCAAGTGTGAAAAATCGGGACAGGGGGTGGGGGATAATAGGAGCCTGTATAAGAAAAAGAGAAAAAAATCGGGACTGTCCCTATAAAATCGGGACATTTGGTCACCCTAGGCGCTCAGCACCATGGGGTGGGCAAATCCGTGGGCCGGATGCAAAGCCCTGAGAGGCCGGATCTGGCCCAGAGCCGTAGTTTGCCCACCCCTGGCCTGGAGGTAGGCTGGGGGCGCGGCAGCAGGAGCTTGGCAGGCCGCAGGGAAGAACCCTGTGGGCCGCATGAGGCCCGTTGGCCGCGAGTTTGAGACCCCTGCTATAAGGCATACATTTTCAACAGTGAAGGTAATTAACCCTGTTAAAAACTTACCACGAGCTGTGGCGGATTCTTCATCATTGGCAGTTTTAAAATGAAGCGTGGGTGTTTTTCTAAAAGAGATGCTGTAGTTCAAACGGGAAATATTTGGGGGCAGTTCTCTGGCCTGTGTTACACAGGAGGTCAGACTATGTGATCACAGTGGTTCCTCTGGCCTTAGAATCTGTGAATAAACCTGGCAAAGGCTCTGATTCCACAATAGGAGTGTCCCCATGAGAGTTACACCAGCAAAGCTAGAATGGTTTAATTACAGTGGTAAATTTTCCAGTCTGCAGAGAAGTGCTAAATTAAACAACTCTTCCCGTCAATGTTCTCCATGTCCTGGTACACCCCATGTCATTGATTCTGAGCCCCTCATAATTATTTATGGATTTTATCCTCACAGAAACCTAAGAGGCAGGGAAGTATCATCCTCATTTCACAAATGGGGAAATTGAGGCACAGAGACAGAGACTAAGTGACTGAGCCCAGGACACACAAGAGTCCACAGCTGAGTCAGGGAGTGAACCCAGGGCTCTTGATCCCCAATGTACTAGATCATCCTTCCTCCCCAACCTTGACCAGCCTTGTACCTGCCTGGAAGGCCAATGACCCTGGGCTATTTCAGCCAAAGAGGGGAAGAGCCTGGATGGGACAGGACAGGGAAAGCATCAGAGACACAAGCTGGGAAATCTGCTGCAGAGGATTTAATTGATCTCACAGAGAGTCCCACCCCCTATTCCTACTGGACTAGATCATGCCTCCCTTCCCCAGACCCAAACTCCAGGGCAGAATTAGACTCATCTCCCCCCATCCTGCAGGGGATATTGATGGAGCCAGACACTGCAGGACTACAGAGCGATCAGCTGCTGCTCAGGAGTCAGAAGGGGGAGAGGAGAGTCTGTGCTGTGAACAGTGGCTCCTGCCCAGCGAATTTACACACAGTCTGGCTGCTCCGTGTAGCTGTGCAGTGAGGGACCCGCAGGATGAGCTGACAGCGCCCTGAGCTGCAGACTCTGCGGTGCAGATACCTCTACCCCCACTCAGCAGTGGTGTCTTCCCAGGCTGCACCCCGAGCTAGCAGCCCAGTGAGGTGGGGGTGTGTCACATGTTGTGATGTGGGATCGAAGAACCCGCTCTCATAATGGTATTTTTGTCCTCGTGTGGTAACCTGCCTCATTCTCTCTCTCCAGTTAGTCTGTTCTCATGAGGTTTCCAGGGCAGTTTATTTTCATAGTTGTACATTTAAAGGCTAGAAGGGACCAATGGGACCATCTAGTCAGAGCATCTGCACAGCCCACGCCAGAGAGCCTCCCCCAGGGACCCCTGCACTGAGCTGCTAACTTCTGGCTGAGCTAGAGCATGTCTGGTAGAAAGACACATCCCCTCTCAGTTTATAGACTCCAAACCGACTCACATTTCTAAACACTAAGATGGTTGTGGCTGATCAGTGAAAGAGGGGACCAGGGGAAAGGGAGATGCTAGACTCGGAGAGAACAGCTGGAGATGGGCCATGAGGACCCAGCTGTGGGTTCTACTCTGACCTTTCTTAGAGTTTGGGGGTGTGGACTTGGGGTTCTGGTTTGGGTCTATGATAGAAACAACCCCAGGCCACAGAGTTATGATCTAAACTCTCCCATTGGCTGGGTGTGAGGTCTCTCCCTCTGAGACCAAAAGCACAATAGGTACCAGAGATGATGATCCAGAACCTGACAAAGGAGGGGAAGAAGATGCTCGATCTGGGGTGGTGGGACACCTAACAGTGAACGGGCAAGAGGAACGAGATGGAGCTGTTGGTCTTGACATCGATTTCAGGAAGCTCAGTGGAGCATCCAGGTCTGGTGCATACTCAAGACCTGACACTGACAGAGTGACAGGAGCTAGGCCAGGCCACAGAGCTACCGAGGGCTTTGGCAAAGGATCCTGGGAGGTTCAACATTCTAGTCAAGAGTGTAACACACGGCAGTATGTCAGGGCAGGGACCGTGTTGTATATTGCGTGACTGTACAGCACCATGCACACCAATAGCACTGAGGAAACAACACATTCACAGTATGACAGCACCAGGGCCAGCTGGGAATTTTCCATTAAGACTTTTTATATAGAAAACTAAACTTTTCACTAATGTTTTTGTTTATTTTCTGTATTTATTTATTTAGTGAGGTTTCTGGTTTCTGTGAACTTTTTTATTTTTCATTGGAAAACGAAAACCCCAAAATATTTTAGTTTTTGGAAGCTTATAGTTGAAAATCTTCAATTTTCAGTTGCCAAAACATCGTATTTTCCCCCAGTTTTCAGGTTTTCAGTTTGTCAATGAAAATTTTAAAAATTATTGCTGAAATTTTCAATAGAAATTCACCTACATTTTCCATGGGGAAAAAATTCCATTTTCTGCCCTGCTCCAGAGTGCACCATGTTTAAGTCCTCACTGGTCGCAGGTGGAATCTGCCAATGCTCTGTTCTGCCCTCTGTCCACAACTCCCTTCTGACCTCCTAGATGTCAATGCACATTGTTCTGTGTGAGGAGTGTGGGAATGTTGGTAATCATAGAACCATAGAAATGTCAGGCTGGAAGGGATCTCAAGATGGATTCACCAAGGGCAAGTCATGCCTGACTAACCTAATTGCCTTCTATGATGAGATAACTGGCTCTGTGGATGAGGGGAAAGCAGTGGATGTGCTATTTCTTGACTTTAGCAAAGCTTTTGATACAGTCTCCCACAGTGTTCTTGCCAGCAAGTTAAAGAAGTATGGGCTGGATGAATGGACGGTAAGGTGGATAGAAAACTGGCTGGATGGTCGTGCTCAACGGGTAGTGATCAATGGCTCCATGTCTAGTTGGCAGCCGGTATCAAGTGGAGTGCCCCAAGGGTCGGTGCTGGGGCCGGTTTTGTTCAATATCTTCATCAACGACCTGGAGGATGGTGTGGACTGCACCCTTAGCAAGTTTGCAGATGACACTAAACTGGGAGGAGTGGTTGATACGCTGGAGGGTAGGGATAGGATACAGAGGGACCTAGACAAATTAGAGGATTGGGCCAAAAGAAATCTGATGAGGTTCAACAAGGACAAGTGCAGAGTCCTGCACTTAGGACGGAAGAATCCCATGCAATGCTACAGACTAGAGACCGAATGGCTGGGCAGCAGTTCTGCAGAAAAGGACCTAGGGGTTACAGTGGACGAAAAGCTGAATATGAGTCAACAGTGTGCCCTTGTTGCCAAGAAGGCTAACGGCATTTTGGGCTGTATAAGTAGGGGCATTGCAAGCAGATCGAGGGACGTGATTATTCCCCTCTATTCGGCACTGGTGAGGCCTCATTTGGAGTACTGTGTCCAGTTTTGGGCCCCACACTACAAAAAGGATGTGGATACATTGGAAAGAGTCCAACGGAGGGCAACAAAAATGATTAGGGGGCTGGAGCACATGACTTATGAGGAGAGGCTGAGGGAACTGGGATTGTTTAGCCTGCAGAAGAGAAGAATGAGGGGGGATTTGATAGCTGCTTTCAACTACCTAAAAGAGGGTTCCAAAGAGGATGGATCTAGACTGTTCTCAGTGGTAGAAGATGACAGAACAAGGAGTAATGGTCTCAAGTTGCAGAGGGGGAGGTTTAGGTTGGATATTAGGAAAAACTTTTTCACTAGTAGGGTGGTGAAGCACTGGAATGGGTTACCTAGGGAGGTGGTGGAATCTCCTTCCTTAGAGGTTTTTAAGGTCAGGCTTGACAAAGCCCTGGCTGGGATGATCTAGTTGGGGTTGGTCCTGCTTTGAGCAGGGGGTTGGACTAGATGACCTCCTGAGGTCCCTTCCAACCCTGAGATTCTATGATTCTATGATTCTATGTCATCAAGTCCAGCCCTCTGCCCTGAGGCAGGACCAAGTAAACCTAGACCATCCCTGACATGGAGTTTGTTTAGCCTGTTTGTAATAACCCCCGAAGAGGGGATTCGACAATGTCCCTTGGAAGCCTTTTCCAGAGCTTAACTGCCCTTATCTTTAGAAAGTTTTTGCTACTAACTAACCTCCCATGCAGCAGATTAAGCCCCTTACTTCTTGGACTACCTTCAGACGGACTAAGAACAGTGATCACCATCCTCTTTATAACAGTCCTGAACATATTTGGAGACTGTTATCAGCTTCCCCCTCAGTGTTCTTTTCTCAAGACTAAACATGCACCATTTTTTGTAACCTTTCCACATAGGTCAGTTTTTCTAAACCTTTGATCATTTTGTAGTTGTGCATTTGAGCTTTCCTTCCTAAGTGACGTACTTTGCACTTGTCTTTATTGAATTTCATCTTGTTTGATTTCAGACCATTCTCCAATTTGTCAAGGTCATTTCAAATTCTAGTCCTGTCCTCCAAAGAGATTGCAACTCTTCCCTGCTCAGTCTCATCTGCAGGTTTTATAAGTATACTCTCCACTCCATTATTCAAGTCGTTATTGAAAAATGTACAATGATTTGCATGGTTATACTCTAATCAGATAATGTCACACTCCTCTAGCAGAAAGATCCAATCACAGATATGGTCCACATTTGTATACATCATTTCTTCTGTAAGAAGGAATTCCAAGAGAACCAATTTTAGGTCAATGCATGTCATATAAAAAGCACTTTAAAAAAACAACATTCAATTTGTGTGTGAATCTGAAGCTGTTAAATTTAAATTTGATGAGAAAAAATGTGGCATGGCAAAAGTAACTAAAAAATGAGAGAGAGAGAAAGAAAGAGAGAGAGAGACCTAGGCCCTAGATCACTAAGATGACAAACCCCATTCTGGTCAGTTACTGCACCACACCGCCTTTCAGAGTGACAACACAGGCTGGGTTATCATATTTCTATTCAACACAAGTCACACCCCTCTCCCAGAGCCAGGGTAAAAAACACATTTCTACATATTCTACAATAAACCATATTCTACATCTGACAAGTGAGCACCTGTGTAACCTGTTGAGAAAGGGTTTGTCTCGTCCTCCAGGAGCTGGTCTAAAAAGCAGCTTCATGTGATCCAGATAACAAGGGCCTGAGCTGGGTATCTGACATTTAAGGATTCAAGCCATGTTGCTAATCTACATTGGGGTGACTGTCTTCATGTTCTTGATTTGTACAGCACCTGACACAATGGGGTCCTGGTCCATGACTGGGGTCCTAGGCGCTATTACAATGCAAGTAATAATAGTGGTCTGGCTTTCTGGGGTTCACACCATGAGGAGCCCACTTCAGAACAAGCTTTGTAGTTAAAAATTATGATAACCTGTAAATCACCAAAATACTGCACCTGAATTACTTTGCTGGTTGGATCTGGGTATGGGGCATGTTCACAGGTGGCCATGAATGGGTGTTGTGGCTCCCTGAGGGGATGGCCCCCTCCACCAAGAAAGAAACCCCGAGAGGACGGGCAGGGGAGAGGGTGCCCCCTTTCCTGCCTGGGGAAAGTGAAAGTATTTTTGGAGTCAGGGGCACCAGCAGCAGGAGGGGAGCTGCCTCCCTCCCCTCGCCCAGCAAGAGACACCTGTGCTGCTGTTATTGAACTTGTGCCTGTGTCATAATTCCAGTCATGCTGCCTGCTTTGGCCACCCCACCAAGAAGGAGACGCACAGTCTTGAATCATTGGGGGACATCCCTGGGATCAGCCACTAGCTGGGGAAGGAAAATGGCTGATGACAGCAGGGAAGAGGGAGACATGCAGCAGGGAGCCCCAGGAGTGGGAAGACTCAGACCAAAATGCCCAGTTTTTATGCCTGAACCATTTCCAGGGGCTGAGGGTGACTGGAGTGCCTGGACAGAGCTAAATCAAATTAAGCCCAGTTTAATTCTGAACAAAGACATCCACAGAAGCATTTAATGTGCTTTAATTAATACACTTTAAAAGTTAATTGGGATTACCTTTCCTGAGTGTCCCCATGTATAACAGCAGTAGGTTTGTATTTTCTAGCTTCTTTTTGTAGACCCAAGGGTGAGGAACTTGCTTTTCTGTCAAAACAAAAGCTGAGATTCTCATTTAATCGATCCCATGACTCCAGGAGCTGGGGCTTTAAGAAAAACATCACATATTGTAAATCTCATGATAAAATCCCACAAGCTGGCAACACTGTAAAATCCTGATGCTGTGTGTTATAAACCTGCTGCTAGTGGGTTCTAGCCCACGAAAGCTTATGCCCAAATAAATTTGTTAGTCTCTAAGGTGCCACAAGGACTCCTCGTTGTTTTTGCTGATACAGACTAACACAGCTACCACTCTGAAACCTAGATATTGAGGGTTATTTTGATTAAGGGTCTAAAACCATTATTGTTAGCTTTTGGGGCCCAGTTGGACAATTTATACTTCTGGGGGTAATTTCTAATTTAACATGTTTAATATGTTGTATGAGTGCCACAAAGGGGAAAGGCCCCATGTCCCATTCCCAACCCCATTGGGCCAGCCAGTTCCCCCAACATGGGCCCAGATCGGAGTCTGAATCCTGTATAGGGAAAAAGCCCCATATCCCAGTGCCCTGAGCCTCCCAACCCACACTGAAGTTTCATTTCTGGCTGACGCTGGAGGGTTGAAGCCCTGACTCTCTGGTCTCTGTTTTTAGCTGAAGCTGATGTGAGATTCCCTGCTGGCTGGCGGGTGTCAGGGACAGGATGTTGTTGGGACTTAGGGGAACAGAATCAGCGAAAGGGAGAGAGACATGTTCCTGTTGAGAAACCAGCTCTTTCCTAATGCTGAATTTCAGGAGAAGTCTTTGTGTGGGTGGCCACAGGGATGTTATGTAGGTGCTAATGGCAGGGGAGGTGTCTGCTAGACAGTGTCTGGTACAGTCAGCTCAGCTCCATCGGATGGAGAAGTTCATGAAACTCTGGTGCAGAGTCAAAAAACATAAATTTGCACAGTTGCAATTATAGCTTTGGTCAGTAGATGGCAGCA
Source organism: Chelydra serpentina (assembly GCA_037349315.1). Lineage (NCBI taxonomy): Eukaryota > Metazoa > Chordata > Testudines > Chelydridae > Chelydra > Chelydra serpentina. The sequence goes on along the minus strand of JBAIAC010000046.1, from coordinate 1,299,833 downwards.
TTAATGTGTAGCTGGAAAAAATAGGCAGAGTGGGTAAGGTAATATCTTTTATTGAACGAATTTCTGTTGGTGAGAGAAAAGCTTACGAGTTTACACAGAGTTCTTCAGCTCTGGGCATGGAAATACATGGACACACTAGGTAAGGTGGAGTAAGAGAACATACAGAGCCAAAATTTAGATTTTTGAGGATTTTCAGCAAAGATTACATAGGGTTAGCCTTTTTACAATTACATTTAAAAAGAATATCTCCGAGAAGTCTCTGGGATAGTGGACTGGGTCTTGATGAGCCATTAATGCCTGCCTGGCCATTCGTTGCTGCTCCTTTGTCCCTACTGACAGGCTGGCTTTGGGCATCTCCCAACCTCACAACATATTTCAGTAACACATACATCAATATCTCATAACCTCACATACACCCATAGCACATACAATCCAACAGGATATTAATATTCATCAACTCAAGCCTTTTAAAATGACACATCACAAGGCAAACTTCATACAAAACGTACCATAATTATATGACAGTGGTTAATACGGGGGTTCCAAGGTGCTGCTTTGAGGTACAGAGTGTCACACATATGTCACTTTGAATGTGGTGTAAACTAACCCTGCCAAGGCTCCCTGATTCTGGAATAAGGGTCTCCCTGCAGGGAGTTATCCCTGGGTGACTGTAGAGGTTTAATTATACCAGTATAGTTCTCCTGGTCCATTTCCCTGTGCAGACAAACACTTAGTGAGAGACAGCCCCCACCCGGAAGAGTTCCCAATCTAGAGGGGGGGTGATTATCAGAAGTACTGAAGGGATTTGGAGCACAAGGCAGTGGGCACAGAGCAAATTCACACACTTGTGCTCCTAAATCCCTGAGGGGATTTGAAAATTCTCCCCTTAGACAAGACAGAATTATTATCCCCAGGCCCAAGGAATCGGTGACAGAGCTGGGACTTCAATCCCAATCTCCCAGAAGTCCCATCCTCACAGTTTAATCAGGAACCCACCCTTCCCCCCTACATTTGCAGCCTCTTTGAAGATGAGATTACTTGTACTGAAGGAAGGAGCTGGGCTGTCTGGCTGGGACAGTTCATGGCAGGGCTAAGCTCTGACAGAGCTCAGCATGGCCCTGGCCTGGCTGGGAGTGAGCAGGGCAGAGTGACTGACAGCGACCGACCCTGACGGGCGAAGGGAGGAGGGACTGAAGGAGGCTGCAGGAGTTACCTGGGCAAAGACTGTAACCGCAGAGGACTATTGTGCTTTGTGCAGCACTGATCAATGGTGTTTCCCCAAAACCCTGCTCAGAGCTGGGCACTGGTGTCTTCCCTGCTCACAGCTGGTCAATGGGGTTCCCAGCCCCTCTCTTCCCCGTGATTTTGCTGCTCTCCTCAGGAGTCTCCTCCAGCCCCGCAGGCTGGGGCAGGCCCCATTTTTCCAGCATGAAGGTGATGATGGGCGCAGACATCAGGAGGAGCAGGACCAGGGTGCAGCGAGTGGCCCAGATGGAGAGGGACATGGCTGGCCCTGCAACATGGAAAGGGACACGGTGAGGGCCGTGTGCAAAGCAGCGTGTGGGGCTGCAGGGCCAGCACTAGACACAGAGCAGCTGCTGTGTAATGGGGACAGCTCCCGGAGGCCTCAATCTAAGCGGGAATCATGCCGCAGAGCGGGAATTGCAGTGGCAGAGCCCAATTCATATCGGGGGTCGACTGCACTGGAAGCCGAGGAGTTACCTGCCCTGGTAGGGTGACCAGACGTCCCGATAAAATCGGGACTGTCCCGATTTCAGACCATTTGTCCCGCGTCCCGACCGATGGTTGGTCGGGACACCTTTTGTCCTGATTTTCCGTCTTCCGGATGCAGAGGCTTTTTTTTTTTGCTTTTTTTTGTGGGAAGTCCCGATGTTCGGGTCTTCCCATCTGGTCACCCTACCTGCCCTGGGGTGAGTTTGGCCCAGACTTTATACCCTGAGGTCAAAGCTGGGGGCACAGAGCCGGGCTCTGATACTCAGGGTGTGACAGAGCAATAGCTCATTACCTGTGTGGGTCGGCTCCTCCCCTCCTCCGCTGCTGTTGGCGCTGCCTGTGGGACAAGGGCAAAGAGAATCGCACCGTGTGGGAGAGACGCCTGCAGCCTCCGCAGGGACGCGCCTCCCAGTGACAGACAGAGCGGTTCTGCCAGCCACTGTGGCCAGATCCCTCAGGGGTGTAAATCAGCATCACCCTGCTGGAGTCAATGGGCCAGATCCCCAGCAGGTGTAAATTGGCATCCCTCCGTTGGAGTCCATAGGGCTCTGCCAGTTTACACCAGCAGAGGAGCTGGTCCCTGGACTCTCTCCCGTGCTCTGACTGTCACACTGAGTTTCCCCACTGCAGACTCAGCGAGGGCGTCACTGTCCATTTAACAAACCCTCATTTCACTGATCCCTGGCACCTGGCACTGAGGTCGAAGCTCCACGGGGGTGAAAATGCCCCAGGAAGCCCTGAGCCAGGATTTCCCTGCCCCCCAGTCAGACGTGCTTGTCTGTGGAGCACCCTCGGGGATCTAAATGTTCTGGGAGACCCCTGCACCCTGCAGACAGCCTGGGGCTCGCCTGGTGGGCAGAGCGGGTTGCGTGATGAGGTTTTGTACATGGGCGACATTCCCCAGCCACCCTGTGCCTGGGGCAGCACCAGGCCTAGGCCCTGCTCACGCCCAGTGCTGAGGGTTCCGGGGAGTTAAGTGCTGCCTGGGGCTGGGGCTGGTCCCTCTGCACAGGCTGGATTTCGCTGCAGAGAGCTGGGTCTCCCCCTGGTGTAAGTGCTGCAGGCAGAGGAGTTACCCCAGAGGTGAATTTGGCCCAAAGTCTCTATGCAGCGAGGGGAGAGCTGTGTGGACAGAACTGGGCACCCAAGAGCGTCTCCGTGAGCTGTGGGGTCTGACTCCTCCCAACTGCTGCTTGCCTGGCCTGTGCAATGGGGACAAGGAGCATCTGGGCCTGTCAGTGCCTCCAGGTGACACTCGGTGTGTGAAAAACGCGACTGCGATGGCTGAGCCCAGCCCCCTGCACTGGTCAAATGGGACATGACTGTTCCCCAAATGGAAACATCTCCAAAGGGGCTCCCCCTGACAGACCTGCCAAGTGTCTCTCACTTTATGGGCATTTGCAGCCCTGTCCCATCTGCATAATAGTTTTGTGTGGGCATGTACTCCCCACATGGCATCCTGGAGCCTGGGGGTGCCTCTCAGTTACAAGCCAGGAGACCCTGCGCTCTAGGCCCAGCTCTTCTATTGAGTGTTATTAACGTCTCTGTGCTCTTCACAGCCCCAGGTACTAGCTAATAGCTCCTTCCCTTATGGTTTAGGTGACAGCTGTCATTCGCCCCTTGTATGGACAACAGAGGGTTGCACAAGGTCACTTGAGACAGAGCTGGGAATAGCCCCGGTCTCATCCACTTTCTCTCGCTGCCTTTCAGAGGGATTGTGCCAGATTTATGTGCTTGGCTATGCTGCCTGTAACTCTAACCAGTATCTGCTCCAAGAGCCAGCCAACCTCCCACTGCTGTCTCACTAACAGCTGTGAGACCCGCCAACAAAGCGGGTGTTGTGGAGAATAACAACTTACTTTTGCCCATCACCCTGTTGCTCAGCTCTCTGTCTTTGGATTCTCTCTCTGCTTCTGCATGGACAATTGTACTCACTCTGCTGTTCATCCCCCTTGACGGTGATGCTGAGGCTCTGTGCAGGGCTGAGCTGGGATCTGTTCACCCGGTTGTTGCTGTCCTTGATCTCGTACCCACAGGAGTAATTCCCGAAGCTGCCCCTGGACACTGCATGGTCATGGTTGTAGGTGACCTTCTCCTTTAAGCCCCGCTGGGATGAAATCTCCTCTCCGTTCTTACAGAAGACGATGCGGGTGGCTGGGATTGGGAGCTGGGAGAGCACGGAGCACTGGAGGAGCACAGGGTCTCCCTTCTGGGCAGACGTCTGGCTTAAATAGAGGATGGGGGCAGGGAGAGCGCCTGGGATGGGGAATGGGTGAAAGCCGTTAATGGGGCTGTAGGTGGTTCTTGTTTCAGGGGAGCCCAGGGAGAAGTTTGCCAGAGGAAGTTGGTTGTCATGGAAGCTGCTAGGTGGTTCTCAGGCCATGGGGGAGTTATAGGATAGCCCCTGGGAAGCATGGGATGTTCCACATGGGATTGTGGGAGCCTGGAGTGATGGTCGGGATAGCTCACATGCATGGAGCACAGTGTGGGTAGCTCCGTGGCGCTGAAATCCCCTTTTGGGACAGGGCAGGCGCTCAAGGGCTGTGGGGTCTGCACAAAGTCTCTGGAGCAGGCTCTTATTTCAGCACAGCTGGTAACAGGGGGATAATGTCAGATCTGAGACTGTCAGCTCTTTGGGGGCCGGGACCAGAGCATCACATAGGGGTGTGCAGCACCTGGCGCGATGGGGCCCTGATCCCTGGGAGGGGTGTTTGGGGGCCACAGAAATAAAAAGTAATTATCAATAATCTTCTGTAGCTGGAAGAATTTTCTATCAATACAAAAGCCTCTGGCATGAGTGTGTGTAGGGACAGGCAGGCAGATGGACTCACCGGGAGCTGAGCAGATCTCCTGGCTGCTGGGACTCAGTGCTGGGAACAGAAGGGTGCCGTTTGGTTAGTGCTGGAGATAAAATCTCCCTCATAGAAAGGAAAATAAATTCTTGATCCCTATTTGGCTGAAGAAGCAAAGCAGGCAGTACAGTAGTTCTGGGACTTGGCAAATTCCTCGGGCACACAGACCTTGGTTGAGCTGTGACCGCCTTTCCCTTCCGCTCTCTAGAGGGCCAGATCTCAGTTGGCATAAACCTGCATTAACTCCAATTAGCTACACTGATTTTCATCAGCTGTGGATGTGCCCCCATTGACTCCAGTGGAGAGACACACTTTCACACCAGCTGGGGATCTGGCCCAGTAACTCTCATACTCAGTGTTTACACTGGTTCCCATTTCTCTTCCTGCCACCACAGTCCTGGCCAAGTGCTGGTCTCAGTTCTGTTTCCTGCCAACCTGCTACAAATTAGCACAGGGTTCCTGGATACTCACCGCGAAGCAAAAGGCACAGAGACAGGAGCATCTGGGCAGTGGGGGAACCAGTTGGGATGGAAACAGCCCAGCGTCTTTTGCTCCAGACTGAGTCTGGAGAGTACAGTCCAGTGGTTACCTGCTCCCACCTGCCCTGTCTGACTTCAGCAGAAGGGAAACTCTGGTCTCTCTCTCTGATCTGATGTGCTCCCGTCTGCTCCCCAGGGTTGGATGCTCCTGCCAGACCCTCTTCCACGCCCCCAGGGGTTTGTAGGGCTCAGGCAGAAGAGATGCAGCAGCCTCTCTCTGACCTACTCTGTCCCCTCCTCAAGTCTGATATTCGTCACCGCACCCCCATTTCCTGCCCGGCGCCGCCTCCCTTCCCTGCCCCAACCGCAGCATCTCTAGGGCTGGAAGATTGAGAACCAAAATAATCTGGTTTGCTTGTTTGAGTCTAAACATATATTTGAGGAAACACCCCCCGTCCCATCTCACTGCCTGGGGACCGAGACAGCCCCACGCTGAAGGCACAGCTGGGTCAGGGTGAAAGGTCGCTATGTGATTAGGGGGCCTGGGATGTTGGATGAGCCTGAACCTTTTGCCTCCACCCTGGTCTCCAGTCCCTGGTGAGAAGGACCCAGCTCCCCTAGGGGGAAATTCACCTTCTGGGCATAAAAGAGACATAACTGGGGTCTGGGCCTTGTGTGGGATCCTCTGCAGAGGGGTGAATTTCCTCACACCCCCAAAGGATACCTACCACAAAACTGAACTGGCTTCCCCACCTGCTAAGCCTCCTCCACCCTGTCCTCCACACCCAGCTCCAGCCACTTCTGCACTGACTGCCCCCTCTCCCCATTCTGGGCTCCTGAGGGGTCTGGTGTCCCTGCTGAGCGGTCACTGATGGATGGGGAAGAACACAAGGCAGTTGGGAAAGAGCCTCCAGAAGTGACCTCTGAGTAGGTGGGGAGGTGGAATCAGTGTGACTAAGCAAGTGGGGGAACCAGGGCAAAAGGCCAAAGAAACCTGGGAAAGAAAGAAAGTCTTAGGAATAGAGATTAACACACGGCTGCAAGAAGCCAAACAGCCGAGGGCCCCAAGGGAAACCTGTCAGGAGTACAGGGCAGAGCAGTTTTGTAGATCAACTTTGCAGAGTATAATTGATGCAGACGTGGATTATCCTGGGATGGGGGCTGGGCACATTTCACCACTGGGATGGAGTCAGCTCTGCAGATCAGCTAGACAGGGGATGTTTGGCAGAGCTCAGATGCTCAGGTGAGGGTCAGTCTGAGACTATCTTTTATAACCAGTGCCCAGAAAACAGCAAGGTGGAAAAGGGTAAATATTTTTTGCAATTTTTTTAAAATATTTTTTTACAATTTTTTTGTGAAAACTATTTGTTTTAATAATTTTTCCCTTTTTTTCCCTTTTCTAGGTGGGAAAACAGAAAAAAAGGAGGGAGAGAAAATCCAAAATGTGAAATCTTTAAAAAAAAATCACGTGGAAACAAGAAAATGTTCATTTTTTTTTCAATTGTTATTTTTTTAAACTTTTCTTTGAATAAATGGAACCTTTGGAAAAAATGAAAATGTTTGACAACCTCTCACTTTGTAAGAATGGCCATTTTTAGATCACAAAATATTGATGGCTGTAATCCCGAGTGATCCCGGGTGCTGGGGTTCAGTCTGAGCTGCTGGCACCCTCGGATTGCAGCCATGCACTGCTTGCAGCTCAGACAATGAAGAAGAACAGGGAAAATCCCCACCATGGGACGGTGAAGGGGAGGTTGATGACGGGATCATGAACTGTGCATAGCGGGATGTGAAGAATGGGAACTCACCCCGCCCCACCCGAGCCAGAGCTGCAAACACAGATATGTGAAGCAAGAGCATCCGCAGAGTGAGTTCCCCCTGCTGTACAGACCCGGCAGCTGCCTCACTCGCACAGACCCTGAAAGGAGCAGAGAGACGGATCCATACAGGGAAGAAATGACCAGGGATTCTCTCTACGCTAGTGCTTTAACAAAGACTTGAAAGGAGTCAGCTGCACAGAGCCTGCAATAGAGAGAGAGAGAGACCCATAGATAGGTAGATAATAATACCGGGCTGGGTCCTCAGCGGGTGGGCCTATGTTGATGTACACCAGCAGTGGAGCAGGCCCATACACTATATACAGCATGCCCCTCCTGGCTTTCCGTACCCACAGTGTGGATTTTAAGATGGCACTAGAAGTCCAGCTAAGAGCATTTATTCACATCTATGAATGTTATTATTAGGTATATTACGGTACCCCCCAGAAGTCCCAGCTGAGATCAGGGCCCCGTTGTGCCAGGCACCATGTCAGTGAGACACGTGGGGGAAACTGAGGCACGGGGAGGCGCCCAAGGCCACCCAGTCAGTCAGAGCTCGGAATAAAAGCCAGGTTTTGTAAGTCTCAGTCTGGTGGCTTGTCCGTTAGATCACATGACTTCCCAGAGGCAGTCTGTGACGGGGTGTGCAGACCCCGCACTGGAAGAGAGAGAGTTAATCCCACATGAAGTCCTGCCCTGCAGACCGCGCTGGGCATGTTCCAACTGCTGCCTCAGTATAAAAGGGAGCCGCCCAGCTCGTTCTAGGCTGACCACCGAGGAGAAAGGACGCTTGGTGGAACCCCCTCCCCCCATGGTGAACGGAGCCCAGCCTCAGGGACTCACGGCAGGAAGTGGCCCATGGAGACGGGGTGAGTGGTATCTGCCACCCAAGGAAAGTCAGCATGTGGCGGTAGGATCCCCGCTGACTGGGTGGTGACCACACCCACCAGTGACTGGGCCCTGGGCTGGGACCCGGTGGAGCAGGGAGGACCCTCGACTCCCTACCCTGGCTGCCCCAGGGTGGCGACCCCTGACAGCCCTGATCCCAAGGGCAGACATATTGACTTTGGCCGTTAGGCCGCACGGCCCTGCACCCGAGGGCAGCTATCTTGACTCCGGCCACTGAGCTCATTCCAGTCTAGGGCTAGTCTGGCAGACTGTCATTGTAGTGGTCTCACGATCCAAAAAGAGGACGGGGTGCGCATACCCCACGACACAGGCGTAGACCCAGCTGTCCTGAGCTCCAGCCCTGTCTGCGGCACTGCGCCGGAATCCAGAGAAAGCGACAACACTCAGCTCTGCACAGCCATGGGGTGGGGCGGGGTATAGACGCCCCATCGGCCTACCTTGGGAATAGTGTATCCCTCAAACTGCGTGTCCCGGGTCACCTGGCGCGCTACGCCCATGGGGATGACATCACAGAACCTCTGGAATTCATGGATGACGGCGTCGGTGTAGGGCATCCGTCTCCAGTCCTCCATGCTCGGGGCATGGTTCGCCCCATCACCCGGTCGATCTCCTCATGGATCCTTTCTGCAGAGATGGCAGCAGAGCTCAAAGGGGGGCCCCGTGCAAATCCGGATTGGCCCCGGGGGAACCGAGATCTGCATCTGGCCCTGCCCCCACTGCAGTCAGGGTGTGACTCAGGATTAGCCCCCGGGGAACCGAGATCTGAATCCAGCACCCAGAATGGGAATCTGAGATAGCCACACTGCCCCGGTGAACCCGGCGTTCCCTGACCGTCGGCTTCCTTTGACTCACGATGGAGCGACACAGACAGGGCCCTGCTCCCATGTCAAACTCACTGCCGAGCTGTGACTGTCCGGCCCCATCCGGAGCGGGTGTAAACGGAGGAACCGCCGCTGCCCTCGGCAGAGCCCGGCTGATTTACGCCAGCTGAGGATCCGGCCCTTTGCGTTTCCTTCGTCCCCCCTTTCCAGTTACCTTCGATCTCTGGGTATTTCAGCAGGAGGAGGAAGCCGTGGCGCAGGGTGGTGCTGACGGTCTCCGTCCCGGAGAAGAAGACGTTGAGCGCCGTCAGAACAATGTTCTTCAGGAAAAACTCAGAGGAAGGATTTTCCTTTTCCTTTGAAAGAACAAGGGGGGGGGGGGGAATCACAGGCTAAAGCCAAAGAGCTCCGGGGATGTGGCTGAACTCAGGATCTGGCCGTGACTCCATTGCTCTGCATGAATCGGGGTCCCCGTTGTGCTGGGTGCCAGCGACTGCCCCCTTTTTCCCCCATCGCCTTCCTGCAACCCCCCTGCCGGTACCTGCTGCATTTTGACCAGGAAACAGTCGATGAAAGCTCGAGGAGAGTTGGGGTCCAGGGTCTCCTGGTTTGCCTTCACCTTCCTCTCGATGAACTGCTCCAGCCCCACCAGCTGCATGAACACTGCGCGCTGGGGCCGGGCAGGTAGCGCATGGTGCCCGAGAACATCTCGTAGATCTGGGGGGCACAGAGAGCAAAGACCCCACTGAACACAGGGTGGGTGGAGAGCCCCTATACGCATTCTCTATCTATGCCTCCATCCCCGTACCTTCTTTCTAGCTCTTTGTCTCACGTCTATCGCGGCAGAACTTAAGATATTCTCTTCATCACACTGCCCCGGCTGTCTGGAGAGTCCCTAGTTAATCTGCTCTTCCGCCCGATCCCTGCAGCCTGGGCCAGGCAGGTCTCAGAGCCCTGGGCCTCACGGCCACAGGATCCCAGCAGCGGTCACACCACCACGTGCCAAATCCACAGGTAAAAATCACCTCTCTCCTCCTACTGGAGATTCCCTCCCTGTTGATCCCACCCAGGATGACCCCAGGGGCGCGCTGGGAGCTCACGTCCAGCCGACTGTCCACCATGACCCCCAAATCTTTTTCAGAGTCCCTGATTCCCAAAGCAGAGTCCCCCATGGCATGAGTACGGCTGACTGTCTTTGCTCCTGGATGGATCTCTTTGAATTGAGCTGTACTAACACGAATGTTGTTTACTTGTGCCCAGCTTATCAAGCGATCCGTGTCGCTCTGTACCAGTGAACTTCCCACTTCATTATTTACTCCAAAGTTTCGTTTCATGATCTGCAAATATTATCGGTGAAGATTTGATGTTTTCTTCCAGCTCATTGATAAAAGTGTTAAACAGCGTAGGGTCTTGGGAAACAGACTCACTCGACGATAACACCCCCTTTGCTGTTACATTTTGAGATCTATCGGTTAGCCATTTTTTAATCCATTGCATGAGGGCCATGCTCATTTGATAGCTGTCATGGACTCACAGGTTGTGCCCTCTCTTGGCCCCATGCGGTCCATGGGGGAGTGTCCCTTTCAGTGAGACAGCCCTTCTCGGGGGTCCACTCTCTCTCGGGGTTCAGCCCCTCCACCTCCTGGAGCCGCACCTCTCTGAGCCTTAGCACGCCTGTCTCTCGCCGTGGGCCCCCTCAGGGAGTCCACGCACTCTGGACCCCCGGGCCTCCACCCCCGAAGGGGATGATGCAACCCTGTTCTATAGACCAGAGTGAGTCTCAGCCAGCGTAAAACAGGAGGGATTATTGAGCATTGAACACAGCACAAGAACTCTGAGGGCCTCAGGCCTGGCCTCCCCCCAGCCCAGCACATCCAGCTCTCTCCTCTATCCCGGTGGGCTCTGCCTGCTTTCTCTCTCCAGCCCAGAGCCCCCCTGCTTCCCAGCTGGACGGTGGATATCACTGGCCCCAAGCCCCACCTCTGTCCATTGTCTCTCTGCAGGTAAATAACCCTGGAAACAGGGTTGTCTGGGCCTCTTCTCTGTCTCTGGCCCCCTGTGGCTGGAACCGATTGGTTAGGCCCCCGGGCTCCTCTCTTCATAGAGAATCATAGAGTATCAGGGTTGGAAGGGACCTTAGGAGGTCATCTAGTCCAACCCCCTGCTCAAAGCAGGCCCAATCCCCAATTTCTGTCCCAGATCCCTAAATGGCCCCCTCAAGGATTGAACTCACAACCCTGGGTTTAGCAGGCCAATGCTCAAACCACTGAGCTATCCCTTCGCAGCCTATTGTTCTCCCACTGGCCAGAACTGGGTCCCCAGTTCCCTCACCAGTCCCCTATAGCAACAAACTCCCTCTCGCATCACCTCGTTAAACCCGTAACACCCAGGGAAACTGAGTCCCACCCCCTCTGCATGTAACCCTAGGAAACCAAGAAAACCCCCATAGGCAACAAAGAAAACAGGAAACTCCCCCATGCCGTCACAATAGCTTTCTAGTGTTTTAAATGCATTACAGAGATCTGACTAGATTCCACCAGCAGCACTATTAACTTCACTTGTCATCTCCTCAAAAAAAGATCCCAAGTTAGTTTGACAGGATCAACGTCAGACTCACAGGCGATAACTACCCGGGGTATCCCATTTACCCTTTTAAAAATTTGCCACACCGTTCGCTCTTTGCCAGTCATCTGGCAGTTCCCTGGTAGAGTTCCCAAAAGCCCCATATTACACGGGTTGTCCCTTATTGAATGGTCTGTCCTGTACTCAATCAGTCCGGGACGCTTTTTCTCCTGTATTTCAACAGCAGGGGACCAGTGCTCACAGGGGGCATCTATCTGCCCACTCCTCTCCGGACCTGGCACATGGTCCTGTCCCACCCCCCAAGGCAACTCTGCAATCGCCCTTCGGCAGCCACTTCCAGCATCCGGAGAGGGCACAGCACGGATGGCAAACAGGCGTTTGGTTTCTCAGCCTGTTTTGCCAGCCAGGCCTTGCCAGGCTGCTCCGTTTTGCGAGCGGTCACTGAATGTGCCGTTTCTGACGTGAGCCTTTCCCCCCCCGGGTCTGTAGTGGGATCACTCGCACCATCGCCCTGACTTAACGCTAGTCAATATGCCTCGCACGTCTCCTCCCTCTCTCGCACGCCCACGCGGGGCGCTGCGTGTGGGTGGGCAGATGGCTGCCGTCGTTTCGCCAGGCGTGATCGGTTATCGCTGTAACTGCGGCAGTAACAGTAGAGAGCCCGGTGTATTGGGAAAATAATGCAAATCTTTAGACCCAGCAGGTTAAATTATTTTTCTGGCAAATCCATAAAAAAACAAACCCAGCCTGGGTGGTAAAATCCCAGCCAAGCGGTAACCCTAGTGAAGGCCGTCTGCTTGCAGAGCCTCTGCCACTGTCCCCAGCAGCAAAAAACATGCCTAGCTAATGTGGGCGAGTCCTGCTTATTTTTGAGATGCAGTGTTTGCAGCCCTACCGCCGGCGCGCCGAGCCTCGCTGGAAATGGATACGAATGACCCAGCGAGCGCCTCGGCCGGCTCTTTTGAAACTTTCGCTCTGGGCTCTGTCTGTTCAGACCCGGTCCAGTACAGAGTTCCCTGGGGCTGGCTGCAGGACAGTGGGCATTAGGAAACTGTCCATCTCTCCATGCCCAGGACTGCAGCATTCACCTCTCACACACTTGTCCCCCAGAATCATGCTGTGCATTTTCCTACACCAGCTAACGACCACTGCTTGTACTTTCTCTGGGATGTTGCAGAACGTCAAAGAGGACCAGAGACTTTGCTGATTGCTCCCCCAACCCCAAACAGATGAGTCAAGCAGGCAAATTCCTTCCACCCCTTGAGTGTGCAGCTCCCCACACAAAGGGGGAAAGGAATAAAAAGCCCTAACCAGGAGAACTGGCTCTTTATGCTGGTTGGATTCGGAGGGGAAAGGATCACTCGGCATAAACAAAAGATCCCCAGTGCTTAGCCTGGGTTAGCCCTAAAGGACAGACAGATTTTGCTTCCAGTGGCTCTCAACCTTTCCAGATGACTGTCCCCCTTTCAGGTGCCTGGTCTGTCTTGTGCACCCCCAAGTTTCACCTCACTTAAAAATGACTTGCTCCCAAAATCAGACACAGAAATACAAAAAAGGGCCCCAGCTGCGCTGTTACTGACAAACGGCCGAATTTCTCATTTTTACCATGTAATTTTCAAATAAATCAATTGGAATATAAATATGGTACTTCCGTTTAAGTGGCTAGTATACAGAGCAGTATAAACAAATCACTGGCTGTATGAAATTTTAGTTTGTACGGCCCTCGCTAGCACTTTTTATGTAGCCTGTTGTAAAACCAGGCCAATCTCTAGAAGACGTACCCCTGGAAGAGCTCGGGCACCAATGTGTACCACTAGTTGAGAACCACTAGTAGTTTCTGTTACTTTTTGAAACTTAGGATTGGAACTCACTTGTGTGTCTCTGCGTTTACGTGCCTTATCCTTGTACGTGTCTCTCTCATTTCTTTTCCCTAGATATTAACTCTTCCCACCGTTTATTACGGGACGCTTTACAAGCATCATCTTTGGTGCGAGACTTACGGTGTGATTGATGTGGGGTGCGTGATGGGTCCTTTGGGAGTAACCTGAGTTGTGCTGTGATTCTTGACATAAGGGACCATCCGTCACAAAGGTGGGCTCACCCGGGTGGCAAGAGAGATCGGCCGAGGGCAGCCCATTTCTTTTGACGTATTCCTGGTGGTTTCGACACATGGCTTGTTAATTAAAGACAGTCCTGGAGGGGCGACAGCCCTAGATCGGAGGAGCCCAGGGGACTGCCTGTGACCCCACGTCAAGGCTGCACAGTGCCGGAAGACGATCCGGGGTGAACGCTAAGCAGAGAGCTCACAGCCGGTGTAGGGAGGGTGTCCCGCTTCCCAGCCATCTGGGGGGTGCCTGAGCTGTGGCTGGATGGCTCGGCACCCCCCAGCCGGAGCTGCTCGGCACTGAGGGGACGCGGCGCTAGCTGGGAGCTGCCCCCTCTGTGCCGCCCCCCCCCCCGCTCGCTCCCCGCCCTCCCCCGCGCACGCAACTGACCGTAGCCCTTGAAGTGCCAGCTGAAGGTGGCTTGTTCCCCGCGCCCGCTAAAGTCCTCGGCCTGGTCCAGCAGAGCCTCCTTCACCGCCTTGTATCCGCACAGCACCACCACCCGCCGGGGGCCCAGGTGGAGGGTGTAGACGGGGCCGTAGTGCTCGCTCATCTCAGACGGAGACGTCGTGTGGGACTGGGGGACAGAGGGTCGGGGGGACGACGCGCGCCCTCTCCTCACTCCCACGTACGAGCCCCGGCCCCTTCCCCACCCCGGCCCACCAAACACAGGGCCCCTGCTGTCCCTCCCCTCCCACTCCCTCCTCACCCCACACGCATCCCCGTGCCTTTCCCCCAACTCAGCAGCCTCTCTCCCCCATCCATACAGCGTACCCCCTCCCCCCTGCCTGTAGCTCCCTCCCCTCACAGCACCCCCACCCCTCCACCAATTGCATCACTCCTGACCTTCCTGCATGCCACCCCATCCCCTCCCCACTGCTTCTCTTCCCCTTCCACTCCCCTCAAACCCCCAGGTCCCCTCCCCCAGCAGCCCCCACCCCCCACCCCATAGCTATCCTGGGTTGAGGTCATCAGAAGGTATTAATAAAGCTCCCAGGCTGTCGACAGCGGGGTCACCCCTAAGGCCTCCCCAGGCCATCCCGGGAAAAGCCCACCTACCTTCATCCGTGACTTGTGCATGTTTCTGAGCTCCACCTGCAGCAGGTTCCCGAGGAGGGGCAGCGGGGTGGGCCCCAGGGGCTTTTCCCCCGGCCCTGAATTTGCTGCCAGGTGGAGAGGAGCAGGAGGCAGGAGAGGCAGATGGCCAGGAACAGGGTGACGGCTCCCAGGAGATCCATGACGGGCTGGGACCTTCCACCTCTCCCTGCCCATCTGCGATGGAGTCAGCCGGCACAATTGCACAACCCGATTATGCAATCAGGGTTTGGGCTCCTTCCAGAGAAAGCCCCGGAGTTCAAATTCCAAATGTGCAGAGAAGCGGCGGCGGTATCTCCTCTATCAACAGCGAGGGATTACTGACGTCCATGCTCCGCTCCCGGTCTTCAGCAGGGGGCGGGTAAGGGGAGGAAGCAGAATTGTAAAATGCGTTATGCAAGAACATAGGACTGGAGGGGCCCGCCTGGCTCTCCAGCCCCTGCTAGCTCAAAATTCCTGGACAGACACTTGTCAAGCACCAACCTCAAACTACTTTGGTTGTTTGCCCCCCGCTGCTCCATGAGGGCTCCCCTCCCAGAACCTCACGCCTCTGCGGCATCCTGACCAGACCAGGCCAGAGCGAGGGACCCGGAGCACCCTCCACCCCCAGCTACCACCTGGGATGTCAGACTACGGGCTGGTCTGCGCTAAAAAGCGAGGTTGACCCAGCTGTGTCACTCAGGGGTGCGAACAATCCACCCCCTGTGCGACGGAGTTACACCGACCGGGGCCCTGGTGTAGACAGAATTCCTCCCTCCCGCTAGCTCTCGTCTCTGGGGGCAGTGGATTAATCACACCCCTGGGAGAACCCTTCCCGGCAGTGCAGGTAGTGTGTGCACCCAAGTATCGCAGCTGCATCACTTGGGGCTGCCGGTTGTGGCTGGCCATGTTCCTGGCGGTTTCATCGTATGACACGATCTCTAATTAATCTTTAATTCCTGGGGACTCTGGGACAGTCCCGTAGGGCTGGCAATCCTAGTACCGCCGTAGCATTAGATGCCCCTCTGCTTCCCCCAGTGTGTCCTTCTCCTTCCCTGCTTTTTTCCTTTGCTTTCCACTCCTCTCCTTTTCCTCCGGGCTGAGAAGAATCTGGCTTCACTGGCTAATGTTGCATATTTCCCAATGCCGCTGCGAGCCCGTGAGCAGAAACTGGCAGAAGTTTGTGAGGTCCCAAAGCGGGGACCGGACCACGGTCCACACCCCTGGTTTTCCAGCCCCAAGGCTGCAAGCTGCATTTTCGGCCACTGTGGGTCTCTTCTGGCCCCTTTGGCGTGGGTTTGTCTCATGTTGCTTCCTAGAAAACAGCATCGGAATCTAACAGCAGCAATGCCCGCTCCAGCTAGCTCAGTCAAAGTCCCTCTCATTCATAGAGTCAGACAAAGGAGACCCTGTTACCATCTTCCATGCCCCCCGCTAAAACAACCAAAGACCTAGGGTCAGGGTTAAAAAAGCCTCATTCGACCCTTTACCTGCCAGAGGATTTCGCTGTTTGTTTGTTTTTTCTTTCTTTCCTGTAGCATTAATACAAAGTTTAAAGGCTTATTAATGACGTTTGCTGGGGAGTGGGGGAGGGGGGTAGGCCGGGTGAGGTCCCTGCGTATCAAACCCCAAACCTGGTTCAATCGACGTTGACAGTGTCAGGGTCATCTTAGCACCTTTGAGTCTTGGGGCTGCTTTATTCCAGCTAAATGAATGCAAGACACCCCAGCATCTGTCTGTCCATCCCCCCATCCCCTTCCACACTCACACACTCTGTCTTTCCCCGACACCCCGTCCCTGCTGGACACCTCTCGCTGGCTAACCATGCCCCCTCCCTTCCTCACCGGAGCGCTGGGACCACCCTTGATCTGTATCTGTGTCCATCCCATGAGACTCAGCACAAGTGTTTTGTTCCTGCAGCGGCCAAGTGAAGGGCTGGCACAGCCCGGCGAAAGGAAGCCGTGGCCGCCAGCCAAGCCTGGGACGTCTCCCCACCGGAGTCCTGCGGACACAGAGCAGCTAGCAGAGAGCCCGGGGCTGGCCATAAAAGCCTTAACACGGATGTTGGTGATTGTCCGGCCCCCTTGCAGCACTACCACGGGCTCTGGATGCAGCCAGACAGGACCCGCTGGGTGTGTGCCACCCCTCGGGGCACCTGTCACCAGGGCAAGCCTCCCTAGCTTCAGCGCCCCCTGCTGACACCCCATCCTGCTCCCCGTGGTACTGTACCCCCAGGCCAGTGCCCCCATGGGGCTAGCACTAACTGCCAGGGGAGGTTGTCTTCTGCTGCTCCCATCCCGCTCCACACGGCACTGCACCCCCTGGCACCCCACTGGGGCTAGCACTGGCTGCCAGGGGAGGATGCCCCCTGCTGATTCACCCACATGGCTCCCTGCAGCGTGTGTAACGGCTCCCATCTGACCGCCGAGTCCCGTGTCACTTGTTGCGTCTCAGCAGCTAACATGAGACGCCGCCCACGGTGCTGAGCCCGGCTCCGCCGCTCATCAAAACCGTTGAAAATCCAGTCAAGGGACGCCAGCTCCCCTCTGCTGCTGAACTCCTCCACGTGGTCCACCAGGGCTTCCTTCACCGCCTCGTGCCCGCACAGCACCACCACCCGCCGGGGGCCCAGGCGCACCGTGAACTTATCCCGCAGCTGCACGGAAATCAGAGGCGAGAGGACATGAGAGGCCGTCGCGCTGCTGGCTCGGGGCACGCGGGCAGGTGAGATCTCAGGGTGGCCCAGGCAAGGGGCCAGATCCTGAGCCAGGGTAACCGACGCGCTCCGCCGAAGTCAAGAGGGCGAGGCTGGGTCATTGTAGTCAGTGGCACCGCTCCGGATTTGCACCCGGTTAGACCAGAGCCCCCGGGACCCTGATTCTATAGCGGCCCCAAACACCCGCGCAAAGGGGGCACACAAACCCTGCCATGCGAGACCCCTCCGCTCTGACGTACTGGGGGTGGCGTGCACCACTTGGCATGGCCGGTCACAGAGGCTGCAGAAGAACAAAGAAATGGGGGGGGGCTGGATAAATTAGTGGGTGCCACTTTCCCTATCCCCCGCGGTGACCGAGATCAGCTGCACACCCCATCCCGCCAGAGCCCTACGCTGAGGCTCCAAGGGGCGCGACTCACCGCCATGAACGCCTTGAAGGTGTGGTCGGGCGTCAGCTGCAGCAAGTTGCTGAGGAAGGGCAGAGGGGTCGGCCCCGGGGGCAGCTTCCCTCCCTTGTGCATTTTCTTCCAGGCGGAAAGGAGAACGAGGCAGGAGAGGCAGATAGCCAGGAATATGGTCACGGCTCCCCTGAGCTCCATGGCGGGCGCAGCCTGCTAATGGCCAAGAGCCAGCTCCGGCTCGGCTGTTATATGGAGGCTGCTCGGTAAGGGGAGACGCTGCCATTCTTGGCATCTTGAAACTCTACCAGGAAAATAGGGTTTGGTTTCAGAAGTGCCAGGGCGCTAATCGGCTTGGGAGATTCCAGGCCGTCACGGGTGGAGGGCGTTAGGTGCCCAGACTTTGACCGAGATGGGGGCCCCGTCAGGCCGGTCGCTGCCCAGACTCTGGCCGAGATCAGGGCCCCATCGGCCCAGTCGCTGCCCAGACCCCGAGCAAGATCAGGGCTCCATCGGGCCGGGCACTGCACGGACACAGTAAGAGACAGCCCTTGCCCCAAGAGTTCACCCTCTAAACACACAAGATGGAATCATCCTGATTTTACAGAAGGGGTCCTGGGGCCTGGAAAGATGAACTACCTCTCCCAAGGTCACCCAGGGAGTCCGTGGCAGAGCCTGGGAACCCAGGAGTCCAGGCTGCCACTCCGCTAGATCCCGCTCTGCAGAGCAGCCACTGGTAACGGCCCACTCTGCGAGGAAGCTCAGTTGTCTCTTTAAATCGGCTTCCCACCCAGCCTTCTAGAGAGGCTGGAAAATCCCACCTGCTGGATCCCACCGTGACCCGGTACTGAGGTGGAGGAAGGAAGGTTCCCGTTGCATAACGAGACTCTGAGGCTGGTGTTTACCTAGCACAGGGCAGCGAGGTTTGCCAGAGCCTCTGCCCAAGGCCAGCCAAGCCCCTGGGCCCAGCACAGAAATGTAAGAAACCCAAGAAAAGATAAAGAAGAAAAGCCACTGAAGACTTGGATTAGCTTTGTGTAAATGAACCCGAGCCAGTTAAGGCTAAGCCCTAGGAGGGGATGAGGCTCAGGAAAAGACTGATATTGCAGGCAATTAAATAAACACATATTGTTTCATGGACAAAGGGCTGGATTTTAAGGTATTTGGGCGTTGCTGCTGTCTTAAGTATAAAGGGAAGGGTAACCACCCCCCTGTGTACAGTACTATAAAATCCCTCCTGGCCAGAGGCAAAATCCTCTTACCTGTAAAGGGTTAAGAAGCTCAGATAACCGGGCTGGCACCTGACCAAAAAAGGACCAATAAGGGGACAAGATACTTTCATATGCGGGGGTCTTTGTCTGTCTGTTCTGTGCTTGCGGGACACAGTACTAATCAGTACTAAGTACTAATCAGAAATGCGTTAGCTTATTTTTGTTTTCTCTTGTGAACTTTCCCTGTGTTGAGAGGAAGGTGTATTCCTGGGTGTTCTTTTTGTAACTTTAAGGTTCTGCCTAGAGGGGAAGCCTCTGTGTTTTGAAGCGGAGTACCCAGTAAAGTATCTTCCATCCTAATATTACAGAGATGATTTTTACCTTCTTTTTTAAATAAAAATCCTTCTTTTAAGTACCTGACTAATTTTGCCATTGTTTGAAAATCCAGGGGTTTGGGTCTGTGATCATTTGTAACCAATTGGTTAAGAGATTATTTTCAACTCTCCCCAGGAAAGGGGGTGTAATGGCTTGAGGGGGTATTTTGTGGGAAGGGGAACTCCAAGTGGTCCTATCCCCTGGTTCTTGTTTAAATCACTTGGTGGTGGTAGCGATACCTTTTCTCAGGGTACAGGGGAGATTTGTACCTTGGGGAGTTTTTAACCTAAGCTGGTAGAAATAAGGTTAGGGGGTCTTTCATGCGGGTCCCCATGACTGTACCCTAGAGATCAGAGTGGGGAGGGAACCCTGACAGCTGCACTCCTAAATCCCTTTTGAAACCGAGACTCCGAGTTCTCTATCTGCTAGATGTTACAACCCCTCAAATCCTTTAAAAACCTGGGCCACAGGGTCTTGCTTGGTAGCTACCGACAATCTGAAAAAATGAGCCAGCCAGACCCAGTGAGATAGACGGGCGTGTGTGGGGGGAGAGAGAGAGATGCTGGGGATGGATAGATCGATCGATGCGTCCATCCGTCCATCCCCATATCTAGCTATCGACCGACCGATCTACCGACCAATCAACTGTGACTGTGAAAAAGAAAAAAGAACAGGCGTACTTGTGGCACCTTAGAGACTAACACATTTATTTCAGCATAAGCTTTCCTGGGCTACAGTCCACTTCATCAGATGCACAGAATGGAACATACAGTAAGAAGATATTTATACATTCAGAGAAACATGAAAAAGTGGAAGGACCTGTACCAACTGTAAGGGGCTAATTAATTAACAGGGACTATTATGAGCAGGGGAAAAAAACTTTTAAAGTGATCATCAAGATGTCCGATTTCGGACAGTTGACACAAAGGTGTGAGGATACTTAACTAGGGGAAATAGATTCAATTTCCGTAATGCCACTCCCAGTCTCTGTTCAAACCTAACGCGAGCTAACCCACAAATAAAGTGTTCTATGAAGCTTCTCTTGCAACCACCTCATCATGGTCTTTAATAAGCTTGGTGCTGAAATAGTTACAAGCAGTAGGATGGGGGGAAAACGAATGACTATAAAACAAGGAAGTGTAACATCCACTTTTGTTCCCCAGGGGGACGTAGGAAGGGTCACGGTCATTATAAGCCCAGCACATTTTAAGAACGTCCAGTACCCGCTTAGCTCCCCATCGCGGGAACGCCTCAGTGAGTCCAGCCAGGCGCGTCTGCCTAAGCAAGCGCCAAGCGGAAACTGTGTTAAAATCTCAGGGCGGGGGGCACATGACGGGGCTCCCTGCTTTCCAGCAGGGCTGAGCATCCCTAGTGCATTGCCGACCCGTGACTCTACCACTGCCTCTGCAGGGCTCTGATCCCCGGTCTGCGTTCACACGAGATCTCTGCGCCTGGGGCTGAACAAGATCCCGGCCCTGGCTTTTGTTCTCGCTCACACTGGTGTAAACCAGGATTGACTCCAAGCAATGCAGTTACACCAGTGCCAGCGAGGCCCCCGAAGCCCCTCCCCACACACACATTGCATGGGGGCCATCTCGGGCAGCGTGGAAGTGGTGTAAGAGCCCTGATCCTACCACACTGCTCCCACCCCGGGTGTAGAGGGCAGATCTGGGACAGTCAGAGTGCACTGCGCTGGGGCTAGTCTCTGACCCCCAGGGCCCATAGGGGGCGGATAAGGGGTGTGTCCAGACTGCACTGCGGCTGTTCTCTGCCCACCCCCCCAGGGCCCATGGGGGGCGGATTGGGGGCGTAATGAGACCGCAGTGCGCTGGGGATATTCTCTTTCCCCCAGGGCCCACAGGGGGCGGATCAGCGGCGTGGTCAGACCTCACTGCGCTGTGGCTGTTTGGTGTCTCCCAGGGCCAATAGCATGAGTTAGAGCACCCCTGAGGCTGCAGTAACTGACATCAGGCCCGCACAGAGTCCGTAATATAAAATATAGGGAGATATTACTAGCTCATACAGCTGGAAGGACCTTGAAAGGTCATCAAGTCCATTCCCCTGCCTTCACTAGCAGGACCAATTACTGTCCCCTGACAGACTTTTCCACCAGATCCCTAAATGGCCCCCTTAAGGACTGAACTCACAACCCTGGGTTTAGAAGGCCAATGTTCAAACAACTGAGCTATCCCTCTCCCCTAATAGCATAGCTGCTGACTTTTGTCGGTGCCAGTGGGTGCTCGCGCCCCGCCTCCGCCCCAACTCCGACCCCGCCCTGCCCCCGCCCCAACTCCACCCCCCGCTCTGCCCCTTCCCCAAATCCCCGCCCCCTGCCTGCGCAGAGCCTAGTGCGGCCTGCGGTCCGGAGAGGAGCAGCCAGTGCCGGTCGGGCGAGCTGAGGGCAAGCGGGGGCCGCCTCCTGGCCCCGGGGCACAGCACGCAGCCCCAGCTACCGCCCTGGGGTGGCGCGGCAGGGCCAGGGACAGGCCGGTGCAGTGTATTAAAGTGGTCTCCGTAGGAAAGTGCTACTTACGGTGTACTGAGCATGTTCATCTGCTGAAGCCACTGCCCTTCACCCTGCCCTTATTAGCTGTAGGATTCTGCTGACTGCTTTTGACAGGGTTTTAAAAGGGGCAAAGGGGGCGAATGGGAGCAGGGGGGTGGCCAGGATCTGAGCAGGGGGTGAGAATGTACTGGTCTGGGGGGGTCAAGCATCAGGAGGCAGGATTAGGAGAGGGGCTAAAGGGAACATCAAGAATGAGGGGGGGAGGAGGCGGAGTTAAGCCCAGTGCGGGCGGCGCTTGTATAGGGTGTCAGAGGGCAAAACCCGGCACAGGCGGGGGCACAGCTACACGTTGGAATTTCACACATGCTGTAGTGCAAGAAACTGCTACCTATAGACATTTGCTACATCAGGTAGCAGTTTTATACAATCGCAGTTTCTTACAATCTAATGTATGAGTAACTGCTACCGGTAGCACATTCCTAGATGGAGCAGTATAATACACTGCACCGGCCTGGGCCAGGAGGCAGCCCCCGCTTGCCCTCGGCTCGGCCCGGCCGGTGCTGGCTGCTCCTCATGTGGAAATAACCCCCTCTCCCCTCCCCCGAGCCTCGCGCCACCCCGCTGAAATAACCCCCCTCCCCTCCTCCGAGCCTCACGCCCCCCTGCTGAAATACGCCCCCCTCCCCCGAGCCTCATGCCCCCCGCTGAACTATGCCCCCCCCAGCCTTGCGCCGCCGCCGCCAAAGTAAAAAAAACCAAATCCCCCCGCCCTCCGCCGCACAGATGAGAGGAGGCTGGGCTAAAAAAAGCCGGGGCTTTCCGCCGGGAGGCGCCACCCAGAAGGTGAGTTGGGTGCGGGAGGGGGGTGGGGCGGTATGGAGCTGCCAGTGGGTGCTCAGCACCCACCAATTTTTCCCCGTGGGTGCTCCAGCCCCGGAGCTAGGGTGACCAGACGTCCCGATTTTATCGGGACAGTCCTGATTTTAGGGGACTTGTCCCGCATCCCAACCTTGCATCGGTCGGGACGCCCTTTGTCCCGATATCGGGACGTCTGGGCGCCGCTCACCGCTTCTTCCGGTGGGGCTGGGGCAGCTCCTGGTGCCCGCCCGCCGGCAGGAGCCAGCAGGGCAGCCGGCAGGCACAGAGGCAGCAGGCAGCGCCGGCCAGGAGGTCTCCGCAGCTGCCGTGTGCTGCGCCCGCAGGGACGGGGCAGCGGGCCTTGCAGGCGCCGGCCGCCGGGAGCGGGCAGTTAGCCTCCCCCCTCCCTCGACCCACAGCCGCCCGGCAGACACAGAGGCAGCAGGCAGCCCTAGCCAGAAAGTCTCCATGTGCTGCAGGGGCGGGGCGGGGCAGGGGGGCTATCTGCAAAGGGAGTACAGCAAAATAGAGACAATAGATTTCATGACTCCGTTTTTTACAGCCGGCAGCCATTGCCTACATCAGGGTTGGCAGCCTTTCAGAAGTGGTGTGCCAACTCTTCATTTATTCACTCTACTTTAATGTTTCACGTGCCAGTAATACATTTTAACGTTTTTAGAAGGTCTCCTTCTATAAGTCTATAATATATAACTAAACTATTGTTGTATGTAAAGTAAATAAGGTTTTTAAAATGTTTAAGAAGCTTAACTTAAAATTAAATTAAAATGCAGAGCCCCCCAGACCGGTGGCCAGGACCCAGCTAGTGTGAGTGCCACTGAAAATCAGTTCACGTGCCGCCTTTGGCACCCATGCCATAGGTTGCCTACCCCTGGCTAACATGCTACCTTGAACGCTCCCAGGAAGACTTCTTATGTGGATTGGTGTCTCCAAAAGTCCATTATCAGGTAAGTGTTTCTTGATTGGACACTTACTGAGAATAGTCCTTTCTCAAGAAGCTGACCAAATGCTTCACTGAGGCTACTTAGAATCAAAACACATTAAGATACAAGTACAGAGCAAATATTCATAACTTCAAGTACAAAAAAGATACACCCACACAGATAGAATAATCATAACCAGCAAATTATAACCTTTCCACAGACACCTCACACGACCACCTTTGTACAATACTTGCTGCAAATACAGAACAGTGGTTGCAACAATGATCTATATGGTCCCAGGTTCTGTCAGTAACATTACAGGTGTCTAAGGGGATGTGAGGATAGATAGTGAATGACAGTGAAGGGATAGAGAGATGCACTACAAATATGATTGACAGGTAAGGTAGGCGAGGTGAGATCTGTTATTGGACCAGCTTCTGATGGGGGGCGGGACAATCTCTGGAGCGGCACCGAGCTCGCCTTCAGCTCTGGAGCTGGTAACCCAAGCGGGTGATCTCAGGACAAGGCGGGACGCTGGTTACCTGCTTCGCTAGCCGATGTCCCCTTGCCCACAAACGGGTCCCCCTCACCCGCTGCAGGGAAGGGAACTCGAGACGGGGCTAGAACAAGCCTCAGGTGCTACCCAACATTTCCAGGTTCGAACCCCACCCCACCCCCGCTGTGCATATTTAATACGAGGTTTCGAGGTTCTGCCCGGGGTGTGGGCCCTGGTGCTAACCCGGCTGAGATCTCTGGATAACAAACCCAGCCTCCTTTAATGCTGCGTGTTATTGGACAGTGCCTGAGTCTCAATTAACACCCCGGCTGGCCATGTTCTTCTCCCCAACCCTCCACACTGCCCCGGTCGAGTGACCCGCGGGGACACCATGTCTGGGAAGGGAGCAGCTTCGTCCCGCTCGCACTAACCAATCCCAAGATTTTTCAGTGGCTTCACCCAGGAGCCTTTTGTCCCAGTTCTGTCAGCTCTTGTCCCTCGCCACAGCAACCCTGGACTACCCCTCATGCTGCACTTTTACCCTCAGACTCCCACTTGGCACAAGCCATGCTGTGCTCAGCTTGCCCTGGCCGCTATCGGGCCGTTTGTGTACCGGGCGGAGTTGGACTTAGGTGAGTTTGGAGTGAATGGAGAACGGGGCACAGCTCATCCTGCTCGCTGGCCCGAGCGAATGCCCTGACATACTCCAGGCCCCCCAGCTCTGAGCGCCAGCCCCTGCACCCTCCTCGCGTCGCTTTTCATGAGGGGCGGAACGAGGGCCGCTACGTTTTCCGGCTGGACCGAAGAAGCTGCTGGTGTGCTGCACCATCACAGCGCGGCTGGTTATAGTGAAGCATGCATCAGTCAGGGAGATCAGTCAACGCCCCCCTCCCTGGCACCAGAGGCTTTCACAGTGTTGACGAACAAGGAGATAATTAGTGGGTATGTGACTGATGGATTAGAGAAGTATTTGCCCAGGACTGTTATGCAATGCAGGAGGCAGGGCCAAACCACACTTGGAGTAAATATATACAGGGCATTCCAGGCTGGCTGACTGCACTGGGCAAGTGTCTCCACGCACCATGGAGCTGACTGGAGCCATCACCATCTTCCTGGGCATCTACCTGTCCTGCCTCCTCGTCATCTCTGCCTGGAGAAAGCAGTCGCGCTATAAGAACCTGCCCCCCGGGCCCACTCCCCTCCCACTGATTGGGAACTTCCTGCAGATGAAGGTGGGAGAAACCTTAAAATCCCTGGAGAAGGTGAGTCACTGAGAGCTGGAGAATGGGTCAGAAGCCAGCTCTTGGAGAGGACATTTCATTTGAGAGTCCATCTGTCTGTCTATCCCTAAATATACCTGTCTAGGTAGTGCTCTCCCCATCCCCATACACCCCATCTATCTATCTATCTATCTATCTATCTGTCTATCTATCTATCCCCAGACATACCCCTCAAGCTCGTTAGTTAGCTAACCACTCCCCTAGCCCTCTATCTGTCTAGTTACATACCAGTCACCATAGGTACCCTGCGCTCTCTCTTTGGCTTTCTATCTAAATCCCCACAGCTATGTCTGTATCTGTCTGTCTCTCGAATGTGAATACACTCTGTATTCAGATCAGTTGTATCTCGGCCCCTCAAGGAGTTCAGTCCCCACATGCTCTGAACGAAACGGAGATGCTCATCTCCCCGGTTCCATTTCTCAAAGAGCACCTAGCCCGCCGGGAGGGCAGGGAAGACTGTAGATCGCTGTAAATCAATTGCCATGTTACCCTCTTGACAACTCAGTTTGTGTGTCTGAGGCCGCAGCAGCCACAGAAGCAACCCCATGGCAGGTGCCGATGGAAGTCTCCTTTCACTGCTAAGAATATCACTGAGTGTGTTTGTACAGCGCCTGGCGCGGTGGGGTCCTGGTCCAGGAGACGGGCTCTGAGGTGTCCCTGCAATACAGATCATAAAGGGTAATCATGGGGGTGGGGCATAAAAAGATTGTCCTGGAAAGATTTTCCAACAGAAAGGTGAGATTTCAACCGAATAAAATGGTTCGTGGAAAGATCGGATTTCTGGGAGCATTGCCAGTGTGCGGGGAAGGAAAACAAATATTGTCAGCTGAAAATTTAAAATGTTTTGGTTTCCAGAAGGTTTTGGCACAAAATAGAGAGAGAATTTTTTTGGTTTAGTTTTCCAATTTTCAGCAAAGAATTTTCCATTTTTGGCAGTTTTAAGGGCAAACTTTTTTCAGGTTTTGGCCTGAAAGTGTTTCTGTTTTCAGCCTAAATTGTTTTGGTGTTTTGGCAGGGTTTTTTTGCGGTGGTGATGGGGGGCTGGAATTTTTGATGGTCAAAACCCAAAAAGTATGTTTTTTGTTTTTTTGTCAAAAAGTCACCATTTCCCTGGGACCAGTTCCCATTTCCCGCCCACCTCTGATCACCTTCCCCTACAGCTGCGTGAGCAGTACGGCCCGGTGTTCACAGTCTATTTCGGGTCCAAGCCCATCGTGGTGCTGTGCGGGTATGAGGCAGTGAAGGAAGCGCTGGTCAACCAGGCCGAGGAATTCAGCGGGAGAGGTCAAGTGCCGACTGTTGAGAAGAACTTTCATGGCTTTGGTGAGGAGCAGGAGATGAGCAATAAACCTCCCCAGACTTAAAGGGTCAGATACCCGGCTGGTCTAAATCCAGAAAGTGGAACGACACCAGCTCCGGATCTGGCCCGGAGCAAAGACACCCCCGCCCCATACTAAAGCGTTCCTACTCTCCGAGTGTGAAGCTTTGCACGGGGGCGGGGTGGGGGGGAGGCGGTTCCTTTTTAAACACACATGGTCCCATCATGCATCCAGATTCGCCACAAACTTTGCACCAACCAGCCGATGCAAACCAACCCTCAGCCCAGTTGAACCCTCCAGAAGAGCTGGGTTGGTGCATTTTGCATCACTGGTCCAGAGCTGAGAACTGAACCCTTAACGGCTTTGTCCCTTCGCCACCCTCCCCCTCGGGCCGAGCCTCCGAACCTTGCTCATTTGAATGGCTAGTTTTCCTCTTGGGTTGAAAACTGTCCTCTCCCTCCAGGGGTGGTTTTTGCCAACGGGGAGCGGTGGAAGCAGCTGCGCCGGTTCTCCCTCACCGTCCTGCGGAACTTTGGCATGGGGAAGAAAAGCATCGAGGAGCGGATCCAGGAGGAGGCTCAGTTCCTGCTGGAAGCCTTTCGAAATACAAACGGTGACTTGGCGGAGTGGCACTTCCCACCCCCCACGAGGATCGGCTCCAGCCCGGGCACCACCCACGTCCCCCTCAAGCCCTGGTTTGAGGCCTTACCCGGTGGCTGGGCTGTTGGCTGCCTCTCTGTGCAGGGATGAACGTCGCCCGCTTTGAATTTCATCCACGCGCAGAGCGATGTTAAAAAAAACAGCCACTGGGCATGTTTAGTCTTGAAAACAGACGACGGGTGCAGGGCGGAGGGGGGAGGGCGCGGGGGACCCGAGAACAGTCTTCAAATCTGTTCACGGCTGTTACAAATAGGACGGGGATCAGCTGTTCTCAGTGTCCACCGAAGGTCGGAGAATACATCATGGGCAGCAAGGGAGATCTAGGTTAGATCTTGGGGAAAACTTTCTAACTTCCAGGAAAGAGAAGCTCTGGGACAGGTGAGCTAAGGAGGTTGTGGGAATCCCCATCACTGCAGGTTTTTAAGAACAGGTGGGACAAACCCCTGTCAGGACTGGGCTAGGTTAATTTGGTGCCTCTGGGCGGGGGGCTTGGGGGCTGGACTAGATGACCTCTCAAGATTGCTACGATGCTGTGGGGTAAGTGATATAGGGCTGAAACGACTCAGGCAGATAGATCTGGATTTCAAAGTTGTGTAGCAAACAGGACACCTCTATACCACCCATTGATTCTCTGTGCTGAGTCCCGGATTCCAAGGTGAGGAGGAACCTCTCAACCGTATGACCCCTCTTCCCTTCTCTCCCCCCTACACCAGAAGAACCTTTTGACCCGACTTTCTTCTTGAGCCGGGCCGTCTCCAACGTCATCTGCTCCATCGTTTTTGGTGACCGCTTTGACTATGAAGACAAAGAATTCCTGTCCTTGTTGCAGATGATGAACGAAAGCTTTAGGGAGATCAGCACCCCGTGGTCACAGGTATGTCCTACTCGAAATGAAACGGTTGGTATTTTCATTGCATGTGGGTTACTGCAGATAACTGTGTTCTGGGCCACCAGAGCAAATGCAGAGTAATTCTATTGACTTCAGTGAAGGTACTCCGAATTCACACCGGCATCACTGACAGTCTGGTTCTGGGGATGCACCAAAAGCCGTTCTCTGTGTGTCCCTTCCCTTTCCAGTTCTACGACATGTATGCGAATTTCCTCAAATACTTTCCCGGACCTCACACAAAAATCTACCACATACTGGAAGATATGAGGAAATTTATTGAGAGGAGAGTGAAGCAGAACCAAGCAACACTGGATGTCAATTCCCCCCGGGATTTTATCGACTGCTTCCTGATCCAAATGGAAAAGGTACAGTGCCCTGAGCTGTGGGAGCTGAGTGAATGGCTCGGATGATCTTCGAGCAAACACGGTGCTAGGGGCCCCATGAATCATGCAATTTTCACCAATAACAAATACCAGGATTCCCCCCACCCCAAAATAGCAGCAGTGATTTTGGAGAGTCAGACAGGAATAGTTTTGCAAATCTGTACTTTCAAGACCGGCTCTCCTGTGGCTGTGGAAATTCCCAGGCTGATGTTTCAGCGTATGTTGATTTTCCCCAAGGAAAAGCAAAACCCTTCCAGCGAATTTAACACGAAGAACTTGGAGCTGACGACGCTCAACTTGTTCTTCGCCGGCACGGAGACCGTCAGCTCCACCCTGAGATACGGGTTCCTGCTCCTGATGAGACACCCAGAGGTCCTAGGTAAGTAAGGAAAGGTCATAAGCATTCACTGAATTCCACAGGTCAAAAACGGTGAAATTTGCTGCTGTGCAGAGAGCCGGCAAAAGACCCGTGCATTGTATTTAGAGTATGTCTTCACTCAGCACTAAGCCCAGATCTGTGGGACTTTGGCTTGTGGGCTTGGAGTTTCCAAGCCCGTGTTTGAGAGTCTGCCTGGGTTTGCTGGACCCGGGTCTCCCAGCCGTGCTAATTCGTCCGCACTGCACCACGTAGACCCCCTGACGCAGGTCTGTGTCTTTGGGCTGCATCTGCACTGCACAATGACAGGGCTTGGACCCAAGTTACAGAGGGCCTGGGGCTCTGACCCAGCCCCCCAAGTGGAGGTCAGTATCTTTATGGGGAAACTGAGGCACACAGGGCCTGAGGTCAGCAGCAGAGACGGAAAGAACACCTGGGTCTTTCGTGTCCAGTCCGGTGCTCGGCCCTCTAGGCTATGGTGGTGAATTTCACCCTAGCCACCACGTCCCTGCTCTCCCCACTCCTGAGTGGCTCCCGGGATCCACCGGGCCGTGGGGTAAACTCTGTCGGTGTCGCTGGCAGGGAAGATGCACGAGGAGATCGACCGGGTGATTGGCCAGACCCGCGTCCCGGCCATCGAGGACCGGAGCCAGATGCCCTACACCGACGCCGTGATCCACGAGATCCAGCGGGTCAGCGACCTGATCCCCATGGACCTGCCTCACCTCGTGACCCGGGACACCCAGTTCAGAGGCTACACCATCCCCCAGGTGGGGGGCGAGCAGGCAGAGGGACTCGGCGGGGCACAGGGAGTCAGGGTCCAATTCTCAGCGGGTGTCCAGCAGCTGGGGATCTGGGCTCATTGGCAGTTACCCGAGATCTTCCCGCTGAGAGGCTCTGTTCCCACGTAATCCCAGCGTGGGGGGCAGAGAGAGGTGGGCATGCCCGGGAGGATTAGGAGGGATGGCACCCACCCAGTTGGCGTCACCGCCTCCTTCTGACCGCCTGGTGCTCTGCTCCCAGGGCACCGAGATCTACCCCTTGCTCAGCACCGTCCTGCACGACCCCAGCATGTTCAAAACCCCCGAAAGCTTCAACCCCGGGAATTTCCTGCAGAAGACGGGGTGCTTCCGGAAAAACGACGCCTTCGTGCCCTTCTCCTCAGGTGAGCTGCCTAATCCGGGCTCCTCGGTCTGTCTGTTCATCCCGAGACGCACCGCAGCGCCCCTAATCCGGACTTCTCTGTCTGTCTCCATACACTCCCTCATCTATCTATCTATCTATCTATCTATCTATCTATCTATCTATCTATCTATCTATCTATCTATCTCCATGCACCAAATGCGGTGGAGTCGGAATATCAATTGCAAAGCTCGACTCCCCCCGACCCCTTTTCCTTTCTACCGCTATGAATCCCGTCCGCATGTGCACCGGGCGGCTGAAGATCCGTACTGCTGCTCCCAGCGTAAGCCGGCCCCTGCCTGGCCCAGGTGCATCCATGCTGCTCATTCCCCACCCCGGCGCCCCTCCCTCTTGTCCCTCGCAGGGAAGCGGATCTGCTTGGGCGAGGCGCTGGCCCGCATGGAGCTCTTCCTCTTCTTCACCACCATCCTGCAGCGCTTCACGCTGAAACCCCTGGTTGCCCCGGAGGAAATCGACACCAAGCCAATGGAGAGCGGCTTTGCCAAAATCCCGCCCTTCTACCAGCTCTGCGTGGTCCCTCGCTGATGGAGACAGAAGGAGACAAGCCCCAGGCAGGGCCCCCCGTGTGGCTGAGAAACCCCGGGTGACAGGGGCACGAGCAACATAATAGGACTGATTCTCAGTTACCCCCTCCCTGCTCTTGATTTAAAGTAGCTTTAAACTCCTCTTACCTTTTATGGATGCTGTGCGGCCCTGGTGTTAGTTACAGCAGCCTCGGGACTGCTCTAATTCATGCTATGGGCCCTGCAGGACACGGAACAGCCACAGTGCAGTACAGTCTGATCAGGCCCCCGATCCGCCCCCTCTGGGCCCTGTGGGGAAAAGGAACAGCCCCAGCACAGTGCGCTCTGAGCATGCCCCCGATCCTCCCCGTATGGGCCCCAGGGGCTAGAGAATAGCCCCAGCGCAGTGCGGTCTGGCTGTGTCCTAGATCTGTCCTCTGCACTCAGGGCTGGAAGCAGTGTGGTGGGATCAGGGCCCGTATACCAGTTCCACGCTGACCAAGAAGGCCCCCATGCAATGTGTGTGTGGGGAGGGGCTTCGGGGGCCTGGCTGGCACTGGTGCAATCGCATTGCTTGGAGTTAATCCTGTTTACACCAGCGTGAGCGAGAACAAAAGCCAGGGCCGGGATCTCCGTCAGCCCCAGGTACAGAGATCTCGTGTGAACGCAGACCGGGGATCAGAGCCCTGCAGAGGCAGTGGTAGACTTACGGGTCGGCTTTGCACTGGGGCTGCTCAGCCCTGCCAGAAAGCAGGGAGCCCCGTCGTGTGCCCCCCGGCCTGAGATTTTAACACAGAGTCCACTTGGTGCTTGCTTAGGCAAACATGCCCGGCTGGACTCACTGAGGCGTTCCCGCGATGGGGAGCTCAGCTGGTACTGGACGTGAAAATGTGCTGGGCTTATAATGACCGTGACCCTTCCTACGTCCCCCCGGGGAAGGAAAGTTGATGTTACACTTCCTTGTTTTATAGTCATTCGTTTCCCCCCATCCTACTGCTTGTAACTATTTCAGCACCGAGCTTATAAAAGACCATAAAAACACGATGTGATTGCAAGCGAAGCTTCGTAGAACACTTCATTTGTGGGTTGGCTCGCTTTAGGTTTGAACAGAGACTGGGAGTGGCTCGGTCATTACGTAAATTGAATCTATTTCCTCTAGTTAAGTATCCTCACACCTTTGTGTCAACTGTCCAAAATGGGCCATCTTGATTATCACTTCAAAAAAATTTTTCCCCTGCTGATAATAGTTCCTCTTAATTAATTAGCCACTTACAGTTGGTCTGTGCACTTCCACTTTTTCATGTTTCTCTGAATGTATAAATATCTTCTTACTGTATGTTCCATTCTGTGCATCTGATGAAGTGGACTGTAGCCCAGGAAAGCTTATGCTGAAATAAATGTGTTAGTCTCTAAGGTGCCACAAGTACTCCTGTTCTTTTTTCTTTTTCACAGTTGATCGATTGGTCGGTCGTTAGATCGTCGGTCGATAGCTAGCTATGGGGATGGACGGATGGATGCATCGATCGATCTATCCATCCCCATCCCCTGCATCTCTCTCTCTCCCACCACACACGCCCGTCTAACTCACTAGGTCTGGCTGGCACATATTTTCAGATGCTCGGCAGCTACCAAGCAAGACCCCGTGGCCCAGGTTTTTAAAGGTTTTTAAATCGTTGCGACATCTAGCAGATAGAGGACTCGGATTCTCGGTTTCAAAAGGGATTTAGGAGTGCAGCAATGCCCCAATACCTTAAAATCTGGCCCTTTGTCCGTGAAACAATGTGTGTTTATTTAATCGCCTGTAATATTTGTCTTTTCCTGAGCCTCGTCTCCTCCGAGGGCTTAGTCTTACCTGGCTCGGGTTTATTTACACAAAGCTAATCCAAGTCTTCAGTGGCTTTTCTTCTTTATTGTTTCTCATATTTCTTACTTTTCTATGCTGGGCCCAGGGACTTGGCTGGCCTCGGGCAGAGGCTCTGGCAAACCTCGCTGCCCTGTGCTAGGTAAACAGCAGCCTCAGAGACTCGTTATGCAACGGGGACCTTCCTTCCTCCACCTCAGTACAGGGTCACGGCGGGATCCGGCAGCTGGGATTTTCCAGCCTCTCTAGAAGGCTGGGTGGGAAGCTGATTTAAAGAGACAACTGAGCCTCCTTGCAGAGTGGGCTGTTACCAATGGTTGCTCTGCAGAGAGGGGTCTAGCATAGTGACAGCCCGGACTCCTGGGTTCCCAGGCTCTGCCACTGACCAGCTGCATGGGCGTGAATGAATCCCTTTCCCCTGCTGTCTTGAAGAGGGGGTTGAGGTGCTGGGATGGGACGAGCAATTCCCAGTCTCTGCCACGGACTCCCTGGGTGACCTTGGGAGAGTTACTTCATCTTTCCGGGTCCCAGGACCGCCATGTATAAAATCAGGATAATGATTCCGTCTTGTGTGTTTAGAGGGTGAACTTTTGGGGGCAAGGGCTGTCTCAGTGTGTCTGGGCAGCGCCCAGCACGACGGGGCCCTGACCTCAGCTGGGATCTGGGCAGTGCCTGGCGTGATGAGGCCCTGATCTCAGCTGGGGTCTGGGCAACACCCGGCATGATGGGGCCCTGATCTCGGTTGGGGTCTGGGCAGCACCCAGTGCGACGGGGCCCTGACCTGAGCTGGGGTCTGGGCAGCGCCTGGCGTGACGGGGCCCTGATCTCAGCTGCGGTCTGGGCAATACCGGGCATGATGGGGCCCTGATCTTGGTTGGGGTCTGGGCAGTGCCTGGCGCGACGGGGCCCTGATCTTGGTCTGTGCCAAGCCCTTGGCAGCTGGTGCCCGGTTCTGGTTCAGGGAGGTTCCCGTGTCTGCAGCGAGTGTTTAATGGGTAAACAGCCAGGGGGTAAAAGGGCAGCTCACCGCAAGGGCAAAGAGAGAATTGGCGTGTTCACGGTTACACAAGCCCTGAACTCAACTCCCCTTTCCATAACCCCATGGGGGGAAATTCATACCCTGGGCAGAGGCCAGCGCCAGGCCGACCTGCCGCCCTGCTTCTGCTGCGGCCCTGAGACCAACGCGCGCTTGGCTCCCTGGCCTTGTGCTGGGCCTCCGGGCTGCCACCTCTGAGGCACAAAACCCCAGGGCATCCGGGCTGATCCGGAGCCCCTCGCGCTGGGCACCTGGGCACCTTCCCCGGGACGGTGACCTCCGAAACGGGGCGATCCTGGGAACACGGGGCCCGGGCTGGGGGCTGACGTGGGACTCAGCCTGGCAGAAGCGATTAGAGCACGAAATAAAGCTGCTGTGAGAGGCCGATTATTTGCACTAAAGCTTTCGGACGGGCCAACGTATTCAGCCCCTCCCGGGCCAGATCCTCAGTGGGTGTCATTTGGCGTAACGCCACCGGGCCTGGAGTCATTCACGGCCGTGCAAAAGCCAGGGCTACGTGGCTGCAAAATGCCAGGCTGCAAAGCCCAGAACAGACCGCAGCGCAGGCCACTAGGCTGCCCCGCCCCCCGCTCCGCCCGTGCTTGGTGCTGTACAAACACAGCCCCTGCTGTCCTTTTGATACTCTGCCGAGTGCATTAAGCCGAGCGTGTGAAAAGCACAAGAGAGATTCTCTCAGGGGCCTAACGCCCTCCACCTGTGACAGCCTGGAATCTCCCAAGCCGATTAGCGCCCTGGCACGTCTGAAACCAAACCCCATTTCCCTGGTAGAGTTTCAGGATGCCAAGAATGGCAGCGTCTCCCCTTACCGAGCAGCCTGCATATAACAGCCGAGCCGGCGCTGGCTCTTGGACATTAGCCGGCTGCATTCGCCATGGAGCTTGGGGGAGCCATGACCATATTCCTGGCTGTCTGCCTCTCCTGCCTGGTTCTCCTTTCCGCGTGGAAAAAAATGCATAAGGGAGGGAAGCTGCCCCCGGGGCCGACCCCTCTGCCCTTCCTCGGCAACTTGCTGCAGCTGAAGCCCGACCAGACCTTCAAGTCGTTCATGACGGTGAGTCGCACCCCATGGAGCCTCAGCGTAGGGCTCTGGCGGGATGGGGTGTGTGGCTGATCTCGGTCACCACGGGGGATAGGGAAAGGGGCACCCACTAATCTATCCAGGCCCCTCCATTCCTTGGTTCTCCTGCAGCCTCTGTGACCGGCCGTGCCAAGTGGTGCACGCCACCCGCAGCACGTCGGAGCGGAGGGGGTCTCGCACGGCGTGGTTTGTGTGCCCCCTTTGCACAGGTATATGGGGCCGCTCTGGAATTAGGGTCCCGGGGGGCTCTGGTCTAACCGGGTGCAAATCCGGAGCGGTGCCACTGACTGCAATGACCCAGCCTCACCCTCTTGACTTCGGCGGAGCGCATCGGTTATGCCGGCTCAGGATCCGGCCCCTCGCCTGGGCCGCCCTGAGAGCTCACCAGCCCGCGCGCCCCGAGCCAGCAGCGCGACGGGCTCTCACGGCCTCTCGGCTCTGATTCCCGTGCAGCTGCGGGATAAGTACGGCGATAAGTTCACGGTGCACCTGGGCCCCCGAACGGTGGTGGTGCTGTGTGGGCACGAGGCGGTGAAGGAAGCCCTGGTGGACCACGCGGAGGAGTTCAGCGGCAGAGGGGAGCTGGCGTCCCTCGACCGGAATTTCAACGGTTTCGGTGAGCGGCGGAGCCAGGCTCAGCGCCGTGGGCGGCGTCTCGTGTTAGCTGCTGAGACGCAAGAAGCGACACGGGGCTCGGTGGTCGGATGGGAGCTGTTACACACGCTGCAGGGAGCCGTGTGGGTGAATCAGCAGGGGGGCATCCTCCCCTGGCAGCCAGTGCTAGCCCCAGTGGGGTGCCAGGGGGCACAGAATCACAGGGAGTGGGATGGGGGGCTCAGCAGTGGGCGCTAGGGGTACAGATTCATTGGGAGTGGGATGGGGCTCAGCAGGGGGCGCTAGGGGGCACAGTGCCATGGGGAGCGGGATGGGGGGCTCAGCAGGGAGTGCTAGGGGGCACAGTTCCATGGGAATCGGGATTGGGGGCTCAGCAGGGGGCGCTAGGGATCACAGAGCCGCGGGGAGAAGGATGGGGGGCTCAGAAGGGAGCGCTAGGGGGCACAGAGCCACAGGGAGTGGGATGGGGGGCTCAGCAGGGTGCGCTAGGGGGCACAGTGACACAGGGTGCAGGTTGGGGGGGCTCAGGAGGGGGAACTAGGGGGCACAGAGCTGTGGGGAGCAGGATGGAGGGGGCGCTAGGGGGCACAGAGCCACGGGGAGCAGGATGGGGGGCTCAGAAGGGAGCGCTAGGGGGCACAGAGCCACAGGGAGTGGGATGGGGGGCTCAGCAGGGTGCGCTAGGGGGCACAGTGCCACAGGGTGCAGGTTGGGGGGGCTCAGGAGGGGGCGCTAGGGGGCACAGAGCTGTGGGGAGCAGGATGGGGGGTTCAGAAGGGAGCGCTAGGGGGCACAGAGCCACAGGGAGTGGGATGGGGGGCTCAGCAGGGGGCGCTAGGGGGCACAGTGCCACGGGGTGCAGGTTGGGGGCGCTCAGGAGGGGGCGCTAGGGGGCACAGAGCTGTGGGGAGCAGGATGGAGGGGTTCAGGTGGGGGCACTAGGGGGCACAGAGACGCTGGTAGCAGGATGGGGGGTCAGCAGGGGGGAACTAGAGGGCACTGTGCTGTCAGGAGTGGATGGGGGGCTCGGCAGGGGGGTTCCCAGGGCTGACTCCCGTGACTCTCTCCCGCCGGTCCCAGGGGTGGCTTTCGCCAATGGGGAGCGGTGGCGGCAGCTGCGCCGGTTCTCCCTCACCGTTCTGCAGAACTTCGGCATGGGGAAGCGGAGCATCGAGGAGCGGATTCAGGAGGAGGCCCAGTTCCTGCTGGAGGAGTTCCGGAAAACCCGAGGTTTGCCGGTTTGTGTCCCTCTCCCCACCCACCCGTAGCATCTGAGGCCAGGGCTGGGGAGCGGCTTTATAGCCGCTTTATCAGCCACCCCTTTCTCCTGGTCTGGGTATTTATAGGGCTGATGTTGCCATGGTAACCGAGCCCCTCCCAGGTACTCACCCTCCCGTGGACAGGACGATTCTCCCCATTTTACAGAAGGGGAAACCGAGGCTCAGAGCGAGAGGAAGGGACTCGTCCAGTCACACAGGAGCGGCAGAGGGAGCATGGCCCAGTGGCTAGGGCGGGAGCCTGAGCTGTGAGCGCTACAGGTGCAGTTCCCGGCTCGGCTGCAGGCTTGCTAGGTGAACTTGGATGAGACGCTGCGCCTCAGTTTCCCCCACTGTCAAATGGGTTTGATAGCAATACCTTGTCTCGGGGGGAGGGGGCAGGGGAAAGAGGTTAGGGAGACAACGTGGGGCAGGTGCCATCTTTTATTGACCCAGCTTCTGCTGACACAGAGCTCTGCTTTGGGGTGGGTGGGGTGGTGACCGTTGCAGATTGAAGCGGGTGAGGTGATCAGATGCCAGGATAAGACAGAGGCCCATGTAAATACCTTTCATTCTGAAATAGCTGCAGCTAGATCCCAGCTCCCCTCACTCCCTCAGCCCGCAACTGTCCCACGAACCCCGCCCCCTTTGCTAGGCCCCATGATCAATGAGCAAACCAGCGATCCTTCCACCTCAGGAGAGCAGACGGACTCGTTCCTTTGCAGCTGGGCTGTAGCACAAATGAGCTGGATTTTATGAACTGAGACCAGCAAATCAGTAGGTAGCCAAGGGGCAGCATTGCCTAGTGGCCTGAACATGGGTCTGGGAGCCTGGAATACAAGACTTCTACTCCCGCCTCTGCCCCTTGTTTCTGTGTCGCTCCCTCCCCTGCTTTGAGCCTCAATTTCTATCAATTAGCATAATGCTTTTGCTAGAATTTAAGGGGCATCCCACGCCCCCAGCGCTGGGTGTCCCGTGGAATCCAAATCTCAGTGTGTGTGTGTGTGTGTATAATATTGAAGTTTCTAGAAATGTGACCCAGCTATAAACAATGCTGTGCTTTCTGCCTGAGTCTGCAGAGAGCCTGAAATGATTGCTCCAAGAGGAGTGAGTTGCCACTCTAAGCCTTGCTGCCTCCACCCCAAGAAGGGGTGGGGTCAAAGTAAGTGGACGGGCCAATCGCGGTAGAAGACTGCGGTGGGGGTATGTCCACTGCTTCCTCGTTCCTCTGTCTCAGGTTTGCCCTTTGACCCAATCTTCTTCCTGAGCCGCACGGTCTCCAACGTCATCAGCGCCGTCGTCTTCGGGAGCCGCTTTGACTACGAGGATGAGCTTCGTAGAGATGAGCACTCCCTGGGCCCAGGTACCGCCGCCCCAAGGGTGACGTGTCTGGGTGAAGAATTCCCACCCGTGGCCAAAGACGTCCCTATGTAGGGGGTGGATTCGTGACGCCCAAGCTGGCGGTCTTTCGAAAA
Organism: Chelydra serpentina; assembly: GCA_037349315.1. Classification (NCBI taxonomy): domain Eukaryota; kingdom Metazoa; phylum Chordata; order Testudines; family Chelydridae; genus Chelydra; species Chelydra serpentina. Next base: position 1,262,003 of record JBAIAC010000046.1, on the reverse strand, counting down.
GACCCAGTCTGGCTAGCACAAAAGTGGTGGGCCAGGGTCCGGGCTCCGTGGGGGAGGTGGTTTGGTCTCGGTTACACGGGACATCAGACAAGGCGCACGTCAGATCCCTGAAACCCAAAGCAGCTGTCGGAAAGCCTCAGAGGATGCGCTGTCCCTTTAAAAGCCACGGGGGCGTGGGAGCAGCCAGCCCTGTTGGGGGAGGCGGGAGGCCCGCAGACGTGGTCTGTGTTCTTGGGAAGTTGAGGTGAAGCAGGAGCTGGTCTGGGTGGGGCTGGTTACTCGCCCCCCTCCTCCCCCCCCAGCTGGTTCTGCTGAGGAGGGGCCTGGCTGCAGCCAGCTCTGGGGGCGATCGGTGAACCTGGCTTCTGCCCCCGTGCAGCTCTATGACATGTGCAGCTCAACCAGGCCTCGCTCGACCCCAACGCCCCGCGGGACTTCATTGACTGCTTCCTCCTCCAGATGGAAAAGGTACCGGCCTGCAGCCCGTCCGGGGGGGGCTTGTAACCCTTCCGTCTGGGGTGCTCTCGGAGCAGGGACTTGCTCTTTGGTCTGTGTCTGTACGGCATCCGGCCACCCGTCTGGGACTGGCGTGGTGCTACCGTAATCCACCTAATAGCAATAAAACGTACAGCACCTGACACTATGACGTCCTGGTCTGGGACTGGCGCGGTGCTACCATAATCCACCTAATAATAATAAAACATACAGCACCCGTCTGGGACTGGTGCAGTGCTACCGTAATCCACCTAATAGCAATAAAACCTACAGCACCTGACACCATGACGTCCTGGTCTGGGACTGGCGCGGTGCTACCATAATCCACCTAATAATAATAAAACATACAGCACCCGTCTGGGACTGGTGCAGTGCTACCGTAATCCACCTAATAGCAATAAAACGTACAGCACCCGGCCACCTGTCTGGGATTGGCGCGGTGCTACTATAATCCACCTAATAGCAATAAAACGTACAGCACCTGACACCATGACGTCCTGGTCTGGGACTGGTGTGCTCCTACCGTAATCCACCTAATAGCAATAAAACGTACAGCACCTGACACCATGACGTCCTGGTCTGGGACTGGTGTGCTCCTACCGTAATCCACCTAATAGCAATAAAACGTACAGCACCTGGCAACCGGTAAGTTTTCCACAGACCCGCCGGCCCTCCCCTGCTCCTTGTCATGACACGGCTCTGGTGGGCTGCCGAGGTGTTCATGTCAGGAGGCTGCGGGCAGGCTGTGCCTGCAGCAACACCCTCCCGTATGCAATAGACCCCTGCAGGGATGTCATCCACTGCCCTTTCCTGTGTCTGTCTCCCCCAGGAAAAGAAAAACCCCAACAGTGAATTCAGCACCAAGAACTTGGTACTCACCACGCTCAACTTGTTCTTCGCCGGCACGGAGACTGTCAGCTCCACCCTGAGATATGGGTTCCTCTTTCTCATGAAGTACCCGGACGTCGAAGATAAAGGAAGGAAGAGGCTGGATTTTTTAATGAGTGGGATGCGAGTTTCTATGAGCTACCTAGAGGTGTTGCGATTGGCTGCATCATCCGTGACAGCAGCAGGGATGGAACCCAGATCCTTCTGCCCAGGCCCCTGTAATTTGATACGGGGAATCTCCATTAACTGCAGTGTAGGGGCTATGACACATAGGCAGTTCATTCCCTGGCGTTCAGACCCGCTAACGCGCATCTAATGAGACCCTTGGTGGGTTCTCTCGGCATAGAACTGAACCCTGGACCTCTTCTCTAAAAACTGCCTCTCGACGGGTTAGTGTGGGTCACACACAAACTCGCATGCCCGCGGTCCAGCCGGCGTTGTGATTACTGAGCCCTTTGCAATGGGATTCCAGTGGCTGCTGGCACCCAACATGGCCGATAAGCCTGCAGGTCGGGGGCTCTGTCAGCCAGGCTCCTGCCGCCCCAAATACACCCCCCGACCCGCACCTTGCTAGCCCCACTGAAATCTGCAACAGCTGCCCTGTGCTGCCCCAGAATTCCTGCTGGGGGCAACTGGTGGCCGCTCCCTCCCCTGTGTCTGGATCTTACTAAACTATTAATTGCTTCAGCTGCCAGCCCCACTAGAAGCCCCCCAGTGGCAACAGGTCGTTTCACAGGTCAGCCCCGTCACACAGCGTGATCGATGGGGCTTTAGTGCCGTGAGCCCCTGCCTCTCTCCACATGGCCTGGGGGCTCTGGTGCCCGGGTGGTTCCCACAGAGCTCTGCCCACCTCTCCACAGAAAAGGTGCACCAGGAAATCGACCAGGTCATCGGCCGGGACCGCATCCCCGCCAGCGAGGACCGGATGAAGATGCCCTACACGGATGCGGGCGATCCACGAGATCCAGAGGGTGACAGATATCGTGCCCATGGGGGTGCCGCACACAGTGATCTGGGAGACCAAGTTCCGTGGGTACACCCTCCCCAAGGTGCAGGGCCGGGGGTGGGGGTGGGGCAAATGGGCAGTTCTGAAATCGTGAAACCTCCTGGGTTTAGGGGTTGCTTTTGCAAAGGAAAAGGTGGTTTGGGGCTGAGCACCGTTGGTCTGAACCGCCCCAGATGTTTGCAGGGAAAAGAAAGTTAGTGGGGGCAAACATCCGTCCCCGTTTCTGACGACACAAACTTCCTCCAAGAATGGCATAACGGGAGTAAACGATCTGCCCAAACCGAGAATAAACAGCCCTATGGAGGAAGGGGCCGACTGCCCCAACCGTCAGCCGTGGGTCAAGATTTTACGGAACCCTCCAGTCTCGCCAAAGGAGGCGTGGGTATGTACCCCACCACTCAGACAGAGACGCAGGACACCAGGGTCGGAGGACTCCCAGACTGTCTTTACTTCCCGTTTACACAGATAAACCGGTATGCCCCATCGCAATCCCTGGAATAGCAGCTCTCATGGGCCCTGTAGGGACAGGGCCGGCGCGCCCACTTAGGTGACCCTAGGCGGTCACCTAGGGCACCGGGCGCTGGGGCCGCCTGGCTGGGGCTGCCGCCCACCTTCCCAGCTCTGCAGCTGAGTCGGGAGTGGGGGGGTGGCTGGCCGCGGCTGCCGGGAGCCGGGGGGGGGGCGTCACGGGGGGGGGGGGTTGCCGGGGGGGGGGCTGAGCGGCGGGGCGGGCGGCAGTGTTAGTTGGGCGGGAGGGCGCGGGGGGGGTGGATTGGCTTCTGGGGTGGGCGGTGTTAGCTGGGGGGTGGGGGGACGCAGGGCTGGTGCAAGGAAGTTTTGCCTAGGGCGTGGGTGGAGTGGAGGTTGAGGTTAGAAGAGATACCCGGTCTGGTCTGGGACTGGTCTGGGACTGGTGTGCCAGTCTGTATTTAATTCTTACCTCTCTCTTTTCATTTCCCCAGGGCACTGACGCGTTTCCCTTACTGGGCTCTGTCCTACGGGATGCGAAATACTTCAGCAACCCAGAAGAATTCAACCCGGAGCATTTCCTGGACGAGAACGGCCACTTTAAGAAGAACGACGCGTTCGTGCCATTCTCCTCAGGTACAGAATCTGCCTCCTGCTTTTTAACCCTCACCCGCTGCTCTCTGGGGTGAGGAGCATCCCGTGGGCATCCTTACCAGACAGGAACCAGGGACCCTCTCCCACTGACCAACCCTAGCAAAGCTACGGGTCCACCAGAAAGTCTGACCTAGTAACTCCGGCCTATGGTCCATGAATAGCTGTGTGGGCCAGTCCGTAAGGACGCCAGGACTCCTGGGTTCTCTCCCCAGCTCTGGGAGGGGAATGGGGTTCAGTGGTTAGAGCAGGGGGGAGCTGGGAGTCAGGACTCCTGGGTTCTCTCTCTAGCTCTGGGAGGGGAGTGGGGACCTGGTGGTTAGAGTGGGTGGGAGGGCTGGGAGTCAGGATTCCTGGCTTCTATATCCATCGATGCCACCACCCATGGGCGAATCCCTTTCCCCTCTCCATGCCTCAGTTTCCCCGCCTGCGATGACACTGACTTGGCATGCGGGGTGGGGTGAGTACTAAGTCCCATTCCATCCAGCCCCCCTGTGTCTGTGTCTTTCCAGGGAAGCGCGTGTGCCTGGGCGAGGCCATGGCCCGCATGGAGCTCTTCCTGTACTTCACCACCACTCTGCATCCTGCAGAGCGTCTCGCTGAAACCCCTCCTGCCCCCACAGGACATTGACATCAGCCCGAAAGTGAGCGGGTTCGGGAACGTACCCCCCACATACGAGATGTGCCTGGTCCCTCGCTGAAGAATGGGTGCTACCAAGTAGGGAGGCTGCGGGGGAGGATAGCGACCCCTTGTCGAGCCTTTTAGGAGCTAGATGGAAGATCGCCGCACCCTGCGTTAGTTCATCTTCAGTAATAGGCAGATCTCTGTGAGAAGCTCAGATCAATTCAGCTTAGCAGCCACCTGGGGTTAGGGGGGCTTCAAAGGGCATTTCTTCATAGCGCAGAAAATGGGCTGGTCTTTAGAGGGTTCCCCTGAGACTAGATTTCTAGATAGGAAAGCTAGAGAATCTGCCCTCGGGGTTCCCGCATCTAGCCCATATCTTGTGGTTGAGCTAGAGCGCAGGACGAGATGCCCAATTGCACTGAAAAGTCTCCAAGCCACGAAGAATCGACCGTGGGGGGTGGACTGATGGGAAGCCAGGTTTGATAATACCGTGCTCACCATTTTTGTCCTGCTGGAGTTCCCTTGGGAGCTGAACTGGTGTGGCTGTGATGGCCCCAGGGGTGAGTGATTCTTTGGGGTCTGAAGACAATCCAGGAAGTTTTTGGAAAGTGTAGGGGACAATTTCCTGGTGCAAGTGCTGGAGGAACCAACTAGGGGAAAAGCTCTTCTTGACCTGCTGCTCACAAACAGGGAAGAAATAGTAGAGGAAGCAATAGTGGATGGGAACCTGGGAGGCAGTGACCATGAGATGGTCGAGTTCAGGATCCTGACACAAGGAAGAAAGGAGAACAGTAGAATACAGAGCCTGGACTTCAGAAAAGCAGACTTTGACTCCCTCAGGGAACTGATGGGCAAGGTCCCCTGGGAGAATAACATGAGGGGGAAAGGAGTCGAGGAAAGCTGGCTGTATTTTAAAGAAACCTTATTGAGGTTGCAGGAACAAACCATCCCGATGTGTAGAAAGAAAAGTAAATATGGCAGGCGACCAGCTTGGCTTAACAGTGAAATCCATGCTCGTCTTAAACACAAAAAAGCAGCTTACAAGAAGTGGAAGATTGGACAAATGACCAGGGAGGAGTATAAAAATATTGTTCAGGCATGCAGGAGTGAAATTAGGAAGGCCAAATCACACTTGGAGTTGCAGCTAGCTGGAGATGTTAGGAGTAACAAGAAGGGTTTCTTCAGGTATGTTAGCAACAAGAAGAAAGTCAAGGAACGTGTGGGCCCCTTGCTGAATGAGGGAGGGAACCTTGTGACAGAGGATGTGGAGAAAGCTAGTGTACTCAATGCTTTTTTTGCCTCTGTCTTCACAGACAAGGGCAGCTCCCAGATGGCTGCACTCCGCAGCACGGTATGGGGAGGAGGTGACCAGCCCTCTGTGGAGAAAGAAGTAGTTCGGGACTATTTAGAAAAGCTGGACGAACACAAGTCCATGGGGCCGGATGCACGGCATCCGAGGGTGCTAAAGGAGTTGGCCGATGTGATTGCAGAGCCATTGGCCATTATCTTTGACAAGTCATGGCAATCGGGGGAGGTCCCGGATGACTGGAAAAAAGCTAATGTAGTGCCCATCTTTAAAAAAGGGAAGAAGGAAGATCCGGGGAACTACAGGCCAGTCAGTCTCACCTCAGTCCCTGGAAAAATCATGGAACTGTTCCTCAAGGAATCAATTCTGAACCACTTAAAGGAGGGGAAAGTGATCAGGAACAGTCAGCATGGATTCACCAAGGGCAAGTCATGCCTGACTAACCTAATTGCCTTCTATGATGAGATAACTGGCTCTGTGGATGAGGGGAAAGCAGTGGATGTGCTATTTCTTGACTTTAGCAAAGCTTTTGATACAGTCTCGCACAGCGTTCTTGCCAGCAAGTTAAAGAAGTATGGGCTGGATGAATGGACGGTAAGGTGGATAGAAAACTGGCTGGATGGTCGTGCTCAACAGGTAGTGATCAATGGCTCCATGTCTAGTTGGCAGCCGGTATCAAGTGGAGTGCCCCAAGGGTCGGTGCTGGGGCCGGTTTTGTTCAATATCTTCATCAACGACCTGGAGGATGGTGTGGACTGCACCCTTAGCAAGTTTGCAGATGACACTAAACTGGGAGGAGTGGTTGATACGCTGGAGGGTAGGGATAGGATACAGAGGGACCTAGACAAATTAGAGGATTGGGCCAAAAGAAATCTGATGAGGTTCAACAAGGACAAGTGCAGAGTCCTGCACTTAGGACGGAAGAATCCCATGCACTGCTACAGACTAGGGACCGAATGGCTGGGCAGCAGTTCTGCAGAAAAGGACCTAGGGGTTACAGTGGACGAAAAGCTGAATATGAGTCAACAGTGTGCCCTTGTTGCCAAGAAGGCTAACGGCATTTTGGGCTGTATAAGTAGGGGCATTTCCAGCAGATCGAGGGACGTGATTATTCCCCTCTATTCGGCACTGGTGAGGCCTCATTTGGAGTACTGTGTCCAGTTTTGGGCCCCACACTACAAAAAGGATGTGGATAAATTGGAAAGAGTCCAACGGAGGGCAACAAAAATGATTAGGGGGCTGGAGCACATGACTTATGAGGAGAGGCTGAGGGAACTGAGATTGTTTAGCCTGCAGAAGAGAAGAGTGAGGGGGGATTTGATAGCTGCTTTCAACTACCGAAAAGGGGGTTCCAAAGAGGATGGATCTAGACTGTTCTCAGTGGTAGAAGATGACAGAACAAGGAGTAATGGTCTCAAGTTGCAGAGGGGGAGGTTTAGGTTGGATATTAGGAAAACCTTTTTCACTAGTAGGGTGGTGAAGCACTGGAATGGGTTACCTAGGGAGGTGGTGGAATCTCCTTCCTTAGAGGTTTTTAAGGTCAGGCTTGACAAAGCCCTGGCTGGGATGATCTAGTTGGGGTTGGTCCTGCTTTGAGCAGGGGGTTGGACTAGATGACCTCCTGAGGTCCCTTCCAACCCTGAGATTCTATGATTCTATGATTCTATGAAAAGCAAGAGCCTCGAATATGTGACTGCAGAAGGAGACTCAGCCACTAAATGGGGCAAAGATCTACCGGGTATTAACTTGATTTATGTTGGCGATTCAGAGGCGCAATTTCTCTAGTGTAGACGGGAGCCGGCCAAAGTGCGAGGACACAATTTTGATGGAAATTTTGGCGCCATTTCAATTTCGCAAGGTTGGAAACAGACCCATTTCTCTGTCCACCTTTGATCTTTTTTTTATCCTTTTCTTCACCTAAAAAAAAGTCAAATGGCGGGAGGGCGGGGGCATGAAGACAGAAGGCAAAAATGGCACAGGAATAAATAGTATTTTTTAAGTAGAAGTTTACCAAAAATGTAAATTTTCAGTACAACTTAACCCGCCCTGGTGCCAAGGAGAGTCCACTTGCTTCTTTCCATCGCCTCTGGCTGTCCATGGCAGATTCCCATGCCGGTTTGGTTATTCTTTATCTGGGACATTTGTGGAGCTTAAGTGTGCAATTAATTGAAATAAACGAGCCCCTGCGTAATTAAACAGGAGACTTATGTTCTGTTTGTAACGGTCATTTTTGGCTCTAGAAGGCTCCCGACATTTTTCTAGACGAGGTGACCAGGTACGAGCTCTGAAAGCAACTTGGGGCTCCATACTGAGGTGTATTGCATGGCTCGGAGCAGCGATTTTTAGTCCTGCCTTAATAATGACACACACAATCTCTTAACGCTAAACCGGATTCTGCCTGGGATTTATCCCAGCATTTAATTGATCTCACAGGGCGTCCCACCCCCTATTCCTACTGGACTAGATCATGCCTCCCTTCCCCAGGCCCAAACTCCACGGGAGGAGGGATAGCTCAGTGGTTTGAGCATTGGCCTGCTAAACCCAGGGCTGTGAGCTCACTCCTTGAGGGGGCCATTTGGGGATCTGGGGCAAAAAATTGGGGATTGGTCCTGCTTTGAGCAGGGGGTTGGACTAGATGACCTCCTAAGGTCCCTTCCAACCCTGATATTCTATGATCTATGATCCAGGGCAGAATTAGACTCATCTCCCCCCATCCTGCAGGGGATATTGATGGAGCCAGACACTGCAGGACTACAGAGTGATCAGCTGCTGCTCAGGAGTCAGAAGGGGGAGAGGAGAGTCTGTGCTGTGAACAGTGGCTCCTGCCCAGCAAATCTACACACAGTCTGGCTGCTCTGTGTAACTGTGCAGTGAGGGACCCGCAGGACGAGCTGACAGCACCCTGAGCCACAGACTCTGCAGACCTCTTCCCCCCTCACCCCTATCAGTGATGTCTCCCCAGGCCAGCAGCCCAGTGAGGTGGGGGTGTGTCACATGTTGTGATGTGGGATCGAAGAACCCGCTCTCATAATGGTATTTTTGTCCTCGTGTGGTAACCTGCCTCTTTCTCTCTCTCCAGTTAGTCTGTTCTCATGAGGTTTCCAGGGCAGTTTATTTTCATAGTTGTACATTTAAAGGCCAGAAGGGACCAATGGGACCATCTAGTCAGAGCGTCTGCACAGCCCAGGCCAGAGAGCCTCCCCCAGGGACCCCTGCATTGAGTTGCTAACTTCTGGCTGAGCTAGAGCATGTCTGGTAGAAAGACACATCCCCTCTCGGTTTATAGACGCCAAACCGACTCACATTTCTAAACACTAAGATGGTTGTGGCTGATCAGTGAAAGAGGGGACCAGGGGAAAGGGAGATGCTAGACTCGGACAGAACAGCTGGAGATGGGCCATGAGGACCCAGCTGTGGGTTCTACTCTGACCTTTCTTAGAGTTTGGGGGTGTGGACTTGAGGTTCTGGTTTGGGTCTATGATAGAAACAGCCCCCGGTGACAGAGTTAGCATCTAAAGTCTCCCATTGGCTGGGTGTGAGGTCTCTCCCTCTGAGACCAAAAGCACAATAGGTACCTGAGATGATGATCCAGAACCTGACAAAGGAGGAGAAGAAGATGCTCGATCTGGGGTGGTGGGACACCTAACAGTGAACGGGCAAGAGGAACGAGATGGAGCTGTTGGTCTTGACATCGATTTCAGGAAGCTCAGTGGAGCATCCAGGTCTGGTGCATACTCAAGACCTGACACTGACAGAGTGACAGGAGCTAGGCCAGGCCACAGAGCTACCGAGGGCTTTGGCAAAGGATCCTGGGAGGTTCAACATTCTAGTCAAGAGTGTAACACACGGCAGTATGTCAGGGCAGGGACTGTGTTGTATATTGCCTGACTGTACAGCACCATGCACACCAATAGCACTGAGGAAACAACACATTCACAGTATGACAGCACCAGGGCCAGCTGGGAATTTTCCATTAAGACTTTTTATATAGAAAACTAAACTTTTCACTAATGTTTTTGTTTATTTTATGTATTTATTTATTTAGTGAGGTTTCTGGTTTCTGTGAACTTTTTTATTTTTCATTGGAAAACCAAAACCCCCAAATATTTTAGTTTTTGGAAGCTTATAGTTGAAAATCTTCAATTTTCAGTTGCCAAAACATCGTATTTTCCCCCAGTTTTCAGGTTTTCAGTTTGTCAATGAAAATTTTAAAAATTATTGCTGAAATTTTCAATAGAAATTCACCTACATTTTCCATGGGGAAAAAATTCCATTTTCTGCCCTGCTCCAGAGTGCACCATGTTTAAGTCCTCACTGGTCGCAGGTGGAATCTGCCAATGCTCTGTTCTGCCCTCTGTCCACAACTCCCTTCTGACCTCCTAGATGTCAATGCACATTGTTCTGTGTGAGGAGTGTGGGAATGTTGGTAATCATAGAACCATAGAAATGTCAGGCTGGAAGGGATCTCAAGATGTCATCAAGTCCAGCCCTCTGCACTGAGGCAGGACCAAGTAAACCTAGACCATCCCTGACATGGAGTTTGTTTAGCCTGTTTGTAATAACCCCCGATGAGGGGATTCGACAATGTCCCTTGGAAGCCTTTTCCAGAGCTTAACTGCCCTTATCTTTAGAAAGTTTTTGCTACTAACTAACCTAAACCTCCCATGCAGCAGATTAAGCCCCTTACTTCTTGGACTACCTTCAGAGGGACTAAGAACAGTGATCACCATCCTCTTTATAACAGTCCTGAACATATTTGGAGACTATTATCAGCTTCTCCCTCAGTGTTCTTTTCTCAAGACTAAACATGCGCCATTTTTTGTAACCTTTCCACATAGGTCAGTTTTTCTAAACCTTTGATCATTTTGTAGTTGTGCATTTGAGCTTTCCTTCCTAAGTGACGTACTTTGCACTTGTCTTTTTTGAATTTCATCTTGTTTGATTTCAGACCATTCTCCAATTTGTCAAGGTCATTTCAAATTCTAGTCCTGTCCTCCAAAGAGATTGCAACTCTTCCCTGCTCAGTCTCATCTGCAGGTTTTATAAGTATACTCTCGACTCCATTATTCAAGTCGTTATTGAAAAATGTACAATGATTTGCATGGTTATACTCTAATCAGATAATGTCACACTCCTCTCGCAGAAAGATCCAATCACAGATATGGTCCACATTTGTATACATCATTTCTTCTGTAACAGGAATTCCAAGAGAACCAATTTTAGGTCAATGCATGTCATATAAAAAGCACTTTAAAAAAACAACATTAAATTTGTGTGTGAATCTGAAGCTGTTAAATTTTAATTTGATGAGAAAAAATGTGGCATGGCAAAAATAACTAAAAAATGAGAGAGAGAGAGAGAGAGAAAGAAAGAGAGAGAGAGACCTAGGCCCTAGATCACTAAGATGACAAACCCCATTCTGGTCAGTTACTGCACCACACCGCCTTTCAGAGTGACTAACACAGGCTGGGTTATCATATTTCTATTCAACAGAAGTCACACCCCTCTTCCAGAGCCGGGGGAAAAAACACATTTCTACATATTCTACAATAAACCATATTCTACACCTGACAAGTGAGCACCTGTGTAACCTGTTGAGAAAGGGTTTGTCTCATCCTCCAGGAGCTGGTCTAAAAAGCAGCTTCATGTGATCCAGATAACAAGGGCCTGAGCTGGGTGTCTGACATTTAAGGATTCAAGCCATGTTGCTAATCTACATTGGGGTGACTGTCTTCATGTTCTCGATTTGTACAGCACCTGACACAATGGGGTCCTGGTCCATGACTGGGGTCCTAGGCGCTATGACAATGCAAGTAATAATAGTGGTCTGGCTTTCTGGGGTTCACACAATGAGGAGCCCACTTTAGAACAAGCTTTGTAGTTAAAAATTATGATAAACTGTAAATTACCAAAATACTGCACCTGAATTACTTTGCTGGTTGGATCTGGGTATGGGGCACGTTCACAGGTGGCCATGAATGGGTGTTGTGGCTTCCTGACGGGATGGCCCGTTCCACCAAGAAAGAAACCCTGAGAGGACGGGCAGGGGAGAGGGTGCCCCCTTTCCTGCCTGGGGAAAGTGAAAGTATTTTTGGAGTCAGGGGCACCAGCAGCAGGAGGGGAGCTGCCTCCCTCCCCTCGCCCAGCAAGAGACACCTGTGCTGCTGTTATTGAACTTGTGCCTGTGTCATAATTCCAGTCACGCTGCCTGCTTTGGCCATCCCACCAAGAAGGAGACGCACAGTCTTGAAACATTGGGGGACAGCCCTGGGATCAGCCACTAGCTGGGGAAGGAAAATGGCTGATGACAGCAGGGAAGAGGGAGACATACAGCAGGGAGCCCCAGGAGTGGGAAGACTGAGACCAAAATGCCCAGTTTTTATGCCTGAACCATTTCCAGGGGCTGAGGGTGACTGGAGTGCCTGGACAGAGCTAAATCAAATTAAGTCCAGTTTAATTCTGAACAAAGACATCCACAGAAGCATTTAATGTGCTTTAATTAACACACTTTAAAAGTTAATTGGGATTACCTTTCCTGAGTGTCCCCATGTATAACAGCAGTAGGTTCATATTTTCTAGCTTCTTTTTGTAGACCCAAGGGTGAGGAACTTGCTTTTCTGTCAAAACAAAAGCTGAGATTCTCATTTAATCGATCCCATGACTCCAGGAGCTGGGGCTTTAAGAAAAACATCACATATTGCAAATCTTATGATTAAATCCCACAAGCTGGCAACACTGTAAAGTCCTGATGCTGTGTGTTATAAACCTGCTGCTAGTGGGTTCTAGCCCACGAAAGCTTATGCCCAAATAAATTTGTTAGTCTCTAAGGTGCCACAAGGACTCCTCATTGTTTTTGCTGATACAGACTAACACAGCTACCACTCTGAAACCTAGATATTGAGGGTTATTTTGATTAAGGGTCTAAAACCATTATTGTTAGCTTTTGGGGCCCAGTTGGACAATTTATACTTCTGGGGGTAATTTCTAATTTAGCATGTTTAATATGTTGTATGAGTGCCACAAAGGGGAAAGGCCCCATGTCCCATTCCCAACCCCATTGGGCCAGCCAGTTCCCCCAACATGGGCCCAGATCGGAGTCTGAATCCTGTATAGGGAAAAAGCCCCATATCCCAGTGCCCTGAGCCTCCCAACCCACACTGAAGTTTCATTTCTGGCTGACGCTGGAGGGTTGAAGCCCTGACTCTCTGGTCTCTGTTTTTAGCTGAAGCTGATGTGAGATTCCCTGCTGGCTGGCGGGTGTCAGGGACAGGATGTTGTTGGGACTTAGGGGGACAGAATCAGCGAAAGGGAGAGAGACATGTTCCTGTTGAGAAACCAGCCCTTTCCTAATGCTGAATTTCAGGAGAAGTCATTGTGTGGGTGGCCACAGGGATGTTATGTAGGTGCTAATGGCAGGGGAGGTGTCTGCTAGACAGTGTCTGGTACAGTCAGCTCAGCTCCATCGGATGGAGATGTTCATGAAACCCTGGTGCAGAGTCAAAAAACATAAATTTGCACAGTTGCAATTATAGCTTTGGTCAGTAGATGGCAGCATTAATGTGTAGCTGGAAAAAATAGGCAGAGTGGGTAAGGTAATAACTTTTATTGAACGAATTTCTGTTGGTGAGAGAAAAGCTTACGAGTTTACACAGAGTTCTTCAACTCTGGGCATGGAAATACATGGACACACTAGGTAAGGTGGAGTAAGAGAACATACAGAGCCAAAATTTAGATTTTTGAGGATTTTCAGCAAAGATTACATAGGGTTAGCCTTTTTACAATTACATTTAAAAAGAATATCTCCGAGAAGTCTCTGGGATAGTGGACTGGGTCTTGATGAGCCATTAATGCCTGCCTGACCATTTCTTGATGCTCCTTTGTCCCTACTGACAGGCTGGCTTTGGGCATCTCCCAACCTCACAACATATTTCAGTAACACATACATCAATATCTCATAACCTCACATACAGCCATAGCACATACAATCCAACAGGATATTAATATTCATCAACTCAAGCCTTTTAAAATGAGACATCACAAGGCAAACTTCATACAAAATGTACCATAATTATATGACAGTGGTGAATACGGGGGTTCCAGGGTGCTGCTTTGAGGTACAGAGTGTCACACATATGTCACTTTGAATGTGGTGTAAACTAACCCTGCCAAGGCTCCCTGATTCTGGAATAAGGGTCTCCCTGCAGGGAGTTATCCCAGGGTGACTGTAGAGGTTTAATTATACCAGTATAGTTCTCCTGGTCCATTTCCCTGTGCAGACAAACCCTTAGTGAGAGACAGCCCCCACCCGGAAGAGTTCCCAATCTAGAGGGGGGGTGATTATCAGAAGTACTGAAGGGATTTGGAGCACAAGGCAGTGGGCACAGAGCAAATTCACACACTTGTGCTCCTAAATCCCTGAGGGGATTTGAAAATTCTCCCCTTAGACAAGACAGAATTATTATCCCCAGGCCCAAGGAATCGGTGACAGAGCTGGGACTTCAATCCCAATCTCCCAGAAGTCCCATCCTCACAGTTTAATCAGGAACCCACCCTTCCCCCCTACATTTGCAGCCTCTTTGAAGATGAGATTATTTGTACTGAAGGAAGGAGCTGGGCTGTCTGGCTGGGACAGTTCATGGCAGGGCTAAGCTCTGACAGAGCTCAGCATGGCCCTGGCCTGGCTGGGAGTGAGCAGGGCAGAGTGACTGACAGCGACCGACCCTGACGGGGGAAGGGAGGAGGGACTGAAGGAGGCTGCAGGAGTTACCTGGGCAAAGACTGTAACCGCAGAGGACTATTGTGCTTTGTGCAGCACTGATCAATGGTGTTTCCCCAAAACCCTGCTCAGAGCTGGGCACTGGTGTCTTCCCTGCGCACAGCTGGTCAATGGGGTTCCCAGCCCCTCTCTTCCCCGTGATTTTGCTGCTCTCCTCAGGAGTCTCCTCCAGCCCCGCAGGCTGGGGCAGGCCCCATTTTTCCAGCATGAAGGTGATGATGGGCGCAGACATCAGGAGGAGCAGGACCAGGGTGCAGCGAGTGGCCCAGATGGAGAGGGACATGGCTGGCCCTGCAACATGGAAAGGGACACGGTGAGGGCCGTGTGCAAAGCAGCGTGTGGGGCTGCAGGGCCAGCACTAGACACAGAGCAGCTGCTGTGTAATGGGGACAGCTCCCGGAGGCCTCAATCTAAGCAGGAATCATGCTGCAGAGCGGGAATTGCAGTGGCAGAGCCCAATTCATATCAGGGGTCGACTGCACTGGAAGCCGAGGAGTTACCTGCCCTGGTAGGGTGACCAGACGTCCCGATAAAATCGGGACCGTCCCGATTTCAGACCATTTGTCCCGCGTCCCGACCGATGGTTGGTCGGGACACCTTTTGTCCTGATTTTCCGTCTTCCGGATGCAGAGGCTTTTTTTTTTTGCTCAACAAGTTTGGTTGAGCGGTTTTTTTTGTGGGAAGTCCCGATGTTCGGGTCTTCCCATCTGGTCACCCTACCTGCCCTGGGGTGAGTTTGTCCCAGACTTTATGCCCTGAGGTCAAAGCTGGGGGCACAGAGCCGGGCTCTGATAATCAGGGTGTGACAGAGCAATAGCCCATTACCTGTGCGGGTCGGCTCCTCCCCTCCTCCGCTGCTGTTCGCGCTGCCTGTGGGACAAGGGCAAAGAGAATCACACCGTGTGGGAGAGACGCCTGCAGCCTCCGCAGGGACGCACCTCCCAGTGACAGACAGAGCGGTTCTGCCAGCCACTGTGGCCAGATCCCTCAGGGGTGTAAATCAGCATCACCCTGCTGGAGTCTCTGTGCCAGATCCCCAGCAGGTGTAAATTGGCATCCCTCCATTGGAGTCCATAGGGCTCTTCCAGTTTACACCAGCAGAGGAGCTGGTCCCTGGACTCTCTCCCGTGCTCTGAGTGTCACACTGAGTTTCCCCACTGCAGACTCAGCGAGGGCGTCACTGTCCATTTAACAAACCCTCATTTCACTGATCCCTGGCACCTGGCACTGAGGTCGAAGCTCCATGGGGGTGAAAATGCCCCAGGAGGCCCTGAGCCAGGATTTCCCTGCCCCCCAGTCAGACGTGCTTGTCTGTGGAGCACCCTCGGGGATCTAAATGTTCTGGGAGACCCCTGCACCCTGCAGACAGCCTGGGGCTCGCCTGGTGGGCAGAGCGGATTGCGTGATGAGGTTTTGTGCATGGGCGACATTCCCCAGCCACCCTGTGCCTGGGGCAGCACCAGGCCTAGGCCCTGCTCACGCCCAGTGCTGAGGGTTCCGGGGAGTTAAGTGCTGCCTGGGGCTGGGGCTGGTCCCTCTGCACAGGCTGGATTTCGCTGCAGAGAGCTGGGTCTCCCCCTGGTGTAAGTGCTGCAGGCAGAGGAGTTACCCCAGAGGTGAATTTGGCCCAAAGTCTCTATGCAGCGAGGGGAGAGCTGTGTGGACAGAACTGGGCACCCAAGAGCGTCTCCGTGAGCTGTGGGGTCTGACTCCTCCCAACTGCTGCTCGCCTGGCCTGTGCAATGGGGACAAGGAGCATCTGGGCCTGTCAGTGCCTCCAGGTGACACTCGGTGTGTGAAAAACGCGACTGCGATGGCTGAGCCCAGCCCCCTGCACTGGTCAAATGGGACATGACTGTTCCCCAAATGGAAACATCTCCAAAGGGGCTCCCCCTGACAGACCTGCCAAGTGTCTCGCACTTTATGGGCATTTGCAGCCCTGTCCCATCTGCATAATAGTTTTGTGTGGGCATGTACTCCCCACATGGCATCCTGGAGCCTGGGGGTGCCTCTCAGTTACAAGCCAGGAGACCCTGCGCTCTAGGCCCAGCTCTTCTATTGAGTGTTATTAACGTCTCTGTGCTCTTCACAGCCCCAGGTACTAGCTAATAGCTCCTTCCCTTATGGTTTAGGTGACAGCTGTCATTCGCCCCTTGTATGGACAACAGAGGGTTGCACAAGGTCACTTGAGACAGAGCTGGGAATAGCCCCGGTCTCATCCACTTTCTCTCGCTGCCTTTCAGAGGGATTGTGCCAGATTTATGTGCTTGGCTATGCTGCCTGTAACTCTAACCAGTATCTGCTCCAAGAGCCAGCCAACCTCCCACTGCTGTCTCACTAACAGCTGTGAGACCCGCCAACAAAGCGGGTGTCGTGGAGAATAACAACTTACTTTTGCCCATCACCCTGTTGCTCAGCTCTCTGTCTTTGGATTCTCTCTCTGCTTCTGCATGGACAATTGTACTTACTCGGCTGTTCATCCCCCTTGATGGTGATGCTGAGGCTCTGTGCAGGGCTGAGCTGGGATCTGTTCACCCGGTTGTTGCTGTCCTTGATCTCGTACTCACAGGAGTAATTCCCGAAGCTGCCCCTGGACACTGCATGGTCATGGTTGTAGGTGACCTTCTCCTTTAAGCCCCGCTGGGATGAAATCTCCTCTCCGTTCTTACAGAAGACGATGCGGGTGGCTGGGAGTGGGAGCTGGGAGAGCACGTAGCACTGGAGGAGCACAGGGTCTCCCTTCTGGGCAGACGTCTGGCTTAAATAGAGGATGGGGGCAGGGAGAGCACCTGGGATGGGGAATGGGTGAAAGCCGTTAATGGGGCTGTAGGTGGTTCTTGTTTCAGGGGAGCCCAGGGAGAATTTTGCCAGAGGAAGTTGGTTGTCATGGAAGCTGCTAGGTGATTCTCAGGCCACGGGGGAGTTGTAGGATAGCCCCTGGGAAGCATGGGATGTTCCACATGGGATTGTGGGAGCCTGGAGTGATGGTCGGGATAGCTCACATGCATGGAGCACAGTGTGGGTAGCTCCGTGGCGCTGAAATCCCCTTTTGGGACAGGGCAGGAGCTCAAGGGCTGCGGGGTGTGCACATAGTCTCTGGAGCAGGCTCTTATTTCAGCACAGCTGGTAAGAGGGGGATAATGTCAGATCTGAGACTGTCAGCTCTTTGGGGGCCGGGACCAGAGCATCACATAGGGGTGTGCAGCACCTGGCGCGATGGGGCCCTGATCCCTGGGAGGGGTGTTTGGGGGCCACAGTAATAAAAAGTAATTATCAATAATCTTCTGTAGCTGGAAGAATTTTCTATCAATACAAAACCCTCTGGCATGAGTGTGTGTAGGGACAGGCAGGCAGATGGACTCACCGGGAGCTGAGCAGATCTCCTGGCTGCTGGGACTCAGTGCTGGGAACAGAAAGGTGCCGTTTGGTTAGTGCTGGAGATAAAATCTCCCTCTTTTCTGAGGTCCCTCTCCAGGGACAAATACTGCCTTTCATAGAAAGGAAAATAAATTCTTGATTCCTATTTGGCTGAAGAAGCAAAGCAGGCAGTACAGTAGTTCTGGGACTTGGCAGATTCCTCAGGCACACAGACCTTGGTTGAGCTGGGACCGCCTTTCCCTTCAGCTCTCTAGAGGGCCAGATCTCAGTTGGCGTAAACCTGCATTAACTCCAATTAGCTACACTGATTTTCATCAGCTGTGGATGTGCCCCCATTGACTCCAGTGGAGAGACACACTTTCACACCAGCTGGGGATCTGGCCCAGTAACTCTCATACTCAGTGTTTACACTGGTTCCCATTTCTCTTCCTGCCACCACAGTCCTGGCCAAGTGCTGGTCTCAGTTTTGTTTCCTCCCAACCTGCTACAAATTAGCACAGGGTTCCTGGATACACACTGCGAAGCAAAAGGCACAGAGACAGGATCATCTGGGCAGTGGGGGAACCAGTTGGGATGGAAACAGCCCAGCGTCTTTTGCTCCAGACTGAGTCTGGAGGGTACAGTCCAGTCGTTACCTGTTCCCACCTGCCCTGTCTGACTTCAGCAGAAGGGAAACTCTGGTCTCTCTCTGATCTGATGTGCTCCCATCTGCTCCCCAGGGTTGGATGCTCCTGCCAGACCCTCTTCCACGCCCCCAGGGGTTTGTAGGGCTCAGGCAGAAGAGATGCAGCAGCCACTCTCTGACCTACTCTGTCCCCTCCTCAAGTCTGATATTCGTCACCGCACCCCCATTTCCTGCCCGGCGCCGCCTCCCTTCCCTGCCCCAACCGCAGCATCTCTAGGGCTGGAAGATTGAGAACCAAAATAATCTGGTTTGCTTGTTTGAGTCTAAACATATCTTTGAGGAAACACCCCCCGTCCCATCTCACTGCCTGGGGACCGAGACAGCCCCACGCTGAAGGCACAGCTGGGTCAGGGTGAAAGGTCGCTATGTGATTAGGGGGCCTGGGATGTTGGATGAGTCTGAACCTTTTGCCTCCACCCTGGTCTCCAGTCCCTGGTGAGAAGGACCCAGCTCCCCTAGGGGGAAATTCACCTTCTGGGCATAAAAGAGACATAACTGGGGTCTGGGCCTTGTGTGGGATCCTCTGCAGAGGGGTGAATTTCCTCACACCCCCAAAGGACACCTACCACAAAACTGAACTGGCTTCCCCACCTGCTAAGCCTCCTCCGCCTTGTCCTCCACACCCAGCTCCAGCCACTTCTGCACTGACTGCCCCCGCTCCCCATTCTGGGCTCCTGAGGGGTCTGGTGTCCCTGCTGAGCGGTCACTGATGGATGGGGAAGAACACAAGGCAGTTGGGAAAGAGCCTCCAGAAGTGACCTCTGAGTAGGTGGGGAGGTGGAATCAGTGTGACTAAGCAAGTGGGGGAACCAGGGCAAAAGTTCAATGAAACCTGGGAAAGAAAGAAAGTCTTGGGAATAGAGATTAACACACGGCTGCAAGAAGCCAAACAGCCGAGGGCCCCAAGGGAAACCTGTCAGGAGTACAGGGCAGAGCAGTTTTGTAGATCAACTTTGCAGAGTATAATTCAAAATATGAAATCTTTAAAAAAAAATCACGTGGAAACAAGAAAATGTTCATTTTTTTTTCAATTGTTATTTTTTTAAAACTTTTCTTTGAATAAATGGAAACTTTGGAAAAAATGAGTGATTCCGGGTGCTGGGGTTCAGTCTGAGCTGCTGGCACCCTCGGATTGCAGCCATGCACTGCTTGCAGCTCAGACAATGAAGAAGAACAGGGAAAATCCCCACCATGGGACGGTGAAGGGGAGGTTGATGACGGGATCATGAACTGTGCATAGCGGGATGTGAAGAATGGGAACTCACCCCGCCCCACCCGAGCCAGAGCTGCAAACACAGATATGTGAAGCAAGAGCATCCGCAGAGTGAGTTCCCCCTGCTGTACAGACCCGGCAGCTGCCTCACTGCACAGACCCTGAAAGGAGCAGAGAGACGGATCCATACAGGGAAGAAATGACCAGGGATTCTCTCTATGCTAGTGCTTTAACAAAGACTTGAAAGGAGTCAGCTGCACAGAGCCTGCAATAGAGAGAGAGAGAGACCCATAGATAGGTAGATAATAATACCGGGCTGGGTCCTCAGCGGGTGGGCCTATGTTGATGTACACCAGCAGTGGAGCAGGCCCATACACTATATACAGCATGCCCCTCCTGGCTTTCCGTACCCACAGTGTGGATTTTAAGATGGCACTAGAAGTCCAGCTAAGAGCATTTATTCACATCTATGAATGTTATTATTAGGTATATTACGGTACCCCCCAGAAGTCCCAGCTGAGATCAGGGCCCCGTTGTGCCAGGCACCATGTCAGTGAGACACGTGGGGGAAACTGAGGCACGGGGAGGCGCCCAAGGCCACCCAGTCAGTCAGAGCTCGGAATAAAAGCCAGGTTTTGTAAGTCTCAGTCTGGTGGCTTGTCCGTTAGATCACATGACTTCCCAGAGGCAGTCTGTGACGGGGTGTGCAGACCCCGCACTGGAAGAGAGAGAGTTAATCCCACATGAAGTCCTGCCCTGCAGACCGCGCTGGGCATGTTCCAACTGCTGCCTCAGTATAAAAGGGAGCCGCCCAGCTCGTTCTAGGCTGACCACCGAGGAGAAAGGACGCTTGGTGGAACCCCCTCCCCCCATGGTGAACGGAGCCCAGCCTCAGGGACTCACGGCAGGAAGTGGCCCATGGAGACGGGGTGAGTGGTATCTGCCACCCAAGGAAAGTCAGCATGTGGCGGTAGGATCCCCGCTGACTGGGTGGTGACCACACCCACCAGTGACTGGGCCCTGGGCTGGGACCCGGTGGAGCAGGGAGGGCCCTCGACTCCCTACCCTGGCTGCCCCAGGGTGGCGACCCCTGACAGCCCTGATCCCAAGGGCAGACATATTGACTTTGGCCGTTAGGCCGCACGGCCCTGCACCCGAGGGCAGCTATCTTGACTCCGGCCACTGAGCTCATTCCAGTCTAGGGCTAGTCTGGCAGACTGTCATTGTAGTGGTCTCACGATCCAAAAAGAGGACGGGGTGCGCATACCCCACGACACAGGCGCAGACCCAGCTGTCCTGAGCTCCAGCCCTGTCTGCGGCACTGCGCCGGAATCCAGAGAAAGCGACAACACTCAGCTCTGCACAGCCATGGGGTGGGGTGGGGTATAGACGCCCCAGCGGCCTACCTTGGCAATAGTGTATCCCTCAAACTGCGTGTCCCGGGTCACCTGGCGCGCTACGCCCATGGGGATGACATCACAGAACCTCTGGAATTCATGGATGACGGCGTCGGTGTAGGGCATCCGTCTCCAGTCCTCCATGCTCGGGGCATGGTTCGCCCCATCACCCGGTCGATCTCCTCATGGATCCTTTCTGCAGAGATGGCAGCAGAGCTCAAAGGGGGGCCCCGTGCAAATCCGGATTGGCCCCGGGGGAACCGAGATCTGCATCTGGCCCTGCCCCCACTGCAGTCAGGGTGTGACTCAGGATTAGCCCCCGGGGAACCGAGATCTGAATCCAGCACCCAGAATGGGAATCTGAGATAGCCACACTGCCCCGGTGAACCCGGCGTTCCCTGACCGTCGGCTTCCTTTGACTCACGATGGAGCGACACAGACAGGGCCCTGCTCCCATGTCAAACTCACTGCCGAGCTGTGACTGTCCGGCCCCATCCGGAGCGGGTGTAAACGGAGGAACCGCCGCTGCCCTCGGCAGAGCCCGGCTGATTTACGCCAGCTGAGGATCCGGCCCTTTGCGTTTCCTTCGTCCCCCCTTTCCAGTTACCTTCGATCTCTGGGTATTTCAGCAGGAGGAGGAAGCCGTGGCGCAGGGTGGTGCTGACGGTCTCCGTCCCGGAGAAGAAGACGTTGAGCGCCGTCAGAACAATGTTCTTCAGGAAAAACTCAGAGGAAGGATTTTCCTTTTCCTTTGAAAGAACAAGGGGGGGGGGGGAATCACAGGCTAAAACCAAAGAGCTCCGGGGATGTAGCTGAACTCAGGATCTGGCCGTGACTCCATTGCTCTGCATGAATCGGGGTCCCCGTTGTGCTGGGTGCCAGCGACTGCCCCCTTTTTCCCCCATCGCCTTCCTGCAACCCCCCTGCCGGTACCTGCTGCATTTTGACCAGGAAGCAGTCGATGAAAGCTCGAGGAGAGTTGGGGTCCAGGGTCTCCTGGTTTGCCTTCACCTTCCTCTCGATGAACTGCTCCAGCCCCACCAGCTGCATGAACACTGCGCGCTGGGGCCGGGCAGGTAGCGCATGGTGCCCGAGAACATCTCGTAGATCTGGGGGGCACAGAGAGCAAAGACCCCACTGAACACAGGGTGGGTGGAGAGCCCCTATACGCATTCTCTATCTATGCCTCCATCCCCGTACCTTCCTTCTAGCTCTTTGTCTCACGTCTATCTCGGCAGATCTGAAGTTATTCTCTTCATCACACTGCCCCGGCTGTCTGGAGAGTCCCTAGTTAATCTGCTCTCCCGCCCGATCGCTGCAGCCTGGGCCAGGCAGGTCTCAGAGCCCTGGGCCTCACGGCCACAGGATCCCAGCAGCGGTCACACCACCACGTGCCAAATCCACAGGTAAAAATCACCTCTCTCCTTCTACTGGAGATTCCCTCCCTGTTGATCCCACCCAGGATGGCCCCAGGGGCGCGCTGGGAGCTCACGTCCAGCCGACTGTCCACCATGACCCCCAAATCTTTTTCAGAGTCCCTGATTCCCAAAGCAGAGTCCCCCATGGCATGAGTACGGCCGACTGTCTTTGCTCCTGGATGGATCTCTTTGAATTGAGCTGTACTAACACAAATGTTGTTTGCTTGTGCCCAGCTTATCAAGCAATCCGTGTCGCTCTGTACCAGTGAACTTCCCTCTTCATTATTTACTCCCAAGTTTCATTTCATGATCTGCAAATATTATCGGTGAAGATTTGATGTTTTCTTCCAGCTCATTGATAAAAGTGTTAAACAGCGTAGGGTCTTGGGAAACAGACTCACTCGACGATAACACCCCCTTTGCTGTTACATTTTGAGATCTATCGGTTAGCCATTTTTTAATCCATTGCATGAGGGCCATGCTCATTTGATATCTGTCATGGACTCACAGGTTGTGCCCTCTCTTGGCCCCGTGCGGTCCATGGGGGAGTGTCCCTTTCAGTGAGACAGCCCTTCTCGGGGGTCCACTCTCTCTCGGGGTTCAGCCCCTCCACCTCCTGGAGCCGCACCTCTCTGAGCCTTAGCACGCCTGTCTCTCGCCGTGGGCCCCCTCAGGGAGTCCACGCACTCTGGACCCCCGGGCCTCCACCCCCGAAGGGGATGATGCAACCCTGTTCTATAGACCAGAGTGAGTCTCAGCCAGCGTAAAACAGGAGGGATTATTGAGCATTGAACACAGCACAAGAACTCTGAGGGCCTCAGGCCTGGCCTCCCCCCAGCCCAGCACATCCAGCTCTCTCCTCTATCCCGGTGGGCTCTGCCTGCTTTCTCTCTCCAGCCCAGAGCCCCCCTGCTTCCCAGCTGGACGGTGGATATCACTGGCCCCAAGCCCCACCTCTGTCCATTGTCTCTCTGCAGGTAAATAACCCTGGAAACAGGGTTGTCTGGGCCTCTTCTCTGTCTCTGGCCCCCTGTGGCTGGAACCGATTGGTTAGGCCCCCGGGCTCCTCTCTTCATAGAGAATCATAGAGTATCAGGGTTGGAAGGGACCTTAGGAGGTCATCTAGTCCAACCCCCTGCTCAAAGCAGGCCCAATCCCCAATTTCTGTCCCAGATCCCTAAATGGCCCCCTCACAACTCTGGGTTGAACTCACAACCCTGGGTTTAGCAGGCCAATGCTCAAACCACTGAGCTATCCCTTCGCAGCCTATTGTTCTCCCACTGGCCAGAACTGGGTCCCCAGTTCCCTCACCAGTCCCCTATAGCAACAAACTCCCTCTCCCATCACCTCGTTAAACCCGTAACACCCAGGGAAACTGAGTCCCACCCCCTCTGCATGTAACCCTAGGAAACCAAGAAAACCCCCATAGGCAACAAAGAAAACAGGAAACTCCCCCATGCCGTCACAATAGCTTTCTAGTGTTTTAAATGCATTACAGAGATCTGACTAGATTCCACCAGCAGCACTATTAACTTCACTTGTCATCTCCTCAAAAAAAGATCCCAAGTTAGTTTGACAGGATCAACGTCAGACTCACAGGCGATAACTACCCGGGGTATCCCATTTACCCTTTTAAAAATTTGCCACACCGTTCGCTCTTTGCCAGTCATCTGGCAGTTCCCTGGTAGAGTTCCCAAAAGCCCCATATTACACGGGTTGTCCCTTCTTGAATGGTCTGTCCTGTACTCAATCAGTCCGGGACGCTTTTTCTCCTGTATTTCAACAGCAGGGGGCCAGTGCTCACAGGGGGCATCTATCTGCCCACTCCTCTCCGGACCTGGCACATGGTCCTGTCCCACCCCCCAAGGCAACTCTGCAATCGCCCTTCGGCAGCCACTTCCAGCATCCGGAGAGGGCACAGCACGGATGGCAAACAGGCGTTTGGTTTCTCAGCCTGTTTTGCCAGCCAGGCCTTGCCAGGCTGCTCCGTTTTGCGAGCGGTCACTGAATGTGCCATTTCTGACGTGAGCCTTTCCCCCCCCGGGTCTGTAGTGGGATCACTCGCACCATCGCCCTGACTTAACGCTAGTCAATATGCCTCGCACGTCTCCTCCCTCTCTCGCACGCCCACGCGGGGCGCTGCGTGTGGGTGGGCAGATGGCTGCCGTCGTTTCGCCAGGCGTGATCGGTTATCGCTGTAACTGCGGCCGTGGGAGAGCGGCAGTAACAGTAGAGAGCCCGGTGTATTGGGAAAATAATGCAAATCTTTAGACCCAGCAGGTTAAATTATTTTTCTGGCAAATCCATAAAAAAACAAACCCAGCCTGGGTGGTAAAATCCCAGCCAAGCGGTAACCCTAGTGCAGGCCGTCTGCTTGCAGAGCCTCTGCCACTGTCCCCAGCAGCAAAAAACATGCCTAGCTAATGTGGGCGAGTCCTGCTTATTTTTGAGATGCAGTGTTTGCAGCCCTACCGCCGGCGCGCCGAGCCTCGCTGGAAATGGATACGAATGACCCAGCGAGCGCCTCGGCCGGCTCTTTTGAAACTTTCGCTCTGGGCTCTGTCTGTTCAGACCCGGTCCAGTACAGAGTTCCCCGGGGCTGGCTGCAGGACAGTGGGCATTAGGAAACTGTCCATCTCTCCATGCCCAGGACTGCAGCATTCACCTCTCACACACTTGTCCCCCAGAATCATGCTGTGCATTTTCCTACACCAGCTAACGACCACTGCTTGTACTTTCTCTGGGATGTTGCAGAACGTCAAAGAGGACCAGAGACTTTGCTGATTGCTCCCCCAACCCCAAACAGATGAGTCAAGCAGGCAAATTCCTTCCACCCCTTGAGTGTGCAGCTCCCCACACAAAGGGGGAAAGGAATAAAAAGCCCTAACCAGGAGAACTGGCTCTTTATGCTGGTTGGATTCGGAGGGGAAAGGATCACTCGGCATAAACAAAAGATCCCCAGTGCTTAGCCTGGGTTAGCCCTAAAGGACAGACAGATTTTGCTTCCAGTGGCTCTCAACCTTTCCAGATGACTGTCCCCCTTTCAGGTGCCTGGTCTGTCTTGTGCACCCCCAAGTTTCACCTCACTTAAAAATGACTTGCTCCCAAAATCAGACACAGAAATACAAAAAAGGGCCCCAGCTGCGCTGTTACTGACAAACGGCCGAATTTCTCATTTTTACCATGTAATTTTCAAATAAATCAATTGGAATATAAATATGGTACTTCCGTTTAAGTGGCTAGTATACAGAGCAGTATAAACAAATCACTGGCTGTATGAAATTTTAGTTTGTACGGCCCTCGCTAGCACTTTTTATGTAGCCTGTTGTAAAACCAGGCCAATCTCTAGAAGACGTACCCCTGGAAGAGCTCGGGCACCAATGTGTACCACTAGTTGAGAACCACTAGTAGTTTCTGTTACTTTTTGAAACTTAGGATTGGAACTCACTTGTGTGTCTCTGCGTTTACGTGCCTTATCCTTGTACGTGTCTCTCTCATTTATTTTCCCTAGATATTAACTCTTCCCACCGTTTATTACGGGACGCTTTACAAGCATCATCTTTGGTGCGAGACTTACGGTGTGATTGATGTGGGGTGCGTGATGGGTCCTTTGGGAGTAACCTGAGTTGTGCTGTGATTCTTGACGTAAGGGACCATCCGTCACAGAGGTGGGCTCACCCGGGTGGCAAGAGAGATCGGCCGAGGGCAGCCCATTTCTTTTGACGTATTCCTGGTGGTTTCGACACATGGCTTGTTAATTAAAGACAGTCCTGGAGGGGCGACAGCCCTAGATCGGAGGAGCCCAGGGGACTGCCTGTGACCCCACGTCAAGGCTGCACAGTGCCGGAAGACGATCCGGGGTGAACGCTAAGCAGAGAGCTCACAGCCGGTGTAGGGAGGGTGTCCCGCTTCCCAGCCATCTGGGGGGTGCCTGAGCTGTGGCTGGATGGCTCGGCACCCCCCAGCCGGATCTGCTCGGCACTGAGGGGACGCGGCGCTAGCTGGGAGCTGCCCCCTCTGTGCCGCCCCCCCCCCCCCCCCGCTCACTCCCCGCCCTCCCCCGCGCACACGACTGACCGTAGCCCTTGAAGTGCCAGCTGAAGGTGGCTTGTTCCCCGCGCCCGTTAAAGTCCTCGGCCTGGTCCAGTAGAGCCTCCTTCACCGCCTTGTATCCGCACAGCACCACCACCCGCCGGGGGCCCAGGTGGAGGGTGTAGACGGGGCCGTAGTGCTCGCTCATCTCAAACGGAGACATCGTGTGGGACTGGGGGACAGAGGGTCGGGGGGACGATGCGCGCCCTCTCCTCACTCCCACGTACGAGCCCCGGCCCCTTCCCCACCCCGGCCCCCCAAACACAGGGCCCCTGCTGTCCCTCCCCTCCCACTCCCTCCTCACCCCACACGCATCCCCGTGCCTTTCCCCCAACTCAGCAGCCTCTCTCCCCCATCCATACAGCGCACCCCCTCCCCCTGCCTGTAGCTCCCTCCCCTCACAGCACCCCCACCCCTCCACCAATTGCATCACTCCTGACCTTCCTGCATGCCACCCCATCCCCTCCCCACTGCTTCTCTTCCCCTTCCACTCCCCTCAAACCCCCAGGTCCCCTCCCCCAGCAGCCCCCATCCCCCACCCCATAGCTATCCTGGGTTGAGGTCATCAGAAGGTATTATTAAAGCTCCCAGGCTGTCGACAGCGGGGTCACCGCTAAGGCCTCCCCAGGCCATCCCGGGAAAAGCCCACCTACCTTCAGCCGCGACTTGTGCATGTTTCTGAGCTCCACCTGCAGCAGGTTCCCGAGGAGGGGCAGCGGGGTGGGCCCCAGGGGCTTTTCCCCCGGCCCTGAATTTGCTGCCAGGTGGAGAGGAGCAGGAGGCAGGAGAGGCAGATGGCCAGGAACAGGGTGACAGCTCCCAGGAGATCCATGACGGGCTGGGACCTTCCACCTCTCCCTGCCCGTCTGTGACGGAGTCAGCCGGCACAATTGCACAATCCGATTATGCAATCAGGGTTTGGGCTCCTTCCAGAGAAAGCCCCGGAGTTCAAATTCCAAATGTGCAGAGAAGCGGCGGCGGTATCTCCTCTATCAGCAGCGAGGGATTACTGACGTCCATGCTCCGCTCCCGGTCTTCAGCAGGGGGCGGGTAAGGGGAGGAAGCAGAATTGTAAAATGAGTTATGCAAGAACATAGGACTGGAGGGGCCCGCCTGGCTCTCCAGCCCCTGCTAGCTCAAAATTCCTGGACAGACACTTGTCAAGCACCAACCTCAAACTACTTTGGTTGTTTGCCCCCCGCTGCTCCATGGGGGCTCCCGTCCCAGAACCTCACGCCTCTGCGGCATCCTGACCAGACCAGGCCAGAGCGAGGGACCCGGAGCACCCTCCACCCCCAGCTACCACCTGGGATGTCAGACTATGGGCTGGTCTGCGCTAAAAAGCGAGGTTGACCCAGCTGTGTCACTCAGGGGTGCGAACAATCCACCCCCTGTGCGACGGAGTTACACCGACCGGGGCCCTGGTGTAGACAGAATTCCTCCCTCCCGCTAGCTCTCGTCTCTGGGGGCAGTGGATTAACCACACCCCTGGGAGAACCCTTCCCGGCAGTGCAGGTAGTGTGTGCACCCAAGTATCGCAGCTGCATCACTTGGGGCTGCCGGTTGTGGCTGGCCATGTTCCTGGCGGTTTCATCGTATGACACGATCTCTAATTAATCTTTAATTCCTGGGGACTCTGGGACAGTCCCGTAGGGCTGGCAATCCTAGTACCGCCGTAGCATTAGATGCCCCTCTGCTTCCCCCAGTGTGTCCTTCTCCTTCCCTGCTTTTTTCCTTTGCTTTCCACTCCTCTCCTTTTCCTCCGGGTTGAGAAGAATCTGGCTTCACTGGCTAATGCTGCATATTTCCCAATGCCGCTGCGAGCCCGTGAGCAGAAACTGGCAGAAGTTTGTGAGGTCCCAAAGCGGGGACCGGACCACGGGCCACACCCCTGGTTTTCCAGCCCCAAGGCTGCAAGCTGCATTTTCGGCCACTGTGGGTCTCTTCTGGCCCCTTTGGCGTGGGTTTGTCTCATGTTGCTTCCTAGAAAACAGCATCGGAATCTAACAGCAGCAATGCCCGCTCCAGCCAGCTCAGTCAAAGTCCCTCTCGTTCATAGAGTCAGACAAAGGAGACCCTGTTACCATCTTCCATGCCCCCCGCTAAAACAACCAAAGACCTAGGGTCAGGGTTAAAAAAGCCTCATTCGACCCTTTACCTGCCAGAGGATTTCGCTGTTTGTTTGTTTGTTTTTTCTTTCTTTCCTGTAGCATTAATACAAAGTTTAAAGGCTTATTAATGACGTTTGCTGGGGAGTGGGGGAGGGGGGTAGGCCGGGTGAGGTCCCTGCGTATCAAACCCCAAACCTGGTTCAATCGACGTTGACAGTGTCAGGGTCATCTTAGCACCTTTGAGTCTTGGGGCTGCTTTATTCCAGCTAAATGAATGCAAGACACCCCCGCATCTGTCTGTCCATCCCCCCATCCCCTTCCACACTCACACACTCTGTCTTTCCCCGACACCCCGTCCCTGCTGGACACCTCTCGCTGGCTAACCATGCCCCCTCCCTTCCTCACCGGAGCGCTGGGACCACCCTTGATCTGTATCTGTGTCCATCCCATGAGACTCAGCACAAGTGTTTTGTTCCTGCAGCGGCCAAGTGAAGGGCTGGCACAGCCCGGCGAAAGGAAGCCGTGGCCGCCAGCCAAGCCTGGGACGTCTCCCCACCGGAGTCCTGCGGACACAGAGCAGCTAGCAGAGAGCCCGGGGCTGGCCATAAAAGCCTTAACACGGATGTTGGTGATTGTCCGGCCCCCTTGCAGCACTACCACGGGCTCTGGATGCAGCCAGACAGGACCCGCTGGGTGTGTGCCACCCCTCGGGGCACCTGTCACCAGGGCAAGCCTCCCTAGCTTCTGCGCCCCCTGCTGACACCCCATCCTGCTCCCCGTGGTACTGTACACCCAGGCCAGTGCCCCCATGGGGCTAGCACTAACTGCCAGGGGAGGTTGTCTTCTGCTGCTCCCATCCCGCTCCACACAGCACTGCACCCCCTGGCACCCCACTGGGGCTAGCACTGGCTGCCAGGGGAGGATGCCCCCTGCTGATTCACCCACACGGCTCCCTGCAGCGTGTGTAACGGCTCCCATCTGACCGCCGAGTCCCGTGTTACTTGTTGCGTCTCAGCAGCTAACATGAGACGCCGCCCACGGTGCTGAGCCCGGCTCCGCCGCTCATCAAAACCGTTGAAAATCCAGTCAAGGGACGCCAGCTCCCCTCTGCTGCTGAACTCCTCCGCGTGGTCCAACAGGGCTTCCTTCACCGCCTCATGCCCGCACAGCACCACCACCGGCCGGGGGCCCAGGCGCACCGTGAACTTATCCCGCAGCTGCATGGAAATCAGAGGTGAGAGGACATGAGAGGCCGTCGCGCTGCTGACTTGGGGCACGCGGGCAGGTGAGATCTCAGGGTGGCCCAGGCAAGGGGCCAGATCCTGAGCCAGGGTAACCGACGCACTCCGCCGAAGTCAAGAGGGCGAGGCTGGGTCATTGTAGTCAGTGGCACCGCTCCGGATTTGCACCCGGTTAGACCAGAGCCCCCGGGACCCTGATTCTATAGCGGCCCCAAACACCCGCGCAAAGGGGGCACACAAACCCTGCCATGCGAGACCCCTCCGCTCTGACATGCTGGGGGTGGCGTGCACCACTTGGCACGGCCGGTCACAGAGGCTGCAGAAGAACAAAGAAATGGGGGGGGCTGGATAAATTAGTGGGTGCCACTTTCCCTAACCCCCGCGGTGACCGAGATCAGCTGCACACCCCATCCCGCCAGAGCCCTACGCTGAGGCTCCAAGGGGCACGACTCACCGCCATGAACGCCTTGAAGGTGTGGTCGGGCTTCAGCTGCAGCAAGTTGCTGAGGAAGGGCAGAGGGGTCGGCCCCGGGGGCAGCTTCTCTCCCTTGTGCATTTTCTTCCAGGTGGAAAGGAGAACCAGGCAGGAGAGGCAGATAGCCAGGAATATGGTCACGGCTCCCCTGAGCTCCATGGCGGGCGCAGCCAGTGAATGGCCAAGAGCCAGCTCCGGCTCGGCTGTTATATGGAGGCTGCTCGGTAAGGGGAGACGCTGCCATTCTTGGCATCTTGAAACTCTACCAGGAAAACAGGGTTTGGTTTCAGAAGTGCCAGGGCGCTAATCGGCTTGGGAGATTCCAGGCCGTCACGGGTGGAGGGCGTTAGGTGCCCAGACTTTGACCGAGATTGGGGCCCCGTCAGGCCGGTCGCTGCCCAGACTCTGGCCGAGATCAGGGCCCCATCGGCCCAGTCGCTGCCCAGACCCCGAGCAAGATCAGGGCTCCATCGGGCCGGGCACTGCACGGACACAGTAAGAGACAGCCCTTGCCCCAAGAGTTCACCCTCTAAACACACAAGACGGAATCATCCTGATTTTACAGAAGGGGTCCTGTGGCCTGGAAAGATGAACTACCTCTCCCAAGGTCACCCAGGGAGTCCGTGGCAGAGCCTGGGAACCCAGGAGTCCAGGCTGCCACTCCGCTAGATCCCGCTCTGCAGAGCAGCCACTGGTAACGGCCCACTCTGCGAGGAAGCTCAGTTGTCTCTTTAAATCGGCTTCCCACCCAGCCTTCTAGAGAGGCTGGAAAATCCTACCTGCTGGATCCCACCGTGACCCGGTACTGAGGTGGAGGAAGGAAGGTTCCCGTTGCATAACGAGACTCTGAGGCTGGTGTTTACCTAGCACAGGGCAGCGAGGTTTGCCAGAGCCTCTGCCCAAGGCCAGCCAAGCCCCTGGGCCCAGCACAGAAATGTAAGAAACCCAAGAAAAGATAAAGAAGAAAAGCCACTGAAGACTTGGATTAGCTTTGTGTAAATGAACCCGAGCCAGTTAAGGCTAAGCCCTAGGAGGGGATGAGGCTCAGGAAAAGACTGATATTGCAGGCAATTAAATAAACACATATTGTTTCATGGACAAAGGGCTGGATTTTAAGGTATTTGGGCGTTGCTGCTGTCTTAAGTATAAAGGGAAGGGTAACCACCCCCCTGTGTACAGTACTATAAAATCCCTCCTGGCCAGAGGCAAAATCCTCTTACCTGTAAAGGGTTAAGAAGCTCAGATAACCGGGCTGGCACCTGACCAAAAAAGGACCAATAAGGGGACAAGATACTTTCATATGCGGGGGTCTTTGTCTGTCTGTTCTGTGCTTGGGGGACACAGTACTAATCAGTACTAAGTACTAATCAGAAATGCGTTAGCTTATTTTTGTTTTCTCTTGTGAACTTTCCCTGTGTTGAGAGGAAGGTGTATTCCTGGGTGTTCTTTTTGTAACTTTAAGGTTCTGCCTAGAGGGGAAGCCTCTGTGTTTTGAAGCGGAGTACCCAGTAAAGTATCTTCCATCCTAATATTACAGAGATGATTTTTACCTTCTTTTTTAAATAAAAATCCTTCTTTTAAGTACCTGACTAATTTTGCCATTGTTTGAAAATCCAGGGGTTTGGGTCTGTGATCATTTGTAACCAATTGGTTAAGAGATTATTTTCAACTCTCCCCAGGAAAGGGGGTGTAATGGCTTGAGGGGGTATTTTGGGGGAAGGGGAACTCCAAGTGGTCCTATCCCCTGGTTCTTGTTTAAATCACTTGGTGGTGGTAGCGATACCTTTTCTCAGGGTACAGGGGAGATTTGTACCTTGGGGAGTTTTTAACCTAAGCTGGTAGAAATAAGGTTAGGGGGTCTTTCATGCGGGTCCCCATGACTGTACCCTAGAGATCAGAGTGGGGAGGGAACCCTGACAGCTGCACTCCTAAATCCCTTTTGAAACCGAGACTCCGAGTTCTCTATCTGCTAGATGTTACAACCCCTAAAATCCTTTAAAAACCTGGGCCACGGGGTCTTGCTTGGTAGCTACCGACAATCTGAAAAAATGAGCCAGCCAGACCCAGTGAGATAGACGGGCGTGTGTGGGGGGAGAGAGAGAGATGCTGGGGATGGATAGATCGATCGATGCATCCATCCGTCCATCCCCATATCTAGCTATCGACCGACCGATCTACCGACCAATCAACTGTGACTGTGAAAAAGAAAAAAGAACAGGCGTACTTGTGGCACCTTAGAGACTAACACATTTATTTCAGCATAAGCTTTCATGGGCTACAGTCCACTTCATCGGATGCATAGAATGGAACATACAGTAAGAAGATATTTATACATTCAGAGAAACATGAAAAAGTGGAAGGACCTGTACCAACTGTAAGGGGCTAATTAATTAACAGGGACTATTATGAGCAGGGGAAAAAAACTTTTAAAGTGATCATCAAGATGTCCGATTTCGGACAGTTGACACAAAGGTGTGAGGATACTTAACTAGGGGAAATAGATTCAATTTCCGTAATGCCACGCCCAGTCTCTGTTCAAACCTAACGCGAGCTAACCCACAAATAAAGTGTTCTATGAAGCTTCTCTTGCAACCACCTCATCATGGTCTTTAATAAGCTTGGTGCTGAAATAGTTACAAGCAGTAGGATGGGGGGAAAACGAATGACTATAAAACAAGGAAGTGTAACATCCACTTTTGTTCCCCAGGGGGACGTAGGAAGGGTCACGGTCATTATAAGCCCAGCACATTTTAAGAACGTCCAGTACCCGCTGAGCTCCCCATCGCAGGAACGCCTCAGTGAGTCCAGCCAGGCGCGTCTGCCTAAGCAAGCGCCAAGCGGAAACTGTGTTAAAATCTCAGGGCGGGGGGCACACGATGGGGCTCCCTGCTTTCCAGCAGGGCTGAGCAGCCCTAGTGCATTGCCGACCCGTGACTCTACCACTGCCTCTGCAGGGCTCTGATCCCTGGTCTGCGTTCACACGAGATCTCTGCGCCTGGGGCTGAACAAGATCCCGGCCCTGGCTTTTGTTCTCGCTCACACTGGTGTAAACCAGGATTGACTCCAAGCAATGCAGTTACACCAGTGCCAGCGAGGCCCCCAAAGCCCCTCCCCACACACACATTGCATGGGGGCCATCTCGGGCGGCGTGGAAGTGGTGTAAGAGCCCTGATCCTACCACACTGCTCCCACCCCGGGTGTAGAGGGCAGATCTGGGACAGTCAGAGTGCACTGCGCTGGGGCTAGTCTCTGACCCCCAGGGCCCATAGGGGGCGGATAAGGGGTGTGTCCAGACTGCACTGCGGCTGTTCTCTGCCCACCCCCCCAGGGGCCATGGGGGGTGGATTGGGGGCGTAATGAGACCGCAGTGCACTGGGGATATTCTCTTCCCCCCAGGGCCCACAGGGGGCGGATCAGTGGCGTGGTCAGACCTCACTGCGCTGTGGCTGTTTGGTGTCTCCCAGGGCCAATAGCATGAGTTAGAGCACCCCTGAGGCTGCAGTAACTGACATCAGGCCCGCACAGAGTCCGTAATATAAAATATCGGGAGATATTACTAGCTCATACAGCTGGAAGGACCTTGAAAGGTCATCAAGTCCATTCCCCTGCCTTCACTAGCAGGACCAATTACTGTCCCCTGACAGATTTTTCCACCAGATCCCTAAATGGCCCCCTTAAGGACTGAACTCACAACCCTGGATTTAGAAGGCCAATGTTCAAACAACTGAGGTATCCCTCTCCCCTAATAGCATAGCTGCTGACTTTTGTCGGTGCCAGTGGGTGCTCGCGCCCCGCCTCCGCCCCAACTCCGCCCCCGCCCCGCCCCCGCCCCAACTCCACCCCCCGCTCTGCCCCTTCCCCAAATCCCCGCCCCCTGCCTGCGCAGCGCCTAGTGCGGCCTGCGGTCCGGAGCCCGGCCCGCAGGAAGAGCAGCCAGTGCCGACCGGGCGAGCTGAGGGCAAGCGGGGGCCGCCTCCTGGCCCCGGGGCACAGCACGCAGCCCCAGCTACCGCCCCGGGGTGGCGCGGCAGGGCCAGGGACAGGCCGGTGTAGTGTATTAAAGTGGTCTCCGTAGGAAAGTGCTACTTACGGTGTACTGAGCATGCTCATCTGCTGAAGCCACTGCCCTTCACCCTGCCCTTATTAGCTGTAGGATTCTGCTGATTGCTTTTGACAGGGTTTTAAAAGGGGCAAAGGGGGTGAATGGGAGCAGGGGGGTGGCCAGGATCTGAGCAGGGGGTGAGAATGTACTGGTCTGGGGGGTCAAGCATCAGGAGGCAGGATTAGGAGAGGGGCTAAAGGGAAAATCAAGAATGAGGGGGGGAGGAGGCGGAGTTAAGCCCAGTGCGGGCGGCGCTTGTATAGGGTGTCAGAGGGCAAAACCCGGCATAGACGGGGGCACAGCTACACGTTGGAATTTCACAAGTGGTATAGTGCAAGAAACTGCTACCTATAGACATTTGCTACATCAGGTAGCAGTTTTATACAATCGCAGTTTCTTACAATCTAATGTATGAGTAACTGCTACCGGTAGCACATTCCTAGATGGAGCAGTATAATACACTGCACCGGCCTGGGCCAGGAGGCAGCCCCCGCTTGCCCTTGGCTCGGCCCGGCCGGTGCTGGCTGCTCCTCATGTGGAAATAACCCCCTCTCCCCTCCCCCGAGCCTCGCGCCACCCCGCTGAAATAACTCCCCTCCCCTCCCCCGAGTCTCATGCCCCCCTGCTGAAATATGCCCCCCCGAGCCTTGCGCCGCCGCCGCCAAAGTAAAAAAAAACAAATCCCCGAGCGCCGCAGCTAAGAAAAAAAACCAAACAAACCTCAAACGCCGCCCCTTCCAAGGTGCCGGCGCTGCGCTGCACATCCCTGGCTCTAACGCTTTCCCCCACGCTCCCCCCCGGCACCCGCCGCACAGATGAGAGGAGGCTGGGCTAAAAAAAGCCGGGGCTTTTCGCCGGGAGGCGCCACCCGGAAGGTGAGTTGGGTGCGGGAGGGGGGTGGGGCGGTATGGAGCTGCCAGTGGGTGCTCAGCACCCACCAATTTTTCCCCGTGGGTGCTCCAGCCCCGGAGCTAGGGTGACTAGACGTCCCGATTTTATCGGGACAGTCCTGATTTTAGGGGACTTGTCCCGCATCCCAACCTTGCATCGGTCGGGACACCCTTTGTCCCGATATCGGGACGTCTGGGCGCCGCTCACCGCTTCTTCCGGCGGGGCTGGGGCAGCTCCTGGTGCCCGCCCGCCGGCAGGAGCCAGCAGGGCAGCTGGCAGGCACAGAGGCAGCAGGCAGCACCGTTCAGGAGGTCTCCGCAGCTGCCGTGTGCTGCGCCTGCAGGGACGGGGCAGCGGGCCTTGCAGGCGCCGGCCGCCGGGAGGGGCAGATAGCCTCCCCCCTCCCTCGACCCACAGCCACCCGGCAGACACAGAGGCAGCAGGCAGCCCTAGCCAGGAAGTCTCCATGTGCTGCAGGGGCGGGGCGGGGCAGGGGGGCTATCTGCAAAGGGAGTACAGCAAAATAGAGACAATAGATTTCATGACTCAGTTTTTTACAGCCGGCAGCCATTGCCTACATCAGGGTTGGCAGCCTTTCAGAAGTGGTGTGCCAACTCTTCATTTATTCACTCTAATTTAATGTTTCACGTGCCAGTAATATATTTTAAAGTTTTTAGAAGGTCTCCTTCTATAAGTCTATAATATATAACTAAACTATTGTTGTATGTAAAGTAAATAACGTTTTTAAAATGTTTAAGAAGCTTAACTTAAAATTAAATTAAAATGCAGAGCCCCCCAGACCGGTGGCCAGGACCCAGCTAGTGTGAGTGCCACTGAAAATCAGCTCACGTGCCGCCTTTGGCACCCATGCCATAGGTTGCCTACCCCTGGCTTACATGCTACCTTGAACGCTCCCAGGAAGACTTCTTATGTGGATTGGTGTCTCCAAAAGTCCATTATCAGTTAAGTGTTTCTTGACTGGACACTTACTGAGAATAGTCCTTTCTCAAGAAGCTGACCAAATGCTTCACTGAGGCTACTTAGAATCAAAACACATTAAGATACAAGTACAGAGCAAATATTCATAACTTCAAGTACAAAAAAGATACCCTCACACAGATAGAATAATCATAACCAGCAAATTATAACCTTTCCACAGACACCTCACACGACCACCTTTGTACAATACTTGCTGCAAACACAGAACAGTGGTTGCAACAATGATCTATATGGTCCCAGGTTATGTCAGTAATGTCACAGGTGTCTAAGGGGGTGTGAGGATAGATAGTGAATGACAGTGAAGGGATAGAGAGATGCACTACAAATATGATTGACAGGTAAGGTAGGTGAGGTGAGATCTGTTATTGGACCAGCTTCTGCTGCGGGGCGGGAGAATCTCTGGAGTGGCACCGAGCTCGCCCTCGGCTCTGGAGCTGGAAACCCGAGCGGGTGAGCTCAGGACAAGGTGGGACGCTGGTTACCTGCTTCGCTAGCCGA
This sequence comes from Chelydra serpentina, assembly GCA_037349315.1. Lineage (NCBI taxonomy): Eukaryota > Metazoa > Chordata > Testudines > Chelydridae > Chelydra > Chelydra serpentina. The sequence continues at coordinate 1,225,288 of JBAIAC010000046.1, read as the reverse complement.
TGTCCCCTCGCCCACGAACGGGTCCCCCTCACCTGCTGCAGGGAAGGGAACTCGGGACGGGGCTAGAACAAGCCTCAGGTGCTACCCGACATTTCCAGGTTCGAACCCCACCCCGCCCCTGCTGTGTATATTTAATACGAGGTTTCGAGGTTCTGCACAAGGTGTGGGCCCTGGTGCTAACCCGGCTGAGATCTCCGGATAACAAACCCCAGCCTCCTTTAATGCTGCTTGTTATTGAACAGTGCCTGAGTCTCAATTAACACCCCGGCTGGCCATGTTCTTCTCCCCGACCCTCCACGCTGCCCCCGTCGAGTGACCCGCGGGGACACCATGTCTGGGAAGGGAGCAGCTTCGTCCCGCTCGCACTAACCAGTCCCAACACGTTTCAGTGGCTTCACCCAGGAGCCTTTTGTCCCAGTTCTGTCAGCTCTTGGCCCTGGCCACAGCAACCCATGAGTCCCCCTCACGCTGCACTTTTACCCTCAGACTCCCACTTGGCACCAGCCTCGCTGTGCTCAGCTTGCCCTGGCTGCTATCGGGCCGTTTGTGTACCAGGATTTGGACTTTGGTGAGTTTGCAGTGAACGGAGGATGGGGCATGTGACGGTGTTCCCCATAAAACTTTATGGGCAGATGCTTATAGATGTATATATGTAACTAAAATATGTTTTATGCTACATGTGCCATGTAACATATCTCTGTGAAAGTTATGACCTACTGAATTTACTCCTCCTGTTTGTATGCATGTATCATTGTTGTAGTTGGAGTTATGAAGATTGGTTTTATATTTGCTGGTTTTGTACATAGCCTTTGTAAGTGCATGGGATCATCTTTGGAGCAAAGAATGCCTGTTAAATGCGAGCACTTGACAGACAAAAGACGTTGCAGACCCCAATCCACATTGGGGCCGGGTCTGGAATGCAACTGGTTAGACTGGTTAGGGCGCATGGGCAGGTGACTTGCCCATGTGATCCCAAAACTCCAGGGCAACTGGATCCTACACAGGGAGAGGAAGAAAGGCTATGAAAGCCCTTGCAAGACCCTTCCATTTTGTCTTCAGCTGGCTAAAGGGAGAGGCTCTCCACCCCCCCAAGGACATTCCTGAGGGGAACTGAACAAAGGACAAAGACACTAGAGCGTGTGAGAGGCTGCTGGACTCAGCTGGACCCAGGCTAATTTTACAGCCTGTAAAAAGGAAAATATCCGAATCTGGTGAGGCTTTTATCTGTGTTAACTTTGAATAGACATAGGCTTGCGTGTTTTATTTTATTTTACTAAGTAACTTGCTTTGTTCTGTCTGTCACTAATTGAACTCACTTAAATCCTATTTTCTGTACTCATTAAAATCACTTTTTACTTATTAAGTTTCCTTGAGTACGAGTTGGTGCCGAGGGGAAAGCAAACAGTTGAGCATATCTTTCTATCTTTGAAATAGAAGGCGAACTATTTATGAGTTTACCCTGTATAAGCTTTATACAGGGTAAAACGGATTTATTAAGGGTTTGAACCTCCTTGGAGTTGAGCAGCTGGGTGTCAAAGGCAAGAGCGCTTCCAGGGGCCTTACAGTGGTGAGTGGACTTGGTTCGGACCTGGGTCTGTGTTTGCAGCAGATCAGTGGAATCTGACTCAAAACAGACAGGATTCGGGAGTCCCAAGCTGGAAAAGGCCTGGAAGCAGGGGCAGAAGCAGCCTTGGCACACCAGGTGGCAGCACCAAGCAGGTCTCTGTGAAACCAACCCGTCACAGGGCACACCTCACCCTGATCGCTGGCCTGAGCGAATGCCCTGACATACTCCAGACCCCGCAGCTCTGAGCGCCGGCCCCTGCACCCTCCTTGCATCGCTTTTCATGAGGGGCGGAACGAGAGCTGCCAAGTTCAAGGCAAGCGTCGTTTTCCGGCTGGACCGAAGAAGCTGCTGGTGTGTTGCACCATCACAGCACGGCTGGTTATAGTGAAGCATGCATCAGTCAGGAAGATCTGTCAACGCACCCCCCCCCCCCCCCCACCCCCGGCACCAGAGGCTTTCACAATGTTGACAAATAGTGAGATAATTAGTGGCACGTGACTGATGGATTAGAGATGTATTTGCCCATGGCTGTTATGCAATGCAGGAGGCAGGGCCAAACCCCACTTGGAGTAAATATATACAGGGCATTCTGGGCTGGCTGACCGCACTGGGCAAGTGTCTCCACGCACCATGGAGCTGACTGGAGCCATCACCATCTTCCTGGGCATCTACATGTCCTGCCTCCTCATCATCTCCGCCTGGAGAAAGCAGTCGCGCTACAAGAACCTGCCCCCCGGGCCCACTCCCCTCCCACTGATCGGGAACTTCCTGCAGATGAAGATGGGAGAAACACTAAAATCCCTGGAGAAGGTGAGTCACTGAGAGCCGGAGAATGGGTCAGAAGCCAGCTCTTGGAGAGGCCATTTCATTTGAGAGTCCGTCTGTTTGTCTATCCCTATATATACCTGTCAAGCTAGCACTCTACCCATCCCCATAGAATCTATCTATCTATCTATCTATCCCCAGACACACCCCTCAAGCTCGTTAGCTAGCTAACCACTCCCCTAGCCCTCTATCTGTCTAGTTACATACCAGTCACCATAGGTACCCTGCGCTCTCTGTGTGTCTTTCTATCTAAATCCCCACAGCTATGTCTGTCTCTGTCTGTCTCTCGAATGTGAATACACTCTATATTCGGATCAGTTATATCTCGGCCCTTCAAGGAGTTCAGTCCCCACATGCTCTGAACGAAACGGAGATGCTCGTCTCCCCGGTTCCATTTCTCAAAGAGCACCTAGCCCACTGGGTGGGCAGGGAAGACTGTAGATCGCTGTTAATCAATTGCCGTGTTACCCGCTTAACAACTCAGTTTGTGTGTCTGAGGCTTCAGCAGCCACAAAATCAACCCCATGGCAGGTGCTGCTGCAAGTCTCCTTTCACTGCTAAGAATATCACTGCGTGTGTTTGTACCGTGCCTAGCGCGGTGGGGTCCTGGTCCAGGAGACGGGCTATGAGGTGTCCCTGCAATACAGATCATAAAGGTAGGTTTCAGTGTAGTAGCCGTGTTAGTCTGTGTCCTCAAAACGAAAATAAAAAAGAAAAACTTGTAGCACCTTAGAGACTAACAAATTTCTTTCAGCATAAGCTTTCGTGGGTTAATACCCACTTCATCGGATGCATGGATCCCATGCATCCGATGAACCAGATCATAAAGGGTAATCATGGGGGTGGTAATAAAAAGATTTTTGTGGAAAGATTTTCCAACAGAAAGTTGAGTTTTCAACCGAATAAAATGGTTTGTGGAAAAATTGGCTTTCTGGTAGCATTGCAGAGTGCGGGGCAGGAAAACAAATATTGTCAGCTGAAAATTAAAAATGTTTTGGTTTCCAGAAGGTTTTGGCACAAAATAGAGAGAGAATTTTTTTGGTTTAGTTTGTCAATTTTCAGCCAAGAATTTTCCATTTTTGGCAGTTTTAAGGGCAAACTTTTTTGAGGTTTTGGCCTGAAAGTGTTTCTGTTTTCAGCCTAAATTGTTTTGGTGTTTTGGCAGGGTTTTTTTGCAGTGGGGGTGGGCGGCTGGAATTTTTGGTGGTCAAAACCAAAAAAGTTTGTTTTTTGTTTTTTTGACAAAAAGTCACCATTTCCCTGGGACCAGTTCCCATTTCCTGCCCACCTCTGATCATCCTTCCCCTACAGCTGCGTGAGCAGTACGGCCCGGTGTTCACAGTCTATTTCGGGTCCAAGCCCATCGTGGTGCTGTGCGGGCACGAGGCGGTGAAGGAAGCGCTGGTGGACCAGGCCGAAGAGTTCAGCGGGAGAGGGATCATGCCGACTGTCGAGAAGAACTTTCATGGCTTTGGTGAGGAGCAGGAGATGGGCAATAAACCTCCCCAGACTTAAAGGGCCAGATCCCCGGCTGGTCTAAATCCAGAGAGTGGAACAACTCCAGCTGCGGATCTGGCCCACTTTCACCTTTTGCTAACGTCATTCCCTAAGCTGACCGGCTGTAGGACTTCTCGGGGGATCAAGGGAGCAAAGAGCCTCCCATACTAAAGCGTTCGCACTCCCCGAGTTTGAAGCTTTGCATGTTTCACGGAGGGGGAGGGGGGAGGGGGAGGGGTTCCCTTTTAAACACGCATGGTCCTATCACGGCATTGTGTGTCCAGAGTCGCCACAAACTTTGCACCAACCAATCGATGCAAACCAACCCTCAGCCCAGTTGAACCCTCCAGAAGAGCTGGGTTGGTGCATTTTGCATCACTGGTCCAGAGCTGGGAACTGAACCCTTAACGGCTTTGTCCCTTCGCCACCCTCCCCCTCGGGCCGAGCCTCCGAACCTTGCTCATTTGAATGGCTAGTTTTCCTCTTGGGTTGAAAACTGTCCTCTCCCTCCAGGGGTGGTTTTTGCCAACGGGGAGCGGTGGAAGCAGCTGCGCCGGTTCTCCCTCACCGTCCTGCGGAACTTTGGCATGGGGAAGAAAAGCATCGAGGAGCGGATCCAGGAGGAGGCTCAGTTCCTGCTGGAAGCCTTTCGAAATACAAACGGTGACTTGGCGGAGTGGCACTTCCCACCCCCCACGAGGATCGGCTCCAGCCCTGGCACCACCCATGACCCCCTCAAGCCCTGGTTTGAGGCCTTACCCGGTGGCTGGGCTGTTGGCTGCCTCTCTGCGCAGGGATGAACGTCGCCTGCTTTGAATTTCATCCACGCGCAGAGCGATGCTAAAAAACCCAGCCACTGGGCAAGTTTAGTCTTGAGAAAAGACAACGGGCGCGGGGGCGCGGGGGACCTGAGAACAGTCTTCAAATCTGTTCAGGGCTGTTACAAATAGAATGGGGATTGGCTGTTCTCAGTGTCCACTGAAGGTCGGAGAATACATCATGGGCTTAATCTGCAGCCAGGGAGATCTAGGTTAGATCTTGGGGAAAACTTTCTAACTTCCAGGAAAGAGAAGCCCTGGGACAGGTGAGCTAAGGAGGTTGTGGGAATCCCCCTCACTGCAGGTTTTTAAGAACAGGAGGGACAAACCCCTGTCAATGCTGGGCTAGGTTTATTTGGTGCCTCTGGGCGGGGGGCAGAGGAGGGCTGGACTAGATGACCGCTCAAGATTGCTACGATGCTGTGGGGTAAGTGATATAGGGCTGAAACGACTCAGGCAGATAGATCATAGAATCATAGAATCTCAGGGTTGGAAGGGACCTCAGGAGGTCATCTAGTCCAACCCCCTGCTCAAAGCAGGAACAACCCCAACTAGATCATCCCAGCCAGGGCTTTGTCAAGCCTGACCTTAAAAACCTCTAAGGAAGGAGATTCCACCACCTACCTAGGTAACCCATTCCAGTGCTTCACCACCTTACTAGTGAAAAAGTTTTTCCTAAAATCCAACCTAAACCTCCCCCTCTGCAACTTGAGACCATTACTCCTTGTTCTGTCATCTTCTACCACTGAGAACAGACTAGATCCATCCTCTTCGGAAACCCCTTTTAGGTAGTTGAAAGCAGCTATCAAATCCCCCCTCACTCTTCTCTTCTGCAGGCTAAACAATCCCAGTTCCCTCAGCCTCTCCTCATAAGTCATGTGCTCCAGCCCCCTAATCATTTTTGTTGCCCTCCGTTGGACTCTTTCCAATTTATCCACATCCTTCTTGTAGTGTGGGGCCCAAAACTGGACACAGTACTCCAAATGAGGCCTCACCAGTGCCGAATAGAGGGGAATAATCACGTCCCTCGATCTGATGGCAATGCCCCTACTTATACAGCCCAAAATGGCGTTAGCCTTCTTGGCAACAAGGGCACACTGTTGACTCATATTCAGCTTTTCGTCCACTGTAACCCCTAGGTCCTTTTCTGCAGAACTGCTGCCCAGCCATTCGGTCCCTAGTCTGTAGCAGTGCATGGGATTCTTCCGTCCTAAGTGCAGGACTCTGCACTTGTCCTTGTTGAACCTCATCAGATTTCTTTTGGCCCAATCCTCTAATTTGTCTAGGTCCCTCTGTATCCTATCCCTACCCTCCAGCGTATCAACCACTCCTCCCAGTTTAGTGTCATCTGCAAACTTGCTAAGGGTGCAGTCCACACCATCCTCCAGATCGTTGATGAAGATATTGAACAAAACCGGCCCCAGCACCGACCCTTGGGGCACTCCACTTGATACCGGCTGCCAACTAGACATGGAGCCATTGATCACTACCCGTTGAGCACGACCATCCAGCCAGTTTTCTATCCACCTTACCGTCCATTCATCCAGCCCATACTTCTTTAACTTGCTGGCAAGAACACTGTGGGAGACTGTATCAAAAGATTTGCTAAAGTCAAGAAATAGCACATCCACTGCTTTCCCCTCATCCACAGACCCAGTTATCTCATCATAGAAGGCAATTAGGTTAGTCAGGGATGACTTGCCCTTGGTGAATCCATGCTGACTGTTCCTGATCACTTTCCCCTCCTTTAAGTGGTTCAGAATTGATTCCTTGAGGACCTGTTCCATGATTTTTCCAGGGATTGAGGTGAGACTGACTGGCCTGTAGTTCCCCGGATCTTCCTTCTTCCCTTTTTTAAAGATGGGCACTACATTAGCTTTTTTCCAGTCATCCGGGACATCCCCCGATTGCCATGATTCTTCAAAGATAATGGCCAGTGGCTCTGCAATCACATTGGCCAACTCCTTTAGCACCCTCGGATGCAGTGCGTCCGGCCCCATGGGCTTGTGCTCGTCCAGCTTTTCTAAATAGTCCCGAACTACTTCTTTCTCCACAGAGGGCTGGTCACCTCCTCCCCATACCGTGCTGCGGAGTGCAGCCGCCTGGGAGCTGCCCTTGTCCGTGAAGACAGAGGCAAAAAAAGCATTGAGTACACTAGCTTTCTCCACATCCTCTGTCACAAGGTTCCCTCCCTCATTCAGCAAGGGGCCCACACTTTCCTTGACTTTCTTCTTCTTGCTCACATACCTGAAGAAACCCTTCTTGTTACTCCTAACATCTCCGGCTAGCTGCAACTCCAAGTGTGATTTGGCCTTCCTAATTTCACTCCTGCATGCCTGAACAATATTTTTATACCCCTCCCTGGTCATTTGTCCAATCTTCCACTTCTTGTAAGCTGCTTTTTTGTGTTTAAGATGAGCAAGGATTTCACTGTTAAGCCAAGCTGGTCGCCTGCCATATTTACTTTTCTTTCTACATATCGGGATGGTTTGTTCCTGCAACCTCAATAAGGATTCTTTAAAATACAGCCAGCTTTCCTCGACTCTTTTCCCCCTCATGTTATTCTCCCAGGGGACCTTGCCCATCAGTTCCCTGAGGGAGTCGAAGTCTGCTTTTCTGAAGTCCAGGCTCTGTATTTTACTGCTCTCCTTTCTTCCTTGTGTCAGGATCCTGAACTCGACCATCTCATGGTCACTGCCTCCCAGGTTCCCATCCACTATTGCTTCCTCTACTATTTCCTCCCTGTTTGTGAACAGCAGGTCAAGAAGAGCTTTTCCCCTAGTTGGTTCCTCCAGCACTTGCACCAGGAAATTGTCCCCTACACTTTCCAAAAACTTCCTGGATTGTCTGTGGACCGCTGTATTGCTCTCCCAGCAGATATCGGGGTGATTAAAGTCACCCATGAGAACCAGGGCCTGTGATCTACTAACTTCTGTTAGTTGCTGGAAGAAAGCCTCGTCCACCTCATCCCCCTGGTCTGGTGGTCTGTAGCAGACTCCCACCACGACATTACCCGTGTTGCTCACACTTCTCAATTTAATCCAGAGACTCTCAGGTTTTTCTGCAGTTTCATACTGGAGCTCTGAGCAGTCATACTGCTCTCTTACATACAATGCAACTCCCCCACCTTTTCTGCCCTGCCTATCCTTCCTGAACAGTTTATATCCATCCATGACAGTACTCCAGTCATGTGAGTTATCCCACCAAGTCTCTGTTATTCCAATTACATCATCATTCCTTGACTGTGCCAGGACTTGCAGTTCTCCCTGCTTGTTCCCCAGGCTTCTTGCATTTGTGTATAGGCATTTAAGATAACTCACCGATTGTCCTGCTGTCCCAGTATGGAGCAGACTCACCTACTTGTGCTTCCTCCCGGTATCCCACTTCCCCACTTACCTCGGGACTTTGGTGTCCTTCCCCCAGTGAACCTAGTTTAAAGCCCTCCTCACTAGGTTAGCCAGCCTGCTTCCAAAGATGCTCTTCCCTCTCTTCGTCAGGTGGAGCCCATCTCTGCCTAGCACTCCTTCTTCTTGGAACACCATCCCATGGTCAAAGAATCCAAACCCTTCTCTCCGACACCATCTGCGTAGCCATTCGTTGACTTCCACGATTCGACGGTCTCTACCCCGGCCTTTTCCTGCCACAGGGAGAATGGACGAGAACACCACTTGCGCCTCAAACTCCTTTATCCTTCTTCCCAGAGCCACGTAGTCTGCAGTAATACGCTCAAGGTCATTCTTGGCAGTATCATTGGTGCCCACGTGGAGAAGCAGGAAGGGGTACCGATCTCAGGGATTGATGAGTCTCGGGAGTCTCTCCGTCACATCATGAATCATAGAATCATAGAATATCAGGGTTGGAAGGGACCTTAGTAGGTCATCTAGTCCAACCCCGTCCTCAAAGCAGGACCAATCCCCAATTTTTGCCCCAGATCCCCAAATGGCCCCCTCAAGGATTGAATTCACAATCCTGGGTTTAGCAGGCCAATGCTCAAACCACTGAGCTATCCCTCACCCCAAATCCTAGCCCCTGGCAAACAGCACACCTCTCGGTTTTCCCGGTCAGGGCGGCAGATAGATGAATCAGTCCCCCTGAGGAGAGAGTCCCCAACTACCACCACCCTCCTCCTCCTCTTGCGAGTGGTGGTCGTGGAACCCCCATCCCTAGGGCGGTGCATCTCATGCCTTCCAATCAGTGGTGTCTCCTTCTGCTCTTTTCCCTCAGATTTATCATCCACTCCACTCTAGTAACTGTGGAGAGAACATGAAAACGGTTGCTCATCTGAATATGCATTTCTGGTACATGGACTTGTCTCATACTCTTTCCTCTTCTGGAGGTCACATGCCGCCAATTATCCTCACTAGTCTTCTGTCCCCACTGCGTAGCCTGCTCTGAATCTTCAGAACACTGTGCCCGCTGAAGCCTATCCTGGCGTCTATCCAGGAAATCTTCATTTTCTCCTATGGAACGCAGGGTTGATACCCATTTCTCCAGACCTTGAATCTTCTCTTCGAATATGGAGATCAGTTTGCACTTTGTACAGACAAAGTCGCTTCTATCCTGTGGAAGAAAGACAAACATGGCACATCCTGTGCAGGTCACGACAGCGGATCACTCAGCATCCATAGTCCCTTCCTTCAAAGAGTTTCCTCACTTGTGGCAGAAGCTACTCAGGGAACCTGCAAGGGGGATGCCGCAGTAGGCTCTCTCCAGGTGAACTCCCAGGCTAACTCCACCTGTTTGCTTCTCTGCTATTCGCTGCTCAGCTGGTTCGCAGCTGACTGACTGTCTTTTTAGAAGAGCCTGGAACAAAGCACTCCCAAATCACACTATTCAAACAGGCAATCAAACAATCAAGCACACGGTCAAACTGTCCCCACAACAGATACTCACTCCCCCATCTGCAGCCACCTGGTTGCTCTGCCTCTGCCTTTAGTTTGGGTTAAAGGAGTTAGGAATGGCAAGGATAGCTTGCCCCCTTTGCACTCCCCTTCCAAACTCTCTCTCAAACTCCCCTGTTTGCAGCTCCTGTTTGCAAAGCTCCCTGGTCGCTTGCTCATTGCTTTATAAAGCCCTGGCCTGCCTGATTGATTAGCCCCGCCCCCTGGTGTATAAGCTCACAGCTTCCAACTGCCAGCCACAACACACGGTCCTGCAAACAAACAAATGAATGAACAAACAGACAGACACAAGTACCCCCAAACACACACTACAGACAGCCACTTACCCCAAGGGTCCTGTATTTGCTCCTGCTTTACCTGGAGCAATTCCTCTCAAACTCCCCTGTTTGCAGCTCCTGTTCGCAGAGCTCCCTGGTCACTTGCTCACTGCTTTATCTGGATTTCAAAGTTGTGTAGCAAACAGGACACCTCTGTACCACCCATCGATTCTGTGCTGAGTCCCAGATTCCATGGGGAGGAGGAACCGCTCAACCATACGACCCCTCTTCCCTTAGAATCATAGAATCATAGAATATCAGGGTTGGAAGGGACCTTAGGAGGTCATTTAGTCCAACCCCCTGCTCAAAGCAGGACCAATCCCCAATTTTTGCCCCAGATCCCCAAATGGCCCCCTCAAGGATTGAACTCACAACCCTGGGTTTAGCAGGCCAATGCTCAAACCACTGAGCTGTCACTTCTCTCCCCCTATCCCTTCTCTCCCCCATACACCAGAAGAACCTTTTGACCCAACTTTCTTCTTGAGCCGGGCGGTTTCCAACGTCATCTGCTCCATCGTCTTTGGTGACCGCTTTGACTATGAAGACAAAGAATTCCTGTCCTTGTTGCAGATGATGAACGAAAGCTTTAGGGAGATCAGCACCCCGTGGTCACAGGTATGTCCTACTCGAAATGAAACAGTTGGTATTTTCATTGCATGTGGGTTACTGCAGATAACTGTGTTCTGGGCCACCAGAGCAAATGCAGAGTAATTCTATTGACTTCAGTGAAGGTACTCCGAATTCACACCGGCATCACTGACAGTCTGGTTCTGGGGATGCACCAAAAGCCGTTCTCTGTGTGTCCCTTCCCTTTCCAGTTCTACGACATGTATGCGAATTTCCTCAAATACTTTCCCGGACCTCACACAAAAATCTACCACATACTGGAAGATATGAGGAAATTTATTGAGAGGAGAGTGAAGCAGAACCAAGCAACACTGGATGTCAATTCCCCCCGGGATTTTATCGACTGCTTCCTGATCCAAATGGAAAAGGTACAGTGCCCTGAGCTGTGGGAGCTGAGTGAATGGCTCGGATGATCTTCGAGCAAACACGGCGCTAGGGGCCCCATGAATCATGCAATTTTCACCAATAACAAATACCAGGATTCCCCCCACCCCAAAATAGCAGCAGTGATTTTGGAGAGTCAGACAGGAATAGTTTTTCAAATCTGTACTTTCAACACCAGCTCTCCTGTGGCTGTGGAAATTCCCAGGCTGATGTTTCAACGTATGTTGATTTTCCCCAAGGAAAAGCAAAACCCTTCCAGCGAATTTAACATCAAGAACTTGGAGCTGACGACGCACAACTTGTTCTTCGCCGGCACGGAGACTGTCAGCTCCACCCTGAGATACGGGTTCCTGCTCCTGATGAGACACCCGGAGGTCCTAGGTAAGTAAGGAAAGGTCATAAGCATTCACTGAATTCCACAGGTCAAAAACAGGGTGAAATTTGCCCCTGTGCAGAGAGCTGGCAAAAGACCCGTGCATTGTATTTAGGGTATGTCTCCACTCAGCACTAAGCCCAGATCTGTGGGACTTTGGCTTGTGGGCTTGGAGTTTCCAAGCCCGTGTTTGAGAGTCTGCCTGGGTTTGCTGGACCCGGGTCTGCCAGCCGTGCTAATTCGTCCGCACTGCACCACGTAGACCCCCTGACGCAGGTCTGTGTCTTTGGGCTGCATCCGCACTGCACAATGACAGGGCTTGGACCCGAGTTACAGAGGGCCTGGGGCTCTGACCCAGCCCCCCAAGTGGAGGTCAGTATCATTTTGGGGAAACTGAGGCACAGAGGGCCTGAGGTCAGCAGCAGAGCCAGAAAGAGCATCTAGGTCTTCCGTGTGCAGTCCGGTGCTCTGCCCTCTAGGCTATGGTGGTGACACGTCCCCGCTCTCCCCACTCCTGAGTGGCTCCCGGGATCCACCGGGCCGTGGGGTAAGCTCTGTTGGTGTCGCTGGCAGGGAAGATGCACGAGGAGATCGACCGGGTGATTGGCCAGAACCGCATCCCGGCCATCGAGGACCGGAGCCAGATGCCCTACACCGACGCCGTGATCCACGAGATCCAGCGGGTCAGCGACCTGCTCCCCATGGACCTGCCTCACATCGTGACCCGGGACACCCAGTTCAGAGGCTACACCATCCCCCAGGTGGGGGGCGAGCAGGCAGAGGGACTCGGCGGGGCACAGGGAGTCAGGGTCCAATTCTCAGCGGGTGTCCAGCAGCTGGGGATCTGGGCCCATTGGCAGTTACCCGAGATCTTCCCGCTGAGCGGCTCTGTTCCCACGTAATCCCAGCGTGGGGGCAGAGAGAGGTGGGCATGCCCGGGGGTGGGGTGGGGGGATGGCACCCACCCAACTGGCGACACCGCCTCCTTCTGACCGCCTGGTGCTCTGCTCCCAGGGCACCAAGATCTACCCCATGCTCAGCACCGTCCTGCGCGACCCCAGCATGTTCAAAACCCCTGAGAGCTTCAACCCCGGGAATTTCCTGGAGGAGTCGGGGTGCTTCCGGAAAAACGACGCCTTCGTGCCCTTCTCCTCAGGTGAGCTGACTAATCCGGGCTCCTCCTTCTGTCTGTTCATCCCGAGACGCACCGCAGCGCTCCTAATCCGGACTCCTCGGTCTGTCTGTCATTCTGTGCCCAGACGCGCTGCAGTGCCCCTAATCCGGACTGCTCTGTCTGTCTCCATACACTCCCTCATCTATCTATCTATCTATCTATCTATCTATCTATCTATCTATCTATCTATCTATCTCCATGCACCAAACGCGGTGGAGTCGGAATATCGATTGCAAAGCTCGACTCCCCCCCAACCCCTTTTAATTTCTAGCACTAAGAATCCCGTCCGCATGTGCACCGGGAGGCTGAAGATCCATACTGCTGCTCCCAGCGTAAGCCGGCCCCTGCCCGCCCCAGGTGCATCCATGCGGCTCAATCCCCACCCTGGCGCCCCTCCCTCTTGTCCCTCATAGGGAAGCGGATCTGCCTGGGCGAGGCGCTGGCCCGCATGGAGCTCTTCCTCTTCTTCACCACCATCCTGCAGAGCTTCACGCTGAAGCCCCTGGTGGCCCCGGAGGAGATCGACACCAAGCCAATGGAGAGCGGCTTTGCCAAAATCCCGCCCTTCTACCAGCTCTGCGTGGTCCCTCGCTGATGGAGACAGAAGGAGACAAGCCCCAGGCAGGGCCCCCCGTGTGGCTGATAAACCCTGTGTGACAGGGGTACGAGCAACATAATAGGACTGATTCTCAGTTACCTCCTCCCTACTCTTCATTTAAAGTAGCTTTCAACTCCTCTTACCTTTTATGGATGCTGTGCAGTCCTTGTGTCAGCTACAGCAGCCTCGAGGCTGCTCTAATTCATGCTATGGGCCCTGCAGGACACGGAACAGCCACAGTGCAGTGCAGTCTGATCAGGCCCCCAATCCACCCCCTCTGGGCCCTGTGGGGAAAAGGAACAGCCCCAGCACAGTGCGCTCTGAGCATGCCCCCGATCCGCTCCCTATGGGACGCAGTGCAGTCTGGCTGTGTCCTAGATCTGCCCTCTGCACCCAGGGCTGGAAGCAGTGTGGTGGGATCAGGGCCCGTATACCAGTTCCACGCTGACCAAGAAGGCTCCCGTGAAATCTGTGTGTGGGGAGGGGCTGTAGGGGCCTGGCTGGCACTGATTTAATCGCATTGCTTGGAGTCAATCCTGGTTTACACCAGTGTGAGCGAGAACAAAAGCCAGGGCCGGGATCTCGTTCAGCCCCAGGTACAGAGATCTCGTGTGAACGCAGACCGGGGATCAGAGCCCTGCAGAGGCAGTGCTAGACTTACGGGTCGGCTTTGCACTGGGGCTGCTCAGCCCTGCCAGAAAGCAGGGAGCCCCGTCATGTGCCCCCCGGCCTGAGATTTTAACACAGAGTCCACTTGGTGCTTTCTTAGGCAAACATTCCCGGCTGGACTCACTGAGGCGTTCCCGCAATGGGGAGCTCAGCTGGTACTGGACGTGAAAATGTGCTGGGCTTATAATGACCGTGTCCCTTCCTACGTCCCCCCGAGAATGGAAAGTTGATGTTACACTTCCTTGTTTTATAGTCATTCGTTTCCCCCCATCCTACTGCTTGTAACTATTTCAGCACCGAGCTTATTAAAGACCATAAAAACACGATGTGATTGCAAACGAAGCTTCGTAGAACACTTCATTTGTGGGTTGGCTCGCTTTAGGTTTGAACAGAGACTGGGAGTGGCTCGGTCATTACGTAAATTGAATCTATTTCCTCTAGTTAAGTATCCTCACACCTTTGTGTCAAGTGTCCAAAATGGACCATCTTGATTATCACTTAAAAAGTTTTTTTCCCCTGCTGATAATAGTTCCTCTTAATTAATTAGCCACTTACAGTTGGTATGGGTCCTTCCACTTTTTCATGTTTCTCTGAATGTATAAATATCTTCTAGATGACCTCTTGAGGTCCCTTCCAACCCTGAGATTCTATGATTCTTACTGTATGTTCCATTCTATGCATCCGATGAAGTGGACTGTAGCCCAGGAAAGCTTATGCTGAAATAAATGTGTTAGTCTCTAAGGTGCCACAAGTACTCCTGTTCTTTTTTCTTTTTCACAGTCACAGTTGATCAATCGGTAGCTAGCTATGGGGATGGATGGATGGATGCATTGATCTATCTATCCATCCCCATCCCCATCCCCTGCATCTCTCTCTCTCCCCACACACACGCCCGTCTATCTCGCTGGGTCTGGCTGGTACATGATTTCAGATGGTCGGTAGCTACCAAGGAAGACCCCGTGGCCTAGGTTTTTAAAGTATTTTAGGGGTTGTAACATCTAGCAGATAGAGGACTCGGAGTCTCGGTTTCAAAAGGGATTTAGGAGTGCAGCAACGCCCCAATACCTTAAAATCTGGCCCTTTGTCCGTGAAACAATGCGTGTTTATTTAATCGCCTGTAATATTTGTCATTTCCTGAGCCTTGTCCCCTCCAAGGGCTTAGTCTTGGCTCAGGTTCGTTTACACATAGCTAATCCAAGTCTTCAGTGGCTTTTCTTCTTTATTGTTTCTTGGGTTTCTTATATGTCTATGCTGGGCCCAGGGGCTTAGCTTGCCTCGGGCAGAGGCTCTGGCAAACCTCGCTGCCCTGTAATAGGTAAACAGCAGCCTCAGAGACTCGTTATGCAAAGGGGCCCTTCCTTCCTCCACCTCAGTACGGGTCACAGTGGGATCCGGCAGGTGGGATTTTCCTGTCTCTCTAGAAGGCTGGGTGGGAAGCCGATTTAAAGAGACAACTGAGCCTCCTCGCAGAGTGGGCTGTTACCAGTGGCTGGTCTGCAGAGCAGGGTCTAGCGTAGTCACAGCCCGGACTCCTGGGTTCCCGGGCTCTGCCACTGATCGGCTGCATGGGTGTGAATGAATCTCTTTCCTCTGCTGTCTTGAAGAAGGGGGTTAAGGCTCTGGGATGGGACGAGCAATTCCCGGTCTCTGCCACGGACTCCCTGGGTGACCTTGGGAGAGTTATTTCATCTTTCCAGGCCCCAGGACCCCCATCTGAAAAATCAGGATTATGATTCTGTCTTGTGTGTTTAGAGGGTGAACTCTTGTTGGCAAGGGCTGTCTCTTAGTGTGTCTGGGCAGCACCCAGCGTGACGGGGCTCTGATCTCAGCTGGGGTCTGAGCAGCGCCTGGCGCGACGGGGCCCTGATCTCAGCTGGGGTCTGGGCAACACTCGACATAACGGGGCCCTGATCTCGGTTGGGGTCTGGGCAGCGCCTGGCCTGATGGGGCCCTGATCTCGGTAAGTCCAGCCAAGCTCTTGGCAGCCAATGCCCGGTTCTGGTACAGGGAGGTTCCCGTGTCTGCAGCGAGTGTTTAATGGGTAAACAGCCAGGGGGTAAAAGGGCAGTTCACCGCAAGGGCAAAAGGGGATTGTCGTGTTCACGGTTACACAAGCCCTGAACTCAACTCCCCTTTCCATAATCCCACGGGGGGAAATTCACACCCTGGGCAGAGGCCAGCGCCAGGCCGACCTGCCGCCCTGCTTCTGCTGCGGCCCTGAGACCAACGCGCGCTTCGCTCCCTGGCCTTGTGCTGGGCCTCCGGGCTGCCACCTCCAAGGCACAAAACCCCAGGGCACCCGGGCTGATGCGGAGCCCCTCGCGCTGGGCACCTGGGCACCTTCCCCAGGACGGCGACCTCCGAAATGGGGCGATCTTGGGAACACAGGGCCCAGGCTGGGGGCTGACGTGGGACTCAGCCTGGCGGAAGTGATTAGAGCAGGAAATAAAGCTGCTGTGAGAGGTCAATTATTTGCACTAAAGCTTTCGGATGGGCCAACGTATTCAGCCCCTCCCGGGCCAGATCCTCAGCGGGTGTCGTTTGGCGTAACGCCACCGGGCCTGGAATTATTCATGACCGTGCAAAAGTCAGGGCTATGTGGCTTCAAAATGCCAGGCTGCAAAGCCCAGACCAGACCCCAGCACAGGCCACTAGGCCACGCTGCCCTCCCGCTCCGCCCGTGTTTGGTGCTGTACAAACACAGCCCCTGCTGTCCTTTTGATACTCTGTCGAGTGCATTAAGCCGAGCGTGTGAAAAGCACAAGAGAGATTCTCTCGGGAGCCTAACGCCCTCCACCCGTGACAGCCTGGAATCTCCCAAGCCGATTAGCGCCCTGGCACGTCTGAAACCAAACCCCATTTCCCTGGTAGAGTTTCAGGATGCCAAGAATAGCAGCATCTCCCCTTACCGAGCAGCCTCCATATAACAGCCGAGCCGGCGCTGGCTCTTGGCATTCTCCGGCTGCGCCCGCCATGGAGCTCGGGGGAGCCGTGACCATATTCCTGGCTATCTGCCTCTCCTGCCTGGTTCTCCTTTCCGCCTGGAAGAAAATGCACAAGGGAGGGAAGCTGCCCCTGGGGCCGACCCCTCTGCCCTTCCTCGGCAACTTGCTGCAGCTGAAGCCCGACCAGACCTTCAAGTCATTCATGGTGATGAGTCGCACCCCATGGAGCCTCGGCGTCGGGCTCTGGCGGGATGGGGTGTGCGGATGATCTCGGTCACCACGGGGGATAGGGAAAGGGGCACCCACTAATCTATCCATCCCCCCCCCATTTCTTGGTTCTTCTGCAGCCTCTGTGAGCGGCGTGCCAAGTGGTGCACGCCACCCCCAGCACGTCGGAGAGGAGGGGTCTTGCACGGGTGTTTGGGGCTGCTCTGGAATTAGGGTCCTGGGGGGCTCTGGTCTAACCCAATGCAAATCCGGAGCGGTGCCACTGACTGCAATGACCCAGCCTCGTCCTCTTGACTTCGGCGGAGCGCGTCGGTTACGCCAGCTCAGGATCCGGCCCCTCGCCTGGGCCGCCCTGAGAGCTCACCAGACTGCGTGCCCTGAGCCAGCAGCGCGACGGGCTCTCACGGCCTCTCGGCTCTGATTTCCGTGCAGCTGCAGGATAAGTACGGCCCGGTGTTCACGGTGCACCTGGGCCCCCGATGGGTGGTGGTGCTGTGCGGGCACGAGGCAGTGAAGGAAGCCCTGGTGGACCACGCGGAGGAGATCAGCGGCAGAGGGGAGCTGGCGTCCCTCGACCGGAATTTCAACGGTTTCGGTGAGCGGCGGAGCCGGGCTCAGCGTCGTGGGCAGCGTCTCATGTTAGCTGCTGAGACACAACAAGCAACACGGGGCTCAGCGGTCGGATGGGAGCCGTTACATGTGCTGCAGGGAGCTGTGTGGGTGAATCAGCAGGGGGTGTGCTTCCCTGGCAGCCAGTGCTAGCCCCAGTGGGGTGCCAGGGGGCACAGAATCGTGGGAAGTGGGATGGGGCGCTCAGCAGTGGGCACTAGGGGCACAGATTTGCGGGGAGCGGGATGGGGCTCAGCAGGGAGCGGTAGGGGGCACAGTGCCACGGGGAGCAGGTTGGGGGGGCTCCGGAGGGGGCACTAGGGGGCACAGAGCTGTGGGGAGCAGGATGGAGGGGTTCAGGTGGGGGCACTAGGGGGCACAGAGACGCTGGTAGCAGGATGGGGGTCTCAGCAGGGGGGAACTAGAAGGAACTGTGCTGTCAGGAGTGGATGGGGGGCTCGGCAGGGGGGTTCCCAGGGCTGACTCCCGTGACTCTCTCCCGCCGGTCCCAGGGGTGGCTTTCGCCAATGGGGAGCGGTGGCGGCAGCTGCGCCGGTTCTCCCTCACCGTTCTGTGGAACTTCGGCATGGGGAAGCGGAGCATCGAGGAGCGGATTCAGGAAGAGGCCCAGTTCCTGCTGGAGGAGTTCCGGAAAACCCGAGGTCTGCCGGTTTGCGTCCCTCTCCCCACCCACCCGTAGCACCCGAGGCCAGGGCCGGGGAGCGGCTTTACAGCCGCTTTATCAGCCACCCCTTTCTCCTAGTCTGGGTATTTATAGGGCTGATGTCGCCATGGTAACCGAGCCCCTCCCAGGTACTCACCGTCCCGTGGGCAGGACGATTCTCCCCATTTTACAGAAGGGGAAACCGAGGCTCAGAGTGAGAGGAAGGGACTCCTCCAGTCACACAGGAGCGGCAGAGGGAGCATGGCCCAGTGGCGAGGGCAGGAGCCTGAGCTGTGAGCGCTACAGGTGCAGTTCCCGGCTTGGCTGCAGGCTTGCTAGGTGAACTTGGATGAGACGCTGCGCCTCAGTTTCCCCCACTGTCAAATGGGTTTGATAGCAATACATTGTCTCGGGGGGAGGGGGCAGGGGAAAGAGGTTAGGGAGACAACGTGGGGCAGGTGCTATCTTTTATTGACCCAGCTTCTGCTGACACAGAGCTCTGCTTTGGGGCGGGCGGGGTTGTGACCGTTGCAGATTGAAGCGGGTGAGGTGATCAGATGCCAGGATAAAACAGAAGCCCATGTAAATACCTTTCATTCTGAAATAAGTGCAGCTAGATCCCAGCTCCCCTCACTCCCTCAGCCCGCACCTGTCCCACGAACCCCGCCCCCTTTGCTAGGCCCCATGATCAATGAGCAAACCAGCGATCCTTCCACCTCAGGAGAGCAGACGGACTCGTTCCTTTGCAGCTGGGCTGTAGCACAAATGAGCTGGATTTTATGAACTGAGACCAGCAAATCAGTAGGTAGCCAAGGGGCAGCATTGCCTAGTGGCCTGAACATGGGTCTGGGAGCCTGGAATACAAGACTTCTACTCCCGCCTCTGCCCCTTGTTTCTGTGTCGCTCCCTCCCCTGCTTTGAGCCTCAATTTCTATCAATTAGCATAATGCTTTTGCTAGAATTTAAGGGGCATCCCACGCCCCCAGCGCTGGGTGTCCCGTGGAATCAAAATCTCAGTGGGTGTGTGTGTGTGTGTATAATATTGAAGTTTCTAGAAATGTGACCCAGCTATAAACAATGCTGTGCTTTATGCCTGAGTCTGCAGAGAGCCTGAAATGATTGCTCCAAGAGGAGTGAGTTGCCACTCTAAGCCTTGCTGCCTCCACCCCAAGAAGGGGTGGGGTCAAAGTAAGTGGACGGGCCAATCGCGGTAGAAGACTGCGGTGGGGGTATGTCCACTGCTTCCTCATTCCTCTGTCTCAGGTTTGCCCTTTGACCCAATCTTCTTCCTGAGCCGCACGGGCTCCAACGTCATCAGCGCCGTCGTCTTCGGGAGCCGCTTTGACTACGAGGATGAGCTTCGTAGAGATGAGCACTCCCTGGGCCCAGGTACCGCCGCCCCAAGGGTGACGTGTCTGGGTGAAGAATTCCCACCCGTGGCCAAAGACATCCCTATGTAGGGGGTGGATTCGTGACGCCCAAGCTGGCGGTCTTTCGAAAAGACCCAGTCTGGCTAGCACAAAAGTGGTGGGCCAGGGTCCGGGCTCCGTGGGGGAGGTGGTTTGGTCTCGGTTACACGGGACATCAGACAAGGCGCACGTCAGATCCCTGAAACCCAAAGCAGCTGTTGGAAAGCCTCAGAGGATGCACTGTCCCTTTAAAAGCCAAGGGGGCGTGGGAGCAGCCAGCCCTGTTGGGGGAGGCGGGAGGCCCGCAGACGTGGTCTGTGTTCTTGGGAAGTTGAGGTGAAGCAGGAGCTGGTCTGGGTGGGGCTGGTTACTCGCCCCCCTCCTCCCCCCCCAGCTGGTTCTGCTGGGGAGGGGCCTGGCTGCAGCCAGCTCTGGGGGGCGATCGGTGAACCCGGCTTCTGCCCCCGTGCAGCTCTATGACATGTACTCCGGCGTCATGCAGTACCTGCCCGGGCGCCACCACCGCATCTACCACCTCATCGAGGACCTCAAGGCCTTCATCGCCCAGAGGGTGCAGCTCAACCAGGCCTCGCTCGACCCCAACGCCCCGCGGGACTTCATTGACTGCTTCCTCCTCCAGATGGAAAAGGTACCGGCCTGCAGCCCGTCCGGGGGGGGCTTGTAACCCTTCCGTCTGGGGGGCTCTCGGAGCAGGGACTTGCTCTTTGGTCTGTGTCTGTACGGCACCCGGCCACCTGTCTGGGACTGGCGTGGTGCTACCGTAATCCACCTAATAGCAATAAACCTACAGCACCTGACACTATGACGTCCTGGTCTGGGACTGGCGCGGTGCTACCATAATCCACCTAATAATAATAAAACATACAGCACCCGTCTGGGACTGGTGCAGTGCTACCGTAATCCACCTAATAGCAATAAAACGTACAGCACCCGGCCACCTGTCTGGGATTGGCGCGGTGCTACTATAATCCACCTAATAGCAATAAAACGTACAGCACCTGACACCATGACATCCTGGTCTGGGACTGGTGTGCTCCTACCATAATCCACCTAATAGCAATAAAACGTACAGCACCTGACACCATGACGTCCTGGTCTGGGACTGGTGTGCTCCTACCGTAATCCACCTAATAGCAATAAAACGTACAGCACCTGACACCATGACGTCCTGGTCTGGGACTGGTGTGCTCCTACCGTAATCCACCTAATAGCAATAAAACGTACAGCACCTGGCAACGGGTAAGTTTTCCACAGACCCGCCGGCCCTCCCCTGCTCCTTGTCATGACACGGCTCTGGTGGGCTGCCGAGGTGTTCATTTCAGGAGGCTGCGGGCAGGCTGTGCCTGCAGCAACACCCTCCCGTATGCAATAGACCCCTGCAGGGATGTCATCCACCGCCCTTTCCTGTGTCTGTCTCCCCCAGGAAAAGAAAAACCCCAACAGTGAATTCAGCACCAAGAACTTGGTACTCACCACGCTCAACTTGTTCTTCGCCGGCACGGAGACTGTCAGCTCCACCCTGAGATATGGGTTCCTCTTTCTCATGAAGTACCCGGACGTCGAAGATAAAGGAAGGAAGAGGCTGGATTTTTTAATGAGTGGGATGCGAGTTTCTATGAGCTACCTAGAGGTGTTGCGATTGGCTGCATCATCCATGACAGCAGCAGGGATGGAACCCAGATCCTTCTGCCCAGGCCCCTGTAATTTGATACGGGGAATCTCCATTAACTGCAGTGTAGGGGCTATGACACATAGGCAGTTCATTCCCTGCCGTTCAGACCCGCTAACGCGCATCTAATGAGACCCTTGGTGGGTTCTCTCGGCATAGAACTGAACCCTGGACCTCTTCTCTAAAAACTGCCTCTTGACGGGTTAGTGTGGGTCACACACAAACTCGCATGCCCGCGGTCCAGCCGGCGTTGTGATTACTGAGCCCTTTGCAATGGGATTCCAGTGGCTGCTAGCACCCAACATGGCCGATAAGCCTGCAGGTCGGGGGCTCTGTCAGCCAGGCTCCTGCCGCCCCAAATACACCCCCCGACCCGCACCTTGCTAGCCCCACTGAAATCTGCAACAGCTGCCCTGTGCTGCCCCAGAATTCCTGCTGGGGGCAACTGGTGGCCGCTCCCTCCCCTGTGTCTGGATCTTACTAAACTATTAATTGCTTCAGCTGCCAGCCTGTCACGGAGTGTGGGGGAGTCCGGCCCTGCACCCCTCTTCCCCGGATTCACTGGGAGTCTCAGCCAGCCAGTAGAACAGAAGGTTTATTAGAGATGCCAGGAACACAGTCCAACCAGAGCTTGTCAGTACATCCAGGACCCCTCAGTCGGGTCCTTCCGGGGGGCAGGGAGCTTAGACCCCAGCCTGGGGCTCCCTGCATTTCGCCCCACAGCTCCAGACGGGGCAGGGAGGCCAGACCCTGTCTCCCTCTCTCCCCTCTTCTCCGGCCAGCTCCAAACTCAAACTCTCCAGCCCCTCCTCCCCCTTTGTCTGCTTCCCGGGCCAGGAGGTCACCTGATCCCTTTGTTCCCACACCTTCAGCTCTCACCTTTGCCTGGGAAGGGGCCGGGCCATCTGTTGCCAGGAGACAGAGCCATTCTCTGTGTCCAGGCCTCTGCCTTCTAGGGCTTTGTAACAATCATGCACCGTTGTCCCACCACCTAGATACTCAAGCACCGCATAGGGGAAACTGAGGCACTCACACAGTACTCAGGGAAACCTTAACAACAGTCCTAGTTCGTCACACAGACCCACTAGAAGCCCCCCAGTGGCAACAGGTCATTTCACAGGTCAGCCCCGTCACACAGCATGATCGATGGGGCTTTAGTGCCGTGAGCCCCTGCCTCTCTCCCACATGGCCTGGGGGCTCTGGTGCCCGGGTGGTTCCCACAGAGCTCTGCCCACCTCTCCACAGGAAAGGTGCACCAGGAAATCGACCAGGTCATCGGCCGGGACCGCATCCCCGCCAGCGAGGACCGGATGAAGATGCCCTACACGGACGCGGGCGATCCACGAGATCCAGAGGGTGACAGATATCGTGCCCATGGGGGTGACGCACACAGTGATCTGGGACACCAAGTTCCGTGGGTACACTCTCCCCAAGGTGCAGGGCCGGGGGTGGGGGTGGGGCAAATGGGCAGTTCTGAAATCGTGAAACCTCCCGGGTTTAGGGGTTGCTTTTGCAAAGGAAAAGGTGGTTTGGGGCTGAGCACCATTGGTCTGAACCGCCCCAGATGTTTGCAGGGAATAGAAAGTTAGTGGGGGCAAACATCCGTCCCCCTTTCTGACGACACAAACTTCCTCCAAGAATGGCATAACGGGAGTAAACGATCTGCCCAAACCGAGAATAAACAGCCCTATGGAGGAAGGGGCCGACTGCCCCAACCGTCACCCGTGGGTCAAGATTTTACGGAACCCTCCAGTCTCTCCAAAGGAGGCGTGGGTATGTACCCCACCACTCAGACAGAGACGCAGGACACCAGGGTCGGAGGACTCCCAGACTGTCTTTACTTCCCGTTTACACAGATAAACCGGTATGCCCCATCGCAATCCCTGGAATAGCAGCTCTCATGGGCCATGTAGGGACAGGGCCGTCGCGCCCACTTAGGTGACCCTAGGCGGTCACCTAGGGCACCGGGCGCTGGGGCCGCCTGGCTGGGGCTGCCGCCCACCTTCCCAGCTCTGCAGCTGAGTCGGGAGTGGGGGGGTGGCTGGCCGCGGCTGCCGGGAGCCGGGGGCGGGGGGGGCCGTCACGGGCGGGGGGGGCTGCCGGGTGGGGGCCTGCGCGGCGGGGCGGGCGGCAGTGTTAGTTGGGCGGGAGGGCGCGGGGGGGTGGATTGGCTTCTGGGGTGGGCGGTGTTAGCTGGGGGTGGGGGGACGCAGGGCTGGTGCAAGGAAGTTTTGCCTAGGGCGTGGGTGGAGTGGAGGTTGAGGTTAGAAGAGATACCCGGTCTGGTCTGGGACTGGTCTGCGACTGGTGTGCCAGTCTGTATTTAATTCTTACCTCTCTCTTTTCATTTCCCCAGGGCACTGACGTGTTTCCCTTACTGGGCTCTGTCCTACGGGATGCGAAATACTTCAGCAACCCAGAAGAATTCAACCCGGGGCATTTCCTGGACGAGAACGGCCACTTTAAGAAGAACGACGCGTTCGTGCCATTCTCCTCAGGTACAGAATCTGCCTCCTGCTTTTTAACCCTCACCCGCTGCTCTCTGGGGTGAGGAGCATCCCGTGGGCATCCTTACCAGACAGGAACCAGGGACCCTCTCCCACTGACCAGCCCTAGCAAAGCTATGGTTCCACCAGAAAGTCTGACCTAGTAACTCCGGCCTATGGTCCATGAATAGCTGTGTGGGCCAGTCCGTAAGGATGCCAGGACTCCTGGGTTCTCTCCCCAGCTCTGGGAGGGGAATGGGGTTCAGTGGTTAGAGCAGGGGGGAGCTGGGAGTCAGGACTCCTGGGTTCTCTCTCTAGCTCTGGGAGGGGAGTGGGGACCTGGTGGTTAGAGTGGGTGGGAGGGCTGGGAGTCAGGATTCCTGGCTTCTATATCCATCGATGCCACCACCCATGGGCGAATCCCTTTCCCCTCTCCATGCCTCAGTTTCCCCGCCTGCGATGACACTGACTTGGCATGCGGGGTGGGGTGAGTACTAAGTCCCATTCCATCCAGCCCCCCTGTGTCTGTGTCTTTCCAGGGAAGCGCGTGTGCCTGGGCGAGGCCATGGCCCGCATGGAGCTCTTCCTGTACTTCACCACCATCCTGCAGAGCTTCTCGCTGAAACCCCTCCTGCCCCCACAGGACATTGACATCAGCCCGAAAGTGAGCGGGTTCGGGAACGTACCCCCCACATACGAGATGTGCCTGGTCCCTCGCTGAAGAATGGGTGCTACCAAGTAGGGAGGCTGCGGGGGAGGATAGCGACCCCTTGTCGAGCCTTTTAGGAGCTAGATGGAAGATCGCCGCACCCTGCGTTAGTTCATCTTCAGTAATAGGCAGATCTCTGTGAGAAGCTCAGATCAATTCAGCTTAGCAGCCACCTGGGGTTAGGGGGGCTTCAAAGGGCATTTCTTCATAGCGCAGAAAATGGGCTGGTCTTTAGAGGGTTCCCCTGAGACTAGATTTCTAGATAGGAAAGCTAGAGAATCTGCCCTCGGGGTTCCCGCATCTAGCCCATATCTTGTGGTTGAGCTAGAGCGCAGGACGAGATGCCCAATTGCACTGAAAAGTCTCCAAGCCACGAAGAATCGACCGTGGGGGGTGGGCTGATGGGAAGCCAGGTTTGATAATACCGTGCTCACCATTTTTGTCCTGCTGGAGTTCCCTTGGGAGCTGAACTGGTGTGGCTGTGATGGCCCCAGGGGTGAGTGATTCTTTGGGGTCTGAAGGCAGGGTCTGTTGGCCTAAAAGCAAGAGCCTCGAAGATGTGACTGCAGAAGGAGACTCAGCCACTAAATGGGGCAAAGATCCACCGGGTATTAACTTGATTTATGTTGGCGATTCAGAGGCGCAATTTCTCTAGTGTAGACGGGAGCCGGCCAAAGTGCGAGGACACAATTTTGATGGAAATTTTGGCGCCATTTCAATTTCGCAAGGTTGGAAACAGACCCATTTCTCTGTCCACCTTTGATCTTTTTTTTATCCTTTTCTTCACCTAAAAAAAAGTCAAATGGCGGGAGGGCGGGGGCATGAAGAGAGAAGGCAAAAATGGCACAGGAATAAATAGTATTTTTTAAGTAGAAGTTTAGCAAAAAGGTAAATTTTCAGTACAACTTGACCCGCCCTGGTGCCAAGGAGAGTCCACTTGCTTCTTTCCATCGCCTCTGGCTGTCCATGGCAGATTCCCATGCCGGTTTGGTTATTCTTTATCTGGGACATTTGTGGAGCTTAAGTGTGCAATTAATTGAAATAAACAAGCCCCTGCGTGATTAAACAGGAGACTTATGTTCTGTTTGTAACGGTCATTTTTGGCTCTAGAAGGCTCCCGACATTTTTCTAGACGAGGTGACCAGGTACGAGCTCTGAAATAACCCGGGGCTCCATACTGAGGTGTATTGCATGGCTCGGATCAGCGATTTT
This sequence comes from Chelydra serpentina, assembly GCA_037349315.1. Taxonomy (NCBI): domain Eukaryota; kingdom Metazoa; phylum Chordata; order Testudines; family Chelydridae; genus Chelydra; species Chelydra serpentina. The sequence goes on along the minus strand of JBAIAC010000046.1, from coordinate 1,199,586 downwards.
TAGTCCTGCCTTAATAATGACACACACGATCTCTTAACGCTAAACCGGATTCTGCCTGGGATTTATCCCAGCATTTAATTGATCTCACAGGGCGTCCCACCCCCTATTCCTACTGGACTAGATCATGCCTCCCTTCGCCAGGCCCAAACTCCACGGGAGGAGGGATAGCTCAGTGGTTTGAGCATTGGCCTGCTAAACCCAGGGCTGTGAGCTCACTCCTTGAGGGGGCCATTTGGGGATCTGGGGCAAAAAATTGGGGATTGGTCCTGCTTTGAGCAGGGGGTTGGACTAGATGACCTCCTAAGGTCCCTTCCAACCCTGATATTCTATGACCTATGATCCAGTGCAGAATTAGACTCATCTCCCCCCATCCTGCAGGGGATATTGATGGAGCAGACACTGCAGGACTACAGAGCGATCAGCTGCTGCTCAGGAGTCAGAAGGGGGAGAGGAGAGTCTGTGCTGTGAACAGTGGCTCCTGCCCAGCAAATCTACACACAGTCTGGCTGCTCTGTGTAACTGTGCAGTGAGGGACCCGCAGGACGAGCTGACAGCGCCCTGAGCTGCAGACTCTGCAGACCTCTTCCCCCCTCACCCCTAGCAGTGATGTCTCCCCAGGCCAGCAGCCCAGTGAGGTGGGGGTGTGTCACATGCTGTGATGTGGGATTGATGAACCCGCTCTCATAATGGTATTTTTGTCCTCGTGTGGTAACCTGCCTCTTTCTCTCTCTCCAGTTAGTCTGTTCTCATGAGGTTTCCAGGGCAGTTTATTTTCATAGTTGTACATTTAAAGGCCAGAAGGGACCAATGGGACCATCTAGTCAGAGCATCTGCATAGCCCAGGCCAGAGAGCCTCCCCCAGGGATCCCTGCATTGAGCTGCTAACTTCTGGCTGAGCTAGAGCATGTCTGGTAGAAAGACACATCCCCTCTCGGTTTAAAGACTCCAAACTGACTCACATTACTAAACACTAAGATGGTTGTGGCTGATCAGTGAAAGAGGGGACCAGGGGAAAGGGAGATGCTAGACTCGGACAGAACAGCTGGAGATGGGCCATGAGGACCCGGCTGTGGGTTCTACTCTGACCTTTCTTAGAGTTTGGGTCTATGATAGAAACAGCCCCCGGTGACAGAGTTAGGATCTAAACTCTCCCATTGGCTGGGTGTGAGGTCTCTCCCTCTGAGACCAAAAGCACAATAGGTACCAGAGATGATGATCCAGAACCTGACAAAGGAGGGGAAGAAGATGCTCAATCTGGGGTGGTGGGACACCTAACAGTGAACGGGCAAGAGGAACGAGATGGAGCTGTTGGTCTTGACATCGATTTCAGGAAGCTCAGTGGAGCATCCAGGTCTGGTGCATACCCAAGACCTGACACTGACAGAGTGACAGGAGCTAGGCCAGGCCACAGAGCTACCGAGGGCTTTGGCAAAGGATCCTGGGAGGTTCAACATTCTAGTCAAGAGTGTAACACACGGCAGTATGTCAGGGCAGGGACTGTGTTGTATATTGCCTGACTGTACAGCACCATGCACACCAATAGCACTGAGGAAACAACATATTCACAGTATGACAGCACCAGGGCCAGCTGGGAATTTTCCATTAAGACTTTTTATATAGAAAACTAAACTTTTCACTAATGTTTTTGTTTATTTTCTGTATTTATTTATTTCGTGAGGTTTCTGGTTTCTGTGAACTTTTTTATTTTTCATTGGAAAACGAAAACCCCAAAATATTTTAGTTTTTGGAAGCTTATAGTTGAAAATCTTCAATTTTCAGTTGCCAAAACATCGTATTTTCCCCCAGTTTTCAGGTTTTCAGTTTGTCAATGAAAATTTTAAAAATTATTGCTGAAATTTTCAATAGAAATTCACCTACATTTTCCATGGGGAAAAAATTCCATTTTCTGCCCTGCTCCAGAGTGCACCATGTTTAAGTCCTCACTGGTCGCAGGTGGAATCTGCCAATGCTCTGTTCTGCCCTCTGTCCACAACTCCCTTCTGACCTCCTAGATGTCAATGCACATTGTTCTGTGTGAGGAGTGTGGGAATGTTGGTAATCATAGAACCATAGAAATGTCAGGCTGGAAGGGATCTCAAGATGTCATCAAGTCCAGCCCTCTGCACTGAGGCAGGACCAAGTAAACCTAGACCATCCCTGACATGGAGTTTGTTTAGCCTGTTTGTAATAACCCCCGATGAGGGGATTTGACAATGTCCCTTGGAAGCCTTTTCCAGAGCTTAACTGCCCTTATCTTTAGAAAGTTTTTGCTACTAACTAACCTAAACCTCCCATGCAGCAGATTAAGCCCCTTACTTCTTGGACTACCTTCAGAGGGACTAACAACAGTGATCACCATCCTCTTTATAACAGTCCTGAACATATTTGGAGACTATTATCAGCTTCTCCCTCAGTGTTCTTTTCTCAAGACTAAACATGCGCCATTTTTTGTAACCTTTCCACATAGGTCAGTTTTTCTAAACCTTTGATCATTTTGTAGTTGTGCATTTGAGCTTTCCTTCCTAAGTGACGTACTTTGCACTTGTCTTTTTTGAATTTCATCTTGTTTGATTTCAGACCATTCTCCAATTTGTCAAGGTCATTTCAAATTCTAGTCCTGTCCTCCAAAGAGATTGCAACTCTTCCCTGCTCAGTCTCATCTGCAGGTTTTATAAGTATACTCTCCACTCCATTATTCAAGTCGTTATTGAAAAATGTACAATGATTTGCATGGTTATACTCTAATCAGATAATGTCACACTCCTCTAGCAGAAAGATCCAATCACAGATATGGTCCACATTTGTATACATCATTTCTTCTGTAACAGGAATTCCAAGAGAACCAATTTTAGGTCAATGCATGTCATATAAAAAGCATTTTAAAAAAACAACATTAAATTTGTGTGTGAATCTGAAGCTGTTAAATATAAATTTGATGAGAAAAAATGTGGCATGGCAAAAATAACTAAAAAATGAGAGAGAGAGAAAGAAAGAGAGAGAGAGACCTAGGCCCTAGATCACTAAGATGACAAACCCCATTCTGGTCATTTACTGCACCACACCGCCTTTCAGAGTGACTAACACAGGCTGGGTTATCATATTTCTATTCAACAGAAGTCACACCCCTCTTCCAGAGCCGGGGGAAAAAACACATTTCTACATATTCTACAATAAACCATATTCTACACCTGACAAGTGAGCACCTGTGTAACCTGTTGAGAAAGGGTTTCTCTCGTCCTCCAGGAGCTGGTCTAAAAAGCAGCTTCATGTGATCCAGATAACAAGGGCCTGAGCTGGGTATCTGACATTTAAGGATTCAAGCCATGTTGCTAATCTACATTGGGGTGACTGTCTTTATGTTCTCGATTTGTACAGCACCTGACACAATGGGGTCCTGGTCCATGACTGGGGTCCTAGGCGCTATGACAATGCAAGTAATAATAGTGGTCTGGCTTTCTGGGGTTCACACAATGAGGAGCCCACTTTAGAACAAGCTTTGTAGTTAAAAATTATGATAAACTGTAAATTACCAAAATACTGCACCTGAATTACTTTGCTGGTTGGATCTGGGTATGGGGCACGTTCACAGGTGGCCATGAATGGGTGTTGTGGCTCCCTGAGGGGTTGGCCCCCTCCACCAAGAAAGAAACCCTGAGAGGACGGGCAGGGGAGAGGGTGCCCCCTTTCCTGCCTGGGGAAAGTGAAAGTATTTTTGGAGTCAAGGGCACCAGCAGCAGGAGGGGAGCTGCCTCCCTCCCCTCGCCCAGCAAGAGACACCTGTGCTGCTGTTATTGAACTTGTGCCTGTGTCATAATTCCAGTCACGCTGCCTGCTTTGGCCACCCCACCAAGAAGGAGACGCACAGTCTTGAAACATTGGGGGACAGCCCTGGGATCAGCCACTAGCTGGGGAAGGAAAATGGCTGATGACAGCAGGGAAGAGGGAGACATGCAGCAGGGAGCCCCAGGAGTGGGAAGACTCAGACCAAAATGCCCAGTTTTTATGCCTGAACCATTTCCAGGGGCTGAGGGTGACTGGAGTGCCTGGACAGAGCTAAATCAAATTAAGTCCAGTTTAATTCTGAACAAAGACATCCACACAAGGATTTAATGTGCTTTAATTAATCCACTTTAAAAGTTAATTGGGATTACCTTTCCTGAGTGTTCCCATGTATAACAGCAGTAGGTTCATATTTTCTAGCTTCTTTTTGTAGACCCAAGGGTGAGGAACTTGCTTTTCTGTCAAAACAAAAGCTGAGATTCTCATTTAATCGATCCCATGACTCCAGGAGCTGGGGCTTTAAGAAAAACATCACATATTGCAAATCTTATGATTAAATCCCACAAGCTGGCAACACTGTAAAATCCTGATGCTGTGTGTTATAAACCTGCTGCTAGTGGGTTCTAGCCCACGAAAGCTTATGCCCAAATAAATTTGTTAGTCTCTAAGGTGCCACAAGGACTCCTCGTTGTTTTTGCTGATACAGACTAACACAGCTACCACTCTGAAACCTAGATATTGAGGGTTATTTTGATTAAGGGTCTAAAACCATTATTGTTAGCTTTTGGGGCCCAGTTGGACAATTTATACTTCTGGGGGTAATTTCTAATTTAGCATGTTTAATATGTTGTATGAGTGCCACAAAGGGGAAAGGCCCCATGTCCCATTCCCAACCCCATTGGGCCAGCCAGTTCCCCCAACATGGGCCCAGATCGGAGTCTGAATCCTGTATAGGGGAAAAGCCCCATATCCCAGTGCCCTGAGCCTCCCAACCCACACTGAAGTTTCATTTCTGGCTGACGCTGGAGGGTTGAAGCCCTGACTCTCTGGTCTCTGTTTTTAGCTGAAGCTGATGTGAGATTCCCTGCTGGCTGGCGGGTGTCAGGGACAGGATGTTGTTGGGACTTAGGGGAACAGAATCAGCGAAAGGGAGAGAGACATGTTCCTGTTGAGAAACCAGCTCTTTCCTAATGCTGAATTTCAGGAGAAGTCTTTGTGTGGGTGGCCACAGGGATGTTATGTAGGTGCTAATGGCAGGGGAGGTGTCTGCTAGACAGTGTCTGGTACAGTCAGCTCAGCTCCATCGGATGGAGAAGTTCATGAAACTCTGGTGCAGAGTCAAAAAACATAAATTTGCACAGTTGCAATTATAGCTTTGGTCAGTAGATGGCAGCATTAATGTGTAGCTGGAAAAAATAGGCAGAGTGGGTAAGGTAATATCTTTTATTGAACGAATTTCTGTTGGTGAGAGAAAAGCTTACGAGTTTACACAGAGTTCTTCAGCTCTGGGCATGGAAATACATGGACACACTAGGTAAGGTGGAGTAAGAGAACATACAGAGCCAAAATTTAGATTTTTGAGGATTTTCAGCAAAGATTACATAGGGTTAGCCTTTTTACAATTACATTTAAAAAGAATATCTCCGAGAAGTCTCTGGGATAGTGGACTGGGTCTTGATGAGCCATTAATGCCTGCCTGACCATTTCTTGCTGCTCCTTTGTCCCTACTGACAGGCTGGCTTTGGGCATCTCCCAACCTCACAACATATTTCAGTAACACATACATCAATACCTCATAACCTCACATACACCCATAGCACATACAATCCAACAGGATATTAATGTTCATCAACTCAAGCCTTTTAAAATGACACATCACAAGGCAAACTTCATACAAAACATACCATAATTATATGACAGTGGTGAATACGGGGGTTCCAGGGTGCTGCTTTGAGGTACAGAGTGTCACACATATGTCACTTTGAAAGTGATGTAAACTAACCCTGCCAAGGCTCCCTGATTCTGGAATAAGGGTCTCCCTGCAGGGAGTTATCCCAGGGTGACTGTAGAGGTTTAATTATACCAGTATAGTTCTCCTGGTCAATTTCCCTGTGCAGACAAACCCTTAGTGAGAGACAGCCCCCACCCGGAAGAGTTCCCAATCTAGAGGGGGGGTGATTATCAGAAGTACTGAAGGGATTTGGAGCACAAGGCAGTGGGCACAGAGCAAATTCACACACTTGTGCTCCTAAATCCCTGAGGGGATTTGAAAATTCTCCCCTTAGACAAGACAGAATTATTATCCCCAGGCCCAAGGAATCGGTGACAGAGCTGGGACTTCAATCCCAATCTCCCAGAAGTCCCATCCTCACAGTTTAATCAGGAACCCATCCTTCCCCCCTACATTTGCAGCCTCTTTGAAGATGAGATTACTTGTACTGAAGGAAGGAGCTGGGCTGTCTGGCTGGGACAGTTCATGGCAGGGCTAAGCTCTGACAGAGCTCAGCATGGCCCTGGCCTGGCTGGGAGTGAGCAGGGCAGAGTGACTGACAGCGACCGACCCTGACGGGGGAAGGGAGGAGGGACTGAAGGAGGCTGCAGGAGTTACCTGGGCAAAGACTGTAACCGCAGAGGACTATTGTGCTTTGTGCAGCACTGATCAATGGTGTTTCCCCAAAACCCTGCTCAGAGCTGGGCACTGGTGTCTTCCCTGCTCACAGCTGGTCAATGGGGTTCCCAGCCCCTCTCTTCCCCGTGATTTTGCTGCTCTCCTCAGGAGTCTCCTCCAGCCCCGCAGGCTGGGGCAGGCCCCATTTTTCCAGCATGAAGGTGATGATGGGCGCAGACATCAGGAGGAGCAGGACCAGGGTGCAGCGAGTGGCCCAGATGGAGAGGGACATGGCTGGCCCTGCAACATGGAAAGGGACACGGTAAGGGCCGTGTGCAAAGCAGCGTGTGGGGCTGCAGGGCCAGCACTAGACACAGAGCAGCTGCTGTGTAATGGGGACCCCGTGCGAGCTACCGGAGGCCTCAATCTAAGCAGGAATCAGGCTGCAGAGCGGGAATTGCAGTGGCAGAGCCCAGTTCATATCGGGGGTCGACTGCACTGGAAGCCGAGGAGTTACCTGCCCTGGGGTGAGTTTGACCCAGACTTTATGCCCTGAGGTCAGAGCTGGGGGCACAGAGCCGGGCTCTGATACTCAGGGTGTGACAGAGCAATAGCCCGTTACCTGTGCGGGTCGGCTCCTCCCCTCCTCCACTGCTGCTCGCGCTGCCTGTGGGACAAGGGCAAAGAGAATCACACCGTGTGGGAGAGACGCCTGCAGCCTCCGCAGGGACGCGCCTCCCAGCGACAGACAGAGCGGTTCTGCCAGCCACTGGGGCCAGCCCTGGACTCTCTCCCGTGCTCTGAGTGTCACACTGAGTTTCCCCACTGCAGACTCAGCGAGGGCGTCACTGTCCATTTAACAAACCCTCATTTCACTGATCCCTGGCACCTGGCACTGAGGTCGAAGCTCCGCGGGGGTGAAAATGCCCCAGGAAGCCCTGAGCCAGGATTTCCCTGCCCCCCAGTCAGACGTGCTTGTCTGTGGAGCACCCTCGGGGATCTGAATGTTCTGGGAGACCCCTGCACCCTGCAGACAGCCCGGGGCTCGCCTGGTGGGCAGAGCGGGTTGCGTGATGAGGTTTTGTGCACGGGCGACATTCCCCAGCCACCCTGTGCCTGGGGCAGCACCAGGCCTAGGTCCTGCTCACACCCAGTGCTGAGGGTTCAGGGGAGTTAAGTGCTGCCTGGGGCTGGCTCCTCTGCACAGGCCGGGTTTCAGTGCAGAGAGCTGGGTCTCCCCCTGGTGTAAGTGCTGCAGGCAGAGGAGTTACCCCAGAGGTGAATTTGGCCCAAAGTCTCTATGCAGCGAGGGGAGAGCTGTGTGGACAGAACTGGGCACCCAAGAGCGTCTCCGTGAGCTGTGGGGTCTGACTCCTCCCCACTGCTGCTCGCCTGACCTGTGCAATGGGGACAAGGAGCATCTGGGCCTGTCAGTGCCTCCAGGTGACACTCGGTGTGTGAAAAACGCGACTGCGATGGCTGAGCCCAGCCCCCTGCACTGGTCAAATGGGACATGACTGTTCCCCAAATGGAAACATCTCCATAGGGGCTCCCCCTGACAGACCTGCCAAGTGTCTCGCACTTTATGGGCATTTGCAGCCCTGTCCCATCTGCATAATAGTTTTGTGTGGGCATGTACTCCCCACATGGCATCCTGGAGGCTGGGGGTGCCTCTCAGCTACAAGCCAGGAGACCCTGCGCTCTAGACCCAGCTCTTCTATTGAGTGTTATTAACGTCTCTGTGCTCTTCACAGCCCCAGGTACTAGCTAATAGCTCCTTCCCTTATGGTTTAGGTGACTGCTGTCATTCACCCCTTGTATGGACAACAGAGGGTTGCACAAGATCACTTGAGACAGAGCTGGGAATAGCCCCGGTCTCATCCACTTTCTCTCGCTGCCTTTCAGAGGATTTGTGCCAGATTTATGTGCTTGGCTATGCTGCCTGTAACTCTAACCAGTATCTGCTCCAAGAGCCAGCCAACCTCCCACTGCTGTCTCACTAACAGCTGTGAGACCCGCCAACAACGCGGGTGTCGTGGAGAATAACAACTTACTTTTGCCCATCACCCTGTTGCTCAGCTCTCTGTCTTTGGATTCTCTCTCTGCTTCTGCATGGACAATTGTACTTACTCTGCCGTTCCTCCCCCTTGACGGTGATGCTGAGGCTCTGGGCAGGGCTGAGCTGGGATCTGTTCACCCAGTTGTTGCTGTCCTTGATCTCGTACCCACAGGAGTAATTCCCGGAGCTGTCCCTGGACACTGCATGGTCATGGTTGTAGGTGACCTTCTCCTTTAAGGCCCGCTGGGATGAAATCTCCTCTCCGCTCTTACAGAAGACGATGCGGGTGGCTGGGAGTGGGAGCTGGGAGAGCACGGAGCACTGGAGGAGCACAGAGTCTCCCTTCTGGGCAGACGTCTGGCTTAAATAGAGGGTGGGGGCAGGGAGAGCACCTGGGAAGGGGAATGGGTGAAAGCCGTTAATGGGGCTGTTGGTGGTTCTTCTTTCAGGGGAGCCCAGGGAGAAGTTTGCCAGAGGAAGTTGGTTGTCATGGAAGCTGCTAGGTGGTTCTCAGGCCACGGGGGAGTTGTAGGATAGCCTCTGGGAAGCATGGGATGTTCCACATGGGATTGTGGGAGCCTGGAGTGATGGTCGGGATAGCTCACATGCATGGAGCACAGTGTGTGTAGCTCCATGGCGCTGAAATCCCCTTTTGGGACAGGGCAGGCGCTCAAGGGCTGCGGGGTCTGCACAAAGTCTCTGGAGCAGGCTCTTATTTCAGCACAGCTGGTAAGAGGGGGATAATGTCAGATCTGAGACTGTCAGCTCTTTGGGGGCCGGGACCAGAGCATCACATAGGGGTGTGCAGCACCTGGCGCGATGGGGCCCTGATCCCTGGGAGGGGTGTTTGGGGGCCACAGTAATAAAAAGTAATTATCAATAATCTTCTGTAGCTGGAAGAATTTTCTATCAATACAAAACCCTCTGGCATGAGTGTGTGTAGGGACAGGCAGGCAGATGGACTCACCGGGAGCTGAGCAGATCTCCTGGCTGCTGGGACTCAGTGCTGGGAACAGAAAGGTGCCATTTGGTTAGTGCTGGAGATAAAATCTCCCTCTTTTCTGAGGTCCCTCTCCAGGGACTAATACTGCCTTTCATAGAAAGGAAAATAAATTCTTGATTCCTATTTAGCTGAAGAAGCAAAGCAGGGAGTACAGTAGTTCTGGGACTTGGAGGATTCCTCAGGCACACAGACCTTGGTTGAGCTGGGACCGCCTTTCCCTTCAGCTCTCTAGAGGGCCAGATCTCAGTTGGCGTAAACCTGCATTAACTCCAATTAGCTACACTGATTTTCATCAGCTGTGGATGTGCCCCCATTGACTCCAGTGGAGAGACACACTTTCACACCAGCTGGGGATCTGGCCCAGTAACTCTCATACTCAGTGTTTACACTGGTTCCCATTTCTCTTCCTGCCACCACAGTCCTGGCCAAGTGCTGGTCTCAGTTCTGTTTCCTGCCAACCTGCTACAAATTAGCACAGGGTTCCTGGATACTCACAGCGAAGCAAAAGGCACAGAGACAGGAGCATCTGGGCAGTGGGGGAACCAGTTGGGATGGAAACAGCCCAGCGTCTTTTGCTCCAGACTGAGTCTGGAGAGTACAGTCCAGTGGTTACCTGCTCCCACCTGCCCTGTCTGACTTCAGCAGAAGGGAAACTCTGGTCTCTCTCTCTGATCTGATGTGCTCCCGTCTGCTCCCCAGGGTTGGATGCTCCTGCCAGACCCTCTTCCACGCCCCCAGGGGTTTGTAGGGCTCAGGCAGAAGAGCTGCAGCAGCCTCTCTCTGACCTACTCTGTCCCCTCCTCAAGTCTGATATTCGTCACCGCACCCCCATTTCCTGCCCGGCGCCGCCTCCCTTCCCTGCCCCAACCGCAGCATCTCTAGGGCTGGAATTTTGAGAACCAAAATAATCTGGTTTGCTTGTTTGAGTCTAAACATATCTTTGAGGAAACACCCCCCGTCCCATCTCACTGCCTGGGGACCGAGACAGCCCCACGCTGAAGGCACAGCTGGGTCAGGGTGAAAGGTCGCTATGTGATTAGGGGGCCTGGGATGTTGGATGAGCCTGAACCTTTTGCCTCCACCCTGGTCTCCAGTCCCTGGTGAGAAGGACCCAGCTCCCCTAGGGGGAAATTCACCTTCTGGGCATAAAAGAGACATAACTGGGGTCTGGGCCTTGTGTGGGATCCTCTGCAGAGGGGTGAATTTCCTCACACCCCCAAAGGATACCTACCACAAAACTGAACTGGCTTCCCCACCTGCTAAGCCTCCTCCGCCCTGTCCTCCACACCCAGCTCCAGCCACTTCTGCACTGACTGCCCCCTCTCCCCATTCTGGGCTCCTGAGGGGTCTGGTGTCCCTGCTGAGCGGTCACTGATGGATGGGGAAGAACACAAGGCAGTTGGGAAAGAGCCTCCAGAAGTGACCTCTGAGTAGGTGGGGAGGTGGAATCAGTGTGACTAAGCAAGTGGGGGAACCAAGGCAAAAGGCCAAAGAAACCTGGGAAAGAAAGAAAGTCTTGGGAATAGAGATTAACACACGGCTGCAAGAAGCCAAACAGCGGAGGGCCCCAAGGGAAACCTGTCAGGAGTACAGGGCAGAGCAGTTTTGTAGATCAACTTTGCAGAGTATAATTGATGCAGACGTGGATTATCCTGGGATGGGGGCTGGGCACATTTCACCACTGGGATGGAGTCAGCTCTGCAGATCAGCTAGACAGGGGATGTTTGGCAGAGCTCAGATGCTCAGGTGAGGGTCAGTCTGAGACTATCTTTTATAACCAGTGCCCAGAAAACAGCAAGGTGGAAAAGGGTAAATATTTTTTGCAATTGTTTTAAAATATTTTTTTGCAATTTTTTTGAGAAAACTATTTGTTTTAATAATTTTTCCCATTTTTTCCCTTTTCTAGGTGGGAAAACAGAAAAAAAGGAGGGAGAGAAAATCCAAAATGTGAAATCTTTAAAAAAAAATCACGTGGAAACAAGAAAATGTTCATTTTTTTTCAATTGTTATTTTTTTAAACTTTTCTTTGAATAAATGGAACCTTTGGAAAAAATGAAAATGTTTGACAACCTCTCACTTTGTAAGAATGGCCATTTTTAGATCACAAAATATTGATGGCTGTAATCCCGAGTGATCCCGGGTGCTGGGGTTCAGTCTGAGCTGCTGGCACCCTCGGATTGCAGCCATGCACTGCTTGCAGCTCAGACAATGAAGAAGAACAGGGAAAATCCCCACCATGGGACGGTGAAGGGGAGGTTGATGACGGGATCATGAACTGTGCATAGCGGGATGTGAAGAATGGGAACTCACCCCGCCCCACCCGAGCCAGAGCTGCAAACACAGATATGTGAAGCAAGAGCATCCGCAGAGTGAGTTCCCCCTGCTGTACAGACCCGGCAGCTGCCTCACTGCACAGACCCTGAAAGGAGCAGAGAGACGGATCCATACAGGGAAGAAATGACCAGGGATTCTCTCTATGCTAGTGCTTTAACAAAGACTTGAAAGGAGTCAGCTGCACAGAGCCTGCAATAGAGAGAGAGAGAGACCCATAGATAGGTAGATAATAATACCGGGCCGGGTCCTCAGCGGGTGGGCCTATGTTGATGTACACCAGCAGTGGAGCAGGCCCATACACTATATACAGCATGCCCCTCCTGGCTTTCCGTACCCACAGTGTGGATTTTAAGATGGCACTAGAAGTCCAGCTAAGAGCATTTATTCACATCTATGAATGTTATTATTAGGTATATTACGGTACCCCCCAGAAGTCCCAGCTGAGATCAGGGCCCCGTTGTGCCAGGCACCATGTCAGTGAGACACATGGGGGAAACTGAGGCACGGGGAGGCGCCCAAGGCCAACCAGTGAGTCAGAGCTCGGAATAAAAGCCAGGTTTTGTAAGTCTCAGTCTGGTGGCTTGTCCGTTAGATCACACGAGTTCCCAGAGGCAGGCTGTGACGGGGTGTGCAGACCCCGCACTGGAAGAGAGAGAGTTAATCCCACATGAAGTCCTGCCCTGCAGACCGCGCTGGGCATGTTCCAACTGCTGCCTCAGTATAAAAGGGAGCCGCCCAGCTCGTTCTAGGCTGACCACCGAGGAGAAAGGACGCTTGGTGGAACTCCCCCGCCCATGGCGAACGGAGCCCAGCCTCAGGGACTCACGGCAGGAAGTGGCCCATGGAGACGGGGTGAGTGGTATCTGCCACCCAAGGAAAGTCAGCATGTGGCGGTAGGATCCCCGCTGACTGGGTGGTGACCACACCCACCAGTGACTGGGCCCTGGGCTGGGACCCGGTGGAGCAGGGAGGGCCCTCGACTCCCTACCCTGGCTGCCCCAGGGTGGCGACCCCTGACAGCCCTGATCCCAAGGGCAGACATATTGACTTTGGCCGTTAGGCCGCACGGCCCTGCACCCGAGGGCAGCTATCTTGACTACGGCCACTGAGCTCATTCCAGTCTAGGGCTAGTCTGGCAGACTGTCATTGTAGTGGTCTCACAATCCAAAAAGAGGACGGGGTGCGCATACCCCATGACACAGGCGTAGACCCAGCTGTCCTGAGCTCCAGCCCTGTCTGCGGCACTGCGCCGGAATCCAGAGAAAGCGACAACACTCAGCTCTGCACAGCCATGGGGTGGGGCGGGGTATAGACGCCCCAGCGGCCTACCTTGGGAATAGTGTATCCCTCAAACTGCGTGTCCCGGGTCACCTGGCGCGCTACGCCCATGGGGATGACATCACAGAACCTCTGGAATTCATGGATGACGGCGTCGGTGTAGGGCATCCGTCTCCAGTCCTCCATGCTCGGGGCGTGGTTCGCCCAATCACCCGGTCGATCTCCTCATGGATCCTTTCTGCAGAGATGGCAGCAGAGCTCAAAGGGGGGCCCCGTGCAAATCCGGATTGGCCCCGGGGGAACCGAGATCTGCATCTGGCCCTGCCCCCACTGCAGTCAGGGTGTGACTCAGGATTAGCCCCCGGGGAACCGAGATCTGAATCCAGCACCCAGAATGGGAATCTGAGATAGCCACACTGCCCCGGTGAACCCGGCGTTCCCTGACCGTCGGCTTCCTTTGACTCACGATGGAGCGACACAGACAGGGCCCTGCTCCCATGTCAAACTCACTGCCGAGCTGTGACTGTCCGGCCCCATCCGGAGCGGGTGTAAACGGAGGAACCGCCGCTGCCCTCGGCAGAGCCCGGCTGATTTACGCCAGCTGAGGATCCGGCCCTTTGCGTTTCCTTCGTCCCCCCTTTCCAGTTACCTTCGATCTCCGGGTATTTCAGCAGGAGGAGGAAGCCGTGGCGCAGGGTGGTGCTGACGGTCTCCGTCCCGGAGAAGAAGACGTTGAGCGCCGTCAGAACAATGTTCTTCAGGAAAAACTCAGAGGAAGGATTTTCCTTTTCCTTTGAAAGAACAAGGGGGGGGAATCACAGGCTAAAACCAAAGAGCTCCGGGGATGTGGCTGAACTCAGGATCTGGCTGTGACTCCATTGCTCTGCATGAATCGGGGTCCCCGTTGTGCTGGGTGCCAGCGACTGCCCCCTTTTTCCCCCATCGCCTTCCTGCAACCCCCCTGCCGGTACCTGCTGCATTTTGACCAGGAAGCAGTCGATGAAAGCTCGAGGAGAGTTGGGGTCCAGGGTCTCCTGGTTTGCCTTCACCTTCCTCTCGATGAACTGCTCCAGCCCCACCAGCTGCATGAACACTGCGCGCTGGGGCCGGGCAGGTAGCGCATGGTGCCCGAGAACATCTCGTAGATCTGGGGGGCACAGAGAGCAAAGACCCCACTGAACACAGGGTGGGTGGAGAGCCCCTATACGCATTCTCTATCTATGCCTCCATCCCCGTACCTTCCTTCTAGCTCTTTGTCTCACGTCTATCGCGGCAGAACTTAAGTTATTCTCTTCATCACACTGCCCTGGCTGTCTGGAGAGTCCCTAGTTAATCTGCTCTTCCGCCCGATCCCTGCAGCCTGGGCCAGGCAGGTCTCAGAGCCCTGGGCCTCACGGCCACAGGATCCCAGCAGCGGTCACACCACCACGTGCCAAATCCACAGGTAAAAATCACCTCTCTCCTCCTACTGGAGATTCCCTCCCTGTTGATCCCACCCAGGATGGCCCCAGGGGCGCGCTGGGAGCTCACGTCCAGCCGACTGTCCACCATGACCCCCAAATCTTTTTCAGAGTCCCTGATTCCCAAAGCAGAGTCCCCCATGGCATGAGTACGGCTGACTGTCTTTGCTCCTGGATGGATCTCTTTGAATTGAGCTGTACTAACACGAATGTTGTTTGCTTGTGCCCAGCTTATCAAGCGATCCGTGTCGCTCTGTACCAGTGAACTTCCCTCTTCATTATTTACTCCCAAGTTTCGTTTCATGATCTGCAAATATTATCGGTGAAGATTTGATGTTTTCTTCCAGCTCATTGATAAAAGTGTTAAACAGCGTAGGGTCTTGGGAAACAGACTCACTCGACGATAACACCCCCTTTGCTGTTACATTTTGAGATCTATCGGTTAGCCATTTTTTAATCCATTGCATGAGGGCCATGCTCATTTGATAGCTGTCATGGACTCACAGGTTGTGCCCTCTCTTGGCCCCGTGCGGTCCCTGGGGGAGTGTCCCTTTCAGTGAGACAGCCCTTCTCGGGGGTCCACTCTCTCTCGGGGTTCAGCCCCTCCACCTCCTGGAGCCGCACCTCTCTGAGCCTTAGCACGCCTGTCTCTCGCCGTGGGCCCCCTCAGGGAGTCCACGCACTCTGGACCCCCGGGCCTCCACCCCCGAAGGGGATGATGCAACCCTGTTCTATAGACCAGAGTGAGTCTCAGCCAGCGTAAAACAGGAGGGATTATTGAGCATTGAACACAGCACAAGAACTCTGAGGGCCTCAGGCCTGGCCTCCCCCCAGCCCAGCACATCCAGCTCTCTCCTCTATCCCGGTGGGCTCTGCCTGCTTTCTCTCTCCAGCCCAGAGCCCCCCTGCTTCCCAGCTGGACGGTGGATATCACTGGCCCCAAGCCCCACCTCTGTCCATTGTCTCTCTGCAGGTAAATAACCCTGGAAACAGGGTTGTCTGGGCCTCTTCTCTGTCTCTGGCCCCCTGTGGCTGGAACCGATTGGTTAGGCCCCCGGGCTCCTCTCTTCATAGAGAATCATAGAGTATCAGGGTTGGAAGGGACCTTAGGAGGTCATCTAGTCCAACCCCCTGCTCAAAGCAGGCCCAATCCCCAATTTCTGTCCCAGATCCCTAAATGGCCCCCTCAAGGATTGAACTCACAACCCTGGGTTTAGCAGGCCAATGCTCAAACCACTGAGCTATCCCTTCGCAGCCTATTGTTCTCCCACTGGCCAGAACTGGGTCCCCAGTTCCCTCACCAGTCCCCTATAGCAACAAACTCCCTCTCCCATCACCTCGTTAAACCCGTAACACCCAGGGAAACTGAGTCCCACCCCCTCTGCATGTAACCCTAGGAAACCAAGAAAACCCCCATAGGCAACAAAGAAAACAGGAAACTCCCCCATGCCGTCACAATAGCTTTCTAGTGTTTTAAATGCATTACAGAGATCTGACTAGATTCCACCAGCAGCACTATTAACTTCACTTGTCATCTCCTCAAAAAAAGATCCCAAGTTAGTTGGACAGGATCAACGTCAGACTCACAGGCGATAACTACCCGGGGTATCCCATTTACCCTTTTAAAAATTTGCCACACCGTTCGCTCTTTGCCAGTCATCTGGCAGTTCCCTGGTAGAGTTCCCAAAAGCCCCATATTACACGGGTTGTCCCTTATTGAATGGTCTGTCCTGTACTCAATCAGTCCGGGACGCTTTTTCTCCTGTATTTCAACAGCAGGGGACCAGTGCTCACAGGGGGCATCTATCTGCCCACTCCTCTCCGGACCTGGCACATGGTCCTGTCCCACCCCCCAAGGCAACTCTGCAATCGCCCTTCGGCAGCCACTTCCAGCATCCGGAGAGGGCACAGCACGGATGGCAAACAGGCGTTTGGTTTCTCAGCCTGTTTTGCCAGCCAGGCCTTGCCAGGCTGCTCCGTTTTGCGAGCGGTCACTGAATGTGCCGTTTCTGACGTGAGCCTTTCCCCCCCGGGTCTGTAGTGGGATCACTCGCACCATCGCCCTGACTTCACGCTAGTCAATATGCCTCGCACGTCTCCTCCCTCTCTCGCACGCCTACGCGGGGCGTTGCGTGTGGGTGGGCAGATGGCTGCCGTCGTTTCGCCAGGCGTGATCGGTTATCGCTGTAACTGCGGCCGTGGGAGAGCGGCAGTAACAGTAGAGAGCCCGGTGTATTGGGAAAATAATGCAAATCTTTAGACCCAGCAGGTTAAATTATTTTTCTGGCAAATCCATAAAAAAACAAACCCAGCCTGGGTGGTAAAATCCCAGCCAAGCGGTAACCCTAGTGCAGGCTGTCTGCTTGCAGAGCCTCTGCCACTGTCCCCAGCAGCAAAAAACATGCCTAGCTAATGTGGGCGAGTCCTGCTTATTTTTGAGATGCAGTGTTTGCAGCCCTACCGCCGGCGCGCCGAGCCTCGCTGGAAATGGATACGAATGACCCAGCGAGCGCCTCGGCCGGCTCTTTTGAAACTTTCGCTCTGGGCTCTGTCTGTTCAGACCCGGTCCAGTACAGAGTTCCCCAATGCTGGCTGCAGGACAGTGGGCATTAGGAAACTGTCCATCTCTCCATGCCCAGGACTGCAGCATTTACCTCTCACACACTTGTCCCCCAGAATCATGCTGTGCATTTTCCTACACCAGCTAACGACCACTGCTTGTACTTTCTCTGGGATGTTGCAGAACGTCAAAGAGGATCAGAGACTTTGCTGATTGCTCCCCCAACCCCAAACAGATGAGTCAAGCAGGCAAATTCCTTCCACCCCTTGAGTGTGCAGCTCCCCACACAAAGGGGGAAAGGAATAAAAAGCCCTAACCAGGAGAACTGGCTCTTTATGCTGGTTGGATTCGGAGGGGAAAGGATCACTCGGCATAAACAAAAGATCCCCAGTGCTTAGCCTGGGTTAGCCCTAAAGGACAGACAGATTTTGCTTCCAGTGGCTCTCAACCTTTCCAGATGACTGTCCCCCTTTCAGGTGCCTGGTCTGTCTTGTGCACCCCAAAGTTTCACCTCACTTAAAAATGACTTGCTCCCAAAATCAGACACAGAAATACAAAAAAGGGCCCCAGCTGCGCTGTTACTGACAAATGGCCGAATTTCTCATTTTTACCATGTAATTTTCAAATAAATCAATTGGAATATAAATATGGTACTTCCGTTTAAGTGGCTAGTATACAGAGCAGTATAAACAAATCACTGGCTGTATGAAATTTTAGTTTGTACGGCCCTCGCTAGCACTTTTTATGTAGCCTGTTGTAAAACCAGGCCAATCTCTAGAAGACGTACCCCTGGAAGAGCTCGGGCACCAATGTGTACCACTAGTTGAGAACCACTAGTAGTTTCTGTTACTTTTTGAAACTTAGGATTGGAACTCACTTGTGTGTCTCTGCGTTTACGTGCCTTATCCTTGTACGTGTCTCTCTCATTTATTTTCCCTAGATATTAACTCTTCCCACCATTTATTACGGGACGCTTTACAAGCATCATCTTTGGTGCGAGACTTACGGTGTGATTGATGTGGGGTGCGTGATGGGTCCTTTGGGAGTAACCTGAGTTGTGCGGTGATTCTTGACGTAAGGGACCATCCGTCACAAAGGTGGGCTCACCCGGGTGGCAAGAGAGATCGGCCGAGGGCAGCCCATTTCTTTTGACGTATTCCTGGTGGTTTCGACACATGGCTTGTTAATTAAAGACAGTCCTGGAGGGGCGACAGCCCTAGATCGGAGGAGCCCAGGGGACTGCCTGTGACCCCACGTCAAGGCTGCACAGTGCCGGAAGACGATCCGGGGTGAACGCTAAGCAGAGAGCTCACAGCCGGTGTAGGGAGGGTGTCCCGCTTCCCAGCCATCTGGGGGGTGCCTGAGCTGTGGCTGGATGGCTCGGCACCCCCCAGCCGGAGCTGCTCGGCACTGAGGGGACGCGGCGCTAGCTGGGAGCTGCCCCCTCTGTGCTCGCCCCCCCCCCCCCGGCTCACTCCCCGCCCTCCCCCGCGCACACGACTGACCGTAGCCCTTGAAGTGCCAGCTGAAGGTGGCTTGTTCCCCGCGCCCGCTAAAGTCCTCGGCCTGGTCCAGCAGAGCCTCCTTCACCGCCTTGTATCCGCACAGCACCACCACCCGCCGGGGGCCCAGGTGGAGGGTGTAGACGGGGCCGTAGTGCTCGCTCATCTCAGACGGAGACGTCGTGTGGGACTGGGGGACAGAGGGTCGGGGGGACGATGCGCGCCCTCTCCTCACTCCCCCGTACGAGCCCCGGCCCCTTCCCCACCCCGGCCCACCAAACACAGGGCCCCTGCTGTCCCTCCCCTCCCACTCCCTCCTCACCCCACACGCATCCCCGTGCCTTTCCCCCAACTCAGCAGCTTCTCTCCCCCATCCATACAGCGTACTCCCTCCCCCCTGCCTGTAGCTCCCTCCCCTCACAGCACCCCCACCCCTCCACCAATTGCATCACTCCTGACCTTCCTGCATGCCACCCCATCCCCTCCCCACTGCTTCTCTTTCCCTTCCACTCCCCTCAAACCCCCAGGTCCCCTCCCCCAGCAGCCCCCACCCCCCACCCCATAGCTATCCTGGGTTGAGGTCATCAGAAGGTATTAATAAAGCTCCCAGGCTGTCGACAGCGGGGTCACCCCTAAGGCCTCCCCAGGCCATCCCGGGAAAAGCCCACCTACCTTCATCCATGACTTGTGCATGTTTCTGAGCTCCACCTGCAGCAGGTTCCCGAGGAGGGGCAGCGGGGTGGGCCCCAGGGGCTTTTCCCCCGGCCCTGAATTTGCTGCCAGGTGGAGAGGAGCAGGAGGCAGGAGAGGCAGATGGCCAGGAACAGGGTGACGGCTCCCAGGAGATCCATGACGGGCTGGGACCTTCCACCTCTCCCTGCCCATCTGCGATGGAGTCAGCTGGCACAATTGCACAACCCGATTATGCAATCAGGGTTTGGGCTCCTTCCAGAGAAAGCCCCGGAGTTCAAATTCCAAATGTGCAGCGAGGGATTACTGACGTCCATGCTCCGCTCCCGGTCTTCAGCAGGGGGCGGGTAAGGGGAGGAAGCAGAATTGTAAAATGCGTTATGCAAGAACATAGGACTGGAGGGGCCCGCCTGGCTCTCCAGCCCCTGCTAGCTCAAAATTCCTGGACAGACACTTGTCAAGCACCAACCTCAAACTACTTTGGTTGTTTGCCCCCCGCTGCTCCATGGGGGCTCCCGTCCCAGAACCTCACGCCTCTGCGGCATCTTGACCGGACCAGGCCAGAGCGAGGGACCCGGAGCACCCTCCACCCCCAGCTACCACCTGGGATGTCAGACTACGGGCTGGTCTGCGCTAAAAAGCGAGGTTGACCCAGCTGTGTCACTCAGGGGTGCGAACAATCCACCCCCTGTGCGACGGAGTTACACCGACCGGGGCCCTGGTGTAGACAGAATTCCTCCCTCCCGCTAGCTCTCGTCTCTGGGGGCAGTGGATTAACCACACCCCTGGGAGAACCCTTCCCGGCAGTGCAGGTAGTGTGTGCACCCAAGTATCGCAGCTGCATCACTTGGGGCTGCCGGTTGTGGCTGGCCATGTTCCTGGCGGTTTCATCGTATGACACGATCTCTAATTAATCTTTAATTCCTGGGGACTCTGGGACAGTCCCGTAGGGCTGGCAATCCTAGTACCGCCGTAGCATTAGATGCCCCTCTGCTTCCCCCAGTGTGTCCTTCTCCTTCCCTGCTTTTTTCCTTTGCTTTCCACTCCTCTCCTTTTCCTCCGGGCTGAGAAGAATCTGGCTTCACTGGCTAATGCTGCATATTTCCCAATGCCGCTGCGAGCCCGTGAGCAGAAGCTGGCAGAAGTTTGTGAGGTCCCAAAGCGGGGACCGGACCACGGGCCACACCCCTGGTTTTCCAGCCCCAAGGCTGCAAGCTGCATTTTCGGCCACTGTGGGTCTCTTCTGGCCCCTTTGGCGTGGGTTTGTCTCATGTTGCTTCCTAGAAAACAGCATCGGAATCTAACAGCAGCAATGCCCGCTCCAGCCAGCTCAGTCAAAGTCCCTCTCGTTCATAGAGTCAGACAAAGGAGACCCTGTTACCATCTTCCATGCCCCCCGCTAAAACAACCAAAGACCTAGGGTCAGGGTTAAAAAAGCCTCATTCGACCCTTTACCTACCAGAGGATTTCGCTGTTTGTTTGTTTTTTCTTTCTTTCCTGTAGCATTAATACAAAGTTTAAAGGCTTATTAATGACGTTTGCTGGGGAGTGGGGGAGGGGGGTAGGCCGGGTGAGGTCCCTGCGTATCAAACCCCAAACCTGGTTCAATCGACGTTGACAGTGTCAGGGTCATCTTAGCACCTTTGAGTCTTGGGGCTGCTTTATTCCAGCTAAATGAATGCAAGACACCCCAGCATCTGTCTGTCCATCCCCCCATCCCCTTCCACACTCACACACTCTGTCTTTCCCCGACACCCTGTCCCTGCTGGACACCTCTCGCTGGCTAACCATGCCCCCTCCCTTCCTCACCGGAGCGCTGGGACCACCCTTGATCTGTATCTGTGTCCATCCCATGAGACTCAGCACAAGTGTTTTGTTCCTGCAGCGGCCAAGTGAAGGGCTGGCACAGCCCGGCGAAAGGAAGCCGTGGCCGCCAGCCAAGCCTGGGACGTCTCCCCACCGGAGTCCTGCGGACACAGAGCAGCTAGCAGAGAGCCCGGGGCTGGCCATAAAAGCCTTAACACGGATGTTGGTGATTGTCCGGCCCCCTTGAAGCACTACCACGGGCTCTGGATGCAGCCAGACAGGACCCGCTGGGTGTGTGCCACCCCTCGGGGCACCTGTCACCAGGGCAAGCCTCCCTAGCTTCAGCGCCCCCTGCTGACACCCCATCCTGCTCCCCGTGGTACTGTACCCCCAGGCCAGTGCCCCCATGGGGCTAGCACTAACTGCCAGGGGAGGTTGTCTTCTGCTGCTCCCATCCCGCTCCACACGGCACTGCACCCCCTGGCACCCCACTGGGGCTAGCACTGGCTGCCAGGGGAGGATGCCCCCTGCTGATTCACCCACATGGCTCCCTGCAGCGTGTGTAACGGCTCCCATCTGACCGCCGAGTCCCGTGTCACTTGTTGCGTCTCAGCAGCTAACATGAGACGCCGCCCACGGTGCTGAGCCCGGCTCCGCCGCTCATCAAAACCGTTGAAAATCCAGTCAAGGGACGCCAGCTCCCCTCTGCTGCTGAACTCCTCCACGTGGTCCACCAGGGCTTCCTTCACCGCCTCGTGCCCGCACAGCACCACCACCCGCCGGGGGCCCAGGCGCACCGTGAACTTATCCCGCAGCTGCACGGAAATCAGAGGCGAGAGGACATGAGAGGCCGTCGCGCTGCTGGCTCGGGGCACGCGGGCAGGTGAGATCTCAGGGTGGCCCAGGCAAGGGGCCAGATCCTGAGCCAGGGTAACCGACGCGCTCCGCCGAAGTCAAGAGGGCGAGGCTGGGTCATTGTAGTCAGTGGCACCGCTCCGGATTTGCACCCGGTTAGACCAGAGCCCCCGGGACCCTGATTCTATAGCGGCCCCAAACACCCGCGCAAAGGGGGCACACAAACCCTGCCATGCGAGACCCCTCCGCTCTGACGTGCTGGGGGTGGCGTGCACCACTTGGCATGGCCGGTCACAGAGGCTGCAGAAGAACAAAGAAATGGGGGGGGGCTGGATAAATTAGTGGGTGCCACTTTCCCTATCCCCCGCGGTGACCGAGATCAGCTGCACACCCCATCCTGCCAGAGCCCTACGCTGAGGCTCCAAGGGGCGCGACTCACCGCCATGAACGCCTTGAAGGTGTGGTCGGGCGTCAGCTGCAGCAAGTTGCTGAGGAAGGGCAGAGGGGTCGGCCCCGGGGGCAGCTTCCCTCCCTTGTGCATTTTCTTCCAGGCGGAAAGGAGAACGAGGCAGGAGAGGCAGATAGCCAGGAATATGGTCACGGCTCCCCTGAGCTCCATTGCGGGCGCAGCCTGCTAATGGCCAAGAGCCAGCTCCGGCTCGGCTGTTATATGGAGG
Source organism: Chelydra serpentina (assembly GCA_037349315.1). Classification (NCBI taxonomy): domain Eukaryota; kingdom Metazoa; phylum Chordata; order Testudines; family Chelydridae; genus Chelydra; species Chelydra serpentina. The sequence goes on along the minus strand of JBAIAC010000046.1, from coordinate 1,176,974 downwards.
CTGCTCGGTAAGGGGAGACGCTGCCATTCTTGGCATCTTGAAACTCTACCAGGAAAACAGGGTTTGGTTTCAGAAGTGCCAGGGCGCTAATCGGCTTGGGAGATTCCAGGCCGTCACGGGTGGAGGGCGTTAGGTGCCCAGACTTTGACCGAGATGGGGGCCCCGTCAGGCCGGTCGCTGCCCAGACTCTGGCCGAGATCAGGGCCCCATCGGCCCAGTCGCTGCCCAGACCCCGAGCAAGATCAGAGCTCCATCGGGCCGGGCACTGCACGGACACAGTAAGAGACAGCCCTTGCCCCAAGAGTTCACCCTCTAAACACACAAGATGGAATCATCCTGATTTTACAGAAGGGGTCCTGGGGCCTGGAAAGATGAACTACCTCTCCCAAGGTCACCCAGGGAGTCCGTGGCAGAGCCTGGGAACCCAGGAGTCCAGGCTGCCACTCCGCTAGATCCCGCTCTGCAGAGCAGCCACTGGTAACGGCCCACTCTGCGAGGAAGCTCAGTTGTCTCTTTAAATCGGCTTCCCACCCAGCCTTCTAGAGAGGCTGGAAAATCCCACCTGCTGGATCCCACCGTGACCCGGTACTGAGGTGGAGGAAGGAAGGTTCCCGTTGCATAACGAGACTCTGAGGCTGGTGTTTACCTAGCACAGGGCAGCGAGGTTTGCCAGAGCCTCTGCCCAAGGCCAGCCAAGCCCCTGGGCCCAGCACAGAAATGTAAGAAACCCAAGAAAAGATAAAGAAGAAAAGCCACTGAAGACTTGGATTAGCTTTGTGTAAATGAACCCGAGCCAGTTAAGGCTAAGCCCTAGGAGGGGATGAGGCTCAGGAAAAGACTGATATTGCAGGCAATTAAATAAACACCTATTGTTTCATGGACAAAGGGCTGGATTTTAAGGTATTTGGGCGTTGCTGCTGTCTTAAGTATAAAGGGAAGGGTAACCACCCCCCTGTGTACAGTACTATAAAATCCCTCCTGGCCAGAGGCAAAATCCTCTTACCTGTAAAGGGTTAAGAAGCTCAGATAACCGGGCTGGCACCTGACCAAAAAAGGACCAATAAGGGGACAAGATACTTTCATATGCGGGGGTCTTTGTCTGTCTGTTCTGTGCTTGCGGGACACAGTACTAATCAGTACTAAGTACTAATCAGAAATGCGTTAGCTTATTTTTGTTTTCTCTTGTGAACTTTCCCTGTGTTGAGAGGAAGGTGTATTCCTGGGTGTTCTTTTTGTAACTTTAAGGTTCTGCCTAGAGGGGAAGCCTCTGTGTTTTGAAGCGGAGTACCCAGTAAAGTATCTTCCATCCTAATATTACAGAGATGATTTTTACCTTCTTTTTTAAATAAAAATCATTCTTTTAAGTACCTGACTAATTTTGCCATTGTTTGAAAATCCAGGGGTTTGGGTCTGTGATCATTTGTAACCAATTGGTTAAGAGATTATTTTCAACTCTCCCCAGGAAAGGGGGTGTAATGGCTTGAGGGGGTATTTTGGGGGAAGGGGAACTCCAAGTGGTCCTATCCCCTGGTTCTTGTTTAAATCACTTGGTGGTGGTAGCGATACCTTTTCTCAGGGTACAGGGGAGATTTGTACCTTGGGGAGTTTTTAACCTAAGCTGGTAGAAATAAGGTTAGGGGGTCTTTCATGCGGGTCCCCATGACTGTACCCTAGAGATCAGAGTGGGGAGGGAACCCTGACAGCTGCACTCCTAAATCCCTTTTGAAACCGAGACTCCGAGTTCTCTATCTGCTAGATGTTACAACCCCTCAAATCCTTTAAAAACCTGGGCCACGGGGTCTTGCTTGGTAGCTACCGACAATCTGAAAAAATGAGCCAGCCAGACCCAGTGAGATAGACGGGCGTGTGTGGGGGGAGAGAGAGAGATGCTGGGGATGGATAGATCGATCGATGCGTCCATCCGTCCATCCCCATAGCTAGCTATCGACCGACCGATCTACCGACCAATCAACTGTGACTGTGAAAAAGAAAAAAGAACAGGCGTACTTGTGGCACCTTAGAGACTAACACATTTATTTCAGCATAAGCTTTCCTGGGCTACAGTCCACTTCATCGGATGCATAGAATGGAACATACAGTAAGAAGATATTTATACATTCAGAGAAACATGAAAAAGTGGAAGGACCTGTACCAACTGTAAGGGGCTAATTAATTAACAGGGACTATTATGAGCAGGGGAAAAAAACTTTTAAAGTGATCATCAAGATGTCCGATTTCGGACAGTTGACACAAAGGTGTGAGGATACTTAACTAGGGGAAATAGATTCAATTTCCGTAATGCCACGCCCAGTCTCTGTTCAAACCTAACGCGAGCTAACCCACAAATAAAGTGTTCTATGAAGCTTCTCTTGCAACCACCTCATCATGGTCTTTAATAAGCTTGGTGCTGAAATAGTTACAAGCAGTAGGATGGGGGGAAAACGAATGACTATAAAACAAGGAAGTGTAACATCCACTTTTGTTCCCCAGGGGGACGTAGGAAGGGTCACGGTCATTATAAGCCCAGCACATTTTAAGAACGTCCAGTACCCGCTGAGCTCCCCATCGCGGGAACGCCTCAGTGAGTCCAGCCAGGCGCGTCTGCCTAAGCAAGCGCCAAGCGGAAACTGTGTTAAAATCTCAGGGCGGGGGGCACACGATGGGGCTCCCTGCTTTCCAGCAGGGCTGAGCAGCCCTAGTGCATTGCCGACCTGTGACTCTACCACTGCCTCTGCAGGGCTCTGATCCCTGGTCTGCGTTCACACGAGATCTCTGCGCCTGGGGCTGAACAAGATCCCGGCCCTGGCTTTTGTTCTCGCTCACACTGGTGTAAACCAGGATTGACTCCAAGCAATGCAGTTACACCAGTGCCAGCGAGGCCCCCAAAGCCCCTCCCCACACACACATTGCATGGGGGCCATCTCGGGCGGCGTGGAAGTGGTGTAAGAGCCCTGATCCTACCACACTGCTCCCACCCCGGGTGTAGAGGGCAGATCTGGGACAGTCAGAGTGCACTGCGCTGGGGCTAGTCTCTGACCCCCAGGGCCCATAGGGGGCGGATAAGGGGTGTGTCCAGACTGCACTGCGGCTGTTCTCTGCCCACCCCCCCAGGGCCCATGGGGGGTGGATTGGGGGCGTAATGAGACCGCAGTGCACTGGGGATATTCTCTTCCCCCCAGGGCCCACAGGGGGCGGATCAGCGGCGTGGTCAGACCTCACTGCGCTGTGGCTGTTTGGTGTCTCCCAGGGCCAATAGCATGAGTTAGAGCACCCCTGAGGCTGCAGTAACTGACATCAGGCCCGCACAGAGTCCGTAATATAAAATATAGGGAGATATTACTAGCTCATACAGCTGGAAGGACCTTGAAAGGTCATCAAGTCCATTCCCCTGCCTTCACTAGCAGGACCAATTACTGTCCCCTGACAGATTTTTCCACCAGATCCCTAAATGGCCCCCTTAAGGACTGAACTCACAACCCTGGATTTAGAAGGCCAATGTTCAAACAACTGAGCTATCCCTCTCCCCTAATAGCATAGCTGCTGACTTTTGTCGGTGCCAGTGGGTGCTCGCGCCCCGCCTCCGCCCCAACTCCGACCCCGCCCTGCCCCCGCCCCAACTCCACCCCCCGCTCTGCCCCTTCCCCAAATCCCCGCCCCCTGCCTGCGCAGCGCCTAGTGCGGCCTGCGGTCCGGAGCCCGGCCCGCAGGAAGAGCAGCCAGTGCCGGCCGGGCGAGCTGAGGGCAAGCGGGGGCCGCCTCCTGGCCCCGGGGCACAGCACACAGCCCCAGCTACCGCCCTGGGGTGGCGCGGCAGGGCCAGGGACAGGCCGGTGTAGTGTATTAAAGTGGTCTCCGTAGGAAAGTGCTACTTACGGTGTACTGAGCATGCTCATCTGCTGAAGCCACTGCCCTTCACCCTGCCCTTATTAGCTGTAGGATTCTGCTGACTGCTTTTGACAGGGTTTTAAAAGGGGCAAAGGGGGTGAATGGGAGCAGGGGGGTGGCCAGGATCTGAGCAGGGGGTGAGAATGTACTGGTCTGGGGGGGTCAAGCATCAGGAGGCAGGATTAGGAGAGGGGCTAAAGGGAAAATCAAGAATGAGGGGGGGAGGAGGCGGAGTTAAGCCCAGTGCGGGAGGCGCTTGTATAGGGTGTCAGAGGGCAAAACCCGGCATAGACGGGGGCACAGCTACACGTTGGAATTTCACACATGCTATAGTGCAAGAAACTGCTACCTATAGACATTTGCTACATCAGGTAGCAGTTTTATACAATTGCAGTTTCTTACAATCTAATGTATGAGTAACTGCTACGGGTAGCACATTCCTAGATGGAGCAGTGTAATACACTGCACCGGCCTGGGCCAGGAGGCAGCCCCCGCTTGCCCTCGCCTCGGCCCGGCCGGTGCTGGCTGCTCCTCATGTGGAAATAATCCCCTCTCCCCTCCCCCAGCCTCGCGCCGCCCCGCTGAAATAACTCCCCTCCCCTGCTCCGAGCCTCACACCCCCCTGCTGAAATACGCCCCCCTCCCCCGAGTCTCATGCCCCCCTGCTGAAATATGCCCCCCCGAGCCTTGCGCCGCCGCCGCCAAAGTAAAAAAAAACAAATCCCCGAGCGCCGCAGCTAAGAAAAAAAACCAAACAAACCTCAAACGCTGCCCCTTCCAAGGTGCCGGCGCTGCGCTGCACATCCCTGGCTCTAACGCTTTCCCCCACGCTCCCCCCCGGCACCCGCTGCACAGATGAGAGGAGGCTGGGCTAAAAAAAGCCGGGGCTTTTCGCCGGGAGGCGCCACCCGGAAGGTGAGTTGGGCGCGGGAGGGGGGTGGGGCGGTATGGAGCTGCCAGTGGGTGCTCAGCACCCACCAATTTTTCCCCTTGGGTGCTCCAGCCCCGGAGCTAGGGTGACTAGACGTCCCGATTTTATCGGGACAGTCCTGATTTTAGGGGACTTGTCCCGCATCCCAACCTTGCATCGGTCGGGACGCCCTTTGTCCCGATATCGGGACGTCTGGGCGCCGCTCACCGCTTCTTCCGGCGGGGCTGGGGCAGCTCCTGGTGCCCGCCCGCCGGCAGGAGCCAGCAGGGCAGCCGGCAGGCACAGAGGCAGCAGGCAGCACCGGCCAGGAGGTCTCCGCAGCTGCCGTGTGCTGCGCCTGCAGGGACGGGGCAGCGGGCCTTGCAGGCGCCGGCCACCGGGAGGGGCAGATAGCCTCTCCCCCCCCCCCCCCCACTTCGACCCACAGCCGCCCGGCAGACACAGAGGCAGCAGGCAGCCCTAGCCAGGAAGTCTCCATGTGCTGCAGGGGCGGGGCGGGGCAGGGGGGCTATCTGCAAAGGGACTACAGCAAAATAGAGACAATAGATTTCATGACTCAGATTTTTACAGCCGGCAGCCATTGCCTACATCAGGGTTGGCAGCCTTTCAGAAGTGGTGTGCCAACTCTTCATTTATTCACTCTAATTTAATGTTTCACGTGCCAGTAATATATTTTAAAGTTTTTAGAAGGTCTCCTTCTATAATTCTATATATAACTAAACTATTGTTGTATGTAAAGTAAATAAGGTTTTTAAAATGTTTAAGAAGCTTAACTTAAAATTAAATTAAAATGCAGAGCCCCCCAGACCGGTGGCCAGGACCCAGCTAGTGTGAGTGCCACTGAAAATCAGCTCACGTGCCGCCTTTGGCACCCATGCCATAGGTTTCCTACCCCTGGCTTACATGCTACCTTGAACGCTCCCAGGAAGACTTCTTATGTGGATTGGTGTCTCCAAAAGTCCATTATCAGGTAAGTGTTTCTTGATTGGACACTTACTGAGAATAGTCCTTTCTCAAGAAGCTGACCAAATGCTTCACAGAGGCTACTTAGAATCAAAACACATTAAGATACAAGTACAGAGCAAAAATTCATAACTTCAAGTACAAAAAAGATACCCCCACACAGATAGAATAATCATAACCAGCAAATTATAACCTTTCCACAGACACCTCACACGGCCACCTTTGTACAATACTTGCTGCAAACACAGAACAGTGGTTGCAACAATGATCTATATGGTCCCAGGTTATGTCAGTAATGTCACAGGTGTCTAAGGGGGTGTGAGGATCGATAGTGAATGACAGTGAAGGGATAGAGAGATGCACTACAAATATGATTGACAGGTAAGGTAGGCGAGGTGAGATCTGTTATTGGACCAGCTTCTGCTGCGGGGCGGGAGAATCTCTGGAGCGGCACCGAGCTCGCCCTCGGCTCTAGAGCTGGAAACCCGAGCGGGTGAGCTCAGGACAAGGTGGGACGCTGGTTACCTGCTTCGCTAGCCGATGTCCCCTCGCCCACGAACGGGTCCCCCTCACCTGCTGCAGGGAAGGGAACTCGGGACGGGGCTAGAACAAGCCTCAGGTGCTACCCGACATTTCCAGGTTCGAACCCCACCCCGCCCCCGCTGTGTATATTTAATACGAGGTTTCGAGGTTCTGCACGAGGTGTGGGCCCTGGTGCTAACCCGGCTGAGATCTCCGGATAACAAACCCCAGCCTCCTTTAATGCTGCTTGTTATTGGACAGTGCCTGAGTCTCAATTAACACCCCAGCTGGCCATGTTCTTCTCCCCAACCCTCCACGCTGCCCCCGTCGAGTGACCCGCGGGGACACCATGTCTGGGAAGGGAGCAGCTTCGTCCCGCTCGCACTAACCAGTCCCAACACGTTTCAGTGGCTTCACCCAGGAGCCTTTTGTCCCAGTTCTGTCAGCTCTTGGCCCTGGCCACAGCAACCCATGAGTCCCCCTCACGCTGCACTTTTACCCTCAGACTCCCACTTGGCACCAGCCTCGCTGTGCTCAGCTTGCCCTGGCTGCTATCGGGCCGTTTGTGTACCAGGATTTGGACTTTGGTGAGTTTGCAGTGAACGGAGGATGGGGCATGTGACGGTGTTCCCCATAAAACTTTATGGGGAGATGCTTATAGATGTATATATGTAACTAAAATATGTTTTATGCTACATGTGCCATGTAACATATCTCTGTGAAAGTTATGACCTACTGAATTTACTCCTCCTGTTTGTATGCATGTAGCATTGTTGTAGTTGGAGTTATGAAGATTGGTTTTATATTTGCTGGTTTTGTACATAGCCTTTGTAAGTGCATGGGATCATCTTTGGAGCAAAGAATGCCTGTTAAATGCGAGCACTTGACAGACAAAAGACGTTGCAGACCCCAGTCCACATTGGGGCCGGGTCTGGAATGCAACTGGTTAGACTGGTTAGGGCGCATGGGCAGGTGACTTGCCCATGTGATCCCAAAACTCCAGGGCAACTGGATCCTACGCAGGGAGAGGAAGAAAGGCTATGAAAGCCCTTGCAAGACCCTTCCATTTTGTCTTCAGCTGGCTAAAGGGAGAGGCTCTCCACCCCCCCAAGGACATTCCTGAGGGGAACTGAACAAAGGACAAAGACACTAGAGCGTGTGAGAGGCTGCTGGACTCAGCTGGACCCAGGCTAATTTTACAGCCTGTAAAAAGGAAAATATCCGAATCTGGTGAGGCTTTTATCTGTGTTAACTTTGAATAGACATAGACGTGCGTGGTTTATTTTATTTTACTAAGTAACTTGCTTTGTTCTGTCTGTCACTAATTGAACTCACTTAAATCCTATTTTCTGTACTCATTAAAATCACTTTTTACTTATTAAGTTTCCTTGAGTACGAGTTGGTGCTGAGGGGAAAGCAAACAGTTGAGCATATCTTTCTATCTTTGAAATAGAAGGCGAACTGTTTATGAGTTTACCCTGTATAAGCTTTATACAGGGTAAAACGGATTTATTAAGGGTTTGAACCTCCTTGGAGTTGAGCAGCTGGGTGTCTAAGGCAAGAGCGCTTCCAGGGGCCTTACAGTGGTGAGTGGACTTGGTTCGGACCTGGGTCTGTGTTTGCAGCAGATCAGTGGAATCTGACTCAAAACAGACAGGATTCGGGAGTCCCAAGCTGGAAAAGGCCTGGAAGCAGGGGCAGAAGCAGCCTTGGCACACCAGGTGGCAGCACCAAGCAGGTCTCTGTGAAACCAACCCGTCACAGGGCACACCTCACCCTGATCGCTGGCCTGAGCGAATGCCCTGACATACTCCAGACCCCACAGCTCTGAGCGCCGGCCCCTGCACCCTCCTTGCATCGCTTTTCATGAGGGGCGGAACGAGAGCTGCCAAGTTCAAGGCAAGCGTCGTTTTCCGGCTGGACCGAAGAAGCTGCTGGTGTGTTGCACCATCACAGCACAGCTGGTTATAGTGAAGCATGCATCAGTCAGGAAGATCTGTCAACGCACCCCCCCCCCACCCCCGGCACCAGAGGCTTTCACAATGTTGACAAATAGTGAGATAATTAGTGGGCACGTGACTGACGGATTAGAGATGTATTTGCCCATGGCTGTTATGCAATGCAGGAGGCTTGGCCAAACCCCACTTGGAGTAAATATATACAGGGCATTCTGGGCTGGCTGACCGCACTGGGCAAGTGTCTCCACGCACCATGGAGCTGACTGGAGCCATCACCATCTTCCTGGGCATCTACATGTCCTGCCTCCTCATCATCTCCGCCTGGAGAAAGCAGTCACGCTACAAGAACCTGCCCCCCGGGCCCACTCCCCTCCCACTGATCGGGAACTTCCTGCAAATGAAGATGGGAGAAACCCTAAAATCCCTGGAGAAGGTGAGTCACTGAGAGCCGGAGAATGGGTCAGAAGCCAGCTCTTGGAGAGGCCATTTCATTTGAGAGTCCGTCTGTTTGTCTATCCCTATATATACCTGTCAAGCTAGCGCTCTACCCATCCCCATAGAATCTATCTATCTATCTATCTATCCCCAGACACACCCCTCAAGCTCGTTAGCTAGCTAACCACTCCCCTAGCCCTCTATCTGTCTAGTTACATACCAGTCACCATAGGTACCCTGCGCTCTCTCTTTGGCTTTCTATCTAAATCCCCACAGCTATGTCTGTCTCTGTCTGTCTCTCGAATGTGAATACACTCTGTATTCGGATCAGTTATATCTCGGCCCTTCAAGGAGTTCAGTCCCCACATGCTCTGAACGAAACGGAGATGCTCATCTCCCCGGTTCCATTTCTCAAAGAGCACCTAGCCCACTGGGTGGGCAGGGAAGACTGTAGATCGCTGTTAATCAATGGCCGTGTTACCCGCTTAACAACTCAGTTTGTGTGTCTGAGGCTTCAGCAGCCACAAAATCAACCCCATGGCAGGTGCTGCTGCAAGTCTCCTTTCACTGCTAAGAATATCACTGTGTGTGTTTGTACCGCGCCTAGCGCGGTGGGGTCCTGGTCCAGGAGACGGGCTATGAGGTGTCCCTGCAATACAGATCATAAAGGTAGGTTTCAGTGTAGTAGCCGTGTTAGTCTGTGTCAGCAAAACGAAAATAAGAAAGAAAAACTTGTAGCACCTTAGAGACTAACAAATTTATTTCAGCATAAGCTTTCGTGGGTTAATACCCACTTAATTGGATGCATGGATCCCATGCATCCGATGAACCAGATCATAAAGGGTAATCATGGGGGTGGTAATAAAAAGATTTTTGTGGAAAGATTTTCCAACAGAAAGTTGAGTTTTCAACCGAATAAAATGGTTTGTGGAAAAATTGGCTTTCTGGTAGCATTGCAGAGTGCGGGGCAGGAAAACAAATATTGTCAGCTGAAAATTAAAAATGTTTTGGTTTCCAGAAGGTTTTGGCACAAAATAGAGAGAGAATTTTTTTGGTTTAGTTTGTCAATTTTCAGCCAAGAATTTTCCATTTTTGGCAGTTTTAAGGGCAAACTTTTTTGAGGTTTTGGCCTGAAAGTGTTTCTGTTTTCAGCCTAAATTGTTTTGGTGTTTTGGCAGGGTTTTTTTGCGGTGGGGGTGGGCGGCTGGAATTTTTGGTGGTCAAAACCAAAAAAGTTTGTTTTTTGTTTTTTTGACAAAAAGTCACCATTTCCCTGGGACCAGTTCCCATTTCCCGCCCACCTCTGATCATCCTTCCCCTACAGCTGCGTGAGCAGTACGGCCCGGTGTTCACAGTCTATTTCGGGTCCAAGCCCATCGTGGTGCTGTGCGGGCACGAGGCGGTGAAGGAAGCGCTGGTGGACCAGGCCGAAGAGTTCAGCGGGAGAGGGATCATGCCGACTGTCGAGAAGAACTTTCATGGCTTTGGTGAGGAGCAGGAGATGGGCAATAAACCTCCCCAGACTTAAAGGGCCAGATCCCCGGCTGGTCTAAATCCAGAGAGTGGAACAACTCCAGCTCCGGATCTGGCCCACTTTCACCTTCTGCTAACGTCATTCCCTAAGCTGACCGGCTGTAGGACTTCTCGGGGGATCAAGGGAGCAAAGAGCCTCCCATACTAAAGCGTTCGCACTCCCCGAGTTTGAAGCTTTGCATGTTTCACGGAGGGGGAGGGGGGAGGGGGAGGGGTTCCCTTTCAAACACGCATGGTCCTATCACGGCATTGTGTGTCCAGAGTCGCCACAAACTTTGCACCAACCAGCCGATGCAAACCAACCCTCAGCCCAGTTGAACCCTCCAGAAGAGCTGGGTTGGTGCATTTTGCATCACTGGTCCAGAGCTGGGAACTGAACCCTTAACGGCTTTGTCCCTTCGCCACCCTCCCCCTCGGGCCGAGCCTCCGCACCTTGCTCATTTGAATGGCTAGTTTTCCTCTTGGGTTGAAAACTGTCCTCTCCCTCCAGGGGTGGTTTTTGCCAACGGGGAGCGGTGGAAGCAGCTGCGCCGGTTCTCCCTCACCGTCCTGCGGAACTTTGGCATGGGGAAGAAAAGCATCGAGGAGCGGATCCAGGAGGAGGCTCAGTTCCTGCTGGAAGCCTTTCGAAATACAAACGGTGACTTGGCTGAGTGGCACTTCCCACCCCCCACGAGGATCGGCTCCAGCCCGGGCACCACCCACGTCCCCCTCAAGCCCTGGTTTGAGACCTTACCCGGTGGCTGGGCTGTTGGCTGCCTCTCTGCGCAGGGATGAACGTCGCCTGCTTTGAATTTCATCCATGCGCAGAGCGATGCTAAAAAACCAGCCACTGGGCAAGTTTAGTCTTGAGAAAAGACAACGGGCGCGGGGGCGCGGGGGACCTAGAACAGTCTTCAAATCTGTTCAGGGCTGTTACAAATAGAATGGGGATTGGCTGTTCTCAGTGTCCACTGAAGGTCGGAGAATAAATCATGGGCTTAATCTGCAGCAAGGGAGATCTAGGTTAGATCTTGGGGAAAACTTTCTAACTTCCAGGAAAGAGAAGCCCTGGGACAGGTGAGCTAAGGAGGTTGTGGGAATCCCCGTCACTGCAGGTTTTTAAGAACAGGAGGGACAAACCCCTGTCAATGCTGGGCTAGGTTTATTTGGTGCCTCTGGGCGGGGGGCAGAGGAGGGCTGGACTAGATAACCGCTCAAGATTGCTACGATGCTGTGGGGTAAGTGATATAGGGCTGAAACGACTCAGGCAGATAGATCATAGAATCATAGAATCATAGAATCTCAGGGTTGGAAGGGACCTCAGGAGGTCATCTAGTCCAACCCCCTGCTCAAAGCAGGAACAACCCCAACTAGATCATCCCAGCCAGGGCTTTGTCAAGCCTGACCTTAAAAACCTCTAAGGAAGGAGATTCCACCACCTACCTAGGTAACCCATTCCAGTGCTTCACCACCTTACTAGTGAAAAAGTTTTTCCTAAAATCCAACCTAAACCTCCCCATCTGCAACTTGAGACCATTACTCCTTGTTCTGTCATCTTCTACCACTGAGAACAGACTAGATCCATCCTCTTCGGAAACCCCTTTTAGGTAGTTGAAAGCAGCTATCAAATCCCCCCTCACTCTTCTCTTCTGCAGGCTAAACAATCCCAGTTCCCTCAGCCTCTCCTCATAAGTCATGTGCTCCAGCCCCCTAATCATTTTTGTTGCCCTCCGTTGGACTCTTTCCAATTTATCCACATCCTTCTTGTAGTGTGGGGCCCAAAACTGGACACAGTACTCCAAATGAGGCCTCACCAGTGCCGAATAGAGGGGAATAATCACGTCCCTCGATCTGCTGGCAATGCCCCTACTTATACAGCCCAAAATGGCGTTAGCCTTCTTGGCAACAAGGGCACACTGTTGACTCATATTCAGCTTTTCGTCCACTGTAACCCCTAGGTCCTTTTCTGCAGAACTGCTGCCCAGCCATTCGGTCCCTAGTCTGTAGCAGTGCATGGGATTCTTCCGTCCTAAGTGCAGGACTCTGCACTTGTCCTTGTTGAACCTCATCAGATTTCTTTTGGCCCAATCCTCTAATTTGTCTAGGTCCCTCTGTATCCTATCCCTACCCTCCAGCGTATCAACCACTCCTCCCAGTTTAGTGTCATCTGCAAACTTGCTCAGGGTGCAGTCCACACCATCCTCCAGATCGTTGATGAAGATATTGAACAAAACCGGCCCCAGCACCGACCCTTGGGGCACTCCACTTGATACCGGCTGCCAACTAGACATGGAGCCATTGATCACTACCCGTTGAGCACGACCATCGAGCCAGTTTTCTATCCACCTTACCGTCCATTCATCCAGCCCATACTTCTTTAACTTTCTGGCAAGAACACTGTGGGAGACTGTATCAAAAGATTTGCTAAAGTCAAGAAATAGCACATCCACTGCTTTCCCCTCATCCACAGAGCCAGTTATCTCATCATAGAAGGCAATTAGGTTAGTCAGGGATGACTTGCCCTTGGTGAATCCATGCTGACTGTTCCTGATCACTTTCCCCTCCTTTAAGTGGTTCAGAATTGATTCCTTGAGGACCTGTTCCATGATTTTTCCAGGGATTGAGGTGAGACTGACTGGCCTGTAGTTCCCCGGATCTTCCTTCTTCCCTTTTTTAAAGATGGGCACTACATTAGCTTTTTTCCAGTCATCCGGGACATCCCCCGATTGCCATGATTCTTCAAAGATAATGGCCAATGGCTCTGCAATCACATTGGCCAACTCCTTTAGCACCCTCGGATGCAGTGCGTCCGGCCCCATGGGCTTGTGCTCGTCCAGCTTTTCTAAATAGTCCCGAACTACTTCTTTCTCCACAGAGGGCTGGTCACCTCCTCCCCATACCGTGCTGCGGAGTGCAGCCGCCTGGGAGCTGCCCTTGTCCGTGAAGACAGAGGCAAAAAAAGCATTGAGTACACTAGCTTTCTCCACATCCTCTGTCACAAGGTTCCCTCCCTCATTCAGCAAGGGGCCCACACTTTCCTTGACTTTCTTCTTCTTGCTCACATACCTGAAGAAACCCTTCTTGTTACTCCTAACATCTCCGGCTAGCTGCAACTCCAAGTGTGATTTGGCCTTCCTAATTTCACTCCTGCATGCCTGAACAATATTTTTATACCCCTCCCTGGTCATTTGTCCAATCTTCCACTTCTTGTAAGCTGCTTTTTCGTGTTTAAGACGAGCAAGGATTTCACTGTTAAGCCAAGCTGGTCGCCTGCCATATTTACTTTTCTTTCTACATATCGGGATGGTTTGTTCCTGCAACCTCAATAAGGATTCTTTAAAATACAGCCAGCTTTCCTCGACTCTTTTCCCCCTGATGTTATTCTCCCAGGGGACCTTGCCCATCAGTTCCCTGAGGGAGTCGAAGTCTGCTTTTCTGAAGTCCAGGCTCTGTATTCTACTGCTCTCCTTTCTTCCTTGTGTCAGGATCCTGAACTCGACCATCTCATGGTCACTGCCTCCCAGGTTCCCATCCACTATTGCTTCCTCTACTATTTCCTCCCTGTTTGTGAACAGCAGGTCAAGAAGAGCTTTTCCCCTAGTTGGTTCCTCCAGCATTTGCACCAGGAAATTGTCCCCTACACTTTCCAAAAACTTCCTGGATTGTCTGTGGACCGCTGTATTGCTCTCCCAGCAGATATCGGGGTGATTAAAGTCACCCATGAGAACCAGGGCCTGTGATCTAGTAACTTCTGTTAGTTGCTGGAAGAAAGCCTCGTCCACCTCATCCCCCTGGTCTGGTGGTCTGTAGCAGACTCCCACCACGACATTACCCTTGTTGCTCACACTTCTAAATTTAATCCAGAGACTCTCAGGTTTTTCTGCAGTTTCATACTGGAGCTCTGAGCAGTCATACTGCTCTCTTACATACAATGCAACTCCCCCACCTTTTCTGCCCTGCCTATCCTTCCTGAACAGTTTATATCCATCCATGACAGTACTCCAGTCATGTGAGTTATCCCACCAAGTCTCTGTTATTCCAATTACATCATCATTCCTTGACTGTGCCAGGACTTGCAGTTCTCCCTGCTTGTTCCCCAGGCTTCTTGCATTTGTGTATAGGCATTTAAGATAACTCACCGATCGTCCTGCTGTCCCAGTATGGAGCAGACTCACCTACTTGTGCTTCCTCCCGGTATCCCACTTCCCCACTTACCTCGGGACTTTGGTCTCCTTCCCCCAGTGAACCTAGTTTAAAGCCCTCCTCACTAGGTTAGCCAGCCTGCTTCCAAAGATGCTCTTCCCTCTCTTCGTCAGGTGGAGCCCATCTCTGCCTAGCACTCCTTCTTCTTGGAACACCATCCCATGGTCAAAGAATCCAAACCCTTCTCTCCGACACCATCTGCGTAGCCATTCGTTGACTTCCACGATTCGACGGTCTCTACCCCGGCCTTTTCCTGCCACAGGGAGAATGGACGAGAACACCACTTGCGCCTCAAACTCCTTTATCCTTCTTCCCAGAGCCACGTAGTCTGCAGTAATACGCTCAAGGTCATTCTTGGCAGTATCATTGGTGCCCACGTGGAGAAGCAGGAAGGGGTAGCGATCTCAGGGATTGATGAGTCTCGGGAGTCTCTCCGTCACATCATGAATCATAGAATCATAGAATATCAGGGTTGGAAGGGACCTTAGTAGGTCATCTAGTCCAACCCCGTGCTCAAAGCAGGACCAATCCCCAATTTTTGCCCCAGATCCCCAAATGGCCCCCTCAAGGATTGAATTCACAATCCTGGGTTTAGCAGGCCAATGCTCAAACCACTGAGCTATCCCTCACCCCAAATCCTAGCCCCTGGCAAACAGCACACCTCTCGGTTTTCCCGGTCAGGGCGGCAGATAGATGAATCAGTCCCCCTGAGGAGAGAGTCCCCAACTACCACCACCCTCCTCCTCCTCTTGCGAGTGGTGGTCGTGGAACCCCCATCCCTAGGGCGGTGCATCTCATGCCTTCCAATCAGTGGTGTCTCCTTCTGCTCTGTTCCCTCAGATTTATAATCCACTCCACTCTAGTAACTGTGGAGAGAACATGAAAACGGTTGCTCATCTGAATATGCATTTCTGGTACATGGACTTGTCTCATACTCTTTCCTCTTCTGGAGGTCACATGCCGCCAATTATCCTCACTAGTCTTCTGTCCGCACTGCGTAGCCTGCTCTGAATCTTCAGAACACTGTGCCCGCTGAAGCCTATCCTGGCGTCTATCCAGGAAATCTTCATTTTCTCCTATGGAACGCAGGGTTGATACCCATTTCTCCAGACCTTGAATCTTCTCTTCGAATATGGAGATCAGTTTGCACTTTGTACAGACAAAGTCGCTTCTATCCTGTGGAAGAAAGACAAACATGGCACATCCTGTGCAGGTCACGACAGCGGATCACTCAGCATCCATAGTCCCTTCCTTCAAAGAGTTTCCTCACTTGTGGCAGAAGCTACTCAGGGAACCTGCAAGGGGGATGCCGCAGTAGGCTCTCTCCAGGTGAACTCCCAGGCTAACTCCACCTGTTTGCTTCTCTGCTATTCGCTGCTCAGCTGGTTCGCAGCTGACTGACTGTCTTTTTAGAAGAGCCTGGAACAAAGCACTCACAATTCACACTATTCAAACAGGCAATCAAACAATCAAGCACACGGTCAAACTGTCCCCACAACAGATACTCACTCCCCCATCTGCAGCCACCTGGTTGCTCTGCCTCTGCCTTTAGTTTGGGTTAAAGGAGTTAGGAATGGCAAGGATAGCTTGCCCCCTTTGCACTCCCCTTCCAAACTCTCTCTCAAACTCCCCTGTTTGCAGCTCCTGTTTGCAAAGCTCCCTGGTCGCTTGCTCATTGCTTTATAAAGCCCTGGCCTGCCTGATTGATTAGCCCCGCCCCCTGGTGTAGAAGCTCACAGCTTCCAACTGCCAGCCACAACACACGGTCCTGCAAACAAACAAATGGATGAACAAACAGACAGACACAAGTACCCCCAAACACACACTACAGACAGCCACTTACCCCAAGGGTCCTGTATTTGCTCCTGCTTTACCTGGAGCAATTCCTCTCAAACTCCCCTGTTTGCAGCTCCTGTTCGCAGAGCTCCCTGGTCACTTGCTCACTGCTTTATCTGGATTTCAAAGTTGTGTAGCAAACAGGACACCTCTGTACCACCCATCGATTCTGTGCTGAGTCCCAGATTCCATGGGGAGGAGGAACCGCTCAACCATACGACCCCTCTTCCCTTAGAATCATAGAATATCAGGGTTGGAAGGGACCTTAGGAGGTCATCTAGTCCAACCCCCTGCTCAAAGCAGGACCAATCCCCAATTTTTGCCCCAGATCCCCAAATGGCCCCCTCAAGGATTGAACTCACAACCCTGGGTTTAGCAGGCCAATGCTCAAACCACTGAGCTGTCACTTCTCTCCCCCTATCCCTTCTCTCCCCCATACACCAGAAGAACCTTTTGACCCAACTTTCTTCTTGAGCCGGGCGGTTTCCAACGTCATCTGCTCCATCGTCTTTGGTGACCGCTTTGACTATGAAGACAAAGAATTCCTGTCCTTGTTGCAGATGATGAACGAAAGCTTTAGGGAGATCAGCACCCCGTGGTCACAGGTATGTCCTACTCGAAATGAAACAGTTGGTATTTTCATTGCATGTGGGTTACTGCAGATAACTGTGTTCTGGGCCACCAGAGCAAATGCAGAGTAATTCTATTGACTTCAGTGAAGGTACTCCGAATTCACACCGGCATCACTGACAGTCTGGTTCTGGGGATGCACCAAAAGCCGTTCTCTGTGTGTCCCTTCCCTTTCCAGTTCTACGACATGTATGCGAATTTCCTCAAATACTTTCCCGGACCTCACACAAAAATCTACCACATACTGGAAGATATGAGGAAATTTATTGAGAGGAGAGTGAAGCAGAACCAAGCAACACTGGATGTCAATTCCCCCCGGGATTTTATCGACTGCTTCCTGATCCAAATGGAAAAGGTACAGTGCCCTGAGCTGTGGGAGCTGAGTGAATGGCTCGGATGATCTTCGAGCAAACACGGCGCTAGGGGCCCCATGAATCATGCAATTTTCACCAATAACAAATACCAGGATTCCCCCCACCCCAAAATAGCAGCAGTGATTTTGGAGAGTCAGACAGGAATAGTTTTTCAAATCTGTACTTTCAACACCAGCCCTCCTGTGGCTGTGGAAATTCCCAGGCTGATGTTTCAGCGTATGTTGATTTTCCCCAAGGAAAAGCAAAACCCTTCCAGCGAATTTAACATCAAGAACTTGGAGCTGACGACGCACAACTTGTTCTTCGCCGGCACGGAGACCGTCAGCTCCACCCTGAGATACGGGTTCCTGCTCCTGATGAGACACCCGGAGGTCCTAGGTAAGTAAGGAAAGGTCATAAGCATTCACTGAATTCCACAGGTCAAAAACAGGGTGAAATTTGCCCCTGTGCAGAGAGCTGGCAAAAGACCCGTGCATTGTATTTAGGGTATGTCTCCACTCAGCACTAAGCCCAGATCTGTGGGACTTTGGCTTGTGGGCTTGGAGTTTCCAAGCCCGTGTTTGAGAGTCTGCCTGGGTTTGCTGGACCCGGGTCTGCCAGCCGTGCTAATTCGTCCGCACTGCACCACGTAGACCCCCTGACGCAGGTCTGTGTCTTTGGGCTGCATCCGCACTGCACGATGACAGGGCTTGGACCCGAGTTACAGAGGGCCTGGGGCTCTGACCCAGCCCCCCAAGTGGAGGTCAGTATCATTTTGGGGAAACTGAGGCACACAGGGCCTGAGGTCAGCAGCAGAGACGGAAAGAACACCTGGGTCTTTCGTGTCCAGTCCGGTGCTCGGCCCTCTAGGCTATGGTGGTGACACGTCCCCGCTCTCCCCACTCCTGAGCGGCTCCCGGGATCCACCGGGCCGTGGGGTAAGCTCTGTTGGTGTCGCTGGCAGGGAAGATGCACGAGGAGATCGACCGGGTGATTGGCCAGAACCGCGTCCCGGCCATCGAGGACCGGAGCCAGATGCCCTACACCGACGCCGTGATCCACGAGATCCAGCGGGTCAGCGACCTGATCCCCATGGACCTGCCTCACATCGTGACCCGGGACACCCAGTTCAGAGGCTACACCATCCCCCAGGTGGGGGGCGAGCAGGCAGAGGGACTCGGCGGGGCACAGGGTGTCAGGGTCCAATTCTCAGCGGGTGTCCAGCAGCTGGGGATCTGGGCCCATTGGCAGTTACCCGAGATCTTCCCGCTGAGCGGCTCTGTTCCCACGTAATCCCAGCGTGGGGGCAGAGAGAGGTGGGCATGCCCGGGGGTGGGGTGGGGGGATGACACCCACCCAGCTGGCGACACCGCCTCCTTCTGACCGCCTGGTGCTTTGCTCCCAGGGCACCAAGATCTTCCCCATGCTCAGCACCGTCCTGCGCGACCCCAGCATGTTCAAAACCCCTGAGAGCTTCAACCCCGGGAATTTCCTGGAGGAGTCGGGGTGCTTCCGGAAAAACGACGCCTTCGTGCCCTTCTCCTCAGGTGAGCTGACTAATCCGGGCTCCTCCTTCTGTCTGTTCATCCCGAGATGCACCGCAGCGCTCCTAATCCGGACTTCTCTGTCTGTCTGTCATTCTGTGCCCAGACGCGCTGCAGTGCCCCTAATCCGGACTGCTCTGTCTGTCTGTCATTCTGTGCCCAGACGCGCTGCAGTGCCCCTAATCCGGACTTCTCTGTCTGTCTGTCATTCTGTGCCCAGACGCGCTGCAGCGCTCCTAATCCGGACTTCTCTGTCTGTCTGTCATTCTGTGCCCAGACGCGCTGCAGTGCCCCTAATCCGGACTGCTCTGTCTGTCCCCATACACACCCTCATCTCTCTATCTCTCTATCTATCTATCTCCATGCACCAAACGCGGTGGAGTCGGAATATCGATTGCAAAGCTCGACTCCCTCCCAACCCCTTTTAATTTCTAGCACTAAGAATCCCGTCCGCATGTGCACCGGGCGGCTGAAGATCCGTACTGCTGCTCCCAGCATAAGCTGGCCCCTGCCCGCCCCAGGTGCATCCATGCGGCTCAATCCCCACCCTGGCGCCCCTCCCTCTTGTCCCTCGTAGGGAAGCGGATCTGCCTGGGCGAGGCGCTGGCCCGCATGGAGCTCTTCCTCTTCTTCACCAACATCCTCCAGAGCTTCACGCTGAAGCCCCTGGTGGCCCCGGAGGAAATCGACACCAAGCCAATGGAGAGCGGCTTTGCCAAAATCCCGCCCTTCTACCAGCTCTGCGTGGTCCCTCACTGATGGAGACAGAAGGAGACAAGCCCCAGGCAGGGCCCCCCGTGTGGCTGATAAACCCCGGGTGACAGGGGTACGAGCAACATAATAGGACTGATTCTCAGTTACCTCCTCCCTACTTCTCATTTAAAGTAGCTTTCAACTCCTCTTACCTTTTATGGATGCTGTGCGGTCCTGGTGTCAGCTACAGCAGCCTCGAGGCTGCTCTAATTCATGCTATGGGCCCTGCAGGACACGGAACAGCCACAGTGCAGTGCAGTCTGATCAGGCCCCCAATCCGCCCCCTCTGGGCCCTGTGGGGAAAAGGAACAGCCCCAGCACAGTGCACTCTGAGCATGCCCCCGATCCGCCCCCTATGGGGCGCAGTGCAGTCTGGCTGTGTCCTAGATCTGCCCTCTGCACCCAGGGCTGGAAGCAGTGTGGTGGGATCAGGGCCCGTATACCAGTTCCATGCTGACCAAGAAGGCTCCCGTGAAATCTGTGTGTGGGGAGGGGCTGTAGGGGCCTGGCTGGCACTGGTGCAATCGCATTGCTTGGAGTCAATCCTGGTTTACACCAGCGTGAGAGAGAACAAAAGCCAGGGCCGGGATCTCGTTCAGCCCCAGGTACAGAGATCTCGTGTGAACGCAGACCGGGGATCAGAGCCCTGCAGAGGCAGTGGTAGAATTACGGGTCGGCTTTGCACTGGGGCTGCTCAGCCCTGCCAGAAAGCAGGGAGCCCCGTCGTGTGCCCCCCGGCCTGAGATTTTAACACAGAGTCCACTTGGTGCTTTCTTAGGCAAACATGCCCGGCTGGACTCACTGAGGCGTTCCCGCGATGGGGAGCTCAGCTGGTACTGGACGTGAAAATGTGCTGGGCTTATAATGACCGTGACCCTTCCTACGTCCCCCCGGGGAAGGAAAGTTGATGTTACACTTCCTTGTTTTATAGTCATTCGTTTCCCCCCATCCTACTGCTTGTAACTATTTCAGCACCGAGCTTATTAAAGACCATAAAAACACGATGTGATTGCAAGCGACGCTTCGTAGAACACTTCACTTGTGGGTTGGCTCGCTTTAGGTTTGAACAGAGACTGGGAGTGGCTCGGTCATTACGTAAATTGAATCTATTTACTCTAGTTAAGTATCCTCACACCTTTGTGTCAACTGTCCAAAATGGGCCATCTTGATTATCACTTCAAAAGTTTTTTTCCCCTGCTGATAATAGTTCCTCTTAATTAATTAGCCACTTACAGTTGGTATGGGTCCTTCCACTTTTTCATGTTTCTCTGAATTTATAAATATCTTCTAGATGACCTCTTGAGGTCCCTTCCAACCCTGAGATTCTATGATTCTTACTGTATGTTCCATTCTATGCATCCGATGAAGTGGACTGTAGCCCAGGAAAGCTTATGCTGAAATAAATGTGTTAGTCTCTAAGGTGCCACAAGTACTCCTGTTCTTTTTTCTTTTTCACAGTCACAGTTGATCGATCGGTAGCTAGCTATGGGGATGGATGGATGGATGCATTGATCTATCTATCCATCCCCATCCCCTGCATCTCTCTCTCTCCCCACACACACGCCCGTCTATCTCGCTGGGTCTGGCTGGTGCATGATTTCAGATGGTCGGTAGCTACCAAGGAAGACCCTGTGGCCTAGGTTTTTAAAGTATTTTAGGGGTTGTAACATCTAGCAGATAGAGGACTCGAAGTCTCGGTTTCAAAAGGGATTTAGGAGTGCAGCAACACCCCAATACCTTAAAATCTGGCCCTTTGTCCGTGAAACAATACGTGTTTATTTAATCGCCTTCAATATTTGTCATTTCATAGAATCATAGAATCATAGAATCTCAGGGTTGGAAGGGACCTCAGGAGGTCATCTAGTCCAACCCCCTGCTCAAAGCAGGACCAACCCCAACTAGATCATCCCAGCCAGGGCTTTGTCAAGCCTGACCTTAAAAACCTCTAAGGAAGGAGATTCCACCACCTCCCTAGGTAACCCATTCCACTGCTTCACCACCCTACTAGTGAAAAAGTTTTTCCTAATATCCAACCTAAACCTCCCCCTCTGCAACTTGAGACCATTACTCCTTGTTCTGTCATCTTCTACCACTGAGAACAGTCTAGATCCATCCTCTTTGGAACCCTCTTTTAGGTAGTTGAAAGCAGCTATCAAATCCCCCCTCACTCTTCTCTTCTGCAGGCTAAACAATCCCAGTTCCCTCAGCCTCTCCTCATAAGTCATGTGCTCCAGCCCCCTAATCATTTTTGTTGCCCTCCGTTGGACTCTTTCCAATTTATCCACATCCTTCTTGTAGTGTGGGGCCCAAAACTGGACACAGTACTCCAAATGAGGCCTCACCAGTGCCGAATAGAGGGGAATAATCACGTCCCTCGATCTGCTGGCAATGCCCCTACTTATACAGCCCAAAATGGCGTTAGCCTTCTTGGCAACAAGGGCACACTGTTGACTCATATTCAGCTTTTCGTCCACTGTAACCCCTAGGTCCTTTTCTGCAGAACTGCTGCCCAGCCATTCGGTCCCTAGTCTGTAGCAGTGCATGGGATTCTTCCGTCCTAAGTGCAGGATTCTGCACTTCTCCTTGTTGAACCTCATCAGATTTCTTTTGGCCCAATCCTCTAATTTGTCTAGGTCCCTCTGTATCCTATCCCTACCCTCCAGCGTATCAACCACTCCTCCCAGTTTAGTGTCATCTTCAAACTCGCTAAGGGTGCAGTCCACACCATCCTCCAGGTCGTTGATGAAGATATTGAACAAAACCGGCCCCAGCACCGACCCTTGGGGCACTCCACTTGATACCGGCTGCCAACTAGACATGGAGCCATTGATCACTACCCGTTGAGCACGACCATCCAGCCAGTTTTCTATCCACCTTACCGTCCATTCATCCAGCCCATACTTCTTTAACTTGCTGGCAAGAACACTGTGCGAGACTGTATCAAAAGCTTTGCTAAAGTCAAGAAATAGCACATCCACTGCTTTCCCCTCATCCACAGAGCCAGTTATCTCATCATAGAAGGCAATTAGGTTAGTCAGGCATGACTTGCCCTTGGTGAATCCATGCTGACTGTTCCTGATCACTTTCCCCTCCTTTAAGTGGTTCAGAATTGATTCCTTGAAGACCTGTTCCATGATTTTTCCAGGGATTGAGGTGAGACTGACTGGCCTGTAGTTCCCCGGATCTTCCTTCTTCCCTTTTTTAAAGATGGGCACTACATTAGCTTTTTTCCAGTCATCCGGGACATCCCCCGATTGCCATGATTTGTCAAAGATAATGGCCAATGGCTCTGCAATCACATCGGCCAACTCCTTTAGCACCCTCGGATGCAGTGCATCCGGCCCCATGGACTTGTGTTCGTCCAGCTTTTCTAAATAGTCCCGAACTACTTCTTTCTCCACAGAGGGCTGGTCACCTCCTCCCCATACCGTGCTGCGGAGTGCAGCTGTCTGGGAGCTGCCCTTGTCTGTGAAGACAGAGGCAAAAAAAGCATTGAGTACACTAGCTTTCTCCACATCCTCTGTCACAAGGTTCCCTCCCTCATTCAGCAAGGGGCCCACACGTTCCTTGACTTTCTTCTTGTTGCTAACATACCTGAAGAAACCCTTCTTGTTACTCCTAACATCTCCAGCTAGCTGCAACTCCAAGTGTGATTTGGCCTTCCTAATTTCACTCCTGCATGCCTGAGCAATATTTTTATACTCCTCCCTGGTCATTTGTCCAATCTTCCACTTCTTGTAAGCTGCTTTTTTGTGTTTAAGACGAGCAAGGATTTCACTGTTAAGCCAAGCTGGTCGCCTGCCATATTTACTTTTCTTTCTACACATCGGGATGGTTTGTTCCTGCAACCTCAATAAGGTTTCTTTAAAATACAGCCAGCTTTCCTCGACTCCTTTCCCCCTCATGTTATTCTCCCAGGGGACCTTGCCCATCAGTTCCCTGAGGGAGTCAAAGTCTGCTTTTCTGAAGTCCAGGCTCTGTATTCTACTGCTCTCCTTTCTTCCTTGTGTCAGGATCCTGAACTCGACCATCTCATGGTCACTGCCTCCCATTTCCTGAGCCTCGTCCCCTCCAAGGGCTTAGTCTTGGCTCGGGTTCGTTTACCCAAAGCTAATCCAAGTCTTCAGTGGCTTTTCTTCTTTATTGTTTCTCGGGTTTCTTATATTTCTATGCTGGGCCCAGGGGCTTAGCTTGCCTCGGGCAGAGGCTCTGCCAAACCTCGCTGCCCTGTAATAGGTAAACAGCAGCCTCAGAGACTCGTTATGCAAAGGGGCCCTTCCTTCCTCCACCTCAGTACGGGTCACAGTGGGATCCAGCAGGTGGGATTTTCCTGTCTCTCTAGATGGCTGGGTGGGAAGCCGATTTAAAGAGACAACTGAGCCTCCTCGCAGAGTGGGCTGTTACCAGTGGCTGGTCTGCAGAGCAGGGTCTAGCGTAGTCACAGCCCGGACTCCTGGGTTCCCGCGCTCTGCCACTGATCGGCTGCATGGGTGTGAATGAATCTCTTTCCTCTGCTGTCTTGAAGAATGGGGTTAAGGCTCTGGGATGGGACGAGCAATTCCCGGTCTCTGCCACGGACTCCCTGGGTGACCTTGGGAGAGTTATTTCATCTTTCCAGGCCCCAGGACCCCCATCTGAAAAATCAGGATTATGATTCCGTCTTGTGTGTTTAGAGGGTGAACTCTTGTTGGCAAGGGCTGTCTCTTAGTGTGTCTGGGCAGCACCCAGCGCGACGAGGCCCTGATCTCAGCTGGGGTCTGAGCAGCGCCTGGCGCGACGGGGCCCTGATCTCAGCTGGGGTCTCGGCAACACCCGACATAACAGGGCCCTGATCTCGGTTGGGGTCTGGGCGGCGCCTGGCCTGATGGGGCCCTGATCTCGGTAAGTCCAGCCAAGCCCTTGGCAGCCAGTGCCCGGTTCTGGTACAGGGAGGTTCCTGTGTCTGCAGCGAGTGTTTAATGGGTAAACAGCCATGGGGTAAAAGGGCAGCTCACCGCAAGGGCAAAGAGAGAATTGTCGTGTTCACGGTTACACAAGCCCTGAACTCAACTCCCCTTTCCATAATCCCACGGGGGGAAATTCACACCCTGGGCAGAGGCCAGCGCCAGGCTGACCTGCCGCCCTGCTTCTGCTGCGGCCCTGAGACCAACGCGCGCTTGGCTCCCTGGCCTTTTGCTGGGCCTCCGGGTTGCCACCTCCAAGGCACAAAACCCCAGGGCACCCAGGCTGATCCGGAGCCCCTCGCGCTGGGCACCTGGGCACCTTCCCCGGGACGGCGACCTCCGAAACGGGGCGATCCTGGGAACACAGGGCCCGGGCTGGGGGCTGACGTGGGACTCAGCCTGGCGGAAGCGATTAGAGCACGAAATAAAGCTGCTGTGAGAGGCCGATTATTTGCACTAAAGCTTTCGGACGGGCCAATGTATTCAGCCCCTCCCGGGCCAGATCCTCAGCGGGTGTCGTTTGGCGTAACGCCACCGGGCGTGGAGTCATTCACGGCCGTGCAAAAGCAAGGGCTACGTGGCTTCAAAATGCCAGGCTGGAAAGCCCAGTCCAGACCCCAGCGCAGGCCACTAGGCCACGCTGCCCCCCCGCTCCGCCCGTGCTTGGTGCTGTACAAACACAACCCCTGCTGTCCTTTTGATACTCTGCCGAGTGCATTAAGCCGAGCGTGTGAAAAGCACAAGAGAGATTCTCTCGGGAGCCTAACGCCCTCCACCTGTGACAGCCTGGAATCTCCCAAGCCGATTAGCGCCCTGGCACGTCTGAAACCAAACCCCATGTCCCTGGTAGAGTTTCAGGATGCCAAGAATGGCAGCGTCTCCCCTTACCGAGCAGCCTCCATATAACAGCCGAGCCGGCGCTGGCTCTTGGCCATTCGCCGGCTGTGCCCTCCATGGAGCTCGGGGGATCCGTGACCATATTCCTGGCTGTCTGCCTCTCCTGCCTGGTTCTCCTTTCTGCCTGGAAGAAAATGCACAAGGGAGGGAAGCTGCCCCCGGGGTCGACCCCTCTGCCCTTCCTCGGCAAATTGCTGCAGCTGAAGCCCGACCAGACCTTCAAGTCGTTCATGGCGGTGAGTCGCACCCCATGGAGCCTCGGCGTAGGGCTCTGGCGGGATGGGGTGTGCGGCTGATCTCGGTCACCGCGGGGGGATAGGGAAAGGGGCACCCACTAATGTATCCAGCCTCCCCGCCCCATTTCTTGGTTCTCCTGCAGCCTCTGTGAGCGGCCGTGCCAAGTGGTGCACGCCACCCCCAGCACGTCGGAGAGGAGGGGTCTTGCACGGCGTGGTTTGTGTGCCCCCTTTGCGCGGGTGTTTGGGGCCGCTCTGGAATCATGGTCCTGGGGGGCTCTGGTCTAACCCAATGCAAATCCGGAGCAGTGCCACTGACTGCAATGACCCAGCCTCGTCCTCTTGACTTCGGCGGAGCGCGTTGGTTACGCCGGCTGAAGATCCGGCCCCTCTCCTGGGCCACCCTGAGAGCTCACCAGCCCGCGCACCCCGAGCCAGCAGCGCGACGGGCTCTCACGGCCTCTCGGCTCTAATTTCCGTGCAGCTGCAGGATAAGTACGGCCCGGTGTTCACGGTGTACCTGGGCCCCTGGTGGGTGGTGGTGCTGTGTGGGCACGAGGCGGTGAAGGAAGCCCTGGTGGACCACGCGGAGGAGTTCAGCGGCAGAGGGGAGCTGGCGTCCCTCGACCAGAATTTCAACGGTTTCGGTGAGCGGCGGAGCCGGGCTCAGCGCCGTGGGCGGCGTCTCCTGTTAGCTGCTGAGACACAACAAGCAACACGGGGCTCAGCGGTCGGATGGGAGCCATTACACGTGCTGCAGGGAGCTGTGTGGGTGAATCAGCAGGGGGCGTGCTTCCCTGGCAGCCAGTGCTAGCCCCAGTGGGGTGCCAGGGGGCACAGAATCGTGGGGAGTGGGATGGGGGTCTCAGCAGTGGGCACTAGGGGTACAGATTTGCGGGGAGCGGGATGGGGCTCAGCAGGGGGCGGTAGGGAGCACAGTGCCATGGGGAGCAGGTTGGGGGGGGTTAGGAGGGGGCGCTAGGGGGCACAGAGCTGTGGGGAGCAGGATGGGGGGTCAGCAGGGGGCTCTAGGGGGCACAGTGCCGTCGGGACTGGACGGGGGGCTCAGCAGGGGGGTTCCCAGGGCTGACTCCCGTGACTCTCTCCCGCCGGTCCCAGGGGTGGCTTTCGCCAATGGGGAGCGGTGGCGGCAGCTGCGCCGGTTCTCCCTCACCGTTCTGCGGAACTTCGGCATGGGGAAGCGGAGCATCGAGGAGCGGATTCAGGAGGAGGCCCAGTTCCTGCTGGAGGAGTTCCGGAAAAATGACGATTCTCCCCATTTTACAGAAGGGGAAACCGAGGCTCAGAGTGAGAGGAAGGGACTCCTCCAGTCACACAGGAGCGGCAGAGGGAGCGTGGCCCAGTGGCGAGGGCGGGAGCCTGAGCTGTGAGCGCTACAGGTGCAGTTCCCGGCTCGGCTGCAGTCTTCCTAGGTGAACTTGGATGAGACGCTGCGCCTCAGTTTCCCCCACTGTCAAATGGGTTTGATAGCAATACATTGTCTCGGGGGGAGGGGGCAGGGGAAAGAGGTTAGGGAGACAACGTGGGGCAGGTGCCATCTTTTATTGACCCAGCTTCTGCTGACACAGAGCTCTGCTTTGGGGCGGGCGGGGTTGTGACCGTTGCAGATTGAAGCGGGTGAGGTGATCAGATGCCAGGATAAAACAGAGGCCCATGTAAATACCTTTCATTCTGAAATAGGTGCAGCTAGATCCCAGCTCCCCTCACTCCCTCAGCCCGCAACTGTCCCACGAACCCCGCCCCCTTTGCTAGGCCCCATGATCAATGAGCAAACCAGCGATCCTTCCACCTCAGGAGAGCAGAAGGACTCGTTCCTTTGCAGCTGGGCTGTAGCACAAATGAGCTGGATTTTATGAACTGAGACCAGCAAATCAGTAGGTAGCCAAGGGGCAGCATTGCCTAGTGGCCTGAACATGGGTCTGGGAGCCTGGAATACAAGACTTCTACTCCTGCCTCTGCCCCTTGTTTCTGTGTCGCTCCCTCCCCTGCTTTGAGCCTCAATTTCTATCAATTAGCATAATGCTTTTGCTAGAATTTAAGGGGCATCCCACGCCCCCAGCGCTGGGTGTCCCGTGGAATCAAAATCTCAGTGTGTGTGTGTGTGTGTATAATATTGAAGTTTCTAGAAATGTGACCCAGCTATAAACAATGCTGTGCTTTCTGCCTGAGTCTGCAGAGAGCCTGAAATGATTGCTCCAAGAGGAGTGAGTTGCCACTCTAAGCCTTGCTGCCTCCACCCCAAGAAGGGGTGGGGTCAAAGTAAGTGGGCGGGCCAATCGCGGTAGAAGACTGCGGTGGGGGTATGTCCACTGCTTCCTCGTTCCTCTGTCTCAGGTTTGCCCTTTGACCCAATCTTCTTCCTGAGCCGCACGGTCTCCAACGTCATCAGCGCCGTCGTCTTCGGGAGCCGCTTTGACTACGAGGATGAGCTTCGTAGAGATGAGCACTCCCTGGGCCCAGGTACCGCCGCCCCAAGGGTGATGTGTCTGGGTGAAGAATTCCCACCCGTGGCCAAAGACGTCCCTATGTAGGGGGTGGATTCGTGACGCCCAAGCTGGCGGTCTTTCGAAAAGACCCAGTCTGGCTAGCACAAAAGTGGTGGGCCATGGTCCGGGCTCCGTGGGGGAGGTGGTTTGGTCTCGGTTACACGGGACATCAGACAAGGCGCACGTCAGATCCCTGAAACCCAAAGCAGCTGTCGGAAAGCCTCAGAGGATGCGCTGTCCCTTTAAAAGCCACGGGGGCGTGGGAGCAGCCAGCCCTGTTGGGGGAGGCGGGAGGCCCGGCTGCAGACGTGGTCTGTGTTCTTGGGAAGTTGAGGTGAAGCAGGAGCTGGTCTGGGTGGGGCTGGTTACTCGCCCCCCTCCTCCCCCCCCCCCCCAGCTGGTTCTGCTGGGGAGGGGCCTGGCTGCAGCCAGCTCTGGGGGCGATCGGTGAACCCGGCTTCTGCCCCCGTGCAGCTCTACGACATGTACTCCGGCGTCATGCAGTACCTGCCCGGGCGCCACCACCGCATCTACCACCTCATCGAGGACCTCAAGGCCTTCATCGCCCAGAGGGTGCAGCTCAACCAGGCCTCGCTCGACCCCAACGCCCCGCGGGACTTCATTGACTGCTTCCTCCTCCAGATGGAAAAGGTACCGGCCTGCAGCCCGTCCGGGGGGGCTTGTAACCCTTCCGTCTGGGGGGCTCTCGGAGCAGGGACTTGCTCTTTGGTCTGTGTCTGTACGGCACCCGGCCACCCGTCTGGGACTGGCGTGGTGCTACCGTAATCCACCTAATAGCAATAAACCTACAGCACCCGTCTGGGACTGGTGCAGTGCTACCGTAATCCACCTAATAGCAATAAAACCTACAGCACCTGACACCATGACGTCCTGGTCTGGGACTGGCGCGGTGCTACCATAATCCACCTAATAATAATAAAACATACAGCACCCGTCTGGGACTGGTGCAGTGCTATCGTAATCCACCTAATAGCAATAAAACGTACAGCACCCGGCCACCTGTCTGGGATTGGCGCGGTGCTACTATAATCCACCTAATAGCAATAAAATGTACAGCACCTGACACCATGACGTCCTGGTCTGGGACTGGTGTGCTCCTACCGTAATCCACCTAATAGCAATAAAACGTACAGCACCTGACACCATGACGTCCTGGTCTGGGACTGGTGTGCTCCTACCGTAATCCACCTAATAGCAATAAAACGTACAGCACCTGGCAACCGGTAAGTTTTCCACAGACCCGCCGGCCCTCCCCTGCTCCTTGTGATGACACGGCTCTGGTGGGCTGCCGAGGTGTTCATGTCAGGAGGCTGCGGGCAGGCTGTGCCTGCAGCAACACCCTCCCGTATGCAATAGACCCCTGCAGGGATGTCATCCACCGCCCTTTCCTGTGTCTGTCTCCCCCAGGAAAAGAAAAACCCCAACAGTGAATTCAGCACCAAGAACTTGGTACTCACACGCTCAACTTGTTCTTCGCCGGCACGGAGACTGTCAGCTCCACCCTGAGATATGGGTTCCTCTTTCTCATGAAGTACCCGGACGTCGAAGATAAAGGAAGGAAGAGGCTGGATTTTTTAATGAGTGGGATGCGAGTTTCTATGAGCTACCAAGAGGTGTTGCGATTGGCTGCATCATCCGTGACAGCAGCAGGGATGGAACCCAGATCCTTCTGCCCAGGCCCCTGTAATTTGATACGGGGAATCTCCATTAACTGCAGTGTAGGGGCTATGACACATAGGCAGTTCATTCCCCGGCGTTCAGACCCGCTAACGCGCATCTAATGAGACCCTTGGTGGGTTCTCTCGGCATAGAACTGAACCCTGGACCTCTTCTCTAAAAACTGCCTCTCGACGGGTTAGTGTGGGTCACACACAAACTCGCATGCCCGCGGTCCAGCCGGCGTTGTGATTACTGAGCCCTTTGCAATGGGATTCCAGTGGCTGCTGGCACCCAACATGGCCGATAAGCCTGCAGGTCGGGGGCTCTGTCAGCCAGGCTCCTGCCGCCCCAAATACACCCCCCGACCCGCACCTTGCTAGCCCCACTGAAATCTGCAACAGCTGCCCTGTGCTGCCCCAGAATTCCTGCTGGGGGCAACTGGTGGCCGCTCCCTCCCCTGTGTCTGGATCTTACTAAACTATTAATTGCTTCAGCTGCCAGCCCCACTAGAAGCCCCCCAGTGGCAACAGGTCGTTTCACAGGTCAGCCCCGTCACACAGCGTGATCGATGGGGCTTTAGTGCCGTGAGCCCCTGCCTCTCTCCCACATGGCCTGGGGGCTCTGGTGCCCGGGTGGTTCCCACAGAGCTCTGCCCACCTCTCCACAGAAAAGGTGCACCAGGAAATCGACCAGGTCATCGGCCGGGACCGCATCCCCGCCAGCGAGGACCGGATGAAGATGCCCTACACGGACGCGGGCGATCCACGAGATCCAGAGGGTGACAGATATCGTGCCCATGGGGGTGCCGCACACAGTGATCTGGGACACCAAGTTCCGTGGGTACACCCTCCCCAAGGTGCAGGGCCGGGGGTGGGGGTGGGGCAAATGGGCAGTTCTGAAATCGTGAAACGTCCCGGGTTTAGGGGTTGCTTTTGCAAAGGAAAAGGTGGTTTGGGGCTGAGCACCGTTGGTCTGAACCGCCCCAGATGTTTGCAGGGAATAGAAAGTTAGTGGGGGCAAACATCCGTCCCCCTTTCTGACGACACAAACTTCCTCCAAGAATGGCATAACGGGAGTAAACGATCTGCCCAAACCGAGAATAAACAGCCCTATGGAGGAAGGGGCCGACTGCCCCAACCGTCAGCCGTGGGTCAAGATTTTACGGAACCCTCCAGTCTCGCCAAAGGAGGCGTGGGTATGTACCCCACCACTCAGACAGAGACGCAGGACACCAGGGTCGGAGGACTCCCAGACTGTCTTTACTTCCCGTTTACACAGATAAACCGGTATGCCCCATCGCAATCCCTGGAATAGCAGCTCTCATGGGCCATGTAGGGACAGGGCCGTCGCGCCCACTTAGGTGACCCTAGGCGGTCACCTAGGGCACCAGGCGCTGGGGCCGCCTGGCTGGGGCTGCCGCCCACCTTCCCAGCTCTGCAGCTGAGTCGGGAGTTGGGGGGTGGCTGGCCGCGGCTGCCGGGAGCCGGGGGCGGGGGGGGCCGTCACGGGTGGGGGGGGCTGCCGGGTGGGGGGCTGAGCGGCGGGGCGGGCGGCAGTGTTAGTTGGGCGGGAGGGCGCGGGGGGGTGGATTGGCTTCTGGGGTGGGCGGTGTTAGCTGGGGGGTGGGACGCAGGGCTGGTGCAAGGAAGTTTTGCCTAGGGCGTGGGTGGAGTGGAGGTTGAGGTTAGAAGAGATACCCGGTCTGGTCTGGGACTGGTCTGGGACTGGTGTGCCAGTCTGTATTTAATTCTTACCTCTCTCTTTTCATTTCCCCAGGGCACTGACGTGTTTCCCTTACTGGGCTCTGTCCTACGGGATGCGAAATACTTCAGCAACCCAGAAGAATTCAACCCGGGGCATTTCCTGGACGAGAACGGCCACTTTAAGAAGAACGACGCGTTCGTGCCATTCTCCTCAGGTACAGAATCTGCCTCCTGCTTTTTAACCCTCACCCGCTGCTCTCTGGGGTGAGGAGCATCCCGTGGGCATCCTTACCAGACAGGAACCAGGGACCCTCTCCCACTGACCAGCCCTAGCAAAGCTACGGGTCCACCAGAAAGTCTGACCTAGTAACTCCGGCCTATGGTCCATGAATAGCTGTGTGGGCCAGTCCGTAAGGACGCCAGGACTCCTGGGTTCTCTCCCCAGCTCTGGGAGGGGAATGGGGTTCAGTGGTTAGAGCAGGGGGGAGCTGGGAGTCAGGACTCCTGGGTTCTCTCTCTAGCTCTGGGAGGGGAGTGGGGACCTGGTGGTTAGAGTGGGTGGGAGGGCTGGGAGTCAGGATTCCTGGCTTCTATATCCATCGATGCCACCACCCATGGGCGAATCCCTTTCCCCTCTCCATGCCTCAGTTTCCCCGCCTGCGATGACACTGACTTGGCATGCGGGGTGGGGTGAGTACTAAGTCCCATTCCATCCAGCCCCCCTGTGTCTGTGTCTTTCCAGGGAAGCGCGTGTGCCTGGGCGAGGCCATGGCCCGCATGGAGCTCTTCCTGTACTTCACCACCATCCTGCAGAGCTTCTCGCTGAAACCCCTCCTGCCCCCACAGGACATTGACATCAGCCCAAAAGTGAGCGGGTTCGGGAACGTACCCCCCACATACGAGATGTGCCTGGTCCCTCGCTGAAGAATGGGTGCTACCAAGTAGGGAGGCTGCGGGGGAGGATAGCGACCCCTTGTCGAGCCTTTTAAGAGCTAGATGGAAGATCGCCGCACCCTGCGTTAGTTCATCTTCAGTAATAGGCAGATCTCTGTGAGAAGCTCAGATCAATTCAGCTTAGCAGCCACCTGGGGGTAGGGGGGCTTCAAAGGGCATTTCTTCATAGCGCAGAAAATGGGCTGGTCTTTAGAGGGTTCCCCTGAGACTAGATTTCTAGATAGGAAAGCTAGAGAATCTGCCCTCGGGGTTCCCGCATCTAGCCCATATCTTGTGGTTGAGCTAGAGCGCAGGACGAGATGCCCAATTGCACTGAAAAGTCTCCAAGCCACGAAGAATCGACCGTGGGGGGTGGGCTGATGGGAAGCCAGGTTTGATAATACCGTGCTCACCATTTTTGTCTTGCTGGAGTTCCCTTGGGAGCTGAACTGGTGTGGCTGTGATGGCCCCAGGGGTGAGTGATTCTTTGGGGTCTGAAGACAATCCAGGAAGTTTTTGGAAAGTGTAGGGGACAATTTCCTGGTGCAAGTGCTGGAGGAACCAACTAGGGGAAAAGCTCTTCTTGACCTGCTGCTCACAAACAGGGAAGAAATAGTAGAGGAAGCAATAGTGGATGGGAACCTGGGAGGCAGTGACCATGAGATGGTCGAGTTCAGGATCCTGACACAAGGAAGAAAGGAGAGCAGTGGAATACAGAGCCTGGACTTCAGAAAAGCAGACTTTGACTCCCTCAGGGAACTGATGGGCAAGGTCCCCTGGGAGAATAACATGAGGGGGAAAGGAGTCGAGGAAAGCTGGCTGTATTTTAAAGAAACCTTATTGAGGTTGCAGGAACAAACCATCCCGATGTGTAGAAAGAAAAGTAAATATGGCAGGCGACCAGCTTGGCTTAACAGTGAAATCCTTGCTCGTCTTAAACACAAAAAAGCAGCTTACAAGAAGTGGAAGATTGGACAAATGACCAGGGAGGAGTATAAAAATATTGTTCAGGCATGCAGGAGTGAAATTAGGAAGGCCAAATCACACTTGGAGTTGCAGCTAGCTGGAGATGTTAGGAGTAACAAGAAGGGTTTCTTCAGGTATGTTAGCAACAAGAAGAAAGTCAAGGAACGTGTGGGCCCCTTGCTGAATGAGGGAGGGAACCTTGTGACAGAGGATGTGGAGAAAGCTAGTGTACTCAATGCTTTTTTTGCCTCTGTCTTCACAGACAAGGGCAGCTCCCAGATGGCTGCACTCCGCAGCACGGTATGGGGAGGAGGTGACCAGCCCTCTGTGGAGAAAGAAGTAGTTCGGGACTATTTAGAAAAGCTGGGCGAACACAAGTCCATGGGGCCGGATGCACTGCATCCGAGGGTGCTAAAGGAGTTGGCCTATGTGATTGCAGAGCCATTGGCCATTATCTTTGACAAATCATGGCAATCGGGGGATGTCCCGGATGACTGGAAAAAAGCTAATGTAGTGCCCATCTTTAAAAAAGGGAAGAAGGAAGATCCGGGGAACTACAGGCCAGTCAGTCTCACCTCAATCCCTGGAAAAATCATGGAACAGGTCCTCAAGGAATCAATTTTGAACCACTTAAAGGAGGGGAAAGTGATCAGGAACAGTCAGCATGGATTCACCAAGGGCAAGTCATGCCTGACTAACCTAATTGCCTTCTATGATGAGATAACTGGCTCTGTGGATGAGGGGAAAGCAGTGGATGTGCTATTTCTTGACTTTAGCAAAGCTTTTGATACAGTCTCGCACAGCGTTCTTGCCAGCAAGTTAAAGAAGTATGGGCTGGATGAATGGACGGTAAGGTGGATAGAAAACTGGCTGGATGGTCGTACTCAACGGGTAGTGATCAATGGCTCCATGTCTAGTTGGCAGCCGGTATCAAGTGGAGTGCCCCAAGGGTCGGTGCTGGGGCCGGTTTTGTTCAATATCTTCATCAACGACCTGGAGGATGGTGTGGACTGCACCTTTAGCAAGTTTGCAGATGACACTAAACTGGGAGGAGTGGTTGATACGCTGGAGGGTAGGGATAGGATACAGAGGGACCTAGACAAATTAGAGGATTGGGCCAAAAGAAATCTGATGAGGTTCAACAAGGACAAGTGCAGAGTCCTGCACTTAGGACGGAAGAATCCCATGCACTGCTACAGACTAGGGACCGAATGGCTGGGCAGCAGTTCTGCAGAAAAGGACCTAGGGGTTACAGTGGACGAAAAGCTGAATATGAGTCAACAGTGTGCCCTTGTTGCCAAGAAGGCTAACGGCATTTTGGGCTGTATAAGTAGGGGCATTTCCAGCAGATCGAGGGACGTGATTATTCCCCTCTATTCGGCACTGGTGAGGCCTCATTTGGAGTACTGTGTCCAGTTTTGGGCCCCACACTACAAAAAGGATGTGGATAAATTGGAAAGAGTCCAACGGAGGGCAACAAAAATGATTAGGGGGCTGGAGCACATGACTTATGAGGAGAGGCTGAGGGAACTGAGATTGTTTAGCCTGCAGAAGAGAAGAGTGAGGGGGGATTTGATAGCTGCTTTCAACTACCTAAAAGGGGGTTCCAAAGAGGATGGATCTAGACTGTTCTCAGTGGTAGAAGATGACAGAACAAGGAGTAATGGTCTCAAGTTGCAGAGGGGCAGGTTTAGGTTGGATATTAGGAAAAACTTTTTCACTAGTAGGGTGGTGAAGCACTGGAATGGGTTACCTAGGGAGGTGGTGGAATCTCCTTCCTTAGAGGTTTTTAAGGTCAGGCTTGACAAAGCCCTGGCTGGGATGATCTAGTTGGGGTTGGTCCTGCTTTGAGCAGGGGGTTGGACTAGATGACCTCCTGAGGTCCCTTCCAACCCTGAGATTCTATGATTCTATGAAAAGCAAGAGCCTCGAATATGTGACTGCAGAAGGAGACTCAGCCACTAAATGGGGCAAAGATCTACCGGGTATTAACTTGATTTATGTTGGCGATTCAGAGGCGCAATTTCTCTAGTGTAGACGGGAGCCGGCCAAAGTGCGAGGACACAATTTTGATGGAAATTTTGGCGCCATTTCAATTTCGCAAGGTTGGAAACAGACCCATTTCTCTGTCCACCTTTGATCTTTTTTTTATCCTTTTCTTCACCTAAAAAAACGTCAAATGGCGGGAGGGCGGGGGCATGAAGACAGAAGGCAAAAATGGCACAGGAATAAATAGTATTTTTTAAGTAGAAGTTTACCAAAAAGGTAAATTTTCAGTACAACTTGACCCGCCCTGGTGCCAAGGAGAGTCCACTTGCTTCTTTCCATCGCCTCTGGCTGTCCATGGCAGATTCCCATGCCGGTTTGGTTATTCTTTATCTGGGACATTTGTGGAGCTTAAGTGTGCAATTAATTGAAATAAACGAGCCCCTGCGTGATTAAACAGGAGACATGTGTTCTGTTTGTAACGGTCATTTTTGGCTCTAGAAGGCTCCCGACATTTTTCTAGACGAGGTGACCAGGTACGAGCTCTGAAAGCAACTTGGGGCTCCATACTGAGGTGTATTGCATGGCTCGGAGCAGCGATTTTTAGTCCTGCCTTAATAATGACACACACAATCTCTTAACGCTAAACCGGATTCTGCCTGGGATTTATCCCAGCATTTAATTGATCTCACAGGGCGTCCCACCCCCTATTCCTACTGGACTAGATCATGCCTCCCTTCCCCAGGCCCAAACTCCACGGGAGGAGGGATAGCTCAGTGGTTTGAGCATTGGCCTGCTAAACCCAGGGCTGTGAGCTCACTCCTTGAGGGGGCCATTTGGGGATCTGGGGCAAAAAATTGGGGATTGGTCCTGCTTTGAGCAGGGGGTTGGACTAGATGACCTCCTAAGGTCCCTTCCAACCCTGATATTCTATGATCTATGATCCAGGGCAGAATTAGACTCATCTCCCCCCATCCTGCAGGGGATATTGATGGAGCCAGACACTGCAGGACTACAGAGTGATCAGCTGCTGCTCAGGAGTCAGAAGGGGGAGAGGAGAGTCTGTGCTGTGAACAGTGGCTCCTGCCCAGCAAATCTACACACAGTCTGGCTGCTCTGTGTAACTGTGCAGTGAGGGACCCGCAGGACAAGCTGACAGCACCCTGAGCCACAGACTCTGCAGACCTCTTCCCCCCTCACCCCTATCAGTGATGTCTCCCCAGGCCAGCAGCCCAGTGAGGTGGGGGGGTGTCACATGCTGTGATGTGGGATTGAAGAACTCGCTCTCATAATGGTATTTTTGTCCTCGTGTGGTAACCTGCCTCTTTCTCTCTCTCCAGTTAGTCTGTTCTCATGAGGTTTCCAGGGCAGTTTATTTTCATAGTTGTACATTTAAAGGCCAGAAGGGACCAATGGGACCATCTAGTCAGAGCGTCTGCACAGCCCAGGCCAGAGAGCCTCCCCCAGGGACCCCTGCATTGAGTTGCTAACTTCTGGCTGAGCTAGAGCATGTCTGGTAGAAAGACACATCCCCTCTCGGTTTATAGACGCCAAACCGACTCACATTTCTAAACACTAAGATGGTTGTGGCTGATCAGTGAAAGAGGGGACCAGGGGAAAGGGAGATGCTAGACTCGGACAGAACAGCTGGAGATGGGCCATGAGGACCCAGCTGTGGGTTCTACTCTGACCTTTCTTAGAGTTTGGGGGTGTGGACTTGAGGTTCTGGTTTGGGTCTATGATAGAAACAGCCCCCGGTGACAGAGTTAGCATCTAAAGTCTCCCATTGGCTGGGTGTGAGGTCTCTCCCTCTGAGACCAAAAGCACAATAGG
Source organism: Chelydra serpentina (assembly GCA_037349315.1). NCBI lineage: Eukaryota > Metazoa > Chordata > Testudines > Chelydridae > Chelydra > Chelydra serpentina. Next base: position 1,139,762 of record JBAIAC010000046.1, on the reverse strand, counting down.
TACCTGAGATGATGATCCAGAACCTGACAAAGGAGGAGAAGAAGATGCTCGATCTGGGGTGGTGGGACACCTAACAGTGAACGGGCAAGAGGAACGAGATGGAGCTGTTGGTCTTGACATCGATTTCAGGAAGCTCAGTGGAGCATCCAGGTCTGGTGCATACTCAAGACCTGACACTGACAGAGTGACAGGAGCTAGGCCAGGCCACAGAGCTACCGAGGGCTTTGGCAAAGGATCCTGGGAGGTTCAACATTCTAGTCAAGAGTGTAACACACGGCAGTATGTCAGGGCAGGGACTGTGTTGTATATTGCCTGACTGTACAGCACCATGCACACCAATAGCACTGAGGAAACAACACATTCACAGTATGACAGCACCAGGGCCAGCTGGGAATTTTCCATTAAGACTTTTTATATAGAAAACTAAACTTTTCACTAATGTTTTTGTTTATTTTATGTATTTATTTATTTAGTGAGGTTTCTGGTTTCTGTGAACTTTTTTATTTTTCATTGGAAAACCAAAACCCCAAAATATTTTAGTTTTTGGAAGCTTATAGTTGAAAATCTTCAATTTTCAGTTGCCAAAACATCGTATTTTCCCCCAGTTTTCAGGTTTTCAGTTTGTCAATGAAAATTTTAAAAATTATTGCTGAAATTTTCAATAGAAATTCACCTACATTTTCCATGGGGAAAAAATTCCATTTTCTGCCCTGCTCCAGAGTGCACCATGTTTAAGTCCTCACTGGTCGCAGGTGGAATCTGCCAATGCTCTGTTCTGCCCTCTGTCCACAACTCCCTTCTGACCTCCTAGATGTCAATGCACATTGTTCTGTGTGAGGAGTGTGGGAATGTTGGTAATCATAGAACCATAGAAATGTCAGGCTGGAAGGGATCTCAAGATGTCATCAAGTCCAGCCCTCTGCACTGAGGCAGGACCAAGTAAACCTAGACCATCCCTGACATGGAGTTTGTTTAGCCTGTTTGTAATAACCCCCGATGAGGGGATTCGACAATGTCCCTTGGAAGCCTTTTCCAGAGCTTAACTGCCCTTATCTTTAGAAAGTTTTTGCTACTAACTAACCTAAACCTCCCATGCAGCAGATTAAGCCCCTTACTTCTTGGACTACCTTCAGAGGGACTAAGAACAGTGATCACCATCCTCTTTATAACAGTCCTGAACATATTTGGAGACTATTATCAGCTTCTCCCTCAGTGTTCTTTTCTCAAGACTAAACATGCGCCATTTTTTGTAACCTTTCCACATAGGTCAGTTTTTCTAAACCTTTGATCATTTTGTAGTTGTGCATTTGAGCTTTCCTTCCTAAGTGACGTACTTTGCACTTGTCTTTTTTGAATTTCATCTTGTTTGATTTCAGACCATTCTCCAATTTGTCAAGGTCATTTCAAATTCTAGTCCTGTCCTCCAAAGAGATTGCAACTCTTCCCTGCTCAGTCTCATCTGCAGGTTTTATAAGTATACTCTCGACTCCATTATTCAAGTCGTTATTGAAAAATGTACAATGATTTGCATGGTTATACTCTAATCAGATAATGTCACACTCCTCTCGCAGAAAGATCCAATCACAGATATGGTCCACATTTGTATACATCATTTCTTCTGTAACAGGAATTCCAAGAGAACCAATTTTAGGTCAATGCATGTCATATAAAAAGCACTTTAAAAAAACAACATTAAATTTGTGTGTGAATCTGAAGCTGTTAAATTTTAATTTGATGAGAAAAAATGTGGCATGGCAAAAATAACTAAAAAATGAGAGAGAGAGAGAGAGAGAAAGAAAGAGAGAGAGAGACCTAGGCCCTAGATCACTAAGATGACAAACCCCATTCTGGTCAGTTACTGCACCACACCGCCTTTCAGAGTGACTAACACAGGCTGGGTTATCATATTTCTATTCAACAGAAGTCACACCCCTCTTCCAGAGCCGGGGGAAAAAACACATTTCTACATATTCTACAATAAACCATATTCTACACCTGACAAGTGAGCACCTGTGTAACCTGTTGAGAAAGGGTTTGTCTCATCCTCCAGGAGCTGGTCTAAAAAGCAGCTTCATGTGATCCAGATAACAAGGGCCTGAGCTGGGTGTCTGACATTTAAGGATTCAAGCCATGTTGCTAATCTACATTGGGGTGACTGTCTTCATGTTCTCGATTTGTACAGCACCTGACACAATGGGGTCCTGGTCCATGACTGGGGTCCTAGGCGCTATGACAATGCAAGTAATAATAGTGGTCTGGCTTTCTGGGGTTCACACAATGAGGAGCCCACTTTAGAACAAGCTTTGTAGTTAAAAATTATGATAAACTGTAAATTACCAAAATACTGCACCTGAATTACTTTGCTGGTTGGATCTGGGTATGGGGCACGTTCACAGGTGGCCATGAATGGGTGTTGTGGCTTCCTGACGGGATGGCCCGTTCCACCAAGAAAGAAACCCTGAGAGGACGGGCAGGGGAGAGGGTGCCCCCTTTCCTGCCTGGGGAAAGTGAAAGTATTTTTGGAGTCAGGGGCACCAGCAGCAGGAGGGGAGCTGCCTCCCTCCCCTCGCCCAGCAAGAGACACCTGTGCTGCTGTTATTGAACTTGTGCCTGTGTCATAATTCCAGTCATGCTGCCTGCTTTGGCCATCCCACCAAGAAGGAGACGCACAGTCTTGAAACATTGGGGGACAGCCCTGGGATCAGCCACTAGCTGGGGAAGGAAAATGGCTGATGACAGCAGGGAAGAGGGAGACATACAGCAGGGAGCCCCAGGAGTGGGAAGACTGAGACCAAAATGCCCAGTTTTTATGCCTGAACCATTTCCAGGGGCTGAGGGTGACTGGAGTGCCTGGACAGAGCTAAATCAAATTAAGTCCAGTTTAATTCTGAACAAAGACATCCACAGAAGCATTTAATGTGCTTTAATTAACACACTTTAAAAGTTAATTGGGATTACCTTTCCTGAGTGTCCCCATGTATAACAGCAGTAGGTTCATATTTTCTAGCTTCTTTTTGTAGACCCAAGGGTGAGGAACTTGCTTTTCTGTCAAAACAAAAGCTGAGATTCTCATTTAATCGATCCCATGACTCCAGGAGCTGGGGCTTTAAGAAAAACATCACATATTGCAAATCTCATGATTAAATCCCACAAGCTGGCAACACTGTAAAATCCTGATGCTGTGTGTTATAAACCTGCTGCTAGTGGGTTCTAGCCCACGAAAGCTTATGCCCAAATAAATTTGTTAGTCTCTAAGGTGCCACAAGGACTCCTCGTTGTTTTTGCTGATACAGACTAACACAGCTACCACTCTGAAACCTAGATATTGAGGGTTATTTTGATTAAGGGTCTAAAACCATTATTGTTAGCTTTTGGGGCCCAGTTGGACAATTTATACTTCTGGAGATAATTTCTAGTTTAGCATGTTTAATATGTTGTATGAGTGCCACAAAGGGGAAAGGCCCCATGTCCCATTCCCAACCCCATTGGGCCAGCCAGTTCCCCCAACATGGGGCCAGATCGGAGTCTGAATCCTGTATAGGGGAAAAGCCCCATATCCCAGTGCCCTGAGCCTCCCAACCCACACTGAAGTTTCATTTCTGGCTGACGCTGGAGGGTTGAAGCCCTGACTCTCTGGTCTCTGTTTTTAGCTGAAGCTGATGTGAGATTCCCTGCTGGCTGGCGGGTGTCAGGGACAGGATGTTGTTGGGACTTAGGGGAACAGAATCAGCGAAAGGGAGAGAGACATGTTCCTGTTGAGAAACCAGCTCTTTCCTAATGCTGAATTTCAGGAGAAGTCTTTGTGTGTGTGGCCACAGGGATGTTATGTAGGTGCTAATGGCAGGGGAGGTGTCTGCTAGACAGTGTCTGGTACAGTCAGCTCAGCTCCATCGGATGGAGAAGTTCATGAAACTCTGGTGCAGAGTCAAAAAACACAAATTTGCACAGTTGCAATTATAGCTTTGGTCAGTAGATGGCAGCATTAATGTGTAGCTGGAAAAAATAGGCAGAGTGGGTAAGGTAATATCTTTTATTGAACGAATTTCTGTTGGTGAGAGAAAAGCTTACGAGTTTACACAGAGTTCTTCAGCTCTGGGCATGGAAATACATGGACACAAAAGGTAAGGTGGAGTAAGAGAACATACAGAGCCAAAATTTAGATTTTGGAGGATTTTCAGCAAAGATTAGATAGGGTTAGTCTTTTTACAATTACATTTAAAAAGAATATCTCCGAGAAGTCTCTGGGATAGTGGACTGGGTCTTGATGAGCCATTAATGCCTGCCTGGCCATTCGTTGGTGCTCCTTTGTCCCTACTGACAGGCTGGCTTTGGGCATCTCCCAACCTCACAACATATTTCAGTAACACATACATCAATACCTCATAACCTCACATACAGCCATAGCACATACAATCCAACAGGATATTAATGTTCATCAACTCAAGCCTTTTAAAATGACACATCACAAGGCAAACTTCGTACAAAACGTACCATAATTATATGACAGTGGTGAATATGGGGGTTCCAGGGTGCTGCTTTGAGGTACAGAGTGTCACACATATGTCACTTTGAAAGTGATGTAAACTAACCCTGCCAAGGCTCCCTGATTCTGGAATAAGCATCTCCCTGCAGGGAGTTATCCCAGGGTGACTGTAGAGGTTTAATTATACCAGTATAGTCCTCCTGGTCCATTTCCCTATGCAGACAAACCCTTAGTGAGAGACAGCCCCCACCCGGAAGAGTTCCCAATCTGGGGGGCGGAGGGGGGGATTATCAGAAGTACTGGAGGGATTTGGAGCACAAGGCAGTGGGCACAGAGCAAATTCACACACTTGTGCTCCTAAATCCCTGAGGGGATTTGAAAATTCTCCCCTTAGACAAGACAATTATTATCCCCAGGCCCAAGGAATCGGTGACAGAGCTGGGACTTCAATCCCAATCTCCCAGAAGTCCCATCCTCACAGTTTTATCAGGAACCCATCCTTCCCCCCTACATTTGCAGCCTCTTTGAAGATGAGATTACTTGTACTGAAGAAAGGAGCTGGGCTGTCTGGCTGGGACAGTTCATGGCAGGGCTAAGCTCTGACAGAGCTCAGCATGGCCCTGGCCTGGCTGGGAGTGAGCAGGGCAGAGTGACTGACAGCGACCGACCCTGATGGGGGAAGGGAGGAGGGACTGAAGGAGGCTGCAGGAGTTACCTGGGCAAAGACTGTAACCGCAGAGGACTATTGTGCTTTGTGCAGCACTGATCAATGGTGTTTCCCCAAAACCCTGCTCAGAGCTGGGCACTGGTGTCTTCCCTGCTCACAGCTGGTCAATGGGGTTCCCAGCCCCTCTCTTCCCCGTGATTTTGCTGCTCTCCTCAGGAGTCTCCTCCAGCCCCGCAGGCTGGGGCAGGCCCCATTTCTCCAGCATGAAGGTGATGATGGGCGTAGACATCAGGAGGAGCAGGACCAGGGTGCAGCGAGTGGCCCAGATGGAGAGGGACATGGCCGGCCCTGCAACATGGAAAGGGACACGGTGAGGGCCGTGTGCAAAGCAGCGTGTGGGCCTGCAGGGCCAGCACTAGATACAGAGCAGCCGCTGTGTAATGGGGACCCCGTGTGAACACCCGGAGACCTCAATCTAAGCGGGAATCATGCTGCAGAGCGGGAATTGCAGTGGCAGAGCCCAATTCATATCGGGGGTCGACTGCACTGGAAGCCGAGGAGTTACCTGCCCTGGGGTGAGTTTGACCCGACTTTATGCCCTGAGGTCAGAGCTGGGGGCACAGAGCCGGGCTCTGATAATCAGGGTGTGACAGAGCAATAGCCCATTACCTGTGCGGGTCGGCTCCTCCCCTCCTCCGCTGCTGCTCCCGCTGCCTGTGGGACAAGGGCAAAGAGAATCACACCGTGTGGGAGAGACGCCTGCAGCCTCCGCAGGGACGTGCCTCCCAGCGACAGACAGAGCGGTTCTGCCAGCCACTGGGGCCAGATCCGTCATGGGTGTAAATCAGCATCACCCTGCTGGAGTCTCTGGGCCAGATCCCCAGTGGGTGTAAATTGGTGTCCCTTCATTGGAGTCCATAGGGCTCTGCCAGTTTACACCAGCAGAGGAGCTGGTCCCTGGACTCTCTCCCGTGCTCTGAGTGTCACACTGAGTTTCCCCACTGCAGACTCAGCGAGGGCGTCACTGTCCATTTAACAAACCCTCATTTCACTGATCCCTGCACCTGGCACTGAGGTCGAAGCTCCGCGGGGGTGAAAATGCCCCAGGAAGCCCTGAGCCAGGATTTCCCTGCCCCCCAGTCAGACGTGCTTGTCTGTGGAGCACCTTGGGGGATCTGAATGTTCTGGGAGACCCCTGCACCCTGCAGACAGCCCGGGGCTCGCCTGGTGGGCAGAGCGGGTTGCGTGATGAGGTTTTGTGCATGGGTGACATTCCCCAGCCACCCTGTGCCTGGGGCAGCACCAGGCCTAGGTCCTGCTCACACCCAGTGCTGAGGGTTCAGGGGAGTTAAGTGCTGCCTGGGGCTGGCCCCTCTGCACAGGCTGGATTTCGCTGCAGAGAGCTGGGTCTCCCCCTGGTTTAAGTGCTGCAGGCAGAGGAGTTACCCCAGAGGTGAATTTGGCCCAAAGTCTCTATGCAGCGAGGGGAGAGCTGTGTAGACAGAACTGGGCACCCAAGAGCGTCTCCGTGAGCTGTGGGGTCTGACTCCTCCCCACTGCTGCTCGCCTGGCCTGTGCAATGGGGACAAGGAGCATCTGGGCCTGTCAGTGCCTCCAGGTGACACTCGGTGTGTGAAAAACGCGACTGCGATGGCTGAGCCCAGCCCCCTGCACTGGTCAAATGGGACATGACTGTTCCCCAAATGGAAACATCTCCATAGGGGCTCCCCCTGACAGACCTGCCAAGTGTCTCTCACTTTATGGGCATTTGCAGCCCTGTCCCATCTGCATAATAGTTTTGTGTGGGCATGTACTCCCCACATGGCATCCTGGAGGCTGGGGGTGCCTCTCAGCTACAAGCCAGGAGACCCTGCGCTCTAGACCCAGCTCTTCTATTGAGTGTTATTAACGTCTCTGTGCTTTTCACAGCCCCAGGTACTAGCTAATAGCTCCTTCCCTTATGGTTTAGGTGACAGCTGTCATTCACCCCTTGTATGGACAACAGAGGGTTGCACAAGATCACTTGAGACAGAGCTGGGAATAGCCCCGGTCTCATCCACTTTCTCTCGCTGCCTTTCAGAGGATTTGTGCCAGATTTATGTGCTTCACTATGCTGCCTGTAACTCTAACCACTATCTGCTCCAAGAGCCAGCCAACCTCCCACTGCTGTCTCACTAACAGCTGTGAGACCCGCCAACAAAGCGGGTGTCGTGGAGAATAACAACTTACTTTTGCCCATCACCCTGTTGCTCAGCTCTCTGTCTTTGGATTCTCTCTCTGCTTCTGCATGGGCAATTGTACTTACTCTGCCGTTCCTCCCCCTTGACGGTGATGCTGAGGCTCTGGGCAGGGCTGAGCTGGGATCTGTTCACCCGGTTGTTGCTGTCCTTGATCTCGTACCCACAGGAGTAATTCCCGGAGCTGTCCCTGGACACTGCATGGTCATGGTTGTAGGTGACATTCTCGTTTAAGGCCCGCTGGGATGAAATCTCCTCTCCGCTCTTACAGAAGACGATGCGGGTGGCTGGGAGTGGGAGCTGGGAGAGCACGGAGCACTGGAGGAGCAGAGTCTCCCTTCTGGGCAGACGTCTGGCTTAAATAGAGGGTGGGGGCAGGGAGAGCACCTGGGAAGGGGAATGGGTGAAAGCCGTTAATGGGGCTGTAGGTGGTTCTTGTTTCAGGGGAGCCCAGGGAGAAGTTTGCCAGAGGAAGTTTGTTGTCATGGAAGCTGCTAGGTGGTTCTCAGGCCACGGGGGAGTTGTAGGATAGCCCCTGGGAAGCATGGGATGTTCCACATGGGATTGTGGGAGCCTGGAGTGATGGTCGGGATCGCTCACATGCATGGAGCACAGTGTGGGTAGCTCCGTGGCGCTGAAATCCCCTTTTGGGACAGGGCAGGCGCTGAAGGGCTGCGGGGTCTGCACAAAGTCTCTGGAGCAGGCTCTTATTTCAGCACAGCTGGTAAGAGGGGGATAATGTCAGATCTGAGACTGTCAGCTCTTTGGGGGCCGGGACCAGAGCATCACATAGGGGTGTGCAGCACCTGGCGCGATGGGGCCCTGATCCCTGGGAGGGGTGTTTGGAGGCCAAAGTAATAAATGTAATTATCAATAATCTTCTGTAGCTGGAAGAATTTTCTATCAATACAAAACCCTCTGGCATGAGTGTGTGTAGGGACAGGCAGGCAGATGGACTCACCGGGAGCTGAGCAGATCTCCTGGCTGCTGGGACTCAGTGCTGGGAACAGAAAGGTGCCGTTTGGTTAGTGCTGGAGATAAAATCTCCCTCTTTTCTGAGGTCCCTCTCCAGGGATAAATACTGCCTTTCATAGAAAGGAAAATAAATTCTTGATTCCTATTTGGCTGAAGAAGCAAAGCAGGCAGTACAGTAGTTCTGGGACTTGGAGGATTCCTCGGGCACACAGACCTTGGTTGAGCTGGGACCGCCTTTCCCTTCAGCTCTCTAGAGGGCCAGATCTCAGTTGGCGTAAACCTGCATTAACTCCAATTAGCTACACTGATTTTCATCAGCTGTGGATGTGCCCCCATTGACTCCAGTGGAGAGACACACTTTCACACCAGCTGGGGATCTGGCCCAGTAACTCTCACACTCAGTGTTTACACTGGTTCCCATTTCTCTTCCTGCCACCACAGTCCTGGCCAAGTGCTGGTCTCAGTTTTGTTTCCTCCCAACCTGGTACAAATTAGCACAGGGTTCCTGGATACTCACCGCGAAGCAAAAGGCACAGAGACAGGATCATCTGGGCAGTGGGGGAACCAGTTGGGATGGAAACAGCCCAGCGTCTTTTGCTCCAGACTGAGTCTGGAGAGTACAGTACAGTCGTTACCTGTTCCCACCTGCCCTGTCTGACTTCAGCAGAAGGGAAACTCTGGTCTCTCTCTCTGATCTGATGTGCTCCCGTCTGCTCCCCAGGGTTGGATGCTCCTGCCAGACCCTCTTCCACGCCCCCAGGGGTTTGTAGGGCTCAGGCAGAAGAGATGCAGCAGCCACTCTCTGACCTCCTCTGTCCCCTCCTCAAGTCTGATATTCGTCACTGCACCCCCATTTCCTGCCCGGCGCCGCCTCCCTTCCCTGCCCCAACCGCAGCATCTCTAGGGCTGGAAGATTGAGAACCAAAATAATCTGGTTTGCTCGTTTGAGTCTAAACATATCTTTGAGGTCGCTATGTGATTAGGGGGCCTGGGATGTTGGATGAGCCTGAACCTTTTGCCTCCACCCTGGTCTCCAGTCCCTGGTGAGAAGGACCCAGCTCCCCTAGGGGGAAATTCACCTTCTGGGCATAAAAGAGACATAACTGGGGTCTGGGCCTTGTGTGGGATCCTCTGCAGAGGGGTGAATTTCCTCACACCCCCAAAGGATACCTACCACAAAACTGAACTGGCTTCCCCACCTGCTAAGCCTCCTCCGCCCTGTCCTCCACACCCAGCTCCAGCCACTTCTGCACTGACTGCCCCCGCTCCCCATTCTGGGCTCCTGAGGGGTCTGGTGTCCCTGCTGAGCGGTCACTGATGGATGGGGAAGAACACAAGGCAGTTGGGAAAGAGCCTCCAGAAGTGACCTCTGAGTAGGTGGGGAGGTGGAATCAGTGTGACTAAGCAAGTGGGGGAACCAGGGCAAAAGTTCAATGAAACCTGGGAAAGAAAGAAAGTCTTGGGAATAGAGATTAACACACGGCTGCAAGAAGCCAAACAGCTGAGGGCCCCAAGGGAAACCTGTCAGGAGTACAGGGCAGAGCAGTTTTGTAGATCAACTTGGCAGAGTATAATCCAAAATGTGAAATCTTTAAAAAAAAATCACGTGGAAACAAGAAAATTTTCATTTTTTTTTCAATTGTTATTTTTTAAAAACTTTTCTTTGAATAAATGGAACCTTTGGAAAAAAAGAAAATGTTTGACAACCTCTCACTTTGTAAGAATGGCCATTTTTAGATCACAAAATATTGATGGCTGTAATCCCGAGTGATCCCGGGTGCTGGGGTTCAGTCTGAGCTGCTGGCACCCTCGGATTGCAGCCATGCACTGCTTGCAGCTCAGACAATGAAGAAGAACAGGGAAAATCCCCACCATGGGACGGTGAAGGGGAGGTTGATGACGGGATCATGAACTGTGCATAGCGGGATGTGAAGAATGGGAACTCACCCCGCCCCACCCGAGCCAGAGCTGCAAACACAGATATGTGAAGCAAGAGCATCCGCAGAGTGAGTTCCCCCTGCTGTACAGACCCGGCAGCTGCCTCACTCGCACAGACCCTGAAAGGAGCAGAGAGACGGATCCATACAGGGAAGAAATGACCAGGGATTCTCTCTATGCTAGTGCTTTAACAAAGACTTGAAAGGAGTCAGCTGCACAGAGCCTGCAATAGAGAGAGAGAGAGACCCATAGATAGGTAGATAATAATACCGGGCTGGGTCCTCAGCGGGTGGGCCTATGTTGATGTACACCAGCAGTGGAGCAGGCCCATACACTATATACAGCATGCCCCTCCTGGCTTTCCGTACCCACAGTGTGGATTTTAAGATGGCACTAGAAGTCCAGCTAAGAGCATTTATTCACATCTATGAATGTTATTATTAGGTATATTACGGTACCCCCCAGAAGGCCCAGCTGAGATCAGGGCCCCGTTGTGCCAGGCACCATGTCAGTGAGACACGTGGGGGAAACTGAGGCACGGGGAGGTGCCCAAGGCCACCCAGTCAGTCAGAGCTCGGAATAAAAGCCAGGTTTTGTAAGTCTCAGTCTGGTGGCTTGTCCGTTAGATCACACGAGTTCCCAGAGGCAGGCTGTGACGGGGTGTGCAGACCCCGCACTGGAAGAGAGAGAGTTAATCCCACATGAAGTCCTGCCCTGCAGACCGCGCTGGGCATGTTCCAACTGCTGCCTCAGTATAAAAGGGAGCCGCCCAGCTCGTTCTAGGCTGACCACCGAGGAGAAAGGACGGTTGGTGGAACCCCCCCCATGGCGATCGGAGCCCAGGCTCAGGGACTCACGGCAGGAAGTGGCCCATGGAGACGGGGTGAGTGGTATCTGCCACCCAAGGAAAGTCAGCATGTGGCGGTAGGATCCCTGCTGACTGGGTGGTGACCACACCCACCAGTGACTGGGCCCTGGGCTGGGACCCGGTGGAGCAGTGAGGGCCCTCGACTCCCTACCCTGGCTGCCCCAGGGTGGCGACCCCTGACAGCCCTGATCCCAAGGGCAGACATATTGACTTTGGCCGTTAGGCCGCATGGCCCTGCACCCGAGGGCAGCTATCTTGACTCCGGCCACTGAGCTCATTCCAGTCTAGGGCTAGTCTGGCAAACTGTCATTGTAGTGGTCTCACGATCCAAAAAGAGGACGGGGTGCGCATACCCCACGACACAGGCGTAGACCCAGCTGTCCTGAGCTCCAGCCCTGTCTGCGGCACTGCGCCGGAATCCAGAGAATGCGACAACACTCAGCTCTGCACAGCCATGGGGTGGGGCGGGGTATAGACGCCCCAGCGGCCTACCTTGGCAATAGTGTATCCCTCAAACTGCGTGTCCCGGGTCACCTGGCGCGCTACGCCCATGGGGATGACATCACAGAACCTCTGGAATTCATGGATGACGGCGTCGGTGTAGGGCATCCGTCTCCAGTCCTCCATGCTCGGGGCGTGGTTCCGCCCGATCACCCGGTCGATCTCCTCATGGATCCTTTCTGCAGAGATGGCAGCAGAGCTCAAAGGGGGGCCCCGTGCAAATCCGGATTGGCCCCGGGGGAACCGAGATCTGCATCTGGCCCTGCCCCCACTGCAGTCAGGGTGTGACTCAGGATTAGCCCCCGGGGAACCGAGATCTGAATCCAGCACCCAGAATGGGAATCTGAGATAGCCACACTGCCCCGGTGAACCCGGCGTTCCCTGACCGTCGGCTTCCTTTGACTCACGATGGAGCGACATAGACAGGGCCCTGCTCCCATGTCAAACTCACTGCCGAGCTGTGACTGTCCGGCCCCATCCGGAGCGGGTGTAAACGGAGGAACCGCCGCTGCCCTCGGCAGAGCCCGGCTGATTTACGCCAGCTGAGGATCCGGCCCTTTGCGTGTCCTTCGTCCCCCCTTTCCAGTTACCTTCGATCTCTGGGTATTTCAGCAGGAGGAGGAAGCCGTGGCGCAGGGTGGTGCTGACGGTCTCCGTCCCGGAGAAGAAGACGTTGAGCGCCGTCAGAACAATGTTCTTCAGGAAAAACTCAGAGGAAGGATTTTCCTTTTCCTTTGAAAGAACAAGGGGGGGAATCACAGGCTAAAACCAAAGAGCTCCGGGGATGTGGCTGAACTCAGGATCTGGCCGTGACTCCATTGCTCTGCATGAATCGGGGTCCCCGTTGTGCTGGGTGCCAGCGACTGCCCCCTTTTTCCCCCATCGCCTTCCTGCAACCCCCCTGCCGGTACCTGCTGCATTTTGACCAGGAAGCAGTCGATGAAAGCTCGAGGAGAGTTGGGGTCCAGGGTCTCCTGGTTTGCCTTCACCTTCCTCTCGATGAACTGCTCCAGCCCCACCAGCTGCATGAACACTGCGCGCTGGGGCCGGGCAGGTAGCGCATGGTGCCCGAGAACATCTCGTAGATCTGGGGGGCACAGAGAGCAAAGACCCCACTGAACACAGGGTGCGTGGAGAGCCCCTATACGCATTCTCTATCTATGCCTCCATCCCCGTACCTTCCTTCTAGCTCTTTGTCTCACGTCTATCGCGGCAGATCTTAAGTTATTCTCTTCATCACACTGCCCAGGCTGTCTGGAGAGTCTTTAGTTAATCTGCTCTCCCGCCCGATCCCTGCAGCCTGGGCCAGGCAGGTCTCAGAGCCCTGGGCCTCACGGCCACAGGATCCCAGCAGCGGTCACACCACCACGTGCCAAATCCACAGGTAAAAATCACCTCTCTCCTTCTACTGGAGATTCCCTCCCTGTTGATCCCACCCAGGATGGCCCCAGGGGCGCGCTGGGAGCTCACGTCCAGCCGACTGTCCACCATGACCCCCAAATCTTTTTCAGAGTCCCTGATTCCCAAAGCAGAGTCCCCCATGGCATGAGTACGGCCGACTGTCTTTGCTCCTGGATGGATCTCTTTGCATTGAGCTGTACTAACACGAATGTTGTTTGCTTGTGCCCAGCTTATCAAGCAATCCGTGTCGCTCTGTACCAGTGAACTTCCCTCTTCATGATCTGCAAATATTATCGGTGAAGATTTGATGTTTTCTTCCAGCTCATTGATAAAAGTGTTAAACAGCGTAGGGTCTTGGGAAACAGACTCACTCGACGATAACACCCCCTTTGCTGTTACATTTTGAGATCTATCGGTTAGCCAGTTTTTAATCCATTGCATGAGGGCCATGCTCATTTGATAGCTGTCATGGACTCACAGGTTGTGCCCTCTCTTGGCCCCGTGCAGTCCGTGGGGGAGTGTCCCTTTCAGTGAGACAGCCCTTCTCGGGGGTCCACTCTCTCTCGGGGTTCAGCCCCTCCACCTCCTGGAGCCGCACCTCTCTGAGCCTTAGCACGCCTGTCTCTCGCCGTGGGCCCCCTCAGGGAGTCCACGCACTCTGGACCCCCGGGCCTCCACCCCCGAAGGGGATGATGCAACCCTGTTCTATAGACCAGAGTGAGTCTCAGCCAGCGTAAAACAGGAGGGATTATTGAGCATTGAACACAGCACAAGAACTCTGAGGGCCTCAGGCCTGGCCTCCCCCCAGCCCAGCACATCCAGCTCTCTCCTCTATCCCGGTGGGCTCTGCCTGCTTTCTCTCTCCAGCCCAGAGCCCCCCTGCTTCCCAGCTGGACGGTGGATATCACTGGCCCCAAGCCCCACCTCTGTCCATTGTCTCTCTGCAGGTAAATAACCCTGAAAACAGGGTTGTCTGGGCCTCTTCTCTGTCTCTGGCCCCCTGTGGCTGGAACCGATTGGTTAGGCCCCCGGGCTCCTCTCTTCATAGAGAATCATAGAGTATCAGGGTTGGAAGGGACCTTAGGAGGTCATCTAGTCCAACCCCCTGCTCAAAGCAGGCCCAATCCCCAATTTCTGTCCCAGATCCCTAAATGGCCCCCTCAAGGATTGAACTCACAACCCTGGGTTTAGCAGGCCAATGCTCAAACCACTGAGCTATCCCTTCGCAGCCTATTGTTCTCCCACTGGCCAGAACTGGGTCCCCAGTTCCCTCACCAGTCCCCTATAGCAACAAATTCCCTCTCCCATCACCTCGTTAAACCCGTAACACCCAGGGAAACTGAGTCCCACCCCCTCTGCATGTAACCCTAGGAAACCAAGAAAACCCCCATAGGCAACAAAGAAAACAGGAAACTCCCCCATGCCGTCACAATAGCTTTCTAGTGTTTTAAATGCATTACAGAGATGCTTTCCTCTCTGCCTCAGAGACTGCCTGAGCCACCTCTCCATTGTGCAGGGGGGTGGGGAGCATCTCTCTGACCCACCCCGCCCTAGGGGTCTGGTTACAGGCAGGCAGGTAACCGGGGCCTGGCAGCTCCTCCCCCCTGCCAGCCAGGTCATTTGCATTTTCACTGACCATTTCCCTCTTAGCCAATTGGTTTCCTGAGTTCAAATTCAAATCCTCTGCCGTTACAGGGCCTGGATCCTGTCCCAAAGATACACAGTCACCCCCCAACAGCACCTCACCGCTGATATCCTGGAAACCCCCAACCACCAGCCAGCCCGACCCCTCCTGGGTCTGCACAGGGATCTGGGCCATAGGCAGGGCGAATGGGTCCGTCCCTGGGACCCTCACCCAGGTCACACAGCCCCCCAGCAGCTGGTGGGGGTGCACCACCCGGGGCCTGACCACAATTCTCTCTGTCCCGGGGTCTCGCCCCCCCAAGAATGTCTCTCCATTGACCATCAGCTTCCGCTTCCACTGGGGGTCCATAGGGCTTGAGTCCAGGGCCAGGAGTGGAAATCCGTCCACCATCCCACCCATCTGGCTGGTGGAGTTTATGGCCTTGGGTCCCAGCAAGGGGGTTAGATCCTGGGGCTTTTCCGCAGGGTCTCCCTGGTTCCAATTACCAGCCTGCTCCAAGGCAGTGAGGTGGGCCTCCACATCCCCACCCTCCTTAACCAGGGGCAGCAATTTAGGATCGAGGTTCCCTGCGGAGCTGGCACCCCGGGATCTGTCCCCACTTACCCCTGGCCAGTCCCCTATGCCTTTCCGTTCCACCACCACCAGTTCACGTTGCTGCTTCTTCTGTAGGTCTTTCTCGGGCTCTTGCTGTCTTTCACCGTCCTCTTGCTCTCTCGGACTCAGCTCCAGTCCCATCCGTCTCCGATCCCCTGCCGGGGAACCCGATCGTGAAGCCCCCCGTCTGGTTGGGGACCAGACTCTTGGGGATGCCAGGCTATCACTCCAGCTGCTCCCAGATCCTGCTGTAGCCCCATTGGGGTCCGGAATCTGCTCCCTGGAATGGTCATCCTTCTCCAGCCGCGTGATTAACTGGGCTTTAGTGAGCTTTCCAATGTGTATCCCTCTCTTTTTGCACAGGGTTACAATGCTCTTCTTAAGGAGAAAGCGATAGGCCATCACTTCACTGCTCCCAAGTTTGCTGTGGATCCGCAGGCCTGTGTGCTCTTAGCTCCCCACGGTTTCCAGGAAGAACCCCAAGTGTGCCAGCCCTTCTCCAGGTCACCGCCTCTTTGCCAGGGCTGAGCTGCAGCTCCTCCACCCCTGGGTCCACTCACGGCACCCCCAGGGGAACCCTGTCACTGCAAAATTCCTTCTCTCTCCCAGGGCCAAGCCGCAGGCTCCTCCGCTCCCCGAAACCGCTCCTCTGTGGGCCTTCAGCACACCTGGTCCTCGTTAGCCCCCCTTCGTTCTACTGCTCCCCAGTTACTTACTGCAGGAAGCGCCATTCACGGGGTGCAGAACATCCCACCGCTGCCACCAGTTGTCACGGAGTATAGGGGAGTCCGGCCCTGCACCCCTCTTCCCCGGATTCACTGGGAGTCTCAGCCAGCCAGTAGAACAGAAGGTTTATTAGAGATGCCAGGAACACAGTCCAACCAGAGCTTGTCAGCACATCCAAGACCCCTCAGTCGGGTCCTTCCGGGGGGCAGGGAGCTTAGACCCCAGCTTGGGGCTCCCTGCATTTCGCCCCACAGCTCCAAAAGGGCCGGGAGGCCAGACCCTGTCTGCCTCTCCCCCCTCTTGCCCAGCCGGCTTCAAAACTGAAACTCTCCAGCCCCACCTCCCCCTTTGTCTCCTTCCCGGGCCAGGAGGTCACCTGATCCCTTTGTTCCCCCACCTTCAGCTCTCACCTTTGCCGGGGGAGGGGCCGGGCCATCTGTTGCCAGGAGACAGAGCCATTCTCTGTGTCCAGGCCTCTGCCTTCTAGGGCTTTGTAACAATCATGCACCGTTGCCCCACCACCTAGATACTCAAGCACCGCATAGGGGAAACTGAGGCACCCACACAGTACTCAGGGAAACCTTAACTACAGTCCTAGTTCGTCACATCTATGAAGGAAGTGTAACATCCACTTTTGTTCCCCAGGGGGACGTAGGAAGGGTCACGGTCATTATAAGCCCAGCACATTTTAAGAACGTCCAGTACCCGCTGAGCTCCCCATCGTGGGAACGCCTCAGTGAGTCCAGCCAGGCGCGTCTGCCTAAGCAAGCGCCAAGCGGAAACTGTGTTAAAATCTCAGGGTGGGGGGCACACGATGGGGCTCCCTGCTTTCCAGCAGGGCTGAGCAGCCCTAGTGCATTGCCGACCCGTGACTCTACCACTGCCTCTGCAGGGCTCTGATCCCTGGTCTGCGTTCACACGAGATCTCTGCGCCTGGGGCTGAACAAGATCCCGGCCCTGGCTTTTGTTCTCGCTCACACTGGTGTAAACCAGGATTGACTCCAAGCAATGCAGTTACACCAGTGCCAGCGAGGCCCCCGAAGCCCCTCCCCACACACACATTGCATGGGGGCCATCTCGGGCGGCGTGGAAGTGGTGTAAGAGCCCTGATCCTACCACACTGCTCCCACCCCGGGTGTAGAGGGCAGATCTGGGACAGTCAGAGTGCACTGCGCTGGGGCTAGTCTCTGACCCCCAGGGCCCATAGGGGGCGGATAAGGGGTGTGTCCAGACTGCACTGCGGCTGTTCTCTGCCCACCCCCCCAGGGCCCATGGGGGGTGGATTGGGGGCATAATGAGACCGCAGTGCACTGGGGATATTCTCTTCCCCCCAGGGCCCACAGGGGGCGGATCAGCGGCGTGGTCAGACCTCACTGCGCTGTGGCTGTTTGGTGTCTCCCAGGGCCAATAGCATGAGTTAGAGCACCCCTGAGGCTGCAGTAACTGACATCAGGCCCGCACAGAGTCCGTAATATAAAATATCGGGAGATATTACTAGCTCATACAGCTGGAAGGACCTTGAAAGGTCATCAAGTCCATTCCCCTGCCTTCACTAGCAGGACCAATTACTGTCCCCTGACAGATTTTTCCACCAGATCCCTAAATGGCCCCCTTAAGGACTGAACTCACAACCCTGGATTTAGAAGGCCAATGTTCAAACAACTGAGCTATCCCTCTCCCCTAATAGCATAGCTGCTGACTTTTGTCGGTGCCAGTGGGTGCTCGCGCCCCGCCTCCGCCCCAACTCCGACCTCGCCCCGACCCCGCCCCAACTCCACCCCCCGCTCTGCCCCTTCCCCAAATCCCCGCCCCCTGCCTGCGCAGCGCCTAGTGCGGCCTGCGGTCCGGAGCCCGGCCCGCAGGAAGAGCAGCCAGTGCCGGCCGGGCGAGCTGAGGGCAAGCGGGGGCCGCCTCCTGGCCCCGGGGCACAGCACGCAGCCCCAGCTACCGCCCTGGGGTGGCACGGCAGGGCCAGGGACAGGCCGGTGCAGTGTATTAAAGTGGTCTCCGTAGGAAAGTGCTACTTACGGTGTACTGAGCATGCTCATCTGCTGAAGCCACTGCCCTTCACCCTGCCCTTATTAGCTGTAGGATTCTGCTGACTGCTTTTGACAGGGTTTTAAAAGGGGCAAAGGGGGCGAATGGGAGCAGGGGGGTGGCCAGGATCTGAGCAGGGGGTGAGAATGTACTGGTCTGGGGGGGGTCAAGCATCAGGAGGCAGGATTAGGAGAGGGGCTAAAGGGAAAATCAAGAATGAGGGGGGGAGGAGGCGGAGTTAAGCCCAGTGCGGGAGGCGCTTGTATAGGGTGTCAGAGGGCAAAACCCGGCATAGACGGGGGCACAGCTACACGTTGGAATTTCACAAGTGGTATAGTGCAAGAAACTGCTACCTATAGACATTTGCTACATCAGGTAGCAGTTTTATACAATCGCAGTTTCTTACAATCTAATGTATGAGTAACTGCTACGGGTAGCACATTCCTAGATGGAGCAGTGTAATACACTGCACCGGCCTGGGCCAGGAGGCAGCCCCCGCTTGCCCTTGGCTCGGCCCGGCCGGTGCTGGCTGCTCCTCATGTGGAAATAACCCCCTTTCCCCTCCCTCGAGCCTCGCGCCACCCCGCTGAAATAACCCCCCTCCCCTCCTCCGAGCCTCACACCCCCCTACTGAAATACGCCCCCCTCCCCCGAGTCTCATGCCCCCCTGCTGAAATATGCCCCCCCGAGCCTTGCGCCGCCTCCGCCAAAGTAAAAAAAAACAAATCCCCGAGCGCCGCAGCTAAGAAAAAAAACCAAGCAAACCTCAAACGCCGCCCCTTCCAAGGTGCCGGCGCTGCGCTGCACATCCCTGGCTCTAACGCTTTCCCCCACGCTCCCCCCCGGCACCCGCCGCACAGATGAGAGGAGGCTGGGCTAAAAAAAGCCGGGGCTTTTCGCCGGGAGGCGCCACCCGGAAGGTGAGTTGGGGGTGGGGCGGTGGGGAGGGGGGTGGGGCGGTGGGGAGCTGCCAGTGGGTGCTCAGCACCCACCAATTTTTCCCCGTGGGTGCTCCAGCCCCGGAGCTAGGGTGACCAGACGTCCTGATTTTATCGGGACAGTCCTGATTTTAGGGGACTTGTCCCGCATCCCAACCTTGCATCGGTCGGGACGCCCTTTGTCCCGATATCGGGACGTCTGGGCGCCGCTCACCGCTTCTTCCGGCGGGGCTGGGGCAGCTCCTGGTGCCCGCCCGCCGGCAGGAGCCAGCAGGGCAGCCGGCAGGCACAGAGGCAGCAGGCAGCACCGGCCAGGAGGTCTCCGCAGCTGCCGTGTGCTGCGCCTGCAGGGACGGGGCAGCGGGCCTTGCAGGCGCCGGCCGCCGGGAGGGGCAGATAGCCTCCCCCCCCCCCCCCCCACTTCGACCCACAGCCGCCCGGCAGACACAGAGGCAGCAGGCAGCCCTAGCCAGGAAGTCTCCATGTGCTGCAGGGGCGGGGCGGGGCAGGGGGGCTATCTGCAAAGGGAGTACAGCAAAATAGAGACAATAGATTTCATGACTCAGTTTTTTACAGCCGGCAGCCATTGCCTACATCAGGGTTAGCAGCCTTTCAGAAGTGGTGTGCCAACTCTTCATTTATTCACTCTAATTTAATGTTTCACGTGCCAGTAATATATTTTAAAGTTTTTAGAAGGTCTCCTTCTATAAGTCTATAATATATAACTAAACTATTGTTGTATGTAAAGTAAATAAGGTTTTTAAAATGTTTAAGAAGCTTAACTTAAAATTAAATTAAAATGCAGAGCCCCCCAGACCGGTGGCCAGGACCCAGCTAGTGTGAGTGCCACTGAAAATCAGCTCACGTGCCGCCTTTGGCACCCATGCATTGGTTGCCTACCCCTGGCTTACATGCTACCTTGAACGCTCCCAGGAAGACTTCTTATGTGGATTGGTGTCTCCAAAAGTCCATTATCAGGTAAGTGTTTCTTGATTGGACACTTACTGAGAATAGTCCTTTCTCAAGAAGCTGACCAAATGCTTCACTGAGGCTACTTAGAATCAAAACACATTAAGATACAAGTACAGAGCAAATATTCATAACTTCAAGTACAAAAAAGATACCCCCGCACAGATAGAATAATCATAACCAGCAAATTATAACCTTTCCACAGACACCTCACACGGCCACCTTTGTACAATACTTGCTGCAAACACAGAACAGTGGTTGCAACAATGATCTATATGGTCCCAGGTTATGTCAGTAATGTCACAGGTGTCTAAGGGGGTGTGAGGATAGATAGTGAATGACAGTGAAGGGATAGAGAGATGCACTACAAATATGATTGACAGGTAAGGTAGGCGAGGTGAGATCTGTTATTGGACCAGCTTCTGCTGCGGGGCGGGAGAATCTCTGGAGCGGCACCGAGCTCGCCCTCGGCTCTGGAGCTGGAAACCCGAGCGGGTGAGCTCAGGACAAGGTGGGACGCTGGTTACCTGCTTCGCTAGCCGATGTCCCCTCGCCCACGAACGGGTCCCCCTCACCTGCTGCAGGGAAGGGAACTCGGGACGGGGCTAGAACAAGCCTCAGGTGCTACCCGACATTTCCAGGTTCGAACCCCACCCCGCCCCCGCTGTGTATATTTAATACGAGGTTTCGAGGTTCTGCACGAGGTGTGGGCCCTGGTGCTAACCCGGCTGAGATCTCCGGATAACAAACCCAGCCTCCTTTAATGCTGCTTGTTATTGGACAGTGCCTGAGTCTCAATTAACACCCCGGCTGGCCATGTTCTTCTCCCCAACCCTCCACGCTGCCCCCGTCGAGTGACCCGCGGGGACACCATGTCTGGGAAGGGAGCAGCTTCGTCCCGCTCGCACTAACCAGTCCCAACACGTTTCAGTGGCTTCACCCAGGAGCCTTTTGTCCCAGTTCTGTCAGCTCTTGGCCCTGGCCACAGCAACCCATGAGTCCCCCTCATGCTGCACTTTTACCCTCAGACTCCCACTTGGCACCAGCCTCGCTGTGCTCAGCTTGCCCTGGCTGCTATCGGGCCGTTTGTGTACCAGGATTTGGACTTTGGTGAGTTTGCAGTGAACGGAGGATGGGGCATGTGACGGTGTTCCCCATAAAACTTTATGGGGAGATGCTTATAGATGTATATATGTAACTAAAATATGTTTTATGCTACATGTGCCATGTAACATATCTCTGTGAAAGTTATGACCTACTGAATTTACTCCTCCTGTTTGTATGCATGTATCATTGTTGTAGTTGGAGTTATGAAGATTGGTTTTATATTTGCTGGTTTTGTACATAGCCTTTGTAAGTGCATGGGATCATCTTTGGAGCAAAGAATGCCTGTTAAATGCGAGCACTTGACAGACAAAAGACGTTGCAGACCCCAATCCACATTGGGGCCGGGTCTGGAATGCAAATGGTTAGACTGGTTAGGGCGCATGGGCAGGTGACTTGCCCATGTGATCCCAAAACTCCAGGGCAACTGGATCCTACGCAGGGAGAGGAAGAAAGGCTATGAAAGCCCTTGCAAGACCCTTCCATTTTGTCTTCAGCTGGCTAAAGGGAGAGGCTCTCCACCCCCCCAAGGACATTCCTGAGGGGAACTGAACAAAGGACAAAGACACTAGAGCGTGTGAGAGGCTGCTGGACTCAGCTGGACCCAGGCTAATTTTACAGCCTGTAAAAAGGAAAATATCCGAATCTGGTGAGGCTTTTATCTGTGTTAACTTTGAATAGAAAGCGAACTATTTATGAGTTTACCCTGTATAAGCTTTATACAGGGTAAAACGGATTTATTAAGGGTTTGAACCTCCTTGGAGTTGAGCAGCTGGGTGTCAAAGGCAAGAGCGCTTCCAGGGGCCTTACAGTGGTGAGTGGACTTGGTTCGGACCTGGGTCTGTGTTTGCAGCAGATCAGTGGAATCTGACTCAAAACAGACAGGATTCGGGAGTCCCAAGCTGGAAAAGGCCTGGAAGCAGGGGCAGAAGCAGCCTTGGCACACCAGGTGGCAGCACCAAGCAGGTCTCTGTGAAACCAACCCGTCACAGGGCACACCTCACCCTGATCGCTGGCCTGAGCGAATGCCCTGACATACTCCAGACCCCGCAGCTCTGAGCGCCGGCCCCTGCACCCTCCTTGCATCGCTTTTCATGAGGGGCGGAACGAGAGCTGCCAAGTTCAAGGCAAGCGTCGTTTTCCGGCTGGACCGAAGAAGCTGCTGGTGTGTTGCACCATCACAGCACGGCTGGTTATAGTGAAGCATGCATCAGTCAGGAAGATCTGTCAACGCACCCCCCCTCCCACCCCCGGCACCAGAGGCTTTCACAATGTTGACAAATAGTGAGATAATTAATGGGCACGTGACTGACGGATTAGAGATGTATTTGCCCATGGCTGTTATGCAATGCAGGAGGCAGGGCCAAACCCCACTTGGAGTAAATATATACAGGGCATTCTGGGCTGGCTGACCGCACTGGGCAAGTGTCTCCACGCACCATGGAGCTGACTGGAGCCATCACCATCTTCCTGGGCATCTACGTGTCCTGCCTCCTCGTCATCTCCGCCTGGAGAAAGCAGTCGCGCTACAAGAACCTGCCCCCCGGGCCCACTCCCCTCCCACTGATCGGGAACTTCCTGCAGATGAAGATGGGAGAAACCCTAAAATCCTTGGAGAAGGTGAGTCACTGAGAGCCAGAGAATGGGTCAGAAGCCAGCTCTTGGAGAGGCCATTTCATTTGAGAGTCCGTCTGTTTGTCTATCCCTATATATACCTGTCAAGCTAGCGCTCTACCCATCCCCATAGAATCTATCTATCTATCTATCTATCCCCAGACACACCCCTCAAGCTCGTTAGCTAGCTAACCACTCCCCTAGCCCTCTATCTGTCTAGTTACATACCAGTCACCATAGGTACCCTGCGCTCTCTGTGTGTCTTTCTATCTAAATCCCCACAGCTATGTCTGTCTCTGTCTGTCTCTCGAATGTGAATACACTCTGTATTCGGATCAGTTGTATCTCGGCCCTTCAAGGAGTTCAGTCCCCACATGCTCTGAACGAAACGGAGATGCTCGTCTCCCCGGTTCCATTTCTCAAAGAGCACCTAGCCCACTGGGTGGGCAGGGAAGACTGTAGATCGCTGTTAATCAATTGCCGTGTTACCCGCTTAACAACTCAGTTTGTGTGTCTGAGGCTTCAGCAGCCACAAAATCAACCCCATGGCAGGTCTCCTTTCACTGCTAAGAATATCACTGCATGTGTTTGTACCGCGCCTAGCACGGTGGGGTCCTGGTCCAGGAGACGGGCTCTGAGGTGTCCCTGCAATACAGATCATAAAGGTAGGTTTCAGTGTAGTAGCCGTGTTAGTCTGTGTCAGCAAAACGAAAATAAGAAAGAAAAACTTGTAGCACCTTAGAGACTAACAAATTTATTTCAGCATAAGCTTTCGTGGGTTAATACACACTTCATCGGATGCATGGATCCCATGCATCCGATGAACCAGATCATAAAGGGTAATCATGGGGGTGGTAATAAAAAGATTTTTGTGGAAAGATTTTCCAACAGAAAGTTGAGTTTTCAACCGAATAAAATGGTTTGTGGAAAAATTGGCTTTCTGGTAGCATTGCCAGAGTGCGGGGCAGGAAAACAAATATTGTCAGCTGAAAATTAAAAATGTTTTGGTTTCCAGAAGGTTTTGGCACAAAATAGAGAGAGAATTTTTTTGGTTTAGTTTGTCAATTTTCAGCCAAGAATTTTCCATTTTTGGCAGTTTTAAGGGCAAACTTTTTTGAGGTTTTGGCCTGAAAGTGTTTCTGTTTTCAGCCTAAATTGTTTTGGTGTTTTGGCAGGGTTTTTTTGCGGTGGGGGTGGGCGGCTGGAATTTTTGGTGGTCAAAACCCAAAAAGTTTGTTTTTTGTTTTTTTGACAAAAAGTCACCATTTCCCTGGGACCAGTTCCCATTTCCCGCCCACCTCTGATCACCTTCCCCTACAGCTGCGTGAGCAGTACGGCCCGGTGTTCACAGTCTATTTCGGGTCCAAGCCCATCGTGGTGCTGTGCGGGCACGAGGCGGTGAAGGAAGCCCTGGTGGACCAGGCCGAAGAGTTCAGCGGGAGAGGGATCATGCCGATTGTCGAGAAGAACTTTCATGGCTTTGGTGAGGAGCAGGAGATGAGCAATAAACCTCCCCAGACTTAAAGGGCCAGATCCCAAGCTGGTCTAAATCCAGAAAGTGGAACGACACCAGCTCCGGATCTGGCCCGGAGCAAAGACACGCCCCCCCCCATTCTAAAGTGTACCCACTCTCCGAGTGTGAAGCTTTGCATGGGGGCGGGGTGGGGGGGAGGCGGTTCCCTTTTAAACACACATGGTCCCAACATGCGTTCAGATTCGCCACAAACTTTGCACCAACCAGCCGATGCAAACCAACCCTCAGCCCAGTTGAACCCTCCAGAAGAGCTGGGTTGGTGCATTTTGCATCACTGGTCCAGAGCTGGGAACTGAACCCTTAACGGCTTTGTCCCTTCGCCACCCTCCCCCTCGGGCCGAGCCTCCGCACCTTGCTCATTTGAATGGCTAGTTTTCCTCTTGGGTTGAAAACTGTCCTCTCCCTCCAGGGGTGGTTTTTGCCAACGGGGAGCGGTGGAAGCAGCTGCGCCGGTTCTCCCTCACCGTCCTGCGGAACTTTGGCATGGGGAAGAAAAGCATCGAGGAGCGGATCCAGGAGGAGGCTCAGTTCCTGCTGGAAGCCTTTCGAAATACAAACGGTGACTTGGCAGAGTGGCACTTCCCACCCCCCACGAGGATCGGCTCCAGCCCGGGCACCACCCACATTCCCCTCAAGCCCTGGTTTGAGACCTTACCCGGTGGCTGGGCTGTTGGCTGCCTCTCTGCGCAGGGATGAACGTCGCCTGCTTTGAATTTCATCCACGCGCAGAGCGATGCTAAAAACCCAGCCACTGGGCATGTTTAGTCTTGAAAAAATACGACGGGTGCAGGGTGGAGGGGGGGGCGCGGGGGACCCGAGAACAGTCTTCAAATCTGTTCACGGCTGTTACAAATAGGACGGGGATCGGCTGTTCTCAGTGTCCACCGAAGGTCGGAGAATACATCATGGGCAGCAAGGGAGATCTAGGTTAGATCTTGGCGAAAACTTTCTAACTTCCAGGAAAGAGAAGCTCTGGGACAGGTGAGCTAAGGAGGTTGTGGGAATCCCCGTCACTGCAGGTTTTTAAGAACAGGTGGGACAAACCCCTGTCAGGGCTGGGCTAGGTTTATTTGGTGCCTCTGGGCGGGGGGCGTGGGGGCTGGACTAGATGACCTCTCAAGATTGCTACGATGCTGTGGGGTAAGTGATATAGGGCTGAAACGACTCAGGCAGATAGATCTGGATTTCAAAGTTGTGTAGCAAACAGGACACCTCTATACCACCCATTGATTCTCTGTGCTGAGTCCCGGATTCCAAGGGGAGGAGGAACCTCTCAACCGTATGACCCCTCTTCCCTTCTCTCCCCCCTACACCAGAAGAACCTTTTGACCCGACTTTCTTCTTGAGCCGGGGCGTCTCCAACGTCATCTGCTCCATCGTCTTTGGTGACCGCTTTGAATATGAAGACAAAGAATTCCTGTCCTTGTTGCAGATGATGAACGAAAGCTTTAGGGAGATCAGCACCCCGTGGTCACAGGTATGTCCTACTCGAAATGAAACGGTTGGTATTTTCATTGCATGTGGGTTACTGCAGATAACTGTGTTCTGGGCCACCAGAGCAAATGCAGAGTAATTCTATAGACTTCAGTGAAGGTACTCCGAATTCACACCGGCATCACTGACAGTCTGGTTCTGGGGATGCACCAAAAGCCGTTCTCTGTGTGTCCCTTCCCTTTACAGTTCTACGACATGTATGCGAATTTCCTCAAATACTTTCCCGGACCTCACACAAAAATCTACTACATAGTGGAAGATATGAGGAAATTTATTGAGAGGAGAGTGAAGCAGAACCAAGCAACACTGGATGTCAATTCCCCCCGGGATTTTATCGACTGCTTCCTGATCCAAATGGAAAAGGTACAGTGCCCTGGGCTGTGGGAGCTGAGTGAATGGCTCGGATGATCTTCGAGCAAACACGGCGCTAGGGGCCCCATGAATCATGCAATTTTCACCAATAACAAATACCAAGATTCCCCCCACCCCAAAATAGCAGCAGTGATTTTGGAGAGTCAGACAGGAATAGTTTTGCAAAACTGTACTTTCAAGACCGGCTCTCCTGTGGCTGTGGAAATTCCCAGGCTGATGTTTCAGCGTATGTTGATTTTCCCCAAGGAAAAGCAAAACCCTTCCAGCGAATTTAACATCAAGAACTTGGAGCTGACGACGCTCAACTTGTTCTTCGCCGGCACGGAGACCGTCAGCTCCACCCTGAGATACGGGTTCCTGCTCCTGATGAGACACCCGGAGGTCCTAGGTAAGTAAGGAAAGGTCATAAGCATTCACTGAATTCCACAGGTCAAAAACAGGGTGAAATTTGCCCCTGTGCAGAGAGCTGGCAAAAGACCCGTGCATTGTATTTAGAGTATGTCTTCACTCAGCACTAAGCCCAGATCTGTGGGACTTTGGCTTGTGGGCTTGGAGTTTCCAAGCCCGTGTTTGAGAGTCTGCCTGGGTTTGCTGGACCTGGGTCTGCCAGCCGTGCTAATTCGTCCGCACTGCACCACGTAGACCCCCTGACGCAGGTCTGTGTCTTTGGGCTGCATCCGCACTGCACAATGACAGGGCTTGGACCCGAGTTACAGAGGGCCTGGGGCTCTGACCCAGCCCCCCAAGTGGAGGTCAGTATCTTTATGGGGAAACTGAGGCACACAGGGCCTGAGGTCAGCAGCAGAGCCGGAAAGAACACCTGGGTCTTCCGTGTCCAGTCCGGTGCTCGGCCCTCTAGGCTATGGTGGTGAATTTCAACCTAGCCACCACTTCCCTGCTCTCCCCACTCCTGAGTGGCTCCCGGGATCCGCCGGGCCATGGGGTAAACTCTGTCGGTGTCGCTGGCAGGGAAGATGCACGAGGAGATCGACCGGGTGATTGGCCAGAACCGCGTCCCGGCCATCGAGGACCGGAGCCAGATGCCCTACATCGATGCCGTGATCCACGAGATCCAGCGGGTCAGCGACCTGATCCCCATGGACCTGCCTCACCTCGTGACCCGGGACACCCAGTTCAGAGGCTACACCATCCCCCAGGTGGGGGGCGAGCAGGCAGAGGGACTCGGCGGGGCACAGGGAGTCAGGGTCCAATTCTCAGCAGGTGTCCAGCAGCTGGGGATCTGGGCTCATTGGCAGTTACCCGAGATCTTCCCGCTGAGCAGCTCTGTTCCCACGTAATCCCAGCATGGGGGGCAGAGAGAGGTGGGCATGCCCGGGAGGATTAGGAGGGATGGCACCCATCCAGTTGGCGACACCGTCTTCTTCTGACCGCCTGGTGCTCTGCTCCCAGGGCACCGAGATCTACCCCTTGCTCAGCACCGTCCTGCGCGACCCCAGCATGTTCAAAACCCCCGAAATCTTCAACCCTGGGAATTTCCTGGAGAAGACGGGGTGCTTCCAGAAAAACGACGCCTTCGTGCCCTTCTCCTCAGGTGAGCTGCCTAATCCGGGCTCCTCGGTCTGTCTGTCTGTCCATCCCGAGGCTTACCGCAGCGCCCCTAATCCGGACTCCTCGGTCTGTCTGTCATTCTGTGCCCAGACGCGCTGCAGTGCCCCTAATCCGGACTGCTCTGTCTGTCTCCATACACTCCCTCATCTATCTATCTATCTATCTATCTATCTATCTCCATGCACCAAACGCGGTGGAGTAGGAATATCAATTGCAAAGCTCGACTCCCCCCGACCCCTTTTCCTTTCTAGCGCTAAGAATCCCGTCCGCATGTGCACCGGGCGGCTGAAGATCCGTACTGCTGCTCCCAGCATAAGCCGGCCCCTGCCTGGCCCAGGTGCATCCATACTGCTCATTCCCCACCCCGGCGCCCCTCCCTCTTGTCCCTCGTAGGGAAGCGGATCTGTCTGGGTGAGGCGCTGGCTCGCATGGAGCTCTTCCTCTTCTTCACCACCATCCTGCAGCGCTTCACGCTGAAGCCCCTGGTGGCCCCGGAGGAAATAGACACCAAGCCAATGGAGAGCGGCTTTGCCAAAATCCCGCCCTTCTACCAGCTCTGCGTGGTCCCTCGCTGATGGAGACAGAAGGAGACAAGCCCCAGGCAGGGCCCCCCGTGTGGCTGAGAAACCCCGGGTGACAGGGGCACGAGCAACATAATAGGACTGATTCTCAGTTACCACCTCCCTGCTCTTGATTTAAAGTAGCTTTAAACTCCTCTTACCTTTTATGGATGCTGTGCGGCCCTGGTGTCAGTTACAGCAGCCTTGGGGCTGCTCTAATTCATGCTATGGGCCCTGCAGGACACGGAACAGCCACAGTGCAGTGCAGTCTGATCAGGCCCCCGATCCGCCCCCTCTGGGCCCTGTGGGGAAAAGGAACAGCCCCACCACAGTGCGCTCTGAGCATGCCCCCGATCCTCCCCGTATGGGCCCCGGGGGGTAGAGAATATCCCCAGCGCAGTGCGGTCTGGCTGTGTCCTAGATCTGTCCTCTGCACTCGGGGCTGGAAGCAGTGTGGTGGGATCAGGGCCCGTATACCAGTTCCACGCTGACCAAGAAGGCCCCCATGCAATGTGTGTGTGGGGAGGGGCTTCGGGGGCCTGGTGCAATCGCATTGCTTGGAGTTAATCCTTGTTTACACCAGCGTGAGCGAGAACAAAAGCCAGGGCCGGGATCTCCGTCAGCCCCAGGTACAGAGATCTCGTGTGAACGCAGACCGGGGATCAGAGCCCTGCAGAGGCAGTGGTAGAGTTACGGGTCGGCTTTGCACTGGGGCTGCTCAGCCCTGCCGGAAAGCAGGGAGCCCCGTCGTGTGCCCCCCGGCCTGAGATTTTAACCCAGATTCCACTTGGTGCTTTCTTAGGCAAACGTGCCCAGATGGACTCACTGAGGCGTTCCTGCGATGTAAACCTCAGCTGGTACTGGATCTGAAAATGTGCTGGGCTTATAATGACCGTGTCCCTTCCTACGTCCCCCCGGGGAAGGAAAGTTGATGTTACACTTCCTTGTTTTATAGTCATTCGTTTCCCCCCATCCTACTGCTTGTAACTATATCAGCACCGAGCTTATTAAAGACCATAAAAACATGAGGTGGTTGCAAGCTTCGTAGAACACTTCATTTGTGGGTTGGCTCGCTTTAGGTTTGAACAGAGACTGGGAGTGGCTCGGTCATTACGTAAATTGAAGCTATTTACTCTAGTTAAGTATCCTCACACCTTTGTGTCAACTGTCCAAAATGGGCCATCTTGATTATCACTTCAAAAATTTTTTTCCCCTGCTGATAATAGTTCCTCTTAATTAATTAGCCACTTACAGTTGGTATGGGTACTTCCACCTTTTCATGTTTCTCTGAATGTATAAATATCTTCTTACTGTATGTTCCATTCTGTGCATCTGATGAAGTGGACTGTAGCCCAGGAAAGCTTATGCTGAAATAAATGTGTTAGTCTCTAAGGTGCCACAAGTACTCCTGTTCTTTTTTCTTTTTCACAGTTGATCGATTGGTCGGTCGTTAGATCCATCGGTCGATAGCTAGCTATGGGGATGGACGGATGGATGCATCGATCGATCTATCCATCCCCATCCCCTGCATCTCTCTCTCTCCCACCACACACGCCCGTCTAACTCGCTGGGTCTGGCTGGCGCATATTTTCAGATGGTCGGCAGCTACCAAGCAAGACCCCGTGGCCGAGGTTTTTAAAGGTTTTTAAATCGTTGTGACATCTAGCAGATAGAGGACTCGGATTCTCGGTTTCAAAAGGGATTTAGGAGTGCAGCAATGCCCCAATACCTTAAAATCTGGCCCTTTGTCCGTGAAACAATGCGTGTTTATTTAATCGCCTGTAATATTTGTCTTTTCCTGAGCCTCGTCCCCTCCGAGGGCTTAGTCTTACCTGGCTCGGGTTTATTTACACAAAGCTAATCCAAGTCTTCAGTGACTTTTCTTCTTTATTGTTTCTCAGATTTCTTACTTTTCTATGCTGGGCCCAGGGACTTGGCTGGCCTCGGGCAGATGCTCTGGCAAACCTCGCTGCCCTGTGCTAGGTAAACAGCAGCCTCAGAGACTCGTTATGCAACGGGGACCTTCCTTCCTCCACCTCAGTACGGGGTCACGGCGGGATCCGGCAGGTGGGATTTTCCAGCCTCTCTAGAAGGCTGGGTGGGAAGCTGATTTAAAGAGACAACTGAGCCTCCTTGCAGAGTGGGCTGTTACCAATGGTTGCTCTGCAGAGAGGGGTCTAGCATAGTGACAGCCTGGACTCCTGGGTTCCCAGGCTCTGCCACTGACCAGCTGCATGGGCGTGAATGAATCCCTTTCCCCTGCTGTCTTGAAGAGGGGGTTGAGGTGCTGGGATGGGACGAGCAATTCCCAGTCTCTGCCACGGACTCCCTGGGTGACCTTGGGAGAGTTACTTCATCTTTCCGGGTCCCAGGACCGCCATGTATAAAATCAGGATAATGATTCCGTCTTGTGTGTTTAGAGGGTGAACTTTTGGGGGCAAGGGCTGTCTCAGTGTGTCTGGGCAGCGCCCAGCACGACGGGGCCCTGACCTCAGCTGGGATCTGGGCAGTGCCTGGCGCGACGAGGCCCTGATCTCAGCTGGGGTCTGGGCAACACCCGGCATGATGGGGCCCTGATCTCGGTTGGGGTCTGGGCAGCACCCAGTGCAATGGGGCCCTGACCTCAGCTGGGGTCTGGGCAGCGCCTGGCGTGACGGGGCCCTGATCTCAGCTGCGGTCTGGGCAATACTGGGCATGATGGGGCCCTGATCTTGGTTGGGGTCTGGGCAGTGCCTGGCGCGACGGGGCCCTGATCTTGGTCTGTGCCAAGCCCTTGGCAGCTGGTGCCCGGTTCTGGTTCAGGGAGGTTCCCGTGTCTGCAGTGAGTGTTTAATGGGTAAACAGCCAGGGGGTAAAAGGGCAGCTCACCGCAAGGGCAAAGAGAGAATTGGTGTGTTCACGGTTACACAAGCCCTGAACTCAACTCCCCTTTCCATAATCCCACGGGGGGAAATTCACACCCTGGGCAGAGGCCAGCGCCAGGCCGACCTGCCGCCCTGCTTCTGCTGCGGCCCTGAGACCAACGCGCGCTTGGCTCCCTGGCCTTGTGCTGGGCCTCCGGGCTGCCACCTCTGAGGCACAAAACCCCAGGGCATCCGGGCTGATCCGGAGCCCCTCGCGCTGGGCACCTGGGCACCTTCCCCGGGACGGCGACCTACGAAACGGGGCGATCCTGGGAACACGGGGCCGGGCTGGGGGCTGACGTGGGACTCAGCCTGGCGGAAGCGATTAGAGCACGAAATAAAGCTGCTGTGAGAGGCCGATTATTTGCACTAAAGCTTTTGGACGGGCCAATGTATTTAGCCCCTCCCAGGCCAGATCCTCAGCGGGTGTCATTTGGCGTAACGCCACCGGGCCTGGAGTCATTCACGGCCGTGCAAAAGCCAGGGCTACGTGGCTGCAAAATGCCAGGCTGCAAAGCCCAGAACAGACCGCAGCGCAGGCCACTAGGCTGCCCCGCCCCCCGCTCCGCCCATGCTTGGTGCTGTACAAACACAGCCCCTGCTGTCCTTTTGATACTCTGCCGAGTGCATTAAGCCGAGCGTGTGAAAAGCACAAGAGAGATTCTCTCAGGAGCCTAACGCCCTCCACCTGTGACAGCCTGGAATCTCCCAAGCCGATTAGCGCCCTGGCACGTCTGAAACCAAACCCCATTTCCCTGGTAGAGTTTCAGGATGCCAAGAATGGCAGCGTCTCCCCTTACTGAGCAGCCTCCATATAACAGCCGAGCCGGCGCTGGCTCTTGGCATTCGCCGGCTGCGCCCGCCATGGAGCTCGGGGGAGCCGTGACCATATTCCTGGCTGTCTGCCTCTCCTGCCTGGTTCTCCTTTCCGCGTGGAAAAAAATGCACAAGGGAGGGAAGCTGCCCCCGGGGCCGACCCCTCTGCCCTTCCTCGGCAACTTGCTGCAGCTGAAGCCCGACCAGACCTTCAAGTCGTTCATGGCGGTGAGTCGCACCCCATGGAGCCTCAGCGTAGGGCTCTGGCGGGATGGGGTGTGTGGCTGATCTCGGTCACCGCGGGGGATAGGGAAAGGGGCACCCACTAATCTATCCAGCCCCCTCCATTCCTTGGTTCTCCTGCAGCCTCTGTGAGCGGCCGTGCCAAGTGGTGCACGCCACCCGCAGCACGTCGGAGCGGAGGGGGTCTCGCACGGCGTGGTTTGTGTGCCCCCTTTGCACAGGTATATGGGGAAGCTCTGGAATTAGGGTCCCGGGGGGGTCTGGTCTAACCGGGTGCAAATCCGGAGCGGTGCCACTGACTGCAATGACCCAGCCTCACCCTCTTGACTTCGGCGGAGCGCATCGGTTATGCCGGCTCAGGATCCGGCCCCTCTCCTGGGCCGCCCTGAGAGCTCACCAGCCCGCGCGCCCCGAGCCAGCAGCGCGACGGGCTCTCACGGCCTCTCGGCTCTGATTCCCGTGCAGCTGCGGGATACGTACGGCCCGGTGTTCACGGTGCACCTGGGCCCCCGGCGGGTGGTGGTGCTGTGCGGGCACGAGGCGGTGAAGGAAGCCCTGGTGGACCACGCGGAGGAGTTCAGCGGCAGAGGGGAGCTGGCGTCCCTCGACCGGAATTTCAACGGTTTCGGTGAGCGGCGGAGCCGGGCTCAGCGCCGTGGGCGGCGTCTCGTGTTAGCTGCTGAGACGCAAGAAGCGACACGGGGCTCGGTGGTTAGATGGGAGCCGTTACACGCGCTGCAGGGAGCCGTGTGGGTGAATCAGCAGGGGGGCATCCTCCCCTGGCAGCCAGTGCTAGCCCCAGTGGGGTGCCAGGGGGCACAGAATCACGGGGAGTGGGATGGGGGGCTCAGCAGTGGGCGCTAGGGGTACAGATTCATTGGGAGTGGGATGGGGCTCAGCAGGGAGTGCTAGGGGGCACAGTTCCATGGGAATCGGGATTGGGGGCTCAGCAGGGGGCGCTAGGGGTCACAGAGCCGCGGGGAGAAGGATGGGGGGCTCAGAAGGGAGCGCTAGGGGGCACAGAGCCACAGGGAGTGGGATGGGGGGGCTCAGCAGGGTGCGCTAGGGGGCACAGTGCCACAGAGTGCAGGTTGGGGGGGCTCAGGAGGGGGAACTAGGGGGCACAGAGCTGTGGGGAGCAGGATGGGGGGTTCAGGAGGGGGCGCTAGGGGGCACAAAGCCACGGGGAGCAGGATGGGGGGCTCAGCAGGGTGCGCTAGGGGGCACAGTGCCACAGAGTGCAGGTTGGGGGGGCTCAGGAGGGGGAACTAGGGGGCACAGAGCTGTGGGGAGCAGGATGGGGGGGTTCAGGAGGGGGCACTAGGGGGCACAGAGACGCTGGTAGCAGGATGGGAGGGCTCAGCAGGGGGGAACTAGAGGGCACTGTGCTGTCAGGAGTGGACGGGGGGCTCGGCAGGGGGATTCCCAGGGCTGACTCCCGTGACTCTCTCCCGCCGGTCCCAGGGGTGGCTTTCGCCAATGGGGAGCGGTGGCGGCAGCTGCGCCGGTTCTCCCTCACCGTTCTGCGGAACTTCGGCATGGGGAAGCGGAGCATCGAGGAGCGGATTCAGGAGGAGGCCCAGTTCCTGCTGGAGGAGTTCCGGAAAACCCGAGGTTTGCGGGTTTGCGTCCCTCTCCCTGCCCACCCGTAGCATCTGAGGCCAGGGCCGGGGAGCGGCTTTACAGCCGCTTTATCAGCCACCCCTTTCTCCTGGTCTGGGTATTTATAGGGCTGATATTGCCATGGTAACCGAGCCCCTCCCAGGTACTCACCCTCCCGTGGGCAGGACGATTCTCCCCATTTTACAGAAGGGGAAACCGAGGCACAGAGCGAGAGGAAGGGACTCGTCCAGTCACACAGGAGCGGCAGAGGGAGCATGGCCCAGTGGCGAGGGCAGGAGCCTGAGCTGTGAGCAGTCCAGGTGCAGTTCCTGGCTTGGCCGCAGCCTTCCTAGGTGAACTTGGATGAGACGCTGCGCCTCAGTTTCCCCCACTGTCAAACGGGTTTGATAGCAATACATTGTCGGGGGGGAGGGGGCAGGGGAAAGAGGTTAGGGAGACAACGTGGGGGAGGTGCCATCTTTTATTGACCCAGCTTCTGCAGACACAGAGCTCTGCTTTGGGGTGGGTGGGGTGGTGACCGTTGCAGATTGAAGCGGGTGAGGTGATCAGATGCCAGGATAAGACAGAGGCCCATGTAAATACCTTTCATTCTGAAATAGGTGCAGCTAGATCCCAGCTCCCCTCACTCCCTCAGCCCGCACCTGTCCCACGAACCCCGCCCCCTTTGCTAGGCCCCATGATCAATGAGCAAACCAGCGATCCTTCCACCTCAGGAGAGCAGAAGGACTCGTTCCTTTGCAGCTGGGCTGTAGCACAAATGAGCTGGATTTTATGAACTGAGACCAGCAAATCAGTAGGTAGCCAAGGGGCAGCATTGCCTAGTGGCCTGAACATGGGTCTGGGAGCCTGGAATACAAGACTTCTACTCCCGCCTCTGCCCCTTGTTTCTGTGTCGCTCCCTCCCCTGCTTTGTGCCTCAATTTCTATCAATTAGCATAATGCTTTTGCTAGAATTTAAGGGGCATCCCACGCCCCCAGCGCTGGGTGTCCTGTGGAATCAAAATCTCAGTGTGTGTGTGTATAATATTGAAGTTTCTAGAAATGTGACCCAGCTATAAACAATGCTGTGCTTTCTGCCTGAGTCTGCAGAGAGCCTGAAATGATTGCTCCAAGAGGAGTGAGTTGCCACTCTAAACCTTGCTGCCTCCACCCCAAGAAGGGGGGGGTCAAAGTAAGTGGGTGGGCCAATCGCGGTAGAAGACTGCGGTGGGGGTATGTCCACTACTTCCTCGTTCCTCTGTCTCAGGTTTGCCCTTTGACCCAATCTTCTTCCTGAGCCGCACGGTCTCCAATGTCATCAGCGCTGTCGTCTTCGGGAGCCGCTTCGACTACGAGGACAAGACGTTTCTGGCTCTGCTGCGCATGATCAATGAGAGCTTCGTAGAGATGAGCACTCCTTGGGCCCAGGTACCGCCGCCCCGAGGGTGACAGGTCTGGGTGAAGAATTCCCACCCGTGGCCAAAGACGTCCCTATGTAGGGGGTGGATTCGTGACGCCCAAGCTGGCGGTCTTTTGAAAAGACCTGGCTAGCACAGAAGTGGTGGGCCAGGGTCCGGGCTCCGTGGGGGAGGTGGTTTGGTCTCAATTACACGGGACGTCAGACAAGGCGCACGTCAGATCCCTGAAACCCAAAGCAGCTGTCGGAAAGCCTCAGAGGATGCACTGTCCCTTTAAAGGCCACGGGGGCGTGGGAGCAGCCAGCCCTGTTGGGGGAGGCGGGAGGCCCGGCTGCAGACGTGGTCTGTGTTCTTGGGAAGTTGAGGTGAAGCAGGAGCTGGTCTGGGTGGGGCTGGTTACTCGCCCCCCTCCTCCCCCCCCAGCTGGTTCTGCTGGGGAGGGGCCTGGCTGCAGCCAGCTCTGGGGGCGATCGGTGAACCCGGCTTCTGCCCCCGTGCAGCTCTACGACATGTACTCCGGCGTCATGCAGTACCTGCCCGGGCGCCACCACCGCATCTACCACCTCATCGAGGACCTCAAGGCCTTCATCGCCCAGAGGGTGCAGCTCAACCAGGCCTCGCTCGACCCCAACGCCCCGCGGGACTTCATTGACTGCTTCCTCCTCCAGATGGAAAAGGTACCGGCCTGCAGCCCGTCCGGGGGGTCTTGTAACCCTTCCATCTGGGGGGATATCAGGGCAGGGGGGCTTGCTCTTTGGTCTGTGTCTGTATGGCACCCGGCCACCCGTCTGGGACTGGCGCGGCGCTACCGTAATCCACCTAATAGCAATAAAACCTACAGCACCTGACATCATGATGTCCTGGTATGAGACTGGCGCGGTGCTACCGTAATCCACCTAATAGCAATAAAATGTACAGCAACTGACACCATGACATCCTGGTCTGGGACTGGCGCAGTGCTAACGTATTCCACCTAATAATAATAAAACATACAGCACCCGTCTGGGACTGGCGCAGTGCTACCATAATCCACCTAATAGCAATAAAACATACAGCACCCAGCCACCTGTCTGGGATTGGTGCGGTGCTATCGTAATCCACCTAATAGCATTAAAACGTACAGTACCTGACACCAGATGTCCTGGTCTGGGACTGGTGTGCTCCTACCGTAATTCACCTAATAGCAATAAAACGTACACCACCTGGCAACTGGTAAGTTTTCCACAGACCCGCCGGCCCTCCCCTGCTCCTTGTCCCGTATCCAACACCGTCCCGTATCCAATAGACCCCTGCAGGGATGTCGTCCACCGCCCTTTCCTGTGTCCATCTCCCCCAGGAAAAGAAAAATCCCAACAGTGAATTCAACACCAAGAACTTGGTACTCACCACGCTCAACTTGTTCTTCGCCGGCACGGAGACCGTCAGCTCCACCCTGAGATACGGGTTCCTCTTCCTCATGAAGTACCCGGAAGTTGAAGGTAAAGGAAGGAAGAGGCTGGATTGTTTAGTGAGTGGGATGCGAGTTTCCATGAGCTACCTAGAGGTGTTGCGATTGGCTGCAGCATCCATGACAGCAGCAGGGATGGAACCCAGATCCTTCTGCCCAGACCCCTGTAATTTGATAAGGGGAATCTCCATTAACCGCAGTGTAGGGGCTATGACACATAGACAGGCAGTTCATTCCCACCCTGCAGAGGGAAGCAGCGTTCAGACCCGATAACGCGCATCTAATGAGACCCTTGGTGGGTTCTCTCGGCGTAGAACTGAACCCTGGACCTCTTCTCTAAAAACTGCCTCTTGACGGGTTAGTGTGGGTCACACACAAACTCGCATGCCCGTGGTCCAGCCGCGTTGTGATTACTAAGCCCTTTGCAATGGAATTTCAGTACCTGCTGGCACCCGACCCGTGAACATGGCCAATAAGCCTGCAGGTCGAGGGCTCTGTCAGCCAGGGTCGGCTCCTGCCACCCCAAATACACCGCCCTGATCCGCACGTTGCTAGCCCCACCGAAATCTGCAACCGCTGCCCTGTGCTGCCCCAGAATTCCTGCTGGGGGCAACTGGTGGCCGCTCCCTCCCCTATGCCCGGCTCTTACTCTAAACTATTAATTGCTTCAGCTGCCAGCCCCACTACAAGCCCCCCAGTGGCAACAGGTCGTTTCACAGGTCAGCCCCGTCACACAGCGTGATCGATGGGGCTTTAGTGCCGTGAGCCCCTGCCTCTCTCCCACATGGCCTGGGGGCTCTGGTGCCTGGGTGGTTCCCACAGAGCTCTGCCCACCTCTCCACAGAAAAGGTGCACCAGGAAATCGACCAGGTCATCGGCCGGGACCGCGTCCCCGCCAGCGAGGACCGGATGAAGATGCCCTACACGGACGCGGTGATCCACGAGATCCAGAGGGTGACAGATATCGTGCCCATGGGGGTGCCGCACACAGTGATCCGGGACACCAAGTTCCGCGGGTACACCCTCCCCAAGGTGCAGGGCCGGGGGAGGGGTGGGGCAAATGGGCAGTTCTGAAATCGTGAAACCTCCCGGGTTTAGGGGTTGCTTTTGCAAAGGAAAAGGTGGTTTGGGGCTGAGCACCATTGGTCTGAACCGCCCGAGATGTTCACAGGGAATAGAAAGTTACAGTGGGGGCAAATATCCGTCCCCCTTTCTGGCGACACAAACTTCCTCCAATAAGGGCATAACAGGAGTAAACGATCCATCCAAACCGAGAATAAACAGCCCTACGGAGGAAGGGGCCGACTGCCCCAACCGTCAGCTGTGGGTCAAGATTTTATGGAACCCTCCAGTCTCGCCAAAGGAGGCGTGTGTATGTATCCCACTGCTCACACCACTGCGGCGATGACAGAGACGCAGGACACCAGGGTCGGGGGACTCCCAGACTGTCTTTACTTCCCGTTTACACAGATAAACCGGTATGCCCCATCGCAATCCCTGGAATAGCGGCTCTCATGGGCCCTGTAGGGATATCTCCTGTGGGACGGTGGAGGTTGAGGTTAGAAGAGATACAGCTGTATTTAATTCTTACCTCTCACTTCTCATTTCCCCAGGGCACTGATGTGTTCCCCTTACTGGGCTCTGTCCTACGGGACACGAAATACTTCAGGAACCCAGAAGAATTCAACCCGGGGCATTTCCTGGACGAGAACGGCCGCTTTAAGAAGAACGACGCGTTCGTGCCGTTCTCTTCAGGTACAGAACCTGCCCCCTGCCCTTTAACCCTCACCCGCTGCTCTCAGGGGTGAGAAGCATCCCGTGGGCGTCCTTACCAGACAGGAACCAGGGACCCTCTCCCACTGACCAGCCCTAGCAAAGCTACGGTTCCACCAGAAAATCTGACCTTGTAACTCCGGCCTATGGTCCATGAATAGCTGTGTGGGCCAGTCCGTAATGATGCCAGGACTCCTGGGTTCTCTCCCCAGCTCTGGGAGGGGAGTGGGGTTCAGTGGTTAGAGCAGGGGGGAGCTGGGAGTCAGGACTCCTGGGTTCTCTCTCTAGCTCTGGGAGGGGATTGGGGACCTGGTGGTTAGAGTGGGTGGGAGGGCTGGGAGTCAGGATTCCTGGCTTCTATTTCCATCGATGCCACCACCCATGGGCGAATCCCTTTCCCCTCTCCATGCCTCATTTTCCCCGCCTGCGATGACACTGACTTGGCATGCGGGGTGGGGTGAGTACTAAGTCCCATTCCATCCAGCCCCCCTGTGTCTGTGTCTTTCCAGGGAAGCGCGTGTGCCTGGGCGAGGCCATGGCCCGCATGGAGCTCTTCCTGTACTTCACCACCATTCTGCAGAGCTTCTCGCTGAAAGCCCTCCTGCCCCCACAGGACATTGACATCAGCCCGAAAGTGAGCGGGTTCGGGAACGTGCCCCCCACGTACGAGATGTGCCTGGTCCCTCGCTGAAGAATGGGTGCTACCAAGTAGGGAGGCTGCGGGGGAGGATAGCGACCCCTTGTCGAGCCTTTTAGGAGCTAGATGGAAGATCACTGCACCCTGCGTTAGTTCATCTTCAGTAATAGGCAGATCTCTGTGAGAAGCTCAGATCAATTCAGCTTAGCAGCCACCTGGGGTTAGGGGGGCTTCAAAGGGCATTTCTTCATAGCGCAGAAAATGGGCTGGTCTTTGGAGGGTTCCCCTGAGACTAGATTTCTAGATAGGAAAGATAGAGAATCTCCCCCCAGGGTTCCCGCATCCAGCCCATATCTTGTGATTGAGCTAGAGTGCAGTACGAGATGCCCAATTGCAATGTAAAGTCTCCAAGCCACAAAGAATCGACCGTGGGGGGTGGGCTGATGGGAAGCCAGGTTTGATAATACCGTGCTCACCATTTTTGTCCTGCTGGAGTTCCCTTGGGAGCTGAACTGGCGTGGCTGTGATGGCCCCGGGGGTGAGTTATTCCTTGGGGTCTGAAGGCAGGGTCTGTGGGCCTAAAAGCAAGAGCCTCGAAGATGTGACTGCAGAAGGAGACTCAGCCACTAAATGGGGCAAACATCCACCGGGTATTAACTTGATTCATGTTGGCGATTCAGAGGCGCAATTTCTCTAGTGTAGACGGGAGCCGGCCAAAGTGCGGGGACACAATTTTGATGGAAATTTTGGCGCCATTTCAATTTCGCAAGGTTGGAAACAGACCCATTTCTCTGTCCACCTTTGATCTTTTTTTAATCCTTTTCTTCACCTAAAAAAAAGTCAAATGGCGGGAGGGCGGGGGCATGAAGACAGAAGGCAAAAATGACACAGGAATAAATTATATTTTTTAAGTAGAAGTTTACCAAAAAGGGACCATTTTCAGTACAACTTTGACCCGCCCTGGTGCCAAGGAGAGTCCACTTGCTTCTTTCCATCACCTCTGGCTGTCCATGGCAGACTCCCATGCCGGTTTGGTTATTCTTTATCTGGGACATTTGTGGAGCTTAAGTGTGCAATTAATTGAAATAAACGAGCCCCTGCGTGATTAAACAGGAGACTTATGTTCTGTTTGTAACGGTCATTTTTGGCTCTAGAAGGCTCCCGACATTTTGCTAGACGAGGTGGCCGGGTACGAGCTCTGAAAGCAACCTCCATACTGAGGTGTATCGCATGGCTCGGAGCAGCGATTTTTAGTCCTGCCTTAATAATGACACACACGATCTCTTAACGCTAAGCCGGATTCTGCCTGGGATTTATCCCAGCATAACTCCACTGGACCTGATCTTCAACTGGTTTACACCAGGTTTACATGGGCGTAGCTGCGCTGGCGTCAGTACAGCTACTCCTGATTTACGCCTGTTTACCAGGAAGCAGAATTTACCCTTATAAACAGTCTTTGCCAAAGTTACTTCGAATCCAAAGCAAACCTCATCCACTTTGCAAGGGCTACACCGTGTCCACACAAGCGTTTTCACCCCGATTCGGTCAATTTGATCCGGTCTGAAACCCCTGTGGAGACCAGGCCTGTGCTTTCCCTGCAGAACAAGCTGCTCAGACCTGGCCATTGTTGGGGTCTTAGCCCTGCCTACATGCCCAGGTCTCTGAAACTCCGGGGATTCCTGCGCGGACACTTTATTTAATTCAGTCGTGCGAACAAAGCCGGGTCCAAAGCTGTTCTTGCTCCCCAGCCCAGTGGGGACCCCGAGCTTGGCTCTAGGAGCTGCTGTGATACAAATTATCCTCTTTTATTAAAGTGACAGCCATCGCTGCTCAGCAGGGTTTACCTCTCAGCATCCACAGGAGCAACTCCCATCAACCGGTAGCAGTAGTAAGCTGTTATCCACTACATGGAGCAGTCACTCAAGGGAGATTTGACATGCAATTTACATGTTCAAAGAGCCATATTAGATCCTGGAGACAAGGGGGAAGGGGGCTGATTTAGTCAGGGGTTGGATTTCCAGCAAAGACTTTGGAAGAGCTTTGATTGCAGGATTTGAGTTTTGTGAATTGAGCCCAAACCCCGGGGTTTAGAGGCCACCGTAGGTTGCACCTTGGGAGTCTCTGGGGTCCCTGCAGTCCAGAGACCGATCCTGCTTGTCGGTCAGGATTAAAGAAGCGTTCGGGTGTTTGCGGCTGTCCATAAATCACATAATGTACTAGCGGGTGGGTGGGTCCTCACTGGTGCGTGACAGCATGTCTGTCAGTGGTTGTGACGGAGTGGGAATTTCCTTAATGTTCTCTAGGACTAGTGTGTGTGCCTCAGTTTCCCCTATGTGTGGCACAAGTACAGGTGGCAGGGCAAGGGTGTGTGATCATTGCAGAGGGCAGGCGTGTGTGACTGGTCTGGACCCAGACAATGGCTGGACACTCTGCAGCCTGGGAACTTATGGCCGGGGCCCATCCGCTGCAAGGAACCAGCCGGAGGTGTCAGAGAACAAAGAGAGAGGTGGAGGCCAGGGGACCGGTTTGGCCGGGAAAGAGGCAAAGGATGGAGGAGGGGAACTAATAAACCTGTTTTACACGCTGGCAGAGAGTCACTGCTGACTGCGGAGCTGGGGTGCAGGGCCCCTTTGGGGGCGGGGGGTGGGGGTGTGGAATCTTCCCCAAGTGGCCCATCCGGGTGGACTCCCTGGGGGAAATGGACTCCAGTGGGCAGATGTCCCGGGCTTGGCTGGCAAACAAGGACGGCCACGGCTTACTTTCGCCGGGCTGTGCCAGCCCTTTGTTGGCCGCCGTGGGAACAAAACGCTTGTGCTGAGTCCCGGGGGACGGACACGGCTACAGACCGAGGGTGGTCCCAGCGCTCCGGCGAGGAAGGGAGTTGGCATGGTTAGCCAGCGAGAGGTGTCCGGCAGGGACGGGGTGCCGGGGAAAGGCAGAGTGTGTGAGTGTGGAAGGGGATGGGGGGAAGGACAGACAGATGCGGGGCTGTCTTGCATTCATTTAGCTGGAATAAAGCAGCCCCAAGGCTCAAAGGTGCTAAGATGACCCTGACACTGTCAACGTCAATTGAACCAGGTTTGGGGTTTGATATGCAGGGACCTCACCTGGCCTAGCCCCCCCCCCCTCCCCCCGCCTGCCCCTCCCCTCCGGCAAACATCATTAAGAAGCCTTTACCTCTGGCGGGTAAAGGGTCGAATTAGGCTTTCTTAACCCTGACCCTTGGTCTTTGGTTGTTTTATGGTGGGGGGCAGGGCATAGAAGATGGTAACAGGGTCTCCTTTGTCTGACTCTATGAACGAGAGGGACTTTGGGAGAAGGGAGAAGCGGTGGATGTGGTATACCTAGACCAGTGGTCCCCAACCTTTTTGTGGCCAAGAGCACATTCATGTTTTCAGAAGAGTGGGGCGGGCGCCAACAATTTTTCAGTACTTATTTTGTATTTGTACATTAAATAATATGAAAACCATCATATTTAATATTACATAATATATGAATCCATAAGATACAAAAGGTAATTTTACATGTAAAAGGTATTAATTAAATTATTCGACAATTAGTCTTTCACCTTACCATGTGAATGTGCTCTTTTTTTATTTACCTTTTTTTTGGGGGGGGGGGAGTAGTTCTGGGCAGTGGAGAGGGAAGCCGCAGCCCCCGGCCTGCCGGGGACAGAGAACACCGGCACCTGCAGCCCCGGAGTTCTCTGCAGTAGTGTAGCCAGGTCTTGAGCACAGGGGGAGCGGCGCTATAAAAAGGCGCCCCCCCCCTCCCCCGTACTCACCCTGGGACGCTTCGACAGCGGGGCTCCGGCGGCGCTTTAAAAGGCCCGCCGCTCCCCAGCCGCACGAGCCGCTGGCAGAGCCGGCGCGCCCACTAGGTGACCCTAGGCGGTCGCCTAGGGCGCCAAGATTTGGGGGGCAGCGGGCAGCTGCCCGCTGACTCCCCGCTCAGCGGCTGAGCTGCTGAGCGGAGAGACAAGGGGCGGCTTTCCGTGGCTGCTCCTTGTCTCCCTGCTAAGCTGCTGAGTGGGGAGATGAGGGGCGGCTTGCCCTGGCTGGCTGCTCTTTGTCTCTCTGCTCAGCAGCTCAGTGGGGAGATAAGGGGCAGCTCGCCGCGGCTGCCCCTTGTCTCCCCGCTGAGCTGCTGAGCGGAGAGACAAGGGGCGGCTTGCTGGGGCTGCGGGAGCCGGTGTTCTCTGTCCCCGGCAGGCCGGGGCAGCATGGAGAGAAGCCGCAGCCCCGTGCCTGCCGGGGACAGAGATCACCGGCGCCTGCAGCCCGGCCTGCCGGGGACAGAGAACTCCGGGGCTGCGGGTGCCCGTGTTCTCTGTCCCCGGTAGGCGCAGGGCTGCGGCTTCTCTCTGCGCTGCCCCGGCCTGCAGGGGACAGAGATCACCGGCGCGGGCGCCCATAAATGCCCCGGCGGGCACCATGGTGCCAGCGGGCACCGCGTTGGGGACCACTGACCTAGACTTTAGTAAGGCATTTGATACGGTCTTGCATGATATTCTTATCAATAAACTAGGGAAATACAACTTAGATGGGGCTACTATAAGGTGGGTGTGCAACTGGCTGGATAACCGTACTCAGAGAGTAGTTATTAATGGTTCCCAATCCTGCTGGAAAGGTATAACGAGTGGGGTTCCGCAAGGGTCTGTTTTGGGACCAGCTCTGTTCAATATCTTCATCAATGACTTGGATATTGGCATAGAAAGTACGCTTATTAAGTGTGCAGATGATACCAAACTGGGAGGGATTGCAACTGCTTTGGAGGATAGGGTCCTAATTCAAAATGATCTGGACAAATTGGAGAAATGGTCAGAGGAAAACAGGATGAAGTTTAATAAGGACAAATGCAAAGTGCTCCACTTAGGTAGGAACAATCAGTTTCACACATACAGAATGGGAGGAGACTATCTAGGAAGGAGTACGGCAGAAAGGGATCTAGGGGTTATAGTGGACCACAAGCTAAATATGAGTCAACAGTGTGATGCTGTTGCAAAAAAAGCAAACATGATTCTGGGCTGCATTAACAGGTGTGTGGTGAGAAAGACACGAGAAGTCATTCTTCCACTCTACTCTGCGCTGGTTAGGCCTCAACTGTGTCCAGTTCTGGGCACCACATTTCAAGAAAGATGTGGAGAAATTGGAGAGGGTCCAGAGAAGAGCAACAAGAATGATTAAGGATCTAGAGAACATGACCTATGAAGGAAGGCTGAAGGAATTGGGTTTTTTTAGTTTGGAAAAGAGAAGACTGAGAGGGGACATGATAGCGGTCTTCAGGTATCTAAAAGGGTGTCATAAGGAGGAGGGAGAAAACTTGTTCATCTTAGCATCTGAGGATAGAACAAGAAGCAATGCGCTTAAACTGCAGCAAGGGAGGTTTAGGTTGGACATTAGGAAAAAGTTCCTAACTGTCAGGGTGGTTAAACACTGGAATAAACTGCCCAGGGAGGTTGTGGAATCTCCATCTCTGGAGATGTTTAAGAGTAGGTTAGATAAATGTCTATCAGGGATGGTCTAGACAGTAATTGGTCCTGCCATGAGGGCAGGGGGCTGGACTCAATGACCTCTCGAGGTCCCTTCCAGCCCTAGAATCTATGAATCTATGAATCTATTTGACTGAGCCGGCTGGAGCGGGCGTTGCTGCTGTTAGACTCCGATGCTGTTTTCTAGGAAGCAGCACGAGACGAACCCGCGCCAAAGGGGCCAGAAGAGACCCACAGAAGCCAAAAAGGCAGCTTGCAG
The DNA here is from genome assembly GCA_037349315.1 of Chelydra serpentina. Lineage (NCBI taxonomy): Eukaryota > Metazoa > Chordata > Testudines > Chelydridae > Chelydra > Chelydra serpentina. Next base: position 1,094,947 of record JBAIAC010000046.1, on the reverse strand, counting down.
CCTCGTGACTGGAAAACCAGGGGCGTGGCCTGTGATCCGGTCCCCGCTTCAGCAGGGCCGGCTCCAGGCACCAGCCTACCAACACGTGCTTGGGGCGGCACCTGGAGGGGGACGGCAATCAAGGTTTTTTGGCGGGGGGTGGTTTTTTTTAATTTACAAAAAAAACCAATCTTCCTCTGGCACCCTGGCCGGGGGAGCGGGGCGGCAGGCATGCTCCACTCCCCGCTGGTGCTCCGGCCGGGGCCGGGGGAGCGGGGGCAGCAGGCGTGCTCCCCTCCCCGATGGCCGGGGCAGCGGGGCGGCATGCGTTCCGTGCTCCCCACCGGCAGGGGGAGCGGGGCGGCGAGCATGCCACCCTCCCCGCCGGCCCCCTGGCGTTTTGGCGGGGCGGCGTTGTTGGGGCGGGGGTATTTTGTCTGGCGTGGGGGGGGGCACTTGTGGGTTGTTGTTGTTGGTTTTTTTTGCTTTGGGCGGCCAAAAAGGTAGGGCCGGCCCTGCGCTTTGGGACCTTGCAAACTTCCTCCACCTTCTGCTCACAGGCTCGCAGTGGCGTTGGGAACCTTTGCAAGCCTCAGGATCCATTCTGTAGCCGTGTGCATTTTCATGACTCGTTAGCCTCCCCTTAACGAGAGGACCAGTCGGCCTATCAGAACGCTGACCTTGTGCCGCGTGACTTAGCGACCAATGCCGCGGGACTTAGAGAATGGACCATGCACTGTGAGGAATGAAATCCAAATGAGCAGAGTTGTGAAGAACAGACCGGCTGCAAACCTTCCTCCCGACCCGACACTTCCGAGCTACAAACATCCTAGCAGCAAACCTGTGTCGGCGCCCGGCTGATTTCATCACAAACCAAGGAGCTAAACTGATAACAAATTGTGGGGCCTGACTCCCCGCTGGTGTGAATGGGCCATGGCTCCATTGGGGTCAATGTAAAAGAAGTAGTGAAAGATAAAAAGGCATCTTTTAAAAAGTGGAAGTCAAATCCTAGTGAGGTATCAAGAAAGGAGCATAAACACTGGCAAATTAAGTGTAAAAATGTAATCAGGAAAGCCAATAAATAAATAAATGGAGATATGCCAGTCTCCTAGAACTGGAAGGACCTTAAAAGGTCATTGAGTTCAGTCCCCTGCCTTCACTAGCAGGACCAAGTACTGTCCCCTGACAGATTTTTGCCCCAGATCCCTAAGTGGCCCCCTCAAGGATTGAACTCATAACCCTGGGTTCAGTAGGCCAATGCTCAAACCACTGAGCTATCTCTCCCCCCTAAAAAGGAGTTTGAAGAACAGCTGGCAAAAAACTCAAAAGGTAATAACAAAATGTTTTTTAAGTACGTCAGAATCAGGAAGCCTGCTAAACAACCAGTGGAGCCCTGGGACGATCGAGATACAAAAGGAGCACTTAAAGACGATAAAATCATTGTGGAGAAACTAAATGAATTCTGTGCTTCAGTCTTCACATCTGAGAACGTTAGGGAGATTCCCAAACCTGAGCCGCCTTTTGTAGGTGACAAATCTGAGGAATTGTCACAGATTGAAGTGTCACTAGAGGAGGTTTTGGAATTAATTGATAAACTTAACTGTAACAGGTCACCGGGACCAGATGGCATTCACCCAAGAGTTCAGAAAGAACACAAATGTGAAATTGCGGAACTATTAACTAGGGTTTGCAAACTGCCCTTTAAATCAGCTTCAGTACCCAATGACTGGAAGATAGCTAATGTAACGCCAATATTTTAAAAGGGCTCTAGAGGTGATCTCGGCAATTACAGACCGGTAAGTCTAACATCCGTACTGGGCAAATTAGTTGAAACAATAGTAAAGAATTGTCAGGCACATAGAAGAACATAACTTGTTGGGCAAAAGTCAAAATGGTTTCTGGAAAGGGAAATCATGTCTTACTTAACTATTAGAGTTCTTTGAAGGGGTCAACAAACATGTGGACAAGGGGGATCCAGTGGACATAGTGTACTTAGATTTCCAGAAAGCCTTTGACAAGGTCCCTCACCAAAGGCTCTTATGTAAATTAAGTTGCCATGGGATAAGAGGGAAGATCCTGTCATGGATTGAGAATGGGTAAAAGACAGGAACAAAGGGTAGGAATAAATGGTACATTTTCAGAATGGAGAGGAGTGGTGTTCCCCAAGGGTCAGTCCTAGTACCAATACTATTCAACTTATTCATTAATGATTTGGAAGAAGGGGTAAACAATGAGGTGGCAAAGTTTGCAGATGATAATAAACTGCTCAAGATAGTTAAGAGCAGATCTGGGACACAGCCAGACCACACTGCGCTGTGGCTATTCTCTGCCCCCCAGGGCCCATCGGGGGCATGCTCAGAGCGCACTGTGCTGGGGCTGTTCCTTGCCCCCCAGGGCCCAGAGGGGGCAGATCGGAGGCCTGATCAGACCACACTGCGCTGTGGCTGTTCCGTGTCCCGCAGGGCCCATAGCATGAGTTAGAGCAGCCCCGAGGCTGCTGTAACTGATACCAGGGCTGCACAGAGTCCGTAAGAGGTAAGAGGAGTTTAAAGCTTCTTTAAACCAAGTGCAGGGATCGGGTAACTGAGAATCAGGCCTGTTATGTTGCTCGTGCCCCTGTCACCTGGGGGCCACCACACAGGGGGCCCTGCCTGGGGCTTGTCTCCTTCTATCTCCGTCAGCGAGGGACCACGCAGAGCTGGTAGAAGGGCGGGATTTTGGCAATGCCGCTCTCCATTGGCTTGGTGTCGATGTCCTCCGGGGCCAACAGAGGCTTCAGCGTGAAGCGTTGCAGGATGGTGGTGAAGAAGAGGAAGAGCTCCATGTGGGCCAGTGCCTCACCCAGAAAGATCCTCTTACCTATGAGGGACAAGAGGGAGGGGCACCAGGGTGGGGATTGAGCCGCATGGATGCACCTGGGGCAGGCGGGCGGGCAGGGGCCGGCTTACACTGGAAGCAGCAGTACGGATCTTCAGCAGCCCGGTGCACATGCGGATGGGATTCTTAGCACTAGAAAGGAAAAGGGGTCGGGGAATCACCCTTCTATCCATCCACCCACCCCTCCCTTTCCATATATAGATTTAAGCAGAGTCAGGATGAACTCTACCCTGACATCTGGTGGTGAGTTGTGGAAAGGGACTTCAGGGGCTGATCTTGTTTGCATAGGCACACCCACCCTGCCTAGCATGATGGACCACTTGCCCAAATGGTCACTTTGGCTGCTGTGGGATCCCCAGTTTCTCTGTTATTGAGGCAGGAAGACTAAAGTGTTGTTACCCTGATTATGTGAATCAAGGACAGTGGAACTGTTTTATGATGGAGGACTCGTCATCAACTGAGCAGGACTTGCTAGGCAAGGGACATGGACTCCAAAACCCAGTGATTTGAGAGAGGTTGGTTGCCATTTGTGTGTAATGGTATGGGCCTTCTCTGAGGGCCCTAAATGTCAATTGTGTCTTTTTCTTTTCCTCCACTGTGAAATATCAGAGCTAGTTTTGAGGTTCTTAAGGAGTCTGGTTACAAACTGCTGAGTTAAAATCACTCTGGGCTAATAGTAGAAATGAGTACTAATATTCCTTTACTACAAGCTAAAATCACTAAAGAGCTAAGATTATTATGTGCTGACATTACTGAGCACTCTGTTAAGTAGTGGGGGAGCATGCAGCTATGTGGCTGAGCAGCTGGTGGGATGGCTGGTGGAGTGGAGCAGCTTGCGGGACAGCCGGAGTGGCTTGTGGGACGGTTGGTGGAGTGGAACGGCTGGCGGAGTGGAGCAGTTTGCGGGACAGCCGGAGCAGCTTGTGGGATGGCTGGTGGAGCAGAGCAGAGCAAAGCCCCACGAAGGGACGGGAAAGTCAGCTTCAAGCAACGTAAGGTGCCCCTTACCTCTCCCCTCCTCATTTCCACTCAGACTGGGGGGTGAGGGTGGGGGTGTAACACTGCTGATGAACTTTTGAACTCTGGATCTGGAGTTTTGGGTTGTTGGACTTTTGGGACTTTGGGTGATTTTTGGGTTGCTGGACTCAAGAACCAAAGGGAAAGGACATGGCCAATTTGCTGGGGTGGGTCTTTGCTCACAGTTTGGTTTACGAATCCTAGTTGTGGTGTTTCCTCAACATAATGCTGCATTGTTTCTTTCTGTCATTAAAAAGCTTTTGCTACATTCAGACTCTGTGCCTGCGAGAGGGGAAGTATTGCCTCTTAGAGGCACCCGGGGGGTGGTATATATTTGTCCCAGGTCACTGGGTGTGGGCTCGAGCCGGTTTTGCATCTTGTTATTGGAACGGAACCCCTAGATACTGAACCCGGCCCTTGTTGCTGCCAACTCAGACTGGCAGAAGGGTTACACACCCTTCTATCCATCCACCCGTCATCTCTATAAACACTCATTTATCCATCCATCCCCATAGACACCCCTCTAGCTATCTATCCTCCCATCCCTCTCTGCCCATACCCACCCTTCTATCCATCCACCCACACCTCCCTGTCCATATCCACCCTTCTTCCATCCACTCCTCCCTCCCTCCCCATACACACCCTTCTGTCCATCCACCCGTCATCTCTATAAACACTTGTCTATCCATCCCCATAGACACCCCTCTAGCCATCTATCCTCCCATCCCTCCCTGCCCATATACACCCCAGGACACTGAGCCAGAAAGGGTTAAGCCATTTGCAGGCTAGATGACCCAAACTCTACTTTTAAGGATATATTAAAAAAGGATTTGAATGGGAATTGGGGCTATTCGTTCTCCATGGCTGGCAGCGCCGTGGTGAGAGGTGAGTGTTTGGAATGGGGACTCAGATTGAGGGACAACTGGAAGAAGAGAGCGAGTGTAGCCGTCTTTGTTTACTTAAATCTTGTTTGAGGTTAATAAGGGCACCAGCCGGCTCCTGTCTGTCCCTGCGTTCTAGTCACTCAAAGAGCAAAAGGGAAGATTAATCAAAAAGAAATAGTATAATTGTCCCGGTCTAACTCAAGGGGCCACCAGCCAGGGATCTGGCCCCATTGACTCCAATGGAGCCACGGCCCATTCAAACCAGTTGGGGATCTGACTCCATTGACTCCAGAGCAGCAACCACCATTCACACCAGCTGGGGATCTGGCCCGATTGATTCCAATGGAGCAACCACCATTCACACAAGCTGGGGATCTGACTCCATTGACGCCAATGGAGCCACGGCCCATTCACACCAGCTGGGGATCTGACTCCAATGGAGCAACCACCATTCACACCAGCTGGGGATCGGGCCCCATTGACTCCAATGGAGCAACCACCATTCATACCAACTGAGGATCTGACCGCATTGAATACAATGGAGCCACGGCCCATTCAAACAAGCTGGGGATCTGGCCCCATTGAATACAATGGAGCAACAACCATTCACACCAGCTGGGGATCTGGACCCATTCACTCCAATGGAGAAACCACGATTCACACAAGCTGGGGATCAGGCCCCATTGACTTCAATGGAGAAACCACCGTTCATACCAGCTGGGGATCTGACCTCATTGACTCCAATGGAGCAACCACCTTTCATACCAGCTGGGGATCTTGACCCATTGATCCAAAGGAGAAACCACCATTCATACCAGCTGGGGATCTGACCCCATTGTCGCCAGTGGAGCCACAGCCAATTCACACCAGCTGGGGATCTGGCCGCTAAATTCTGCTTATTGATCCTTGTAACCTCAGGATCATGGCAATCTGTATTGCTCTTCCCCTCTCTGTTTCGCTTTGTTTTTATTTGTTTTGCTGACCGATACACCATTAACCTCCCTCTTATCAACCAGCGGAGTGCACATTGAGTCCATTGGTTAATAGATGATTAAAGACCGTGAATGAACTGGGCTGACACATAAGGAGCTTGCAACTGTAGAGCTGCATTATGCTCAATTAGATTTCAATGAACCATGTTCTGTGTTAATCCGGCACGCGCCCTTTGAGTGCAGCCGCACCATTCTGGCTCGGAGCAGGGCAGCGGATTCGGGTCGGCTGGCGAAGCTCCGTTGTACAGTTACACTCATTCACACCAGCGGGGGTCTGGCCTCATTGACCCCAATGGAGCCACGGCCCATTCACACCAGCTGGGATCTGGCCCGATTGACCCCAATGGAGCTGCAGTCCATTGACCCCAGCTGGATCTGGCCTCATTGACTCCAATGGAGCCACGGCCCATTCACACCAGCTGGGGATCTGACCCCATTGACTCCAATGGAGCCACGGCCCATTCACACGAGCTGGGGACCTGGACCCTTTGACTTCAATGGAAAAACCACCATTCATACCAAGCTGGGGATCTGGCCCCATTGATTCCAAAGGAGCCATGGCCCATTCACAGCAGCTGGGGATCTGACCCCATTGACTTCAAAGCAGCAACCACCATTCACACCAGCTGGGGATCTGGCCCCATTGATTCCAATGGAGCCATGGCCCATTCACACCAGCGGGGGGTCAGGCCCCATTGACTCCAATGGAGCCACATCCTATTCACACGAGCGGGGGGACTTGGACCCATTGACTTCAATGGAAAAACCACCATTCATACCAGCTGGGGATCTGACCCCATTGACTCCAATGGAGCCACAGCCCATTCAAACCATTTGGGGATCTGACTCCATTGACTCCAAAGCAGCAACCACCATTCACACCAGCAGGGGATCGGTCCCCATTGACTCCAATGGAGCAACCACCATTCATACCAGCTGGGGATCTGACCCCATTGAATACAATGGAGCCACGGCCCATTCAAACAAGCTGGGGATCTGGCCCCATTGAATACAATGGAGCAACAACCATTCACACCAGCTGGGGATCTGGACCCATTGACTCCAATGGAGCCACCACCATTTACACCAGCTGGGGTTCTGACCCCATTGACTCCAATGGAGCCACCACCATGCACGCCAGCTGGGGATCTGGCCCCTAAATTCTGCTTATTCATCCTTGTAACCTCAGGATCATGGCAATCTGTATTGCTTTTCCCCTCTCTGTTTTGCTTTGTTTTGTTTTGTTCTAGAGCTGCATTACACTCAATTAGATTTCAATGAGCTGTCTTCTGTGTAAATCCGGCATGCGCTCTTTGAATGCAGCAGAGCCATTCTGGTCTGGAGTAGGGCAGCGGATTCGGGTCGGTTGGCGGAGCTCCGTTCGACAGTTACACTCATTAACACCAGCAGGTATCTGGCCCCAATGGAGCCACGGCCCATTCACACCAGCCGGGATCTGGCCCCATTGACTCCAATGGAGCAAACACCATTCACACCAGATGGGGATCTGGGCCCAATGACTCCCATGGATGAACCACCATTCATACCAGCTGGGGATCTGACCCCCATTGACTCCAATGTAGCAACCACCATTCACACCAGATGGGGATGGGACCCCTTTGATCCAATGGAGCCACGGCCCTTTCACACCAGCTGGGGATCTGGACCCATTGACTCCATTGGAGCAACCACCATTCATATCAGCTGGGGATCTGGCCCCATTGACTCCATTGGAGCAACCACCATTTACACACGCTGGGAATCTGGCCCCATTGAATACAATTGAGAAACCACCATACACACCAGCTGGGGATCAGAGCCCATTGACTCCAATGGAGCCACCACCATTTACACCTGCTAGGGATCTGGCCCCGTTGAATACAATGGAGCCACCACCATTCACACCAGCTGGGGATCTGGACCCATTGACTCCAATGGAGCCACCACCATTCACACCAGGTGGGGATCTGGCCCCTAAATTCTGCTTATTCATCCTTGTAACCTCAGGATCATGGCAATCTGTATTGCTTTTCCCCTCTTTGTTTTGTTTTGTTTTGCTGGCCGATTCACCATTAACCTCCCTCTTATCAACCAGCGGAGTGCACATTGAGTCCATCGGTTAATAGATGATTAAAGACCATGAATGAACTTGGCTGACACATAAGGAGCTTGCAACTCTAGAGCTGCATTACACTCAATTAGATTTCAATGAGCTGTCTTCTGTGTAAATCCGGCACGCGCCCTTTGAATGCAGCAGAGCCATTCTGGTCTGGAGCAGGGCAGCGGATTCAGGTCGGTTGGCAGAGCTCCGTTATACAGTTACACTCATTCATACCAGCTGGGGATCTGGCCTCATTGACTCCAATGGAGCCACGGCCCATTCACACCAGCTGGGGATCTGACCCCATTGACTCCAATGGAGCCACGGCCCATTCACACCAGCGAGGGGTCAGGCCCCATTGACTCCAATGGAGCCATGGCCCATTCACACCAGTGGGGGGTCAGGCCCTACAATTCATTATCAGTTTCGCTCCTTGGTTTGTGATGAAATCAAGCGTTTGCTGCTAGGATGTTTATAGCTCGGAAGCATCTGGTCAGGAGGAAGGTTTGCAGCCGGTCTGTTCTTCACAATGCTGCTCAGTCGGATTTCATTCGTGGCAGTGCTTGGTCCATTCTATAAGTCCCGCGGCATTGGTCGCTAAGTCACACGGCACCAAGTCAGCGTTCTGATAGGCCGACTGGTCCTCTCATTAAGGGGAGGCTAACGAGTCATGAAAATGCACATGGCTACAGAATGCATCCTGGGGCTTGCAAAGGTTTTCACTAGTAGCCAGGAACTACTAGTCAGGGTAACGGTCGCGTTCAGTCTGCACAGGGCTGCACTCGTCAATGGTTATTTCTCATTAGGAGTGCGGCAGCGTCTCTGGAGCTCAGCTGAGACTGGGCACAGGACAGCCAGGGAGTGAGAGACTGCCCCTGCCCTGAAGAGCCCACAGCCTCCATGTAGACAAAGGGTGTGAGGGGAAACTGAGACACAAAGAGGGGAAACTAACACATATTGCACCTCCAACTGCCTCGTCCACCTGGCTTTTCCTGCCCCCCTCAGGGATCAGATCCAGATAGGGAGGCGCCGAGCACCTTCCCCGGGCCGGACGAACAGCTCCACGGAGCTGGCAAATTTGGCCCAAGCCCCTGGATTCGCACACCAGATGGTGACCATGCAGGGGGTCCTGGGGCAGTGTTACAGCACACACCGGTGCACCCTTGCTTTGCACGCCCACTGCTCGCCCTGGTGCAAACAGACGGGGGAGCTGTTGTATGGCTGCTGCTGCGCACACCACCTTGCAGTGACCTGGGGCGGGGGGGGGGGCACACAGTTGCTGTTGTCAGGGTGGGGGTGGTAGATCAGGTTCTACCACTTTGCTGCTTCTCCTCTCCTCACTGGGGCTTGGGAGATTCTTCTCTGTCCTCGGCTTGGGCAGACTCAGCCAGTCCTTCCTCAGCCACTGGCTGTCAGCTCCCATTTGCCTGAACGAGGACAGAGTCTACAGCGGGTCCTGGCATCGGCATTTGGCTCTGGAAAGTGGGGGAATGACGCAGCAGAAAAAATGTAAACAGCTGCCCTCATCCATCACATGCACACAGCTGATGCCAGAGGGCCATTGTTCAGGGACAGCGAAGAGGGCCCAGCTCCCCAGCGGGTGGCATTCACCATCGTTCCATTGGCCTTGATGGTTCTAGACGGTTTCCCTCCAGTGGGAGATCCGGGGGCGGGGGGTGGGGTGGGGTGGGGGTGGGGGTGGAGTCCACAGCATTACCGCTCGTAAAGTCCTGGTGTAACATGCTGCTTTACAAGTGTCCAAACTCCCAGGTGGTGCGCATTCTTGGCCCCGTGTGGTCCGTGGGGGGAGCCCCCTTCCGTGCGACAGCCCTTCTCGGGGGTCCACTCTTCGGGGTTCAGCCCCTCCACCTCCTGGAGCCACCCCTCTCTGGGCCTCAGCATGCCTGTCTCTGCCGTGAGCCCACACAGGGAGTCCCCCTCGCTCTGGGCACCCAGGGCCCCCACTCCCAGAGGGAATAATGCCCCTGTTCTCTAGCCCAGAGCAACTCTCAGCCAGCGTGAAACAGGAGGGTTTATTGAACGTCTGAACCCAGCACAGGAAACTCTCTGGCCTCAGGCCTGGCCTCCCTCAGCCCAGCACATCCCAGTCTCCCCTGCATTGGGGGGGCCTCCGCCTGCTCCCTCCCCCCAGTCCCGAGTCCCACTGCTGCCCAGCTGGGCAGCTGAGATCACCAGCCCCAAGCCCGCCTCCATCCATTGTCTTCTCTCCAGGTAAACAGGGTCACCTGGGCCCCCTCTCCCCTCCTCTGGCCCCCCTGGCTGGAACCGGCTGGTCAGGTCACTGGGGTCCCCTCGCCACAGCCCATTGTCCTCCCACTGGGCAGAACTGGCTGGGACTCCCGAGCTGGGCCTCCGGGTCACCAGGACACCAGTCACTGGGGACTGCATTCTCCAGGCCATTGGCTGGGTCCCAAGTTCTGTCCCTGGTCCCCTGTAACAACAGATTCCCTCTCCCATCACCTCATTAAACCCGTAACACGCAGGGAAACTGAGTCCCACCCCCTCTGCATGCAAACTATTGACAAAACCGAGAAACTCCCCACTTTGACACAACAAGCCCATTGGATGCATCACTGGCCTATCAAGTCCTGCCCTGGCCTCAGTTTCCACACGGATTTCAGCCGCGGGGGGGAGAGCCTGACAGGAATCACGGGGGGCAGAGGCTCAGACCACGGCAGGCGTGAGCAAGGGTTGGGAGGGAACAGACCGCGTCCGCCCAGACACGCACAGCGCCTGGTGCGGCTTTGCCCCAAAGAATCCAGCCTGGCCGGTCTGGGGTGACAAATTGCGGAGGGTTTGAAGGCCATGGGGATGGAACGGTGGCCCACATTGTATGAGGAAAGGGCACCATGGCCGAATGCAGCAGGCCCCTTGGGGCGGGGGGGTCACCCTATAATGCACCTCACTTGCTACGTGGGGAGCAGGGATGCCAAAGGGGTGGGGGTGCGTGGATGTTTCTACCTGGGGGGCGGGGTGGCAAACTCTGTTTAAGAAGCCCTAGGCACCATTTGACCCACCCCTTGCCAGCAGTGCAGGACAGACCTCGTGGGGGGACAGCGAAGGACACCCCAGAGATTGCACTGACTGCACGGTTCCCCCCTGGCTGCTCAATCACTGAGGGCTGGGTTAAGTGGCTGTCCTGCGAGCAGCGGTGACCGACGGTGGCCAGCGATGGGTGGAAGCCAGTTGCATTGTTCAATCCCCCGTGAACGCATCTCTTAGTCTTCGTTAACCGACTGTCTGGAGTGCAGGGAGCGTGTTAAAGGGACAGTCCTTCCTTTCCCCTTCCTATTAGCAGTTTGCTTTGCTGCACACAGACTCCGTGCTCGCAAGAGGGGAAGTCCTGCCTCCTAAAGCAGCCTAGGGAGGGCAGGAGGTTTTCCCAGGTTGCTGGGTCGGGGGGGGGCGGTGCTTGAGCCGGTTCTGTTTGCTGCAAACCCTACGGACTGACCCCGGCCTTGGCTGCTGGCTCCCCCTGGCAGAAGGGTCACATGAGTCAGAATGAAACAGACGCAATCCCCAGAGCTTGTGTGTACAATGGACAGCCCCCATCCCCCGCACACACGGGGCTCCCCTGCGGGAGCAGCAGAGAGAAAAAGAACCACAGCGGACACACGTCAGGCATGTCAGCTGGCAATGAGGATGCCTGGCTTCGTACGGTTAGTATTACAGGTATTATGGCTGAATCTTGAGGCCATGAGTGAGATCAGCCCCATCGCGCCGGGAGCTGCCCAGACCCCAGTCAAGATCAGGGCCCCATCGCGCTGGGTGCTGCCCAGACAAAGAGCAAGAGACAGTCCCTGCCTCCAGAGAACTCACAATCTAAATAGAGAAAGGGAAGGGAATTGTATTCTCTTCACAAATGGGGAAATTAAGGCACGGAGAGGCAGGTGCTTGCCCAAGGTCTCACAGGGACTCTGGGGCAGAGAAGAATTGAAGCCAGATCCCCCGAGTCTCAGCCCGGGGCTTTCACCACAAGACCTTCCTCTCAGTCCCCTTATAGGCGTAATGAATGACCCAAAACCGTATCCTGGCTGGGTCGCCCAGTGGTTAAGTCCTCCAAGCAACCACCATCGCTTTGGTCTGATCCAAACCCGCTCTCGGCTGCGCCCATGTTTAAACAACGCCAGTGGCCCCAGATAAGAACTGTATCCACCCAACTCGCGTTACAACCCCTCCTGGGTAAATACAGCCAGGCCGGCCTGAAACCAGCGAGTATAGAGCCTGGGATCCCCAGCTCGGCTGTTTCTCAGAGATCCTGCGGAACAGAGAGGGATTATTTCGTTGGAGTTCCCGCAGAACGTGGGCCAGAGACCCTCTCCCGGCGGACGTCCGAGAGAGACGACCGCAGGGCTCGATGGGGGCCGGAGACGCAGTGACTCTTCTGCTGCTACTCTGTATTTCAGGCCTGATCTACCTCCTCGTGTGCAGACCGAGGTCCCGAAGAAGCCCCCTTCCCCCCGGCCCCACTCCCCTGCCTTTCCTGGGCAACGCGCTACAGCTGAAAGCCGAGGGGATGATGAATTCGCTCAGGGAGGTAGGTCACTCTTGCCTGCATCCTGCATTTTCTCTTCCCGGGGGGCGGTTAGGAGCCTGCTACTGCAGCTGTGAATGAAATCCTGACATCCTCCACCACTGGGAACCGTTCCCACCCAAGGATAAGTGTTTGCTGCGGTATCCTCAGCTCAAATTCTCTCCCCTGTGTTGCTGGGCAGCATGGCATCTTGACTGATTTCCTCCCTTATTACGTAGGCCCGGGAGCCCTAAACAAAGCTCAGGACCCTGGTGTGTTAGGCGCTATATGTCCAGATCGCGCGGAACACCGGGCAACCGATGCACTCTGCCCCAGAGGTAGACACATGTTAGCGGTGCTTCCGGGCACGGGCTGGAAGAGGCGACAGGCCCGTTACTGCTTGGCCCGCCTCAGAACCAGCCCATTAATGACTGATAAGGAAATTAATGGTGCAGTCGAGCGCCGTGCGCAGTCCAGTCGGACTCGCCGTGCGAGCGCCCCGCGATAGTGCGCGCCGGAAGAGCTAGACATGCTGGTGCTGATTGCACAGAGGAACGGAGCTATAAAGGAGAGAAAGGAATCAGGATTCTCTGCCACGATCCCCCTTCCAGTCCTTAGGCGACCTGACATCTCACCTGACATCTTTGGGCGCTGTTGCACAGTCAGGGAGTGGGCGCGGCTGGATATTTGGGGCTAAGGAGAGCTTAGGGGTTGGGTGGAGTGAGCAGGCGTGGGGGAGGATACGGGGCGGTTGCCTGTCTAGATAAATAAGCGTGAATGGATTTTTGCACGGTTCACCAGCCGAGCCGGGTGGAGGCTGCACGAACAGGGTGCCAGTGAGAAAATCGATTGATACACTCAGCGACTGCAAACCCGGGGCGTCATTTCAGAAACATGCGGCAGGCGGGTGGGGGGCGGGAGTTTGCGTCAGCGAGTGGAACTTGACATGGGATCAGATTATAGCCTGTAAAGCCTGGTGGGGGAAGAGGGCAAAACGCGGAGCGTGCAAGGGGCATGGGGGCAAAGCTAGGTCCGGGAGGGGGCAACTGCCCCCCTGCCCCATAGCAAACCACGCCCCTGCAACAGACTAACACATGGGGACAGATTTGGCTCTCAAGTCCACTCCCCACCCGGATTTCTACCGCAGCTCAGGGACAAGTACGGCCCGGTCTTCACGGTTCATCTGGGCCCCCGGCGGGTCGTGGTCCTGTGGGGGTATGAGGCTGTGAAAGAGGCCCTGGAGGATCGAGCCGATGAGTTCAGCGGGCGAGGGAAGCTGGCGGCCTTCGAGGAGGTTGTTCAGGGGTTTGGTGAGTTCTGCAGGCCACATATAAGGCATGTGGTCTGGCTCCCAGCCATCAGGACTCCTGGGTTCCATGTCCAGCTCTGGGAGGGGAGTGGGGTCTAGTGGTTAGAAGAACGGAGGGGCTGGGAGCCAGGACTCCTGGGTTCTGCTCCCGGCTCTGGGAGGGAAGTGGAGTCTGGTGGTTAGGGCTGGGAGTCAGGACTCCTGGGTTCTGTTCCTGGTTCGCCACTGACTTGGATGATTTAGTTGGGGTTGGTCCTGCTTTGAGCAGGGGGTTGGACTAGATGACCTCATGAGCTCCCTTCCAACCCTGAGATTCTATGATTCTATGATTCAGTGAGCCAGCTTGGGCAAGTCCACCTGTGTCTCCTTTCACCCAGCTACAGACTCACCGGCGGGGCTGTGAGGTCACACGCCCAGAGCACCTTGTCCTGCCGGAAATGCGCGGTGTTCTCACCAGCGCTCTACACAGGCAGCGCTCCGTGCGCCCCGCCAGGCTGGCCAGTCCCCACGCTGCCGGCGCGCTGTCATTTGCTTCCCAGTTCCCTTTTCTGTGCCCTTGACGGGACACTTTGCACCATCCTCCCATCCCCAGGGCTGCTCTTCTCCAGCGGGGAGCGGTGGCGGCAGCTGCGCCGGTTCTCCCTCGCCGCACTGCAGGACTATGGCCCGGGGAAGCGGAGCGTGGAGGAGCGGATCCAGGAGGAGGCCGGGCGCCTGGTGGAGGAGTTCCAGAAAACCAAGGGTTCGTCTATTTCTGGGTTCCTCTGTCCGGCCAGGACAGGGGAGCAGCTGGGGGGTTCCCCGTTCATGCCCTGCCCTGTGCCCCTCCCTGTTGGAAGCCATCACACGTTCCGGCACCAAAGCCACTGGATGGGGTGAACGTCCCATCCCCTCTTCTCCTTCCAGGTTCGCCCTTTGACCCCACCTTCTTCCTGAGCCGCTCGGCCTCCAGCGTCGTCTGCTCCATCGTCTTCGGCAAGCACTTTGACTACGCGGACGAGAGCTTCCTCGACTTGCTGGCCAAGACCAACCAGGTCTTTGTGCATCTGAGCTCCACCTGGGGACAGGTGAGCGGCCCAGGGAGCCAGGGATAGGACCCAGAGCTCCCAGACACCGCCTGGAGGAGGATCCCCGGGGGGCCACCCTGGTACCCTTTATCCTGCAGGAGTGAGACAAAGAGAAGCCTGAGAATCAGCCCCACAGACTCATAGACGTGGGGCTGGAAGGGACCTCAAAAGGTCACCTACTCCAGCCTCCAGCGCTCAAGTCAACCTAGATCGACCCTGACGGGCATCTTTCCAACTCGTTGTTAAAAACCTTCAGTGTCGGGGATTCCACAACCCCCTACGTCCCCTGTTCTCAACTCCCCTGAGAATTGGAAAGTTTTTCCTAATCTCTAACCGAAAACTCCCTTGCTGCTGATCAAGCCCCTTACTTCTTGTCCTACCCTCAGTGTATCACTGGCTTCTTTCATCAAGTCATAGGGTTAGAAGGGATTGCAAGCTGGGGTGCCAGAGCAGGGGGCGTCGGGAGACCATGGCCCCATCACTTTTAAATAAGGGCGAGCGATGAGGGGAGGGGAAGAGAGGAGTGAGGGGGGGTGGGGTCTTGGGGGGAAGAGGTGGCTTGGGAGAACTACAGGAAATACGCAAGAAGATCAGACTAGAGAGTAATCTTCTGGCCTTGAAACCTCTGAAACGCTGGCGCTCGAAAGAAGCCGAGTTTGGAATGTCACACGTGCGTCCCCTCGGTTTTGTCTACCCTATATATTATGTTCACGACACACCAACAGAGAGGTTGGATAAAACCATCAAACACTCTTGGCGGAAGGTTGCAATGTAACCCCGTTTCGGAGAATTCGGAATGATCATACATGAGAACACAGAAACAGAGAGAGACAAAACAGGCTGCTCTTCCAGCACTGAGGCACAGCTCCCCCTACCCTCTCCAGGCTGTCTGTGATCAGACACTTCCCTGTAGAGCCACATGCCTGCCAGCAGGACTAGGAAACCCCGAAGCATTTAAAGCTGCCCCATTTTAACATGTTTTTCCATACCCCACTCTACAGCTCTACGAGATGTTTTCCTGGGTCATGCGCTTCCTTCCAGGAGCCCACAAACAGATCGTCCGAGACCTGGAGGATATCAACAGCTTCATCTTGGAGAGGATCAAAGAGAACCAGGCATCTCTGGACCGTGATAACCCACAAGATTTCATCGACTGCTTCCTCCTCCAGATGGAAAAGGTCTGGAAAGAGAGAAGCTGAGATGGACGGATGAGGCCCCAGTGTCCGTTGTTTCACACATACGGTTCAGGCATCGCCACGTACTTCAGGGAATCAAAGCAAGTTTTTAAACTCCCCTTTGTCCGGATGCCCACAAAACACTGGGCCACTGTTCGGCCGCTTGTGTGCTGGAACCAAGGCCTATCACACTGGCCCACATGATTCTTTGTCTTCCCTGTGTGGTCTCTTGCCTTATACTGAGATCTGAAGCTCTTTGGGGCAGCATCTTTTTGTTCTGTCTTTGTACAGCCCCTAGCACAATGGGGGCCTGACCCACAACTGGGGCTCACTAGCGCTCTGGTAACACAAGTGAATAATTAACAGTAAATATCTGAGTCCATCCACGATACCTTAGCACCTCCATGACCTCTGAGTGCCTCCATGGAAACCTAGAATCTCCATGGTCTCTTAGTGCCTCCATGGAAACCTAGAATCTCCATGGTCTCGTAGAGCTGATGTGGGTACTGTAACCCGCTCGGGCTCAGACGGACAGATTTAGGAATGCAAACCTTGATTTGAACCAGAACCATTTCTTGTGGTTAACAATTACTATGAAAGCAGTAAATAGGCAAAATAAATCAATAAATAAAAGGATCAGTTACCCTCTCCTGGCGCGTAGGTGGGCCGGGATGGATTGTTCCTACGATGTTCCAAATACCCCTTTATATTTTAGCACATACGTACACACCCACCTTCCGTATTCATTATCCTTCTCCCCGTCGCCATGAAGCATTATATATCTTCCAATCAACATCAAACCTGGCGACACCCACACTGCATACATCACACCCATCTCCAAGATCAGCCGTTTCATTGGTTAATTATCATCACGCCTACACAACCCAGAGATAGCGACCGCGTCACCGATCGGCTGCTTGGCGCAGGTTTATTTTTCCCTTCTCTACTTTCCTGTTCTTGTCCTTCATGGCACTTTCGTGTTTACATCAACTTCTTCATCTGGCCACGGGCCTGGGGGGGGCCCCTCCTATAAACACACCAGCACCAGTTATTTGCAAGCAACTCACCCAACTTTTACCTCGGGTTCCTCCTGTGGTTTTAACAGACATTTATTTCCCCTCCTAGCCCATAAACAAGTCCCTGTGGAAATACTCATCAAACCTCAAGACACATGGTGACTTCCCGCAGGCTTAGGCCTGACTGTTATTGTTCCACTGTAATCCATACATTTTAGCTCTCCAACAGGGCCTCCCCTGTAACCTAGACTCTCCTTGGTCCCTTACTGCCTCCAGTAGCGTAGGCAGGTCCAGAGCACAGGGGGAGCGGCGCTATAAAAAGGCGCCTCCCCAGGCTCCCCCTGTACTCACCCGGCGGCGCTCCTGCTCTTCGGCGGCACTTCAGCGGTGGGTCCTCACTCGCTCCGGGTCTTCGGTGGTACCCACCGCTGAAATGCCGCCGAAGACCAGCAGTGCCGCCGGGTGAGTGCAAGAAGCGGCACTGCTCACCGCTCCCCCTGCTGCCCCCCCCCCCCCGGCTATGCTACTGACTGCCTCCATGGTAGCCTGGCGCCTCCACGGTAACATGGCAACACCGTGGTAACCTGGCAACTCCATGGTAACCTGGAGGCATCCGAGGAGCTGGGGGCATCAGCTCAGTCTCTCACCCCGTCCGCTCCTGATGGGTTGTCAAATGACTGTTTCAAAGGGGCAGCGGCCTGCCGGGTTGGGGATGGATCCAAAGGCCATTGAACTCCATGGGGCTGTGCTGACTTGCCCCAGGTGAGGATCTGTCCCTCTCCCAGCGATAACCCACGTATCTGCCTGTGCTTTCCAAGGAAATTCTCAACCCCGCCACGGAATTCCACCTCCGAAACTTGGTCATGACCGCGTTCAACCTGTTCTTCGTTGGGACCGAGACCGTCAGTTCCACCCTGCGCTACGGACTCCTGATCCTGCTGAAACACCCGGAGGTAGAAGGTAATTGAGTGGGCGGGAAGCTGGTAATTAGGTTGCCAGCTTGGAATAAACAAGCCAGATCCCCAGCTAGCGTCAACGGGCCTCGCTCCCTTGACTCGGGTGAAGCTGAGGATCCAGCCTGAATGGGTGGTAACGTTTGGCCCCCATCTGGAGTATTCAGACGTGGAATGAGTTTGATGGTTCTCAGCCAGGTTCCTAGCATCCCTTACCCATATGTTAACATCCTCCACCCTTCTCCAGGGTCCCTCCGGGTCATACCTTGCCCGGGAGCTAGAGAGGCAGAAAGACCCGCAGGGTCTGTCTGCGTCCAGCAGCCTGAGTAGAGAATCCCCCATGTAGTCACTCTGGCAGAGTTCTTGCTCTTCTCTGCGGTGAGGGACACAATGGGCGTCCCTGGCTGGCTGACACCAGGGAACCCCAGGAGGGACACACTGGACTGAAGCTGCCTGACCAATGGGGCAACCCCAGAGACCACCCCGCAGGCCCCCAGCCGTGCTGCAAAGCAGGCTCTCAGACCGGCCAAGAACAAAGCCCTTCCATTTCCCGGCCCATGATGGGGCCTCCTGGCATCTCCAGCCCTACCGTGTTCTATGTCCCGCTCGCCTCTCTCTAGAGAAGATGACCCAGGAGATTGACCGGGTGATCGGGCGCAGCCGCATGCCAGCCGTGGCGGATCGGAGCCGGATGCCCTACACCGACGCCGTGATCCATGAGATTCAGAGGTTCAGCGACGTTATTCCCATGAACCTCCCACACACCCTGACCCAGGACACCCACTTCAGGGGATATGCCATTCCCAAGGTAATAGCTCACGATGTCCATATGGGGCTGGATTTCTGTCCCCCCGCCCCCCCGAACGTCAACCCAGAGTAACTCCACTGGAGCCAGCGTTACACCAACGCCAGTCCGGGGTAACCGAGCCGAATTATCACCAATTGCTTCATCCAAAGCAAGATTGGGATCGTTAGACCCATTTTGCAGAGAGGGAGACTGAGTCAGGGGCCACTCCAGGAATAGAACCCAGGAGTCCTGTGTCCTCCTCCCCCACTCTACCCATTGCTTCTCCTCCTCCTCTCTGCTGCCCAGGGCACAGAGGTGTTCCCGGTGCTGAGCTCTGTGCTGCAGGACCCCAGCCGCTTCAGGGACCCCGAGAGCTTCGACCCCGGGCGCTTCCTGGATGAGCAGGGTCGCTTCAAGGCGAACGAGGCCTTCATGCCGTTCTCCGCAGGTACAGAGCAGGGAGGGTGAAGGGGACATCACAGGAGCCCGGCTGGCCCCCCAGCGGTGGCTTCTGAGACATGGGCAAGGCGCCCCTAGTGGGCAGAGATAGAACAACATGCCTGACAGACACATTCCTTCTAACAACAGGGGTTCTCAAACTGGGGGTCGGGACACCTCAGGGGGTCACGAGGTTATTACATGGGGGGTCGCACGCTCTCAGCCTCCACCCCAAACCCCACTTTGCCTCTAGCATTATAATGGTGTTAAATATGTAAAAACGTTTTTAATTTAAAAGGGGGGGGGGGTCGCACACAGATGCTTGCTATGTGAAAGGGGTCCCCAGTACAAAACTTTCAGAACCACTGTTCTAACCCATTTCAGTTAGCGGTTAGCTGATGCAGGAAGATTCGTATTCAGCTCCCATAGCAGTAAGAAAGTGGGACCCCCGTTGGGCCGGGCACTAGGGTCACCAGACGGCAAGTGTGAAAAATCGGGACAGGGGGTGGGGGGTAATAGGTGCCTGTAGAAGAAACATCCCCAAAAATCGGGACTGTCCCTATAAAATCGGGACATCTGGTCACCCTACCAGGTACAGCCGAGACCCCGGCTGAGATCGGGGCCCTGTCTCGCCGGGCACTGCCCAGACCCCAGCCAAGATTAGGGCCCCGTCGCGCCAGGTGCTGCCCAGACCCCAGCCAAGATCAGGGCCCCGTCGCGCCGTGCGCTGCCCAAACCCCAGCTGAGATCACGGCCCCGTCGTGCTGGGCGCTACACAGACCCCGACCGAGATCAGGGCCTTCTTCTGCCAGGCACATCCCAGATCCTAACCAAGATCAGGGCCCCATTGCGCCAGGCGCTGCCCAGATACTAACCGCGACCGGGATCAGGGCCCGGCACTGCCCAGACCCTGGCCGAGATCGGGGCCCTGTCACGCCAGGCGCTGCCCAGACCCCAACCGAGATTGAGGCCCTGTCGTGCCGGGCGCTGCCAGGCTCTTCCCAGGCACACAGTGAGAGACACTCCCTGCCCCAAAGAGTTCAAAGTCTAACTTGGGTTAAAAGAGGGGTGAGCAGCCAGCAGCGCAGTTTGTCACTCGGATTAGCAGTGATGGTCTCTCTGGTTCCCTGGGGGCTTTAATGAGCTGCCAGGTCTTTCCTGCTGTGGGGGATCCAGGGTGGGGGCATGATTAATTTCACCCCTTGTTTTCCTCCCTAGGGAAGCGAATCTGCGTGGGCCAGGAGGTGGCCAGAATGGAGCTGTTCATCTTCCTGACCGCTGTCCTGCAGAGCTTCACCCTCAAGTCCCCCGTCCCGCCGCGGGACATCGACCTGGCGCCGTGCGGCGGCGGCTTTGTCCACGGACCTCCCTGCTACCAGCTCTGCGCGGTGCCGCGCGGCAACGGGAGCCAGGCCAAGGAGGAGTGGCCCAAAGATCGGCCGCAGGGGACAGCGGGGGCCCCGCCGAATCACACCCCTCCAGCCACGTAAAAACAGGCTGCCGCTTCTTGGACTTGGACCCAAATGCAGGGCCTGGGACTGAGCCTCTTTGCAGACAGCTCTCCCCTTCCCTGGGGCCCCGCCATTCCACCCCACCCTCCGCTACAGCCCCAAGACTGGAGAGGCTCTGCACCCCCACCACAGCCCCAGTCCACAGTGGGGAGTCAGACCTCCCCCAGCCCTGGGGCCGCGGCAGGTAGAGAGAGCATCTCCAGCCCCGGGGCTGCAGCGAGGGGGCTGGTGCTGGAGCTTCCCCTGCCTGGGACAGTGTTGGGGTCGCTGGGGGCTTCCCTCACTACCATGTCTGCCCGGCGCTGCCTCTGGGGAGTGGGCTCGGGGCATGGGGGCTTTCCCCGCCCAGTGGCTAACCCGCTTCACCCCATCCACTAGGCCAGCAACCCTACCACAGAAGGAAATTAGACGGAGTTTAATGGAGTTACAACCACTCCTAGCCTCGATCCGGCTCCTTTTGCTTAGCAGCCAGCAGGACTCTTTCCCATTGAGGCTGGAAACGCCCATCAAGATCAAACGTTCCCTCGCTCTTCCACACGCCCCAGCCTGAGACTCCGCGGGGGAGCGAATCTCTGCTCACCCAATGATGGCGCAATGCTCAGCCATGGTCTGGGGATTTGGGAGATCTGGTTCTGCCCCCGGCCTGCTGCATGACCGTGGGCAAATGCCTTCCCTGCTCTGTGCCTCAGTTTCCCCACCTGTAAAATGAGGCTAATCCTTCTGAAGTGCTTTGAAAACTACTGCTGGAAAGTGTCGGGTAAGAGTTCGGCATTCTTGTTTCGTCCTCTGCTGTGAAATCAATTTTAAAAAGCCCATTCTGAAATGGTGTCTTTTCAAATAACTCGTGTATTGCGAGGCTGTCAGCCTCGGGGGTGATGGACACGGAGCAAGGCTTGTCCTTGAACCAGAAGCAGTAGCTCGCTGTGTGTATCCTCTAGATTCAGGGAGGGACCCCTGTGATCCCCCAGTGATCTGTGCTCAGCACAGCTAACGGGGAAAGGTCGTCTGGCCCCCGACACAGACGCTCTGGCCCTGGAACTGATCCTCATGCTAATGATTAAATAGCACTGGGGGGACTATTTTCAATTAACTGCCACACCCCCCCACACAAGCCGGCAAACAGCCAATAGCTCAGTAGCCAGGACCCACAGGCTCCAGACCCTGAGTCAGACAGAGCTGTGATTTACACCTGGGTCTCCTATGGCCCATGGGTGGGCCCCCAACCACTGGGGTAACCAGAGGGTGCTCTCCCCTGTGTTTTTTCATGACCAGTTTCCAAAGGCCTGGTTTTCATTCTGCCGCGGCGCAAAGACAAATGTCGAAACCTCAGCCTCTCCCACGCGGTGAAATTCTCCCTGTCCCGCAGCGACGGTCACTGGTTAGCTGGTACCGGTGGGCGGCAGAACAGGCTGATTGCAGGGAGTGATTCCCTAGTAGGGCATGTCCGGGACCCCCCGGCCTGCTTTCCATTAAAGCCGCTATTTGTTAACTCTTAACCTAACCAGGCACCCGGGATTTCTCTCCAGGGCTTACCACGGACAGTCTCTTTACACTGCTGGTACTGCTGTCTGAATCCCCCACACCACCACCTCTGGTTGGAAAATTACAATGAACATGGGGGGGAAATTGTTGAAATTTTCAGTGGAAAAATTCAACTTCTCAGCAACAAATATTTCCCCCGAACTTGGGGGGAGGGGTCTGAAAAAACAAGCTCCTCCGGGGGGGACACAGACGCTCGATGCAGTCACGTCTGTCCAGTGCAAATGCCAGTTCTCCTGTCGGGGACAGAAGCTGTCGGCAAGTTCCCAGCCTGCCTTGCGTGCGAGGCCTGCGTGAGGCTTGTGCCCCGCGTGCAGTTCCTGCTCCTTGCTACATCGCCCGGGGCAAAAGCTGAATATGAGTCAACAGTGTGCCCTTGTTGCCAAGAAGGCTAATGGCATTTTGGGCTGTATAAGTAGGGGCATTTCCAGCAGATCGAGGGACGTGATTATTCCCCTCTATTCGGCACTGGTGAGGCCTCATTTGGAGTACTGTGTCCAGTTTTGGGCCCCACACTACAAAAAGGATGTGGATAAATTGGAAAGAGTCCAACGGAGGGCAACAAAAATGATTAGGGGGCTGGAGCACATGACTTCTGAGGAGAGGCTGAGGGAACTGGGATTGTTTAGCCTGCAGAAGAGAAGAGTGAGGGGGGATTTGATAGCTGCTTTCAACTACCTAAAAGGGGGTTCCGAAGAGGATGGATCTAGATTGTTCTCAGTGGTAGAAGATGACAGAACAAGGAGTAATGGTCTCAAGTTGCAGAGGGGGAGGTTTAGGTTGGATATTAGGAAAAACTTTTTCACTAGTAGGGTGGTGAAGCACTGGAATGGGTTACCTAGGGAGGTGGTGGAATCTCCTTCCTTAGAGGTTTTTAAGGTCAGGCTTGACAAAGCCCTGGCTGGGATGATCTAGTTGGGGTTGGTCCTGCTTTGAGCAGGGGGTTGGACTAGATGACCTCCTGAGGTCCCTTCCAACCCTGAGATTCTATGATTCTATGATTCTATGGTGTGTGTACATTTCACTTCCTCTTCCTCGTTCCCGGGCACCCTCCCCATGGATCTCTGGCTGGGCTTCACCTTCCTGCTGATCCTGCTCATGGCCTTCTTGCTTTTTCTGCTGTGGAGGGGGCACAATGCCGGGCGGAGGAGCCTCCCCCTGGGCCCACCCCCGCTGCCCCTCCTGGGCAATTTGCTGCAGTTGTGGGGACCATCGCTGTTACAATCTCTGCTGGGGGTGAGTTCGGGTCCTGAGCGGATTTCTCCCCCTCCACCCCAGGAGAAGGAGCCGTCGGGCCGGGGACTTGCCCGGCTCCGTGCTGGTTCTCGTGAGTTTGCTCTGGGAGGCAGAGGGAGAGACAAACCCACGACTACAGTGACTCCCTCTCAGGATCTCTGCCTGGCGCGTCGGGGGCCAGCGGAGCCCCAGAGGGAGAGGCTGTCCCCTGGCTCTTCCTAGAATGAACAGCAGGGAGATGAGGAGCAGCAGCGTCTCCTGAATCCGGCCTAGCAGGCTACGGGCCAAGCCACCTGAGTGGGCGGAGAGGCAGGAGGAGATTCCCACAGGCCAAATATTTGATTAGGCTCCCGGGCGTGTGCAGATCTGTAGCGGGTGTAAATTGAGCTGCGCTGATTTACACCAGCTGAGGCTCTGGTCCCAGGCGTGTCCTTTCGCAGGCTGCGATGGGACAGAGAAGCCCGAATGATTCTGGCTGCAGAGCAGCCCTGATGGCTACTAGATCCTCTGCTGGGCCATGTTTAATACGCAGCCGGGAACGGGCTGCTTCTTCACTGGGTGTTATTGTGAGCTGGGTGGGGACATTTTCACGGGCAGCGTAGTCCCGTCGAGGTGCGGTACGCCCAGGAAATGCGGCGCTGGATGAATGAATCCCGCAGCACGGTCCGATGGTGGGTGAGTTACCCCAGGCCGGGGTGGGTCGGCGGGACGGGCGCTGGGCTGGCGAGCTCCAAGTTCTAACCCAGAGTGGATCGGAAACATGTTTCTTGGTTTGATTTGGGGTTTTTTTTCCACCTCGTGGAAAATTTCAACTTTTTGTCAAAAAGTGAAAAGTTCTGCGGCATGGTTGGCAACTCAGCCCCACCCCAGAGCCTGCACCCAGCCAGAGCTCTCACTCCTCTGCACCCCAACCCTCTGCCCCAGCCCTGAGCCTCCTCCTGTACCCCAAATCCCTCATCCCCAGCCCCACCCCAGAGTAGGGTGACCAGATGTCCCAATTTTATAGGGACAGTCCCGATTTTGGGGTCTTTTTCTTATATAGGCTCCTATTACCCCCACCCCTGTCCCGATTTTTCACACTTGCTGTCTGGTCACCCTACCCCAGAGCCTGTACCCAGCCGGAGCCCTCACCCTCCCCGCCCCCCCCCCGCACCCCAACCCCTGCCCCAGCCCTCAGCTCTCATACCAGCTTCCTCTCTTCTGGTACCACAGCACCCCCTGGTGGGTGAACTGTGTAATTGCAGCACCTCCCCCGTATGCTCTATTATTGGCAGGGGTGGAATCTGCGGGGGACATGAATTCTGCACTTCTGTTTCTTTTGTTAGAAAGGGCGGACTATGGCCTCCTTCTCCCCTCCCCCTCCAGTTCCGGCACTGGTGGCTCAGTCCTTTTATAATCAGCTGCTTTGCCATCTGTCTCTTTGTCCTCCCTGTGGAATTTCATAGAATCATAGAATCATAGAATCTCAGGGTTGGAAGGGACCTCAGGAGGTCATCTAGTCCAACCCCCTGCTCAAAGCAGGACCAACCCCAACTAGATCATCCCAGCCAGGGCTTTGTCAAGCCTGACCTTAAAAACCTCTAAGGAAGGAGATTCCACCACCTCCCTAGGTAACCCAATTTCCACGCCCTTCACTTCCCCTGTCTCCCCGCAGACAAGAGAAGGAAGCACCTTCTCCCAGCTTGACCCCCGGTGTGTCACCCTGAATGGATGGCCACTGTGCTCGAACAACTTTTCCTTCCAGACAGAGTCTTTGAGGGGCCGGCGTAAAGGCTGCTCAGCCATGGGGCACACACAGGGATGGAGGGACGTGCCCGAGACGGGAGTTTTCATAGCCACACCTCCATCATATCGCTACCCCTTTTTCACTCAAGCAGCCAGGGCAGGGGAATGCTGGGGCCCTGCAGGCTGTTGCAGCCAGAAATAGCCATTGATAATGGAGTCTTGTTTATTTACAGGGAAGGTGCAAAGTCCCATTTCTCCAAACCCGGGAGACAGCTTCCTCTCTCGCAGCACGGCCGCTTTCCGCCAGCTTGCCTGGGCCGTCTGCATTTGGCTTTCCAGCTGCTCCCGTTGACTTCTCCTTCCTGTCATGCCGCAGCTTGTCCTATGTCTGCGGCTTGCATACACACCCACAGAGCCCCGGCTCCTGAGTTCAAAACCCCTTCACACCAGGATGCAGCTTTTCCTTGCACCTGCGTTTTTTGGGGAGGGCTTGGGGGGGCACTGCTAGTGTTTCAGCCTCCTGGCTTCTTTGCAGTTCTGAACAGACAAGGGTGGCCATGCAACCGCATGGGTGCTCTGGAGCTGGGGTACCCATGGGGGAAAAATGGTGGGCGCTGAGCACTCACTGGCAGCCCCCCTAGCGGAACCTCCCCCTCCCTCCCTGGGCCTCCTGCCCAGCGCAGTTTCGTGGCATTGCAGGAGGCTCTGGGGGGAGGGGAGAGGAGCGAGGACGCAGCATGCTCAGGGGAGGAACAAGGTGGGGTGGTGGTGGAGCAGGGGTGGGAAAAAGGGGGTGGGAGTGGGGCCTTTGGGGTGGGGCCTGGGGCAGAGCTGGGGGTCGAGCTACCCACAGCACGTTGTAAAGTCAGTGCCTGTGTGTGCGACCCAAGAACAGGTCCTATGTCGTACATCGATCCCCCGAATCACGACAGCAGGCAGATATACTTGTGCTCTCCGGAGAGGATGGGGGGATCAGATCACCGGGGGGGAGGGTGGCTGGGTGTTTGGGCCGAGGGGCATTGGCCGAGCCATGGGTGCACAGAGTGCCGGGGCTGCAGGGCACAGGGAGAACTGGGGAGGCAGAGGCGAGGTGCTCAGGCTCAGGACAGAGGTGGATGAGTGCCGTCCTGGCAGTGGAATAGAATGGGGGGCTAGTGGCAAGGACTGAAGGACATTAGCATGAGCTAAGGGGTCCCCCATATTCCCCAGTCATCTGAACCCACCCACCTGATATGGCTTTAATGACCACCTGGTGGCCTCTCTGTTCCACCTGCTGTGTCTATATCACTAAATACGCCCCGGGCCGGAGAGACCAGGAGAGAGCCCATAGCCCGGGGTCTCCTGGGAGGGGGCTCCACTTCTCCTCCCAGCCCCATGCCAGGCAGAGCGGGGAGGGGAGCTGCCTACATCCTGGCAGAGCAGCTCGGCTCCAGGCAGCGAGGGGAGTGCCTCCTCCCCATACCCCTCCCTCCCCTGAGGCGCCGCCAACCTGCTGGAGGGAGCCAAGAAAAGTGGCTGGCGGCTGCTGCTTCTCATCCGGCGGAGCCTCGGGAGGCGCAGAGGTGAGTTGGGTGCGCGGCGGGTTGGGGGGGGCTGGCGGGGAGCTGCTGGTGGGTGATGAGCACCCACCAATTTTTCACCGTGGGTGCTCCAGCCCCAGAGCACCCATGGAGTCGGTGCCTATGGTGTAGGCACCCTGGTCAATTACAGCGCTGTGATTGGCCTCTGGGAGGTGTCCCACAATGACTGTTATTGCCTCTCTGGTCTTCAGTTTGAACTCTACTGCCGTGCCCTCAGATGACCAACCATCATCCCCACTCGTACATTTCTTTGGAATTTTGAAAATCCCCTTCCTGTTTGCTTGGTGATGTGTGCAGTGGTCCCAGCACATCTTTCCAAGTGGCCATGCCTGCTCCACGCACCAGGTGATCCCCCGCTTGGAGCAATGCTGAGCTGCTGGACATCATCAGCATTTGGGGAGAGGAGGCTGTTCAGTCTCAGCTGCGCTCCAGCCATAGGAATTATGAGACCTAAGGACAGATATCACGATGCATGGCAGAAAGGAGCCATGACCGGGACACAACGCAGGGTCAAAGTAAAGAAGCTGTAAAACACCTACCACAAGGCGTTGGAGGCAAACCGCCGGTCCGGTGCTGCGCCCACGAGCTGCCAGTTCTACAAAGAGCTGGATGCAATACTCAGTGAGGACCCCACCTCCACTGCGAAGGCCACTGTGGATACTTTAGTGACTCGCATGCCAGTCGAGAGTGGACCAAGCCAGGAGGAGGAAATCTTGGATGAGAATGTGGAGGGGAAGGGAGACCCAGAGGCAGAGGACAACTCGGAGGTCAGAGATATATGAAGCCAGGAACTCTTTTCTACTCTGGAGGAGGCTAGCCAGTCACAGCTGTTGGATCTTGGCGAAGCGCAAACAGGAGAGAAGGCCCCTGGTAAGTGTATTTGATTTTGGGAATCCCTCCTCCAGTTGTTGTTTTTTAATAAAAGAACTGGGTTGGTTTGAAAGCAATCTTTATTCTATTAATTGAAAGCAGAGCCCTGTAGAGCAACAGACAATTATCTTAAACTTTCATAGTGCATTCTCTGCACCAATCACAATCACCTCCTAGTATTACAAGCACAGCACTCCCGAGCATATCAACAAATATTAGTGGCTTTCAGCTTCAAATTGCTGCCTCAAGGCATCCCTGATCCTTATGACCCCACACTGCACACCCCTCAAATAGCCCTGGTCTCTGGCTGTTCAAATACAGCCTCCAGGTGCTGAGCCTCAGCATGCATCGTGGGACAAGACCCAGGATGCCCTGTGATCCCCTCTGCCTTCCCACAACTCTTAGCAGCAGAAGAGGAAAAGATGCTCTCTGGGATAGCTGCCCAGAGTGCACGGCTCCGAATATTGCTGCAAGTGCCATAAGTGTGAACATGCTATTGCGCAGGCAGTGTGAACACACAACAGTGGTTTCCTTTCAGTGCTGTCTGAGTGGAGCTGTAACTGCTGGCGCTGTAACTCTGCCAGTGTAGAAATACCCTTAGTAATCTGCCTTGCTCTGTCTGCTACCTCCTTAACTACTTAAAATACACCTGTTATAGTTAATACATTTATTTCTGGTTTATAATACAACCCAATTTATGTGCTTTCTAACCGAGGGGGCAAGCAATTGTTCATACCCTCTTCCACATTGAGGGAAGAGACGAATATAATATATCTTTGGGTCTGCACCCCAAGGGAGCTGGACCTCTGAGTGCTGGAGCAAGTCTCTTAAACTGCATCTTCCGAGAGCTGATCTGCAGCTGGGTGTGACCCTGCCTGGGTGTGCCTAGGCTACACTTGCAGATGTACAGCGCTGTTAGTTAAACCCGTGTTCGTACAGCTGAGTAGGGAAAGCGCTGCAGCCTGTCCACACTGGCAGCGGCCAGCGCAGTAACTACCACTGACGTGGCTACATTTGCGGCACTTGCAGCTGTATTGGGAGCGGTGCATTATGGGCATTCAGGTAGCTGCAACGTGCTTTTCAAATCGGGGGGGTGAGGGGGACTTTGACAGGGAGCGTTTTTGGAAAAAGAGTGGATTTTTGGAATAGCCACAGAGTGTCAGCTCATTATTTCCACACCTCCACATCCCCTGCCTCTCTCTCAATCACTGAAAGCAAACAGCAGGGGCTTTGTTTGTTTTTAAAGAGCAGATAAAAGAGAGGAAACGGAGCCTGTGATCAGCAGCTTAAAGAATGCAGCTCTGAACTCCAACCCGGAAGTGCCGTTTCAAAACAAAGGCAACTTCGGAAGATCATTAACTCCGTTGTTCCTCGGCTATACTGAAAGACCAACGTTGCACCCACTTCGCAGCAGCTGTTATTCCTCTCGGAGAGGTGGAGTACCTGGAGTACCTGCAGCGCTGTATCTGAGGAGATACAGCGTTGCACGTGCCTTGCAAGTGTAGCCAGTTAATGAGTTACAGCGCTGCCGGCAGTTTTATTACGCTGTAACTTGTAAGTGTAGCCAAGCCCTTAGAGGAGGGTTTAAGAGCCTGGCTCAGCAAGACAGGTTAAAGGGGGCCCATGCTGGCAGCACAGGTAGACTCGGTGCTATTTCAGCACATCAGGTGACTTCCCAAGGGGTCCAACCCATCCCACAAACATTCCCGCTTGGGCTGGAGCCTGGGCTCTGAAACCCAGCCAGGGTGGGTGAGCTTCAGAGCCCGGGGTCACCGCACACCCTCTCTGAGAGCAGTGTGCCCCGAAGGGGAACAGTTAGAACAAGCCTCCTGCAGGAGTCTGGCTGGGCTGGATTTGCTGCAAGGAGCCACAGAGAGAGGCAGGGATCACAGGTGCCCAAAGCCCAGTTTCAGAGCCATGGAGGTCCCAGGCCTGCCCCTGCAGATTCCTTTAGACCCAATACACTAAAGGGGTTGCTCCCAAGGGACTAGTTACAGGGTAGGGCTTAGCCCAGGCCTTTCGATCTCCCTGGTAATGCCCCCACAGTGTTGCACAGCCTGGGGCAGGAGAGGAAGGTTGCGGGGAAGGATGATAGGATGAGAAGTAGCGCTTGCTGCCTTTCCACTGAGTGTGAAATGAATCAAGATGTAAGTTCCTAGCAGGAGAGCCAGCCATCATGGGAAGCAATCTGCTCACAGCTGGATTGCTGAAAATAGAGATTGAGCACACAGAGTCACTGATACGCTCTGTCCTTATTCCTTCCGACCGGGAACGAGTCCAGCATGACCCTAGCAACCCATGTGAGGATAATATTCACTGTAACAGCTTTTGGAGAGTCCTGGGGTTAGTAGGGTCAACAGCACATGAGGGAGAAAGGTGGGGGTTGGGGGTAAATGTGTTAATTGGTGGGGGATGGACAGATCCCAGATCAAACTGTCTGGCCAAGAGTTAGACTAACAAACTGCCTGTGATCAGAGTGGATGAGGAGAAAGAGTTCTCAGGGTCCCAGGGCTCCTGCATCTGAGTCCCTGAGGTTCCTTTGTCCCACCCTTTTCCTGTAATCCCCAGTCCTGCATTGCCATGGCTTAGGGAACTGAGCCAAACTGTTACCACTTGCCTTCCTTTATGGAAAGGTCACATCCTGAGGAAAGCTCCCATTGGAAAGCGTCCCACCCCCTCCACTGGGAGCTGGGTCTGCCTGGTATTGACCAGTCCTTCCCACCCTGTGCAAACGTGGACCAGGATGTGACAACACAGCAATAAGTCCCAACAGACTGGCGTGGTGAATAGGTGCTTACCCACTGGCTGTATTGTGAGGCCCAAGGCTTAAGGCTGAGATATGTACATGGGGGATATTCTTATCTCAGGCTCTTGAGAAAACTGTTTAAAATCCTCTAAATGAGTAAAGTGTTTGGAAATCCTGAGGAGTTTGTGTCAAGTCCCAGAAGGAGATTTAGCCCTGTGAGAAGCACAGTCATGCACAACCTGCTGGGCTTTGCTCAACTTACAGTCTGGCTTCCTAATTTTACATTTTTATTTTATGTAACCCTTCTGCCAGGACGAGTTGACAGCAGTAAGGGCCAGGTTCAGTATATAGGGGTCCCCTTCTCAACAATGCAATGCAACACCGGCTCGAGCCCCCACCCAGTAACCTGGGAAAAATCTTATACACACCCCTGGGCGCCTCAGAGAGGCAATACTTCCCCTCTCGCAAGCACAGAGCCTTGGTGTAACAGGAAATCTTTAATAGCAGCAGGTAAACGACACCAGCCTTAAATTGGGAAAAACACCACAACTAGGATCCATAAACCAAACGGTGAGCAAGACCCACCCCAGACATTTTGGGCCATGTCCTGTCCCTTGGGTTCTTGAGTCCAGCAACCCAAAAGTCCAGTCCCAGAGTTCAAAAGTTCATCTGCAGGGTGCTACACGCCACCCACCTGGGCAGCAATGGGGAGGGGAGGGGCACCTTACATGGCGTGAAGATGATTGCCTCACCCCTCCGTGGGGCTTCGCTCCGCTCCGCCAGCCGTTCCGCAAGCCGCTACAGCTGTCTCCATGAACTGCTCCACCCCACCAACAGCGCCGCTCCACCAGCCGTCCGGCAAGCTGCTCCAACTGCCCCCACGAACTGCTCCACTCTGCCAGCAGCACCACACCATCAGCTGTCTTGCCAACTGCTCCACCAGCCATCTGGCAATTTATCTTCAGGCTCCACCACTACTTAACACAGTGCTCAGTGATTTCAGCTCATAAGACTTTTAGCTCTTTAGTGCTTTCAGCTTGTAGTTTAGGGGAGCCCTAGTGCCCATTTGCACTATTAACCCAGAGTGATTCCAATTCAGCAGCCTAAAACCAGACTCTCAAGGAACTCAACATTAGCTCTGATATTCCACAATGGCAAGAAAAGAGGGTGCAATTGGTGTTTCAGACCCTCACAAGGGACCTACATTATCAGATTTTAAATCCTTGCTCTTAGCCAAAAGGCCAGATCAAGATATCTGTCCCCAGTCAGTCAGTCAGTCAGTCAGTCAGTCAGTCAGTCAGTCAGTCAGTCAGTCACTCACTCACTCACTCACTCACTCACTCACTCACTCACTCACTCACTCACTCACTCACTCACTCACTCACTCACTCACTCACTCACTCACTCACTCACTCACTCACTCACTCACTCACTCACTCACTCTCCTCTCCCTGAGCTTTGGAACCCATGTCCCTTGGCTGATGAGTGCTGCTTAACTAATGGCGGATTGCCCTTTATCGTGACAAAAGGCCAAGTACATTTCCACTGTCCATGATTTACATAAGCAGTATAACAGTTTATTCTTCCTGACCCAATAACAGAAATTCCTGCCCCCATACAGAAAACTGGGGATCCTACAGCAGCCCAAAATGCCCATTTGGGCCACTATGGTTCGTACCAGGCGGGGTGGGTGTGCCTATGTAAATGGGATCAGCCCCTGGAGTGCTTTGCCACCACTCACCACCAGATGTCAGGGTGGGGCTCATCCTGACTCTGCTTACATTTAAAATAAAAAGTAAATCCTAGACCTGGTTGGAAAATAGGGATTTTTCCTGTGGAACATTTAGAGAACAATTAATTTATTTTTAGCATTCACCAAACTTTTCT
Source organism: Chelydra serpentina (assembly GCA_037349315.1). Taxonomy (NCBI): domain Eukaryota; kingdom Metazoa; phylum Chordata; order Testudines; family Chelydridae; genus Chelydra; species Chelydra serpentina. The sequence goes on along the minus strand of JBAIAC010000046.1, from coordinate 1,062,724 downwards.
GTGGGACATTTCAACTTTTCAGTGACAATCAAAAATCAAAATATTTGAGCTGAAAGAGAACATATTTTGATTCAAAATAGTGCAAGAGTTCCTTCTTGGAGCTGTAATTCAGGTTTCTCATGCTCCTGGTCTCCTCTTTCAGCCAGACTCTCTGACTCTCCCATGATGCACCACTTTCTCCCCTCTTGGTGATGGGAAGTAGTACATGATGGGACTCCTTGGTTCCAGTGCATCATGGGAGATGAAGCCCAGCTAGCCAGCCCAGCCCAGAGAGGACAATATCCACATGATGCAACTGAACTTCAAGTCCCATGTGGCATCATGGTGGTATTTTTAATCACAATATTCCTGGGTTTGGTCAAAATATTTCTGTTTTGGGGCATTTGTTTTATGAACAAAATGTTGAAATTTTCTGCTGAAACTGCCTCTGTTTGTGACAAAAGAGCTCTGTGGAAAACCCAGACAGACAGTTCCACTGAACATTTTCAACAGCTGTATTTAAAAATCCTTCTGCTACGGTATCCCCTAGCGAGCCTGCTCAGGATCAGGCTCCATTGTTCTCCGTGCTGCCCATGGTGTAGCCCTGCCCTGCCCTGCCTAGGGGAGAGGTAGGAGCTGTGAGGTTATATTTCATGCTCAGTGAGGTCCTTTCCCTTAAGGGCATTTACACCCAAGTGACCATGTGTAACTGTCATTCTCTCCCCAGGTGCCTCGGTGGATTGTTTGGGAGGCACCAGCTTGAGTCGCAGCTTTTATTAATGGCAAAGTGAAGCGATAGAAAAGAGCGATTTCTTTGCCTGTTCCAGCTCGACAGTGACCCGAGGGCTGGGAACATGGATTTACTCAGGATTCCCAGGCTTCAGATTGTGTCTCTGGTAACCCTCCCTACTACAGGAGGGAAGGGGGAGGAAGACAGGCAATGGGTGAAAACCTGGGAGTTTCCTATTGACTTCATTGGGGGCAGGATTTCTGCCCAATGTGATGTAGGTCTCAGAGGCACGTGCACGGGCTCGTACGGCTAGCAGGGGATGTGGTGGTGCATGTTAGTAGCAAGAAAGCTGCTAACACAGAGCTTCCATCCACTATTGCTTCCTGATGGTAATTATTTGTCAATACTCCATCTGATATTGGCAATGAACAATAAATAACTCTGGATTTTTATTCCTCCTCCTGTAAAGCTGCATGGGAGGAGTTTGGGTCACTGGAGCTGTGTCCTTTTATTATTGTTTTTAATGTGTGTTATTTTATTGAGCATTTAAATCAGTGTCACAAAGGGAGGAGCTGTGCACTGTTATCATGGAGGGATCGCTGGTCTCCTCAGAGTTAAGGTTGAAATTAGCATCCCGTTATCAGCCTGATTTTCACACACACCCTCTCTCCTGTGGACATGAAATTTTCATTGCCACATCTCATCACTGGGGACATCTTGTCCTGAAAGCTTGGGGTCAAGAACTTAAATAATCTTAGAAAGATGGAGGCTCATTCACTTTCCAGAGACTTTCCTAGTATTATATGATTTATCCCCTAGAGCTTTTGGTACATGCCTGTAGGACAGGGTACTACTTACAGAGATATTTATGACTCATGAAGCTGGTTCAACCCTATCAGAATTATACATGTAAGCAGAGTCTAAATGAGCTCTCCCCTAACATCTAGTGGTGAGCTGTAGAAAAAGACTTCAGAAGCTCATCTCGTTTTGCATGGACCTTGCCTAGGTGCTCAGCATGATGGGACTGCTTGCCCAAATGATCACTTGTGGCTGGTGTTGGAGCCCCAGTCTCCTTGTTATTGGGGCAGGAGTAATAGAGGGTTGTTATCCTTGTTGTGTGAACCGAGGGCAGCAGAACTGTACCTGGCATACCCCAATGGACGGAGCCACCGGTCAGTCCTGGGTCTGGTACTATTCAATATTTTCATTAATGACTTGGATAATAGAGTGGAGAGTATACTTAGAAAATCTGCAGATGAGACAGAGCAGGGAAGAGTTGCAAGCTCTTCAGGATTAGAATTCAAAATGACCTTGACAAATTGGAGAACTGGTCTGAAATCAAATGAGATGAAATTCAAGAAAGACAAGTGCAAAGTACTTCACTTAAGAAGGAAAAAGCAAATGCACAACTACAAAATGGGGAATAACTGGGTGGGTGGAAGTACTACTGAAAAAGATCTGAGGGTCACAGTGAATCACAAATTGAATATGAGTCACCAATGTGATGCAGTCGCAAAAAAAGGCTAATGTCATTCCGTGATGTATTAGCAGGAGTGTCATATATAAGACATGGGAGGTCAATGTCCCGCTCTCATCGGAACTGGTGAGGTCTGAGCTGAAGGACTGTGTCCAGTTCAGGGTTTCACACTTTAGGAACGATATGGTCAAACTGGAGAGAGCCCAGAGGAGAGTAACAAAAATGATCAAAGGTTTAGAAAACCTGACCTCCGAGGAAAGGTTAAAAAACTGGACATGTTTAGTCTTGAGAAAAGAAGACTGAGGGGGGACCTGATAACAGTTTCCTGATATGTTAAGGACAGTTATAAAGCGGACAGAAATCAATTGTTCTCAGTCCCACTGAAGGTAGGACAAGCAGTAATGGGTTTAATCTGCAGCAAGGGAAGTTTAGGTTCGATAGTAGGAAAAACTTTCTAACGATAAGGGAAGTTAAGCTCTGGAATATGCTTCCAAGGGAGGTTGTTGAATCCCCCTTGTCAGCAATTATTAAGAACAAGAAGGACAAACCCCCTGTAAGGGATGGTCCAGGTTTACTTAGTCTTGCCTGAGCACAGAGGGATGGACTTGATGATTTCTCGAGGTCCCTTCTGTTACCTGAAATTGGGCCAGCTAGTAAGCTTGGGGAGGACTAATGACCCACCAGAGTTTGGCAGAAAGCAGCACGTTGATTATACTGATAACTAAGCTCAAAAGAAAGGGGGAGGTCACACTCACACTCAGGGCCGGCTCTGGCTTTTTTGCCGCCCCAGGCAAAAAAGCCACCGGCTGCCCTGCTCCCCTGGCCGGGGGGCCGGCTGGGAGCGGGGCTCGCCTGCGGCCCTGTTGCCCCGGCCGGGACTCCGGAGGGGAGCGCAGCACGGCCGCCCCTCGCTGCCGGCGCCGGTGGGGACAGTGGCTCTCCCGCATCCCTGCTGCCCCGGCGGGGAGCGCAGCACGGCCGCCCCCCGCTGCCCCGGCCAGTGCGCTGGCGGGGAGAGCGGCTCGCTGGTGGGAAGTGCGGTTCTCCCGTAGCCCCGCTCTCCCGGGCGGGGAGCACAGCATGGCTGCTCCACCCCCTCCCCGGCTGGGACGCTGGTGTGGAGAGTGGCTCGCCCACGTCCCCGCTGCCCCGGCTGGGACGCCGGTGGGGTGCATGGCTCGCCCGCATCCCCACTGCCCTGGCGGGGAGCGCGGCAAGGCCGCTCCTCACTGCCCCGGCCGGGGCGCCGGCGGAGAGGGAGGCATGCCCGCTCCCCCGGCAAGAGTGTTGGGGGTTTTTTAAATTAAAAAAAAATTAATAATTAAAAAAAACCCTCAGCGCCGCCCCCCTCCAGGTGCCGCCCCAAGCACATGCTTGGTCGGCTGGTGCCTGGAGTCGGCCCTGCTCACACTCACATACTCACACTCCAGGGCAGGCACAACACTGGAGATGTCAGGATCCTTCAAGGTAAGTGTCCCACAGCGCAGCGATGGACGGTGCGATGAAGGTAAGTCTTCCTTACCGCACGATGGAATGCAACGCGGCAAACCACTGAGCAGGCGGTCTGGGTGAAGGGCCTTCACGGGAGGTACAAGCTTGTGAGTGCACTCCTGAGCACATGGCCCCTTCCCCTTTTATGGACCAGCTCCTCATGGCCTGGGACTAGAGATGACTTGGCTAGTCTAGTTGATCACACTCCACCTCAGCAGTGTCCATGCATTGGGTGTGTGAGCGCTGCCTAATTAGAGTGCCAGACACCTTGTCTACCTGGGAGCTCTTCTGATCTTCCAGCTGTTTAAGCAGCCCATTCATCCCACAAGCATTCCAGGAGGGAGGGGTGGGGGAAAGCCACTTCACAAGATTTCAAAGAGGGAAAGGAGACAAAAAGGGGTATGGGGAGTGTAACAGACCTTTTGAGCATATAGGTTATACATAGCATACAGAAAACTGCTGCTCCTACAACACTCCACTTCTGGATCAATGATCATTACAGTAGCTGTCATTTTAGGGCACAGGTGATCTGTTGCAAATAAACCAAACAATCATAACCAGGTGAATATAACTAAAACCATTACAATTGACTAAACACCAGATATAATATAAACACAAATGCAAACAATCACAATCATTATAATTGGGAATACAATAAAACCATCACCATTACAATAATTGGATACACTGACAAACAAAAAGAGGCCCAATTTTGATGCTGCAATAGCCATCAAACAGTAAAAGTCATCCCTAACCCTTTAATACACACAACAAATAATATTTGTAAGAGTACCGCAGTTAGGGTGACCAGACAGCAAGTGTGAAAAATCAAGACAGGTGGTGGGGGGTAATAGGAGCCTATATAAGAAAAAGACCCAAAAATCGGGACTCTCCCTATAAAATCGGGACATCTGGTCACCCTAACCGCAGTTGTTAATTCTGCTTTACAATACAAGAAAATGTAACTAACAATACAAATGTATCAATAACAAAAATCAACAACAAAATGATTATTAGAGAACCTAACAAAAAATAACCCTGATGCACTGGGGACCAAAGTCTTTCGGACAGAGGTGGATGTGATTGATAATTTGGTTGGAGAGGAGTGAAGTAGAGAGAGGAAAAGGCATTTACCCTGTCTAGTATAGTATCCCCTCCCTCTCTGGACCCAATGCTAGCACAGGACATTCACCAGAGACAGACACAGAACATGCAACACAGAACACTGAACACAGACTTTGTTGCGACACTATAACCATGGTATTTCTATAACTGTTTAGCTGGTACCAGCAGGGGCGGCTCTTACAATTCTGCCGCCCCAAGCAGGGGGGGCGGGGCACCACCCACGACGCAGGCAGTCCCATTCCGGAGCGGCAAGGGGACAGCGGCGGACCTGCTGCCCCTTTGCCGCAGCAGCAGGCGAGACTGGGGCGGCAGTCTGAGTCCCGCGGCGGCAATTCGGCGGCGGGAAGAGCGGACCTGCCGCCGAATTGCCGCCGCGGGACTCGGACTGCCGCCCCCTTCTTGCCTGCCGCCCCAAGCACCAGCTTGGAAAGCTGGTGTCTGGAGCCGGCCCTGGGTACCAGCTTTCCTGACGTTCCAGTCCGGAGGCTGAAAAAGAGAAGCTTAGAAACAAATTAGCACAGTGCTCCCACCGTGGCAGACCCTGCTTGTTTGAATTGTCCATTTTCCCTCCGGGGTTTTATTTATACCACCCAGAGTTTTTGCTATTGCTTGCGCGGAAGTCAACGCGGTCTCTGCCACAGTGTGTCCAGTACTTGGGGCTGCCTCACCCCCTGCCGGCGCAGGCCCATAGTTTCGGACCACCCTTCGGACCGCCGCAACTTGGTGTCTTGGGTCCAGCCATCCGGGGTCCGGATCCGGGGGATCCGGATCATATCAGATATCCCCATCCCAATCATCATATGGCTCCGCACCCCCCCCCCCCGGACTTTCACCCCAACGGCAGCGATCCGGGCTGAATAAGCCCCCCAGACCCTGTTCTCCCGGGCGGACCCCTCCAGGACCAGATCCTTCAGGCAGCTAACTGCCTGGCTCAGAGCAGCATTCTCTATTTCCACCCGCTCCCGCTCCTCCCCTGCTGCCACCACCTCTACTGTGGCTACAGAGAGGGAAGATGCCTGAGCGCTAGCAGTCAGAGCCTGCACCTTCCACATATCCCGTTCCTGCTCCGACTCATGAATTGTGCTCCCAGGTGGAACCGCCCCTGGCATCCAGGGGTCTGCCCCTTTCGTTTGGAGCCATTCTAACAACACCCCGGGCGGCAGTGGCGCTCCCCAAGGGGGCTGTCTTCTCGCTCGGGCTGCTTCACCTTTTTCTTCCCCTTGCCCCACAGTGGCATACTTAGCAGCAGCGTCCTTTTCTCCTGCAGTGGGTTGCTAGCCTATCACTTTTTCACACAGGCTCGAGCCGGACACACCCAAGAGAACACCAGGGGATTTACACCTAATTCTCTCCCTTGCCCTATACCGGCACTCAACCTTTTCTCCCTGCAGTGGGTTGCTAGCCTACCACTTTTTCCACACAGGCTCAAGCCGGACGCGCTCAAGAAACCACCGGGGGGCACCAGGGGACCCCCACTCTTGGGTCAAATCCTCCACTAAGCTGCCTGCATTCTCCACCATTAATGTTACCCGAAATTGGGCCAACTAGTAAGCTTAGGGAGGACTAATCACCTGCCAGAATTTGGCAGAAAGCAGCACATTTATATACAGATAACTAAGCTCAAAAGACGAGGGAGGGAGGTCACGGGGGGATTGCATACGCACACTCCCAGGACTGGCACGCCACTGGAGATGTCAGTAAGTGTCCCGCAGCGCAGCGATGGATGGTGCGATGAAGGTAAGTCTTCCCGAGGCACGATGGAATGCAACGCTGCGAACCACTGGCCAGGTGGTCCGGGCGAAGGGCCGTCACGGGAGGTACAAGCTTGTGAGTGCACTCCTGAGCACATGGCCCCTTCCCCTTTTTAGGACCATGGCCTGGGACTAGAGATGACTTGGCTGTGTCTGGTTGGTCACACTCCACCTCAGCAGTGTCCATGCATTGGGTGTGTGAGCGCTGCCTAATTAGAGTGCCAGACACCTTGTCTACCTGGGAGCTCTTCTGATCTTCCAGCTGTTTAAGCAGCCCATTCATCCCACAAGCATTCCAGGAGGGAGGGGTGGGGGAAAGCCACTTCACAGGTATTGAAAGAGGGAGAGGAGACAAAAGCGTGGGGGGGAGTGTAACAGACCTTTTGAACATACAGGTTATACAGAGCATACAGATCACTGCTGCTCCTACAACACCTTCCAGCCCAACATTTCTGTGATTCTATGATTATCAACATTCCCACACTCCTCACACAGCCCTTTCAGCTATTGTGCATTAACCTCTAGGAGATCACAGGGGAGACACGTGGGCACAGGGCAGAACAGAGCATTGGCAGATTCCACCTGTGACAGGTGAGAGCTTAAACACGATGCACTCTGGGGTGGGATAGAAAATGGATTTTTTTCCCATTTGAAAATTTAAATGAATTTCCATTGAAAATTTCAACAATACAGTTTTAACTTTTCATTGAAAAACTGATAACCTGAAAACTGTATGTGGGGACGGGGGGAGGGGGAGAGGAAATGTCAGGTTTTGGCAAATGAAAATGGAAACTTTTACCTGAAAAATTCCAAAAAGAGAAATGTTTTGGGTCTTTTGATTTTCCAACAAAAATTCAGAAATGTTTAAAGAGGGCAGAGACTCCACAAATAAATAAATAAATAAATTAAACAGAACATTTGGTCAAAAATTTAGTTTTGTACTGAAAATGGTCTTAATGTAAAATTCGCAGCTGGCTTTGAATCTGTTGTTTCCTCAGTGCCATTGGTATGCATGGTGCTGTACAGTTGGGTATCATACAGCACAATCCCTGCCCTGACAATCTGTCATGGGTTATACTTTTGACTTAAGGGTTAAACCTCCCAGCATCCTTTGCTAAAGTCTGTCCTGGATAGGTCTGCTCGGTCACTCTGTCAGTGTCAGTCTTGGGTACGCACCAGATCTGAACACCCCATTATTAACCTTCCTGAAATCTCTGCCAAGACCAACAGCTCCACCTCATCCCTCTTCCCCATTCCCCATTAGATGGCTCAGTCACCCCAGATCAAGCATCTTCTTCCCCTCCTCAGTCACACTCTGGATCATTGTCTGTGGTACCTATTGTGCTTCTGGTCTCAGAGGGAGAGTCCCCACACCCAGATTTTGGGGGAGTTTAGAGCCCCCTGTGTGGCCTGAGGCTGTATCTATCATGGGCCCAAACTCAAACCCCAAGTCCACATCCCCAAATGCTAGAGAAGGTCAGATTAGGACTGAGATGGAACTAAACCACATGGCCCATCTCCAATTGCTCTGTCCCAGTCCAAAATCTCCCTTCCCTCTGGTCCTCTCTTTCACTGATCAGTCACAACCATCTTAGTGTTTAGAAATGTGAGCCAGTTTGGGGTCTTTAAAACGAGAGGGGACGTCTCTTTCTACCAGACAGGCTCTAGCTCAGCCATAAGTTAGCAGCTCAATGCAGGGGTCCCTGGGGGAGGCTCTCTGGCCTGGGCTGTGCAGACGCTCTGACTAGATGGTCCCATTGGTCCCTTCTGGCCTTTAAATGCACAACTACGAAAATAAACTGCCTTGGAAACCTCATGAGAACAGACTAAATGGAGATATCTATCTATCTATCTATCTATCTATCTATCTATCTATCTATCTATCTATATTCAATCCCACATCACAGCGTGTGATTCACCTCCGCTTCGCTGGGCTGCTAGCTCGGGGTCAGGTCTGGGGAGAGCTCACTGCTGGCTGGGCCAGGGAAGAGGCATCTTCACAGATGATTCTGCAGACTCTGCAGATGCTCAGAGCCCTGTCGGTTGCATCCTGCGGTTCCCGCCCTGCACAGCTGCACAGAGCAGCCAGACTGTGTGTGCAGCGACTCACTGAGCCGGGGTCATGGTCACGGCACAGACTCTCCTCTCCCTTCCCTCTTCTGAGCAGCGCCTGGTTCCTTTCTAGACCAGCAGTGTCTGGCTCCATCAATAACCCCTGCAGGGCTGGCGAGACAGGTCTAATTCTGCCCTGGGGTTTGGGCCAGAGGAAGGGAGGCAGGATCTAACCCAATAGAAATAGGGGGTGGGACTCTCTGTGAGATCAATTAAATCCCCTGCAGCAGATTTTCCAGCTTGTGTCTCTGACATTTTCCCTCATTCCCAGTCCCATCCCATCCAGGCTCTTCCTCTCTTTGGCTGAAATAGCCCAGGGTCATTGGCCTTCCACCCAGGGTCATTGTCACCCACTCCACCCCTTCCCCCAAGCTGCTGCCCCTGCCTTGCCTCTTCCTTGCCTTTTTCTGAGCACACCCATCCCTGCTCCTCCCCCTCCCTCCTGTAGCGTTCTACACCCTGCTAAACAGCTGTTTACGGTGGGTGGGAGGCGCAGAGAGGGAGGGAGGGGGAGGAGTTAATTAGTGGGGCCCTAGACAGTCAAGAGGCATTGGGGGCGGGGGCTTGGCTGCCGGTGGGTGCTGAGCACCTGCTAATTTTTCTCCAGGGGTGCTACAGTCCCAGAGTACCCACGGAGTCGGCACCAATGCCTCCTGTATAACACCGGCAGGAGAACTGCCCCAAAATCATTCCTAGAGCTTCTATTTGAGAAAAACATTCACCCTTGATTTAAAAACTGCCCATGAGGGAAAATCCACCACAGCCCATGCAAAGTTTTTTCCATGGTTAATTATCCTCACTGTTAAAAATGTACAGCTTATAGTTTATATAGCTTCCAAGATAAGATAAGATAAGATAGATAAACGGAAAAACGGTGTCTTATACCAGACCCAGGTGTGCACAGGGACTTATATTGATATAAATATAGTGCTATAAATTCACCCTGTAGCTGATGTCAGATAGTTTCCCCGGAAGTACTATAGCGGCAGGGGTTCTGTGTTTCATGGGCAGCTGCTGGGTCGAGTCCATCCGCTTTGGGAACATGTCAGGGTGCCCACAGCTTTCACACAGCCGCCTCTATTGCCTCAGCAGGAAATAATCAATGTTCACCCCGCAGGGAAGGTCGGGGCAGCTGAGAACTGGACTGGCCGCTCGGCGTCCACACAGTGTGGTTGGGCCAGAGGAGCTTTATCAAAAACTCCCCATCACAGCTGGCACTTGATGCAGTCTCACCTGAGGGCCTAGGATAGAACGGGCTGTGGGGACGCAGCCCCTTGCACCATACAGCTGGTCTCACACACAGATTCGGCACATGCATAATTGGCACAAGTACTTCTGGCCAAACCCTCCAAAATGGCCAGAAGTGGATTTTGGGAGTCCAATTTGAGACAGCTTAAGGGCTGACAGACTATACTGAGGCCCCTCTTGCTGGAAATCAGCCGCTTTAAGGTGGCTTAACTTGGGCCCCCCAATTCACTAATTGTTTTTGAAAGTCTTGGTCTCTGTGCTTAACGATGTGATAAACCAAGCACCGTATTTAACAATAATTATCTATCTATCTATCTGTCTGTCTGTCTGTCTGTCTGTCTGTCTGTCTATCTATCTATCTATCTATCACAGGCTCTGTGCAACTGACTCCTTTCAAGTCTCTGCTAACGCACTAGTGAGAGAGGAGCCCTGGTCATTTCTTCCCTGTCTGGAGCCGTCTCTCTGCTCCTTTCTGTGGTATTGAGGCAGCTGCAGGGTCTGTACAGCAGGGGGAACTCACTCTACACATGCTCTTGCTTCGCGTATTAGCTGCCTTTGCAGCTCAGGGTTGCAGGGTCAGTTCCCCTTCTTCACATCCTGCTATGCACAGTTCATGATCCTGTCATCAACCTCCTATTCACCCTCCCCCGCTCCCCCCAAGTGGAGACGTTCCCTGTTCCTGCTCATTGGCTGAGCTACAAGCCGCACACGGCTGCAATCCGAGGGTGCCAGATGCTCCGAATGAATCACAGTCTCCAGGGATCACTCGGGAGTAGAGCTGCTAAAATGTTATGATAAAAAAATGAGCATTTTTAAAAAGGGAGAGGTTTTGTCAAACATTTTGATTTTTTCCAACATTTCCATTTATTCAAAGAAAAGTTTAAAATATTGTTGGGGTTTTTTTTTAAGTAATAAATGGATTTTTTAAAAATAACATTTTCATTTTTTCACATGATTTTTTAAAAAGATTTCACATTTTGGATTCCCTGTCCATCCCTTTTTTCCATTTTTTCACCCAAAAAAAGGGAAAAAAGGGGGGGAAATTATAAAAACAAATATTTTTTCAACAAGAATTTGAAAAAAAATTGTTTAAAAACAATTGCAAAACATATTTACCCTTTTTCACACTTCTGTCTTCTGGGCAGGTACCTTTGAAAAGGTAGTCTCCAGCTGTGCTCCACTGACCATCCACTATACATCTTAGTTCCCTCAGCCATCCCCAAATATTTGAGCTCCCCCGAAACCTTCCCTGTCCAGCTGCTCTGCAGAGCCAACTCCATCCCAGAGATGAAATGTGCCCAGCCACCATCCCAGGTCAATCCACTTCTGCATCAATTCTATTCTGCAAAGCTGATCTCCAAAACTGCTCTGCCCTGCACTCCTGACAGATTTCCCTTGGGGCCCTCGGCTGTTTGGCTTCCTGCAGAGATATTTACATCTATTCATTCACAAGATTTTCTTTCTTTCCCGTGTTTCATTGGCCTTTTGCCCTGGTTCCCCTACTTGCTTAGTCACACTGATTCTGGCTCCCCACCTGCTCAGAGGTCACTTCTTGATGCTCTTTCTCAACTGCCTTGTGTTCTTCCCCATCCGGTAGTGTCCTGGTACCTGTCTCTCTGCAGGGACAGCAGACCACTCAGGAGCCCAGAATGGGGAGCGGGGGCAGTCAGAGCTGCACAGGCAGAAGTGGCTGGGGCTGGGTGTCCTCTGGGGATGGAATTCAGCCTTGTGTAGAGGGTCCTGCATGAGGCCCAGATCCCATCTATGTTCCCTGTAAGCACAGAAGGAATCGCCCTCTGGCGGGAGCTGGGTCCTTCTCACCAGGGACTGGAGACCAGGGTGGAGGCAAAAGGTTCAGGCTCCTCCAACATCCCAGGCCCCCCACAATGACCCAGTGACCTTTCACCCTGACCCTGCTGTGCCTTTAGCCAGGGGCTGTCTCTGTCCCCAGGCAGTGAGATGGGATGGGAGGCATTTCCTCAGTGATATTATTAGACTCAAGCAAAAGTAAACCAGGCCTCTTCGGTTCTAAATTCTCCAGCCCTAAATAGAGACGCTGCGGTTCGGGTGGGGAAGGGGGGTGGCGTGGGGCAGGAAACAGGGAGCGGTGATGAACATCAGACCTGAGGAGGGGACAGAGCAGGTCAGACAGAGGCTGCGGCATCTCTGCTGCCTGAGTCCTACAGACCCCAGGGGGCCTGGGAACAGGGAGAGGTGCTGCCTGGAACATCCAACCCTGGGCAGCAGACGGGGCAGATCGGAGCAAAGAGACAGGCTGGAGCTTCCCTTCTCCTGAAGTCAGACAGGGCAGTGGGGGCAGGTGGGAGCAGGAGCGACTGTGGATTGTCCCCTCCCGATGCTGTCAGGAGCAGAAGCTGCAGGGCTGTTTTCATCCAGATTGGTTCCCCACACCATCCCAATGATCTTGTCTCTGTGCCTCTCGCTTTCCGGTGAGTATCCAGCAACCCTGAGCTAATTTGTAGCAGGTTTGGAGGAAAGTGAGAGCAGCACCTGGCCCAGACTGTCAGCAAATCCTCTTTAGTGGGAGAGAAATGGGAACCAATGTAAACACTGAGTGTGAGAGTTCCTGGGCCAGATCCCCAGCTGGTGTAAATCAGTGTCGCTCTATTACAGTCAATGCCAGTTTATGCCAGCTGGGGTTCTGGCCCTCTAGAGAGCTGAAGGGAAAGTTGGTTCCAACTCAGCCAAGGTCTCTGTGTGTGAGGAATCTGACATGCCCCAGATCTAATGTCCTGCCAGGTTTGCTTCTTCATCAAAACACAAATCAGGAATTTATTTCCCTATCTATTAAAGGCCTTTTTTATCCCTCAGGAGGGCCATTAGAAAAGGGGGAGATTTTATCTCCAACACTAACCCCACGTCACCTTTCTGTTCCCAGCGCTGAGTCCCAGCAGCCAGGAGATCTGCTCAGCTCCCGGTGAGTCCGTCTGTCTGTCCCCAGACACTCACCCCTTTATCTATCATGCCAGAGAGGTTTGTATTGATAGAAAACATTTCCAGACTCCAGACACCCCTCTCAGGGATCAGGGCCTCATCGCGCCGGGTGCTGCCCAACCCTTAAGGGAAGCTCTGGTCCCTGCCCCCGAAGAGCTTTGAGTCTCAGATCTGACATTATCCCCCCCGGTACCAGCTGTGCTGAAATAAGAGGCTGCACCAGAGACTTTGTGCAGAGCCCGCAGCCCTTGAGCAAGCAGAGTTCCTCCTGCCCTGCCCCATGGAGGGGTTTCAGGACTACGGAGCGACCTGCCCTGTGCTCCATGCATTTGGGCTATCCTGGCCGTCGCTCTCACAGGGCCATGCATCCCACACGGCATTCACACCCCACTCAGCATGGTCTCTGCTACCCCACTCTTGCATTCAGTTACATTAGCAGCCGTGCCTTCCCAGAATTCCCTAGCACTACTCGAGGATTGTGGGTGATTGCACAGTGACCTCACAGTTGCCCAGGGAGATTGTGGGAAGAGAGGACAAACTCTCCAGACTGCTGCAATCCCCAAGTGGAACATCCCAGGCTACCCAGGGGGCTATTCCATAACTCCTCCACAGCCAGTGATCTACTTACCAGCTGCAATCTGCTTCCACGGCAACCAACTTCCTTTAGCAAACTGCTCCCTGGGCTCCCCCTGAAACTGGCACCTCTGACAGCCCCATTGACGGCTTCCACCCATTCCCCTTCACAGGTGCTCTCCCTGCCCCAATCTTCTACCTGAACCAGACATTCCCCTGGGAAGGGGACTCCGTGCTGCTCCAGTGCTCCGTGTTCTCCCGGGCCACAGCTACCCGCGTCGTCTTCTGCAATGACGGGGAGGAGATTTCATCCCAGAGGGGTTTGGAGGAGAAGCTCACCTACAACTATGTCCATGAAGTGTCCAGGGGCAGCTCTGGGAATTACTCCTGCGCGTATGAAATCAAGCAGAGCAACAACTGGGTGAATGGATCCCAGCTTAGCCCTGCCAAGTACCTCAGTGTCACTGGTAAGGGGGTGATTGGCAGAGAAAGTACAATTGTCCATGCAATGGCAGAGAGAGAATCTAGAGCCAGACAGCGGAACGACAGGGGTGATGGGCAGAAGAAGTAGGTTGTTTTCCTCTGTGTGTACCTATATGGAGACATTATATCCACTGTCTGCTCCCAGAGACAGCAGTGGGAGGTTGGCTGGCTCTGGGGGAAGATACTGGTTAGAGGCGGTGTAGCCGAGCATATAAAACTGGCACATTCCCCGTGAAAGGAACTAAGATAAAGTGGATGAGACTGTAGTTTGCCATTTTAGAGTCATCTGCTCTGTTCCCAGTTCTGCTCCAGTGACCCTGTGTAATCCTTCGTTAGCCATACAAGGGTGAATGACCAGTGTTACCTATACCATAGGTGTATGAGCTCTTACTAGTACTAGGGGCTGTGACGAGCACAGAGAAGTTTCTAACACTCAGTGGAAGAGATGAGCCTAGAGCACAGGGTCTCCTGGCTTGTAGCTGAGTGCCACCCCCCAGGCTCCAGGAAATCTCATGGGGAGTCCATGCCCCCCCCCCAACTTCTACACAGAGAATCATAGAATCTCAGGGTTGGAAGGGACCTCAGGAGGTCATCTAGTCGAACCTCCTGCTCAAAGGAGGACCAACCCCAACTAAATCATCCCAGCCAGGGCTTTGTCAAGCCTGACCTTAAAAACCTCTAAGGAGATTCTACCTCCCTCCTAGGTAACCCATTCCAGTTCTTCACCACCCTACTAGTGAAAAAGCTTTTCCTAATATCCAACCTAAACCTCCCCCTCTGCAACTTCACACCATTACTCCTTGTTCTGTCATCTTCTACCACTGAGAACAGTCTAGACCCATCCTCTTTGGAACCCTCTTTCAGGTAGTTGAAAGCAGCTATCAAATCCCCCCTCATTCTTCTCTTCTGCAGGCTAAACAATCCCACTTCCCTCAGCCTCTCCTCATACGTCATGTGCTCCAGCCCGCTAATCATTTTTGTTGCCCTCCGCTGGACTCTTTCCAATTTATCCACATCCTTCTTGTAGTGTGGGGCCCAAAAATGGACACAGTACTCCAGATGAGGCCTCACCAGTGCCGAATAGAGGAGAATAATCACATCCCTCGATCTGCTGGAAATGCCCCTACTTATACAACCCAAAATGCCATTAGCCTTCTTGGCAACAAGGGCACACTGTTGACAGAGGGACAGGGCTGCCAAAGTTCCATGGGGGTATGTGACACTCGGCAGGTCTAATGGATCCAGTGTGAGCCCGTTGGGAGAGGTTTCCATTCAGAGAACTGTCATGTCCCATTTGACTGGTGAACGGGGCTGGGCGCAGCCATCGCAGCCGGCTTTCTCACATGCTAACTGTCACCTGGAGGCACTGACAGGCCCAGATGCTCCTTGTCCCCTTTGCACAGGCTAGGCGAGCAGCAGTGGGGAGGAGTCAGACCCCACAGCTCACGGAGACACTCTTGGGCCAGACCCCGGGGATCCAAGCCCGGCTCTGTCCCCCCAGCTCTCCCCTTGCTTCATAGAGACTTTGGGCCAAACTCTCCCCTGGGGTAACTCCTCTGCCTGCAGGATTTACACCAGGCGGAGACCCAGTGCTCTGTAGTGAAATCCGGCCTGTGCAGCAGGGCCGGTGCAAGGATATTTTGCACCCTAGGCGAAACTTCCAGTTTGTGCCCTCCCTCCCCCGCCCCATCCACTCCCTCCCACTCCCTGCCCCCCCAAAGAACCCCCAACCCACCCAACTGCCCCTGCTCCTTGTCCCCTGATCACCCCCTCCTGGGACCCCTGCCCCTAACTGCCCCCCAGGATCCCACCCCCTATCTAAGCCTCCTTTCTCCTTGTACCCGACTGCCCCCTCCTGATACCCCTCCACCCTAACTGCTCCCCTAGAACCCCATCCCCTACCTGTCCACTGACTGCCCCAACCCCTCTCCACACCCCTGCCCCCTGACAGACCCCTGGGACTCCCACACCTATCCAACTGCTGCCTGTCCCCTGACTGCCCCCCCTCAGTATCCCCCAACCCATCTAACCCCCTCTGCTTCCTGTCCCCTGACTGCCCCAACCCATCTACCCCCCGATCCATCCAACCCCGCTGCTCCCTGACTGCCCCCTCCAGAGACTCAGTGCCCCTTCTCCAACTGACCGCACGCTATCATAGACACGCTGCTGGCCACACTGCTGGCCTGGCTTCCCTGCCATGCTGGACTGCAGGGGAGGGGGGAGCAGGGCAGGGAGGGAGGAGGAGGGGAGGGGCGGAGCTCAAGAGTTACCAGAGGCCCTGATGCCTGTGGCCGGCCGGCGATCTGGGCTGTCTGGGGAGCGGCTGTTCCCCACGAGTGGCGCTACCATTTTTGCAGGGCTGCTGCCCCGCCTGCGTACACCCTGCTGGCACCTCCATGGCTGGGGCTTACTGCTGCTGCAAGCGCGACGCTCCGGCTCTAAGCGCCCCAGGCAGGGGGAGGGGAGGCTGGGAGCAGCCCCCAGGCAGGGCGCCATTTTTTGGTGCCCCCCTCAGCACTGGGCGTGAGCAGGGCCTAGGCCTGGTGTTGCCCCAGGCACAGGGCAGCTGGGGAATGTCGCCCATGCACAAAACCTCATCACACAACCCGCTCTGCCCACCAGGCGAGCCCCAGGCTGTCTGAAGGGTGCAGGTGTCTCTTGCACATTCAGATCCCAGGGAGTGCTCCACAGACAAGCTTATCTGACTGGGGGGCAGGGAAATCCTGGCTCAGGGCTTCCTGGGGCATTTTCACCCCCACGGAGCTTCGACCTCAATGCCAGGTGCCAGGGATCAGTGAAATGAGGGTTTGTTAAATGGACAGTGACGTCCTCGCTGAGTCTGCAGTGGGGAAACTCAGTGTGACAGTCAGAGCAAGGGAGAAAGTCCAGGGACCAGCCCCTCGGCTGGTGTAAACTGGAAGAGCTCTATGGACTCCAATGGAGGGATGCCAATTTGCTCTACCGGGGGATCTGTGCCCAGTGACTCCAGCAGAGTGATGCTGATTTAGACCCATGACGGATCTGGCCCCAGTGGCTGGCAGAACTGCTCTGTCTGTCGCTGGGAGACGCGTCCCTGAGGAGGCTGCAGGCGTCTCTCCCACACGGTGTGATTCTCTTTGCCCTTGTCCCACAGGCAGCAGGAGCAGCAGCGGAGGAGGGGAGGAGCCGACCCGCACAGGTACCGGGCTATTGCTCTGTCACACCCTGATTATCAGAGCCCGGCTCTGTGCCCCCAGCTCTGACCTCAGGGCATATAGTCTGGGACAAACTCCCCGCCGGGTGGGTAACTCCTTGGACTGCAGCACCATCACCCTGGATGCGCTGTGCTGTGCTGGTGCAATTCCCCCAGGACAGAAGAGTAGTATAGCCCCATGACATCATTTACGTCCCACTTCCACCCTCTCCTGAGGACACAGCTGGTTCCAAGGCCTCGAGCTGCCCCTGTGCCCAGGGCAGGGTCACCCCGGCGGAGAGCTGTGAGTCACACTGGAGAGGGGTGACAGGGTCTGGGCTTCTGAGTCTGTTGCTTGCTCTTGTGAGGCCTTTGCACAGAGTTCCGGTGTTGTCTGAGCAAACCTGGGTGGTTCCCTGCTCCTGTGACACCTCTGGGCTGCTCTCGGCAAAGGGAGGAGCCGCCCCAAGAGCCTCCATCACTTTGGCCCCCCGTCGGGGGAACGTGACCGCCTGCAGCATGATCCCCACCTTAGGCCTCCGGGAGCTCACAGGGGGGGGTCACCGTTACATAGCAGCTGCTCTGTGTCTGGTGTTGGCACTGCAGTTCCACACATCTACGCCATATCCCTTTCCATGTTGCAGGGCTGGACATGTCTCTCATCATCTGGGCTGCCCGTTGTACCCTAGTCCTGCTACTCCTGGTGTCTGCACCCATCATCACCTTCATGCTGGAGAAACGGGGCCTGTCTGAGCCTGCGGGGCTGGAGGAGACTTGTGTGGGGAGCATCAGGATTGTGGGGGGGAAGTAATGGGGGATCCCCATTGACCAGCTGTGAGCAGCGGAGATACCAGTGACCAGCTCTGAACAGATGTTGGGGAGACATCATAGGTCAGTGCTTCACAATAGGCCCCTGCAATAACATAATTTTCCCAGTATTTGAAATGTAATAATAAAGAAAATGTCATCTATATTTTGCCACTCTCAGTTTTTTTGTTTGTAGCAGGGTTTTTCATGTATATACTTAGCTAATTAATTAGTGTTAACTAAGTAATTCCACAGTCCAACAGATGAGAAAATGTCTCCATCTCTGGCCAGAGAACAGAGATCGGGGCTAATGTGCGTGTGGTGCAGGGGTGTTTCCCAACATTCGAAGGACACATGGCTCCTTGGATGTCTCACATCTACACAGAGCCTTCAGCGATACACACCTAGCTGTATTTCACATCCGGGAATGTCGATGGTGGGGCCAG
This sequence comes from Chelydra serpentina, assembly GCA_037349315.1. Taxonomy (NCBI): domain Eukaryota; kingdom Metazoa; phylum Chordata; order Testudines; family Chelydridae; genus Chelydra; species Chelydra serpentina. Next base: position 1,044,375 of record JBAIAC010000046.1, on the reverse strand, counting down.
GGTTCCATTATGAGGTTTATAGACAATGTGCAATTCTAAAAATAGGGCAGCAGAGATAACAAGAAACCCCTGGAAATATTTTATCTCTGACCCCAGCAACCTTGTCCAGGTGAAGGCACCTTCCCACCCACTAGACGGGGCTTGATACCAATCCCATTGGAAAACTCCATTTTACCTATTGTTTCCAGTCACTCATTCATGCCAGTATCTACAAGCCAAAAATTATGAGGTCCAGTGGAACCCAGACTTTCCGTAGAAACTTCACATGATGCACTTTGGTGAACCGTCTCTAAACTTAGGGCAATAAACCCTCCTCCACCAAAAAAAAAGACAAAACTCAGTAGAAGTAAAATGAAGGCTGGCAGAAGTCCAGCAGCAGAGTGGGGGGTATTCAGTTTATTACACTGAAAGCAGCATGTAGGATTACCTGCCTTGTGAGCAGGTGGCATGTGTGTGCATCTGGTGCAAGGAGCTCCTGGCTGTCAGAGACCAGGTACAGGCTTTGGAGACCAGAGGGGCTGACCTGGAGGAGCCAAGGGAGACAGAGAGGTACATAGAGGAGACTTTCTGGAACACAGTGGAGCAGTCCCACCTGCAGTCTGACAGCCTCTGTGCTGTTGAGGTGGATGAAAGTCTCAGGGAAGGAGAACAACCGAGTAGAGCAGAGGGAAACGATCCCATAGTTGGGACCCTCCTTACAGAAGGCATCAGGGTGTCCTCTCACACTGAGGATGAGGTGAATTGCCTGATGGGTGTGAAGTTTGTGGATCTCACAAGACTTCTAGACAGGCTTATGTGTAGTGCTGGGGAGGAGCCTGAGGTACCAGTGATATAGAGAAAGGTAAGAGAGAAATCCTGGAGACCAAATTTAGGCTGCTAGGTATGAGCTTGAAATCCACGGCCTCCATGGGAGCATTCTCTGAAATGCTCCCAGTTCCATGCGCAGGGCCAGTTAGACAGGCAGAACTGCAAGGTCTCAATGCGTGGATGAGAGGATGGTGTAGGGAGCAGGGTTTTAGATTTATTAGGAACTGGGGAAGCTTTTGGGATGGGGGGAGCCTATACAGGAAGGATGGGCTCCACCTAAACCAAAGTGGAACCAGATTGCTGGCACTTAAAATTAAAAGGTCGTAGAACGATTTTTAAACTAAGGGCTGGGGGAAAGCCGACAGGTGTGGAGGAGCATGTGGTTCAGACATCCCTTAGGGGAGGATCTATAAATGGAGATTCCCTATGTCCTAATAAGGAGGAGGGGATGGAAAATGATAAAATACAGGGAGGCTCTGATGAGAAACAGTCAAATGAAAAAAAAGTCCCATTCAATTAGTCATGCAATAGGGGACAGCCAAAAAAATAACTAGTTTTTAAAATATTTATATACCAATGCTTGAAGTCTAAATAATAAGATGGGTGAACAAGAGTGCCTAGTATTAAATGAGGATATTGATATAATAGACATCACAGAAATCTGGTGGAATGAGGATAATCAATGGGACACGTAATACCAGTGTACAAAATCTATCGGAAGGACAGAACAGGTCGTGCTGGTGGGGGAGTGGCATCATATGTGAAAGAAAGCGTAGAATCAAATTAAATAAAAATCTTAAATGAACTAAATTGTACTATATGTTAGGATATAGATATTTAGGCCTGTCTGTAAAGGCCTATACTTTGAGAATTTAGGTATATGTTTATTATTTAGCTAATTATAGAGCAGTGGTTCCCAAAAGTGGGGTTCGTGAACCCCTGGGGGTTTGCAAAATGTTACAGGGGGTTCTTGGGAAAAAATTCCCTAATGGCAGATAGAACTGTCCCTAGGGACCCTGGGCAGCATGGAGCCAGCATCCCGGAGCCCCTGGACTTCCAAGAGCTAAGCAGATCAAAGCAAGCAAATCTATTACATTGAGGAGATTTAAACTTCAAGACTCCTTATAAAGAATGGAAAGGGAGGTGAATATTTTTTGCTGTTTTTAAAATTAAATAAGCAGCTCGTATTGTTTTTAAAATTATTATGAAGAACAAGTTTAAGCTTTGTTGTACTGGACTGCTCAAGACCTGAATGCTTGTGTAGGAGGAACTCTGAGTTGGCTTCTTAAATACCCTTATGCTGTTTCACATCTGATACTCTTTGATGAAACATAGGAGCCTTGTCATATAACAGTCTTATTCAAAGTTATACAAGCTAGGAAAGTGAGATCTTGGAAGCATGTTGCCATTTTTATAATGTAATAAAAATACTGTAATGATAAATAATAATCAGTAATAAATAGTGTATAATAAGCATGTCATAAAAACAAATTTTATATTTATAAGATTAATACTTTTATAATTTGCATTCAGATAAAGGAGAAAATAAATCCCTGGAAATATTCATTTTTAGGAGGGGGTTCGCGAGACTTGACATTTTAGTGAAAGGAGTTAACAGGTTGTTAAAGTTTGAACCACTGTTATAGAGGTATGAAAGAATTAAAATGACAGTTCATAGGCCTTTTTTTTACTGTGACAGTGTGAGGCCCTGTTTTTAGTCTAAGATTTTTGGCTAAACAACAGAGGCAGCCATAAGCTGGAAAGTGTATGGTCACATTTTTACATTTTAAACTAGTTACATTGAAATAAGGTGCTATTGGGCTGTTAGGAATACAATTTTGTTCTGATAATTACCTCCAGAGAAAGGGAAGAGCTTAGAAAATTTAAAGGAAGCTTAGTTTCATAGCATCCTGTTTGTCAAGAACTTACTTATTAATAGCTGGGGTGTGAATTTTTTTGGGGGGTGTTTTATTACTGTAGTCCCCGTTTTCCTATTGTTTGTATAATTTTTGTCTGGTTTTGTGATTGTTTATGTATGCTGCATAATTAATTGTTCTGGGTGTAAACTAATTAAGGTGGTGAGATATAACTGGTTAGATAACTATGTTACAATATAAAAAGAAAATAAGAAAGAAAGAAATACTTGTGGCACTTTAGAGACTAACAAATTTATTTCGGCATAAGCTTTCGTGGGTTAGAACCCACTTCATCGGATGCATGGAATGGAACATACAGTGGACAGATATTTATACAGTCAGAGAAACATGATAAGGTGGAAGTGCCTATACCAATTGTAACAAAGTTCCTCCTTTACCTTGGTGAGTCCTGCGCTTATTGGTGGATTTTGATCGCCTCAGAGATCTTCCCCTCTGGTAGAACCCACAGTCAAATTCCTCCTGTGTTTGATCAGGAGTTGGGAGGTTTGGGGGGAACCCGGGCCCACCCTCTACTCCGGGTTCCAGCCCAGGGCCCTGTGGATTGCAGTTGTCTATAGGGTTTCCTGTAACAGCTGCGTGACAGCTACAACTCCCTGGGCTACTTCCCCATGGCCTCCTCCCAACACCTTCTTTACGCTTACTGCAGAACCTTCCTCCTGATGGTCCGCTGATGCTTGTACTCCTCAGTCCTTCAACTCTTCTCCCTCTCAAGTCCTTGTGTGCCTCTTGCTCCCAGCTCCTCATACCCCACACCACAAACTAAAGTGAGCTCCTTTTTAAACCCAGGTGCCCTGATTAGCCTGCCTGTCTTAATTGATTCTAGCAGGTTCTTTTTAATTGGCTCCAGGTGTCCTAATTAGCCTGCCTGCCTTAAATTGGTTCCAGAAAGTTCCTGCTTGTTCTAGTGCAGCCCCTGCTCTGGTCACTCAGGGAACAGAAAACTATTCATCCAATGGCCAGTATATTTGCCTTCTATCAGACTTCTGTACCCCACTTGTCTGGGTCTGTCACAGTTGCTAGTGAATATGCCCTCAATTATACTCTTGCACAAACATATCTCCTCAACCAACACCCAGCTGCTGACAAGCAACAAACCCCTCCAGGTGCTGTTATCACCCAGCCCAATAGCATGTGGAGCCTCACACACCCAGCTAGATTGCATGAATGCTCCCCGAGCCACTCACAAATCACACAAAGAAATGCCCCAGCCAAATCCCCCCAGCTCCCCTGCGTTGCACACCAGAGACAGAAGAGAGAGCGTAGCAGGGAAGCAGAGTTCCAGCTGGCCGCTAGCCTAGCCAGTGCCAGAGGGCAGCGCACAATACGCTCCATGGCAGAGGTAAGCTCCAAGGAAGGATTTCAAGGAGGGGAAGGTGGTGGCTTTGTGAATGTTGATGGGAGTTGTTTCCATGCATGGCAGCAGTGTGGGAGAAAGCGCGGAGGTGCTCGAGGGGACAGGCCGACATTCAAGGCTGCCATTGTTGGCGGAGCACGAGCTGACGGCTTGATGAACTACTAGGTCTGACAGTGAATACGTTATCTAACACCACACATCCCCCCAGCACAGACCAGGCCTGTGCGTTCAGCGTCCTGTGCTGGGTTCACACATGTTCTAACAACGTGATGTCCCCTGGAGACGAGGCTTGAAAGTGTCTGAGCCCAGCTAGGCTCAGCTACACCGCACTGCCAGACTGAGAGCTCTCTGGGGCACGGACAGTCTCTCAGGGTCTGTATGTGCAGCACCTGGCACAATGGGGCCCTGATCTCAGTTGTGATCTGTGCAACACCCAGCGCAACGGGGGTACCGATCTCAGCTGGGGCCTCTAGGTGTTATAGAATCATAGAATCTCAGAGTTGGAAGGGACCTTAGGAGGTCATCTAGTCCAACCCCCTGCTCAAAGCAGGACCAATCCCCAATTTTTGCCCCAGATCCCTAAATGGCCCCCTCAAGGATTGAACTCACAACCCTGGGTTTAGCAGGCCAATGCTCAAACCACTGAGCTATCCCTCCCCCCGGAGGGATACATGTTACTGTAATACATGTTATAATAACAACCAGGGAGGCACCTTCCATTTAGATCTCTGAACCAAATGACCACCCCACCCCACCCCACACTTCTGGCCTGGCAGGCCCTCCTTCAAGGGACATCAGCAGGGCAGGGCTGTGAGGCCCTTTTGAAGAGGCACCAAATCACACATGTGCCCCATCACACCCTCCAGGGAAAGGCCACAAGGCACCCAGCTGGCCACACCATGCAGTGAGGGGATAACGGGGCTGAGCAGTGACTCACACCCACCATCAGGATTTTTTCAGCACTGATGGGAGGTGGGAACAGACGATGTGTGTGTGTGTGTGTGGGGGGGACATGATCCCAGGGGAAGGAGCATGAGCAACCTAAGAGTGAAGGATCGGGGGGATATAACAGAGAGGAACCTACTTTAAGGATTCAGCGTCTCCCAGGAGATGCCATGCAGCAAGCCAGGAGTCCCAGCCCCACACAGAGAGCCCATGGAACTGAACTGAAGTGTCGGGGCAGAGGGGGAAATGGATCCCGGAGCTGTGTGTGAACTCTGACCGGGGGAAAGTGAAAGCACCAGGGCACCTGTCACACATTAACCAGGATGAGGCAATATCTTTTTTTGAACCAACGTCTGTTGATGAACGAGACAAGCGTCTGAGCATTCAAATACTGCAACCAACACATTAACCTGGCAGTGGTATTATCTGGCCAGGATCCAGGGCAGGTCTTTGGTTGCTGCAGAGACAGGGGGAGCAGTGAGGAGTTTATACGCTGATGGCTTCCTGTTCTTCCTCCCATCCCGTGGGAGGCCCATTACAGGTCAGCAGTAAGTGCTGTTACACCGCTGCCCTTGATCCACTTCCCATTCCCATCCTCTCATCCTTCCCCTCAACCTCCCTCTCCTGCACAAAATCCACATCACAATTGGCACTGATCGCACTTGATTGCAGTCTCACCCGAGGGCCAACGATGGAATAGGCCGTGGGGACGCAGCCCCTTGCACCCCTACAGCTCGTCTCACACACAAATTTGGCACATGCATATTTGGCACAGGCACTTCTGGCCAAACCTTCCAAAATGGCCAGTGGTTTTGGGATCCAAACTTGGGGCACCTTAAGGGAAAACTGAGAGGTGTGCTGCTTGCCAGGGGCTAGGATTCATGATGTGACGGAGAGACTGCCGAGACTCATCAAGCCCTCAGATCGCTACCCCTTCCTGCTTCTCCACGTGGGCCCCAATGATACTGCCAAGAATGACCTTGAGCGTATTACTGCAGACTACGTGGCTCTGGGAAGAAGGATAAAGGCGTTTGAGGCGCAAGTGTGGCTGGGCAGCAGTTCTGCAGAAAAGGACCTAGGGGTTACAGTGGACGAAAAGCTGAATATGAGTCAACAGTGTGCCCTTGTTGCCAAGAAGGCTAACGGCATTTTGGGCTGTATAAGTAGGGGCATTTCCAGCAGATCGAGGGACATGATTATTCCCCTCTATTCGGCACTGGTGAGGCCTCATTTGGAGTACTGTGTCCAGTTTTGGGCCCCACACTACAAAAAGGATGTGGATAAATTGGAAAGAGTCCAACGGAGGGCAACCAAAATGATTAGGGGGCTGGAGCACATGACTTATGACGAGAGGCTGAGGGAACTGGGATTGTTTAGCCTGCAGAAGAGAAGAGTGAGGGGGGATTTGATAGCTGCTTTCAACTACCTAAAAGGGGGTTCCAAAGAGGATGGATCTAGACTGTACTCAGTGGTAGAAGATGACAGAACAAGGAGTAATGGTGTGAAGTTGCAGAGGGGGAGGTTTAGGTTGGATATTAGGAAAAACTTTTTCACTAGTAGCGTGGTGAAGCACTGGAATGGGTTACCTAGGGAGGTGGTGGAATCTCCTTCCTTAGAGGTTTTTAAGGTCAGGCTTGACAAAGCCCTGGCTGGGGTGATCTAGTTGGGGGTGGTCCTGCTTTGAGCAGGGGGTTGGACTAGATGACCTCCTGAGGTCCCTTCCAACCCTGAGATTCTATGATTCTATGATTCTATGAAGTGGTGTTCTCGTCCATTCTCCCTGTGGCAGGAAAAGGCCGGGGTAGAGACCGTCGAATCGTGGAAGTCAACGAATGGCTACGCAGATGGTGTCGGAGAGAAGGGTTTGGATTCTTTGACCATGGGATGGTGTTCCAAGAAGAAGGAGTGCTAGGCAGAGATGGGCTCCACCTGACGAAGAGAGGAAAGAGCATCTTTGGAAGCAGGCTGGCCAACCTAGTGAGGAGGGCTTTAAACTAGGTTCACCGGGGGAAGGAGACCAAAGCCCCGAGGTAAGTGGGGAAGTGGGATACCGGGAGGAAGTACAAGTAGGTGAGTGCAAGAGGGGAGGGCTCCTGCCCCATACTGGGACAGCAGGACAATCAGTGAGTTATCTTAAATGCCTATACACAAATGCAAGAAGCCTGGGGAACAAGCACGGAGAACTGGAAGTCCTGGCACAGTCAAGGAATGATGATGTAATTGGAATAACAGAGACTTGGTGGGATAACTCACAGGATTGGAGTACTGTCATGGATGGATATAAACTGTTCAGGAAGGATAGGCAGGGCAGAAAAGGTGGGTGAGTTGCGTTGTATGTAAGAGAGCAGTATGACTGCTCAGAGCTCCAGTATGAAACTGCAGAAAAATGTGAGAGTCTCTGGATTAAATTGAGAAGTGTGAGCAACAAGGATAATGTGGTGGTGGGAGTCAGCTACAGACCACCAGACCAGGGGGATGAGGTGGACGAGGCTTTCTTCCAGCAACTAACAGAAGTTACTAGATCACAGGCCCTGGTTCTCATGGGTGACTTTAATCACCCCGATATCTGCTGGGAGAGGAATACAGCGGTCCACAGACAATCCAGGAAGTTTTTGGAAAGTGTAGGGGACAATTTCCTGGTGCAAGTGCTGGAGGAACCAACTAGGGGAAAAGCTCTTTTTGACCTGCTGCTCACAAACAGGGAAGAAATAGTAGAGGAAGCAATAGTGGATGGGAACCTGGGAGGCAGTGACCATGAGATGGTCGAGTTCAGGATCCTGACACAAGGAAGAAAGGAGAGCAGTAGAATACAGAGCCTGGACTTCAGAAAAGCAGACTTTGACTCCCTCAGGGAACTGATGGGCAAGGTCCCCTGGGAGAATAACATGAGGGGGAAAGGAGTCGAGGAAAGCTGGCTGTATTTTAAAGAAACCTTATTGAGGTTGCAGGAACAAACCATCCCAATGTGTAGAAAGAAAAGTAAATATGGCAGGCGACCAGCTTGGCTTAACAGTGAAATCCTTGCTCGTCTTAAACACAAAAAAGCAGCTTACAAGAAGTGGAAGATTGGACAAATGACCAGGGAGGAGTATAAAAATATTGTTCAGGCATGCAGGAGTGAAATTAGGAAGGCCAAATCACACTTGGAGTTGCAGCTAGCCGGAGATGTTAGGATTAACAAGAAGGGTTTCTTCAGGTATGTGAGTAACAAGAAGAAGGTCAAGGAAAGTGTGGGCCCCTTACTGAATGAGGGAGGGAACCTAGTGACAGAGGATGTGGAGAAAGTTAGTGTACTCAATGCTTTTTTTGCCTCTGTCTTCACAGACAAGGTCAGCTCCCAGGCGGCTGCACTCCGCAGCACGGTATGGGGAGGAGGTGACCAGCCCACTGTGGAGAAAGAAGTAGTTCGGGACTATTTAGAAAAGCTGGATGAACACAACTCCATGGGGCCGGATGCACTGCATCCGAGGGTGCTAAAGGAGTTGGCCGATGTGATTGCAGAGCCATTGGCCATTATCTTTGACAAATCATGGCAATCGGGGGAGGTCCCGAATGACTGGAAAAAAGCTAATGTAGTGCCCATCTTTAAAAAAGGGAAGAAGGAAGATCCGGGGAACTACAGGCCAGTCAGTCTCACCTCAGTCCCTGGAAAAATCATGGAACAGGTCCTCAAGAAATCAATTCTGAACCACTTAAAGGAGGGGAAAGTGATCAGGAACAGTCAGCATGGATTCACCAAGGGCAAGTCATGCCTGACTAACCTAATTGCCTTCTATGATGAGATAATTGGCTCTGTGGATGAGGGGAAAGCACTGGATGTGCTAGTTCTTGACTTTAGCAAAGCTTTTGATACAGTCTCCCACAGTGTTCTTGCCAGCAAGTTAAAGAAGTCTGGGCTGGATGAATGGACGGTAAGGTGGATAGAAAACTGGCTGGATGGTCGTGCTCAACGGGTAGTGATCAATGGCTCCATGTCTAGTTGGCAGCCGGTATCAAGTGGAGTGTCCCAAGGGTCGGTGCTGGGGCCGGTTTTGTTCAATATCTTCATCAACGACCTGGAGGATGGTGTGGACTGCACCCTTAGCAAGTTTGCAGATGACACTAAACTGGGAGGAGTGGTTGATACGCTGGAGGGTAGGGACAGGATACAGAGGGACCTAGACAAATTAGAGGATTGGGCCAAAAGAAATCTGATGAGGTTCAACAAGGACAAGTGCAGAGTCCTGCACTTAGGACGGAAGAATCCCATGCACTGCTACAGACTAGGGACCGAATGGCTGGGCAGCAGTTCTGCAGAAAAGGACCTAGGGGTTACAGTGGACAAAAAGCTGAATATGAGTCAACAGTGTGCCCTTGTTGCCAAGAAGGCTAACGGCATTTGGGCTGTATAAGTAGGGGTATTTCCAGCAGATCGAGGGACGTGATTATTCCCCTCTATTCGGTATTGGTGAGGCCTCATTTGGAGTACTGTGTCCAGTTTTGGGCCCCACACTACAAGAAGGATGTGGATAAATTGGAAAGAGTCCAACGGAGGGCAACCAAAATGATTAGGGGGCTGGAGCACATGACTTCTGAGGAGAGGCTGAGGGAACTGGGATTGTTTAGCCTGCAGAAGAGAAGAGTGAGGGGGGATTTGATAGCTGCTTTCAACTACCTAAAAGGGGTTCCAAAGAGGATGGATCTCGACTGTTCTCAGTGGTAGAAGATGACAGAACAAGGAGTAATGGTCTCAAGTTGCAGAGGGGGAGGTTTAGGTTGGATATTAGGAAAAACTTTTTCACTAATAGGGTGGTGAAGCAGTGGAATGGGTTACCTAGGGAGGTGGTGGAATCTCCTTCCTTAGAGGTTTTTAAGGTCAGGCTTGACAAAGCCCTGGCTGGGATGATCTAGTTGGGGTTGGTCCTGCTTTGAGCAGGGGGTTGGACTAGATGACCTCCTGAGGTCCCTTCCAACCTTGAGATTCTATGATTCTATGAGTCTATGACAGACAGACTGTACTGATCCCCCACTCCTTGCACCTGCTAGAAATCAACTCCTTTAGGATGGCTAAATGGTGCTGCTGAAATCTCTAATTGTTTTTGAAAGTCTTGTTCTCTGTGGTGACAGGTTTCAGAGTGGAAGCCGTATTAGTCTCTATCAGCAGAAACAACAAGGAGTCCTTGTGGCACTTTAGGCCAGGTCTACACTAGGACTTTATGTTGATTTTAGCAGCGTTAACTCAATTTAATCCCTCACCCGTCCACATTAGGAAGCAGTTTATTTCGACATAAAGGGCTCTTTGAATCGATTTCTGTACTCCACCCTGACGCGGGGAGTAGCGCCAAATTCGAAATTGCCATGCCGAAAGCGAGGTACTGTGGACGGAATTAGACGCTAATAGCTCCGGGAGCTATCCCACAGTGCACCACTCAGTGGGCGCTCAGGGCAGTAATCTGTACTCGGATGCTCTGACCTGCCACTCAGAGAAATCCCCGGGAAAATTTGAATCCCTTTTCCTGTGTGGCCATTTTGAATCCCATTTCCTCTTTGGACATCGTGGCGAGCTCAGCAGCACTGGCAACGATGCAGAGCTCTACAGCAGTGGTTTCAATGCCATCGCTGAATAGAAAGAGGGCTCCAGCATGGAGTGATCGTGAAGTTTTGGATCTGATCGCTGTGTGGGGCGACGAATCAATCCTAGCCGAGCTCCGTTCCAAAAGACGGAATGCAAAGATTTACGAAAAAATTTCCCAGGCTATGACGGAGAGAGGATACAGCCGGGATGCTACGCAGTGCCGCGTGAAAATCAAGGAGCTGCGGCAGGCGTACCAAAAGACCAAGGAGTCCAACGGACGCTCCGGGTCGCAGCCACACACTTGCCGATTTTACGAGGCACTGCATGCCATGCTCGGTGGTGCTGCAACAACTACCCCACCACTGTCCGTGGACTCCGACGACGGTGTCCATTCTACGGCCACGTCGGAGGAGGTTTTCGCGGACAGCGAAGAAGAGGAAGGAGGGGAGGAGGACGAGGCACTAGACAGCGGTCTCACTCGTCATTTCCCCGACATCCAGGAACTATTCCTCACCCTGACTGAGCTGCCCTACGAACACTCCCAAGGCAGCATTCCTGACCAGGAATCAGGCGAAGGATCATCAGGTCAGTGTGTTAGACATTTATTTGCAATACAATAGGTATGGTGTGTTAGCACTGTGTAACTGTGGCTTAATTGGCCTTATGCGCTTCACCTTGGAGTCGCTTTCCCGTGCAACTATTCGAAAAGTCTGTCAATATGTATGGGGATAGAGGAGTAATCCCCATCTGAGAGCTCCGCGAAGCTCTCCTGGAGGTACAGTGAGAGCTTGTTTAGCACGTTCACTGGGAGAGCGGCCTTATTGTCTCCTCCATGGTAGGATACTTTCCCGCGCCATGCAAGCTGCAGGTACTCTGGTATCATTGCCTTGCATAGCATGGCAGCATACGGCCCCGGGGTTTGCTTGCATTGAAGCAGCATGCAGTATTTCTCGGTCTCTGTAATCCTCATCGGAGTGATATCAGTCATGGGGTCCTGGTTTGAATGGGTGGTATAATTAGTATAGTGAATGCTTCCTTTTCCCTTTAAAGAAAGACACCCGGCTGTTTCCGTTAACGCGTGGTGGTAGGGAGTCGGGAGCCAAACCATTACTACTTAGCGGTGCGCGGGTGGGGACAGTGCCGGGGACCGGCCACGCGAGGCCGGGGAAAGGGTACACGGGCCGTTAAGACACAGCGGGTCTCGGGCAATATTGGTTTCCGGGAGCGCCCACGGGAAGGTGGGGGGAGGGGTAGGCCAGCCGTTCAAACACAGCGGTTCGCGGGCGATCTTGGTTCCCGGGAGCTGCCACGCGAAGGGAGGGGGGAAAGGGTAGGCGAGCCGTTCATGCTGAGCGGTTCGCGGGCATTTTTGGTTCCCGGGAGCGGCCACGCAGAGGGCGGGGAGGGGTAGGCGAGCCGTTCCTGCTGAGCGGTTTGCGGGCACTTTAGGTTACCGGGAGCGGCCACGCGGAGGGGGGGGAAGGGTAGGCGAGCCGTTCATGCTGAGCGGTTCGCGGGTAGTTTTGGTTCCCGGGAGCGACCTCGCGGGCGGGGGGAGGGGTAGGCGAGCCGTTTCTGATGAGCGGTTCGCGGGCACTTTACGGTCCCGGGAGCGACCACGCGGAGTGGGGGGGGTTAGGAAAGCCGCTGTCGATTAGCGGTTTGGCCAGCAGCAGTTCCTGCCCGCCGCCAGGAACAGTGAGTGAGACATGGGAGTAGAGAACTGCTGTGAAGCAATCTCTCAGCAGTCCTAACTCATCACCTTACCATGGTCTTCAGAGAGCTGATTTTCACTGTACGGCAAGGCTTCTGGGATCCGTATACCGGGACCCCAGACACTCAGCCTTAAGGCATAGTATTTGACCTTGTAGTACGTTTACATGTGATAGGCACTGTGTTTGGTCCTATTCACGGTGAAAGAGTATGGGCATTGTTCTGGAAAAAGTATCTTTCAGAGGAATTCACTCCCTTTCCCTCATCCCGCAGCTGCGAGTGTCTCCTGCCCTACCAGTGCTTCTCCCTCCCATGGGCTACTCCAGATAAGGCGGCGCAAAAAGAGAACCAGGGACGACATGTTCTCTGAATTAATGATGTTGTCACAGAGGGAGGCGGCACAGCGGAGAGAGGACGTCGCACGGTACGAGCGAGCAGCCAGGGAACGGGAGCAGAGGGCTGAAGTGCGCGAGGACAGGTGGCGGCAGGAGGATCAGCAGGTGACCCAAAGAATGCTGGGACTAATGAGGGAGCAAACCGACATGCTCCAGCGCCTGGTGGATGTTCTCCAGGACAGGAGACAGGAGGAAAGAGCACCTCTATATGTTCTTTCCAACCGCCCTCCCCAGCCACAAAGTCCAGTGGTTTACTCTCCAAAAGTCACTAGGACAAGGGGAGGCAGGGTGCGTGGAAATATTAACTCCACCCCTGCAGACTGCTCCAGTAGCAGAAGGCTGTCATTGCCAAAACCTTAGATTTTTCCTTCCCCTCCCTCCAGCCGCACCCCTCAACACCTCCCTTCCCAGGTTCCATGTTAAGTTAATGTTCTGTTTAATAAAACTGGTTTTTTGGTTCACCGATGTTTCCCAGAGTGTCTTAAACGGGACCGTTTGTTTCTCTGGTTATTGGTTAACGGGGTTTGTAAGTGCAGAGGACCGAAGCACAACCGAGGGTGCAGACAGGGTAACAGATGAAGTGACAGGCACAGTAAAAATAGCATGCAGTAAGCACACCTTTCATTCTGTGTGTAGGTTTCCAGGTTCTCTACGTGGGGTTGGTGGTTGGGTGGTTCGCTGTCTGCTGGGGGAGGGTGGCCACTGATCTTTAGCGGCTGGCAATAGCCTGCTGGATAGATCAATGCATCGGTGGATCTGTAGCCGATATTCACAACGAAAAAGTCACAGAGACCCCACCACACACACATGCGATTAGGAGAGGTTAATGGTCCCTTTAAACAAGCAGTCCAGAACTTAGGACTGCTCTGTGGGCAGGATCATGTCATTCCCCTTTGAAGGGTATTTTCCCACACTCCACCCGCTCCCCAACCGCGGTATGCGTCCACGGTTAAAACCGTAACCGACAAAAGAGTACAGGAGACGGTCCAAATAAACAATTTTTTCCTTTATTGTGCCTTTAAGCGTTGATCGAAGGAGGGGGAAGGGGGTTGGTAATGGGAGAGGATGGGCAACGGAACCTGTGTAAAGAAACAGGGGAAGGTTCAGTATCTGTTTATGGAAGTGTAGCAGTCACTGGTTACCCTGCTCTGTCTGGAAGCGAGCTTTCAAAGCTTCCCGGATGCGCAGCGCGTCCCGCTGTGATCTTCTAATCGCCCTGGTGTCTGGCTGAGCGTAATCTGCTGCCAGGCGATTTGCCTCAACCTCCCAGCCCACCATAAACGTCCCCCCCTTGATCTCACAGAGATTGTGGAGCACACAGCACGCTGCAATCACAATGGGGATATTTTTAGGGCTGAGGTCGGAGCGAGTCAGTAAGCTTCGCCATCTGCCTTTGAGACGGCCAAAGGCACACTCCACCACCATTCTGCACTTGCTCAGGCGGTAATTGAAGAGCTCCTTTTCATTGTCCAGGGCTCCCGTGTATGGCTTCATGAACCATGGCATTAGCGGGTAGGCAGGGTCCCCTAGGATTACTGTTGGCATCTCCACATCCCCAACAGTGATTTTGCGGTCCGGGAAATAAACCCCCTGTTGCAGCCGTCTAAACAGACCAGAGTTTTTGAAAACTCGAGCATCATGAACCTTGCCTGGCCACCCAACATTGATGTTCGTAAAACGTCCTTTGTGGTCCACTAGTGCTTGCAGTACCATAGAAAAATAGCCCTTTCGGTTAATGTACTGGCTGCCCTGGTGCTCCGGTCCCAGGATAGGGATGTGTGTCCCATCTATGGCCCCACCGCAGTTTGGGAATCCCATTGCAGCGAAGCCATCAATGATCGCCTGCACGTCTCCAAGGGTCACTACTTTGGGGAGCAGCAGGTCAACGATAGCATGGGCTACCTGCATCACAGCAACCCCCACGGTAGACTTGCCCACTCCAAATTGGTTCGCTACTGACCGGTAGCTGTCAGGGGTTGCAAGCTTTCACAGGGCTATGGCCCCTCGCTTCTGGATAGTCAGGGCTGCTCGCATCCGGGTGTCCTGGCACTTCAGGGCAGGGGACAGCAACTCACAAAGTTCCATGAAAGTGCCTTTACGCATCCGAAAGTTTCGCAGCCACTGGGACTCATCCCAGACCTGCACCACTATGCGGTCCCACCAGTCAGTGCTTGTTTCCCTTGCCCAGAATCGCCGTTCCACAGGATCAACGTGACCCATTGCCACCATGATGTCTAGGGGCCGGGGTCCAGCGCTTTGTGAGAGGTCCATGCCCCTCTCAGAGTTCAAGTACTCCCGGAGCTTCCGTTGCCTCCTCTCCCGATTTCTCTGCATCTGAGTCTTGAAAAGGTGCGCTATAAGGCGCGAGGAGTTGGCAACGGACAGAACATCAGCGATAATCGCGGAGGGCTCCATGCTCACTGTCCTGTGGCGTCCGAGCTATCAGCCACAGGGAAAGGGCGTGAATTCATTACCCGCCGGCGCTTTCACGTAGGGAAGGCGGAAGTGTGGGTCGAGTGACGAAATTTACGTATAACGATCCTTGACACAATTTAGGTCCCACAAGGCACTGGGGGCTACACCCAGAATTCCAGTGGTCAGCGGGGACTGCGGGAACTGTGGGATAGCTACCCACAGTGCACCGCTTGCAATGTCGACGCTTGCCCCCTTACTGTGGACTCGGAAATTCGAATTAAGATCCCTGATGTGGATTCGAACAATCGACGTGGCAATATCGGGTTACCAAGTTCGGCTACACAAAAATCGAAGTAGTCTCGTAGTGTAGACATACCCTTAGAGACTAACAAATTTATTTGGGCATAAGCTTTCGTGGGCTAAAACCCAAGTGCGGGGTCAGTGCAAACGAAGCCAATTCAATTAGGGTGGATGTGGCCCATTCCCAACAGTCGACAAGAAGGGGTGAATATCAACAGAGGGAAAATTACTTTTTGTAGTGCTAACGAGGCCAATTCAATGAAGAATTGTAACATTCAAAAACCAGTAGGAAGAGCACTTCAATCTCCCTGGTCACTCAGTAACAGACTTAAAAGTGATAGGTTTCAGTGTAGTAGCCGTGTTAGTTCTTCACCAAAAAAACTTCAAAAACAGACTTCAAAGAGAAACTACAGAACTGGAATTAATTTGGAAAATTGACATAATCAAATTAGGCCTGAATAAAGACTGGGAGTGGCTGGGTCACTATAAAAATTAATTTCCCTCTGTTGATACTCACACCTTCTTGTTAACTGTGGGAATGGGCCACATCCACCATGACTGAATGGACCTCGTTAGCACTACAAAAAGTAAGTTCCCCTCTGTTGATATTCACCCCTTCTTGTTGAGGTTGGTCCTGCTAGTTGGGGTTGGTCCTGCTTTGAGCAGGGGGTTGGACTAGATGACCTCCTGAGGACCCTTCCAACCCTGAGATTCTATGATTCTATGACTGTTGGGAATGGGCCAAATCCACCTTAATTGAATTGGCTTCATTAGCACTGACCCCCACTTTGTTAGTCTCTAAGGTACCACAAGGACTCCTCGTTGTTTTGGTCTCTGTGCTTATCAGTCTATCAATCTGCATATATATCCTCTGTCTATCCACATACAAAGCCATCCATCTATCTATCTATCTATGGATCTGGGCCTGTCACTTCATTTCTCCAGACCTCAGTTCACCATCTGTGAAATGGGGATAATAATTCTGTCTTGTCTAAGGGGAGACTTTTCAAAGCCCCTCAAGACTGAGTGGGGACCTGATAACAGTTTCCTGATATGTTAAGGACAGTTATAAAGCGGACAGAAATCAATTGTTCTCAGTCCCACTGAAGGTAGGACAAGCAGTAATGGGTTTAATCTGCAGCAAGGGAAGTTTAGGTTCGATAGTAGGAAAAACTTTCTAACGATAAGGGAAGTTAAGCTCTGGAATATGCTTCCAAGGGAGGTTGTTGAATCCTCCTTGTCAGCAATTATTAAGAACAAGAAGGACAAACCCTCTGTAAGGGATGGTCCAGGTTTACTTAGTCTTGCCTGAGCACAGGGGGATGGACTTGATTTCTCGAGGTCCCTTCTGTTACCTGAAATTGGGCCAGCTAGTAAGCTTGGAGAGGACTAATGACCCACCAGAGTTTGGCAGAAAGCAGCAAGTTTATTATACTGATAACTAAGCTCAAAAGAAAGGGGGAGGTCACACTCACACTCAGGGCCGGCTCTGGCTTTTTTGACGCCCCAGGCAAAAAAGCCGCCGGCTGCCCTGCTCCCCCGGCCGGGGGGCCGGCTACGAGCGGGGCTCGCTTGCGGCCCTGTTGCCCCGGCT
Source organism: Chelydra serpentina (assembly GCA_037349315.1). Lineage (NCBI taxonomy): Eukaryota > Metazoa > Chordata > Testudines > Chelydridae > Chelydra > Chelydra serpentina. The sequence goes on along the minus strand of JBAIAC010000046.1, from coordinate 1,027,361 downwards.
GGGACTCCGGAGGGGAGCACAGCACGGCCGCCCCGTGCTGCCCCGGCTGGGGTGTCGGCGGGGAGTGCAGCACGGCCACCCCTCGCTGCCCCTGCCCTGCGCCGGTGGGGACAGTGGCTCTCCCGCGTCCCCGCTGCCCCGGCGGGGAGCGCAGCACGGCCGCCCCCCGCTGCCCCGGCCAGTGCGCCGGTGGGGAGAGCGGCTCGCTGGTGGGGAGTGCGGTTCTTCCGTAGCCCCGCTCTCCCGGGTGGGGAGCGTAGCACGGCTGCGCCACCCCCTAACCGGCTGGGGCACCGGTGGGGAGAGCGGCTCGCCCGCGTCCCTGCTACCCCGGCTGGGGTGCCGGCGGGGTGCGCGGCTCGCCCGCATCCCCACTGCCCTGGTGGGGAGCGCGGCAAGGCCGCTCCTCACTGCCCCGGCTGGGGCGCTGGCGGGGAGGTAGGCATGCCCGCTCCCCTGGCAAGAGTGTTGGGGTTTTTTTAAATTTAAAAAAAAATAATAATAAAAACAAAACCCTCAGCACTGCCCCCATGCAGGTGCCGCCCCAAGCACATGCTTGGTCGGCTGGTGCCTGGAGTCGGCCCTGCTCACAGTCGCATACTCACACTCCAGGGCAGGCACAACACTGGAGATGTCAGGATCCTTCAAGGTAAGTGTCCCACAGCGCAGCGATGGACGGTGCGATGAAGGTAAGTCTTCCTCACCACACGATGGAATGCAACGCGGCAAACCACTGACCAGGCGGTCCGGGCGAAGGGCCTTCACGGGAGGTACAAGCTTGTGAGTGCACTCCTGAGCACATGGCCCCTTCCCCTTTTATGGACCAGCTCCTCATGGCCTGGGACTAGAGATGACTTGGCTAGTCTAGTTGATCACACTGCACCTCAGCAGTGTCCATGCATTGGGTGTGTGAGCGCTGCCTAATTAGAGTGCCAGACACCTTGTCTACCTGGGAGCTCTTCTGATCTTCCAGCTGTTTAAGCAGCCCATTCATCCCACAAGCATTCCAGGAGGGAGGGGTGGGGGAAAGCCACTTCACAGGATTTCAAAGAGGGAAAGGAAACAAAAAGGGGCGTGGGGAGTGTAAAAGACCTTTTGAGCATATAGGTTATACATAGCATACAGAAAACTGCTGCTCCTACAGCACTCCACCTCTGGATCTATGATCATTACAGTAGCTGTCATTTTAGGGCACAGGTGATCTGTTGCAAATAAACCAAACAATCATAACCAGGTGAATATAACTAAAACCATTACAATTGACTAAACACCAGATATAATATAAACACAAAAGCAAACAATCACAATCATTATAATTGGGAATACAATAAAACCATCACCATTACAATAATTGGGTACACTGACAAACAAAAAGAGGCCCAATTTTGATGCTGCAATAGCCATCAAACAATAAAAGTCATCCCTAACCCTTAAATACACACAACACAAACAATAAAAGTCATCCCTAACCCTTAAATACACACAACAAATAATATTTGTAAGAGTACCGCAGTTAGGGTGACCAGACAGCAAGTGTGAAAAATCAAGACAGGTGGTGAGGAGTAATAGGAGCCTATATAAGAAAAAGACCCAAAAATCGGGACTGTCCCTATAAAATCGGGACATCTGGTCATCCTAACCGCAGTTGTTAATTCTGCTTTACAATACAAGAAAATGTAACTAACAATACAAATGTATCAATAACAAAAATCAACAACAAAATGATTATTAGAGAACCTAACAAAAATAACCCTAATGCACTGGGGACCAAAGTCTTTTGGACAGAGGTGGATGTGATTGATAATTTGGTTGGAGAGGAGTGAAGTAGAGAGAGGAAAAGGCACTAACCCTGTCTAGTATAATATCCCCTCCCTCTCTGGACCCAATGCTAGCACAGGACATTCACCAGAGACAGACACAGAACATGCAACACAGAACACTGAACACAGACTTTGTTGCGACACAATAACCACGGTATTTCTATAACTCTTTAGCTGGTACCAGCAGAGGCGACTCTTACAATTCTGCCGCCCCAAGCAGGGGGGGCGGGGCACCGCCCCCGACGCAGGCAGTCCCATTCCGGAGCGGCAAGGGGACAGCGGCGGACCTGCTGCCCCTTTGCCGCTGCAGCAGGCGAGACTGGGGCGGCAGTCTGAGTCCCGCGGCGGCAATTCGGCGGCGGGAAGAGCGGACCTGCCGCCAAATTGCCGCCGCGGGACTCGGACTGCCGCCCCCTTCTTGCCTGCCGCCCCAAGCACCAGCTTGGAAAGCTGGTGTCTGGAGCCAGCCCTGGGTACCAGCTTTCATAGAATCATAGAATCATAGAATCTCAGGGTTGGAAGGGAACTCAGGAGGTCATCTAGTCCAACCCCCTGCTCAAAGCAGGACCAACCTCAACTAGATCATCCTAGCCAGGGCTTTGTCAAGCCTGACCTTAAAAACCTCTAAGGAAGGAGATTCCACCACCTCCCTAGGTAACCCATTCCAGTGCTTCACCACCCTACTAGTGAAAAAGTTTTTCCCTAAATCCAACCTAAACCTCCCCCTCTGCAACTTGAGACCATTACTCCTTGTTCTGTCATCTTCTACCACTGAGAACAGTCTAGATCCATCCTCTTTGGAACCCCCTTTTAGGTAGTTGAAAGCAGCTATCAAATCCCCCCTCACTCTTCTCTTCTGCAGGCTAAACAATCCCAGTTCCCCCAGCCTCTCCTCATAAGTCATGTGTTCCAGCCCCCTAATCATTTTGGTTGCCCTCCGTTGGACTCTTTCCAATTTATCCACATCCTTTTTGTAGTGTGGGGCCCAAAACTGGACACAGTACTCCAAATGAGGCCTCACCAGTGCCGAATAGAGGGGAATAATCACGTCCCTCGATCTGCTGGAAATGCCCCTACTTATACAGCCCAAAATGCCGTTAGCCTTCTTGGCAACAAGGGCACACTGTTGACTCATATTCAGCTTTTCGTCCACTGTAACCCCTAGGTCCTTTTCTGCAGAACTGCTGCCCAGCCATTCGGTCCCTAGTCTGTAGCAGTGCCTGGGATTCTTCCGTCCTAAGTGCAGGACTCTGCACTTGTCCTTGTTGAACCTCATCAGATTTCTTTTGGCCCAGTCCTCTAATTTGTCTAGGTCCCTCTGTATCCTATCCCTACCCTCCAGCGTATCAACCACTCCTCCCAGTTTAGTGTCATCTGCAAACTTGCTAAGGGTGCAGTCCACACCATCCTCCAGGTCGTTGATGAAGATATTGAACAAAACCGGCCCCAGCACCGACCCTTGGGGCACTCCACTTGATACCGGCTGCCAACTAGAGATGGAGCCATTGATCACTACCCGTTGAGCACGACCATCCAGCCAGTTTTCTAACCACCTTACTGTCCATTCATCCAGCCCATACTTCTTTAACTTGCTGGCAAGAACACTGTGGGAGACTGTATCAAAAGCTTTGCTAAAGTCAAGAACTAGCACATCCACTGCTTTCCCCTCATCCACAGAGCCAGTTATCTCATCATAGAAGGCAATTAGGTTAGTCAGGCATGACTTGCCCTTGATGAATCCATGCTGACTGTTCCTGATCACTTTCCCCTCCTTTAAGTGGTTCAGAATTGATTCCTTGAGGACCTGTTCCATGATTTTTCCAGGGATTGAGGTGAGATTGACTGGCCTGTAGTTCCCTGGATCTTCCTTCTTCCCTTTTTTAAAGATGGGCACTACATTAGCTTTTTTCCAGTCATCCGGGACCTCCCCCGATTGCCATGATTTGTCAAGGATAATGGCCAATGGCTCTGCAATCACATCGGCCAACGGCCAACTCCTTTAGCACCCTCAGATGCAGTGCATCCGGCCCCATGGACTTGTGTTCGTCCAGTTTTTCTAAATCGTCCCGAACTACTTCTTTCTCCACAGAGGGCTGGTCAACTCCTCCCCATACCGTGCTGCGGAGTGCAGCCGTCTGGGAGCTGCCCTTGTCTGTGAAGACAGAGGCAAAAAACGCATTGAGTACACTAGCTTTCTCCACATCCTCTGTCACAAGGTTCCCTCCCTCATTCAGCAAGGGGCCCACACATTCCTTGACTTTCTTCTTGTTGCTAACATACCTGAAGAAACCCTTCTTTTTACTCCTAACATCTCCAGCAAGCTGCAACTCCAAGTGTGATTTGGCCTTCCTAATTTCACTCCTGCATGCCTGAGCAATATTTTTATACTCCTCCCTGGTCATTTGTCCAATCTTCCACTTCTTGTAAGCTGCTTTTTTGTGTTTAAGACGAGCAAGGATTTCGCTGTTAAGCCAATCTGGGCGCCTGCCATATTTACTTTTCTTTCTACACATCGGGATGGTTTGTTCCTGCAACCTCAATAAGGTTTCTTTAAAATACAGCCAGCTTTCCTCGACTCCTTTCCCACTCATGTTATTCTCCCAGGGGACCTTGCCCATCAGTTCCCTGAGGGAGTCAAAGTCTGCTTTTCTGAAGTCCAGGCTCTGTGTTCTACTGCTCTCCTTTCTTCCTTGTGTCAGGATCCTGAACTCGACCATCTCATGGTCACTGCCTCCCAGGTTCCCATCCACTATTGCTTCCTCTACTATTTCTTCCCTGTTTGTGAGCAGCAGGTCAAAAAGAGCTTTTCCCCTAGTTGGTTCCTCCAGCACTTGCACCAGGAAATTGTCCCCTACACTTTCCAAAAACTTCCTGGATTGTCTGTGCACCGCTGTATTGCTCTCCCAGCAGATGTCGGGGTGATTAAAGTCACCCATGAGAACCAGGGCCTGTGATCTAGTAACTTCTGTTAGTTGCTGGAAGAAAGCCTCGTCCACCTCATCCCCCTGGTCTGGTGGTCTGTAGCAGACTCCCACCACGACATTACCCTTGTTGTTCACACTTCTCAATTTTCCAGAGACTCTCAGGTTTTTCTGCAGTTTCATACTGGAGCTGTGAGCAGTCATACTGCTCTCTTACATACAACGCAACTCCCCCACCTTTTCTGCCCTGCCTATCCTTCCTGAACAGTTTATATCCATCCATGACAGTACTCCAATAGTGTGAGTTATCCCACCAAGTCTCTGTTATTCCAATTACGTCATAATTCCTTGACTGTGCCAGGACTTCCAGTTCTCCCTGCTTGTTCCCCAGGCTTCTTGCATTTGTGTATAGGCATTTAAGATAACTCACCGATCGTCCTGCTGTCCCAGTATGGGGCAGGAGCCCTCCCCTCTTGCACTCACTTACTTGTGCTTCCTCCCGGTATCCCACTTCCCCACTTACCTCGGGGCTTTGGTCTCCTTCCCCCGGTGAACCTAGTTTAAAGCCCTCCTCACTAGGTTGGCCAGCCTGCTTCCAAAGATGCTCTTCCCTCTCTTCGTCAGGTGGAGCCCGTCTCTGCCTAGCACTCCTTCTTCTTGGAACACCATCCCATGGTCAAAGAATCCAAACCCTTCTCTCCGACACCATCTGCGGAGCCATTCGTTGACTTCCACGATTCGACGGTCTCTACCCCGGCCTTTTCCTGCCACAGGGAGAATGGACGAGAACACCACTTGCGCCTCTAACGCCTTTATCCTTCTTTCCAGAGCCACGTAGTCTGCAGTAATACGCTCAAGGTCATTCTTGGCAGTATCATTGGTGCCCACGTGGAGAAGCAGGAAGGGGTAGCGATCTGAGGGCTTGATGAGTCTCGGCAGTCTCTCCGTCACAACACGAATCCTAGCCCCTGGCAAGCAGCACACCTCTCGGTTTTCCCGGTCAGGGCGGCAGATAGATGACTCCGTCCCCCTGAGGAGAGAGTCCCCGACCACCACCACCCTCCTCCTCTTGGGAGTGGTGTCGTGGAACCCCCATCCCTAGGACGGTGCATCTCATGCCTTCCAATCAGTGGAGTCTCCTTCTGCTCTGTTCCCTCAGATGCATCATTCACTCCACTCTCTGCACTAGTGCCTGTGGAGAGAACATGAAAACGGTTGCTCATCTGAATATGCGTTTCTGGTACATGGACTTGTCCCATACTCTTTCCTCTTCTGGAGGTCACATGCCGCCAATTATCCTCGCTGGTCTTCTGTCCCCGCTGCGCAGCCTGCTCTGAATCCTCACAACACTGCGCCCGCTGAAGCCTATCCTGACGTCTATCCAGGAACTCCTCATTTTCTTTTATGGAACGCAGGGTTGATACTCGTTTCTCCAGACCTTGAATCTTCTCCTCCAAAATGGAGATCAGCTTGCACTTTGTACAGACAAAGTCGCTTCTATCCTGTGGAAGAAAGACAAAATGGCACATCCTGTGCAGGTCACGACAGCGGATCGCTCAGCATCCATAGTTCCTTCCTTCGGAGAGTTTCCTCACTTGTGGCAGAAGCTACTGAGGGAAACCTGCAAGAGGGGTGCCTCAGTAGGCTCTCTCCAGGCGAACTCCCAGGCTAACTCCACCTGTTTGCTTCTCTGCTATGCGCTGCTCCGCTGGTGCGCAGCTGACTGACAGTCTTTTTAGAAGAGTCTACAATGAAGCACTCCCAAATCACACTATTCAAACAGGAAATCAAACACTCAAGCACACGGTCAAAGTGCCAAACTGCCCCCTCAACAGATACTCACTCCCCCGTCTGCAGCCACCTGGTTGCTCCGCCTCTCCCTTTAGTTTGGGTAAAAAGAATAAGGAATGGCAAGGATAGCTTGCCCCCTTCGCGCTCCCCTTCCAAACTCCCTCTCAAACTCCCCTGTTTGCAGCCCCTTTTCGCAATGCTCCCTGGTCGCTTGTGCACTGCTTTATAAAGCCCTGACGTTCCGGTCCGGAGGCTGAAAGAGAGAAGCTTAGAAACAAATTAGCACAGTGCTCCCACCGTGGCAGACCCTGCTTGTTTGAATTGTCCATTTTCCCTCCGGGGTTTTATTTATGCCACCCAGAGTTTTTGCTATTGCTTGCGCGGAAGTCAACGCAGTCTCTGCCACAGTGTGTCCAGTACTTGGGGCTGCCTCACCCGCTGCCGGCGCAGGCCCATAGTTTCTGACCACCCTTCGGACCGCCGCAACTTGGTGTCTGGGGTCCAGCCATCCGGGGTCCGGATCCGGGGGATCCGGATCATATCAGATATCCCCATCCCAATCATCATATGGCCCCGCACCCCCCCCCCCGGACTTTCACCCCAACGGCGGCGATCCAGGCTGAATAAGCCCCCCAGACCCTGTTCTCCCGGGAGGACCCCTCCAGGACCAGATCCTTCAAGCAGCTAACTGCCTGGCTCAGAGCAGCATTCTCTATTTCCACCTGCTCCCGCTCCTCCCCTGCTGCCACCACCTCTACTGCGGCTACAGAGAGGGAAGATGCCTGAGCGCTAGCAGTCAGAGCCTGCACCTTCCACATATCCCGTTCCTGCTCCGACTCATGAATTGTGCTCCCAGGTGGAACCGCCCCTGGCACCCAGGGGTCTGCCCCTTTCGTTTGGAGCCATTCTAACAACACCCCGGGCGGCAGCGGCGCTCCCCAAGGGGGCTGTCTTCTCGCTCGGACTGCTTCACCTTTTTCTTCCCCTTGCCCCACAGTGGCATACTTAGCAGCAGCATCCTTTTCTCCTGCAGTGGGTTGCTAGCCTATCACTTTTTCACACAGGCTCGAGCCGGACACACCCAAGAGAACACCAGGGGATTTACACCTAATTCTCTCCCTTGCCCTATACCAGCACTCACCAGTAGCGTCCTTTTCTCCCTGCAGTGGGTTGCTAGCCTACCACTTTTTCCACGCAGGCTCAAGCTGGACGCGCTCAAGAGAGCACCAGGTGGCACCAGGGGACCCCTACCTTTGGGTCAAATCCTCCACTAAGCTGCCTGCATTCTTCACCATTAATGTTACCCGAAATTGGGCCAACTAGTAAGCTTAGGGAGGACTAATCACCTGCCAGAGTTTGGCAGAAAGCAGCACATTTATATACAGATAGCTAAGCTCAAAAGAAGAGGGAGGGACGTCACAGGGGGATTGCATACGCACACTCCCAGGACTGGCACGCCACTGGAGATGTCAGTAAGTGTCCCGCAGCGCAGCGATGGATGGTGCGATGAAGGTAAGTCTTCCCGAGGCACGATGGAATGCAACGCTGCGAACCACTGGCCAGGTGGTCCGGGCGAAGGGCCTTCACGGGAGGTACAAGCTTGTGAGTGCACTCCTGAGCACATGGCCCCTTCCCCTTTTTAGGACCATGGCCTGGGACTAGAGATGACTTGGCTGTGTCTGGTTGGTCACACTCCACCTCAGCAGTGTCCATGCATTGGGTGTGTAAGCGCTGCCTAATTAGAGTGCCAGACACCTTGTCTACCTGGGAGCTCTTCTGATCTTCCAGCTGTTTAAGCAGCCCATTCATCCCACAAGCATTCCAGGAGGGAGGGGTGGGGGAAAGCCACTTCACAGGTATTGAAAGAGGGAGAGGAGACAAAAGCGTGGGGGGGAGTGTAACAGACCTTTTGAACATACAGGTTATACAGAGCATACAGATCACTGCTGCTCCTACAACACCTTCCAGCCCAACATTTCTGTGATTCTATGATTATCAACATTCCCACACTCCTCACACAGCCCTTTCAGTTATTGTGCATTAACCTCTAGGAGATCACAGGGGAGACACGTGGGCACAGGGCAGAACAGAGCATTGGCAGATTCCACTTGTGACAGGTGAGAGCTTAAACACGATGCACTCTGGGGTGGGATAGAAAATGGATTTTTTTCCCATTTGAAAATTTAAATGAATTTCCATTGAAAATTTCAACAATACAATTTTAACTTTTCATTGAAAAACTGATAACCTGAAAACTGTATGTGGGGACGGGGGGAGGGGGAGAGGAAATGTCAGGTTTTGGCAAATGAAAATGGAAACTTTTACCTGAAAAATTCCAAAAAGAGAAATGTTTTGGGTCTTTTGATTTTCCAACAAAAATTCAGAAATGTTTAAAGAGGGCAGAGACTCCACAAATAAATAAATAAATAAATTAAACAGAACATTTGGTCAAAAATTTAGTTTTGTACTGAAAATGGTCTTAATGTAAAATTCGCAGCTGGCTTTGAATCTGTTGTTTCCTCAGTGCCATTGGTATGCATGGTGCTGTACAGTTGGGTATCATACAGCACAATCCCTGCCCTGACAATCTGTCATGGGTTATACTTTTGACTTAAGGGTTAAACCTCCCAGCATCCTTTGCTAAAGTCTGTCCTGGATAGGTCTGCTCGGTCACTCTGTCAGTGTCAGTCTTGGGTACGCACCAGATCTGAACACCCCATTATTAACCTTTCTGAAATCTCTGCCAAGACCAACAGCTCCACCTCATCCCTCTTCCCCATTCACCATTAGATGGCTCAGTCACCCCAGATCAAGCATCTTCTTCCCCTCCTCAGTCACACTCTGGATCATTGTCTGTGGTACCTATTGTGCTTCTGGTCTCAGAGGGAGAGTCCCCACACCCAGATTTTGGGGGAGTTTAGAGCCCCCTGTGTGGCCTGAGGCTGTATCTATCATGGGCCCAAACTCAAACCCCAAGTCCACATCCCCAAATGCTAGAGAAGGTCAGATTAGGACTGAGATGGAACTAAACCACATGGCCCATCTCCAATTGCTCTGTCCCAGTCCAAAATCTCCCTTCCCTCTGGTCCCCTCTTTCACTGATCAGTCACAACCATCTTAGTGTTTAGAAATGTGAGCCAGTTTGGGGTCTTTAAAACGAGAGGGGACGTCTCTTTCTACCAGACAGGCTCTAGCTCAGCCATAAGTTAGCAGCTCAATGCAGGGGTCCCTGGGGGAGGCTCTCTGGCCTGGGCTGTGCAGACGCTCTGACTAGATGGTCCCATTGGTCCCTTCTGGCCTTTAAATGCACAACTACGAAAATAAACTGCCTTGGAAACCTCATGAGAACAGACTAAATGGAGATATCTATCTATCTATCTATCTATCTATCTATCTATCTATCTATCTATCTATCTTCAATCCCACATCACAGCGTGTGATTCACCTCCGCTTCGCTGGGCTGCTAGCTCGGGGTCAGGTCTGGGGAGAGCTCACTGCTGGCTGGGCCAGGGAAGAGGCATCTTCACAGATGATTCTGCAGACTCTGCAGATGCTCAGAGCCCTGTCGGTTGCATCCTGCGGTTCCCGCCCTGCACAGCTGCACAGAGCAGCCAGACTGTGTGTGCAGCGACTCACTGAGCCGGGGTCATGGTCACGGCACAGACTCTCCTCTCCCTTCCCTCTTCTGAGCAGCGCCTGGTTCCTTTCTAGACCAGCAGTGTCTGGCTCCATCAATAACCCCTGCAGGGCTGGGGAGACAGGTCTAATTCTGCCCTGGGGTTTGGGCCAGAGGAAGGGAGGCAGGATCTAACCCAATAGAAATAGGGGGTGGGACTCTCTGTGAGATCAATTAAATCCCCTGCAGCAGATTTTCCAGCTTGTGTCTCTGACATTTTCCCTCATTCCCAGTCCCATCCCATCCAGGCTCTTCCTCTCTTTGGCTGAAATAGCCCAGGGTCATTGGCCTTCCACCCAGGGTCATTGTCACCCACTCCACCCCTTCCCCCAAGCTGCTGCCCCTGCCCTGCCTCTTCCTTGCCTTTTTCTGAGCACACCCATCCCTGCTCCTCCCCCTCCCTCCTGTAGTGTTCTACACCCTGCTAAACAGCTGTTTACGGTGGGTGGGAGGCGCAGAGAGGGAGGGAGGGGGAGGAGTTAATTAGTGGGGCCCTAGACAGTCAAGAGGCATTGGGGGTGGGGGCTTGGCTGCCGGTGGGTGCTGAGCACCTGCTAATTTTTCTCCAGGGGTGCTACAGTCCCAGAGTACCCACGGAGTCGGCACCAATGCCTCCTGTATAACACCGGCAGGAGAACTGCCCCAAAATCATTCCTAGAGCTTCTATTTGAGAAAAACATTCACCCTTGATTTAAAAACTGCCAATGAGGGAAAATCCACCACAGCCCATGGAAAGTTTTTTCCATGGTTAATTATCCTCACTGTTAAAAATGTACAGCTTATAGTTTATATAGCTTCCAAGATAAGATAAGATAAGATAAGATAAGATAAGATAAGATAGATAAACGAAAAAACGGTGTCTTATACCAGACCCAGGTGTGCACAGGGACTTATATTGATATAAATATAGTGCTATAAATTCACCCTGTAGCTGATGTCAGATAGTTTCCCCGGAAATACTATAGGGCAGGGGTTCTGTGTTTCATGGGCAGGTGCTGGGTCGAGTCCATCCGCTTTGGGAACATGTCAGGGAGCCCACAGCTTTCACACAGCCGCCTCTGTTGCCTCAGCAGGAAATGATCAATGTTCACCCCGCAGGGAAGGTCGGGGCAACTGAGAACTGGACTCGTTGCTCAGCATCTGCACAGTGTGGTTGTGCCAGAGGAGCTTTATCACAAAATCCCCATCACAGCTGGCACTGATCACCCTTGATGCAGTCTCACCTGAAGGCCTAGGTTAGAACGGGCCGTGGGGCCCCTCGCACCCATACAGCTGGTCTCACACACAGATTCGGCACATCCATAATTGGCACAAGCACTACTGGCCAAACCCTCCAAAATGGCCAGAAGTGGATTTTGGGAGTCCAATTTGAGACAGCTTAAGGGGTGACAGACTATACTGAGGCCCCTCTTGCTGGAAATCAGCCGCTTTAAGGTGGCTTAACTTGGGCCCCCCAATTCACTAATTGTTTTTGAAAGTCTTGGTCTCTGTGCTTAACGATGTGATAAACCAAGCACCGTATTTAACAATAATTATCTATCTATCTATCTGTCTGTCTGTCTGTCTGTCTATCTATCTATCTATCACAGGCTCTGTGCAACTGACTCCTTTCAAGTCTCTGCTAACGCACTAGTGAGAGAGGAGCCCTGGTAATTTCTTCCCTGTCTGGAGCCGTCTCTCTGCTCCTTTCTGTGGTATTGAGGCACCTGCAGGGTCTGCACAGCAGGGGGAACTCACTCTACACATGCTCTTGCTTCGCGTATTAGCTGCCTTTGCAGCTCAGGGTTGCGGGGTCAGTTCCCCTTCTTCACATCCTGCTATGCACAGTTCATGATCCTGTCATCAACCTCCTATTCACCCTCCCCCGCTCCCCCCAAGTGGAGACGTTCCCTGTTCCTGCTCATTGGCTGAGCTACAAGCCGCACACGGCTGCAATCCGAGGGTGCCAGATGCTCCGAATGAATCACAGTCTCCAGGGATCACTCGGGAGTAGAGCTGCTAAAATGTTATGATAAAAAAATGAGCATTTTTTAAAAGGGAGAGGTTTTGTCAAACATTTTGATTTTTTCCAACATTTCCATTTATTCAAAGAAAAGTTTAAAATATTGTTGGGGTTTTTTTTAAAGTAATAAATGGATTTTTTTAAAATAACATTTTCATTTTTTCACATGATTTTTTAAAAAAGATTTCACATTTTGGATTCCCTGTCCATCCCTTTTTTCCATTTTTTCACCCCAAAAAAGGGAAAAAAGGGGGGGAAATTATGAAAACAAATATTTTTTCCACAAGAATTTGAAAAAAAATTGTTTAAAAACAATTGCAAAACATATTTACCCTTTTTCACACTTCTGTCTTCTGGGCAGGTACCTTTGAAAAGGTAGTCTCCAGCTGTGCTCCACTGACCATCCACTATACATCTTAGTTCCCACAGCCATCCCCAAATATTTGAGCTCCCCCGAAACCTTCCCTGTCCAGCTGCTCTGCAGAGCCAACTCCATCCCAGAGATGAAATGTGCCCAGCCACCATCCCAGGTCAATCCACTTCTGCATCAATTCTATTCTGCAAAGCTGATCTCCAAAACTGCTCTGCCCTGCACTCCTGACAGATTTCCCTTGGGGCCCTCGGCTGTTTGGCTTCCTGCAGAGATATTTACATCTATTCATTCACAAGATTTTCTTTCTTTCCCGTGTTTCATTGGCCTTTTGCCCTGGTTCCCCCACTTGCTTAGTCACACTGATTCTGGCTCCCCACCTGCTCAGAGGTCACTTCTTGATGCTCTTTCTCAACTGCCTTGTGTTCTTCCCCATCCGGTAGTGTCCTGGTACCTGTCTCTCTGCAGGGACAGCAGACCACTCAGGAGCCCAGAATGGGGAGCGGGGGCAGTCAGAGCTGCACAGGCAGAAGTGGCTGGGGCTGGGTGTCCTCTGGGGATGGAATTCAGCCTTGTGTAGAGGGTCCCGCATGAGGCCCAGATCCCATCTATGTTCCCTGTAAGCACAGAAGGAATCGCCCTCTGGCGGGAGCTGGGTCCTTCTCACCAGGGATTGGAGACCAGGGTGGAGGCAAAAGGTTCAGGCTCCTCCAACATCCCATGCCCCCCACAATGACCCAGTGACCTTTCACCCTGACCCTGCTGTGCCTTTAGCCAGGGGCTGTCTCTGTCCTCAGGCAGTGAGATGGGATGGGAGGCATTTCCTCAGTGATATTATTAGACTCAAGCAAAAGTAAACCAGACCTTTTCGGTTCTAAATTCTCCAGCCCTAAATAGAGACGCTGCGGTTCGGGTGGGGAAGGGGGGTGGCGTGGGGCAGGAAACAGGGAGCGGTGATGAACATCAGACCTGAGGAGGGGACAGAGCAGGTCAGACAGAGGCTGCGGCATCTCTGCTGCCTGAGTCCTACAGACCCCAGGGGGCCTGGGAACAGGGAGAGGTGCTGCCTGGAACATCCAACCCTGGGCAGCGGACGGGTCAGATCGGAGCAGAGAGACAGGCTGGAGCTTCCCTTCTCCTGAAGTCAGACAGGGCAGTGGGGGCAGGTGGGAGCAGGAGCGACTGTGGATTGTCCCCTCCCGATGCTGTCAGGAGCAGAAGCTGCAGGGCTGTTTTCATCCAGATTGGTTCCCCACACCATCCCAATGATCTTGTCTCTGTGCCTCTCGCTTTCCGGTGAGTATCCAGCAACCCTGAGCTAATTTGTAGCAGGTTTGGAGGAAAGTGAGAGCAGCACCTGGCCCAGACTGTCAGCAAATCCTCTTTAGTGGGAGAGAAATGGGAACCAATGTAAACACTGAGTGTGAGAGTTCCTGGGCCAGATCCCCAGCTGGTGTAAATCAGTGTCGCTCTACTAGAGTCAATGCCAGTTTATGCCAGCTGGGGATCTGGCCCTCTAGAGAGCTGAAGGGAAAGTTGGTCCCAACTCAGCCAAGGTCTGTGTGTGTGAGGAATCTGACATGCCCCAGATCTAATGTCCTGCCAGGTTTGCTTCTTCATCAAAACACAAATCAGGAATTTATTTCCCTATCTATTAAAGGCCTTTTTTATCCCTCAGGAGGGCCATTAGAAAAGGGGAAGATTTTATCTCCAACACTAACCCCACGTCACCTTTCTGTTCCCAGCGCTGAGTCCCAGCAGCCAGGAGATCTGCTCAGCTCCCGGTGAGTCCGTCTGTCTGTCCCCAGACACTCACCCCTTTATCTATCATGCCAGAGAGGTTTGTATTGATAGAAAACATTTCCAGACTCCAGACACCCCTCTCAGGGATCAGGGCCTCATCACGCCGGGTGCTGCCCAACCCTTAAGGGAAGCTCTGGTCCCTGCCCCGGAAGAGCTTTGAGTCTCAGATCTGACATTATCCTCCCCGGTACCAGCTGTGCTGAAATAAGAGGCTGCACCAGAGACTTTGTGCAGAGCCCGCAGCCCTTGAGCAAGCAGAGTTCCTCCTGCCCTGCCCCATGGAGGGGTTTCAGGACTACGGAGCGACCTGCCCTGTGCTCCATGCATTTGGGCTATCCTGGCCGTCGCTCTCACAGGGCCATGCATCCCACACGGCATTCACACCCCACTCAGCATGGTCTCTGCTACCCCACTCTTTCATTCAGTTACATTAGCAGCCGTGCCTTCCCAGAATTCCCTAGCACTACTCGAGGATTGTGGGTGATTGCACAGTGACCTCACAGTTGCCCAGGGAGATTGTGGGAAGAGAGGACAAACTCTCCAGACTGCTGCAATCCCCAAGTGGAACATCCCAGGCTACCCAGGGGGTTATTCCATAACTCCTCCACAGCCAGTGATCTACTTACCAGCTGCAATCTGCTTCCACGGCAAGCAACTTCCTTTAGCAAACTGCTCCCTGGGCTCCCCCTGAAACTGGCACCTCTGACAGCCCCATTGACGGCTTCCACCCATTCCCCTTCACAGGTGCTCTCCCTGCCCCAATCTTCTACCTGAACCAGACATTCCCCTGGGAAGGGGACTCCGTGCTGCTCCAGTGCTCCGTGTTCTCCCAGGCCACAGCTACCCGCGTCGTCTTCTGCAATGACGGGGAGGAGATTTCATCCCAGAGGGGTTTGGAGGAGAAGTTCACCTACAACTATGTCCATGAAGTGTCCTGGGGCAGCTCTGGGAATTACTCCTGCGCGTATGAAATCAAGCAGAGCAACAACTGGGTGAATGGATCCCAGCTTAGCCCTGCCAAGTACCTCAGTGTCACTGGTAAGGGGGTGATTGGCAGAGAAAGTACAATTGTCCATGCAATGGCAGAGAGAGAATCTAGAGCCAGACAGCGGAACGACAGGGGTGATGGGCAGAAGAAGTAGGTTGTTTTCCTCTGTGTGTACCTATATGGAGACATTATATCCACTGTCTGCTCCCAGAGACAGCAGTGGGAGGTTGGCTGGCTCTGGGGGAAGATACTGGTTAGAGGCGGTGTAGCCGAGCATATAAAACTGGCACATTCCCTGTGAAAGGAACTAAGATAAAGTGGGCGAGACTGTAGTTTGCCATTTTAGAGTCATCTGCTCTATTCCCAGTTCTGCTCCAGTGACCCTGTGCAACCCTTCGTTAGCCATACAAGGGTGAATGACCAGTGTTACCTATACCATAGGTGTATGAGCTCTTACTAGTACTAGGGGCTGTGATGAGCACAGAGAAGTTTCTAACACTCAGTGGAAGAGATGAGCCTAGAGCACAGGGTCTCCTGGCTTGTAGCTGAGTGCCACCCCCAGGCTCCAGGAAATCTCATGGGGAGTCCATGCCCCCCCCCCCCAATTTCTACACAGAGAATCATAGAATCTTAGGGTTGGAAGGGACCTCAGGAGGTCATCTAGTCGAACCTCCTGCTCAAAGGAGGACCAACCCCAACTAAATCATCCCAGCCAGGGCTTTGTCAAGCCTGACCTTAAAAACCTCTAAGGAGATTCTACCTCCCTCCTAGGTAACCCATTCCAGTTCTTCACCACCCTACTATTGAAAAAGCTTTTCCTAATATCCAACCTAAACCTCCCCCTCTGCAACTTCACACCATTACTCCTTGTTCTGTCATCTTCTACCACTGAGAACAGTCTAGACCCATCCTCTTTGGAACCCTCTTTCAGGTAGTTGAAAGCAGCTATCATATCCCCCCTCATTCTTCTCTTCTGCAGGCTAAACAATCCCACTTCCCTCAGCCTCTCCTCATACGTCATGTGCTCCAGCCCGCTAATCATTTTTGTTGCCCTCCGCTGGACTCTTTCCAATTTATCCACATCCTTCTTGTAGTGTGGGGCCCAAAAATGGACACAGTACTCCAGATGAGGCCTCACCAGTGCCGAATAGAGGATAATAATCACATCCCTCGATCTGCTGGAAATGCCCCTACTTATACAACCCAAAATGCCATTAGCCTTCTTGGCAACAAGGGCACACTGTTGACAGAGGGACAGGGCTGCCAAAGTTCCATGGGGGTATGTGACACTCGGCAGGTCTAATGGATCCAGTGTGAGCCCGTTGGGAGAGGTTTCCATTCAGAGAACTGTCATGTCCCATTTGACTGGTGAACGGGGCTGGGAGCAGCCATCGCAGCCGGCTTTCTCACATGCTAACTGTCACCTGGAGGCACTGACAGGCCCAGATGCTCCTTGTCCCCATTGCACAGGCTAGGCGAGCAGCAGTGGGGAGGAGTCAGACCCCACAGCTCACGGAGACACTCTTGGGCCAGACCCCGGGGATCCAAGCCCAGCTCTGTCCCCCCAGCTCTCCCCTTGCTTCATAGAGACTTTGGGCCAAACTCTCCCCTGGGGTAACTCCTCTGCCTGCAGGATTTACACCAGGGGGAGACCCAGTGCTCTGTAGTGAAATCCGGCCTGTGCAGCAGGGCCGGTACAAGGATATTTTGCACCCTAGGCGAAACTTCCAGTTTGTGCCCTCCCTCCCCCGCCCCATCCACTCCCTCCCACTCCCTGCCCCCCCAAAGAACCCCCAACCCACCCAACTGCCCCTGCTCCTTGTCCCCTGATCACCCCCTCCTGGGACCCCTGCCCCTAACTGCCCCCCAGGATCCCACCCCCTATCTAAGCCTCCTTTCTCCTTGTACCCAACTGCCCCCTCCTGAGACCCCTCCACCCTAACTGCTCCCCTAGAACCCCATCCCCTACCTGTCCACTGACTGCCCCAACCCCTCTCCACACCCCTGCCCCCTGACAGACCCCTGGGACTCCCACACCTATCCAACTGCTGCCTGTCCCCTGACTGCCCCCCCTCAGTATCCCCCAACCCATCTAACCCCCTCTGCTTCCTGTCCCCTGACTGCCCCAACCCCTCTACCCCCCGATCCATCCAACCCCGCTGCTCCCTGACTGCCCCCTCCAGAGACTCAGTGCCCCTTCTCCAACCGACCGCACGCTATCATAGACACGCTGCTGGCCACACTGCTGGCCTGGCTTCCCTGCCATGCTGGAATGCAGGGGAGGGGGGAGCAGGGCAGGGAGGGAGGAGGAGGGGAGGGGCGGAGCTCAAGAGTTACCAGAGGCCCCGATGCCAGCGGCCGGCCGGCGATCTGGGCTGTCTGGGGCGCGGCTGTTCCCCACAAGTGGCGCTACCATTTTTGCAGGGCTGCTGCCCCGCCTGCGTGCACCGTGCTGGCACCTCCATGGCTGGGGCTTACTGCTGCTGCAAGCGCGACGCTCCGGCTCTCAGCGCCCCAGGCAGGGGGAGGGGAGGCTGGGACCAGCCCCCAGGCAGGGCGCCATTTTTTGGTGCCCCCTCAGCACTGGGCGTGAGCAGGGCCTAGGCCTGGTGCTGCCCCAGGCACAGGGCAGCTGGGGAATGTCGCCCATGCACAAAACCTCATCACACAACCCGCTCTGCCCACCAGGCGAGCCCCAGGCTGTCTGAAGGGTGCAGGTGTCTCTTGCACATTCAGATCCCAGGGAGTGCTCCACAGACAAGCTTATCTGACTGGGGGGCAGGGAAATCCTGGCTCAGGGCTTCCTGGGGCATTTTCACCCCCACGGAGCTTCGACCTCAATGCCAGGTGCCAGGGATCAGTGAAATGAGGGTTTGTTAAATGGACAGTGACGTCCTCGCTGAGTCTGCAGTGGGGAAACTCAGTGTGACAGTCAGAGGAAGGGAGAAAGTCCAGGGACCAGCCCCTCGGCTGGTGTAAACTGGAAGAGCTCTATGGACTCCAATGGAGGGATGCCAATTTGCACTACCTGGGGATCTGTGCCCAGTGACTCCAGCAGAGTGATGCTGATTTACACCCATGACGGATCTGGCCCCAGTGGCTGGCAGAACTGCTCTGTCTGTCGCTGGGAGACGCGTCCCTGAGGAGGCTGCAGGCGTCTCTCTCACACGGTGTGATTCTCTTTGCCCTTGTCTCACAGGCAGCAGGAGCAGCAGCGGAGGAGGGGAGGAGCCGACCCGCACAGGTACCGGGCTATTGCTCTGTCACACCCTGATTATCAGAGCCCGGCTCTGTGCCCCCAGCTCTGACCTCAGGGCATATAGTCTGGGACAAACTCCCCACCGGGTGGGTAACTCCTTGGGCTGCAGCACCATCACCCTGGATGCGCTGGGCTGTGCTGGTGCAATTCCCCCAGGACAGAAGAGTAGTATAGCCCCATGACATCATTTACGTCCCACTTCCACCCTCTCCTGAGGACACAGCTGGTTCCAAGGCCTCGAGCTGCCCCTGTGCCCAGGGCAGGGTCACCCCGGCGGAGAGCTGCGAGTCACACTAGAGAGGGGTGACAGGGTCTGGGCTGCTGAGTCTGTTGCTTGCTCTTGTGAGGCCTTTGCACAGAGTTCCGGTGTTGTCTGAGCAAACCTGGGTGGTTCCCTGCTCCTGTGACACCTCTGGGCTGCTCTCGGCAAAGGGAGGAGCCGCCCCAAGAGCCTCCATCACTTTGGCCCCCCGTCGGGGGAACGTGACCGCCTGCAGCATGATCCCCCCTTAGGCCTCCGGGAGCTCACAGGGGGGTCACCGTTATATAGCAGCTGCTCTGTGTCTGGTGCTGGCACTGCAGTTCCACACATCTACGCCATATCCCTTTCCATGTTGCAGGGCTGGACATGTCTCTCATCATCTGGGCTGCCCGTTGTACCCTAGTCCTGCTACTCCTGGTGTCTGCACCCATCATCACCTTCATGCTGGAGAAACGGGGCCTGTCTGAGCCTGCGGGGCTGGAGGAGACTTGTGTGGGGAGCATCAGGATTGTGGGGGGGAAGTAATTGGGGATCCCCATTGACCAGCTGTGAGCAGCGGAGATACCAGTGACCAGCTCTGAACAGATGTTGGGGAGACATCATAGGTCAGTGCTTCACAATAGGCCCCTGCAGTAACATAATTTTCCCAGTATTTGAAATGTAATAATAAAGAAAATGTCATCTATATTTTGCCACTCTCAGTTTTTTTGTTTGTAGCAGGGTTTTTCATGTATATACTTAGCTAATTCATTAGTGTTAACTAAGTAATTCCACAGTCCAACAGATGAGAAAAAGTCTCCATCTCTGGCCAGAGAACAGAGATCGGGGCTAATGTGCATGTGGTGCAGGGGTGTTTCCCAACATTCGAAGGACACATGGCTCCTTGGATGTCTCACGTCTACACAGAGCCTTCAGCGATACACACCTAGCTGTATTTCACATCCGGGAATGTCGATGGTGGGGCCAGGGTTCCATTATGAGGTTTATAGACAATGTGCAATTCTAAAAATAGGGCAGCAGAGATAACAAGAAACCCCTGGAAATATTTTATCTCTAACCCCAGCAACCTTGTCCAGGTGAAGGCACCTTCCCACCCACTAGACGGGGCTTTATACCAATCCCATTGGATAACTCCATTTTACCTATTGTTTCCAGTCACTCATTCATGCCAGTATCTACAAGCCAAAAATTATGAGGTCCAGTGGAACCCAGGCTTTCCGTAGAAACCTCACATGATGCACTTTGGTGAACCATCTCTAAACTTAGGCCAATA
This sequence comes from Chelydra serpentina, assembly GCA_037349315.1. Taxonomy (NCBI): domain Eukaryota; kingdom Metazoa; phylum Chordata; order Testudines; family Chelydridae; genus Chelydra; species Chelydra serpentina. The sequence continues at coordinate 1,007,196 of JBAIAC010000046.1, read as the reverse complement.
AACCCTCCTCCACCAAAAAAAAAGACAAAACTCAGCAGAAGTCAAACAAAGGCTGGCAGAAGTCCAGCAGCAGAGTGGGGGGTATTCAGTTTATTACACTGAAAGCAACATGTAGGATTACCTGCCTTGGGAGTGTGTGGCATGTGTGTGCATCTGGTGCAAGGAGCTCCCGGCTGTCAGAGACTGTGTACAGGCTTTGGAGACCAGAGGGGCTGACCTGGAGGAGCTAAGGGAGACAGAGAGGTACATAGAGGAGACTTTCTGGAACACAGTGGAGCAGTCCCACCTGCAGTCTGACAGCCTCTGAGCTGTTTTGGAGGATGAAAGCCTCAGGGAAGAAGAACAACCAAGTGGAGCAGAGGGAAACGATCCCATAGTTGCGACCCTCCTTACAGAAGGCGTCAGAGTGTCCTCTCGCACTGAGGATGAGGTGAATTGCCTGATGGGTGTGAAGTTTGTGGATCTCACAAGACTTCTAGACAGGCTTATGTGTAGTGCTGGGGAGGAGCCTGAGGTACCAATGACATAGAGAAAGGTAAGAGAGAGATCCTGGAAGCTGCAAATTTAGGCTGCTAAGTATGAGCTTGAAATCCAGGACCTAGATGAGGAAGCTGAGGAATTAGGGAGTGATGAAGATTATATTGATGAAGATGGACAAGAATACCTAGAGATTCTGGCAAAACAAGCAGGAGAAGATGGAGACAATGAGGACTGGGAAGATGATGCTGAAGAGACTGCTCTGGAGGGCTATTCAACAATCCTGCTTTGAGCAGGGGGTTGGACTAGATGACATCCTGAGGTCCCTTCCAACCCTGAGATTCTATGACCTCCATGGGAGCATTCTCTAAAATGCTCCCAGTTCCATGTGCAGAGCCAGTTAGACAGGCAGAACTGCAAGGTCTCAAGGCATGGATGAGACGATGGTGTAGGGAGAAGGGTTTTAGATTTATTAGGAACTGGGGAAGCTTTTGGGAGAGGGGGAGCCTATACAGGAAGAATGGGCTCCACCTAAACCAAAACGGAACCAGATTGCTGGCACTTAAAATTAAAAAGGTTTTTAAACTAAGGGCTGGGGGAAAGTCGACAGGTGTGGAGGAGCATGTGGTTCGGACATCCCTTAGGGGAGGATCTATAAATGGAGATTCCCTGTGTCCTAATAAGGAGGAGGGGATGGAAAATGATAAAATACAAGGAGGATCTGATGAAAAACAGTCAAATGAAAAAAAGTCCCATTCAATTACATCATGCAATAGGGGACAGCCAAAAAATGACAAGTTTTTAAAATATTAATATACCAATGCTAGAAGTCTAATTAATAAGATGGGTGAACTAGAGTGCCTAGTATTAAATGAGAATATTAATATAATAGGCATCACAGAAATCTGGTGGAATGAGGATAATCAATGGGACACGTAATATCAGGGTACAAAATATATGGGAAGGACAGAACAGGTCGTGCTGGTGGGGGAGTGGCATTATATGTGAAAGAAAGCGTAGAATCAAATGAAATAAAAATTTTAAATGAACTAAATTGTACTATATGTTAGGATATAGATATTCAGGCCTGTCTGTAAAGGCCTATACTTTAAGAATTTAGGTTTATGTTTATTATTTAGCTAGTTATAGAGGTATGAAAGAATTAAAATGACAGTTTGCCTGTTTATAGGACTTTCTTTACAGTGACGGTTTGAGGCCCTGTTTTTAGGCTAAGATTTTGGCTAAACAACAGAGGCAGCTATAAGCTGGAAAGTGTATGGTTACATTTTTACATTTTAAACTAGTTACATTGAAATAAGGTGCTATTGGGCTGTTAGGAACACAATTTTGTTCTGATAATGCCCATTACCTCCAGAGAAAAGGAAGAACTTAGAATATTTAAAGGAAACTTAGTTTATAGCATCCTGTTTGGCAAGAACATACTTATTAATAGCTAGGGTGTGAAATTTGTGTTTTTTTGGTATTTTATTACTGTAGTCCCCATTTTCATATTGTTTGTTTGTATAATTTTTGTCTGGTTTTGTGATTGTTTTTGTCTGGTGTATAATTAATTTTGCTGGGTGTAAACTAATTAGGTGGTGGGATATAATTGGTTAGATAATTATGTTACAATATGTTAGGATTAGTTAGTTAAATTTCAGTAAAATTATTGCTTAAGGTATAGCTAAGCAGAACTCAAGTTTTATTATATAGTTCGCAGTCAATCAGGAAGTAAGGGGGGAATTGGAACAGGGAATGGGGGTGGGGGAATTAGAATTATGTTTTGCTACAGGGAGGAATGGGAACAGGGACACAGGCAAGGCTCTGTGGCATTAGATCTGGGAAGGGGGACACTAAGGAAGAAAATTGGAATTATTTCTTGCTAAAAGTTCACTCCAGTAAACATAGAATTCTTTGCACCTTCGGACTTCGGGTATTGTTGCTCTCTGTTTATGTGAGAAGAACCAGGGAAGTAAGCAGCTGAAGGAATAAGCCCTCTAACATATTGGTGCTGTGACTCAGGCCAGGTCTACACTAGGACTTTATGTCGAATTTATCAGCGTTAACTCGATGTAATCCCTCACCCGTCCACATTAGGAAGCAGTTTATTTCGACAGTAAGGGCTCCTTGAATCGATTTCGGTACTCCACCCTGACGAGGGGAATAGCGCCAAATTCGAAATGGGCATTTCGAATGCGAGGTACTGTGGACGGAATTCGACGCTAATAGCTCCGGGAGCTATCCCACAGTGCACCACTCGGTGGACGCTCAGGGCAGTATTGTGTACTCGGATGCTCTGACCTGCCACTCAGAGAAATCCCCGCGAAAATTTGAATGCTTTTTCCTCTGTGGCCATTTTGAATCCCATTTCCTCTTTGGACATTGTGGCGAGCTCAGCAGCACTGGCAATGATGCAGAGCTCTACAGCGGTGGTTTCGATGCCATCGCTGAATAGAAAGAGAGCTCCAACATGGAGTGATCGTGAGGTTTTGGATCTCATCGCTGTGTGGGGTGATGAATCAATCCTAGCCGAGCTCCGTTCAAAAAGACGGAATGCCAAAATTTACGAAAAGATTTCCCAGGCTATGACGGAGAGAGGGTACAGCCGGGATGCTACGCAGTGCCGCGTCAAAATCAAGGAGCTACGTCAGGCGTACCAAAAGACCAAAGAGTCCAACGGACGCTCCGGCTCAGCGCCTCAGACTTGCCGATTTTACGAGGCACTGCACGCCATGCTCGGTGGTGCGGCAACAACTACCCCGCCAGTATCCGTGGACACCGATGACGGGGTCCATTCTACGGACACATCGGAGGAGGTTTTTGCTGACGGCGAAGAAGAGGAAGGAGGGCAGGGGGACGAAGCGATCGAAAGTGGTCACCATGGAGATTTCCCCGACAGCCAGGAACTATTCCTCACCCTGACTGCGCTGCCCTTCGAACACTCCCAAGCCAGCATTCCTGACCAGGAATCAGGAGAGGGATCATCAGGTCAGTGTGTTAGACATTTATTTTCAATACAATAGTTATGGTGTGATAGCGCTCTGTAACTGTGGCTTCATTGGCCTTATGCGCTTCAGCTTTGAGTCGCTTTCCCGTGCAACTATTCGAAAAGTCTGTCAATATGTATGGGGATAGAGGTGTAATCACCAGCAGAGATCTCAGAGAAGCTGTCTTGCAGGTACAGCGATAGTTTGTTTAGCACGTTCACTAGGAGAGCTGCCTTATTGTCTCCTCCATGGTAGGATACTTTCCCGCGCCATGCAAGCAGCAGGTACTCTGGTATCATTGCCTTGCATAGCATGGCAGCATACGGCCCCGGGGTTTGCTTGCATTGACGCAGCATGCAGATTTTCTCTGTCTCCGTAATCCTCAGCAGAGTGATATCAGTCATGGGGTCCTGGTTCGAATGAGTGGTATAATTAGTATACTGCATGCTTCCTTTTCCCCTTACAGACAGACACCCGGCTGTTTACGTTAACGCGTGGTGGTAGTGTGTCGGGAGCAAAACCAGTACCACATATCGGTGCGCGGGTAGGGACAGTCCCAGGGAGCGGCAACGCTAAACCGGGGATAGGATAGGCGAGCCGTTCATGCTGAGCGGTTCGCGGGCATTTTAGGTTCCCTGGAGCAGCCACGCGGAGGGGGGGGAATGGTAGGCGAGCCGTTCACGCTGAGCGGTTCGCGGGCATTTTTGGTTCCCTGGAGCAGCCACGCGGAGGGGGGGGGAAGGGTGGCCGAGCAGTTCATGCTGGGCGGTTCGCGGGCATTTTAGGTTCCCTGGAGCAGCCATGCGGAGGGGGGGGAAGGGTAGGCGAGCCGTTCACGCTGAGCGGTTCGCGGGCATTTTTGGTTCCCTGGAGCAGCCACGCGGAGGGGGGGGGAGGGTGGCCGAGCAGTTCATGCTGGGCGGTTCGCGGGCATTTTTGGTTCCCTGGAGCGGCAACGCGGACTGGGGGGTGGTTTAGGACAGCCGCCGTAGATTATCGGTTTGGCCAGCAGCATTTCCTGCCCGCCGCCAGGAACACTGAGGGAGACATGGGAGTAGAGCACTGCTGTGAAGCAATCTCGCAGCAGTCCTAAGTCAGCACCTTACCATGGTTTTCAGAGAGGTGATTTTCTGTGTACGGCAAGGCTTCTGGGATCCGTATACCGGGACCCCAGACACTCATTCAGCCTTAAGTCATAGTATTTGACCTTGTAGTACGTGTACATGTGATAGGCACTGTGTTCGGTCCTATTCACGGTGAAAGAGTATGGTCATTGTTCTTGAAAAAGTATCATTCTGAGGAATTCACTCCCTTTCATTTATCCCACAGCTGTGAGTGTCTCCCGCCCAACCAGTGCTTCTCCCACCCACGGCCTAGTCCAGATAAGGCGGCGCAAAAAGAGAACCAGGGACGACATGTTCTCAGAATTAATGATGCTGTCACAGAGGGAGGCGGCACACCGCAGAGAGGACTTTGCACGGTACGAGCGAGCAGCCAGGGAACGAGAGCAGAGGGCTGAAGCACGCGAGGACAGGTGGCGGCAGGAGGATCAGCAGGCGACCCAAACAATGCTGGGAATCATGAGGGAGCAAACTGACACGCTCCGGCGCCTAGTGGATGTTCTCCAGGACAGGAGACATGAGGAAAGAGCACCTCTGTATGTTCTTTCAAGCCGCCCTCCCCCACCACCAAGTCCAGTGGCTTCCTCCCCAAAAGTCACTAGGACAAGGGGAGCCAGGGTGCGTGGAAATAGTCAATCCACCCCTGCAGACCGCTGCAGTAGTAGAAGGCTGTCATTCCCTAAACCTTAGACTTTTCCCTCCTCTCCATCCAGCAGCACCCCTGAGCACCTCCCTTCCCAGGTCCCATGTTAAGTTACTGTTCTGTTGAATAAATCTGGTTTTTTGGTTCACCAATGTTTCCCTGAGTGTTTTAAATGGGACCGTTTGTATGTCTGGGTAGTGGTTAACATGTTTTGTAAGTGCAGATAATGGGAGCAGAAACGAGGGTGCACACAGGGTAACTGCTGAAGTGACAAGCACAGTACACATTGCATGCATTAAGCATACCTGTCCTTCGTTGTGCAGGTTTATACGTTGTAAACGTGGGGTTGGGGGTTGGGTGGTGCACTGTATGTTTGGGGAGGGTGGTCGCTGATCTTTTGCGGCTGACAGTAGCCTGCTGGATAGATCAATGCACCGTGGGATCCGTAGGCGATAGTCACAACGTAAAAGGCACATAGACACCACCACACACACATGGGATTAGGAGAGGTTGATTGTCCCTTTAAGCAAGCGGAACACCTCTTGGCACTGCGCTTTGGGCAGGATCAAGAGCTTCCCCTTTGAAGGGAAGTGTCCCCCAACCAAACCGCCCCCCAACCGCCGTATGCCTCCACGGTGATAATCATTACCCAATAAGAAGTACAGGAAAAGGTTCAAACAAAAAAATCTTTCCTTTACTGTGACTTTACAGCGTTGAACCAAGGAGGGGGAAGGGGGTTAGTAATGGGAGGATGGGCAACGGGACATGTGTAAAGGGACAGGGGAAGGTCCAGTATCTGTTTACGGAAGTGTAGCAGTCAATGGTTAACCCGCTCTGTCTGGAAGCGAGCTTTCAAAGCTTCCCGGATGCGCACCGCCTCCCGCTGTGATCTTCGAATGGCTCTGGTGTCTGGCTGAGCGTAATCTGCTGCTAGTCGATTTGCCTCAACCTCCCAGCCCTGCATAAATGTCTCCCCCTTGATCTCACAGAGATTGTGGAGCACACAGCACACTGCAATCACAATGGGGATATTTTTAGGGCTGAGGTCGCAGCGAGTAAGTAAGCTTCGCCATCTTGCTTTGAGACGGCCAAAGGCACACTCCACCACCATTCTGCACTTGCTCAGGCGGTAATTAAAGAGCTCCTTTTCAGTGTCCAGGGCTCCCGTGTATGGCTTCATGAGCCATGGCATTAGCGGGTAGGCAGGGTCCCCCAGGATCACTGTTGGCATCTCCACATCCCCAACAGTGATTTTGTGGTCGGGGAAATAAACCCCCTGTTGCAGGCGTCTAAACAGACCAGAGTTTTTGAAAACATGAGCATCATGAACCTTGCCTGGCCACCCAACATTGATGTTCGTGAAACGTCCTTTGTGGTCCACTAGTGCTTGCAGAACCATAGAAAAATAGCCCTTTCGGTTAATATACTGGCCGCCCTGGTGCTCCGGTCCCAGGATAGGGATGTGTGTCCCATCTATGGCCCCACCGCAGTTTGGGAATCCCATTGCAGCGAAGCCATCTATGATCGCCTGCACGTCTCCCAGGGTCACTACTTTCTGGAACAGCAGGTCAACGATTGCACGGGCTACATGCATCACAGCAACCCCCACGGTAGACTTGCCCACTCCAAATTGGTTCGCTACTGACCGGTAGCTGTCAGGGGTTGCAAGCTTCCACAGGGCTATGGCCACTCACTTCTGGATAGTGAGGGCAGCTCGCATCCGGGTGTCCTGGCGCTTCAGGGCAGGGGACAGCAACTCACAAAGTTCCATAAAAGTGCACTTACGCATCCGAAAGTTTCGCAGCCACTGGGACTCATCCCAGACCTGCAGCACTATGCGGTCCCACCAGTCAGTGCTTGTTTCCCTTGCCCAGCATCGCCATTCCACGGGATCAACATGACCCATTGCCACCATGATGTCTAGGGTCCGGGGTCCAGCGCTTTGCAAGAGATCAATGCCCCTTTCAGAGTTTAAGTACTCCCGGAGATTACGTTGTCTCCTCTCCCGATTTCTCTGCATCAGAGTCTGGAAAAGGTGCGCTATAAGGCGCGAGTTGTTGGCTACGGACAGGACAGCTGCGATAATCGCGGAGGGCTCCATGCTCACTGTCCAGTGGCGTCCGAGCTATCAGCCACAGGAAAAGGGCGCGAATTCATTCCCCGCCGGCGCTTTCACGTTGGGAAGGCGGAAGTGTGGGTCGAGTGACGAAATTTACGTATACCGACCCTTGACACAATTTCGTTCCCACAAGGCACTGGGGGCTACACCCAGAATTCCAGTGGGCAGGCGGGACTGCGGGAACTGTGGGATAGCTACCCACAGTGCACCGCTTGCAATGTCGACGCTTGCCCCCCTACTGTGGACTCGGACATTCGAAAAAAGATCCCTGCTGTGGATTCGAACAATCGACCTGGAAATATCGGGTTCACAAGTTCGGTTTCACAGAAATCGAACTAGTACCGTAGTGTAGACATACCCTCAGATAAATCGCATCAGATAGGTGAGTGGCAGCCTGTAAATCCCACTCCCCAACAGTCCGTGCAGCTGCTTAGAGGGGGGATAGCGAACTCTCGTGATGGTAGTTGCAGGTTCTGGCAAAATAGGGTAAAGGATTTTTTGGATAAATGGATAAGGAAGAACCAGGGCCCATATCAGGTGCAGGGGTCAACCTGGGATGAGATTAAAAAGGAAATGGAGGCAGTGTTAGGGGACTCAGAAGGATGAGGGATGGCTGAGGATCCCACCATAGAATCATAGAATAATAGAATCTCAGGGTTGGAAGGGACCTCAGGAGGTCATCTAGTCCAACCCCCTGCTCAAAGCAGGACCACCCCCAACTACATCATCCCAGCCAGGCCTTTCTCAACTTGAGACCATTACTCCTTGTTCTGTCATCTTCTACCACTGAGAACAGCTGAGATCCATCCTCTTTGGAACCCCCTTTCAGGTTGTTGAAAGCAGCTAGCAAATCCCCCCTCATTCTTCTCTTCTGCAGGCTAAACAATCCCAGTTCCCTCAGCCTCTCCTCGTAAGTCATGTGCTCCAGACCCCTAATCATTTTTGTTGCCCTCCGCTGGACTCTTTCCAATTTATCCACATCCTTCTTGTAGTGTGGGGCCCAAAACTGGACACAGTCCTCCAAATGAGGCCTAACCAGTGCTGAAAAGAGGGGAATAATCACGTCCCTTGATCTGCTGGCAATGCCCCTACTTATACAGCCCAAAATGCCGTTAGCCTTCTTGGCAACAAGGGCACACTGTTGACTCATATTCAGCTTTTTGTTCACTGTAACCCCTAGGTCCTTTCCTGCAGAACCGCTGCCCAGCCATTTGGTCCCTAGTCTATAGCAGTGCATGGGATTCTTCCGTCCTAAGTGCAGGACTCTGCACTTGTCCTTGTTGAACCTCATCAGATTTCTTTTGGCCCAATCCTCTAATTTGTCTAGGTCCCTCTGTATCCTGTCCCTACCCTCCAGCGTATCAACCACTCCTCCCAGTTTAGTGTCATCTGCAAACTTGCTAAGGGTGCAGTCCACACCATCCTCCAGATCGTTGATGAAGATATTCAACAAAACCGGCCCCAGCACTGACCCTTGGGGCACTCCACTTGATACCGGCTGCCAACTAGACATGGAACCATTGATCACTACCCATTGAGCACGACCATCCAGCCAGTTTTCTATCCACCTTACCGTCCATTCATCCAGCCCATACTTCTTTAACTTGCTGGCAAGAACACTGTGGGAGACTGTATCAAAAGATTTGCTAAAGTCAAGAAATAGCACATCCACTGCTTTCCCCTCATCCACAGAGCCAGTTATCTCATCATAGAAGGCAATTAGGTTAGTCAGGCATGACATGCCCTTGGTGAATCCATGCTGACTGTTCCTGATCACTTTCCCCTCCTTTAAGTGGTTCAGAATTGATTCCTTGAGGACCTGTTCCATGATTTTTCCAGGGACTGAGGTGAGACTGACTGGCCTGTAGTTCCCCGGATCTTCCTTCTTCCCTTTTTTAAAGATGGGCACTACATTAGCTTTTTTCCAGTCATCCGGGACCTCCCCCGATTGCCATGATTTGTCAAAGATAATGGCCAATGGCTCCGCAATCACATCGGCCAACTCCTTTAGCACCCTCGGATGCAGTGCATCCGGCCCCATGGACTTGTGTTCGTCCAGCTTTTCTAAATAGTCCCGAACTACTTCTTTCTCCACAGAGGGCTGGTCAACTCCTCCCCATACCATGCTGCGGAGTGCAGCCGCCTGGGAGCTGACCTTGTCTGTGAAGACAGAGGCAAAAAAAGCATTGAGTACACTAGCTTTCTCCACATCCTCTGTCACTAGCTTCCCTCCCTCATTCAGCAAGGGGCCCACACTTTCCTTGACTTTCTTCTTCTTGCTCACATACCTGAAGAAACCCTTCTTGTTACTCCTAACATCTCCGTCTAGTTGCAACTCCAAGTGTGATTTGGCCTTCCTAATATCACTCCTGCATGCCTGAACAATATTTTTATACTCCTCCCTAGTCATTTGTCCAATCTTCCACTTCTTGTAAGCTGCTGTTTTATGTTTAAGACGAGCAAGGATTTCACTGTTAAGCCAAGCTGGTCGCCTGCCATATTTACTTTTCTTTGTACACATCGGGATGGTTTGTTCCTGCAACCTCAATAAGGATTCTTTAAAATACAGCCAGCTTTTCTCGACTCCTTTCCCACTCATGTTATTCTCCCAGGGGACCTGTTATTCTCCCAGTTCCCTGAGGGAGTCAAAGTCTGCTTTTCTGAAGTCCAGGCTCTGTATTCTACTGCTCTCCTTTCTTCCTTGTGTCAGGATCCTGAACTCGACCATCTCATGGTCACTGCCTCCCAGGTTCCCATCCACTATTGCTTCCTCTACTATTTCTTCCCTGTTTGTGAGCAGCAGGTCAAGAAGAGCTTTTCCCCTAGTTGGTTCCTCCAGCACTTGCACCAGGAAATTGTCCCCTACACTTTCCAAAAACTTCCTGGATTGTCTGTGCACCACTGTATTGCTCTCCCAGCAGATATCGGGGTGATTAAAGTCACCCATGAGAACCAGGGCCTGTGATCTAGTAACTTCTGTTAGTTGCTGGAAGAAAGCCTCGTCCGCCTCATCCCCCTGGTCTGGTGGTCTGTAGCAGACTCCCACCACGATATTACCCTTGTTGCTCCCACTTCTAAATTTAATCCAGAGACTCTCAGGTTTTTCTGCAGTTTCATACTGGAGCTCTGAGCAGTCATACTGCTCTCTTACATACAACGCAACTCCCCCACCTTTTCTGCCCTGCCTATCCTTCCTGAACAGTTTATATCCATCCATGACAGTACCCCAATTCTGTGAGTTATCCCACCAAGTCTCTGTTATTTCAATTATGTCATAATTCCTTGACTGTGCCAGGACTTCCAGTTCTCCCTGCTTGTTCCCCAGGCTTCTTGCATTTGTGTATAGGCATTTAAGATAACTCACCAATCATCCTGCTGTCCCAGTATGGGGCAGGAGCCCTCCCCTCTTGCACTCACCTACTTGTGCTTCCTCCTGGTATCCCACTTCCCCACTTACCTCGGGGCTTTGGTCTCCTTCCCCCAGTGAACCTAGTTTAAAGCCCTCCTCACTAGGTTAGCCAGCCTGCTTGCAAAGATGCTCTTCCCTCTCTTCGTTAGATGGAGCCCGTCTCTGCCTAGCACTCCTTCTTCTTGGAACACCATCCCATGGTCAAAGAATCCAAACCCTTCTCTCTGACACCATCTGCGTAGCCATTTGTTGACTTCCACGATTCGACAGTCTCTACCCCGGCCTTTTCCTGCCACAGGGAGGATAGACGAGAACACCACTTTCGCTTCAAACTCCTTTATCCTTCTTCCCAGAGCCACGTCGTCTGCAGTGATACGCTCAAGGTCATTCTTGGCAGTATCATTGGTGCCCACGTGCATGCAGCTGTTACAGGAAACCCTATAGACAACTGCAATCCACAGGGCTCTGGGCTGGAACCCGGAGTAGAGGGCGGGCCCGGGTTCCCCCCAAACCTCCCAACTCCTGATCAGACACAGGAGGAAATTGACGTGGGTTCTACCAGAGGGGAAGATCTCTGAGGCGATCAAAATCCTCCAATAAGCGCAGGACTCACCAAGGTAGAGGAGGAACTTTGTCACAACATATACAATGATGGGGTCTAAATTAGCTGTTACCACTCAAGAAAGAGATCTTGGAGTCATTGTGGATAGTTCTCTGAAATCTTCCACTCAATGTGCAGCGGCAGTCAAAAAAGCTAACAGAAAGTTGGGAATCATCAAGAAAGGGATAGATAATAAGACAGAAAATGTCATATTGCCTCTATATACATCCATGGTACGCCCACACATTGAATACTGTGTGCAGATGTGGTCGCCCCATCTCAAAAAAGATATAATGGAATCGAAAAAGGTTCAGAAAAGGGCAACAAAAATGAATAGGGGTATAGAACGGCTTCCGTATGAGGAGAGATTAATAAAACTGGGACTTTTCAGCTTGGAAAAGAGGCTACTAAGTGGGGATATGATAGAGGTCTATAAAATCATGAGTGGTATAGAGAAAGTAAATAAGGAAGTGTTATTTACTTCTTCTCATAATAAAAAAACAAGGGGCCACTAAATGAAATTAATAGGTAGCAGGTTTAAAACAAACACAAGAAAGTATTTTTTCACCCAATGCACTGTCAACCTCTGGAACTCCTTGCCAGAGGTTGTTGTGAAGACCAATACTATAACGGGGTTCAAAAGGGAGCTAGATAGATTCATGGAAGATAGGTACATCAATGGCTATTAGCCAGGATGGGGAGGAATGGTGTCCCTAGCTTCTGTTTGCCAGAAGCTGGGATTGTCTTTTAACGAGTTACTAATCCATGAGAGGGCCTTCCCTCTTATCCTATGACAGCAATACTTTGCTTAAGAGCCTTTGGTGAGGTCAAATGCCTTCTGAAACTCCAAGTGCACTATATCCACTCAATCAACCTCATCCACAACCTCCCTCAAAGAATTCTCGTAGATTGGTGAGGCATGATTTCCCTTTGCAAAGTCATGCTGACTCTTCCCCAACAAATCATGTTCATCTATGTGTCTGATAAGTTGGTTCTTTACTATAGCTTCAACCAATTTGCCCAGTACTGAAGTCAGGCTTACAAGCCTACTATTGCCAGGATCACCTAGGGGTCCTTTAAAAAAAATTGGTGTCACATTAGCTATCCTCCAGTCATCTGGTACAGAAGCTGATTTTAAAATGTTAGGTTACATACCACACTTAGTAGTTCTGCAATTTCATATTTCAGTTCCTTCTGGTCCCGGTGACTTATTACTCTTTAATTTATCAATTTGTTCCAAAACCTCCTCTATTGACATCTCAGTCCGGGACAGGTTCGCCACCTAAAAAGAATGGCTCAGGCATGGGAATCTCTCTCACGTCCTCTTCAGTGAAGACTGATGCAAATAATAGACTTGTCTTCCTTCAGAGCCCCTTTAGCATCTCGATCATCCAGTGGCTTCACTGATTCTTTGGCAGGCTTCTGATGCACTTAAAGTTGTTGGGTTTTTTGCTGTTAGTTTTTCAGTCTTTCTCTACTTGCTCTTCAAATTCTTTTTTGGCCTGCCTAATTATACTTCTACACTTGACTTCCAAGAGTTTGTTCCTTTCTGTTTTCCTCAGAAGGATTTAACTCCCACATTTTAAAAGATGACTTTTTGTCTCTAATTGCTTCTTTTACTTTGTTTAGCTATGGTGGTACTTGTTGCTCCTCTTACTATGTTTTTTTTAATTTGGGGTATACATTAAACATGAGCCTCTATTATGGTGTTTTTAAAAAGTTTCTATGCAGCTTGCAGGCATTGTACTTTTGAGAACATACCTTTGAATTTCTCCTCATCTCAAAAAGGATATACTGGCATTAGAAAAGGTTCAGAGAAGGGCAACTAAAATGATTACAGGTTTGGAACGGGTCCCATATGAGGAGAGATTAAAGAGGCTAGGACTTTTTAGCTTGGAAAAAAGCCGACTAAGGGGGGATATGATAGAAGTATATAAAATTATGAGTGGTGTGGAGGAAGTGAATAAGGAAAAGTTATTTACTTGTTCCCATAATAGAAGAACTAGGGGCCACCCAATGAAAATAGTGGGTAGCGGGTTTAAAACAAATAAAAGGAAGTTCTTCTTCACACAGTGCACAGTCAACCTGTGGAACTCCTTGCCTCAGGAGGCTGTGAAGGCTATGACTATAACAGGGTTTAAAAGAGAAATGGATAAATTCATGGAGATGAAGTCCATTAATGGCTATTAATCAGGATGGGTAAGAAATGGTGTCCTTAGCCCCTGTTTGTCAGAGGGGGGGTGATGGATGGCAGGAGAGAGATCACTTGATCATTACCTGTTAGGTTCACTCAGTCCGGGGCACCTGGCATTGGCCACTGTCGGTGGACAGGTTACTGGGCTGGATGGACCTTTGGTATGACCCAGTACAGCCATTCTTATGTTCTTATGTTAATTTCAGTTTAACTAGCTTCCTCAATTTTCTGTAGTTCCCCTTTCTGCGGTTCTGCAGAAAAGGACCTAGGGGTTACAGTGGATGAAAAGCTGAATATGAGTCAACAGTGTGCCCTTGTTGCCAAGAAGGCTAACGGCATTTTGGGCTGTATAAGTAGGGGCATTTCCAGCAGATCAAGGGACGTGATTATTCCCCTCTATTCGGCACTGGTGAGGCCTCATTTGGAGTACTGTGTCCAGTTTTGGGCCCCACACTACAAGAAGGATGTGGATAAATTGGAAAGAGTCCAGCGGAGGGCAACAAAAATGATTAGGGGGCTGGAGCACATGACTTATGAGGAGAGGCTGAGGGAACTGGGATTGTTTAGCCTGCAGAAGAGAAGAATGAGGGGGGATTTGCTAGCTACCTGAAAGGGGGTTCCAAAGAGGATGGATCTAGACTGTTCTCAGTGGTAGAAGATGACAGAACAAGGAGTAATGGTCTCAAGTTGCAGAGGGGGAGGTTTAGGTTGGATATTAGGAAAAACTTTTTCACTAGTAGGGTGGTGAAGCACTGGAATGGGTTACCTAGGTGGAATCTCCTTCCTTAGAGGTTTTTAAGGTCAGGCTTGACAAAGCCCTGGCTGGGATGATCTAGTTGGGGTTGGTCCTGCTTTGAGCAGGGGGTTGGACTAGATGACCTCCTGAGGTCCCTTCCAACCCTGAGATTCTATGATTCTATGAAGTTAAATGCTACTGTGGTGGGCTTTTTTTTGTGTTATCCCCCCCTCCCTCCCCCGGGATGTTAACATTAATTATATTATGGTTGCTATTACCAAGTGGTCCAGCTATATATTCACCTCTTGGACCAGATCCTGTGCTCCATTTAAATCTAGAATTGCCTCTCCTCCTGTGGGTTCCAGGACTAGCTGCTCCAAGAAGCAGTCATTGGTGATGTCAAGAAACTTTATCTCTGCACCTGTCCTGAGGTGACATGTATCCAGTCAATATGGGGATACTTGAAATCCCCCCATTATTATTGAATGTCTTGTTTTATAGCCTCTGTAATCTCCATGAGCATTTCACAGTAACCATTACTATCCTGGTCAGGTGGTCGGTAGTATATCCCTATTGCTATATTTTTATTCAAGCATGAAATTTCTATCCATAACGATTCTATGGTACAGTTTGGTTCATTTAAGATTTTTTGTGCATTTGACCCGATGCTTTATTTCACATGTAGTGCCACCAGCACGACCTATTTTGTCATTCCTGTATATATTGTATCCTGGTTTTACCGTGTCCCATTGATTATCATCATTTCACCAAGTTTCTGTGATGCCCATTGTATCAATATCCTCATTTAATACCAGGCACTCAAGTTCACCCATCTTAGTATTTAGACTTCTAGCATTTGTATACATGCACTTATCAGATTTGTCACCTTTTAGCTGTCTGCCATTATGTGATCTGATTGAATGGGACTTGCTTTCATTTGACTGTTTCTCTTGAGTTCCTACCTGTACTCTGTCAACTTATCCTCGCCTCCTTACTAGCATATAGAGAATCCCCATTAATAGATCCTTCCCCAAGGGATGTCTCTGTTCCAACATTGTGCTCCTCCGCACCTGTCGGCTTCCCCCAGCCCTAAGTTTAAAAACTCCTCAATGACCTTTTACATTTTACATTCCAGCAGTCTGGTTCCATTTTGGTTTAGGTGGAGCCCATCCTTCCTGTATAGGCTCCTCCTTTCCCAAAAGGTACCCCAGTTCCTAATAAATCTAAAACCTTGCTCCCTACACCATCATCTCATCCACATATTGACACCCTGCAGTTCTGCCTTTCTAAGTGGCCCTGCATGTGGAACTGGGAGCATCTCAGAGAATGCTTCCATGGAGGTCCTGGACTTCAATCTCTTACCTAGCAGCCTAGATTTGGCCTCCAGGATCTCTCTCTTTTGTTTCCCTATGTCATTGGTAGCAAGGTTCCTCCCCAGCACTGCACATAAATCTGTCTAGATGACTCGCGAGATCCACAAACTTCGCACCATCAGGCAATTCATCCTGGTTAACCCGGTCATCGCAAACCCAACTGTCTATGTTTATAATGATCAAATCCCCCATTACCATTCATAGAATCATAGAATCTCAGGGTTGGAAGGGACCTCAGGAAGTCATCTAGTCCAACCCCCTGCTCAAAGCAGGACCAACCCCAACTAAATCATCCCAGCCAGGGCTTTGTCAAGCCTGAACTTAAAAACCTCTAAGGAAGGAGATTCCACCACCTCCCTAGATAACCCATTCCAGTGCTTCACCACCCTACTAGTGAAAAAGTTTTTCCTAATATCCAACCTAAACCTCCCCCTCTGCAACTTGAGACCATTACTCACTAAAATTAACTCACACTTCCTAAAACGAACTGTGCCTCACTATGTACAATAACAGGAAAGTCCCCTGAGAGAACTAGCAGATGCCAGGAGAGCAGTTCCAACAACCGTCTCAGGCGGTAAGAAGGAGCTGAGGGCATGGGGTCGGCTGGGCGCTTTATACTGGTGAGAAGACTGTGCAGCAGTGAAAGGTGTCACTGAGGGACAGATTTCTGGTGACTGTGCTTGTGGTGCGTATATATCTAGAGTGCAATGGACATGTGCAATCTCCCTTTCCTGGCAGCCCTTGCCAGGCTAATGCAGAAATATCATGTCATGGTTATGAGCCTGGCAGATCCTCCATGCTGTCTCTGGGTGACTCCTTAGGCCTCCCCTCTCTCAAACCAGCCCTGGGCTACAGCCCCCTGTGGACTGGCCGTGATGATCCCCAGCAGGTCTGGACTTGGTACCTGTAGTTCCACCCACTGGAGCGGTGACCAGCCATGATTGCAGTGACTCAAACAGCTTCTTACACAGTCTTGTTTGATAGCAGCAGCAGAACCAGACACAGACAGAGAACAGGGTTTAACAGAGCAATGGGGCTCCCCGTATGTCTACCTCATACCTAGGCAGCCTGTCCTACCCCAGGACCACACCTCTGGGGCTGGTGCCTTCTGGTCCCCCCAGTCTCTCTCTGCCCCCTACCCATCCTTCAGGGCATCTGTCAGCGCAGCCTGAGGTCTCTATTCCCTCCTGTGTCCCTGAGCCTGGTTAATGGCTGGGTGGCTCAGCAGGGGGCTGGAGGACACATCACAGTGGCTGGCTGTGCAGTGTCTCTTATCCCTTGCAGTGTATTCCAGGAGGTGGGGGGAGGGAGCAGGCAGCCAACCCCGGCTCGAATTAATGCCTTGTGGCCAAGCAGTGACCCCCACACAACAGTCAGACAAACAGAGCAAACAATGTTCAGAGGTTATTACAGGGCAGCTCCAAACCCGTCACACCCAGTGATCCTCATTTGTTCCCTGAACAGCCACCTGCCCCCACCCAAGTTTTATCTTTGAAAACTCATGGCGATTGGGCCAGATCCTGGATTACTGGAAAAAAGCTAAAGTAGTGCCCATCACTAAAAAAGGGAAGAAGGAGGATCACCTCAGTCCCTGGAAAAATCATGGAGCAGGTCCTCAAGGAATCAATTCTGAAGCACTTAAAGGAGAGGAAAGTGATCAGGAAAAGTCAGCATGGATTCACCAAGGGCAAGTCATGCCTGACTAGCCTAATTACCTTCTATGATGAGATAACTGGATCTGTGGATGAGGGGAAAGCAGTGGATGTGCTATTTCTTGACTTTAGCAAAGCTTTTGATACAGTCTCCCACAGTATTCTTGGCAGCAAGTTAAAGAATGATGGGCTCGATGAATGTACTATAAGGTGGATAGAAAGCTGGCTAGATTGTCGGACTCAACGGGTAGTGATCAATGACTCCATGTCTAGTTGGCAGCTGGTATCAAGTGGAGTGTCCCAAGTGTCTGTCCTGGGGACGGTTTTGTTCAATATCTTCATTAATGATCTGGAGGATGGCGTGGACTGCACCCTCATCAAGTTTGCAGATGACACTAAACTGGGAGGAGTGGTAGATACGCTGGAGGGTAGGGATAGGATACAGAGGGACCTAGACAAATTAGAGGATTGGGCCAAAAGAAATCTGATGAGGTTCAACAAGGACAAGTGCAGAGTCCTGCACTTAGGACGGAAGAATCCCATGCACTGCTACAGACTAGGGACCGAATGGCTGGGCAGCAGTTCTGCAGAAAAGGACCTAGGGGTTACAGTGGACGAAAAGCTGAATATGAGTCAACAGTGTGCCCTTGTTGCCAAGAAGGCTAACGGCATTTTGGGCTGTATAAGTAGGGGCCAGAATAAGTCCATGTATAAGTCCATTTTGGGCTGTATAAGAAAGAGTACCAGAAAAGTCCATGTACCAGAAACACAGATTCAGGTGAGCAACCGTTTTCATGTTCTCTCCGCAGGTACTAGTGCAGAGAGTGGCGTAGATGATACATCTGAGGGAATAGAGCAGAGGGAGACTCCACCGATTGGAAGGCATGAGATGCACCGTCCTAGGGATGGGGGTTCCACAACCACCACTCCCAAGAGGAGGAGGGTGGTGGTGGTTGGGGACTCTCTCTTCAGGGGGACTGAGTCATCTATCTGCCGCCCTGACCGGGAAAACCAAGAGGTGTGCTGCTTGCCAGGGGCTAGGATTCGTGATGTGACAGAGAGACTGCCAAGACTCATCAATCCCTCAGATCGCTACCCCTTCCTGCTTTTCTACGTGGGCACCAATGATACTGCCAAGAATGACCTTGAGCGTATCACTGCAGACGACGTGGCTCTGGGAAGAAGAATAAAGGAGTTTGAGGCGCAAGTGGTGTTCTCGTCTATCCTCCCTGTGGCAGGAAAAGGCCGGGGTAGAGACTGTCGAATCATGGAAGTCAACAAATGGCTACGCAGATGGTGTCAGAGAGAAGGGTTTGGATTCTTTGACCATGGGATGGTGTTCCAAAAAGGAGTGCTAAGCAGAGACGGGTTCCACCTGACGACGAGAGGGAAGAGCATCTTTGGAAGCAGGCTGGCCAACCTAGTGAGGAGGGCTTTAAACTAGGTTCACCGGGGGAAGGAGATTAAAGCCCCGAGGTAAGTGGGGAAGTGGGATACCGGGAGGAAGCACAAGTAGGTGAGTGAAGAGGGGAGGACTCCTGCTCCATACTGGGACAGCAGGACGATCGGTGAGTTATCTTAAATGCCTATACACAAATGCAAGAAGCCTGGGGAACAAGCAGGGAGAACTGGAAGTCCTGGCACAGTCAAGGAGTTATGATGTAATTGGAATAACAGAGACTTGGTGGGATAACTCACACGATTGGAGTACTGTCATGGATGGATATAAACTGTTCAGGAAGGATAGGCAGGGCAGAAAAGGTGGGGGAGTTGCGTTGTATGTAAGAGAGCAGTATGACTGCTCAGAGCTCCAGTATGAAACTGCAGAAAAACCTGAGAGTCTCTGGATTAAATTGAGAAGTGTGAGCAACAAGGGTAACGTCATGGTGGGAGTCTGCTACAGACCACCAGACCAGGGGGATGAGGTGGACGAGGCTTTCTTCCAGCAACTAACAGAAGTTACTAGATCACAGGCCCTGCTTCTCATGGGTGACTTTAATCACCCCGATATCTGCTGGGAGAGCAATACAGCGGTGCACAGACAATCCTGGAAGTTTTTGGAAAGTGTAGGGGACAATTTCCTGGTGCAAGTGCTGGAGGAACCAACTAGGGGAAAAGCTCTTCTTGATCTGCTGCTCACAAACAGGGAAGAAATAGTAGAGGAAGCAATAGTGGATGGGAACCTGGGAGGCAGTGACCATGAGATGGTCGAGTTCAGGATCCTGACACAAGGAAGAAAGGAGAGCAGTAGAACAGAGACCCTGGACTTCAGAAAAGCAGACTTCGACTCCCTCAGGGAACTCATGGGCAAGGTCCCTTGGGAGAATAACATGAGGGGGAAAGGAGTTGAGGAAAGTAGAGGATGGATCTAGACTGTTCTCAGAGGTAGAAGATGACAGAGCAAGGAGTAATGGTTTCAAGTTGCATAGTGGGAGGTTTAGGTTGGATATTAGGAAAAACTTTTTCACTAGAAGGGTGGTGAAGCTCTGGAATGGGTTACCTTGGGAGGTGGTTGAATCTCCTTCCTAAGAGGTTTTTAAGGTCAGGCTTGACAAAGCCCTGTCTGGAATGATTTAGTTGGGGATTGATCCTTCTTTGAGCAGGGGGTTAGACTAGATGACCTCCTGAGATCCCTTCCAACTCTGATATTCTATGATTCTGATTCTATGGCATCCAGTGTCCCATCCGCGCTGTGAATCTGATTGCTAGCTGCTGCTGGGGTGGAAATGGTTGGTTTGGGAACTGTCTACATCGGAAGAAAGGTGATTTCACACCATAACATATCCCTGGGGTTCACCTCAACCAGCTACATGGAAATAAAATGCCCACGGCACCGAAGCTGCCTTGTCTCCACTGGGATCTGATGCCGAGAGCACTGAATGGCCCAGCCAGCTCATCACACACACACCATTTAGATAGCACGGACCCAGATTTTGTGGGTGGCCCTGCCCAGGGCTCCCCACCCCCCATTCGCTACTGGGTCCCTCACGACCTGCAGTAAACCGACAGCTAGGCCCTAGGGTTTAAATGCAGCACACCCGGCAGTAAAGGCAGACACGGCGCACAGGACATTGGGATCACACTCTACAGCTCCACACCACAGCCACATGCTAGTAACTTACTTTTTATTTGCTTTAAAGAAAAGCTGAGATTCTCCCACAATCCCAGGACTCCAGGAGCTGGGGCTTTAAAGGAAACAGCAAATACCATGTGTGACAGTGTCCCCATAAAACTTTATGGGGAGATGCTTATAACTATATATGTGTAACGTTTTATGCTACATGTGCCATGCAACATATCTCTGTGAAAGTTATGACCTACTGAATTTATTCCTCCTGTTTGTAGGCATGTATCATTGTTGTGGTTGTAGTTATGAACATTGGTTTTATATTTGCTGGTTTTATGCATAGCTTTTGTAAGAACATGGGACCAGGTCCAGAGGAAGGAATGTGCAAGTTGAGTACAAGTACTTAACAGACAAAAGAAGGTGCAGACCCCAATCCACATCGGGGCCCCAGTCAAGGATGCAACTGGTTAGACTGGTTATGGCACATGGACAGGTGACTTGCCCATGTGATCCCAAAACTCCAGGGCTACTGGATCCTACGCAGGGAGAGGAAGAAAGGCTATAAAAGCCCTTGCAAGACCCTTCCATTTTGGCTTCAGCTGGCTAAAGGGAGAGGCTCTCCACCCCCGCAAGCACATTCCTGAGGGGAACTGAACAAAGGACAAAGACACCAGGGGGTGCGGCTACTGGACCTAGGCTAATTCTACAGCCTGTAAAAAGGAAAATATCCGAATCTGGTGAGGCTTTTATCCGTGTTAACTTTGAATAGACGTAGACGTGCGTGTTTTATTTTATTTTACTAAGTAACTTGCTTTGTTCTGTCTGTCACTAATTGAACTCACTTACATCCTATTTTTTGTACTTATTAAAATCACTTTTTACTTATTAAGTTTCCTTGAGTACGAGTTAGTGCAAAGGGAGAGCAAACAGGTGTGCATACTTTCTATCTGTGAAATAGAAGGCGAACTGTTTATGAGTTTACCCTGTATAAGCTTTATACAGGGTAAAACGGATTTATTAAGGGTTTGAACCTCCTTGGAGTTGAGCAGCTGGGTGTCAAAGGCAAGAGCGCTTCCAGGGGCCTTACAGTGGTGAGTGGACTTGGTTCGGACCTGGGTCTGTGTTTGCAGCAGATCAGTGGAATCTGGCTCAAAACAGACAGGATTCGGGAGTCCCAAGCTGGAAAAGGCCTGGAAGCAGGTCTCTGTGGCCCCAACCCGTCACACCATGTGTCATGGATCCACAGGTCTGGTGCTCTGGAACAGTCCATGGGAGGTTCCCGTCAGTGTGTCAGCCCATGTAGGGTCACACTCTCCGTGGGGTAAGCCACTTGGCTTCACCGCCTCTTGGGACCAAACCTCAAAGCTTTCAGCCCCCCCCCCCCCCCGGCTTCATGCTGTGAGCTCCCCTCAGTGAGTCCGTCTGAGTTGGACCCCTGGGGGAGACTTGCACACCCAAAGGGAGCAGTGCACCCCCAATTCTCTGACTCTGGAGTGACTCTCAGACAGCACTGTAACAGCAAGGGGGTTATTAAGTGTTTAGAACACAGTGTAGGAAGTTGTTACTTAACATAGAGAATTGAAAATTCCAGCATAATCCAGCTGGGTCAGTCCAGAGCCCTCAGATCCCCTCTTTAGTCTCAGTCCAGGAGCTTCTCTCTGCCTCCAGCAGCCTACACAGAGGAAACATCTGATGTGTCGCCATTTCCCTGCGTTCCCTGTGGGGCGAGGTTCTTTCCCAGGTGTCGGCATTTGGGTCTGATTCCCCCGTTGTATTTCCTGGCCCTGGTATCCCTGGAACAAGAGTCAGCTCCAGAGACCCCTCGGGAGTCAAGTGCTGAGCGTTTTTCTCACATGGTTCCTTTTGCCCCATGGGAGGGGTCTGGCAAGTGGGTTTCAGACCTAGGGGTTTTGGTGTTTCTTTTTCATCTTCTGTTTGGGGGGTGTTTCCAGTGTGGATGCTCCTGCTCTGTTTTATGCTCCTTCCTCAACTTGGGGGACAGGTTGTTGGGCAGGAGCTTTCGGATACTTCTCACAGGTGGCCCTGCGCTGTTTTTTTTCTCTTGCTTGTCTCCAGGAGCAGGGTGCTGCCCAAGGACTGGGGCTGTTTCTCCTGTTGCAGGTGGCCCTGTGTTGTTTCCTGACCCTTCCTTGTCTGCTGTCGCTGGGGGTAGAGGGCTGTGGAGGGGCTGTGGGATCTCCCTGACTAACAGGCCCATTATCCATTAATTTCTGCCAGAAATCCTAGTTGCAGGTGGGGATTGGGCAGATGCTGAGGGGTTTCTTCTTGCCCAACTGTGAAGCCTGCCCAGGGCTGAGGAACGGGAACAATCTCTCAGAACATTCAACAGGAATCTCCAGGATAAGGGCCATTGAACTGACAATATAAAATGAGAGACTCCCCCCTTCTAGATCCAGATACACCCCAACCACTGTCGGTGTAACACCCCACTTCTGGATCACAGTGTCGGCCTTGCTGGGGTGATACTGCCCCCCAGATCTCCCCAGAGCCCAGCACCCCCCCTCAAGGGGTTTCTCCATCCTCCCCTGTCTCACTCTGCCCCTCACAGTCTCACTCAGCACCCCCAGCTCCCAGTCCGGGCTGTCCCCCACCTCCACCTCCCAATACCCCCTGCAAATGCCGCCCTCCCCACCATGATCCCTCCTGGCCACAAACTCCTCCTTCCCCACAGCAATCAGGGCCCAGGAGGGGGCAGCTGACTGGAAGACAGGGTGGCTATGCCAGACTGCTCGGCCATCTGCAGACAGGGTGAGTTCATGGTGTTTGCAACCTGGATCCAGGGTGATGAGGACTGGGGAGAGAAACCAGAATATCCCCATTAGCCATGGGTCAGTCGGGGACCCCAGGATCCTACAGGAGAGAGATTCCAGCCAGAGAAAAGGACAGAGTGTTAAGGATGGGGGTGGCTAGTGGGACTGGCACTGCTAGCCTGGATCCAGCCATGAGCTAAAGGGAGTTCCAGGCTGTGGCTGGTCCTGGTCCCTGAGCTGGTTGGGAGATTGGGGGAGCCGGAGCAGGGGATTGGGCTCCTTGTATCCTCTCACTTCCCCCTGCACAGGATCTGTCCCTGAGATGTGCTAGGGCTCTGGGGATCTATGGAAGGTGTTCAGGGGTTGACTGCGGAGGGAGGGTTGAGTGGGGCTGTTGGGGGAGCTGACAGGGTAGGGATGGATCATCACTGCAGGGCCAATGGGAGATGATCGGCGGGGTATCAGAACTAAGTGAGGGGGGATTGTGAGGGAGCTGCCTGGGGGTGAGAATTACAGCTCAGGGCAGCATGTTCAGGAGCATTCAGAGCATCCAGCTCCATGGCTCTGCAGCCAGCACACGCGCTGCCCCGCCTGTCCCATGGGTACCCCACACCACTGACAGCTCAGCTACGTAACACCTATACCAGTAACTCCAGAATCTGCTCAGCCCCTTGAAGCCCCACTCACCCATGTAGCTCCGAGCCCTCCTGAAATCTGCAAGGGAAGAGGAACAAACATGGTCAGGACTGAGGGGCAGTGACAGAGTTATGGGGCTGCGTAGCCCTGGGCGGGAATATCAGGTGTATGCTGATGGTGATTGAGGGGCACCAGCAGAGCTGTGGTGGGGAGGAGCCCAGAACTGGGGTAGCAGGGAATTGAGAACTAGCCACAGAATTGCATGGAGGAAGTTTGCCCAGACCCTGACTGAATCCCACCATTCCACATGCACTGTCGTCACTCTCCGTTGTTAAGGATGATACTGAAATATGAACTGTAAACTCTGCAGTGTTTGTTTATTCCCAGGGCAGGAGGAGATGACCATGAAGGTGACTGAAATACATACATTGTGTGTGGGGATTTTTCTATCTCATTACTGTGTGAAAGCACAAGCACGTTTATTAGAGATTATCCAAGTACCTGATTCCAAGTCCTCCTTCTTCACCCCAGACTCAGAAATGGGGAAGAGAAAGGAGATAGACACAGAGAAATGATCTGTGCAGTGCTATGAGTCCCATAACGACTTGGGTTAGTTACAGAGACCCCACAGTCACACTCCCAGCCCCAGTGCAGGAGCCAGAAGCTTCGATAGGAGCGGTGGTGGCAGTTAATGGTACACGCCAACATGCAGGAAACCTGGAGTTTGCAAAGCATCTAACTCTCCTTTTTCTGCAGAATAAAGTAACCCTCTTTCCTTATCCCTGTCTGGCTGTTATTGGCTCTCAGCTAGGCAGACCCGATATTTCGATAACAGTTTTTGGCGACCATGAAGGGACATCCTAGCTCGGACATTGGACTCCGGATGGCTGCGGTGAACTAGGAACGGCGCCAACGGGGTGCTTAGCCCCTCTTTCTGACTTCACCACAGCCCCTGGGGTTCATGCTCCGATAAGGTGAGTCCTAATAGGATAAGGAAACACTATCTGTTCTGGTTCTGGTTCTGTTATTGGTTAACTGGTTAATATTTTCTGTCTCATACACTTGGGTGTTGGGTGTGTGGGCAGGACTGAGCCTCTCATTCATAATTCCTCAGAGTGGAAGCCATAGCGTGCGATGAAGCGCTGAGGTCGAACTGAGATCCTTCTGTCCCGTCCCCTGGAGCAGTCAGTGTGAGAAGGGAAATCTGTACTAGTTTTTTTATTTATTTATATTTTTATGATTAGACCGTAATGCCCTCTGTTTTCTGTTTAATTCTCTGTTTAAGTGTCAAAAAAAAGATGGGTAAATCTCAGAGCAAACCCTCTAAGAACAGTCCTTTAAATTATATGTTAATTAAATGGCCATTGCCGGGTGTTCAAAAAGGGATGTCAAAAAACGCTTTTTACAACTTTGCACTCAGGATTGGCCAGCCCTGGGTACTGATTGGCCCAAATACAGCTCCTTTTAACATTCCAACTTACTTAACCCAATATTTCGGTAACAGGGGCTATGGGTATTGAATACTAGTCCACAGGTGTCCTAGGAGCTAGTATCACCCAACCCCCCACCTAGTGGCCTATTAACGCCAAGATTCCTGATTGGTTCCCTGCTTCTATTTAAAGCAAGCACAGGACCAGGAAGTCACCTGTGCAACTGGGTTTCCCCAGTTTAGTGCTGCCTCCGCTGTACTACAGGTTCCTGCTTCCTGACTCTGATCTCATGGTAACATGACCCTACTGCCTCCTGACATCCTACTCTCCATCTGCCCTTTGGCACTGTCTCTGACTCTGATATTCTGATCTGGCCTGATGCCTGGCTTACAACCCCTGTTATCACCAGTAGGCCTGACTGCCCACATTCCACTTGTGACAGTTTTCACGAACCACTAGGCCACAGGAGTGGACCTGGTACCTGGAATATGGATCCAGCTACTCAACTGCTGCCCAGAAACACTTGAGTGGGCCAGCCGCCTTCAGGTAGACAACCAAGCCCTGCAGGTCTGGGTTGCCCAGCTGACCTTGGAGAACCAGCAATTGCAGAAGCCAGTAAGACAGCTGCGTGCAGAAAATGCTGCACCCCAGACATGGCCCATGGAGCCCTGTTTTCAGATACATCAGCCTGAATGGTTTGATGGTAACTGCCAGCGATTCCAGGGGTTCATAACCAATCTCGCCTTCTGTTCATGATGTGTCCAAAGTCCTATCCTACTGATTGTTCAATGTGTTACTCAAGTATTTAAGTGGTGGGATGAGAGGGTGTGATCATTGCAGCGACCCCTAGAGGGTAGGTGTGACGGCTGCCTGGCTGCCTGGGACAGAGAATGGCCAACACTCTGTAGCCTGGCAACTGATGGCTGAGTCTCCTCTTCTGCAAGGTGCTGGGAACAAAGAGACCAGGTGACGTGCTGGCCTGGGAAAGAGACAAAGAACAAGGAGGGGCAACAGGAGTGTCAGGGTCCAGGGAGCTGGAACTGGTTGATCTCCTCTCCCCCCAAGATGAACTTCACTGAAAGTTCCTCATTTCTGTGCTAGCAAACTCTGTTCTATGCTGTGTTCCTGTCGAAGAATAAACCTTCTGTTTTAAATGCTGGTTGAGAGTCATGGCTGACTGCGGAGTTGGGGCGCAGGGCCCTCTGGCTTCTCGAAGGGTCCCATCCAGGTGGACCTGCTGTGGGGAGTGCACGGTGAGACCAAGGGTGCTGAATGCTTCAAGGTCAGACCAGGAAAGCTGTAGCTGAAGATACTCCTTGCCCTGGACAGCGAGCCCTGAGGGGAGTCACACAACCCCAGAGTCCCATCTGGCTTCATACAGAGCAGTTCTAGAGCATACGGACAGTGACTCTGTGACATGAGGCCACTTCCGCTCTCATAGAGACTATTGATAATTTTCCTTTGTCTTCTGGCCCAATAATAGAGGAAAAAGCTCCCCCAGAGGTCATGATTCAGGGACACCAAGAAATGTGCCAATTATCGCGCTTCACTCCCTGCACTTTCCACTGATCCTTGGTATTTCCTGGCTGACTCTCCACAATTCTCTCATTTTGTGGCCAGCATGGGAAACCTGTTTTCCATTTGAGTTTTCTCAACAGCATTATTGGGGACTGCCAGATCTTGTTCCAGCAGCTGAACCCCAAGAGGCTCTAATGAGGATGGCCATCAGGGCAGAACCTTCTGTTGAAGTTGCATCAGAACTCCCCTAGAAGTACCAAGACTACTTGGCGGGAGGGAGGGATAGCTCAGTGGTTTGAGCATTGGCCTGCTAAACCCAGGGTTGTGAGTTCAATCCTTGAGGGGGCCATTTAGGGATCTGGGGCAAAAATTGGGGATTGGTCCTGCTTTGAGCAGGGGGTTGGACTAGATGACCTCCTAAGGTCCCTTCCAACCCTGATATTCTATGATTCTATGGCAATGTTTTTGGGAAAAGGAATACGAAAACCCTGCCTCTGCACTGGGACTAAGACTGTCCAATAGAACTGCAGACAGGAGCAAAATGACCATTTGGACGAATTTATGCCATGTCAGAATCTGAGCTGACAGCACTATGAGAATGCCTCCAGGAGAACCTGGCCTGAGGGTTCATCCATAAGTCAACCTCACTTTTTGGTGCATCAGTTCTGTTCATCAAGAAGGAAGATGACAGTCTTCGGTTCTGCATCAACTACCACACATTGACTCAGATAACTGTCAGTACCTGCTGTACTTGATTCTGGAGTTCTGTGTTCAATGGGGACTGCCTGTATAGTCACTAAGTTGGACCTCCAGGGGGCCTACTACCTTGTGCCAGTCAGGGAGGGGGATGAGTGAAAAAACACCTTCTGAATCCAGTATGGGCACTATGAATATTTGGTAATAAGACTCCATTCATGCTGACCAACACCCCGACCACCTTCCAACATTTTCTTAACCATGTATTCCAAGACTTATTAGACCTGTATGTTGTAGTTTATCTGGGTGATGTACTAGTCTTCTCTGAGAACCTTGAACATCATACTGCTCATGTTTGAAGGGCCCCCGGAATGATTATGGCAGCATGTCCTTTACGCCAAGCTCAAGAAGTGTGCTTTTGGTCAGGCCTCCACATAGTTCTTGGGCTTTGTCTTTTCCCCAGAAGGGACCCAAATGGATCCGTGCAAGGTGCAAGCCACCCAAGATTGGCTGACTCCCCTTTTGGTACATGACCTATAATGCTTCCTAGGGTTTGCTTATTTTTATTGATTTATCCTGTATTTTTCTAAACAAATCAGGCCTGTCACCACTCTCTTCCAGAAAAATAGCCAATGCCACTGGTCTCCCAAGGCCAGCATGCTTCAGCCAGCTAAAACACGCCTTCACCAATGTGCCATATTGGCTTACCCAAATGTCACACAAGCCTTCAGGGCAGAAACTGATGCCTCCTATACAGCAATTGGGGCTGTCCTCTCCCAGCAACCTTGGTTCTGGACAAATATTACACCTGTGTGTTCATTACTCAAGAAAGCTTACCCTTGCACAGCGAAACTATAAAATATTGGATAAGGAACTCCTGGCAACAAAGACCACTTTTGCAGAATGGAAGCACTAGCTGGAAGGAGCTCACCACCTGGTCTAGATAGTGACTGCCCATAAAAAGCTGGAGAACCTACATAGGGTGAAAGTCTTAAGCCAACTGCAGATCTGGTGGACCCTATTTGTTTCATGATTTGATTTCATTATCACATGTCACCCCAGAACGAAAAAACAACAAGGCTAATCCCTGTCCCAAAGATACAGTACTAGTCCGCAAGGTCTCAGCCAGGAACCAATCCTTATTCTCAAATCCCACAACTTTCTCATTTCAGCTCTTCACCAGGATACTTGCACTGACACTCTATGTCTCTGCCTCAGGAATTCCACTTGATGACCAAGCCATTATCAATGAAAAACTGCATAAGGGCCAGGAAGGGATCACTGATGTGAGGGAATACACCTATGTTCCCTCAGGCCCAGCAACAGTTGAGGTCCTACATTCCATGATTTTTCTCTAGCGGGACACTTAGGGTGTTTGAAGACTCAATGATTAATATCCTGTTCCTTTTGGCAGCCCCAAATGCTCCCCACAATACTCATTCATTGCCTCCTGTGATATTTGTGCCTGCACCAAGATGCCACGCCACACATCCTGCAGTTTCCTCAATCCCTTGGACACAACACTCAGCCTGGAAGGTGATTGCTGTAGACTTTACTGTAGAATTATCAGAGTCCATCAAATTTACAACAGCTCTGGCAGTAGTGCACCACTTCACCAAATGGCCCTTTTCATCCCCTGCATAGGCTCATTACTGAACAGATGCCTGCTATGGTTTAGACACACAATTCACCTCCATGGCCTCCCAGACACATCAACTCTGATTGGGGGTTTCAGTTCATGGCCCGGTTCTGGTGTGAATCCCTGTGCCTGATGGGGATACGCACACGTCTTTCCTCCACTGACTTTCCCAAGTCCAATGGCCAAAGGGAAAGGACCAAACAGATCCTCAATGAGTGCTGCGATGTTTGGTCAGTCATCAACAGGATATCTGTTCCTCACTTCTCCCATATGAGGAGTTTGCATATAACAACATAGACCATGTGTCCATGGATGAAAGCCCCTTTTATACAAACTATGGATACCACTTCCAACTCAATCCGCAATTACGTATGTCCTCGCCTAACCTGGCCACCTCGGACCTAGTACAACAGATTCATCAGACCCACAAGTGAGGAAACATCTTGAAAAGGCGGAACCAGTCTATAAATGGCCTGTGAATCAGCATCAGCAGTAAGGTCCCATGTACTCACTGGGACAAAAGGTCTGGCTCTCCACAGAGCATCTCCACATAGACAGACCTGCTTGCAAGCTGGGCTTTCAGTTCATGGGCTCCTTTTAGGAGCCTGCTAAACAATCAGTGGGGCCCCTGGATGATCAAGATGCAAAAGGAGCACTTAAAGATGATAAAGTCATTACAGATAAACTAAATGAATTCTGTGCTCCAGTCTTCATGGCTGAGGACGTTAGGGAGATTCCCAAACATGAGCCGTCCTTTGTAGGTGACAAATCTGAGGAATTGTCACAGATTGAAGTGTCATTAGAGGAGGTTTTGGAATTAATTGATAAACTTAAATGTAACAAGTCACCAGGACCAGATGGCATTCACCCAAGAGTTCTGAAAGAAGTCAAATGTGAAATTGTGGAACTATTAACTATGGCTTGTAACCTGTCCTTTAAATCAGCTTCTGTACCCAATGACTGGAAGATAGCTAATGTAATGCCAATATTTAAAAAGGGCTCTCGAGGTGATCCTGACAATTACAGACTGGTAAGTCTAATGCCAGTACCGGGCAAATTAGTTGAAACAATAGTAAATAGTTGAAACAATCCCCCACACTACAAGAAGGATGTGGACAAATTGGAAAGAGTCCAGCGGAGGGCAACAAAAATGATTAGGGGGCTGGAGCACATGACTTATGAGGAGAGGCTGAGGGAACTGGGATTGTTTAGCCTGCAGAAGAGAAGAATGAGGGGGGATTTGATAGCTGCTTTCAACTACCTGAAAGGGGGTTCCAAAGAGGATGGATCTCGACTGTTCTCAGTGGTAGAAGATGACAGAACAAGGAGTAATGGTCTCAAGTTGCAGAGGGGGAGGTTTAGGTTGGATATTAGGAAAACCTTTTTCACTAGTAGGGTGGTGAAGCAGTGGAATGGGTTACCTAGGGAGGTGGTGGAATCTCCTTCCTTAGAGGTTTTTAAGGTCAGGCTTGACAAAGCCCTGTCTGGGATGATTTAGTTGGGGTTGGTCCTGCTTTGAGAAGGGGGTTGGACTAGATGACCTCCTGAGGTCCCTTCCAACCCTGAGATTCTATGATTCTATGATTCTATGATTAAAGAATAAAATTGTCAAACACATAGAAGAACATAAATTGTTGGGCAAAAGTCAACATGGTTTATGTAAAGGGAAATCATGTCTTACTAATCTATTAGAGTTCTTTGAAGAGGTTAACAAAGGGGATCCAGTGAACATAATGTACTGAGATTTCCAGAAAGCCTTTGGCGAGATCCCTCACCAAAGGCCCTTGCGTAAACTAAGTTGTCATGGGATAAGAGGGAAGATCCTTTCATGGATTGAGAACTAGTTAAAAGACAGGGAACAAAGAGTACATTTTCAGAATGGAGAGGGGTAACTAGTGGTGTTCCCCAAAGGTCAGTCCTAGGACCAATCCTATTCAACTTATTCATAAATAACCTGGAGAAAGGGGTAAACAGTGAAGTGGCAAAGTTTGCAGACAATACTAAACTGCTCAAGATAGTTAAGACCAAGGAAGATTGTGAAGAACTTCAAAAAGATCTCACAAAACTAAGTGATAGGGCAACAAAATGGCAAATTAAATGTAATGCGGATGAATGTAAAGTAATGCACATTGGAAAAAATAACCCCAACTATATGATGAGGGCTAATTTAGCTACAACTAATCAGGAAAAAGATCTTGGAGTCATCGTGTATAGTTCTCTGAAGACGTCCATGCAGTGTGCAGTGGCAGTCAAAAAGCAAACAGGATGTTAGGAATCAATAAAAACGGGATAGAGAATAAGATGGAGAATATCTTATTGCCCTTATATAAACCCATGCTATGCACACATCTTGAATACCGTGTACAGATGTGGTCTCCTCATCTCAGAAAAGATATACTGGCATTAGAAAAGATTCAGAGAAGGGCAACTAAAATGATTTGGGGTTTGGAATGGGTCCCATATGAGGAGAGATTAAAGAGGCTAGGACTTTTCAGCTTGGAAAAGAGGAGACTAAGGCGGGATATGATAGAGGTATATAAAATCATGAGTGGTGTGGAGAAAGTGAATAAGGAAAAGTTATTTACTTGTTTCCATAATATAAGAACTAGGGGTCACCAAATGAAATTAATGGGCAACAAGTTTAAAACAAATAAAAGGATGTTCTTCTTCGCACAGCACACAGTCAACTTGTGGAACTCCTTGCCTGAGGAGGCTGTGAAGGTTAGGACTATAACAGGGTTTAAAAGAGAACTGGATACATTCATGGAGGTTAAGTCCATTAATGGCTATTTGCCAAGATGGGTAAGAAATGGTGTCCCTAGCCTCTGTTTGTCAGATGGTGGAGATGGATGGCAGGAGAGAGATCACTAGATCATTACCTGTTGGGTTCACTCCCTCTGGGGCACCTGGCAATGGCTGCTGTTGGAAGACAGGATACTGGGTTGGATGGACCTTTGGTCTGACCCAATATGACCAATCTTATGTTCTTATGTTCTTAACATCAGGTTAATCTAGTCACTGTAGAACTTCAAACTACCTCACTTTCAGGAGATTCACCTGGTGTTTCACATCTCACTTTTGAAACCCTACATGGAAAATCCTTTTCCCTCGCAGGATCCAGTCATCTCCTCTACCACCACAGACACTGGGCTATGAGAAATATGTGATCCACAGGATCATGGACTGTAAATGTGGCAGGGTCTGGAAACTTATTTTGGAGGGATGTGGCCTCGAGAACACCTGTGAGCCGGCACAAAATATACACACCCCCTATATGAGCATTCTGTAAGAATTACCCCAAATGTCAACATTTCCTAGAGAGCCTCTCTCAGTGAGGGAGTGATGTCAGGAGCACATATTGAACCCTGGTAAACAGGTCTCATAGGAGCCAGTAACCTGGTAACAGATGCTAGACTTCCAATCTCAACTTTGACAAAGGACTCCAGTGCAGTGATCTGATTGGTGGAACGCTGTATGTCCTGATTGGTTCTCTGCTTTTATTTAATCCAATCGCAGGAGCAGGAAGTTGTGCATGCAACTGCTTCCCTCTGTGCCTGATGCTCCTACTGCCTGACTCTGATCTTCTGGTAACTTGACCATGCTGCCTGCTGACTTCTGTTATGCCCACTAGGCCTGACTACCCATGTCCTGGTCATGACACTCAAACAGAGCTAGCAGGTGTCGGGCTCTCCGAATTGGGAAGGTCACACCCATCTGCAGCGTAGATATACGCAATGAGCCAAGGCTCTCAGAACTAACAGCACATGTCAAACAAAACTGCTGCTAATAAACAGATAAGTTCCCAGATCAGCCCCTAAGCAGAGCCCACAAAGTGCTCTGGAGGCATCACTCCCACTGATGGCACTGCCGGGAATAAGGGAAAGGAGCATCACACCAGAACATGGATCATGTACAAAGAGGTCTGTACTGCTGCAGCCTCTCACCTGGCCTCAAACATCCTATTTCTGGGCTGGCAATCCCTTTCTGCTGCTGATTTGCAGAAGTGTGTAACTCTAGGGTTAGTGGTTGGCAGGAGCTTAGCTGGGGAAGGGCTCCGTGGGACTGGGTGGCATTGGATTTACTGTTTACCCCTAGATACACGGGGTTAGGTCCTATCCTGGGTCTCATGGGAACACTGTGGGTTGTGGATCCTATCAGAATGTTCCTCACCAAGCACGTATAGAGTTTAGTAGGGTTTGCAGTCTATGTTCATTTGAGACCTAGGTCTGGAGTAGGAGTAGGAGGGCGGGGGTGGGACGAAACACGACCAGACAGGACTGGGGAGTTCAGGGCGGTAGTTGATAGGGAACGAGGGACACCAGTCATGCTATGGTTAGCCCAGAGCTTGGATAATGTGGGGCTGTGGCTGGGGACTCAGGGGCATCAGCAGAGCTGTGTGCATGCTGGGAGCTCAAAAATGGGATGACAGATATTTTGCAGGTCAGAACTGAAAAGTATCCACAGACCTGCATGGAGGAAATTTGCTCAACCCCTGACTCAGGACTTGTCTATACAGCCCCATAGTTCGACCTACGGGGTTGTGATTTGTAGCACTGCCATAACTATAAAGGGAAGGGATTGAGAGGCTCTGATGCAGTACTATAAAATCCTCTTACCGGTAAAGGGTTAAGAAACACAGGTAGCCAGGCTAACACCTGACCATCAGAACCAATGAGGAGACAAGATACTTTCAAATCTGAGGGGGGAGAAAGGTTTTTGTCTGTCTGTGTGATCTCTCAGTGGGAGACAGATCAGTCAAGGACCCCATCCATCTTCTATGGAGTTAGTAAGTGATTTTAGATAAAATGCGTTTAGGTTTTTCTGTTGTTTTAGCTTGGGAAATTCGCTGTACTGGAGGGAACGTGTATTCCTGTTTTTGTTGCATTGTTCTGTAAATTGAAGGTTTTGCCCGGGGGGGATCCCTCTGAGTTCGGAATTTGAGTACCCTGCAAAATATATACCATCCTGATTTTACAGAGATGATTTTTACCTTTCTTGTTTTAATAAAATCCTTCTTTTAAGAATCTGACAGTTTTCCATTGTTCTAAGACCCCGGGGGTGGGGTTTTGATCACTGGGTAACCAATTGGTTAGGAGATTATTCTCAAGCTCCCCAGGAAAGGTGGTGTACAATCTTGAGGGGGTATTTTGGGGGGAAGGGGAACTTCAAGTGGTCCTTTTCCCTGGTTCTT
The DNA here is from genome assembly GCA_037349315.1 of Chelydra serpentina. NCBI lineage: Eukaryota > Metazoa > Chordata > Testudines > Chelydridae > Chelydra > Chelydra serpentina. The sequence goes on along the minus strand of JBAIAC010000046.1, from coordinate 972,936 downwards.
GTTTAAATCACTTGATGGTGGCAGCGAGAAGCTTTTCTCAGGGTGCAGGGGAGATTTTGTACCTTGGGGAGTTTTAACCAAAGCTGGTAGAAATAAGCTTAGGGGGGCTTTCATACGGGTCCCCACATCTATACCCTAGAGTTCAGAGTGGGGAGGGAACCTTGACAAGCACACACCAAAGTGCTGCCCTGTAACTGTCCTGTGTGGACCCGTTTCGTGTGCGCTAAACAGTACATAGTTCACACTGACACAGTCCTCTTCAGATAGGATTATTCACACCCACAGCATCCACATAGGTTGTTACAGTGCAGCACTGTGGTGTGCATTGCTATTCACACCCCGGTAGTCTGATCCACTGGGCAGTGTAGAGAGAGACTGAGTCTCACCATCCCATCCACATTACATTCATTGTCCCTTGTTAAAGATGATACTGAAATCTGAGCTGCAAACTCTGAAGTGTTTGTGACTTCCAAGCGTGTGTGTGGCGGGGGGGATGATCATGAAGGTGACTCAGGGCCATACATTGTACAGGGGATCTTTCTATCTTATTTGAATGGACAGACAAATGTTAACTAGTGTGTTAACCAAGTACCCGATTCAAAAGACTTTGTCTTAGCATCTGACATAGGGAAGAGAAAAGCGTTAGAGACAGAGACAGGCGCTGAGTGCTGCTGTGTGCACCAAAACAATTGGGGTTAGTTACAGACACCCCACAGCCACACTCCCAGCCCCAGGACAGGAGTCAGAAGCTTTGATAGGAGCCAGGCTGTCATTTAGTAAAACACACCAACACACAGCAGACCTGGGATTTGCAAAGCATCTAATCTTGAGGGAAGATGTGGGTCTGGATCCTGATACAGCTCTGACATTCTCAACCTTCTGTCTAAGGGGAATTCCTTTTCTGTGTTACTAACAGCCCTTTGAAGCATCAAAGCTACATTCTCCAGGTGTAACTAGGGGATGGACATTAAATAGGGTATGGACATTATTGGAGCTCACATCAGGGATCTGGTCTTGGCAACTGTCATAAATATAACGGGAAGGGTAACAACCCTTATGTATGCAGTAACATCAAATCCCTCCTGGCCAGATGTACACAATCCCCTTTTTCTTTGTGCTCTCTTTGTGTGTTCTCTCTTGGACAGAGAGAGACCACGGCAGGAAAAAATATCTCCTACTGAAATGATACATCTAAAGTTACAGAAATTGTAAGTAATAGCAAGGAAATGCATTGGATTATCTTTTGTTTTAGCTTGTGAATTTTCCCTGTGCTAAGAGGGAGTTTTATTCCTGTTTTCCGTAACTTTGAAGATAAGCCTGGAGGAGGGCCCTCTGTGTTTCAATCTTTTATTACCCTGTAACTTTACCTTCCATCCTGAGTTTACAGAGGTGATTCTTTTACTTTAGAAAAAATATACTTCTTTTAAGAATCTGATTAATTTTCAGTGTCCTAAAAACCCAGGGATTTGGGTCTGTGCTCACCTGTACCAATTGGTGAGGATACTATTCCTAAGCATCCCCAGGAAAGGGGGTGAAGCATCTTGGGGGGAATATTTTGGGGGAATAGGAACTCCAAGTGGTCCTTTCCCTGAATTTTTGTCTAAATCAATTGGTGGTGGTAGCAGTACCGTCCAAGGACAAGAAAAGGAATTTGTGCCTCGGGGAAGTTTTAACCTAAGATGGTGGAATATAAGATTAGGGGGTCTTTCATGCGGGTCCCCACATCTGTACCCTAGAGTTCAGAGTTGGGAGGGAACCTGTGACAGCAACAAAGCATGGAAACGTGAGTCTGAGTCTGGCCCCTTATTTATCTCCACATTTTGGGAAGTGGCCCAGAAGAGCCTGCAGTCCAGCAGTCATCTATAGAAAGGGGCTGGCCCCCTCCTACCCCATCAGAACAATGTGATTGGCATTGGATTGTCAAAGGCCAGGCGACACCTGTCTGTCTATCCAGACATGGGAGCAGGTAATCCTGTGTCTGCTGCAGAGAGCTCACAGCGCTGCGGTGGATCTGACGTGACTGTAATGTGATTCATATTTTTGCCCAAACTTCACTCAGCCCTGCCCTGCAGACTCGCTGCTTCTGTGTCTGCTCAGAACCATGTGTGGCTGGGAGCCTCTGCCCAGGGGCTCTACGGGGAAGGTGTATGAACTTACCAATCATCTCACACAGCTCCTGGCACTCTAGGGAGAGAAGAAAAGGAGACCAGAATGGGTTCAGCTAGGGTTATTTTGAGCAGAGTGTGATGGACTTATTCCAGTCTTTGGGGATATGTGCACTGCATCAGGTAGTGAGCTTCTCATTTTCGGCAGGCAGATTAGCTGTAGCTCCGCTCAAGCTAGTGTGCTGAAAATCGCAGGGTAGGTGGGGGCAGCACGTGCAGCGGCTGGGGCTTGCTGCTCATGTGGAAGCCTTCTTGGACCCCCCGTGTACCTACTCAGATGGCTGCCCTGAGCTGCAGTCCCTGTACCCTGGCCACACTGCTGCCGTTAGTGCGCTACCTCATGCAGAGCCAGTGTGTGTCGGGCTACCCGAGCTGGGAAGCTCACTCCCAGCTGCACTGTAGACGTGCCAATGAGCCAAGGGTCTCAGAACAAAAACTGTTGTTAATGAACAACACACAATGTCCCAGATCAGCCCCTTAATAGAGACCACACATTGCCCCCCGTGAGGGAAGCAACCCAGCTGATGGCACTGCAGGAAATGAGGGGAGGGAACCTCACACCAGAACATGTATCCAGTAGAGAGAGGCCTGCACTACTTCTGCCTGTCACCCAGACTCAGACCTCCTATTTCTGTGCCGGGCAGTCCCTTTGTGGTGCTGATTTGCAAAAGTGTGTAACTCTAGGGTTATAGGTTGGCAGGAGCTTAGCTGGGGAAGGGCTCCGAGGGGCTGGGTGGCACTGGAGTTACTCTCCACCCTTAGAGCTGTGTGGTTGGTTTGTGTCTCCACTCCCAGTGGAACAAGGTAGGTGGGCAGTGTAGAGATAGACTGAGTCCCACCATCCCATCCACATTACATTCACTGTCCCTTGTTAAGGATGATACTGAAATCTGAGCTGCAAACTCTGCAGTGTTTGTTACTTCCAAGGGTTGGGGGCGGGGGCGAGGGGAGGGAGAGCGGATGATCATGAAGGTGACTCAAGGCAATACATTATATGGGGGATTTTTCTGTCTTGTTTCAATGCACAGACAAACATTAACTAGGGGGTTAGCTAAGTAAGTACCTGATTTAAAGACTTTTATCTTAGCATCTGAAAAAGGAAAGAGAAAACAGTTAGAGAGAGACAGGCACTGAGTACTGCTGTGTGCCCCATAACAACCGGGGTTAGTTACAGACACTCCACAGCCACACTCCCACCTCCAGTGCAGGAGCCAGCAGCTTTGATGGAAGCCGGGCTGTCATTTAGTAAAACACACCAACACACAGTAGACCTGGGATTTGCAAAGCATCTGACCTTGATGGAAGATGTGGGTCTGGATCCTGATACAGCTCTGACAATCTTATCCCTTCCAGCTAAAGGAAATTCCTTTTCTGTGTTACCAACAGCCCTTTGGAGCATCCAAGCTACGCACTCCACGTATAAGTAGGGGAGGGACGTGCTAATAGTTGGAGCTCAGAGCTCCTCTCTGGTCCTTGCAACAGAGCATGGAAACATGAGCATGAGTCTGGTCTCTTACTCAGCTGCATATTTTGGGATTTGGCCCAGTAGAGACTGCACTGCAGCAGTCATCTATAGAAAGTGACTGGTCCTCTCCTGCTCCATCAGAAAAGCTTGATGGGCATTGAATTGTCAAAGGCCAGGCGACACCTGTCTGTCTATCCACCATGAGAGCAAGTAACCCTGTGTCTGCTGCAGAGAGCTCACAGTGCTGCCGTGGGACTGGGGTTACTGTAACGTGATTTGTATTTTTGCCCAAACTTCACTCAGCCCTGCCCTGCAGTGTTGGTGCTTCTGTGTCTGCTCAGCACCATGTGTGGCTGGGAGCCTCTGCCCAGGGGCCCTACTGGGGAGGTGGATGAACTTACCAATCGTCTCACGCAGCTTGTGGCACTCTGCGGGGAGAACAAAAGGAAACTATCATGGGTTGAGCAAGGGTCATTTAGAGCAGAGTGAGATGGACTTATTCCAGTCTTTGGGGATAGGAACACTGCATCAGGTAGTGAGCTTCACATTTTGGGCAGGCAGATTAGCTGTAGCTCCGCTCAAGCTAGTGCGCTAAAAATTGGGGCTTGCTGCTCAAGTAGAAACCTTCTTGGACCCCCCGTGTACCTACTCAGATGGCTGCCCTGAGCTGCAGTCCCTGTACCCTGGCCACACTGCTGCTGTTAGTGCGCTACCTCATACAGAGCCAGTGTGTGTCGGGCTACCCGAGCTGGGAAGCTCACTCCCAGCTGCAGTGTAAATATACGAACAAGCCAAGGGTCTCAGAAAAAAAACTATTGTTAATGAACAACATATAATGTCCCAGATTAGCCCCTAAACAGATCCCACAAATTGCCCTGCCCGGGGATCAGGAGCAGAAGGAAGCACCCCAGCTGATGGCACTGCAGGGAATGAGAGGAGGGAGCGTCACACCAGAACACATATAATGTAGAGGGAGGCCTGCGATACTGCAGCCTGTCACCCGGCCTCAGACCTCCTATTTCTGTGTCGTGCCCAATCCCTTTGTGGTGCTCATTTGCAAAAATGTGTAACTCTAGGGTTAGTGGTTGGCAGGAGCTTAGCTGTGGAAGGGCTCTGTGGATCTGTGTGGCTTTGGAGTTACTCTCCACCCTTAGAGATGTGGGGTCGGGTTCTGTCTTCACTCCCAGTGGCTGCCATCAGAGTTCACCTCAGAGAGCCCATATAGAGCGTAGTAGGTTTTGGAGGCTCCGTTCATATGAGGCTCAGGGATAAATGACAAGGGGGGGAAAACAGGACAGGACTGAAAAACTGATGGCTGGGATAGCAGGGAACCTGTGGGTGGCGCTTAGGGATTACAACAGAGCTGGGGTTGGTGGACCAAGATGAGGGTAGGATAACAGGGGGCTGCAGGCAGTGGTGGTGTTCACCCCATGGGAACCCTCTGCACAGCTCCATCCTGGGGCCACTACCAGTGACCTGGCATGTGTGGTGTGTGCAAGGTCACGCTGTGCGGAGGACACTATTCAGAGCCCTGGGCAGCACTGAGCAACATGGAACAGCTCACACCTGGCGGGTGAGATCTGGCTTTCAGGGGGCCCCTCCGTTCCTCAGGGTTCCCTGCAATTCTATGGCTTGCATATGCCTAATTCCACCATTATCTGCAGGTCGGGACTGAGAGTCCCTGGCAGACCTGTGTGTACATGGGAAGCCCACCACTGTGATAGAAGGGATTTTGCATGTCAGAATTGAGATCTATCCACAGACCTGCATGGAGGAAGTTTGCTCAACCCCTGACTCAGGACTTGTCTACACATCCCAATTGTTCGACCTACAGGGTTGTGATTAGTAGCACAAACTAGAATGCTTCACTGCAAGGACTATTCACACCCACAGCATCCACATAATTTGTTACAGTGAAGCACTGTGGTCTGCATTGCTATTCGCACTCCTGTAATCTGTCCCGTTGGGCAGTGTAGAGATAGAGACTGAGTCTCACCATCCCATCCACATTACATTCACTGTCCCTTGTTAAGGATGATATTGAAATCTGAGCTGCAAACTCTGCAGTGTTTGTTACTTCCAAGGGTGTGTACGGGGGGAAGAGGGGATGATCATGAAGGTGACTCAAGGCCATACATTGTACAGGGGATTTTTCTATCTTGTTTGAATGCACGGACAAATGTTAAATAGGGGGTGAGACAAATACCTGATTGAAAGGCCTTCGTTATAGCATCTGAAATAGGGAAGAGAAAAGAGTTAGAGACAGAGACAGGCGCTGAGTGCTGTTGTGTGCCCCATAACACCTGGGGTTAATTACAGAAACTCCACAGCCTCACTCCCAGCCCCAGTGCAGGAGCCAGCAGATTTGATATGGTCAAGGCTGTCATTTAGTAAAACACACTAACACACAGTCGACCTGGGATTTACAAAGCATCTACGCTTGATGGAAGATGTGGGTCTGTATCCTGATACAGCTCTGACATTCTCACCCCTTCTGTCTAAGGGGAATTCCTTTTCTGTGTTACTAGCAGCCCTTTAGAGCATCCAAGCTACACACTTCATGTGTAACTAGGGGATGGACATGCTAATGGTTGGAGCTCACAGCTCAGCTCTAGTCTTGGCAATAAAGCATGGAAACGTGAGCATGAGTCTGGTCTCTTGCTCATCTCCACATTTTGGGAAGTGGCCCAGAAGAGCCTGCAGTCCAACAGACATCTTTGGAAACTGGCTGACCTTCTCCTGCTCCATCAGAACAATGTGACTGGTATAGGATTGTCAAAGGCCAAGCGACACCTGCCTGTCTATCCAGACATCAGAGCAGGTAACCCTGTGTCTGCTGCAGAGAGCTCACAGCGCTGCCGTGGGACTGGGGTTACGGTAACGTGATTTGTATTTTTGCCCAAACTTCACTCAGCCCTGCCCTGCAGTGTTCGTGCTTCTGTGTCTGCTCAGCACCATGTGTGGCTGGGAGCCTCTGCCCAGGGGCCCTACTGGGGAGGTGGATGAACTTACCAATCGTCTCACGCAGCTTGTGGCACTCTGCGGGGAGAACAAAAGGAAACTATCATGGGTTGAGCAAGGGTCATTTAGAGCAGAGTGAGATGGACTTATTCCAGTCTTTGGGGATAGGAACACTGCATCAGGTAGTGAGCTTCACATTTTGGGCAGGCAGATTAGCTGTAGCTCCGCTCAAACTAGTGCGCTAAAAATTGGGGCATGCTCCTCAAGTAGAAGCCTTCTTGGACCCCCCGTGTACCTACTCAGATCGCTACCCTGAGCTGCAGTCCCTGTACCTTGGCCACACTGCTGCTGTTAGTGCGCTACCTCATGCAGAGCCAGTGTGTGTCGGGCTACCCGAGCTGGGAAGCTCACTCCCAGCTGCAGTGTAAATATACGGACGAGCCAAGGGTCTCAGAAAAAAAACTATTGTTAATGAACAACATACAATGTCCCAGATCAGCCCCTAAACAGAGCCCGCAAATTGCCCCGCCTGGGGATCAGGAGCAGAAGGAAGCACCCCAGTTAATGGCACTGCAGGGAATGAGGGAAGGAAGCATCACAGCAGAACATGTATCAGGTGGAGAGAGGCCTGCACTGCTGCAGCCTGTCACCCAGCCTCAGACCTCCTATTTCTGTGCCGGGCAATCCCTTTGTGGTGCTGATTTGCAAAGGTGTGTAAAACTAAGTTTAGTGGTTGGCAGGAGCTTAGCGGGGGAGGGGCTCCATGCGGCTGGGTGGCCCTGGATTTACTCTCCACCCTTAGAGCTGTGAGGACTGGTCCTGTCTTGGCTCCTGATGGAAGAAGTTGGCGCCCATGAGAGTGCACTTCACAAAGCCCATATAGAACACATAGTAGGGTTTTGAGGCTCTATTCAGGCGAGGCCGAGGCCTAGACTAAGAGGAGGGAAAACAGGATAGGACTGTGGAGCTGAGGGCTGGGATTGCAGGGGGCTGAAGTCAGTGGTGGTGTTTGTCCCATGGGGACCAGGGGGTCCCTGAACTGCAGGGGCATAGCTCAGTTCCTGGGCCCTTACCAATGACCTTACATGTGTGGTGTGTGCGAGGTCACGAGGTGTGGAGGATGCCATTCAGAGCCCCGTGCAGCACTGAACAAGGTGGAGCAGCTGACGCCCCGTAGGGGACATCTGGTTTTCAGTGGGGCCCTCGCTGCCTCGGGACTTTATGCAACCATACAGCTTGCATGTACCTAAAGCCACCACAAGCTGCAGATTAGCATTGAGGGTCACCGGCACAGCTGTGGGGCTGGAGAGTCCAGGGCTGGGACAGCAGGGGGCTGCAGGTCGCTGCAGGTCAGGATTCAGGTGCACTGGCAGAAGAACTCCAGCATTTGGATAGCAAGGAGTTTCCAGGTCAGAATTGAGATATATCGACACGATTGCATGAAGGAAGTTTGCCAAGAGCCTTATTATGTCCCACTACTCCACATGCACTACATTCATTCTGCATCCTTAAGGGTGATACCGAAATGTGAACTGCAAACAATGCAGTATTTGAATATTTCCAGGGGAGGGGGAGATGCTCATGAAGGTGACTGAAGTCCATACATTGTGCGTGGTGATTTTCCTATCATATTATAGTGTGAAAGCATAGACATACGTTTGCTAGGTATCATCCAACTACCTGATTTCAACAGCTTGTTCTCATTCTCCTGAGACTCTGAAATAGGAAAAAGAAAAGAGTTAGACACAGAGATGTGCTGTTTGATTTTGCACTTCATAATTGACATGTATCCAGAGACCTGTGTTGAGGAAGTTTGCTCAGCCACTGACTCAGGACTTGTCTACACAGCCCTGTAGTTCAACTGATGGCATTGTGATTTGCAGCACACACCAAAGTGCTGCTCTGTAACTGTCCTGTGTGGACGCAGCAGGTATGCACTAAACATTGCCTAGTTCACACTAACACGGCCCTCTTCAAATAGGGCTATTCACACCCACAATATCCACATAGGTTGTTACAGTGCAGCACTGTGGTGTGCATTGCTATTAACACCACTGCAATCTGATCTGTTGGTCAGCGTAGAGATGGATTGAGTCCCACCACTCTCATTAAGCTGTTCAAGTCTGGCTTCTACCTCGGATATGGTAATATCTACCCCTACATCCTTATTCCCATTTGTCATGCTGCCACTATTCCTAAGCTCCTCATTAGCCTCATTAAAGACTGAGGCAAAGTATTTGTTTAGATATTGGGCCATGCCTAGATTATCCTTAACCTCCACTCCATCCTCAGTGTTTAGCGGTCCCACTTCTTCTTTCTTTGTTTTCTTCCTATTTATATGGCTATAAAACCTTTTACTATTGGTTTTAATTCCCTTTGCAAGGTCCAATTCTACATGACTTTTAGCCTGTCTCACTTTATCCCTACATGCTCTGACCTCAATAAGGTAGGTTTCTTTGCTGATCCCTCCCATCTTCCACTCCTTGTATGCTTTCTGTTTTTTCTTAATCACCTCTCTGAGATGCTTGCTCATCCAGCTTGGTCTAAAACCCCTGCCTATGAATTGTTTCCCCTTTCTTGGGATACGGGCTTCTGATAGCTTCTGCAACTTTAACTTGAAATAATCCCAGGCCTCCTCCGCCTTTAGGTCCATAAATTCTTTAGTCCAATCCACTTCCCGAACTAATTTCCTTAATTTATTAAAGTTAGCCCTTTTGAAATCAAAAACCCCAGTCTCAGATTTATTTTTGTTTATCCTTCCATTTAGTTTGAACTGAATAAGCTCATGATCACTCAAGCCAAGGTTGTCCCCTACAACCATTTCTTCAATGAGGTCCTCACTACTCACCAAAACCAAATCTAAAATGGCATCCCACCTTGTTGGTTCAGCAACTACTTGATGAAGGAATTAATCAGATATCACATCTAGGAAAATCTGAGCCCTATTATTATTACTAGCACTTGTTCTCCAATCTGTATCTGGGAAGTTGAAGTCTCCCATGATTACACAGTTCCCATCAGTATTTACTTCCTTAAAAACATTAAAGAGGTCTCTATCCATATCCAAATTAGATCCTGGTGGTCTATAGCACACCCCAAGCACTATCCCAGGGGAGGCTCTAGTAGTTTTCTTCCCCAATGTGATTTTTGCACAGACAGACTCTGTCTTATCCATTCCATCACTTCTTATTTCTTTACAGTCTACCTCATCATTGATATACACCTTTACGTTTACTTCTATCTTTCCTAAACAGCACATACCCTTCAATACCTGTACTCCAGCCATGACTACTATTCCACCATGTTTCGGTTATTCCTATGATATCTGGTTTCACTTCCTGGACCAGTAGCTCTAATTCCTCCATTTTGTTACCTAGGCTCCTCGCATTGGTGTACAAACATCTTAATTTTTGCCGTTTGGCCTCACTCACATTCTTTCCCCAATTTGGTATGGACATTGTACTGCCAGTATGACCTATTTGACTAGTATCCACTCTGCCCTTCCTCCTTATGTCCATTCTCCTACCCCCGGCTATATCCTCTCTTACTTCATTGTCTTCCCTCTCAAAGTTCCCATTCCCATGACAAATGGGAATAAGGATGTGGGGGTAGATATTACTATATCCGAGGTAGAAGCCAAACTTGAACAGCTTAATGAGAGTAAATCAGGCGGCCCAGATAATCTTCATCCAAGAATATTAAAGGAACTGGCACATGAAATTGCAAGACCATTAGCAAAAATTTTTAATGAATCTCTAAACTCAGGGGTTGTACCGTTTGACTGGATAATAGCTAATATAGTTCCTATTTTTAAGAAAGGGGGAAAAAGTGACCCGGGTAACTACAGGCCTGCTAGTTTGACATCTGTAGTATGCAAGGTCTTGGAAAAATTTTGAAGGAGAAAGTAGTTAAGGACCTTGAGGTCAATGACAATTGGGACAAATTACAACATGGTTTTACAAAAGGTAGATCGTGCCAAACCAACTTGATCTCCTTCTTTGAGAAAGTAACAGATTTTTTAGATAAAGGAAACGCAGTGGATCTAATCTACCTCGATTTCAGTAAGGCATTTGATACAGTACCACATGAGGAATTCTTGGTTAAATTGGAAAAGATGGGGATCAATATGAAAATTGAGAGGTGGATAAGGAACTGGTTAAAGGGGAGACTACAGCGGGTCATACTGAAAGGTGAACTGTCAGGCTGGAGGGAGGTTACTAGTGGAGTTCCTCAAGGTTCAGTTTTGGAACCAATTTTATTTAATCTTTTTATTACTGACCTCGGCACCAAAAGTGGGAGTGTGCTAATAAAGTTTGCGGATGACACAAAGTTGGGAGGTATTGCCAATTCAGAAAAGGATCGGGATATCCTACAGGAAGATCTGGATGACCTTGTAAACTGGAGTAATAGTAATAGGATGAAATTTAATAGTGAGAAGTGTAAGGTTATGCATTTAGGGATTAATAACAAGAATTTTAGTTATAAGCTGGGGACACATCAGTTGGAAGTAACGGAAGAGGAGAAGGACCTCGGAGTCCTGGTTGATCACAGGATGACTATGAGTCGCCAATGTGGTGTGGCTGTGAAAAAAGCTAATGCGGTCTTGGGATGCATTAGGCGAGGTATTTCTAGTAGAGATAAGGAGGTGTTAGTACCGTTATACAAGGCATTGGTGAGACCTCATTTGGAATACTGTGTGCAGTTCTGGTCTCCCATGTTTAAGAAGGATGAATTCAAATGGAACAGGTACAAAGAAGGGCCACTAGGATGATCCGAGGAATGGAAAACCTGTCGTATGAAAGGAGACTCAAGGAGCTTGGTTTGTTTACCTTAACCAAAAGAAGGCTGAGGGGAGATATGATTGCTCTCATTAAATATATCAGAGGGATAAATACCAGGAAGGGAAAGGAATTATTTCAGCTCAGTACCAATGTGGACACAAGAACAAATGGATATAAACTGGCCATCAGGAAGTTTAGACTTGAAATTAGACGAAGGTTTCTAACCATCAGAGGAGTGAAGTTCTGGAACAGCCTTCCAAGGGAAGCAGTGGGGGCAAAAGACCTAACTGGCTTCAAGATTAAGCTAGATACGTTTATGGAGGGGATGGTTTGATGGGATAACATGATCTTAGTCAAAGGTCAATTAATTGCCATCAGTGGTAAATAGGACCAATGGTCAATGATGGGATGTTAGAAGTTACTACAGAGAACTTTTTCCTGGGTGTCTGGCTGGTGAGTCTTGCACACATGCTCGGGGTTTAGCTGATCGCCATATTTGGGGTCGGGAAGGAATTTTCCTCCAGGGTAGATTGGCAGAGGCCCTGGAGGTTTTTTGCCTTCCTCTGCAGCATGGGGCACGGGTCACTTACCGGAGGATTCTCTGCATCTTGAAGTCTTTAAACCATGATTTGAGGACTTCAATAGCTGAGACATAGGTGAGAGGATTATTCCAGGAGTGGGTGGGTGAGATTCTGTGGCCTGCATTGTGCAGGAGGTCAGACTAGATGATCATAATCGTCCCTTCTGACCTTAAAGTCTATGAGTCTATGAGTCTATGTGCATAAAATTCACTCTCCCTTGTTAAAGGATGATATTGAAATCTGAGCTGCAAACTCTGCAATCTTTGTTACTTCCAATGGTATGTTAGGGGGCGGAGGTGAGAGGGCATGATCATGAAGGTGACTCAAGGCCATACATTGTACAGGGGAATTTTCTATCTTGTTTCAAAGCACAGACAAACCTTAACTAGGGGATTAGCCAAGTACCTGATTCAAAGGCCTTCGTCTCAGCATCTGAAATAGGGAAGAGACAAGAGTTAGAGACAGAAGACCTGATATTTACAAAGCATCTAAGCTTGATGGAAGATGTGGGTCTGGATCCCACTACAGCTCTAGCATTCTCATCCCTTCCATCTAAGAGAATTCCATTTTTTGTGTTACTAACAGTCTTTGAAGCATCCAAGCTTGGGGGAGGGATAGCTCAGTGGTTTGAGCATTGGCGTGCTAAACCCCGGGTTGTGAGTTCAATCCTTGAGGGGGCCATTTAGGCATCTGGGGCAAAAATTGGGGATTGGCCCTGCTTTGAGCAGGGGGTTGGACTAGATGACCTTCTAGGGTCCCTTCCAATCCTGAGATTCTATGATTCTAAGCTATGCAATCCAGGTATAAGTAGGGAATGAACGTGGTAATGGTTCACGCTCAGAGCTCGGCTCTGGTCTTGGCAAGAAAGCATGGAAACATGAACATGAATTAGGGTGACCAGACAGCAAATTTGAAAAATCAGGACAGAGGGTGGGGGGTAATAGTAGCCTATATAAGTAAAAGACCCAAAAATCATGACTGTGCCTATAAAATGTGGACATCTGGTCACCCTAGCATGAGTCTGGTCTCTTGCTCATCTCCATATTTTGGGAAGTGGCCCAGAAGAGCCTGCACTCCAGCAGTCATCTATAGAAAGCAGCTGGCCCACTCCTGCTCCATCAGAAAAGACGGTTACTCACCATTGTAACTTTTATTCTTCTAGATGTGTTGCTCATATGTATTCCAATTAGGTGTGCGCGCGCCGCGTGCACAATCGTCGGAAGATTTCTACCCCAGCAACACTCGGTGGGCCGGCTGGCACCCTCTGGAGTGGTGCCGTTGCGGTGCTGAATAAATACCTCAGCTGGCCCAGTGCCCTCTCAGTTCCTTCTTGCCAGCTACTCCGACAGTGGGGACGGAGGGCGGGTTTGGAATAGATATGAGCAACACATCTCGAAGAATACCAGTTACAATGGTGAGTAACCGTCTTTTCTTCTTTGAGTGCTTGCTCATCTGTATTCCAATTAGGTGACTCCCAAGCCCTACCTAGGCGATGGGGTCGGAGTGAGATACTGCAGAATGGAGGACTGCTGAACCAAACGCAGCGTCCTCTCTGGAATGCTGGACTATGGCATAATGAGTGGCAAAGGTGTGCACCAATGACCAGGTTGCTGCCCTCCATATTTCCTGTATTGGAACGTGCGCCAAGAAAGCAGAGGACGAGGCATGAGCTCGGGTGGAGTGGGCAGTAAGATGCATGGTGGGAACACCAGCCAAGTCATAACACACCCGGATGCACGAAGTGATCCAGGACGAGATGCATTGGAAGGAGACCGGGAGGCCCTTCATCTGGTCTGCCACAGCAATAAACAGTTGAGTCATTTTCCGAAAGGGCTTCGTCCGCTCGATGTAGAAGGCAAGGGCCCTATGGACATCCAGGGAGTGAAGCTGTTGCTCCCTTGGAGAGGCGTGCGGCTTCGGGTAGAAGACCGGCAGAAAAATGTCTTGGTTAATGTGAAAGGCCAACACTACCTTGGGAAGGAAGGCCGGGTGTGGTCGCAGCTGTACCTTGTCCTTGTGGAACACCGTGTAAGGGGGTTCCGAAGTGAGCGCCCTAAGTTCGAATACGCGCCTCGCCGAGGTGATGGCTACGAGGAAGGCAGTCTTCCAGGAGAGGTACAGGAGCGAGCAGGTGGCCATTGGCTCGAATGGGGCCCCCATGAGCCTGGTTATCACGAGGTTGAGGTCCCAAGTAGGGACTGGATGGCAGACTAATGGGTACCGTCACTCTAACCCCTTGAGGAACCTGCTGACCATGGGGTTGGAAAAGATCGAGCGCCCACTCTTGCCAGGGTGAAAGGCCAAGATCTCCGCCAGGTGACCTTCAAAGAGGAAAGTGCCAGACCCTGCTCCTTCAGAGACAGGAGGTAGTTCAGGATGGTAAGCACTGGCACCTGCGAGGGGTTGATACCCCAAGGGGCGCACCAGCAGGAAAAACGTTTGCACTTGGCCAAGTAGGTGGACCTGGTAGAGGGCTTCCTGCTACTCAGCAGAACTTGTTGAACCGGGCTGGAACAACGTAACTCGGACTGGTTCAGCCATGCAGCAGCCACGCCGTGAGATGGAAAGACTTCAGGTCGGGGTGACGAAGTCTGCCGTGCTCCTGAGTAATCAGGTCCAGCCACAACGGGAGAGTGATTGGGGCAGTCACCGAGAGCTCTAGGAGAGTGGTGTACCAGTGCTGTCTGGGCCACGCCGGGGGGATCAGGATTAGGTGGGCCCTGTCCCTGCGTAGCTTTAGCAGGACCCTGTGGACCAGCGGAAAAGGTGGAAAGGCATAGGACAGGTGGTCTGTCCAAGGCAGGAGAAAGGCGTCCATCAGGGAGCCTGGGGATCATCCCTGGAGCGAGCAGAACACGTGGCACTTCCGGTTCTCGCGAGTCGCAAACAGGTCTATGTGGGAAAATCCCCAGCTCCGGAAGACAGAGTGGAAAACGTCTGGGATAATTGCCCACTCATGCTCCTGGAAGGACCTTCTGAGATGGTCCGCCAAGGTGTTCTGAACCCCTGGGAGAAAGGAGGCCACCAGGTGGATGGAGTGGGCTATGCAGAACTCCCACAATCGTATGGCCTATTGGCAGAGCGGGGACAACCGTGCTCCTCCTTGCCTGTTGATGTAAAACATGGCCGTTGTGTTGTCCGTGAGGACTGCAACGCAACGACCCTGAAGGTGCTTGTAAAAGGCTTGGCAGGCAAGGCACACCACCCTCAGCTCCCTCACGTTGATGTGGAGGGACAACTCTTGAACCGACCACAGGCCCTGTGTTTGAAGATCTGCCAGGTGGGCCCCCCAACCAAGAGATGACGCATCTGTGGTCAGGGCCAGAGAGGGCTGTGAGGCATGGAATGGCACCCCTTCTAGCACCATCTTGGGGTTTAGCCACCAGTCTAGGGAGGCCAGGACCTTCGATGGCACCCTCAGTACCACAACCATCTTGTCTCTGCGTGGGCGATATGCTGATGAGAGCCATGCCTGGAACGGACGGAGGCGTAATCTGGCGTGTCTGGTCACGAATGTGCAGGACGCCATGTGACCCAGTAGGCTTAGGCAGCTTCGAGCAGTCGAGGTTGGGAAGCTCTGTAGGCCACTGATGATGGTTACTAGGGCCTGGAAGCGTGCCTCTGGCAAAAACGCTCGGGCGAGAGTTGAGTCCAGGACTGCCCCTATGTAGTCTAACCTTTGGGTTGGCTCCAAAGTGGACTTTTCTACATTCAGGAGCAAGCCGAGCTGATTGAACATGCTCATGGCAGTCTGAAACTGCGACTGGACTTGGCTGCTGGAGCTGCCGCGGATAAGCCAGTCGTCGAGGTACGGGAACACTTGGATCTGCCATCGACAAAGAGAGGCCGCTACAATGGCCATGCACTTCGTGAACACCCTCGGTGCCGTGGATAGGCCGAAGGGAAGGACGGCAAACTGAAAGTGTCTTTGGTCTACCACAAAGCGGAGGAAACGTCTGTGTAGTGGGTAAATTGCAATGTGGAAGTACGCGTCCTTCATGTCGAGGGCAGCGTACCAGTCTCCAGGATCCAGGGAAGGGATAATAGTACCCAGGGAAACCATGCGGCACTTCAACTTTCCCATAAATTTGTTGAGTCCACGCAAGTCCAGGATAGGATGAAGCCCCCCTTTTGATTTGGGGATCAGGAAATAGCGGGAGTAAAACCCTTTGCCCCTGAACTCCCTTGGAACCTCCTCTATTGCCCCTATAGTGAGGAGCGTTTGCACCTCCTGAATTAGGAGTTGCTCGTGAGAAGGGTCCCTGACGAGGGACAGGGAGGGAGGGTGGGAGGGAGGGGAGGAGACAAATTGCAGATGGTATCCTCTTTCCAGCGTGCATAAGACCCAACGGTCTGAGGTTATGTTCGACCACACACGGAAGAAATGGGAAAGGGAGGGGAAGGGTCCTGTATGGAGACTGGTGCTCCGCCCTCGGGAGTGACTTCAAAAGTTTTGCTTGGGCCCCGCCGATGGTTTAGGAGGGCCCTGGTTCTGGCCAGTTTGATGACCCGGCTGTATCCTCCTACCACCCCGGCTGCGTCTTCTAAAGAAGTCCTGTCTAGGCTTGGGCGTGGTGTAGGGGCGCTGCGGGAAGGGCCAGAAGGGCCGGCGCTGTGTGGCGGGGGTATGCATCCCCGGTGTTCGTATTATGGTGCAACCGTCTTTTAGGGTCTGCAGCCTTAAGTCCGTTTTCTCGGAAAACAGGCCCTGCCCATCGAAGGGCAGGTCCTGAATTGTATACTGCACCTCCGGTGGGAGGTTAGAGGACTGTAGCCAGGAGATACGCCGCATGGCAACCCCCGAAGCTAGTGTTCTGGCCTCTGAGTCAGCAATGCCCAAGGAGGCCTGCAGCGATGTTCTGGCCACCTTTTTGCCTTCCTCAATCAAGGCCGAGTACTCCTGTCTGGACTCCTGGGGCACAAATTCCCTGAATTTCTGTATTGAGTTCCAAGTGTTGTAATTGTAACGACTCAGGAGGGCTTGTTGGTTAGACGCCCCAGGGTAGATCTTTCTACCAAACAGATCCAGGCACTTGGCTTCTTTAAACTTAGGCGCAGGGGCCTGTTCGCCATATCTTTCTTTCTCATTCACAGATTGAACGACCAAGGAGCACGGTTGGGGGTGAGTGTACAGGTACTCGAAGGCCTTTGGGGGCACCATGTATTTTCTCTCCACCCTCCTGGCAGTGGGGGGTATTGAAGCTGGAGATTGCCAAATTGAAGTGGCATTGGTATGTATTGTACACACAAACGGCAGGCCTACCCGGGTAGGGGCGCCGGCTGTCAGGATGTCCACCACCGGGTCCTTGAGCTCCACCACCTCCTCCACCTACAGGTTCATATTCAGAGCCAGTCTGCGAAGCAGGTCTTGGTGGTCCCAGAGGTCAATAGGAGGTGGGCCAGAGTATGATGCTCCCGCCACTGCTTCATCCGGGGAGGAGGAGGACGACAATCCCAGGACTAGAGGGTCCTGGGGCAGGTCCTGCTGAGGGAGTTCTGCTGTTTCAAGGACCCCGGCCTCAGGGTCTGGAGCCTCGGCTGATGAGTGGACCGCTGGTTCTGGGACCTCTGGGGGAGGGCGGGATACCATGGCCTCCGGCACCCAGGGCTCCGAATGAGCCAATTGGGGGGCTCTGGAGGGGACCTCTTGGGACTGGTGGAATGCCATCGGTGTCCAGAAAGGCCACAGTTGTGGTCCCTGTTCTGAATCCTGCATATCGACTTGCCAACGGCTAGGGCCCTCTATAACGTGGCCCTGGTATATATAATAGCCACTTCCAGCCCTGGAGGATCGAGAGGCAGAGTGAGAGGGCCAACGTGGAGTGGAATGGCCTTGTAATCCAGACCGCGGTGCTGTGCTGTGCCGTGGCGAAGGGGATCGGTGCCGGGATCTGGAGCGGTACCGGGACCTGGAGCGGTACCGACGGTTGTCTCGGTATTGGGAGCCTGACCTGGATCGCGTAAGGGAATGCCTAGGCGATCGGCGGTGAGATCGGTTGTCCGGAGATCTGCGCTGCGACCGGCCACAGAACTGGGAGCAGTACCGGGAGCCATAGTAGTGTCGACCGTGTCTGGAGGTCGACCTTGAGTGGCGCCGCGAGTACGACCGGCGCCGAGAAGAGGATCGGTGCCGGGACTGCGAGCGGTGCCGAGACTGAGATCTACGTCTGGTGTGGGACTGGGATCTTGACCTATATCTGTACCGACGTCGACTGATCCCTGTGTGTGTGGCACCGGGCACAGCATGGCAGGCTTGTCTCGGGACAGGACGATTCTTATCGGCGGTACTGAAGGCTGATGTGGTGCCGGTTCGGTCATCGCAATCAAGTCCCTTGCTGCAGAGAAGGTGTCCGGTGTGGACGGCAGCGTTAGCTCTACCTCAGTGCATACCGGGGAGCCAGCGGCCACCAAGCTCGATGGACCTTGCGGTACCGGAGTCATCGGTGCCGGAGTCTTAGCAGGGAGTTCCGAACTCAACAGTCCTTGAGGTACCAGAGTCGACGGGATCGGTGCCGGCGTCTTGGTCAGGGGCACTGAACTCAACGGACCTTGTGGTACCAGAGTCGACAGTGCCGGCGTCTTAGTCAGGGGCTTGAACTCAACAGACCTTGCAGAACCGGAGTCGACGGTGCTGGCGCCGGGCCGAATGACTTAGCCGGATGGTCCTGAACCAGCTGCGGCTGCAGCAGTGTCGGGGGCGGTGCTGGTCCCGGGGTCTGTTTACCCAACATCGGGGACAGCGAACGACACCTCTGAGGAACCGTGGCTGGAGTCGTCCGGTGCCGGGGCTCCTTACTTGTACCCGGGTGCTCCGGTGCCATTGACGCAGCGGTACCGGGTTGCGGTGCGGGGCCACATCAGGCTAAGTGCCGCTTCCAACAGGAGCTGCTTCAAACGAAAGTCCTGCTCCTTCTTGGTTCAAGGCTTAAACGCCTTGCAGATCCGGCACTTATCTGCTAGATGGGACTCCCCGAGACACTTCAGGTAGGAGTCGTGGGGGTCCCCCGTAGGCATCGGCTTGGAACAGACCGAGCACAGCTTGAATCCTGGGGAGCCAGGCATCGGCCCGGTACTGGGAGGGAGAAAAGGGGAGAAGCCCCTTATCTCCCACTTCTATTTACACTAACTTCAAACAAAAACTATCAGTAACTATTACCAACTACTTAAAAGTACTTTATTAACAATGATAAGAGAGTGCTACCTAAGCTAGGGAGGTGGAGATCAGTTACGCTGCGCTCCACAGTTCCAACGACCGTCATGGGTAGTAAGAAGGAACTGAGAGGGCGCTGGGCCGGCTGGGGTATTTATTCAGCACCGCAACGGCGCCACTCCAGAGGGTGCCAGCCAGCCCACCGAGTGTTGCTGGGGTAGAAATCTTCCGACGATCATGCACACAGTGTGCGCACACCTAATTGGAATACATATGAGCAAGCACTCGAAGAAGAACAACCTGATTGGCATTGGATTGTCAAAGGCAAGGTGACACCTGTCTGTCTATCCAGATGTAAGCAGAGTCAGGATGAACCCCACCCTGACATCTGGTGGTGAGTCGTGGCAAAGAACTTCAGGGGCTGATCTCATTTGCTTAGGCACACCCACCCCACCTAGCAGGAGCCCATAATAGCCCAAATGGTCACTTTGTGCTGCTGTAGGATCCCTAGTTTTTATGTATTGGGTCAGGAATTTCTGTTATTGGGGCAGGAAGAATAAACTGTTATTATACTGATTATGTAAATCAAGGACAGTTGAACTGTACTTGGCCTTTTGTCATGATGGAGGAGAACTCAACATCAACTAAGCAGCACTCGCTAGGCAAGGGACATGGGTTTCAAAACCCAATACATTGAGAGAGGCTGGGGACAGGTTTTTGTATCTGGTAGTGTACCCTGGTCCTCTGAGGGCCTTAACTGCCAATTGCATCTCCTACTCTCTCCACTGTGAAATATCAGAGCTAATTTTGATTCTATTTGGAGTCTAATTACTGCTGAACTGGATTCACTTTGGGCTAAGGGTGCACCTGCACTGAGGCTCCCCCCTTACTACAAGCTGAAATCACTAAAGAGCTAACATTGCTAAGATCACTGAGTGTTGTGTTATGTAGTGGGGGGGCCTGAAGATATATATTGCTGAGTGGCTGGTGGAGTGGAGCAGTTCATGGGATGGCTGGTGGAGCAGAGTGGAGCGGCTTGCTGTGAAGGCTGCAGTAGAACCCCAGAGAGGCGGGGCGGTTGGCCTTGGACCACGTAAGGTGTCCTTTTACCTTTCCCCATCCCCACCATTTCCACTGCGGGGGAGGGGCTCTGCAGATGAACTTTTGAACTCTGGGGCTGCACTGACTGGGGACAGAGACTTTCAGGTGCTGGACTTTGGGGACTTTGGGTAACATTTGGATTGCTGGACTTAAGAACCAAAGGGAGAGGAAACGGCCCAATTTGCAGGGGTGGGTCTTGTCAGTCATGGTTTTGTTATGAATCCTGTTTGTGGTGTTTTCCCAACATAATGCTGCATTGTATCTCTCTGTCATAAAAAAGCTTTTGCTACACTCAGACTCTCTGCTTGCGAGAGGGGAAGTATTGCCTATTAGAGGTGCCCAGGGGGGGTAATATATATTTGTCCCAGGTCACTGGGTGGGGGCTCGAGCCAATTTTGCATTGTGTTATTGGAACGGAACCTCTAGATACTGAACCCGGCCCTTGTTGCTGCCAACTCTGACTTGCAGAAGGGTTACACAGACATGGGAGCAGGTAACCCTGTGTCTGCTGCAGAGAGCTCACAGCGCTGCGGTGGATCTGACGTGACTGTAATGTGATTCGTATTTTTGCCCAAACTTCACTCAGCCCTGCCCTGCAGTGTTAGCGCTTCTGTGTCTGCTCAGCACCATCGGTGGCTGGGACCCGCTGCCCAGGGGCTCTACAAGGAGGTGGATGAACTTACCAATCGTCTCACGCAGCTTGTGGCACTCTGGGGGGAGAAGAAAAGGAGACTATCATGGGTTCAGCAAGGGTCATTTAGAGCAGAGTGCGATGGACTTATTCCAGTCTTTGGGGATATGTGCACTGCATCAGGGAGTGAGCTTTAGATTCTGGGCAGGCAGATTAGCTGTAGCTCCGCTCAAGCTAGTGCGCTAAAAATTGGGGCTTGCTGCTCAAGTAGAAGCCTTCTTGGACCCCCCGTGTACCTACTCAGATGGCTGCCCTGAGCTGCAGTCCCTGTACCCTGGCCACACTGCAGCTGTTAGTGCGCTACCTCATGCAGAGCCAGTGTGTGTCGGGCTACCCGAGCTGGGAAGCTCACTCCCAGCTGCAGTGTAGACGTACCAATGAGCCAAGGGTCTCAGAAGAAAAACTGTTGTTAATGAACAACACACAATGTCCCAGATCAGCCTCTAAACAGAGCCCACAAATTTCACTGGGGGGTGGGGAAGCATCCCGAGCTGATGGCACTGCAGGGAATGAGGGGAGGGAGCATCACACCAGAACATGTATCACGTAGAGAAAGGCCTGCACTGCTGCATCCTGTCACCCAGCCTCAGACCTGCTCTTTCTGTGCCGTGCCCATCCCCTTTGTGGTGCTGATTTGCAAAAGTGTGTAACTTTAGGGTCAGTGGTTGGCAGGAGATTAGGTGGGGAAAGGCTCCATGGGAGTGGGTGGCCCTGGAGATACTCTCCAATGCCAGAGATGTGCGATCGGGTTCTGTCTCCACTCACAGTGGAACAGGGTAGGTGGTGTGGCCCATCAGAGTGCAACTTACATACAGAGCATAGCAGCATTTGGGGGCTCTGTTCATATGAGGCTCAGGCCTAGACGAGGATGGGGAAAAACAGGACAGGACTATGGAGCTGAGGGCTGGGATAGACGGGAAGCCGTGGGTGGGGACTGAGGGATGCCAACAGAGCTGGGGCTGGGGAGGAAGCCCAGGGCTGGGATAGCAGGGGTCTTCAGGTGCTGATGGTGTTTGCCCCATGGGGATCCCCTGCACAGCTCAGTTCCCGGGCCCCTACCAGTGACCTGGCATGTGTGGTGTGTGCGAGGTCACACTGTGCGGAGGACGCCATTCAGAGCCTTGGGTAGCACTGAGCAAAATGGAGCAGCTGACACTTGGCGGGTGAGATCTGGCTTTCTGGGGGCCCCTCGGTGCCTCAGGGTTCCCTGCAATTGTATGGCTTGCATAAGCCTAAATCCACCACTAGCTGCAGGTCAGGACTGAGGGTCACTGGCAGAGCTGTGGGGCTGGAGAGCTCAGGGCTGGCATAGCAGGGGCCTTCAGGTCGGGACTGAGGGTCCCTGGCAGAGCTGTGTGTACATGGGAAGTCCACCTCTGGGATAGCAGGGATTTTGCATGTCAGAATTGAGATCTATCCACAGACCTGCATGGAGGAAGTTTGCTCAACCCGTGACTCAAGACTTTTCTACGCAGCCACGTAGCACACACCAAAGTGCTGCTCTGTAACTGTCCTGTGTGGACGTGGCTGGTGTGCACTAAACAGTCCCTAGTTCACACTAACACAATCCTCTTCGAATAGGACTATTCACACCCACAGCATCCACATAGGTTGTTACAATGCAGCACTGTGGTGTGCATTGCTATTCACACTCCTGTAATCTTATTCGTTGGGCAGTGTAGCGATAGACTGAATCTCACCATCCCATCCGCATTACATTCACTGTCCCTTCTTAAGGATGATACTGAAATCTGAGCTGCAAACTCTGCAGTGTTTGTTACTTCCAAGTGTGTACGGGGGGAAGAGGGGATGATCATGAAGGTGACTCAAGAGCATACATTGTACAGGGGATTTTTCTATCTTGTTTGAATGCACAGACAAATGTTAACTAGGAGGTTAGCCAAGTACCTGATTCAAAGGCCTTCATTATAGCATCTGAAATAGGGAAGAGAAAAGAGTTAGAGACAGAGACACGCTGTGTGCCCCATAACGAATGGGGTTAGTTACAGACACTCCACAGCCTCACTCTGTGACCCAGTGCAGGAGCCAGCAGCTTTGATGGAAGCCGGGCTGTCATTTAGTAAAACACACTAACACACAGCAGACCTGAGATTTGCAAAGCATCTAACCTTGATGGAAGATGAGGGTCTGGAGCCTGATACAGCTCTGACATTCTCAACCCTTCCGTCTAAGAGGAATTCCTTCTCTGTGTTACTAACAGCACTTCAGAGCATCAAAGTTAAACGCTCCAGGTGTAACTAGTGGATGGACGTGCTGATTGTTGGAGCTCACATCTGGGATCTGGCCTTGGCAATAAAGCATGGAAACATGAGCATGAGTCTGGTCTCTTGCTCAATTCCACATTTTGGAAGTGGCCCAGAAGAGCCTGCTCTCCAGCAGTCATCTATAGAAAGGGCCTGGCCCCCTCCTGCTCTGTCAGAACAATGTGATTGGCATTGGATTGTCAGGTGACACCTGTCTGTCTATCCAGACATCAGAGCAGGTAACCCTGTGTCTGCTGCAGAGAGCTCACAGCGCTGCCGTGGGACTGGGGTGACTGTAATGTGATTTGTATTTTTGCCCAAACTTTTTGTCCACTCAGCCCTGCCCTGTAGCGTTGATGGTTCTGTGTCTGCTCAGCACCATGTGTGGCTGGGAGCGTCTGCCCAGAGAGTCTACAGGGTAGGTGGATGAACTTACCAATCGTCTCAAGCAGCTTGTTGCACTCTGGGGGGAGAAGAAAAGGAGACTATCATGGGTTCAGCAAGGGTTCAGCAAGGGTCATTTTGAACAGACTGAGATGGACTTATTCCAGTCTTTGGGGATAGGAACACTGCATCAGGGAGTGAGCTTCACATTCTGGGCAGGCAGATTAGCTGTAGCTCCACTCAAGCTAGTGCGCTAAAAATTGCAGCGTAGGTGGGGGCAGCACGTGCAGCGGCTGGGGCTTGCTGCTCAAGTAGAAGCCCACCATGGCGATAGCAGGGATTTTGTATGTCAGAATTGAGATCTATCCACAGAATTGCATGGAGGAAATTTTCCCAGACCCTCATCAAGTCCCACTAATCCGTATGCACTAAATTCACTCCGTAATTAAGAATGATACTGAAATGTGAGATGGAAAGACTGCAGGGGAGGGGGAGGTGATCATGAAGGTAAATGAAATCCATTCATTATGTGTGCTCATTTTCCTACCACGTTATAGTGTGAAAGCCCAGACACACATTTACTAGGGATTGTCCGAGTACCTGATTTCAACTTGTTCTCATTTTCCTGAGACTCAGAAATAGCAAAGAGAAAAGAATCAGACACTGAGATGCGCTGTGTGATGCTGTGTGCCCCATAATGACTGAGGTTAGTTATAACAGCCCACAGCTCCACTTTTAGGCTCTGTTCGGGAGCCTGTGCCTTTTATAGCAGCGGGGCTGGCAGTTTGGGTTACGCACCAACACGCAGGTGCCCTGGGATGTGGAAAGCATCTAACCTTGATGGAAGACGTGGGTCTGTATTCCGATACAGCTCTGATATTCCTATTTCTCCTGACTAATGATAATTCCTTTTCTGTGTTACTAACAGCCTTTTGGAGCATCGTAGCTACACACTCAAGGTATAACTAGGGGATGGACGTGCAGATGATTGGGGCTGAAATCTGGGATCTGGTTTTGGTAACAAATCATGGAAACGTGAGCCACGTTATAGGGAGTGGCCCAGAAGAGCCTGCACTGCAGCAGTCACCTATAGAAAGGGGCTGGCCCCCTCCTGCTCCATCAAAACCATGTGATTGGCATTGGATTGTCAAAGGCATGAGAGCAGGTAACTCTGTGTCTGCTGCAGAGAGCTCACAATACTGCCATGGGACTAGGTTACTGTAATGTGATTTCAAGTATCAGAGGGGTAGCCGTGTTAGTCTGGATCTGCAGAAGTGACAAAGAGTCCTGTGGCACCTTATAGACTAACAGACATATTGGAGCATAAGCTTTCATGGGTGAAGACCCACTTCGTCGGATGCAAGGAGTGGAAATGTCCAGAGGCAGGTATAAATATTCAGGGAAGAGTCAGGCTAGAGATAACGAGGTTAGTTCAATCAGGGAGGATGAGGCCCTCTTCTAGCAGTTGAGGTGTGAACACCAAGGGAGGAGAAACTGCTTTTGTAGTTGGCTAGCCATTCATAGTCTTTGTTTAGTCCTGAGCTGATGGTGTCAAATTTGCAAATGAACTGAAGCTCAACAGTTTCTCTTTGGAGTCTGGTCCTGAAGTTTTTTTTGCTGCAGGATGGCTACCTTTAAATCTGCTATTGAATGTGCAGGGAGATTGAAGTGTTCTCCTACAGGCTTTTGTATATTGCCATTCCTTATATCTGATTTGTGTCCATTTATCCTTTTGCGTAAGGACTGTCCAGTTTGGCCGATGTACATAGCAGAGGGGCATTGCTGGCATATTATGGCGTATATTACATTGGTGGATGTGCAGGTGAATGAACCGGTGATGGTGTGACTGATCTGGTTATGTCCTGTGATGGTGTTCCTGGTGCAGATATGTGGGCAGAGTTGGCATCGAGGTTTGTTGCATGGATTGGTTCCTGAGTTAGAGTTATTATGGTGTGGTGTGTAGTTGCTAGTGAGAATATGCTTCAGGTTTGCCGGTTGTCTGTGGGCAAGGACTGGCCTGCCTCCCAAGGCCTGTGAAAGTGAGGAATCATTGTCCAGGATGGGTTGTAGATCACTGATGATCCGTTGGAGAGGTTTTAGCTGAGGATTGTAAGTGATGGCCAGTGGAGTTCTGTTGGTGCAGAACAGTCTGCACGCGGGAACTCCAGCATTTGGATAGCAAGAAGTTTCCAGGTCAGAATTGAGATATATCGACAGGATTGCATGAAGGAAGTTTGCCAAAAGCCTTATTACGTCCCACTAATCCACATGCACTACATTCATTCTGCATCCTTAAGGGTGATACTGAAATGTGAACTGCAAACAATGCAGTATTTGAATATTTCCAGGGGAGGGGGAGATGCTCATGAAGGTGACTGAAGTCCATACATTGTGCGTGGTGATTTTCCTATCATGTTATAGTGTGATAGCATAGACACACATTTGCTAGGTATCATCCAAGTACCTGACTTTAACTCCTTGTTCTTATTCTCCTGAGACTCTGAAATGGGATAGAGAAAAGAGTTAGACACAGAGACACACTGTGTGATGCTGTGTGCCACGTAACAACTGGGGTTAGTTACAAACACACCACAGCCACCCTCCCATCCCCAACACAGGAGCCAGAAACTTTGATAGGATCGAGTTTGATGGTTAGTAAAACGCATCAGCATGCAGGACCCTTGGGATTTGCAAAGCATCTAACCTTGATGGGAGACATGGGTCTGGATCCCGATACAACTCTGACATTAACAACCCTTCAGTCTAAGGGGAATTCCTTTTCTGTGTTACTAACAGACCTTTGGAGCATCAAAGTTACGCACTCCAGATATAACTAGGGTTAGAATTATAGATTTGCAAAAGTGTGTAACTCTAGGGTCAGTGGTTGGCAGGAGGCAAGCTGGGGAAGGGCTCCGTGGGGTGGGGTGGCCCTGGAATTACTCTCCACCCTCAGAGATGTGGGGTCGGGTTCTGTATCTACTCCCAGTGGAACAAGGTAGGTGGTGGCTGCCATCAGAGTTCACCTCACAGAGCCCATATAGAGCATAGCAGGGTTTGGAGGCTCCATTCATATGAGGCTCAGGCCTAAATGACAAGGGGGGAAAATAGGACAGGACTAAGGAGCTGAGGGCTGGGATAGACGGGAAGCGGTGGGTGGGGACTAAGGGATGCCAACAGAGCTGGGGCTGGGGGAGGAAAACCCAGGGCTGGGATAGCAGGGGGCTGCATGTAGTGGTGGTGTTTGCCCCATGGGGACCCCCTGCATAGCTCAGTTCTGGGGCCCCTACAGTGACCTGACATGCATGGTGTGTGCAAGGTCACATCGTGCAGAGGACGCCATTCAGCGCCCCATGTAGCACTGAGAAAGATGGAGCAGCTGACACCTGGTGGGTGAGATCTGGCTTTCAGGGGGCCCCTCGGTGCCTCAGGGTTCCCTGCAATTGTACGGCTTGCATATGCCCAATTCCACCACTAGCTGCAGGTCAGGACTGAGGGTCACTGGCAGAGCTGTGGGGCTGCAGAGCCCAGGGCTGGGATAGCAGGGGGCTGCAGGTCGGGATTGAGGGGTCCTGACAGAGCTGTGTGTACATGGGAAGCCCACCACTGGGATAGCAGGGATTTTGCATGTCAGAATTGAGATCTATCTATAGAATTGCATGGAGGAAATTTGCCCAGAACCTCATCAAGTCCCACTAATCCGTATGCACTAAATTCACTCTGTCATTAAGGATGATACTCAAATGTGAGATGCAAAGACTGCAGTGTTTGAATATTTCCAGGGGAGAGGGAGGTGATGATGAAGGTGAGTGAAATCCATACATTGTGTGTGGTCATTTACCTATCACGTTATAGTGTGAAATAACAGACACACATTTACTGGGGATTATCCTAGTACCTGATTTCAACCTCTTGTTCTCCTTTTCCTGAGACTCTGAAATGGCAAAGAGAAAACAGTTGGACACAGAGATGCACTGTGTGATGCTGTGTGCCCCATAACAACTGGGGATAGTTAGAGACACCCCACAGTTAAACTTTTAGCTCCAGTGTAGAAGTTAGCAGCTTTGAAAGGAGCAGAGCTGATGGTTAGTGATACGCACCAACACACAGGACCCCTGGGATTTATGAAGCATCTAACCTTGATGGAAGACATAGGTATAAGTAGGGGATGGACGTGCTAATATTTGGAGCTCAGATCTGGGATCTGGTCTTGGCAACAAAGCATGAAACGTGAGCATGAGTCTGGTCTCTTGCTCATCTCTGCATTTTGGAAAGTGGCCCAGAAAAGCCTGCACTCCGGCTGTCATCTATAGAAAGGGGCTGGTCCCCTCCTGCTCCGTCAGAACAATGTGATTGGCATTGGATTGTCAAAGGCCAGGTGACACCTGTCTGTCTATCCAGACATGAGAGCAGGTAACCCTGTGTCTGCTGCAGAGAGATCACAGTGCTGCCGTGGGACTGGGGTTACTGTAATGTGATTCCTTATAGACTAACAGACATATTGGAGCATAAGTTTTCATGGGTGAATACTCACTTCTTCAGATGCATATGAAGAAGTGGGTATTCACCCACTAAAGCTTATGCTCCAATACGTCTGTTAGTCTGTAAGGTGCCACAGGACTCTTTGTCGCTTCTACAGATCCAGACTAACACGGCTACCCCTCTGATACTTGTAATGTGATTTGTATTTTTGCCCAAAAGTCACTCAGCCCTGCCCTGTGGTGTCACGTCTGGATCTGCCCAGCACCATGTGTGGCTTGGAGCTTCTGCCCAGGGGCCCTACAGGGGAGGTGGATGAACTTACCAATCATCTCACGCAGCTTCTCACACTCTGGGGAGAGAAGAAAAGGAGACTATCATGGGTTCAGCAAGGGTCGTTTAGAGCAGAGTGCGATGGACTTATTCCAGTCTTTGGGGATATGTGCACTGCATCAGGGAGTGAGCTTTAGATTCTGGGCAGGCAGATTAGCTGTAGCTCCGCTCAAGCTAGCGCACTAAACATTGCAGGGTAGGTGGGGGCAGCACGTGCAGCGGCTGGGGCTTGCTGCTCAAGTAGAAACCTTCTTGGACCCCCCGTGTACCTACTCAGATGGCTGCCCTGAGCTGCAGTCCCTGTACCGTGGACATACTGCTTCTGCACTAGCTCATGCAGAGCTGGTGTGTGTCGGGCTACCTGAGCTGGGAAGCTCACTCCCAGCTGCATTGAAGACGTACCAGTGAGCCAAAGGTCACAGAAAAAAAAACTCTTGTTAATGAACAACACACAAGTTCCCAGATCAGCCCCTAAACAGAGCCCATGCATTGCCCCAAGGGTAGGGTGACCAAACAGAAAGTTTGAAAAATCGGGAGAGGAGGTGGGGGTGGAAGGCGGTAATAGGAACCTAAATAAGTAAGAGACCTAAAATTGGAACTGTCCCTATAAAATCGGGACATCTGGTCACCCTACACGGGGGAGAGCAGCCCCAGCTGATGACACTGCAGGGAATGAGGGAAGGAAGCATCACGGGAGAGGCCTGCACTGCTGCAGCCTGTCACCCAGCCTCAGACCTCCTATTTCTGGGTCGTGCCCAATCCCTTTGTGGTGCTGATTTGCAAAAGTGTGTAACTCTAGGGTTAGTGACTGGCTGGAGCTTAGCTGTGGAAGGGTCCATGGGGCTGTGTGGCACTGGAATTACTGCCCACCCTTACAGACGTGGGGTCTGGTCCTGTATTGGCTCCTAGTGGAAGAAGGTGGGTCATGGGGCCCATGAGAGTGCACCTCACAAAGCCCATACAGAGCATAGTAGGGTTTGGAGGCTCTGTTCATCAGAGGCCCAGACCTAGAATAAGAGTGGGGGGAAACAGGACAGGACTGAGGAGCTGAGGGCTGGAATAGCAGGGAAGCCAGGGTGGGTGGGGGGGACTGAGGGATGCAAACAGAGCTGGGGCTGTGGGAGGAGGCCAAGGGATCCACAAATTCTGTAGCATTTGTTACTTCCAAGGGCAGGGAGGGATGATTATGAAGGAGACTCAAGTCCGTACATTGTACAAGGGATTTTTCTCTCTTGTTACGGAGTGAAAGCACACACACACGTTAAGTAGGGGGTTAGCAAAGTACCTGATTCAAAGGCCATCCTCTGAGCATCTAAAATAGGGACGAGAAAAGGTTAAGAGACAGAGACAGGAGCTGTGTGATTCTGTGTGCCCCATAATGACAGGTGTTATTTCCAGACACACCACAGCATCACTCCTGGCCAGCAGCTTTGATAGGAGCGGGGCTGGCGGTTAGTGATACGCACCAACACACAGGACCCTTGGGATTTGCAAAGCATCTAACCTTGATGGGAGACATGGGTCTGGATCCCGATACAACTCTGACATTAACAACCCTTCAGTCTAAGGGGAATTCCTTTTCTGTGTTACTAACAGACCTTTGGAGCATCAAAGTTACGCACTCCAGATATAACTAGGGTTAGAATTATAGATTTGCAAAAGTGTGTAACTCTAGGGTCAGTGGTTGGCAGGAGGCAAGCTGGGGAAGGGCTCCGTGGGGTGGGGTGGGGTGGCCCTGGAATTACTCTCCACCCTCAGAGATGTGGGGTCGGGTTCTGTATCTACTCCCAGTGGAACAAGGTAGGTGGTGGCTGCCATCAGAGTTCACCTCACAGAGCCCATATAGAGCATAGCAGGGTTTGGAGGCTCCATTCATATGAGGCTCAGGCCTAAATGACAAGGGGGGAAAATAGGACAGGACTAAGGAGCTGAGGGCTGGGATAGACGGGAAGCGGTGGGTGGGGACTAAGGGATGCCAACAGAGCTGGGGCTGGGGGAGGAAAACCCAGGGCTGGGATAGCAGGGGGCTGCAAGTAGTGGTGGTGTTTGCTCCATGGGGACCCCCTGCATAGCTCAGTTCTGGGGCCCCTACAGTGACCTGACATGCATGGTGTGTGCGAGGTCACACCGTGCAGAGGACGCCATTCAGCGCCCCATGTAGCACTGAGAAAGATGGAGCAGATGACACCTGGTGGGTGAGGACCCTTGGGATTTGCAAAGCATCTAACCTTGATGGGAGATGTCGGTCTGGATCCCGATACAGCTCTGCCATTCTCAACCCTTCCGTCTAAGGGGAATTCCTTTTCTGTGTTACTAACAGCCCTTTGGAGCATCAAAGCTACACACTCCAGGTATAACTGGGGGACAGCCGTGACGACGACTGGATCTCAGATCTGGGATCTGGCCTTGCCAACAAAGCATGGAAATGTGAGCCTGAGTCTGATCTTTGCTCATCTCTACATTCTGGGAAATGGCCCAGAAGAGCCTGCCCTGCAGCAGTCATCTATAGAGAGCGGCTGGCCCCCTTCTTCTGCATCAGAACAATGTAATTGGCATTGGAGTGTCCAAGGCCAGGTGACACCTGTCTGTCTATCCAGGCATGAGAGCAGGTGACCCTGTGTCTGCTGCAGAGAGCTCACAGTGCTGCCGTGGGACTGGGGTTACTGTAATGTGACTCTGATTTTGGTCCTAACTGTTCACTCAGCCCTGCCCTGCGGTGTTGGTGCTTCTGGATCTGCTCAGCACCATGTGTGGCTGGGAGCCTCTGGCCAGGGCTCTCTAAGGAAAGGTGGAGGATCTTACCACGCAACTCACGCAGCTCCTGGCATTCTGGAGAGAGAAGAGAAGGGGAGACTATGGTGAGTTCAGCGTGTGTTGTTCGAAGCACAGTGACGTGGGGTTTTTTCAAACTCTGGGTACGTCTACACTGCAGATGGGAGCAAGTTTCCCAGTTTGGGCAGCAGACACATGTTAGCTCTGCTCAAGCCAGTGAACTAAAAGCAGCAGGGTATCCAGTGGGAGACCCACTGACAGGGGTGGGGGACAAAAGGGGCAATTGCCCAGGGGCCCAGGCAGCAGCAAAGGTAGCTGTGTAGGCATTTGGAAGTCCTGGCCATGCCAGAAGAGCACCCATTGACTGCTCTGCCCTGGGACCTGGAAGTGCTGCTGTCTGCGGGCCTGGCCAGGGGTAGCACATGCAGCAGCTTGGGCTAGCTGCTCAAATACAGACCCACTCAGACCCCCTGGGTACGTACTCAGGTGGCTACAGTGAGCCACTGACCCCACTTTCCTAGCCACACTGCTACTGTCAGTGCACTGGGGCAAGCAGAGCTAGCATGTGTCTGGCTACCCGAGATGGCAAGCTCGCTCCCAGCTCCAGCGTAGACGTACCCACTGAGCCAAGGGTCTCAGAACTGACAGGACACGTCAGACAAAACTGTTGTTAATGAACAACAAACAAGGTGCCAGATCTACCCCTAAATAGAGCCCACAAATTGCCACTGGGAGCAGCTGATGTCACTGCAGGGAATGAGGGAAGGGAGCATCACACGAGACCATGTATCATGTAGAAAGAGGCCTGCACTGCTGCAGCCTGTCTCTTGACAGCCATTGACTCTTGGCTGTCACCCGGCCTTAGATCTTCTATATCTGTGCTGTGCCCAATCCCTTTGTAGCGCTGATTTGCAAAAGTGGGTAACTCTAGTTTTAGTGGTTGGCAGCAGGAGCTTAGCTGGGGAAGGGCTCCGTGGGGCTGTGTGGCACTGGATTTTCCATCCACCCTCTTGTGAGAACAAGTGGATGGTGGGGCCCATCAGGGTGCACCTCCCAGAGCCCATATAGCCCATAGTGTGCTACTGTTTGGAGGCTGTGTTTCTTTGGGGCCCCGGCCTAGACTAGGATGTGGGGAAACAGGACAGGGCTGAGGGCTGTAATAGCAGGGAATCCAAGGTGGGTGGGTGGGGACTGAGGGCTGCAAACAGAGCTGGGGCTGGGGGAGGCAGCCCAGGGGTGGGATGGGGGCGGAGGGAGGGGTGGTGCAGGCAGTGGCAGTGTTTTTCCTATGGGGACCCCTTGCACTGGTGGTGCACTGGCACTGGGGGGAGGCAGGGAGGCAGTGGGTGAGCACTATGGGGCAGTGGCAGATCTGTATGCAAGTGGGAAGCCCAGCATTGGGATAGCAGCCATTTTGCAATTCAGAACTGAGATTTAACCACACATCTGCATGGAGGAAGTTTGCCCAGTCCCTGACTCAGGGCTTGTTTATACAAGTGCTGTGCTGTAACTGAACACTAAACGGTACCTAGATGGTCCTCTTCCAATACAACTATGGAAATGTAAGCTAGGGACCTTTCAGTTCACACCCACAGCATCCACATGGGGTTGTTAGTTACCATTCAGCACTTTGGTGCGCATTGCTATTCACAACCCCGTAATCTGAACTGTTGGGCAGTGTACACAGTGTAGACACCTGCCATCTCATATGCATTAAGTTCACTCTTTGATGTTGAGGATGATACTGAAACATGAGCTGCAAACTCTGCAGTGTGTGTTTATTTCCATGGCAGGGGGAGATGATCATGAAGGTGACTAAGTTCCATAGAGAGCATGTTGTGATACTTCTATCTCATTATAGCATGAAAGCAAAGATGTATGTTTACTGGGGTTAAGCCTAGTACCTGCTTCTGAGGTCTTCTTCACAATGTCTGAAATGGGGAAGAGAAAAGCGTTAGACCCAGAGACACACTCTGTGTTGTGCTGTACACTCCCTAGTGACTGGGTTAGTCATCAACATCCCACATCTGCACTCCTGGCCCCAGTGCAGGAGCCAGCAGGTTTGACAAGAGCAGGGCTGGTGGTCAGTGATATGCACCAACACACAGGAAACCTGGGGAGTTTCTCACTCCTTAGCCCTTGTCTACATACACACTTGCACCAGTTTAACTAATTAGGTTTCAAAACACGCCTTGAGTTAAACTGGTGCAGGGCTGTGTGTAGTGCAGGCCTTGGGCTGGTGCAGGAGGGCTAGTAGAACCACGGGATGGGGTCAGTTACTCCACAGCGGCCCCTGTGGCTAGTTACAGAATAGCACTGATTACTAGGGGAGTCCCATCCAGCCCACCCCAGCTGGAGGAATGGTGGCCACTAGGGGACATGACAGAGGGCAAAGGAGATGAAAGAGGAGGATCCTCAGGGTTCTTCCAGTCTGTGATTGCTGGGAGAACCCCAGTCACCATGCTGGCATGTTGTACCCATTCTCTCCCCCTTTCGTCTATATTTCCCTGCATGTGTGCGCAGTGCCCAGCAGAACGGGTCAGCACCACTCAGCACCATCACAATGCAAACCAATATTGTTACTAAATATTGAAAAGTTCACAGTGGAATAAATTAGATGTGTGGACTTTCAAAAATGACACTGCTGTGTCTGTTAGCACAGCTCAAGATAGTGAATGTTGTAGATTCATAGAGTTTAAGGTCAGATGGGACCATTAGATCATCTACTCTGACCTTCTGTGCAACACAAGCCAGAGGTTCCCCCAGTTCTCCCTGCACCAAGCCCAATAACTACAGCAGCTTGAAGAAAGGTGCCCAGTCTGGATCTGACATCATCAGGAGATGGAGAATTCACCACTGCCCTGGGAGCTTGTGCCAGGGGCTAAACACCCTCCCTGTGTCCTGTGCATTCGACAATCACAAGGATGGAATAATCTCACAGAGCGTCATTGACCTTGTAGCTTTGTTTCCTTTGAGGAGAATAGAGTCACTGCGCAATTGCCCAGGATTAGTTGGACAGAATCTGACTCAGAATTGTCACTGAAAACCCATCTCCCTACCACACCCATGGGCAGGGAATCTCATAAGCATGGACCATTGGGTTTCTGCTGCAAAATATACATTTGCCGACTGTTATCATCAGGGTATGTGAGAATGTGGGGGAGATGAGGAGTCACTAGACAGAGACCTCCCAGCTCCATTCCTTTCATTGCACTGAGCCCACAGGTAACACCAAGCAGTCACAGAGATCACAGAGCAACAGACCTACCAAGATTTAGTAGAGTCTCACCTTTAAAGTCTTTCTTCTGCTTCGCTGTAAGACAGAGAATAGGACATTGCAGTGAGGCAGGGAAGAAAGGGAAAACACTGAGCAATACACTAATACAGGTGGGGCCGTGGACCCCAGTGTGTTTGTCAGTTTGGTTTATTTCCTTAAAACCAACACAAGGTAAATATCTGAACAATAAGATGTTCCCATGCCCCAGCCCAGTGCCCTCTAGGGTCAGGATTTAAACATGCAAATAACACACTCCCATTACCTGTGTATCCAAGATATGCACAAGCTCCAGCAGCAATGAGAACCAGAGTGAACAATACCCAGAATGCAGCCAGCCAGGGAGACACACGGGGGAAGACATCACCTGGAAAACAGAGAGCGCAGAGTGTGAGGAGCAAGGTCCCAACATGAAGCTGCAGAATGGGGTTTGCCACTTGGTTTGACAGCTGAGTCCTGGCTCAGGGAGCCCATAAAATCAGAGGAATGAAGGGAATGTCCCCTCCACATAGAAATCACAGCCACAAATGGGAGCCATTGAAACCAGATAGCGTCAGTTCCAAAAACCAGGACTCTGCTCTGCCCAAATCTCTCCCACTGTTACAAGCCAACAGCCAGCGCCTCTGTGCCCAGCCTGAGCCTGCCCAGCCCTACCTGCACTAGCTGGCTGTTCGGATGGGCACTGTCACAGCCTCCCAGTTCTCAGTCACCACGTCCAGTCCAGATAAGTTCTGCAGAGAAGAACTGTTTTCCTAGCTTGCCCCAGTGTGTTATGAGTTCATGGATTCATAGATGTTAAGGCAAGAAGGGGGCATTATGACCACCTAGTCTGACCTCCTGTATAGCCCAAGCCAAGATCCTCCCCGAGTGATCCCTGCATCCAGCCCAGAACTTCTGTTCCAGCCAGAGCAGATCTTATAGAAAGAGTCGCCCAGTTTGGGTTTAAAGATTGCAAGTGATGGAGAATCCACCATGCCCCTAGGTCAGTTGTTCCGATGGTTAATTCCCCTCACTATTAAAATCTTCACCTGATTTCTAGTCTGAATTTGTCTAGCTTCAAATTCCAGCCATTAGATCTTGTTCTTCCTTTTTCTGCTAGATTAGAGACCTACCAACTGTCAGAAATCTCCTCCCCATGTAGGTACTTACAGACCATGATCAAGTCACCTTTTAACCTTCCCTTGGATAAGCTCTATAACTTGAGCTCCTACGTGTCTGATTGTGAGGCAGGTTTCTAGATCTTTAATTGTTCCTGTAGCTATTTTCTGAGCACTTTCCAGTTTATCAAAATCTCATTTGAAAGTGTCGACACCAGAACTGGACACAGTATCCACCAGTGCTCTGGCTAACACCAAAAACAGAGTTGACATCACCTCCTTTCTCCTGCTAGCTATTCTCATTTATACATACAAGGGTTGCATTCACAATCTTAGCTCCAGCATTGCTCTGGGATCTCACATTCATGTCCTTTTCAGAGTCACTGCTTTCCAGGATACAATCTCCCATCCTGTAAGTGTGACTCTTTGTTCATAGATGTGTGACCTTGTGGCCATGTTGAAAAACATGTGTGACTGTTAGGGTTATCTTTCACTTTGAACTTTGGGGTACAGATGTGGGGACCCGCATGAAAGACCCCCTACGCTTATTTTTACCAGCTTAGGTTAAAACTTTTTTGAGGAACAAATTCTTTTTTGCCCTTGGATTGAATTTCCCCAAAAAATATTCCCACAAGCCCCTTCACCCCCTCTTTTGGGGAGGCTTGAGAATAATATCCTTACCAATTGGTACAGGTGAGCACAGACCCAAACCCCTGGGGTTTTAGGACACTGGAAATTAATTAGGTTTTTAAAAGAAGAATTGTATTTAAAACAAAAGTAAAAGAATTACCTTTGTAAAATTAGGATGGAAGGTAAATTTACAAGGTAATAAAAAGATCTAAAACACAGAGAATTTTTCTTCAGGCTTAGCTTTAAAGTTACATAAAACAGGAATACACCTCCCTTTAGCATAGGAAAAATTTACAAGCTAAAACAAAAGAAAACCTAACGCCTTGCCTTACTTACTTACACTTTTTGTAATATTAGAGACTTGTTTTAAGAATGTGTGTAGGAGAACGATTTTCCTGTCTGGCCCCTTTTAATCCCGAGAGAACACACAGACACAAAACAAAAACCTTCCCCCCACCCCAGATTTGAAAGTATTTTTTCCCCATTGGTCCTCTTTGGTCAGGTGCCAACTAGGTTATCTAAGCTTCTTAACTCTTTACAGGTAAATAATATTGGGCCTCTGGCCAGGAGGAATTTTATATTACTGCCTACATAAATGTTGTTACCCTTCCCTTTATATTAATGACACGCCTCCCAAATCACAGACGGTAGTGGGCAGCCTGTTCCACACTGGCTGTGATTTCTTCCTGGATTTTTAGGAGCAAACAGAGTTAATAAGACACATGCACCTTTATATATACTACTGATTATATAAAAAACTAACAATATTTTCCACATTTTAAGGACGATTTTAACCAGTTGAGTTTGGGAAACTTTTATGGGAGAGTGCATTAGCCACTTTGTTAGAAGCTTTTGAAATGTGTTATATTTTAAAATTAAATTTTGGAGAACTAAACTTTACCGAAAAAGTTTTTTTTATTATTTTCTTTTGACAGTATGAAGCCACTTTAGTGCAGCATGGTCAGTATGCAGTTGGAAACATCATTCCCAAACGTATGGGCGTAACTTTTTAGAGCGTACACAATGGCGTAACATTTCTTTTTGGTAATTGACATTTTTTTTGCTGAGAAACATGACAGGATGGAATTTTTGATTAGGTTTTTTTTTTGCATTAAAACTGCTTCCACACCACGCTTGGAGGCATCAATTTCTCACTGGATCGTGGACTTGGGCTTGGTCCCTCTGGAAGAGATGTAGGTGATGGGGCTGTGTCTGTTGACTGTGAACTGCTCCCCGCTGGTGCACTAGGTTGTATTTCCGGCTCCGGCCGAGCCTTTTGTGTAGGTTTATTTGCTACTGTCAGTGCAGGCTCGGTGGAGTTGTAGACGGGGTTGCAAGTGCTGGATTCAGTGCTGGCATTAATGATTTTGGTGCTGGTTGCTCTGCCAGTTCCGGTTTTGGGACTGGTTCTGGCTGGGTCTCTGGGACTGGATCCACTATGACTGTTGCCATTGTTGGCAGGGGATCCGGTTCCACCACCTCCGTCTGGGTCTCTGGTAACACAGACAGGGCCCTGGTGGAAGGCTCAAGAACAGGGATAAGTGTGAAGGCTTGCTTAACCTGGCTGCGGGTGACCATTCCCACCCTCAGGTTTAGCCTCACATGGTTGGCCAAGTCTTCCCTCAGCAGCATGGGAATGGGATAATCATCATAGACTGCAAAAGTCCACATTCCTGACCAGCCCTTATACTGGTCAAGCAACTTGGTTGTAGGCAAGTTTAAAGAGATTGAAATAAAGGGTTGAATCATCACTTGGGCCTCTGGGTTGATGAATTTGGGGTCCACTAAGGATTGGTGGATAGCTGAGACCTGTACTCCAGTGTCCCTCCATGCTATAACCTTCTTCCCACTTACCATCACAGTTTGCCTTAGCTCTGCGGGTATCTGGGAGGCATCTGGGCCTGGGGACCTTTGGTGTGATTCCGGAGTAATGAACTGCAATCTGTTGGGGTTCTTGGGGCAGCTCATTACATTTAAAACATTGCCCAGCTTACTGGTCACTGGGGCGAGGTGGGTTGCTGGAGACGGGTGTGGTGGGACGATAAGGTTTTTGGCATTTTCCTTCGGATGTAGGTGGGGCCTTGGTCTGCCCCTGTTGGTAGGGTGTTGTCTCAGGTTGCCCCTTCTGATATCCACTTCAACTGCTACTGTTTTTTTTCTTTTCCTCCACCTTCACCCATCTGATTCCAATCTCCCCCACCTCGATTACAGTTTTGGGCTTCCCATCTATGATGTATTTTTCTATTTCCTCAGGAACACCCTCTAAGAACTGCTCCATTTGCATTAGGAAAGACAGATCTTCCAGAGATTTAGTGCTTGCTCCTGATACCCAGGCATCCCAATTTTTTACAATGTGATAGGCATGTCGGGAATATGCCATGTCAGGTTTCCACCTTAGGGCTCTAAACCGCCGACTGCCATGCGCGGGTGTTAGCCCCTTTTTGAGTCTGGCCTTTAAAATTATTATTTTTTTGCTATTTATGTGTTCCTTAGGCATTTCAGCTGCCACCTCTCCTAAGGATTCACTGCGCTGCGGCCTCAGCTCCACCATATACTGGTCTGTAAAGCTGCTGTACCCAAGGCAGCCCGTGTCGAACTTTTTTCAGAAGGCCTCCGTATCATTGCCTACCTTGTAGGATGAATTCAAACTGGAACAGGTACAAAGAAGGGCCACTATGATGATCCGAGGAATGGAAAACCTGTCATATGAAAGGAGACTCAAGGAGCTTGGTTTGTTTACCTTAACCAAAAGAAGGCTGAGGGGAGATATGACTGCTGTCTTTAAATATATCAGAGGGATAAATACCAGGGAGGGAGAGGAATTATTTCAGCTCAGTACCAATGTGGACACAAGAACAAATGGATATAAACTGGCCATCAGGAAGTTT
Organism: Chelydra serpentina; assembly: GCA_037349315.1. Taxonomy (NCBI): domain Eukaryota; kingdom Metazoa; phylum Chordata; order Testudines; family Chelydridae; genus Chelydra; species Chelydra serpentina. The sequence continues at coordinate 933,923 of JBAIAC010000046.1, read as the reverse complement.
AGACTTGAAATTAGACGAAGGTTTCTAACCATCAGAGGAGTGAAGTTCTGGAACAGCCTTCCAAGGGAAGCAGTGGGGGCAAAAGACCTATCTGGCTTCAAGATTAAGCTAGATACGTTTATGGAGGGGATGGTTTGATGGGATAACATGATCTTAGTCAAAGGTCAATTAATTGCCATCAGTGGTAAATAGGACCAATGGTCAATGATGGGATGTTAGACGTTACTACAGAGAACTTTTTCCTGGGTGTCTGGCTGGTGAGTCATGCCCACATGCTCGGGGTTCAGCTGATCGCCATATTTGGGGTCGGGAAGGAATTTTCCTCCAGGGTAGATTGGCAGAGGCCCTGGAGGTTTTTTGCCTTCCTCTGCAGCATGGGGCACGGGTCACTTACTGGAAGATTCTCTGCATCTTGAAGTCTTTAAACCATGATTTGAGGACTTCAATAGCTGAGACATAGGTGAGAGGATTATTCCAGGAGTGGGTGGGTGAGATTCTGTGGCCTGCATTGTGCAGGAGGTCAGACTAGATGATCATAATGGTCCCTTCTGACCTTAAAGTCTATGAGGTGGGGAATTTTCTGGAATGAGGAGTAGTACCTGGAGAAAGATTGTTAGGGTTGTCTGGTATACCCAGCTTAGCCCTTTCCAGCTCTAAGTGCTTCAGCTCTAACTCCGCATCCAAGCGTTTCGCCTCCATTTCCGTTTCCAAGCATTTTGCTTCTTTTCTCTCCTTCGTTTTCAACTCCAAGCAATTTAAGACCATCTGTCTTTTATGTTTTTTCTGTCTCTTCTCAGCTTCCAATCTGGCTAATTCTAATTTTTTATTTTTTTTTGGACTTCACTTTCCATCATCTAGCCTTCCTGTGCTTAGCCCAGCCTAACCCGAGAGTTAGAAAGAAAGAAAGAAAAAAAAACAGCTTGTGAGTTCCCTGGTAAGAACTTAACCAGCTTAACCACTCTGCCCTTAGGCAGACAAACAAAAACAAAACAAAACAAAAAACTCCAGCTGCTTTCAGATTAAAAAAAAAAAAGTGTCCTTTAAAAAACAACACCTCCCTGCTTTTCAAGCAGCCAAAAGGAAAAAAAAATGTTCTTTTAAACCATCTGTGCTTCTGGTTCAAAATTATCCCACTTCGGACACCATGACAGGGTTACCTCCCCACTCTGAACTCTGGGGTACAGATGTGGGGACCTGCATAAAAGAACCCTAAGCTTATTTCTACCAGCTTAGGTTAAAACTTCCACAAGGCACAAATCCTTCCTTGCCCTTGGACTGAATTGCTGCCACCACCAAGTGATTTAGACAAAGATTTAGGGAAATGACCACTTGGAGAGCTATTTCCCCCCAAACTATTACCCCAAGTCCCTTCACCCCCTTTCCTGGGAAGGCTTGAGAATAATATCCTCACCAATTTGTACAGGTGAGCACAGACCCAAACCCCTGGGTTTTTAGGACACTGAAAATCAATCAGGTTCTTAATAGAAGAATTTTATTTAAAACAAAAGTAAAAGAATCACCTCTGTAAAATGAGGATGGAAGGTAAATTTACAGGGTAATAAAAAGATTCAAAACATAGAGAATTCTCCTCCAGCCTTAGCTTCAACGTTCCAGAAAACAGGAATACACCTCCCTCTAGCACAGGGAAAATTCACAAGCTAAACCAAAAGATAACCTAACATGCCTTGCCTTGCTTACTTACACTTTTTGTAAGATTAGAGACTTGTTTCAGGACGGTCTGTAGGAGAAAGATTTTCCTGCCTGGCCCCTCTCAGTCCTGAGAGAACACACAGAGACAAAACAAAAACCTTCCCCCCACCCCAGATTTGAAAGTATTTTTCCCAATTAGTCCTTTTGGGTCAGGTGCCAACTAGGTTATCTGAGCTTCTTAACTCTTTGCAGGTAAATGATTCTGTACCTCTGGCCAGGAAGGATTTTATATTACTGCCTAAATAAAGGTTGTTACCCTTCCCTTTATATTTATGACAGTGACAAAGTAGGAATTTTTGCAGGGGCCATAGCACTAATCCTGTGGATCCATGACATCATGTTGTTAGTATCATAGAATCATAGAATCATAGAATCTCAGGGTTGGAAGGGACATCAGGAGGTCATCTAGTCCAACCCCCTGCTCAAAGCAGGACCAACCCCAACTAGATCATCCCAGCCAGGGCTTTGTCAAGCCTGACCTTAAAAACCTCTAAGGAAGGAGATTCCACCACCTCCCTAGGTAACCCATTCCAGTGCTTCACCACCCTACTAGTGAAAAAGTTTTTCCTAATATCCAACCTAAACCTCCCCCTCTGCAACTTCACACCATTACTCCTTGTTCTGTCATCTTCTACCACTGAGAACAGCCGAGATCCATCCTCTTTGGAACCCCCTTTTAGGTAGTTGAAAGCAGCTATCAAATCCCCCCTCACTCTTCTCTTCTGCAGGCTAAACAATCCCAGTTCCCTCAGCCTCTCCTCATAAGTCATGTGCTCCAGCCCCCTAATCATTTTTGTTGCCCTCCGTTGGACTCTTTCCAATTTATCCACATCCTTTTTGTAGTGTGGGGCCCAAAACTGGACACAGTACTCCAAATGAGGCCTCACCAGTGCCGAATAGAGGGGAATAATCACGTCCCTCGATCTGCTGGAAATGCCCCTACTTATACAGCCCAAAATGCCATTAGCCTTCTTGGCAACAAGGGCACACTGTTGACTCATATTCAGCTTTTCGTCCACTGTAACCCCTAGGTCCTTTTCTGCAGAACTGCTGCCCAGCCATTCGGTCCCTAGTCTGTAGCAGTGCATGGGATTCTTCCGTCCTAAGTGCAGGACACTGCACTTGTCCTTGTTGAACCTCATCAGATTTCTTTTGGCCCAATCCTCTAATTTGTCTAGGTCCCTCTGTATCCTATCCCTACCCTCCAGCGTATCAACCACTCCTCCCAGTTTAGTGTCATCTGCAAACTTGCTAAGGGTGCAGTCCACACCATCCTCCAGGTCGTTGATGAAGATATTGAACAAAACCGGTCCCAGCACCGACCCTTGGGGCACTCCACTTGATACCGGCTGCCAACTAGACATGGAGCCATTGATCACTACCCGTTGAGCACGACCATCCAGCCAGTTTTCTATCCACCTTACCGTCCATTCATCCAGCCCATACTTCTTTAACTTGCTGGCAAGAACACTGTGGGAAACTGTATCAAAAGCTTTGCTAAAGTCAAGAAATAAAGTATGAACCCACTTTAACAAGGAAGTCAGGTCAGTCTCTAGTACTTCTATTATTTGCGTCTCCATTAATTTTTGGGTCATCTGCAAATTTTACCTGCAATGAATTTATATTTCCATCCAGCTTTTGATAAAGCTATTGAATAGCATTGGTCGAGTTTAGAAGGGGGTTCGAGCAGATGATGGAGCAAAGGCACGAGGTGGCTGAAGGGGAAAGCTCAGAGACGCAGATGGAAGCAGGATCAAAGGCCTCTGAGGGGGGACTGCCGGGTGAAGAAAATGGACAGTGGAAACATGTGACTAAGAGAAGCAGGCAGAGGAAAAGACGGGCCAGTGAAGGAGAAATAGAGCTCAAGAGCAGGTTTGCGAAGCTGGAGAATGAAGAAGGGGTACAGCAGGTGGTCACTGAAGGTGGAAGGGCAAGGAAGAAAAGAGAGGCTAGTCCCATAGAAAAAGGAGAAGAGTCGATGGAGACAACACCAAATATGAGCCCCAGGAGGATACAGGATGGGTTGAAGAGGATTACAAGGGAAAATAGGAATGGAAAGGACTTGCAGCCAGAGGGAACAGGGGATAGACTGGAGAATCGCACTATCACCAGGAAAAGGCAGGTCTACGTGATTGGGGACTCCTTACTGAGAAGAATAGACAGGCCTGCAACCAGAGCTGATCCAGAGAACAGAAGGGTGTTCTGTCTACTGGGTGCTAAGATACGGAATGTGGATCTGAGGTTGAAGAGGATCCTAAAGGGAGCGGGAAAGAATCCATTGATCATCCTTCACGTAGGAACAAATGACACGGCTAGATTCTCACTGGAACGAATCAAGGGAGACTATGCCAGGCTGGGGAAGACGCTTAAGGAAATTGAGGCTCAGGTGATCTTCAGTGGGATTCTGCCTGTTCCTAGAGAAGGGCAACAAAGGTGTGACAGGATTATGATGATCAACAGATGGCTCAGGGAGTGGTGCTTTAAGGAGGGCTTTGGGATGTATGGCCACTGGGAGGCATTCATGGACAGAGGACTGTTCTCTCGGGATGGACTTCACCTGAGTAGGGAAGGAAATAGACTCCTAGGATGGAGGCTGGCACAACTGATTAAGAGAGCTTTAAACTAGGAATTTGGGGGAGACGGTTCGGAGATGTCCAGGTAATCTCCACGCCGGATTTTAACATTGAGAGGGAAGAAAACGAAGTAAGAAAGGATACAGCCGTGTGTAGGAGAATGGACACAAGGAGGAAGGGCAGAGTGGATACTAGTCTAATAGGTCATACTGGCAGTACAATGTCCATACCAAATTGGATAAAGAATGTGAGTGAGGCCAAAAGGCAAAAATTAAGATGTTTGTACACCAATGCGAGGAGCCTAGGTAACAAAATGGAGGAATTAGAGCTACTGGTCCAGGAAGTGAAAACAGATATCATAGGAATAACCGAAACATGGTGGAATAGTAGTCAGGACTGGAGTACAGGTATTGAAGGGTATGTGCTGTTTAGGAAAGACAGAAATAAAGGTAAAGGTGGGGGAGTAGCATTGTATATCAATGATGAGGTAGACTTTAAAGAAATAAAAAGTGATGGAATGGATAAGACAGAGTCTGTCTGGGCAAAAATCACATTGGGGAAGAAAACTACTAGAGCCTCCCCTGGGAGAGTGCTTGGGATGTGCTATAGACCACCGGGATCTAATTTGGATATGGATAGAAACCTCTTTAATGTTTTAAAGGAAGTAAATACTAATGGGAACTGCGTGATCATGGGAGACTTCAACTTCCCAGATACAGACTGGAGAACAAGTGCGAGTAATAATAATAGGGCTCAGATTTTCCTAGATGTGATAGCTGATGAATTCCTTCATCAAGTAGTTGCTGAACCAACAAGAGGGGATGCAATTTTAGATTTGGTTTTGGTTAGTAGTGAGGACCTCATTGAAGAAATGGTTGTAGGGGACAACTTTGGCTCGAGTGATCATGAGTTAATTCAGTTCAAACTAAATGGAAGGATAAACAAAAATAAATCTGAGACTAGGGTTTTTGATTTCAAAAGGGCTAACTTTAATAAATTAAGGAAATTAGTTAGGGAAGTGGACTGGACTAAAGAATTTATGGATCTAAAGGTGGAGGAGGCCTGGGATTATTTCAATTAAAGTTGCAGAAGCTATTATTCATAGATTCATAGATTCATAGATTCTAGGGCTGGAAGGGACCTCGAGAGGTTATCGAGTCCAGCCCCCTGCCCTCATGGCAGGACCAATTACTGTCTAGACCATCCCTGACAGACATTTATCTAACCTACTCTTAAATATCTCCAGAGATGGAGATTCCACAACCTCCCTGGGCAGTTTATTCCAGTGTTTAACCACCCTGACAGTTAGGAACTTTTTCCTAATGTCCAACCTAAACCTCCCTTGCTGCAGCTTAAGCCCATTGCTTCTTGTTCTATCCTTAGAGGCTAAGATGAACAAGTTTTCTCCCTCCTCCTTATGACACCCCTTTAGATACCTGAAGACTGCTATCATGTCCCCTCTCAGTCTTCTCTTTTCCAAACTAAACAAACCCAATTCCTTCAGCCTTCCTTCATAGGTCATGTTCTCTAGACCCTTACTCATTCTTGTTGCTCTTCTCTGGACCCTCTCCAATTTCTCCACATCTTTCTTGAAATGCGGTGCCCAGAACCGGACACAATACTCCAGTTGAGGCCTAACCAGCACAGAGTAGAGTGGAAGAATGACTTCTTGTGTCTTGCTCACAACACACCTGTTAATGCAGCCCAGAATCAAGTTTGCTTTTTTGCAGCAGCATCACACTGTTGACTCATATTTAGCTTGTGGTCCACTATAACCCCAAGATCCCTTTCTGCCGTACTCCTTCCTAGACAGTCTCCTCCCATTCTGTATTTGTGAAACTGATTGTTCCTACCTAAGTGGAGCACTTTGCATTTGTCCTTATTAAACTCCATCCTGTTTACCTCTGACCATTTCTCCAATTTGTCCAGATCATTTTGAACTATGACCCTAGCCTCCAAAGCAGTTGCAATCCCTCACAGTTTGGTATCATCTGCAAACTTAATAAGCAGATATTGAACAGAGCCGGTCCCAAAACAAACCCTTGCAGAACCCCACTCGTTATACCTTTCCAGCAGGACTGGGAGCCATTAATAACTACTCTCTGAGTATGGTTATCCAGCCAGTTGTGCACCCACCTTATAGTAGCCCCATCTAAGTTGTATTTCCCTAGTTTATTGATAAGAATATCACGTGAGACCGTATCAAATGCCTCACTAAAGTTTAGGTATACCACATCCACTGCTTCTCCCTTATCCACAACACTCGTTATCCTATCAAAGAAAGCTATCAGATTGGTTTGACATGATTTGTTCTTTACAAATCCATGCTGGTTATTCCCTATCACCTTACCACCTTCCAAGTGTTTGCAGATGATTTCCTTAATTACTTGCTCCATTATTTTCCCTGGCACAGAAATTAAACTAACTGGTCTGTAGTTTCCTGGGTTGTTTTTATTTCCCTTTTTATAGATGGGCACTATATTTGCCCTTTTCCAGTCTTCTGGAATCTCTTCTGTCTCCCATGATTTACCAAAGATAATAGCTAGAGGCTCAGATACCTCCTCTATTAGCTCCTTGAGTATTCTAGGATGCATTTCATCAGGTCCTGGTGACTTGCAGGCATCTAACTTATCTAAGTTATTTTTAACTTGTTCTTTTTTTATTTTATCTTCTAAACCTTCCCCCTTCCCATTAGCATTCACTATGTTAGGCATTCCTTCAGACTTCTCGGTGAAGACCGAAACAAAGAAGTAATTAAGCATCTCTGCCATTTCCAAGTTTCCTGTTACTGTTTCTCCCTCCTCACTGAGTAGTGGGCCTACCCTGTCCTTGGTCTTCCTCTTGCTTCTAATGTATTGATAAAAAGTTTTCTTGTTTCCCTTTATTCCTGTAGCTAGTTTGAGCTCATTTTGTGCCTTTGCCTTTCTAATCTTGCCCCTGCATTCCCGTGTTGTTTGCCTATATTCATCCTTTGTAATTTGTCCTAGTTTCCATTTTTTATATGACTCCTTTTTATTTTTTAGATCTTGCAAGATCTCGTGGTTAAGCCAAGGTGGTCTTTTGCCACATTTTCTATCTTTCCTACTGTGACGGGTTGGGGCCACAGAGACCTGCTTGGTGCTGCCACCTGGTGTGCCAAGGCTACTTCTGCCCCTGCTTCCAGGCCTTTTCCAGCTTGGGACTCCCGAATCCTGTCTGTTTTGAGCCAGATTCCACTGATCTGCTGCAAACACAGACCCAGGTTCGAACCAAGTCCACTCACCACTGTAAGGCCCCTGGAAGCGCTCTTGCCTTTGACACCCAGCTGCTCAACTCCAAGGAGGCTCAAACCCTTAATAAATCCGTTTTACCCTGTATAAAGCTTATACAGGGTAAACTCATAAATCGTTCGCTTTCTATTGCAAAGATAGAAAGTATGCACACCTGTTTGCTCTCCCTTTGCACTAACTCGTACTCAAGGAAACTTAATAAGTAAAAAGTGATTTTAATAGGTACAAAAGATAGGATTTAAGTGATTTTAAGCAGTAACAGACAGAATAAAGTGAATTACCGAATAAAATGAAAAAAGAACACGCAGTTCTATGTCTAATCACCCTGTGTACGGATAAACCCCTCACTAGGTCCAGTAAACAGGCTATCTTCCTTCTAGCCTGGGCCCAGCAATCACTCACCCCCCTAATGTCTTTGTCCTTTGTTCAGTTCCCCTCAGGAATGTCCTTGGGGGGGTGGAGAGCTTCTTCCTTTAGCCAGCTGAAGACAAAATGGAAGGGTCTTGCAAGGGCTTTTATAGCCTCTCTTCCTCTCCCTGTGTAGGATCCAGTTGCCCTGGAGTTTTGGGATCACATGGGCAAGTCACCTGCCCATGCGCCCTAACCAGTCTAACCAGTTGCATTCCAGACCTGGCCCCAATGTGGATTGGGGTCTGCAAAGTCTTTTGTCTGTCAAGTGCTCGCATTTAACAGGCATTCTTTGCTCCAAAGATGATCCCATGCACTTACAAAGGCTATGTACAAAACCAGCAAATATAAAACCCATCTTCATAACTCCAACTACAACAATGATACATGCATACAAACAGGAGGAGTAAATTCAGTAGGTCATAACTTTCACAGAGATATGTTACATGGCACATGTAGCATAAAACATATTTTAGTTACACATATATAGTTATAAGCATCTCCCCATAAAGTTTTATGGGGAACACCGTCACACCCTCCTCCTGAACTTACTGCCAGAGACTTGGACACTGTCCATGGCGGAGGCAGTACACATAAAGCCCCTGTTTGTCTTTGGTCACACCCCTTTTCAGTACGGGCACACCACATGGTGTCATTCGTAATGGTTTTAGCAAAATGCGAGGTTCCTGGTCCCCGGGCGCCTGTAAATGGGTTGGGGTGTAGTATTGCTAACAGGATACAGATAGCAATACCTGTTAAGGCGTATGTACCTCGGCATTTAGCTCTCAGTGCCATGAGGTGACGTGCCTCAGTTTCCCCTTTCACACAGCAGCTTGGGCCTGTTATGCTTTTGCTGTTGTGCCAAGCTTCCAGCCGGTTACTCGATATAGGCCGACAGGTAACATGCTTGTACAACCGTGAGGTCACCATCCCAAGCATGTACAACAGTTTTTCCCACCAATCAGGTATGTTCTCCATCTTGAAAGGGTTGACCCTCAGTGTTAACTCCTTTGTTATAACCCACAGATGAAGTAGGGAAAGACACAGGATTACCCACCCGTCTGTGTATCCTGGTAGGCACTCTGATGCAGATTCTTCTGCCTCTTTGGAGCCGGCTCCTAAATGAGGCATGCGTTTGAGGCTCTGGCCAGGAAAGGGTGTACTGCGACCCGGCCTGCCCTCGGCCCCTCCCTCTGGAATTTCTCTGGGCTGGTTCCCATCCCCTTGTGTGGCTTCACCCATGCAGAGACTCGCTCCCTTCTGCTTTGAAGAGAGAGGTTTGTCTCCTACCCGTGTAGCAAGAACAACCTCTTTCTTGGACACCCCAGTATCTGTTCCCAACAGGTCAGCTGGACGGACTGCCCCCTCCAGGAGGTCTGACCCCCAGCTTTCCCTTCTAACCTGATCCACAGGAGAGGGGTCTGGCATCTGAAATGCAGACTTTTCACCCTCCTCCTGGGCAAGATCCTCCTGACAAAAGGTAGGCGGGCTCTCCGCCCCCCCCTCACCTTCCCTCCCTGGGCCTCTGTCTGGGCCAGACACTCCCATGTCCCCCTGAAGAGAAGGTGACCCTGGTCCGGCTGTGGGCTCCCCGCTGCAAGCTAAGATAGACCCTTCAGTGGCCCGCAAAATTCCCCCCTTGGTATGAGGTAGAACATTCCCCTCCCCCGGGGAGATGATTACAGGACAGGAACTGGCCACAGCCACCCCTGCCGCCACAGCTGCAGTCCCTGTGACTTCGCACCTGCCTCTGGGGTTTTCAGCACCAGGTTCCTGCTTGCTGCCACCCAGCCCTGGGACAGATTCTGCCACAGCAAAGAAATCATTTCCCAGTAGAAACGGTGCAAAATTGTGTGACACTGTTGCCACAGTTAGCTTAGCCTGCAAGTTTTCCGTTTGCATGTGTACTTTTGCCAGAGGTGCAATGACTTTGTAGCCACCCACCAGCTCCAATTCCGCCACTTTACCCGGCAACCAATCCTTCTCTTGGATCAGGTCCCTCCTGACTATAGAAATTTCAGCACCTGTATCTCTCAACCCAGTGATTAACTTCCCATTCAGTTTAACAGCATGCACATGCTCACTGCTTGGTGGTGTAGAAGTCAACTTCACAAACCCTGTGTGGAAAGAGGCAGCAGCTTCATGGGCCGCTTGATGCCTGTTTTCACTCAGCAGGGGACACTTATCTCTCAGGTGCTCGGTGGACTTACATTGATAGCACCTCCTGGGCTCCTCTGATTGTACAGGGAATTTGGGACGAGTACTAGGGGAATGGGGAGGTGAGCGCCCAGCCTCCTTTTTCCCAGGGGTAACACGGTGACTCTGTTTTCTTTCGACCCTGTACCCCTCTGCCAGTGGTTTATGCTTAATTGCAGCTTGCGCCTGCTCATAAGAGTCTGCAAACCCAGCTAATTCACTAACTGCTTTTACCTGTTTGTCCCACAAGTACTGTTTTACATCATCACTGCACATATTCAGGAATTGTTCCTGAGCAACCAAATCACACATCCCTTCAAAGCTTGTAATGTCTTTTCCCCTCACCCACTTATCTACCAGAACTGTCATTTCATTTGCATAAGCCAGGTAACTTAACCCATCTCCCCTCTTAAGACTCCTGAATTTAACCCTGTAGGTTTCAGGTGTAACCTGAAACTGTTTCAAAACCAGTTCCTTAAATTTACCATAATTGGAGGCATCCCCAATGGGCATCTTATTGAATATGTCCAGAGCTCTGCCAGTCAATTTGGCTATCAAGGTGGTCATTTTTTGATCTTCAGGGATCGCATGGAGGGAGCACAGTCTCTCGAAGGTGATAAAATATTCGGCTATATCCTTGGATTCATCATACTGGGGGCACAGACGCTCCCATTTGGGGATTTTTGGGGAAGTGGAGCCGGCCGCTGAAGGGTTGCGACTCTTCAACTCTGCAACAGCCAGTTCATGCTTCTGGGCCTCCATAGCTCTCTTGTGGGCCGCCTCCTCTGCTTCCATAGCTCTCTTGTGGGCCGCCTCCTCCCGGATTCTTTCTGCTTCCATAGCTCTCTTGTGGGCCAGCTCCTCTGCTTCCATAGCTCTCTTGTGGGCCGCCTCCTCCCTGATTCTTTCTGCTTCCATAGCTCTCTTGTGGGCCTCCTCAGCTCTCTTGTGGGCCTCTGTCTCTGCACTAATTTCCAGCGTACGTAATTCGATTTGTCTCCGATGTTCGTTTTCTTTCTCTGTTATTTCGAGTCTGGCAAGGTCCAGTTTTACCGTGGCCTCGCTTACAGACATCTTATTGCTGTCTGGTGCTGGGCTACGCCCCTCTGCAGTTCACTGAAACTGGACCGCACTCAGATCAGGAGCTCTTCAGTTAAGAGACTTTCCCAGCTTCCCCGATCTTCACTCTTACTTATTTGATTTCCTTTTCTGTCCCTACTTCCCTTGCCCGAAATAAGCAAACAGAAAATAACAAACCAGTAACCACTTTGTCTGTTTTCCAGCCACCACACTTAAAACTCACTTAAAATCACTACCAGTACGTCAAAGCAATCAGCTGTGCACAGATCCTGCTCGACTACGCCACTGTGACGGGTTGGGGCCACAGAGACCTGCTTGGTGCTGCCACCTGGTGTGCCAAGGCTACTTCTGCCCCTGCTTCCAGGCCTTTTCCAGCTTGGGACTCCCGAATCCTGTCTGTTTTGAGCCAGATTCCACTGATCTGCTGCAAACACAGACCCAGGTTCGAACCAAGTCCACTCACCACTGTAAGGCCCCTGGAAGCGCTCTTGCCTTTGACACCCAGCTGCTCAACTCCAAGGAGGCTCAAACCCTTAATAAATCCGTTTTACCCTGTATAAAGCTTATACAGGGTAAACTCATAAATCGTTCGCTTTCTATTGCAAAGATAGAAAGTATGCACACCTGTTTGCTCTCCCTTTGCACTAACTCGTACTCAAGGAAACTTAATAAGTAAAAAGTGATTTTAATAGGTACAAAAGATAGGATTTAAGTGATTTTAAGCAGTAACAGACAGAATAAAGTGAATTACCGAATAAAATGAAAAAAGAACACGCAGTTCTATGTCTAATCACCCTGTGTACGGATAAACCCCTCACTAGGTCCAGTAAACAGGCTATCTTCCTTCTAGCCTGGGCCCAGCAATCACTCACCCCCCTAATGTCTTTGTCCTTTGTTCAGTTCCCCTCAGGAATGTCCTTGGGGGGGTGGAGAGCTTCTTCCTTTAGCCAGCTGAAGACAAAATGGAAGGGTCTTGCAAGGGCTTTTATAGCCTCTCTTCCTCTCCCTGTGTAGGATCCAGTTGCCCTGGAGTTTTGGGATCACATGGGCAAGTCACCTGCCCATGCGCCCTAACCAGTCTAACCAGTTGCATTCCAGACCTGGCCCCAATGTGGATTGGGGTCTGCAAAGTCTTTTGTCTGTCAAGTGCTCGCATTTAACAGGCATTCTTTGCTCCAAAGATGATCCCATGCACTTACAAAGGCTATGTACAAAACCAGCAAATATAAAACCCATCTTCATAACTCCAACTACAACAATGATACATGCATACAAACAGGAGGAGTAAATTCAGTAGGTCATAACTTTCACAGAGATATGTTACATGGCACATGTAGCATAAAACATATTTTAGTTACACATATATAGTTATAAGCATCTCCCCATAAAGTTTTATGGGGAACACCGTCACACCTACCCAGCGGAATAGTTTGCTTTTGGGCCATTAATAGTGTCCCTTTGAAATACTGCCAGCTCTCCTCAGTTGTTTTTCCCCTCAGTCTTGATTCCCATGGGACCTTACCTATCAGCTCTCTGAGCTTACCAAAATCCGCTTTCCTGAAATCCATTGTCTCTATTTTGCTGTACTCCCTTCTACCCTTCCTTAGAATTGTGAACTCTATGATTTCATGATCACTTTCACCCAAGCTGCCTTCTACTTTCAAGTTCTCAACGAGTTCCTTCCTATTTGATAAAATCAAATCTAGAACAGCTTCCCCCCAGTAGCTTTCTCAACCTTCTGAAATAAAAAGTTGTCTGCAATGCAGTCCAAGAAGTCTGTATCCCAAGAAAGGGGAAACAATTCATAGGAAGGAGTTTTAGACCAAGCTGGATGAGCAAGCATCTCAGAGAGGTGATTAAGAAAAAACAGAAAGCCTACAAGGAGTGGAAGATGGGAAGGATTAGCAAAGAAAGCTACCTTACTGAGGTCAGAGCATGTAGGGATAAAGTGAGACAGGCTAAAAGTCATGTAGAATTGGACCTTGCAAAGGGAATTAAAACCAATAATAAAAGGTTTTATAGCCATATAAATAGGAAGAAAACAAACAAAGAAGTGGGACCACTAAACACTTAGGATGGAGTGGAGGTTAAGGATAATCTAGGTGTAAGGGGACTGTTATCCCCTTACTAACATTCAGAGCTCTCAGGGGCAATGGGGAGAGGCCAATGCTCCAGGTCAACTCTGATTGACAGGGCAGGCAGGCGAATCAGGGAGTCAGGAGGTCAGGGTGAATCCCGTCCTCCGTGTGAGCTGAAGTTGCCTGAGTCAGAGTGAGTGGGGCCGAGTTGAGGAGAGGGCAGAGGCCAGAGGCCAGAGGTGAGCTGGGCCAGATCTGGAGGGGCCAGAAAAGCAGCCCAGAGACACAGACCTGCCCTGGGAGCAGAGGTGCAGCCCAGAGACACAGACCTGCCCTGGGGGAGAAGCTGCAACAGCCAGAGCCAGAGGGGCCAGGGCAGCAGCCCAGGCAGCTGGAGGCAGAGCAGCAGCAGCCGTGCAGAGGCAGAGGAGCTGGAGCAGAGGCAGAGCGGTGGAGCTGGGGCTGGAGCAGTCCAGAGCCAGGTGCGGTGAGCAGCTGGGGAGAGCGAGGGGAACCCTGGGCAGTGGGCCCAGCACAGGGAGATGCCTCAGCCAAGGGGCCCTGCAGGCCAGATTTGCAGGGGGATCTAAACCCCGACAGGGCTGGGGCAACGCTGGGAAGAAGGGTCCTGCCACCCAGAGCCTGCGAGCGTGTGGCCACCGCCGGAGCAAGTATCCAAGCCACAGCGTCCCTGCAGCACAGCCAGGACCTGAGAAGGAGCCTGGGACTTACAAAGGAACAGACTGAACTGCCCTGACATTTCAGAGACACTGTTGTGATGTTCCCTGCCACAGAGCGGGGTGATGTGTTTTCATTAGCCTTTCCCATTTTTCCTTATTCCTGTTACAAATTAATTGTTAATTAAATAATTTGCATTTGCTTTGAATTGTATGCAGTGATCAGTGGGTCAGGGAAGCATCCTGTTCAGAGAGAGTACCCCGGAGTGGGGACACCCTAGCCCCTGACCCTAGGTGACCACAGCAAGGTTGGGGGTCGAGCCCCCCAGGAATCCTGGGCCCAGCCTTGTTGGGGTTACGAGGACAAGGGGAGTCCTCGAGGGCAGGGAGGCCTCTGGGGTAAAGGAGGTGGGAGCGAGGACTGAGATCCTTCCGCTAGCCCATTTCACCGGGGTAGTGCAGAGACGAAGAAAGTTCCCCACAATAGCGGGACTATTCCCCCGCTTACATAATTGGCGTCACGAACAGGATCCTATCCACAGGGTCCACCCCATTGGTTTACTGATTGAGTTCTGGTAGCACTATCCAGGCCTAGTCAAGAACCCTACCATGGCTCGAATTGAACAACTACAAGCCCAGGTTGCTGAACTTCGGCGCAGATTGTCAGACCAAGCTGAGGCATTACAACAAGCTAGAACAGAACAGAGAGAAGCTTTATCACTGGCTAAGGCTGTAATAGACCAACAGGCAGCAGAAGCTAAGAAACCCCCTACTATTTATGTCCCACTGGAGCAGAAAGTCACAGAGTTTGGTGGCTTCCCGACCAGAGCAGGAGACATTACAGTAGAGGAGTGGGTCAAGTCTGTGAAGATGGCTCTGTGTGTGCTAAGAGTACCTGAGGAAGACCATGTGGACTTCATAAAGGAACACCTCAAGGACCAGGCGAAGGCCACAGTAAAGTTCATGGCAATGGCAGACAAGAAAGATGTGAAAAAGGTGTTTGAACTCCTCCTGGAAGTGTACGGAGACAAGGTACCTATTGGAACTCGACTAAAGGAGTTCTTTGAGAGAAAGCAGGAGCCCGGTGAAACTATCCGGGCATACGCATATGATCTTCAGGAGAGAATGAGCAAAGTGGAGCGGCGAGATTCTCAACGAGTTCCAGACCCAGATATGTTTCTAAAAGAGCAGTTGGTGTTGGGGCTCCGGGACGACTCCCTCCGACGTGAAATGAAAAGGTTTAAGGAAGAGCCCAGTAAAAAGTTCCATGAACTCATGCAGGCTGCCATTATGTGGTCAGAAGAAGAGGAAGTTCCTGGGGCAGAGAGGGCCAAGCCTAACCCCCATACACAAAGTGGGGGCCTAGTGAATGCAGCTGTTGGGGAAAAGGCCCTGCTCCAAACACAGCTAACATTGGAAAGCCTAAGTGAAGCTGTCCAAAAACTGGCTGTCCAACAGGGGGAGATGATGAAAGTGATGACTGAGGTGATGAAAGGAAATACCTCCACTAATGTGCCAAAATATCCAAGAACTCCAGGATTCCGAAGATCTCCACTGAAGGATGAGCTAGGGAGGTACATTTGTTACACCTGTGAAAGGCCAGGACATACTAGCCGAGATTGTACACTGAGAAGGAGACCAGAGTCCCAGGCACTCGAAATCGATGGGGCATCAGGAGCAAGTGGTCCATCTACAGTAAAAGGCCAAGCAGTGGCAGAAGGATTCCTAGGCCTGTCCTTGGTGGAAAATCACTCTGCATACAGTGTTGAGAGGAACATGGGCAGCACCAGCATATCTAGTGACTTCTGTAAGCGAGCATTTGGAGACTGTCTAACTGCTGAAGTATGTATAGCAGGGGTAAAAACCAGATGTTTGTTAGATACTGGCTCAGAAGTCACCACCATTACTGAATCACATTTTCAAAAATATTTGAAAGACAAAGAGCTGACCATGCACAACACACACTTTGTACATCTAACAGCAGTTAATGGACTGGCAATCCCAGTGGTGGGATGCCTCGAAGCAGACATCGACTACATGGGCCAGACACTGCCAGGGAAATGCATCTTCATCCTGAAAGACAAGGCCTCTGAAGGGAGCCATATAGGAGAAGGAGTCCCAGGGATTCTAGGGATGAACATCATTAGTGAGCTGAAAGAGCTACAGTTGCCAGTAAAAGGAACCAGGAGGATGAACCGTCATGGGCATGCTAAGAAGAATGCTGTGCTGAGTGGAGTACTGGCTCGAGCGGAGACACAGAGTCATTCCCTGGGCCCCACAAAGTGGATTGGAAATGTTAAAGTCGGCAGAAATCGGAAGACCATTATTTCTCCTTGGAGAGAGAAGATCCTTCATGAACGCTGCTGGATGCCAGGAAATACCAATGAATATCGAGTGCTGGTAGAGCCTACATCTGGATCAAGCCTACCTAAGGGACTTCAGTCAGCCAATGTATTGACTAGTGCCATCAAAGGAAGAGTACCAGTGAGTCTTTTCAACCCAAGCGTGAAGGCTATGGAGTTGCAGCCTGAGGAGGCGATCCCTCAGGTGAAGGTAACATTTGGGGAGAAGGGAGAACAAGTTACCTTTCCTCAAGAAAGATGTGGTGGCAGACTGCCAGTTCCAGTTCAAGCGGCATGCCAAGGGCTGATTCCTGCACAGGTGGCTAACTTAAGGGTGTTGCCAGAGAAGCATCAAGAAGCCTTTTCTAATGATGAGGTGACCAGTTTTGATGATGGGGTCAAAGGTGTCCATTACAGGCCAAAGACAACCAGCAAAGTTGCTCTCCGTACAGCTAAAGACACAGCCCAAAGTAGGAAAAGGACTTATGATCGCAAGTCCAGTGGGGCTCTCATCAGGCCTGGTGACCGTGTACTAGTTTGTAACCATGGACAACAGGGGCGTAATAAAATACAGGACAAGTGGGAGTCAAATCCCCACATTGTAGTTGCTCACAACAATCCCGAGCTACCAGTTTACACCATCCGGCCTGAGCGAGGAGGCCCTCAGAGACTAGTACATAGGGATCAACTAAAACATTGCATTCTTAGTCCAGTCAGGGACCATAGGAGGCGTAGATCAGCACACCCTGAGGAGAGAGAAACTGATTGGGGGATGGTTCTAGTCTCTCAAACTGAATACAGAGGGGAACAGAGTGGGGCAAACCCAAACCCTAATGAGAATGGCTAGATCCCTCAAGCTGACCCAGTATTACCCGAGGACAGGGAAATAGAAAATATGGTTAATGAACCACCAGATTTAAGAAGATCCCAGAGGGCTAATAAGGGTGTACTGCCTGTTAAATTCAGAGATGATTATGTTATTGGTTCTATGTAGTGTTTTAATTAATATTATTACGTATAGTATGAAGAAGTAGATGTGAAATGTTTAATATGTTAAATGTTCTTTTGATGTTAATGGGTTTGATATGATGTGGGTATATGTTGTTAATAATGGGTCCGGAGGTATTAGTGTAAACCTTGTGGTTGTGGCAGAATTTTAGCAAGGGGGAATGTAAGGGGACTGTTATCCCCTTACTAACATTCAGAGCTCTCAGGGGCAATGGGGAGAGGCCAATGCTCCAGGTCAGCTCTGATTGACAGGGCGGGCAGGCGAATCAGGGAGTCAGGAGGTCAGGGTGAATCCCGTCCTCCGTGTGAGCTGAAGTTGCCTGAGTCAGAGTGAGTGGGGCCGAGCTGAGGAGAGGGCAGAGGCCAGAGCTGAGCTGGGCCAGATCTGGAGGGGCCAGAAAAGCAGCCCAGAGACACAGACCTGCCCTGGGGCAGAGGTGCAGCCCAGGGAGACAGACCTGCCCTGGGGGAGAAGCTGCAGCAGCCAGAGCCAGAGGGGCCAGGGCAGCAGCCCAGGGAGCTGGAGGCAGAGCAGCAGCAGCCGTGCAGAGGCAGAGGAGCTGGAGCTGAGGCAGAGCGGTGGAGCTGGGGCTGGAGCAGTCCGGAGCCAGGTGCGGTGAGCAGCTGGGGAAAGCGAGGGGAACCCTGGGCAGTGGGCCCAGCACAGGGAGAGGCCTCAGCCAAGGGGCCCTGCAGGCCAGACTTGCAGGGGGATCTAAACCCCGACAGGGCGGGGGCAATGCTGGGAAGAAGGGTCCTGCCACCCAGAGCCTGCGAGCGTGTGGCCACCGCCGGAGCAAGTGTCCAAGCCACAGCGTCCCTGCAGCACAGCCAGGACCTGAGAAGGAGCCTGGGACTTACAAAGGAACAGACTGAACTGCCCTGACATTTCAGAGACACTGTTGTGATGTTCCCTGCCACAGAGCGGGGTGATGTGTTTTCATTAGCCTTTCCCATTTTTCCTTATTCCTGTTACAAATTAATTGTTAATTAAATAATTTGCATTTGCTTTGAATTGTATGCAGTGATCAGTGGGTCAGGGAAGCATCCTGTTCAGAGAGAGCACCCCGGAGTGGGGACACCCTAGCCCCTGACCGTAGGTGACCACAGCAAGGTTGGGGGTCGAGCCCCCCAGGAATCCTGGGCCCAGCCTTGTTGGGGTTATGAGGACTCTGCCAGACAGGAGAGTACAAGGGGAGTCCTCGAGGGCAGGGAGGCCTCTGGGGTAAAGGAGGTGGGAGCGAGGACTGAGATCCTTCCGCTAGCCCATTTCACCGGGGTAGTGCAGAGACGAGGAAAGTTCCCCACAATAGCGGGACTATTCCCCCGCTTACATAGGCATGGCCCAATATCTAAACAAATACTTTGCCTCAGTCTTTAATGAGGCTAATGAGGAGCTTAGGGATAATGGCAGCATGACAAACGGGAATAAGGATGTGGGGGTAGATATTACCATATCCGACGTAGAAGCGAAACTCGAACAGCTTAATGGGAGTAAATCGGGCGGCCCAGATAATCTTCATCCAAGAATATTAAAGGAACTGGCACATGAAATTGCAAACCCATTAGCAAAAAAATTTAATGAATCTCTAAACTCAGGGGTTGTACCATTTGACTCGAGAATAGCTAATATAGTTCCTATATTTAAGAAAGGGAAAAAAGTGACCCGGGTAACTACAGGCCTGTTAGTTTGACATCTGTAGTATGCAAGGTCTTGGAAAATTTTTTGAAGGAGTAAGTAGTTAAGGACATATACAGCCGAAAATGCCATTAGCCTTCTTGGCAAAAAGGGCGCACTGTTGACTCATGTCCAGCTTCTCGTCCACTGTAACCTTATCTGCATGCATGTATCATTTTTTTGTATGTTAAGTTATGAGTATTGGCTCTATGCATATATTCCAAATGTTTACTCCTTGTGTAAATCCCACAAGGTAGTTAGCCAGCACATCTTGGAGGAACTATTCAAATTAAGTGCCTCATCAAAGGACACTTAACTTACAATGGAAGACGCCCACCTACACTGAATGGTCTTTCCTGTGAAGAACATGCTGTTTAGGGTATAGGTAATGATTTCTACTGTGAGTGACTAAGCGAAATTATGCATGGACATGTGACCTGCCCATATGGTTCCAAACCATGTCTTTTACTTGTAATTTTCCACTAGCTGTGCTGAGGGCTTTGTTTAAAACAATGGGTTTCTCTCCATATGTCAGACGCTATAAAAGGCCCTGGAAACACCTCCACGTTGCCTCTTTTCTGCTCCAGCCTCTTTATTGCTCAATAGGGTGACCAGATGTCTCGACTTTATAGGGACCGTCCTGATATTTGGGGCTTTTTTTTATATGGGCTCCTATTACCCCCCACTCTCTGTCCCAATTTTTCACATTTGCTGTCTGGTCACCCTACTGCTCAAGTCCCTGGACTGTGAATTTATACTAATGGAAGCATTTTAACCAAAGACTTGAGGATCTTCCAATAATTTGGAAGTAACCAGAGACTTAATAAGACAGCAGTTTATTCTATCACTGCTGCAAGCCTGAATCAAGAACTTTGCATTTATTGTATGTGTTTAATTCCTTTAACCAATTTTCTCTCTCACCTTTCTTTCTTTTTATAAATAAACCTTTCGATTTTAAAAACTAAAGGATTGGCAACAGCGTGATTACTGTGTATGATCTGAGTTATATATTGACCTGGGTGTGCAGCTGGTCCTTTGGGATCAGAAGAACCTTTTGTTTGATGAGACAGGTTTTAAAGAACACCCATTTTAAAACCCAGTGTTTTTGGTGGTGTTACAAGCACTGGAACATCTAAGGAAACTGCTTTCCTGACTTCTTGTTAGCCAGTGTGATGAGACAGATGTTTACTTTTGTTGATGGTTTGGTCTATCTTATGGAGGAATAACCACCAGTTTGGGTTATGTCTGCCATATTTCTCAGCAGTTTGTCCTAAATTTGGTATTCTCTGTTGTGACCCACAAAGGCACTTACCCACATTAGGTGTAACTAAAACTGTGAAGCAAAGGTTGTGAACCAGAGTAGGCCTGGCCTTGGCAAAATAACAACACACTAGGTATTAGCTAACACCAAGTAAGCAGGTAAGTGGATGGTACAAAAACACACAGATCTCTCAAGTAACTACCTAAACATATTCCTAAGAGATGGTACAGGAACACACCGACCCCTTGTAGGATAAGGATCAGATAACAGGATAATGGATGAGGATATTTTGTTCCAGCTAGCAGGTACAAGGGTAAGGGTTGGTAACTAACCACGTCTGGAGAGTAATATATAACTTTTTTGTATCAGTGTATAAAAGGAGGAGTCATAGGAGGGCCATCTTTGTAGTAGTGTAGGGGGCAGCATCCTGGTGCCCTGACTGAGTGGCTATCTTGTTGCAGGCATACATGTGTTAGAGTATCTGTAACTCCTATGAGTTCCTAGTATCATGCTTTGTCGACAATAAACTTGGCTGAGCACCTTTGCCACCTAACAGAGCCTGTGCTCTTTCTTATGAATAACATCAAAATCTACTGAATTAACATGCATCTCCAGGAGCATCCATGGAGCTCCAAGAACAGCAACACTGGCCGCCAAAACAACTTAGCAGATTTAATAAATTTGAGCAGTGCTAACAACCATATCTTCTGCATGGGGGGCAGGGAAGGAACTCACCTGAGAGGTGAATGGCTGATTGTCGCTTGGTCTCCAGCAGGCCATTCCGCACTATGCAGCTGATGTCTCCATTGTCTTCGCCTTCCGTGACAGTGACGTGACTCACAACACTATACAGCTTCTCCCTGTCCTGAGTCACGTCGGTCACAATCTCCATCGCCAGGTTCTGTCCGTTCTTTCCAACCCACTGGAGTTCAGGTTTGGGGAACCAGCCTGTGGATCTACAGGCCAGGCCAATCCCCTGGCCCCGGGGGCCCAGCACGTCAATGAACACTGGAGCCACAGCTACAGGGAGAGACAGGGAGTGTGTGTATCAGGAAATTGTGTCTTTGGTAGCACCATGTGATTCCCCAGCTACCTCTGGGTATAGGGGGCTGTGACTGGAAAGATCCATCCTCTTATATGCAAAGCCTCCCTGGGATCCCTCATAGAATATCAGGGTTGGAAGGGACCTCAGGAGGTCATCTAGTCCAACCCCCTGCTCAAAGCAGGACATAAGAACATAAGAAAGGCCATACTGGGTCAGACCAAAGGTCCATCCAGCCCAGTATCCTGTCCACTGACAGTGGCCAATGCCAGGTGACCCGGAGTAAGTGGACCCAACAGGTAATGATCAAGTGATCTCTCTCCTGCCATCCATCACCCCCCTCTGACAACAGAGGCTAAGGACACCATTCCTTACCCATTCTGGCTAATAGCCATTAATGGACTTAACCTCCATGAATTTATCCAGTTCTCTTTTAAACCCTGTTATAGTACTAGCCTTCACAGCCTCCTCAGGCAAGGAGTTCCACAGGTTGACTGTGCGCTGTGTGAAGAACTTCCTTTTATTTGTTTTAAACCTGCTGCCCACTAATTTCATTGGGTGGCCCCTAGTTCTTTTATTATGAGAACAAGTACATAACTTTTCCTTATTCACTTCCTGCACACCACTCATAATTTTATATACCTCTATCATATCCCCCCTTAGTCTCCTCTTTTCCAAGCTAAAAAGTCCTAGCCTCTTTAATCTCTCCTCATGTGGGACCCATTCCAGACCCCTAATCATTTTAGTTGCCCTTCTCTGAACCTTTTCTGATGCCAGTATATCCTTTTTGAGATGAGGAGACCACAATTGTACGCAGTATTCAAGATGTGGGCGCACTATGGATTTGTATAAGGGCAGTAAAATATTCTCCATCTTATTCTGTATTCCTTTTTTAATGATTCCTAACATCCCGTTTGCTTTTTTGACTGCTGCTGCACACTGCGTGGACGTCTTCAGAGAACTATCCACGATGACTCCAAGATCTTTTTCCTGATTAGTTGTAGCTAAATTAGCCCCCATCATATTGTATGTATAGTTGGGGTTATTTTTTCCAATGTGCATTTCTTTACATTTATCCACATTAAATTTCATTTGCCATTTTATTGCCCAATCATTTAGTTTTGTGAGATCTTTTTGAAGTTCTTCGCAATCTGCTTTGGTCTTAACTATCTTGAGCAGCTTAGTATCATCTGCAAATTTTGCCACCTCACTGTTTACCCCTTCTTCCAAATCATTTATGAAGAAGTTGAATAGGATTGGTCCTAGGACTGACCCTTGGGGAACACCACTAGTTACCCCTCTCCAGTGTGAAAATTTGCCATTTATTCCTACCCTTTGTTCCCTGTTTTTTAACCAGGTCTCAATCCATGAAAGGATCTTCCCTCTTATCCCATGGCAACTTAATTTACGCAAGAGCCTTTAGTGAGGGACTTTGTCAAAGGCTTTCTGAAAATCTAAGTAGACTATGTCTACTGGATCACCCTTGTCCACATGTTTGTTGACCCCTTCAAAGAACTCTAATAGATTAGTAAGGCATGATTTCCCTTTACAGAAACCATGTTGACTTTTGCCCAACAATTTATGTTCTTCTATGTGTCTGACAATTTTATTCTTTACTATTGTTTCAACTCATTTGCCCGGTACTGGCATTAGACTTACCAGTCTGTAATTGTCAGGATCACCTCGAGAGCCCTTTTTAAATATTGGCATTACATTAGCTATCTTCCAGTCATTGGGTACAGAAGCTGATTTAAAGGACAGGTTACAAGCCATAGTTAATAATTCCGCAATTTCACATTTGACTTCTTTCAGAACTCTTGGGTGAATGCCATCTGATTCCGGTGACTTGTTACATTTAAGTTTATCAATTAATTCCAAAACCTCCTCTAATAACACTTCAATCTGTGACAATTCCTCAGATTTGTCACCTACAAAGGACGGCTCATGTTTGGGAATCTCCCTAACGTCCTCAGCCATGAAGACTGGAGCACAGAATTCATTTAGTTTATCCGTAATGACTTTATCATCCTTAAGTGCTCCTTTTGTATCTCGATCGTCCAGGGGCCCCACTGATTGTATAGCAGGCTTCCTGCTTCTGACATATTTAAAAAATGTTTTGTTATTTGCTTTTGAGGTTTTGGCTAACTGTTCTTCAAACTCCATTTTGGCTTTTCTTATTACATTTTTACACTTAATTTGGCAGTGTTTATGCTCTTCTCTAGTTACCTCACTAGGATTTGACTTCCACTTTTTAAAAGATGCCTTTTTATCTTTCACTGCTTCTTTTACATGGTTGTTAAGCCATGGTGGCTCTTTTTTAGTTCTTTGACTGTGTTTTTTAATTTGGGGTATACATTTAAGTTGGGCCTCTATTATGGTGTCTTTGAAGAGTGTCCATGCAGCTTGCAGGGATTTCACTTTAGTCACTTTACCTTTTAATTTCTGCTTAACTAACCCCCTCATTTTTGCATAGTTGCCCTTTTTGAAATTAAATGCCACTGTGTTGGGCTGTTGATGTGTTCTTCGCACCACAGGAATGTTAAATGTTATTATATTATGGTCACTATTTCCAAGCGGTCCTGTTATAGTTATCTCTTGGACCAGATCCTGCGCTCCACTCAGTACTAAATCAAGTGTTGACTCTCCCCTTGTGGGTTCCTGTACCAGCTGCTCCAAGAAGCAGTCATTTAAAGTATCGAGGAATTTTGTCTCCTCATTACGTCCTGAGGTGACATGTACCCAGTTAATATGGGGATAATTGAAATCTCCCACTATTATTGAGTTCTTTATTTTGATAGCCTCTCTAATCTCCCTTAGCATTTCATCATCACTATCACTGTCCTGATCAGGTGGTCGATAATAGATCACTATTGTTATGTTCTTATTAAGGCATGGAATTACTATCCATAGAGTTTCTATGGAACATGTGGATTCATTTAAGATTTTTACTTCATTTGATTCTACATTTTCTATCACATATAGTGCCACTCCCCCCCCCCCACACACACGACCTGTTCTGTCCTTCCGATATATTTTATACCCCGGTATGATTGTGTCCCATTGATTGTCCTCACTCCACCAGGTTTCTGTGATTCCTATTATGTCAATATCTTCCTTTAACACGAGGCGCTTCTGGCATTTGTGTACAAGCACTTTAAAAATTGGTCACTGTTTAATTGTCTGCCTTTCTCAGATGTGTGAGATTCTTTTTTATGTGAAAGTTTCTCGTCTGATCTGGCCCCTCCTTTATCCTTTTCCACCCTCTCCTCCTGACTAAAACCTTGAGAATCTCTATCAGTAGACCCTCCTGTAAGAGAAGTCTCTGTCCAATGCTTGTGCTTCTCTGCAGCAATCGGCTTTCCCCCATCTCTTAGCTTAAAAACTGCTCTACAATCTTTTTAATGTTGAGTGCCAGCAGTCTGGTTCCACTTTGGTTTAGGTGGACCCCATCCTTCCTGTATAGGCTCCCCCTCTCCTAAAAGTTTCCCCAGTTCCTAATAAATCTAAACCCCTCCTCTCTACACCATCGTCTCATCCACGCATTAAGACTCTGAAGTTCTGTCTGCTTACCTGGCCCTGCGTGTGGAACTGGAAGCATTTCTGAGAATGCCACCATAGAGGTCCTGGATTTCAGTCTCTTTCCTAGCAGCCTAAATTTAGCCTCCAGGATCTCTCCTACCCTTCCCTACGTCATTGGTACCTACGTGTACCATGACCACCGGCTCCTCCCCAGCACTACTCATAAGTCTAACTAGATGCCTCGAGAGATGCGTAACCTTTGCACCAGGCAGGCAAGTCACCATACGGTTCTCCCGGTAATCACAAACCCAGCTATCTATGTTTCTAATGATCGAATCTCCCATTACTAACACCTGCCTTTTCCTACTGATTGGAGTTCCCTCCCCCGGAGAGGTGACCTCAGTGCGAGAGGATACCTCAACACTACCTGGAAGGAGGGTCCCAACTATGGAAAGGTTTCCCACTGCTCCCGTTGACTGCTCTCCTTCCCTGGGGCTTTCATCCTCCTCAACAGCACAGGGGCTGTCTGCCTGGAGGTGGGACAAGTCTACAGTGTCCCTGAAAGCCTCATCAACATACCTCTCTGCCTCCCTTAGCTCCTCCAGTTCCACCACCCTGGCCTCCAAAGCCAGTACACGGTCCCTGAGGGCCAGGAGCTCCTTGCACCGAATGCACACATACGCCACCCGCCCACAGGGCAGGTAATCATACATGGTACATTGAGTGCAATAAACTGGATAGCCCCCACTCTGCTGCGGGGCTTCTGCCTGCATTCTCTTTTACAGCTACCTAGGCTAACAGTAAGGTATTTGTTTAAATCAAGGAGTTCTGGTTATAGTTTGGGTTAAGGGTTTTAGGAATGGCAAGTATACCTCGCCCCCTTCCAAACTCCCTCTCAAAACTCCCTGTTAGCAGCCCTGGTCGCAAAGCTCCCTGGTCGCTTGCTCGCTGCTTTATAAAGCCCTGGCCTCCCTGATTAGTCCTGCCCCCTCATTAAGGCTCAGCCACTGAACAGAGGCTTCTAGGTTTCAAGCCTGGTTTCGAAGCTCACAGCTTCCAACTGCCAGCCACAGCACACCGTCCTTCAAACAAACAAACGAACAAACAGACAGGCACAAGCTCAGCACACAGCAAGTACCCCCAAACGCACACTACAGACAGCCACTTACCCCAAGGGTCCTGTATTTGCTCCTGCTTTACCTGGAGAAATCCCTCTCAAAACTCCCTGTTAGCAGCCCTGGTCTCAAAAGACCAATCCCCAACTAAGTCATCCCAGCCAGGGCTTTGTCAAGCCTGACCTTAAAAACCTCTAAGGAAGGAGATTCCACCACCTCCCTAGGTAACCCATTCCACTGCTTCACCACCCTCTTAGTGAAAACGTTTTTCCTGATATCCAACCTAAACCTCCCCACTGCAACTTGAGACCATTACTCCTTATTTTGTCATCTGGTACCAGTGAGAACAGTCTAGATCCATCCTCTTTGGAACCCCCTTTCAGGTAGCTGAAAGCAGCTATCAAATCCCGCCTCATTCTTCTCTTCTGCAGACTAAACAATCCCAGTTCCCTCAGCCTCTCCTCATAAGTCATGTGCTCCAGACCCCTAATCATTTTGGTTGCCCTCCGTTGGACTCTTTCCAACTTATCCACATCCTTCTTGTAGTGTGGGGCCCAAAACTAGACACAGTACTCCAGATGAGGCCTCACCAATGTCGAATAGAGGGGAATGATGACGTCCCTCGATCTGCTGGAAATGCCCCTACTTATACAGCCCAAAATGCCATTAGCCTTCTTGGCAACAAGGGCACACTGTTGACTCATATCCAGCTTCTCATCTACTGTAACCCATAGGTCCTTTTCGGCAGAACTGTTGCCTAACCATTTGGTCCCTAGTCTGTACCAGTGCATGTGGGGCCGGCGCTTTCACTAGGTGACCCTAGGCGGTCGCTTAGGGCGCCAGAATTTGGGGGGCAGCATTTTGCCACCCTCGGCAGCATGCGGCTGCCTCCTGCCTCCCGTCTCCATGCTCGAGCTGGGAGGCAGCCACCCACTTCCTCACGAAGCCCTGCTGAGCCCCAGCGGCATGGCAACAGCCCTCGCCACAGCAGGGCTTCGCGAGGAAGCGGCCGGCTGCCTCCTGCCTCTCGGCTCCACGCTCAGCAACTGAATGTGGATCCAGGAGGCATGGGGCGGCTCGCTGCGGCTGCCTCCCGGCTCCACGCTCAGCAGCTAAATATGGAGCCGGGAGGCATGGGCCGGCTCACCGCGGCTTCCTCCAGCTTGGAGCCAGGAGCTGGGGAGGCGCCGTGGGTGAGGGGGAGGCTGCCGCGGCCCGCGGGCAGGGGGCTGAGCTGCCGCGAGCGGGGGAGCTGGCTGCCACGGTGGGGGGAGGGGGGGCGGGGCGTTAGCTGGGGGAGCGCGCAGGGCTGGTGCAAGGAAGTTTCGCATAGGGCGTGAAACTACCTTGCACTGGCCCTCAGTGCATGGGATTCATCCTGATGACTGGGAACATTAAATAATATAATCTTGCATTTCTGTAGAGCATTTTGCCCTGGAGGCTTACTGAGGAATAGATTCATAGATTCATAGATTCTAGGGCTGGAAGGGACCTCGAGAGGTTATCGAGTCCAGCCCCCTGCCCTCATGGCAGGACCAATTACTGTCTAGACCATCCTTGATAGACATTTATCTAACCTACTCTTAAATATCTCCAGAGATGGAGATTCCACAACCGCCCTGGGCAGTTCATTCCAGTGTTTAACCACCCTGACAGGTAGGAACTTTTTCCTAATGTCCAACCCAAACCTCCCTTGCTGCAGTTTAAGCCCATTGCTTCTTGTTCTATCCTCAGATTCTAAGATGAACAAGTTTTCTCCCTCCTCCTTATGACACCCCTTTAGATACCTGAAGACCGCTTGTCACGGAGTGTGGGGGAGTCCGGCCCTGCACCCCTCTTCCCCGGATTCACTGGGAGTCTCAGCCAGCCAGTAGAACAGAAGGTTTATTAGAGATGCCAGGAACACAGTCCAAACAGAGCTTGTCAATACAACCAGGACCTCTCAGCCGGGCCCTTCCGGGGGGCAGGGAGCTTAGACCCCAGCTCGGGGCTCCCTGCATTTCACCCCACAGCTCCAAACGGAGGCAGAGAGGCCAGACCCTGTCTGCCTCTCTCCCCTCCTCTCCAGCCAGTTCCCAACTCAAACTCTCCAGCCCCTCCTCCCCCTTTGTCTCCTTCCCGGGCCGGGAGGTTGCCTGATCCCTTTGTTCCAACACCTTCATCTCTCACCTTTGCAGGGGAGGGGCCGGGCCATCTGTTGCCAGGAGACAGGGCCATTCTCTGTGTCCAGGCCTCTGCCCACCCCTGCCTTCTAGGGCTTTGTAACAATCATGCACCGTTGTCCCACCACCTAGATACTCAAGCACTGCATAGGGGAAACCGAGGCACCCACATAGTACTCAGGGAAACCTTAACAACAGTCCTAGTTCATCACACCGCTATCATGTCCCCTCTCAGTCTTCTCTTTTCCAAACTAAACAAACCCAATTCCTTCAGCCTTCCTTCATAGGTCATGTTCTCTAGACCCTTACTCATTCTTGTTGCTCTTCTCTGGACCCTCTCCAATTTCTCCACATCTTTCTTGAAATGTGGTGCCCAGAACTGGACACAATACTCCAGTTGAGGCCTAACCAGCGCAGAGTAGAGTGGAAGAATGACTTCTCGTGTCTTGCTCACCACACACCTGTTAATGCAGCCCAGAATCATGTTTGCTTTTTTGCAACAGCATCACACTGTTGACTCATATTTAGCTTGTGGTCCACTATAACCCCTAGATCCCTTTCTGCCGTACTCCTTCCTAGACAGTCTCCTCCCATTCTGTATGTGTGAAACTGATTCTTCCTACCTAAGTGGAGCACTTTGCATTTGTCCTTATTAAACTTCATCCTGTTTACCTCTGACCATTTCTCCAATTTGTCCAGATCATTTTGAATTATGACCCTATCCTCCAAAGCAGTTGCAATCCCTCCCAGTTTGGTATCATCTGCAAACTTAATAAGCGTACTTTCTATGCCAATATCCAAGTCGTTGATGAAGATATTGAACAGAGCCAGTCCCAAAACAGACCCTTGCGGAACCCCACTCGTTATACCTTTCCAGCAGGATTGGGAACCATTTATAACTACTCTCTGAGTACAGTTATCCAGCCAGTTGTGCACCCAGCTTATAGTAGCCCCTTCTAAGTTGTGTTTCCCTAGTTTATTGATAAGAATATCATGCGAGACCGTATCAAATGCCTTACTAAAGTCTAGGTATACCACATCCACCGCTTCTCCCTTATCCACAAGACTCATTATCCTATCAAAGAAAGCTATCAGATTGGTTTGACATGATTTGTTCTTTACAAATCCATGCTGGTTATTCCCTATCACCTTACCACCTTCCAAGTGTTTGCAGATGATTTCCTTAATTACTTGCTCCATTATTTTCCCTGGCACAGAAGTTAAACTAACTGGTCTGTAGTTTCCTGGGTTGTTTTTATTTCCCTTTTTATAGATGGGCACTATATTTGCCCTTTTCCAGTCTTCTGGAATCTCTCCTGTCTCCCATGATTTACCAAAGATAATAGCTAGAGGCTCAGATACCTCCTCTATTAGCTCCTTGAGTATTCTAGGGTGCATTTCATCAGGTCCTGGTGACTTGCAGGCATCTAACTTATCTAAGTGATTTTTAACTTGTTCTTTTTTTATTTTATCTTCTAAACCTTCCCCCTTCCCATTAGCATTCACTATGTTAGGCATTCCTTCAGACTTCTCGGTGAAGACCGAAACAAAGAATGTGCAGGATTACACCACTATAGAGAAATCGCTGCACCTGCTGCTGAAATTCAGCCACTTCTGGGATGGAGCCCAGCAGCTGTCTGGATCACTGCACTTTGGTACAGATCAGGAGATGAGGGATGGTGACCCTGCCTACATTAGTGCTACAACTCCTCCTATGCCACCCTCCTAAATCCTGCCCCTCTCTGGTGTCCTTCTCCCACAGTGGTAATGGTGCCCCAGGCCATGCTACCCCCCATGCTTGGATTTCCCCCTCCCTGCGCTGCACACAACCACTCTCCCCTCATTTAAATCTCTCCCTGAAAGCACATATCTCTTGTGGAGCCTTTGGACTAGGAGCCACCAAAGACAGGAGATGATTTAAAACAACCTCAATGCTCTGCATTATTACAGGAGGGCCCCTTACCTGGGGCTTGATGTTTCTGAACTGTATTGTCTGGGTCTGTGTTACTCAGTGATCTCATTGGGCAGAGACCGTCCCTTCCACTGCCCTTGTGCAGCGCTGAACTCATGGTCAGTGGCCAGAGAATAACAAACAATATCCCAGCCCTTGGAAACTGCAGGGGGAGTTTCAGGGTGGCTGAATATATTTATCACCTGAGCTGGGATTTAGTCCCACTCCCTCAAACAGGACCACCATGAGTGTGAGGGTGGGGAGGAGGGATAGCTCAGTGGTTTGAGCATTGGCCTGCTAAACCCAGGGTTGTGAGTTCAATCCTTGAGGGGGCCATTTAGGGATCTGGGGCAAAAAAAAAATCTGTCAGGGGACAGTACTTGGTCCTGCTAGTGAAGGCAGGGGACTGGACTTGATGACCTTTCAAGGTCTTTCCAGTTCTAGGAGATTGGCATATCTCCATATATATAAAAATGAGAGCTGCATCTCACCTGCAACCCGTAGCTCAGTGGTGACTTCCTGAGTCCATTCTGGGTTTCTCACAAAGCAATGGTATGTCCCAGCATCTGCCACTTGGAGCCGTTTCAGTTTCAGGGAGACGTTCCCACTGCTGAACTCCTGCGGGAACAGCTCCGTCCGGTTCTGGTGACTCACCCCCGGCAGGTCCTGGGTACCCTCATCTAAGTACTCGTGAACCGAGATAAATCCTGGTCCAATTTTCCTCCACAGCACGTCCATTCTGGGCAGCTGAGCCGGGGGCAAGAGCTGGCAGGGTAACACCACATCCTGGCCGATTACCCCCACCACGGGGCGTGGGGAGCCAGCCAAGGAGAACTTCTCTGCAATGGACAACCCCAGGAGCAGAGTGAGTGAGAAGAAAGAGGAGAGGGCATCACTGAGCCAGGGCCCACCAGTTACAGATACACAGTGAGTGAGAGGAGAGAGTGTCACAGATTTAAACAAAATTCCCTCAGCCATGCATAGCTTGTAGCAGAAGGCTCCTGGGCTGAGTCATGTGTAGCTCAATTGAGTTACTCTCAGTGTGGACGCAGGGCACTGCAGCCATACCACAGCTGGCACACGCTAGTCCTCCAATGCTGTCCTACAATGCCCCAGAAACTCCTCCAAAGGTGCCTGTCTTGTAATCTTCCTACACTCTATTGGCAAGGGGTGGCCCCAGCTGGAAGCCACCTGCCAGTTCATAGTGCCCCGCACAGCCCCATGGCACCCAGTTATGAGCTATTTCCACTGCAAGCAACTTCTTTGATGAGCGGGTTTCAGATCCACGTAACCCCACAATGGCTGCTGAGAGGCCACCTCAGAGGGCTTCTACCTGGCCTGAGGGTATCGGGTCTTTGATGGCCCTTTGGGCCAATGCACGTCCCTTCCATGGATTCAATACCCCAAACAGAAAGTGACTTAGATTGGGAGTCACCGTTCTGGGGATCGGTGTCTGGGGGGAATGTGAAGGTGATATATTATATTTGCACAATAGCTGTGTCTGAAGCAGTGGTGCCCCAACATTTCCTGTCGGGCTGTCCCTCCCCCCCCCCCGACCCCCGCAGTAGTGGAATCTCTTCACACCGCCCTCCATTACTGCACAGCCAAGACTTTCTCAGCTTGGTCTGAAGTGGGAGCTGGGGACAGAACTGGGGATAGGGGTGGAGCTGGGGCTAGAGTGAAGCTGGCCTCAGGGTGGAACTGGAAAGGGAATGACGGGAGAGCTGGGCTGGGGGCAGAGCAAGGGGCAGAGTGGATCTGCAGCTGGGGCTGGGCTGTGGGTGGAGCGGAGCTGCGGCAGGTATTGGAGCTGAGCTGGGGGTGAGTTGGGAACATAGTGGAACTGTGGCTGGGGTTGGGGAAGAGGAAGAGTGGAGCTGTGGCTGGGATCAGAGCTTGTATGGGGATAGAGTGGGACTGGGTTGAGCTCCCTCCCCACCCCTCATGGGAGCTCGCCCGAGCTCCACTGCATGACCCCCCCGAATGCTCCTCAGCGTCCCCCCTAGGGGACAGTGCCCCACAGTTTGGGAACCACTGGTCTGAAGGGTCTCCAGGCTCATCTCTCCCACCATGGGTCATGTAGAGCAATTGCTGTCAAGCTGCAGCACCTGACACTCACTGTGTGGCTACACAGGGAGGGATAAGGGTGAGATTTTGAAAGCCACCAAGGAGATTTTCACTACTCGTAGTGTAGACCAGGGCTAAGTGTTGCCAGCTCTTGGGCTACTATGTGTGTTTCATAAACCCCAGCTCCTGGAGGCATGTGATTCTGAGAGAATCTCACCTTTCATGTAAAACAAAAGTCAGTTTCTGGCTCTAGTGGTTACAGAGAAGAGCTTGAAAATGTGACCCGTGTGTGACCAAAGGCTCAAAAAGCAAGGAAAATAACAACCCGAGAGGTGGTTTGGTTTTGGTTTTTCAAATCTGATGGTTTTGAAGCCAATCTCCTGAGTTTTGAAGCTTGACTCATGGTGTTTGAAGGCTTGGGATTAGCGACACTGCAAATGGGCACCCCGATCTGCCAGGCACATCTGAAGATCTCAGCCTTGCTGGCCATGAGAATCCAGGTCCTCAGGGGGCAAGTCTAGCAGCACGGTGCCTTCAGGTCCCGTGGCAGGACAGGAAGGGATCAATGTCAGGGGGCTCTGGGAGCCTTTCTCAGGGGCAACAGGGGCTGGGCAACTTGCTGAAAGATCCAACAATCCTGCCACCCAGAGCTAGGACACACCCTGCTCACCCTAATGTCATCCCCGCCCCCACAGCCTCCTGGGCCTGGCCTCTTTTACTGGGCAGAACTAAGCAGATCCCAAGGGAGGAGTCACTGGGACTCTGATGCCCCTATCCAGCCCTGCAGGGTGCAGCATACGGGGGACAGGGAGGGAAATTATTGGGATTCAAACATTTTTACCTGAGAGAGAACACGGTGCCAGGAGAAGGATCCCCAGGCCGCACACAAAGAGCCGCCACCTTGTCGCCATGGGGACACCCCGGGCAGGGACCTGTAAGGAGAGAGCAGGGTGGTTAACACTCCCCAGACTGCGCGAGGGGCCGGCAGTGCAGGGAACATGCCCCATCCATCGTCTGACCTGACCCACTCTGCTCCCAGGCAGAGCAGCTCCCCAGGGACAGGAGAGGATTTCACCCCTCCCCAGCTGCCCTGCCTCCTGCCCAGACATGGCACTAGGAATTTGCACCCCCAGGCAGTGCCGTGTATCCACCCCCATTTCCTCCCCTTGTGGGTTCTCTCACCAGCCATTGATGCAGGTGCCCCCAATTCCAGTGCGGGGCGAGCCTGCAGCAGAGCAGGGCCACTTCTGAGGTAACCCCAGTGGTACCCACACCACTGTATCCCCGGCAGAAGGGGCCTGGCTCTGTGCGTGCCACCACCTGGGACCACACAGCAGATGCCTGACCTGGGACTCTCCACAGCTCATGGCATGAGGCTCTACAGCGTGAGCTAAAGAGCCAGGCTGTGCAGCTGGGGCTGTGACAGACAGAAGGGACCCGTCTCACACCCTGGCCAGTGGTTGACATCTGGGCACCTTTCTACAGGGTCAGCCTGGCTGGAAGTCACCCAGCTCTCCCCACTCCGACATCAATGGGAAACAATCACATCAGTAGACATTACAGCAGGGGTAGGCAACGTATGGCACGGGTGCCAAACGCTGATTTTCAGTGGCACTCACGCTACCTGGGTCCTGGCCACCAGTCCAGGGGGGCTCTGCATTTTAATTTAATTTTAAGTGAAGCTTCTTAAACATTTAAAAAACCTTATTTACTTTACATACAACAATAGTTTAGTTATATATTAAAGACTTATAGAAAGAGACCTTCTAAAAATGTTAAAATGTATTACTGGCACGCAAAACCTTAAATTAGAGTGAATAAATAAAGACTCGGCACACCACTTCTGAAAGGTTGCCGACCCCTGCATTACACTAACATACACGGGGGAGGGGAGAGGCAGGAGGGGCCATCTCAACTCTGCTCACAGCCTCAGGCAGTGATTTCCCTACACCCCCCCGTGAATTTTCCCAACACCTCCCCCCCCCAGTTTTGTGAACTAGTTACATGCAGTGTTGCCAATTTAGTGATTGTTTGGGAATTTGAATTGAAATTAAAACATTAATACACCCTTTAAAAGCATATAAAGTATATGATAAAATACATGTATCTGAAAAAGTGTAATAGATTTGAAAAGTATGAACACAGACTAGTTTCCTTATACAGATTTTGTTTTTTGTCAGTGCATTCATTTTGGTGATGTTGGCCAACCTAATAATTTCAAATGATGATTTGTAAGCAAAGTCTAAATGAGCTCTCCCTGACAGCTAGTGATGAGCTGGGGACTGGGGGTAAAGGTTTCAGGACCAGATTGTATTTACATTCACACCTAATCTACCTAGGTATCCAGCAAACAAATCTGTGTTGCCCAAGTGATAGATTTTGGCTGGCTTTGGGTTACAAATCACTTGAATGCAGGGGGTAATGAAATGTTGTTGTTTTTATTGTATGAGTAAAGGGCAGTAGAACTGTCCTTAGCCTGTGCTGATTGAGGGCATCAAGAGAGAGGGTGGGGACAGGTGTTTTCTTTATGGTCTGCCTGAGTCACAAGTACTATTTGACCTACGCCTCTCCACTGTTTAAAGACAGAGCTGTTTAGGCTTCATAGAGGGTCTTTTGGTTTGTTAAGTGACCACTAGAGCTGAAATCTCTGATAATCAGGTCTAAGTGCTTAGACCTGCTGTGGGACAGTGTTTCTGTGGATGAGACGGCCCAGTCTGCACTAGCACCGAAGTTCATCTCACCCCGAAGGTCTGAAATCACTGAGAGTTGGGTGGAACTGCAAGAGACCAACTCACAGAGGTCACAGTGGCAGGTGGCAGCAGAAAATGACAGTGTAGGGCTATTGGGGCAGAGCAATAGAGTGAACGGTGGCATGACAAACAACAGCGGCCAGAGCATTGGACTTAGGGTGACTAGATGTTCCGATTTTACAGGGACAGTCCCAGTTTTTTTGGTCTTTTTCTCATATAGGCAGGCTCCTATTACTCCCCACCCCGTCCCGATTTTTCATACTTGCTTTCTGGTCACCCTAATTGGACTATGTTTTAGTGACCTTTCTCCAGAAGCTATATTTGTGACTGGGAAACTTATATAAATATATGTTTTCTAGTAGGCCAAGATTTTAAAAATGCATTATTTGCTAAGATCATTATCTCACATCATCGCTATCGCAAGAGGTCGTTGTCTTGGGGAGTTTCTCTACTAAACATTTTTTTATTATAATTATTTTTAATGTAAGAATGGCTATATTGGGTCAGATCAATGGTCCATCTATCCCAGTATCCTGTCTTCCGACAGTGACTGTTCCAGGTGCTTCAGAGGGAATGAACAGAACAGGGAATCATTGATTGATCCATCCCCTGTCGTCCACACCCAGCTTCTGCTCAACAGAGGCTAGGGACATTCAGATCATGATGTTGCATCCCTGCCCATCTTGGCTAATAGCCATTGATGGACCAATCTTCCATGAACTTATCTAGTTCTTTTTTGAACCCTGTTATAATTTTGGCCTTCACAACATCCCTGGCAAAACGTTCCATGGGTGACTGTGCGTTGTGTGAAGAAATACTTCCTTTAAAACTTTGTTTTAAACTTACTGCCTATTAATTTCATTGGGTGACCGCTGGTTCTTTTGTTAAGTGAAGGGATAAATAACACTTCCTTATTCATTTTCTCCTCACCAATCAAGATTTTATAAAAAAAAACCAAGAAACCCACGAAAACAAGAAACCCACGAAAGCTTATGCTGAAATAAATTTGTTAGTCTCTAAGGTGCCACAGGTATTTTTCTTGTTTTCTTTTTGCTGACACAGACTAACACGGCTACTACACTGAAACCTGTCAAGATTTTATAAGACTCTATCATATCCACTCTTAGTCGTCTCTTTTCGAAGCTGAAAAGGCCCAGTCTTCTCTCCTCATATGGAATCTGCTCTATACCCCTAATCATTTTTGTTGCCCTTCTCTGTACCTTTTTCAATTCCAATATATCTTTTTTGAGATGGTGTGACCAGAACTACACGCAGTATTTAAGATGTGGGCATGTCATGGATTTATATAGTAAAAGTGGAGGAGCTTGGTTTGCCACACTGATCAGCTAAGCCAATACTGACAACCTATATGAAAAGGCTGCAAAACACCATGCTTCTGGACTGCATCAACATGCAGAAAGTCTTATAAGCCAGTCACTGTCAAAGCCAATTTTAGAAGAACTTAATGAGACTGTTAAGAATGCTGGAGACACAACTCAGTTTATGTGAACCAACATGGCTATTGCATCATATTTTCTGTTTAAGCAAAAGATACCACACACTACAAACTAGAGGCTTATGTTAAGTGCATTGTCACTTGTTAATCCTGAAGCTGGACACTTGTTCCGAACAAGACTAGCAAATGCTCACTATCTTTCTGCAAAAAACTCAGCTGACTCTCTTGAAACATGTGGTGCAACAGTGAAAGCCTCAGGAGTTGAAAAAGTGAAGAAAATTCTCTCTCTATATTCAAAATATGTGCACACATGGCCAACAAATGCACTAATGCAAATAGGCATCAAGAATTAAGTCATTATGTATGTTATCTTGATGTCCATGGTAGGCCAGTAGATACATTCTAGATGTTCAGTTATAGAAGACACATCAGCTGCATCTGTGACATCTTAGAAGAGTTAAATGCTTGTAAATTGAACCCCAAACAGATGGCTGCTTGTGCATTTGATGGAGCTACAAACTTCTCTGGAAGACATAGTGGAGTACAAGCTTTGCTCAGAGAAAAGTGTAACCCTAATCTCTCCTATACATACTGTAGAGGCCATCTACTCCAGCTAGCACTAGTACAAGCTACAGAATCTTCAAAAGACATTAAAAAGCCACAAATTTAACGGCTTTTTATACTCTTTTTTTCAGCAAGAGTCCAAAAGGACTGAAAATTTTGGAAACAAATAGAAGATACACTGGGATTGACGTTCAAATGAGTCCAACCTGGGAAAGCCTGTTGGCTTTCTCATGAGTGATTCTTGGCAGTTGTCTTAAAATTACTGAAACCGTTATTACTGGGTTTAGAAAGTATCCACCAAGATAGGACAGATCTAAGTAGTGAGGCTGGTGGACTACTTTTGTTACTAAGTTCAGAGAAGACTATTGCCATTCTCTCTTTTGTAAGTCTACTGTTGAAACCACTTGGGTCATTAAACAATGTAATCCAGGCATCTGCAACAACAGTAGTAGATCTTTGTCCAGAAATAGAAGCTATCCTTGGGTCAATCAGAGATATCCATTGAAAATGTACTGGAAGAAGCAGACTTCGGTCCAGAAGTTGACTAATGAAGGTACTTATATTGACTCCATAAGTGAAGAGGACAAGAAGTGTTTGTTAAGCCACCTGAAAAAGTACAAAGACTTGATTCTTACAAATCTACAATAGAGATTTCTGGATTCTATTCAACCTCCTCGTAGTTTTTACAGATGCCTGTCTTATAAAACACCTACAGTTGAGTGGAGTGAGGCACTACCAGCATCAGGGCTGCTATGTGATCAGGGCAGAATAGAGAATTTTGAACACAGAGTGGAATATCATATGATGAACAAATGAAGATTTAACTTCAACTTTATCATCACTAATGGTTCGACCCAATCTTTGTGCT
This sequence comes from Chelydra serpentina, assembly GCA_037349315.1. Taxonomy (NCBI): domain Eukaryota; kingdom Metazoa; phylum Chordata; order Testudines; family Chelydridae; genus Chelydra; species Chelydra serpentina. Next base: position 896,149 of record JBAIAC010000046.1, on the reverse strand, counting down.
ATGTTTCCTGCCATGAAAGTAGGAATTCCTCTCTTGCTAATCCCAGTCACAATGTTGGGTAAAAATCAGCTTGTCTTACTCAATATGTCAGTGTCTTACTACACTGCCTGGGTAGAGCGGAGTTGGTTTGGAACTCCAAAGCTGTCAGAGACCAAGAAAAGAAATGCACCACCAGTAACTTTGATCAAAGGGCACACAATTCCTCCGCAGCAGACAGCTTCAGCAGGCAACTTTATTTGTAATAGGCCTCAGTACTTATAGTTTTAAGACACAAACGGGAGGGGTAGTGGGCACGTGTTTACCTCTGCAAACTGGTTTCTATAGTTACTCAGTTTAAGCAGCAAAGAGGGAGAACACCGCAAGAATATTTGTACAAGATAAAGAGAGTTAGACCAAGGTCGGGAGAGGAATTTATGACAAGAGGTCCAGAGGAGAAATTCACTGCAGGAGAGCCCCTCTTAGCTAACAGCCCCATGACCCCAAAGAGCTGTGTCAAGCTGGAAGAATTTACCTAACAACAACAGCTAAAGCTAAACATAATTTTTCCTCATTGAATAGAATTTTGTGTTCTGAAAGAAGTCGCCTTCTGCCTGATCTTGGGCATATCATGAAGGACTGGAAGTAACGGACACACAAGAAGACACCAAGGAGTGCAAAATTACAACAAGAAACCGAGACTGATATAGATGTAGTACTTCATAGTAGGCTTGAGTAGCCAACTTTAATTTTTGTGATGGTTTTAAAACATGAGTTAAATCTAATAAAATGGTCGTGAAACATTTTTCAGTTTTTACTATAATGCCATACAGCCCACCTTTGCCCTCACAGTCTCAGCCCTCATCGGCCCTCACCCTCCCCCCCCAAATATTTCAACACCCCCCCTAATTTCAATTCCTGGGGAAGACACTGCGTCAGGGATCCTGCCCCGGCCTCTGTACACAGTGTCAGACTGAATGGACAGAATGGGCTCTTCTGGCCTTAACACCTGTGAATCTATTTCTGTTTCACTTCCAGGTCCCTCCAAGCCCGTCCATCATGCATTGAAATCTGCAGAGCCGGTACTAGGCATAAGCAGACTAAACAATTGCTTAGGGACCCGAGTAGCTCAAGGGGACACCCTATTTGCTTTTTATTATAAGAAGTTGCTTGTTTTAGTACTGGAGGGGGAGGGGGGGATATTCCTGCTTAGGGCCTCCAGTGTGCTAGCACCGGCTTTGAAAAACTATTGGAATTGTAAGCTGTCTCTGTAAATGGGGGTTTCCTGGGAAGTGTGTGATTTGGGTCCAGCAGCAGGCAGATGTAAACAGCAGCCCCTAGAAATGTGGGGTGACCTGGGCTTCTCTGCCTTAGGGAGCAGCCTGCTTTGTCTCTCTCTGTTTTGGGTCCTTGTGTGTTATCGTTCTGGATTCTAAGCATTAAAGCCATGCTGCAACCTTCCAGTCAGGGGATCTATGTTTATATCTAACTGCTCTGTGTGTGTCTCCCTTCTCAGCCCATCTAAGTCACTTGGGAATATCATGAACTGTTGGAGGGAATGGTTAAGGCCTAGGCACTAGAGGCCTGTGCCCAGCAGACTCTTGTCTTGTGTTTAAAAGAAAATGTAAGTTTCCTGGTTTCATGTGTGAGGAAAAAAAGCTCAGAGTCGTGCCCTGGGTTTAATGTTCCCAGCAACTTTTATCTGAGTCTGCAGAAAGCCAGGGGGCAGAGTTCCGAAAGGGGAACTGCCCCATGCACCGCAGAGGGAGGTTTATTGCCAACCCCACTACTCTGGAGGCCCTGCCAACCCCACCCACTAGGGACTCTGTGTTTGACAGGGAGGAAGAACTCTGAGGACCCAGCGCCCCACTAAGCACCGTTGTAATGATCTTGGGGTTCATTAAACAATCCTGTGAATGAGAAAAGAACAAAACTTTGTTAAAAACAAACTCGAGAGCTTCTGTGGTGATATACTGAGCGTTGTTCTATACCCTGCTTCCAGACACAGCTCAAAATTCCTATATTCATAATACTGACACTTATTAGGGACTGTCTCTAAATCATAATCTTCCACAAACATATCTGTACATCTTTCATCCTAAAAAAAACTTTAGCTCTTATATACCCATATATAAACACCTAACAGCTATCTAATAACACATACCTTAAATTCTCCACCCATCTAGTACATTTCCATAAACCCAATGTATCAATTACCTAGAGAGGAGAGGTTACCAACATATCAGTCTGGAGTGAGTCTTTACCACTCATGTTCCTCAATTACCCCGTCTCCGGGCAGGTTAGCAAGTCTCTGAATCTTTCAGGTTGTTTAATATCTCTCTCTGATCGTCTCAGTATCAGCCTTTCATTACATTACTGTCTGGCCACAAATATATTGATTGAATCTCTCACCGGCAAACAATATTCCTAAAAGTGCCTTCTCAATCTGTGAGTATCTGGTTTCTGCGTCAGTCAGTGATGGGGATGCGTACCCCGCTGGTTGCCAACAATCCTCATGTTTCTGTAAAATCACTGCACCTAACCCAGACTGTGAAACACCTGCTGAAATTTTAATAGGCCTGCCTGGTGCATAGAACTTCAACACTGGCTCTTATAGCAGTTGTTGTTTCAAACTGTCCCATGATTCCTCCTGTTCTGCACCCAAGTACCATTCATTTTTATTCTCTAGCAGTTACCTCAAAGCCACTGCTTTTGTAGATAGATTAGGTGTGAATTTTCCAAGAATTTTCCAACCGTTCCCAGGAACCATTAGACTTTTTTCTTTGACTGGTGACATGGCATCATTTGAATGGCTGAAACCTTCCTCTCATCAGGTCTTACACCTTCCTTCAAAATAATATCTCCAACAAAAGTCAATTCTGTAACCCCTAAAACACATTTCCCCCTATTTAGTTTCAAGTTTGCAGCTCTAATTGCATCCAAGTCTTCCCAAAGTCTACAATCATGTTGCTGTTTAGTTGGGCCCTAGATGGTGATGTCATCCATTGAGGCGTCGACACTGTTAATATGTTCATATATCATAGTATTTTTTTTTGGTATGCTGAAGCTATGCCAAATGGTGAGCATAAAAATCTATATCTTCCAAAAGAGGTATTAAATGTGACAGTTTGAGGTTTTTTCAATATTTTTAGCTGCCAAAATCCTGAGGAGCCATCCAATTTACTGAAATATTGTGCATTCATAAACTGAGTCATAATCTCTTCTCTGGTTGGCAGTTTGAAATGTTTTCTTTTTACAGCCTTGTTGAGGACACTGGATCTAAGCATATGTGTAACTGGCCATTATTTTTCTCTACAACAACTAGGAAGCTCACCAATTCCACTGGCTCACTTTTTTGTATTACATGCATTGCTTCCATTCTTATGAGCTCAGACTTCAGTTTATCACAGAGTGCAAATGACACCTTTCTATATGGATGGATAACTGGAGGGACCTGCTTGTTTATCTGGATTGTATGTTCATCCTGCAAGCAATCCAACCCTTGAAACAGATCATGATATTCCCAGACGATTGTCTCATATCCAGGTTCAGCATGGTCTTGGAGTGAAAATATCTGTTTTACCAGGTTGAGTTTTTCACAGGTGGACAGGCCTTAAGTTGGTGTCACCTCCTTTGGCACCACAATGAATGGGAGCCTGTACAAGTGTTTTTATAGTTGATGCCAGCAATGCACCTCTCCTTTGCTGGTATATTTCTTCCAGAAAAAAACAATTACTTTTATTTTTGTTGGTTCCAGTTTGGGTCTTATTTTCCATGTCTCGTAATCTTGTTCAGACAGAATATTAACCTCAGCTCCTGTGTCCAGTTCAGGTAGGGTGACCAGATGTCCCGATTTTATAGGGACAGTCCCGATTTTGGGGTCTTTTTCTTATATAGGCTCCTATTACCCCCACCCCCTGTCCTGATTTTTCACACTTGCTATCTGATCACCCTAAGTTCTCAGGGCCGGCTCCAGGCACCAGCTTTCCAAGCTGGTGCTTGGGGCGGCATCGAGAATGGGGCGGCAGTCCGAGTCCCGCGACGGCAATTCGGCAGCAGGTCTGCTCTTCCCGCCACCGAATTGCCGCCGCGGGACTCGGACTCCCGCCCCATTCTCACCCGCCGTGGCGGCAATTCGGCGGCAGGTCCGCCGCTCTTCCCTTGCCGCCGCGGACTTGGACTGCCTGCGTCGGGGGTGGGGCCCTGCCCCGACGCAAGCAGACGTAGCGGGGCCCCACCCCCGACGCAAGCAGATGTAGCGGGGCCCTGCTACGTCTGCCTACATCGGGGGGCGGGGGGGATGGCCGCGGCGACTGCTTGGGGCTGCAAAATTATGAGAGCCGCTCCTGGTCCAGTTTGAGTGTAATAATCATTTCATTCACTTTCATAGGCAGTATCTAATCACTCTCATCAGGTTTGCTTGATCCCAGAATGTCTATGTAAAACTCCTCAACCAAGTTGTCTTCAGCTGAGTAAACTTGACTTTTCTGCATTTGGGATCTGCAGCATTTTGTAAAATGATTATTTCCCCACATTTTTGTCAGAGTTTTCCAAGTCAAAACACTTTTTGGGCCATATGTGAGCCACACCTTCCACATAAATGTCTGTATTCCGTGTCCCCATTAGCAGAAGTTTTTATAGCGAGTGGTTCCACTTTTTGATTTGACCCTTTCTGGCTAAATTTTTTTGTACTTAGTACATGGAAACCCCTTCTGGTGAATTCAGCTCTTTGGCTTGTGCTTTCATAGTTTCTGCCGCCCTGCAGATCTGGAGAGTTTTTTCTGAAGTAAAATCTTCACAAATTATTTTTATCTCTGACCAGAGACTCTGTCAGCTCACCAAAGTCACAGGATCTACGGAGTCTTCTTAATCGATTGTTCTATGGTGTCATAAGTTTTTTGCATGCGTGTAAAAAATGTGTTTCTCGAAGGTCTCATTTTGTATTTGGCATGCAATGTTCCTCAGATTTAGTCAGAATACTTAGCTTCATGTTTCACCTTCTTCAAACTTAAAGTTATTATAAATATACAATCCTTCCTCCCCAAAAACATGCAAAAACATTGATGGTTTCACTTTATCTTTTTTTCTCATTTGTCCTTATAACTGCTAAATACAATTCAAATCTCTGTCAGAATTTCTTCCAATTCTGTACAACATTGCCTGACAATTGCACACTGGATAGAGCTTGCAACACCATCCATATTTGGCTTTCTTCCCTTCTTCAGCCAGTTAAGCCATATTATGCTCATCAAATAAATATAAAAGCTTTTATTTGTTCTCTGGTTGCTGCTCCCCTTTCCTCTGCTTTCAGTTTTAAACACAGGGAGTTAACCTCAAAATGACTGCTGCAGACTCCTTGTCACTTGGCACTTCTGGCACCATGGAATGATCTGGCGGTTCACTGAACAACAACTCAGTGAGAACGAGAAAGGAATAAAACTTTTAATAATATGAACTAGAGAGCATGAGTGGTGAACTGCTGTGCACACCTACACTGTGTTCTCCACGGCTGCTTCCAGGGCATGGCTCAAAATTCCTATATTCATAATACTGTCCTTTATGAGGGAGCCTCTCTAAGGGCTTGTCTACACTGGTACTTTACAGCACTGCAACTTTCTCACTCAGAGGTGTGAAAAAACAGCCCCGCCCCCGTGGCAGCCAGCTCCCAATGCTCCCCCACCCCCGCCCGCGGCCGGCTCAGCCTCCCACCTGCCCGCGGCAGCCGGCTCCCTGCCCGCGGTGCCTCCCCCCGCCCGCGGCAGCTGGCTGCCCACCCGCGGCAGCTCCCCCCTCCTCCTGGCAGCTAACCCCCCCGCCCGCAGCAGCTCCCCATCCCCCCACGGCAGCAGCTCACCTCCGCCGGCACCAGCAGCTCCTCGGAAGCTGCATTCTCGGCGGCATTTCGGTGGCCGCTTTTACTGCCGCGAAAACACCGCTGGGAGTCGCCGACGGCAAAATGCCGCCCCCCCACCACCAATCCTGGTGCCCTAGGCGACTGCCTAGGGTCGCCTAGTGGAAGCGCTGGCCTTGCCCTGAGCACTTCAAGTTTCAGCTCTGTAAAGTGCAAGTGTAGACAGTGCACCAACGCTGGGAGCTGCACTCTCAGCACTGGTAGCTAGCTATTCCCCTCATGGAGGTGGGTTTTTTATAGCACTGGGAGAGCTCTCTCCCAGCGCTATGCCGTGACTACACAGCCACATTTTAGCTTTAATGTTTAATGTTGCCATCGGGGTTTGTCCAGCACTGATGTGAGGAGGGAATAGGCTATGGCAGGGGGGACGTGCTCCCATGGGGCAGGAATGTGAGAGTGAAGGAAAGGGGGTAATAACAGGGAGGAACCTACCTTAAGGATTCAGCATGTCCCAGGAGATGCCATGCAGCGAGCCAGGGGTCCCATCCCCTACAGAGCACCCATGGAACTGAACTGACGTGTCAGGGCAGAGGGGGAAACGGATCCCGGAGCTGTGTGTGAACTTGGAGCAGGGGAAAGTGAAAGCATCAGGGCACATGTCACACGTTAACCAGGATGAGTCAATATCTTTTATTGGACCAACATCTGTTGATGAAAGAGACAAGCTTCTGAGCATTCAAACACTGAAACAAACATATTAACCTGGCAGAGATATTATCTGGCCAGGACCCAAGGCAGGTGTTCGGTTACCTGCGGAGACAGGGGGAGCAGTGAGGAGTTTGGATGCCGATGGGTTCCTGTTCCTGTTCTTCCTCCCATCCTGTGGGAGACCCCCATTGTAGGTCAGCACTGAGTGCTGTACACCCCTGCCCTCGATCCACTCCGCATTCCCATCCTCTCATCCTTCCCCCCCCCCAACCTCCCTCTCCTGCCCCAGCCTAGGGTGACCAGACGTCCCGATTTTTGGATCTGTGTCCCACGTACCAACTGATGCACGGTTGGGACGCCATTTGTCCTGATATCGGGACTTCTGCCGAATTTTTTTGCTCGGACAATGGCTGGGGTGTTTTGGTTTTTTTTGCTCACAGAACTCTGCTCTGGCCATTTTTTTTTTTTTTTTTTTTTTGCTTCCCTCATGTCCTGATTTTTTGTTTCTTAAATCTGGTCACCCTACCCCAGCCTGTGAAACACTGTGGGGGCATTACCAGGGATATTGAAAGGGCTGGACTAGGCCCCAGCCTGTAACCAGTCCCTTGGGAGGGACCCCTTTCGTGTGTCAAGCCTAAAGGACTCCGCGGGGGCAAGTCTGGGGCCTCCATGGCTCTGAAACTGGCCTTTGGGCACCTGTGATCCCTGCTGCTCTCCATGGCTCTTTGCAGAGAATCCAGCCCAGCCAGACCCCTGCAGGAGGCTTTTTTCTAACTGTGCCACTTCAGGGCACACTGCTCTCAGGGAGTGCAGTGACCCTGGGCTCACTCCCGTTTGCTGGGTTTCAGAGCCCAGGCTCCAGCCCAAGCGGGAATGTCTGTGTGATGGGTTGGACCTCTTGGGAAGTCACCTGATGTGCTGAGATAGCACCGAGTCTACCTGTGCTGCCAACATGGGCCCCCTTTAACCTGTCTTGCTGAGCCAGGCTCTTAAAACCTCCTCTAATACACACCCAGCTGCAGATCAGCTCTGGGAAGACTCATCTCAAGGGACTTGCTCCAGCATGCATATGTCTCCCTCCCTTGGAGTGGAGACCCAAAGATATATTATATTCGCCTCTTCCCTCAATGTGGAAGAGGGTATGCACAATTTCTCGCCCCCTCAATTAGAAATCACATAACCTGGTGTTGTATTATAAACCAGAAATAAATGTATTAACTATAACAGGTGTATTTTAAGTAGTTAAGGAGGTAGCAGACAGCAAGGCAGATTACTAAGGGTATGTCTACACTGGCAGAGTTACAGCGCCGGCAGTTACAGCACCGCTCAGAGAGCACTGAAGGGAAACTGCTGTTGTGTTTTCACACTGTCAGCTGCCTACGCAATAGCGTGTTCACACTTGCGGCACTTGCAGCTGTATTCAGAGCGGTGCACACTGGGCAGCTATCCCACAGAGCATCTCTTCCTCTTCTGCCGCTAAGAGTTGTGGGAAGGCGGAGGGGGTTGCGGAGCACGCGGGATCCTCTCCCAATGCCTTGTGATGCATTGATTCGCATCCCAGGAAACCCTGTGCTTTCATCCGCATTTGGCACCATCTTTCAACAGTGTACTGTTTGCTCTGCCCCTTCGGTCTGAAGGAATGGATCCTGAACTGTTGACCAGTATGCTGCTCGCTCTTACTAACATGTCACGAATGGCAGTGGAGTTATTCCTTAAACTACAAAGGCAAGAAGAGTGTGACATTGATCTCGCCATGCGTAGTAGCTATCACACGAGATTGCTTGTGGCATTCACGGAGGTGCTGACCACAGTGGAATGCTGCTTTTGGGCTCAGGAAACAGGCACTGAGTGGTGGGATCACATTGTCTGGGATGAAGAGCAGTAGCTGCAGAACTTTTGGCTGAGGGAAGCCACATTCATGGGACTGTGTGATAAGCTCGCCCCAGCCCTGCGGCACAAGGACACAAGGATGAGAGCTGCCCTGCCATTAGAGAATCATAGAATCATAGAATCTCAGGGTTGGAAGGGACCTCAGGAGGTCATCTAGTCCAACCCCCTGCTCAAAGCAGGACCAACCCCAACTACATCATCCCAGCCAGGGCTTTGTCAAGCCTGACCTTAAAAACCTCTAAGGAAGGAGATTCCACCACCTCCCTAGGTAACCCATTCCAGTGATTCACCACCCTACTAGTGAAAAAGTTTTTCCTAATATCCAACCTAAACCTCCCCCTCTGCAACTTGAGACCATTACTCCTTGTTCTGTCATCTTCTACCACTGAGAACAGTCTAGATCCATCCTCTTTGGAACCCCCTTTTAGGTAGTTGAAAGCAGCTATCAAATCCCCCCTCACTCTTCTCTTCTGCAGGCTAAACAATCCCAGTTCCCTCAGCCTCTCCTCATAAATCATGTGCTCCAGCCCCCTAATCATTTTTGTTGCCCTCCGTTGGACTCTTTCCAATTTATCCACATCCTTCTTGTAGTGTGGGGCCCAAAACTGGACACAGTACTCCAAATGAGGCCTCACCAGTGCCGAATAGAGGGGAATAATCATGTCCCTCGATCTGCTGGAAATGCCCCTACTTAGACAGCCCAAAATGCCGTTAGCCTTCTTGGCAACAAGGGCACACTGTTGACTCATATTCAGCTTTTCGTCCACTGTAACCCCTGCCCTGCCATTGGAGAAGCCTGTGGTGATTTCACTGTGGAAGCTGGCTACTCCAGACTGCTACTGATCCGTCGCTAACCAGTTCAGAGTAGTAAAGTCGCCTGTTGGACTCGTGTTCACAGAAGTGTGCAGGGCCATTAAGCACATCCTGCTCCGAAAGACCATGACTCTGGGCAACGTGAGTGACATTGTGGATGGCTTTGTACAAATGGGTTTCCCTAACTGTGTAGGGCCGATAGATGGCACGCACATTCCAATTCTGGCACCAGACCACCTAGCCACTGAGTACATTACCATTAATGGGGCAAGAAACAAAGCAGATCTGCCAAAGAACCTGCGGTAGTGGATTGCCCAGTATCTCCATGAGAGTTTCCTGGAGATCTCTGAGGCAGATTCCCGTGAAGTGAGGGAGTCAATCAACATCCTGTTCCGCCGCTAAGACTAGGCATGTGGTGGTGTGCACATCATACAGACACAAGCCCACTTTCTGAAACCCTCCTGCCCCCAACAACACGCTTCAGCCATTTCCCAAAATCAAATCCACTTACCAGGGGCCTCCTCACCTGTTTGTGCTTCGCCGAGATCCAACAGCTGTGACTGGCTAGCTTTCTCCAGGGTAGAAAAGAACTCCTGGCTGCACGCATCTCTGACCTCCAAGTCATCATCTGCCTCTGGGTGCCCCTTCCCCTCCACATCCTCATCCAAGATTTCCTCCTCCTGGCTCGCTTCACTCTCGACTGGCACGCGACCCACCAAAGTATCTACAGTGGACTTCGCAGTGGAGGTGGGGTTGCCACCGAGTATCGCATCCAGCTCTTTGTATAACCGGCAGTTTGTGGGCACAGCACCAGAGCAGTGGTTTGCCTCCTGCGCCTTGTGGTAGGTGTTCCGCAGCTCTTTCACTTTGGATGGAAAGCTGGCTAGATCGTTGGGCTCAATGTGTAGTGATCAATGGCTCCAGGTCTAGTTGGCAGCCAGTATCAAGCGGAGTGCCCCAAGGGTCGATCCTGGGGTCAGTTTTCTTCAATATCTTCATTAATGATCTAGAGGATGGCGTGGACTGCACCCTCAGCAAGTTTGCAGATGACACTAAACTGGGAGGAGTGGTAGATATTCTGGAGGGTAGGGATAGGATACAGAGGGACCCAGACAAATTAGAGGATTGGGCCAAAAGAAATCTGATGAGGTTTAACAAGGACAAATGCAGAGTCCTGCACTTAGGACAGAAGAATCCCATGCACTGCTACAGACTAGGGACCGAATGGCTAGGCAGCAGTTTTGCAGAAAAGGACCTAAGGGTTACAGTGGATGAGAAGCTGGATATGAGTCAACAGTGTGCCCTTGTCAAGAAGGCTAATGGCATTTTGGGCTGTATAAGTAGGAGCATTGCCAGCAGAACGGGCGACATGTTCATTCAGCATTGATGAGACCTCATCTGGAGTACTGTGTCCAGTTTTGGGGCCCCACACTAGAAGAAAGATGTGGAAAAATTGGAAAGAGTCCAGCGGAGGGCAACAAAAATGATTAGAGGGTGGAGCACATGATTTATGAGGAGAGGCTGAGGGAACTGGGATTATTTAGTCTGCAGAAGAAAAGAATGAGGGGGGATTTGATAGCTGCTTTCAACTACCTGAAAGGGGATTCCAAAGGGGATGGATCTAGACTGTTCTCAGTGGTAGCAGATGACAGAACAAGGAGTAATGGTCTCAAGTTGCAGTGGGGGAGGTTTAGGTTGGATGTTAGGAAAAACCTTTTCATTGGGAGGGTGGTGAATCACTGGAATGGGTTACCTAGGGAGGTGGTGGAATCTCCTCCCTTAGAGGTTTTTAAGGTCAGGCTTGACAAATCCCTGGCTGGGATGATTTAGATGGTGATTAGGTCCTGCTTTGAGCAGGGGGTTGGACTAGATGACCTTCTGAGGCCCCTTCCAACCCTGATATTCTATGATTCTGTGATTCTATGACCCTGCAGTGTGTCCTGGTAATGGCCCCTTTTTGTCATGCATCACAAAATCTGTCCATATGTATCATAATTCCTGTGGCTGGAGCAGAGCTGGGACTGAATAGCCTCCTCTCCCCAAATGCTGATGAGGTCCACCAGCTTGGCATTGCTCCAAGCAGGGGATTGCTTGGTGCGTGGAGCAGGCTTGGGCACCTGGAAAGCTGCGCTGAGACTACTGCATGTGTCACCGAGCAAACAGGAAGGGGACTTTCAAAATTCCAAAGGAATTTACGGGGTGGGGATCACGGTTGGTCACCTGAGGGCAGGGCAGTAGAGTTGAAACTGATGACCAGAGAGGCAAGAACAGGCATTGTGGGACACCTCCTGGAGGCCAATTGCAGTGCTGTAATCAACCAGGGTGCCTACACTGGCACCGCGACACTGTACCCCCGGCACAGAAAGCTCTATGCCTCTCGTTGGGGTTGTTTTTTTTATAGTGGTGCAATTTTGCAGTTTCTGCCCACTAAGTGGCTTAGCAGTGTGTACACCTTGGGAGTTACAATGCAGACAGCTGCTTTACTGTGCAGAAACTTGCCAGTTTTGATGGTGCCTGAGAAAATAAAACAGAGAATGCAAACTAAGCTCAATACACTAAAGAAACTGGTTACATGGGATTTGTCACCCTAAATGTGGTTCTAATAACACTGCTCTACAGCCAAAATGCTTCTGAAATAAATGTAGTCAAACTTTACTAATTCTGGGTCACTGAGAACGAAAATGATGCTTAAAATTGTTGATTGGCTCTAGTTTTCAAGACATGCTATTGGGTCAGTATATATGACCCTTGACTTTGGAATGGCGGAGGATAAGCGAGTTATAAAGGGAAGGGATCTCAATTTAAACCAGAAATGACTAAAATACATCTTTGACTGGATCTATGAATGAATCTATGACTGGGTTTGGACAGTACTTGCTTTTTAGGCAAAACAATGAATGATGCAATCTGAAGCTGGTATTGCATCATACATGATATGAATTGCATCATGTTATTCCTAGAAGTCGTGGATGATGCAATCATAACGAAGCTTACATCACTCTGCTGAACAAATTGCCCTATATCAGCTCTAGAAATCATAGAGTGTCTGTGACGGTGTACCCCATAAAGCTTTATGGGGAGAGGCTTATAAATGTATATGTGTAACTGGACTATGTTTTATGCTACATGGGCCATGTAACATATCTCTGTGAAAGTTATGACCTACTGAATTTATTCCTCCCATTTATATGCATGTATCATTGCTGTAGTTGAAGTTATGAATATTGGTTGTATTTCTTGAGAAAGGAACGTGCAGGTTAAGTGCCCAATCAAGAAACACTTAACAGACAATAGAACTTGCCGACACCAATCCACACCAATTTGGTAACTGGATGCTACACAGGGAGAGGGAGGGGTGTTCACCCAGAGGAGAAAGTCTATTTAAACCCCTGGGAAACCCCTCCATTTTGTCTTAGCTGGCTAAAGAAAGAAGCTGTCCACCCCCCCAAGGACACCTGAAAGAGACTGAACAAAGGACAAAGACATTAGGGGGGTGAGTGATTGCTGGACCCAGGCTAGAAGGAAGATAGCCGGTTTACTGGACCTAGTGAGGTTTTTATCTGTACACAGGGTGATTAGACATAGACCTGCGTGTTTTGTTTTATTTTACTTAGTAATTCACTTTGTTCTGTCTGTCACTACTTGGAATCACTTAAATCCTATTTTCTGTACTTATTAAAATCACTTTTTACTTATTAAGTTTCCTGGAGTACGAGTTGTTACCTGGGGAAGGCAAACAGCTGTGCATATCTTTCTATCTTTGAAATAGAAGGCAAACTATTTATGAGTTTACCCTGTATAAGCTTTACACAGAGTAAAACGGATTTATTAAGGGTTTGAACCCCCTTGGAGTTGGACACCTGGGTGTCAAAAGCAAGAGCGCTTCCAGGAGCCTTACAGTGGTGAGTGGACTTGGTTCGGACCTGGGTCTGTGTTTGGAGCAGATCAGTGGAATCTGGCTCAAAACAGACAGGATTCGGGAGTCCCAAGCTGGAAAAGGCCTGGAAGCAGGGGCAGAAGTAGCCTTGGCACACCAGGTGGCAGCACCAAGCAGGTCTCTGTGACCCCAACCCGTCACAGTGTCATGCTCTCCTATTTGTCAGTGTTTGATTTTGCAAAGGGACACATTTCTGTTTAGCCAAAGTGAGCAGAGATGCCTCGTACTTGTGTGAACAGTGCAGATAACTTCTGCTATGTTTGTGGTGAAGTGACTTTTGCATCACAAAAGCGCAGTATAACCACTATGGTTAAGAAAGCCTATCACCTTTCTTTTGGCTGCAAAATTGGAGATCAGGACAAGAGGTGGGCCCCACACATATGCTGCAACACTTGTGCAACAAATCTTCGCCAGTGGTTGAACAGGAAAAGGAAATCTATGCCTTTTGCGGTGCCAATGATTTGGAGAGAGCCAACAGATCATACCAGCAATTGTTACTTCTGCATGGTGCCTCCAGTTGGGAAAGGTGTGTCAAAGAAGAAAAAGTGGACTGTGCATTATCCAAACATTCCATCGGCTATACGCCCAGTACCCCACGGAGAAGGACTGCCGGTTCCTGATGCACCAGAATCATTCTCACTTGAGTCAGACGAGGAAGAGGAAGAGGATAAAACTTTTCGTCCTCAACCATCAATGTCACAGGACCCACATTTTCTCCCATCCTCCTCCTCTGAACCACACCTCATAACACAAGGTGAACTGAATGACCTTGTCAGGGATTTGGAACTACCCAAGAGTAGGGCAGAGCTGTTGGGCTCCAGACTACAGCAGTGGAATCTCCTGGCAGGTGATGTTAGGGTTTCCATGTTCCGTGACCATCAAAAGGATCTTGTCCCATTCTTCTTCATGGAAGGTGACCTTGTAGCCTGCAACAACATCGATGGTGTGATGGCAGCCCTCAACATCGTTCACGATCCAGATGAGTGGAGACTGTTCATTGATTCATCGAAGACGAGTCTTAAAGCTGTTTTACTGCATAAGGGCAATGTTTTGCCATCAATTCCAGTTGGTCATGCAGTCCATATGAAGGAAACCTATGACAACATGAAACAACTTTTGAGGTGCATAAACTATGACCAACATCAGTGGCAGCTTTGTGGCGATTTGAAGGTTGTTGCTCTCTTGCTTGGTCTGCAGATTGGATACACAAAGTACTGCTGTTTTCTCTGCGAATGGGATAGTCGTGCAAGAGATTACCACTACATCAAGAAAGATTGGCCACTCCAACAGTCATTGGAGCCTGGGAGGAAAAGTGTTCAGCATCCACCACTTGTTGAATCAAGGAAGATTTTGTTACCACCCTTACACATCAAGCTGGGTCTGATGAAGAACTTTGTCAAGGCCATTGACAAAACACAAGAACAAATTTGTACAGACATGTGCCTAGAACCCCGACCTGGGGTATTCTATTTGCTACCCAAGATCCATAAACCTGGAAATCCTGGATGCCCCATCATCTCAGGCATTGGCGCCCTAACAGCAGGATTGTCTGGCTATGTGGACTCTCTCCTCAGGCCCTATGCTACCAGCACTCCCAGCTATCTTCGCGACACCATTGACTTCCTGAGGAAACTACAATCCATCGGTGATCTTCCAGACAACACCATCCTGGCCACTATGGACGTAGAAGCCCTCTACACTAACATTCCACACAACGATGGACTACAAGCTGTCAGGAACAGTGTCCCCGATACTTCCACGGATAACCTGGTGGCTGTACTTTGTGATTTTGTCCTCACCCACAACTATTTCACATTTGGGGACAATATATACCTTCAAGTCAGTGGCACTGCTATGGGTACCCGCATGGCACCACAATATGCCAACATTTTTATGGCTGACTTAGAACAACGCTTCCTCAGCTCTCGTCGCCTAACACCCCTACTCTACTTGTGCTACATTGATGATATCTTCATCATTTGGACCCATGGAAAAGAAGCCCTTTAGGAATTCCACCATGATTTCAACAATTTCCATCCCACCATCAACCTCAGCCTAGACCAGTCCACACAAGCGGTCCATTTCCTAGACACTACTGTGCTAATAAGCGATGGTCACATAAACACCACCCTATACCGGAAACCTACTGACCGCTATACTTACCTACATGCTTCCAGCTTCCATCCAGGACACACCACATGATCCATTGTTTACAGCCAAGCTCTAAGATACAACCGCATTTGCTCCAATCCCTCAGACAGAGACAGACACCTACAAGATCTCTATCAAGCATTCTTAAAACTACAATACCCACCTGCTGAAGTAAAAAAACAGATTGACAGAACCAAAAGAGTACCCAGGAGTCACCTACTACAGGACAGGCCCAAAAAAGAAAATAACAGAACACCACTAGCCGTCACCTTTAGCCCCCAACTAAAACCTCTCCAGCGCATCATCAAAGATCTACAACCTATCCTAAGATGGGTTGATCCCTCACTCTCACAGATGATCCCTCACTCTCACAGATCCCTCACTCTCACAGATCTTGGGGGACAGACCAATCCTCGCTTACAGACAGCCCCCCAACCTGAAGCAAATACTCACCAGCAACCACACACCATACAACAAAAACACTAACCCAGGAACCTATCCTTGCAACAAAGCCTGATTCCAACTCTGTCCACATATCGATTCAAGTGATACCATCATAGGACCTAATAACATCAGCCACGCCATCAGGGGATCATTCACCTGCACATCTACCAATGTGATATATGCCATCATGTGCCAGCAATACCCCTCTGCCATGTACATTGGCCAAACCGGACAGTCTCTATGCAAAAGAATAAACGGACATAAATCTGACATCAGGAATCATAACATTCAAAAACCAGTAGGAGAACATTTCAACCTCCCTACTCACTCAGTGACAGACTTGAGGGTAGTAATTTTGCAACAAATAAAGTCCAAAAACAGACTACAACGAGAAGCTGTTGAACTCGAATTGATATGCAAACTAGATACCATCAATTTAGGATTAAATAGAGACTGGAATGGCTTGGCCATTTCGTTAATTGAATCTATTTCCCTTAAGTTAACGATCCTCATTCACACCTGTGTGTCAACTGTACACATTGGCCATCTTGTTTATCACTTCAAAGGTTTTTCTTCCCCTGCTGTTATGGTTCTTCTCAATTAATTAGCCTCTTAAGGTTGGTTCACGCACTTCCACCTTATCATGTTTCTCTGACTGTATAAATATCTGTCTACTGTATGTTTCATTCCATGCATCCGATGAAGTGGGTTCTAACCCACGACAGCTTATGCTGAAATAAATTTGTTAGTCTCTAAGGTGCCACAAGTATTTCTTTCTTTCTTATTTTCTTCAAGCAGCTTTCAAGTATCTCTGTGGAAAATTTCCAAGGTTAAGTGAAGCTACGATAAAGGAAGGTGTCTTTGTTGGTCCTCAGATTCGTGAACTTCTTCGAGATGATGCATTTGACCATGCACTGTGCGGCAAGGGAAAAAAAGGCACGGAAAGCCTTCCAGTTAGTGGCAATACATTTTCTCGGAAACAACAAGGCAGACAACTACAGGTTGTTGGTGGAAAACCTCCTCAAGGCATACAAAAGCCTTGGTTGCAACATGTCACTAAAGATAAAATTTTTGCGACGAGCATGGCAAGCAATTTCACCAGGACATTGCAACAATGGAGAAATGCTATCAGGGCAAATGAAGCCCATCAATGCTTGCAGACTACTGCTGGACAGTGACAAGAGATGCTCCATTTAATGAATACAAGAGACAAGCCAAGAAGCGCTGAGTAGACACTGAATAGGACTAAACTATGTACATAATAGTTTTTTGCCTTTTGTTTCATAATAAATTTTATTTATACAACCCCTTTGCTGATTTTTAAAGTGTTACATAAACAGGACAGGTGAAATAGTATCATGTAAAAGCAACAAAGGGTCCTGTGGCACCTTATAGACTAACAGAGGTTATAAGGTGCCACAGGACCCTTTGTCGCTTCTACAGATCCAGACTAACACGGCTACCCCTCTGATACTTGAGTATCATGTAAAGCAACCATAAACACATGAAAAGACCTAGGTTTACAATTTATGATTAAAACTCTACTATCTACACAATATACATAGACATAAAATGCAAAAACTTAAATATCTTAGAAACAGTAGCCAATCAGTTGTTTTAATTGTCATATTTGAATTCAGCACATCAAAATACATACTAAATAGCACATTTTATCTCTGAAGCAGACGACTTCTCAAAAATTGTAGACCAGTGTAATCTTCACAGGCCAGATGCTCTTCCAGCCTGGGCCCAGTTCTTTCCTCCTGTTCAGTCTTAGTTGTTTCCAGCAGTCATCTTGGCGGGGGTAGCAGGGGAGAACTGACAACCAGGATTACTTCACTCCTCACCCTTAAATAGGATTTGCGTAAGGCGGGAGTCCTTTGTTTCCTAGTTTGACCCCCCTTCCCTTACAGTGGAAAGTAAGAAGTCCCAGGTAATGTTTTCGTATCAGGTGACAAGACCACCTGACTCTGTAGGGCCCTTGTAGTCATTCTTCACAGGCTGGCCCACAGGGTCACAGGAAGACTAAGCTCTTTTACAGTCCATTGTCCTTGTTCATGGACCATCTGCCACGTGTGGCTTTTCCATTGTTGTACCTGAAGTGTTGGCAGTGGGCATCACCCAAAGCAGCATAGTTGAAATACAGATACATAGTCAATATTTCTAATTTCAGATACAGGAATGATATATGCATACAAATAGGATAATCACATTTATTAAACCATACCCTTTCCCATATCTCACATGAGCCATCCTCCATAAAGTACATCTCAGTTATGTCCTATTCATGTCATGAGCATATTTTCATAAAGAATATGGAATGACACATCACAATCTGCACGGCTATTTTTTAGCGTTGTAGCACAAGCCCCATGAGACTCACTGGTGCAGGATTTTTTGCCATTTGCACGTGGCCTCTATCTCCCTTCTTTTGTCTAAGTCCCAGGTGAGCCTGTATCGCTGAAGGGTTTAGAAATGGGAGCTGGTTTGTAGTAGTTAAACCGAGAGGGGACGTCTCTTTCTACCAGACAGGCTCTAGCTCAGCCAGAAGTTAGCAGCTCAATGCAGGGGTCCCTGGGGGAGGCTCTCTGGCCTGGGCTGTGCAGACGCTCGGACTAGATGGTCCCATTGGTCCCTTCTGGCCTTTAAATGTACAACTATGAAAATAAACTGCCCTGGAAACCACATGAGAACAGACTAACTGGAGAGAGAGAGAATGAGGCAGGTTACCGCGCGAGGACAAAAATAACATTGTTTGAGCGGGTTCTTCGATCCCACATCACAGTGTGAAATATACCCCCACCTAGGGTGACCAGACAGCAAATGTGAAAAATCGGGACGGGGGTGGAGGGTAATAGGAGCCTATATATAAAAAAAGACCCAGAAATCGGGACTGTCCCTATAAAAACAGGTCATCTGGTCACCCTACCCCCACCCTGCTGGGCTGCTAGCTCGGGGTCAGGCCAGGAAGAGCTCACTGCTGGGTGGGGGAAGAGGTGTCTGCACAGGGAACTCTGCAGATGCTCAGGGCACTGTCGGCTCATCCTGTGGTTTCCTCCCTGCGCGGCTGCACAAGACTCTCCTCTCCCTTCCTTCTTCTCTGAGCAGCAGCCGGTCGCTCTCTAGTCCTGAGGTGTCTGACTCCATCAATATCCCCTTCAGGGCTGGGGAGACGGGTCTAATTCAGCCAGTGCTGCCTAGCCCTGGTAACTGCTCGGCCTGCACCAGCTGGACTCTGCCGGTGCAATTCCCCCAGGGCAGAGGGGCAGCACAGTCCCACGGCATCACTTATGTCCCACGTCCACCCTCTCCAAGCACACAGCAGGTGCAAAGACCTCGTCTTCCCCTGTGCCCAGGGCGGGGTCACCCCCGCGGTGAACTGCCAGCCACACTGGAGAGGGGCGATAAGGTCTGGGCTGCTGCATCTCGTGAGGCCTTTGCAGAGAGAGTCCGAGTGCAGCCTGAGCAAACCTGGGCCGTTCCCTGCTCTTCTGATCCCTCAGGGTTGCGCTGGGCAAAGGGAGGAGCCTCCCCTCAGCCTCCATCACTTAGGGCTCCCGTCGGGGGAACTTGCCCCTCTGCAGCGTGATCCCCCCTTAGAGCTAGACCTCTGGGAGCTCACACGGGGTCCCTGCTACACAGCAGCTGCTCTGTGTCTAGTGCTAGCACTGCAGTCCCACATGCTGCTTTGTAGACAGCTATCCCTGCGTCCCTTTCCATGTTGCAGGGCCGGTCATGTCCCTCGCCATCTGGGCCGCCCGCTGTGCCCTGGTCCTGCTCCTCCTGGTGTCTGTGCCCGTCATGCTGGAGAAATGGGACCTGCCCAAGCCCACGGGGCTGGAGGAGACTCTTGAGGAGACCAGCAGGGGCTGCCAAGCTCTGAGCAGGGTTTGGGGAGACACCGTTGGTCAGTGCTGAACAATAGGCCCCTGCGGTTACAGTCTTTGCCCAGGTAACTCCTGCAGCCTCCTTCAGTCCCTCCTCCCTTCCCCCATCAGGGTCACTGTCAGTCATAGGCGCCCACTTCCCCTCTTTTCCCTGGGTGCTCGACCCCCACTCTGCCCCCAGCCCCGCCCCCACTCCACCCCGTCCATGAGGCCCTGCCCTGCCCCGCCTCTTCCCACCCCTTCCCTGCCCCCATTCCAACCCCTTCCCCGAAGTCCCGGCCCCAACTCTGCCCCCCCAACCCCCGCCCCTATTCCAACTGCTTCCCCAAATCCCCGCCCCGCCCCTGCCTCTTCCTTGCCTCTTCCCCGAGCATGCCACGTTCTTCCCCCCACCCCGCAAGCATGCAAACAGCTGTTTGACTGCGGCTGGGCAGGAAACGCTGGGAGGTAGGTGAAGGATCAGGGATGTGGCGTGCTCAGGGGAGGGAGGAGGAGGTGTGGGAAGAGGGGGAGGGGAACTTGGCTGCTCAGAGCACCCACTAATTTTTCCCCATGGGTGCTCCAACACCAGAGCACCCACCGAGTTGGCGCCTATGCTGTCAGTCACTCTGCCCTGCAGCCTGCAGCCCTCTGCTCACTCCCAGCCAGGCCAGGGCCATGCTGAGCTCTGTCAGAGCTTAGCCCTGCCATGAACTGTCCCAGCCAGCTCAGCCCAGCTTCTTCCTTCTGTACAAATAATCTCATCTTCAAAGCAGCTGCAAATTTAGGGGGAAAGGATGGGCTCCTGGTTAAACTATGAGGATAGGACTTCTAGGAGACTGGGGTTCAAGGCTCAGCTCTGTCACCAATTCCTTGGGCCTGTCATTTCATTTCTTCAGACCTCAGCTCACTATCTGTGAAATGGGGATAATAATTCTGTCTTGTCTAAGGGGAGAATCTCTAAGCCTGCTACTTAAAATCTATATTTCTGTAATTAATAAATCTGTTGTATATGTTACCTAAAACTGTGGTTTTGGCAAAAACAATGAGGAGTCCTTGTGGTACCTTAGAGACTAACAAATTTATTTGGGTATAAGCTTTCATGGGCTAAAACCCACTTCATCAGATGCATGGAGTGGAAAACACAGTAGGCAGGTATAAATACACAGCACATGAAAAGATGGGAATTGCTTTACCAAGTGCGGGGTAAGTGCTCAGATTACAAAGGTTGGTGCATGTCCACTTTCCTATAAAGAAGTGGCGAACTTATTAATAGTTTACACTGTCCAACAGAACCGTGAGCAATGTAAGCTGATATATTGCTTGGGTATTGGGCTGGGAGCTGGGGGGAACTGGCTGAAGCCTCCCTACTGATGGTTCATGAGTGGCTGGGAGATCGTTCATGTAACTCCGTTGGGTGTGTCCCTGCCTGTGGATGGCTGTGTAAGTGCAGTGACTGCCAGAGGCGTGTAGCTTGACATTAGCGTCATAGAGTGAGGAACAACACAGGTTGGTGGGTTTAGAGGGCTCAGTGGTCCCACAGTCCGGTTGCACCCTCGGGGGCCTGTCACAATAAGCTAAACTGGCGAAATCCCCTGATACACTGGAATAAGAGTATCCCCACGGGGAGTTATCCCGGGATAGCTGCAGTGGGTTAGTTAGACCCGTGGTCAATTTCCACCTGCAGACCAGCCCTTAGTGTCTGCACAGCACCTAGTGCAAAGGGGCCGTGACCTTGGCTGGGGTCTGTGGAGGGGAGGGTCCTGTTATATAAATAGTAACGGAAAAAATGCTGTCAGGGCTCAGTGGACAGGTGCTGGACGAGAGGCCAAGGAATGAGGTCTCTGTTCCTGCTTCGATATTCCGTACCCGAGCTAGGTATTCTTCTGTCTCCAGTGGAGCCTGGGGATTCAGCTGTCAGACTGGGAGTGTAACCCACATGTCTAATAGGGAGAGATCTCTGTAAAAGATCTAGAGTGAACAGGGGACAGGAATAAGTTGGGTCTGGGGCATTATTGCTAGGTAGATGCACAATTAGCATCGCACACTCACCGGTTTTGAATATTGGGTGTAGCAGTTGTGGGCATGCTCAGTAGGCTCCCTGTAGCTGGACACATAAACTCCATTGAAAGCAAGTAGTCAGGGCAGCTGCTTTACAGAAAACCATGTGACCTGCATGAGCTGGGAGAAGCTCAGCTGCAGGAGCAAAAAGCAAGTTGTTTAGCTCTAAATTACTTGGCAGCAGATTAGTGCTACTGTTGATTTTCCAACAGAGACACGCGAGCAGTGTTAATTATTAAAAAAGGGGGGGAGGGGAAGGAAAACTAACTTCTTTCATTTTAAATGTATACCTTAAATGTTACTTAATTTTAGTCAAATTCTCTTAACCAGTCTGGTTCACCAACTCTCATCTTATTTAAATGTAATATTAAAGAAAAATCATCTATATTTTGCTGTTCTTAGTTTTTGTATTTTTTCACATATATGCTTAATACTAATTCATTAGTGAATTAGATAACTAAGTAATTCCACATTCCTGCAGAGGAGAAAAAGTCTGCATGAATTCCAGTTAAACATCTCTGTAAATAGGGTGACCAGATGTCCCGATTTTATAGGGACAATCCCGATTTTTGGGTCTTTTTCTTATATAGGCTCCTATTAGCCCTCCCCCCCCCCCGCCCCCCCCATACACACCCTCTGTCCCGATTTTTCACATTTGCTGTCTGGTCACCCTATCTGTAAACAAGAGAAAAAATATTTTTATGGTGTATTTCACTCAGCAAACTATATAAAGTTAATAAACAAAGACTAACTAAAACACAGGCAAAAGCAACCTAAGCTTTTAGAACTCTACTGTACTTCTCTCATTTTGTGAAAACGAACCTGTTTAAATTTATTTTTCGTTTATTTTTATTTATATTTATATGTAACTAAAATATGTAAATTATAGCCTTGTTATTTAGTAAAATTTAAGCTATTATTATTATCATTATAAATATTTATAAAATTAATTCCTAAAAAATTAAGTTAATTCCTTTAATTCTTATTAAACGTAATTGTAAAAAGGCTAACCCTATGTAATCTTTGCTGAAAACCCTCAAACACCTAAATTTTGGCTCTGCATGTTCTTTTACTCCACCTTACCTTTTGTGTCCATGTATTTCCATGCCCAGAGCTGAAGAACTCTGTGTAAACTCGTAAGCTTTTCTCTCACCAACAGAAATTCGTTCAATAAAAGGTATTACTTCACCCACCCTGCCATTTTTCCCTCCAGCTACACATTAATGCTGCCATCTACTGACCAAAGCTATAATTGCAACTGCAAATTTGTCTGTTTTTTTGGCTCTACACACCAGGGTTTCATAGAATATCAGGGTTGGAAGAGACCTTAGAAGGTCTTCTAGTCCAACCCCCTGCTCAAAGCAGGACCAATCCCCAATTTTCGCCCTAGATGGCCCCTCTCAAGGATTGAACTTACAACCCTGGGTTTAGCAGGCCAATGCTCAAACCACTGAGCTATCCCTCCCTCCATGAACATCTCCATCCGATGGAGCTGAGCTGACTGTACCAGACACTGTCTAGCAGACACCTTCCCTGCCATTAGCACCTACATAACATCCCTGTGGCCACCCACACAACGACTTCTCCTGAAATTCAGCATTAGGAAAGGGCTGGTTTCTCAACAGGAACATTTCTCTCTCCCTTTCGCTGATTCTGTTCCCCTAAGTCCCAACAACACCCTGACACCCGCCAGCCAGCAGGGAATCTCACACCAGCATCAGCTAAAAACAGAGACCAGAGAGCCAGGGCTTCAACCGTCCAGCATCAGCCAGAAATGAAACTTCAGTGTGGGTTGGGAGGCTCAGGGCACAGGGATATGGGTTTTTTTCCCTATACGGGATTCATGCTCCTTCTTGGTGGGGTGACCAAAGCAGGCAGAGTGCCTGGAATTATGACACAGGCACGAGTTCATTATCAGTAGCACAGGGGTGAGGGATAGCTCAGTGGTTTGAGCATTGGCCTGCTAAACCCAAGGTTGTGAGTTCAATCCTTTCCTTAAGGGGGCCATTTAGGGATCTGGGGCAAAAATTGGGGGTTGGTCCTGCTTTGAGCAGGGGGTTGGACTAGATGACCTTCTAAGGTCCCTTCCAACCCTGATATTCTAGGTGTTTCTTGCTGGGTGAGGGGATGGAGGCAGCTTCCCTGCTAGTGCCCATGAATCCAAACACTTTCACTTTCCCCAGGCAGGAAAGGGGGCACTCTCTCCCCTGCCTGTTCTCTCGGGGTTACTTCCTTGGTGGAGGGGGCCATCCCCTCTGGGAGCAGCAACATCCTTTAGTGGTCACCTCTGAATGTGGCCCATACACAGATCCAGCCAGCAAAGTAATTCAGGTGCAGTATTTTGGTGATTGACAGATTATCATAATTTTTTACAAGGCTTGTTTTGAAGTGGACTCCTCATTGTGTGAATCCCACAAAGCCAGACCACTATTATTTGCATTGTAGTAGTGCCTAGGACGCCAGTCATGGACCAGGACCGCATTGTATCAGGTGCTGTACAAACCGAGAACATGAAGACAGTCACCCCAATGTAGATCAGCGACCTGAGTTGAACCCTTAAGTGTCAGATACCTAGTTCAGGCCCTTGTTAGCTGAACTACATGAAGTTTCTTTTTAGACCAGCTCCTGGGGGATGGGACAAACCCTTTCTCAACAGGTCACACAGCTGTAGAACATGGTTTATTGTAGAATATGCAGAAAGGTGGCTTTTACTCTGGCTCTGGGAGAGGGGTGTGGCTTATGTTGAATAGAAATATGATAACCCAGCCTGTGTTGTCACTCTGAAAGGCGGTGTGGTGCAGTAAATGACCAGAATGGGGTTTGTCATCTTAGTGATCTGGGTCCTAGGTCTCTCTCTCTCTCTCTCTCTTTGATTAGCCATTTTTGCCACACCACATTTTTTGTCATCAAATTAAAATTCGGCAGTTTCAGATTTGCACACCAATTTAACGTTGCCTTTTAAAGTGCTTTTTATATGCCATGCATTGACCTAAAATTGTTATTCTTTGAATTCCTGTTATACAAAAAATGATATATACAAATGTGGACCATATCTGAGATTGAATCTTTCTGCTAGAGTAGTGTGACGTTATCTGATTAGAGTATAACCATGCAAATCATTGTTTCTACCATTGTTATATAATTGCAACGAATCTTATACAAAATGTGACCTATGACCAGAAGGGGTTAAGCATTCTGCAGGCTAAATGACTCAGAGTAGGGAGATGTTAAAAAAGTATGTGAATGGTAATTAGGGCCAATCCATGGTAGATAGGCTAGAACTTTGAAGTCCAAACCTGTATTGTTAGAGAATTGGAGGTGATACTAATTTTATGTGTGTAAACAGACAGTTCCTGTCTGTCACTATAGCTATTTATTCAGAAATCAAAAGGAAATATTAACATTTTTAAATGAACTGTAAACACAGTAATATCACTGAATTCATCTCTCTTTGAAATGTATAGCAAATCCCCTGAGAATGGTGAAAAAGGGGCAATTGCCTTATGTTAATCCATATAGCTAATTAATTACCGGTGATACTTAGGAAATAAGTCTATTTCAAAGTATCCATGATTACCTATTGTTCGCGTAAGGACTCCGAGCTGGCAAGAAAGACCTGGAATTGTATAAGAATGTCTGGGGTCCTGATCCAGTCATCTCAGATCTACTTGATGCTTCATGCAGGGGAAGCTTAAACCACACGGCTGAGATCTCCAGTCCTAACCTGGATTCACCCTGAATATGAACATTGGACTATAACCTATGAACTAATTCGGAAAGAATTCTTTGCAGCTACAATGCTCACCATCTCTGCTATGAATCTGAATCTCAAGAACTGTACTTACGTCTGTATGAATACTGATATTTTAACTAATACTCTCTCTCTCTTTTCTTTTTAATAAATTTTAGTTTAGTTAAGAAGAATTGGCTGTAAGCGTGTATTTGGATAAGATCTGGAATATTCATTAACCTGGGAGGTAATGTGTCCAATCCTTTCGGATTGGTAGAACGTTTTATATGATGAATAAGATTTGTCAATAGCCCTCATCATATTTGACTTGGGTGTCTGGGTGGAGGCCTAAGGATGGGTTATTTTAAGGGGACTGTGTTACTGGCTTCTGGGTAACCAGGGAGGTATTATAGAAGCTGTTTTGTGCTGGCTGGGTAAATCTAAGTAATGGAATATCCACCAGCTTTGGGGATTGTCTGCCCCAGCATCACCCCTGAAGGTGTCAGTTCCATTCACTGACAAAACATGAGATGCCCCATTGCAGAGAGTGGGAAGAAGGATCTTGGGGCTAACGCCCAGAGCTTGGTGGATTATTGGGTTCTATGCCCAGCTGTGTCACTGACTAACCATGTGTCATAACAATACAGCTAAGGGTGGCCTAGAATTCCTCCTTACCTCTAAGGGGTTAAGAAGCTCAAATAACCTGGCTGGCACCTAACCAAAAGGGCCAATGAGGAAAGAAGATACTTTCAAATCTGGGGTGGGGGGAAGGGTTTGATTGGGCTCTTTGTTTGTGTGTGTTCTCTCTTGGGATTGAGAGGGGCCAGACAGAAATCCATCTTATCCTATCAACTATCCTAAAGTGAGTCTCAATATTGCAAAAATAGTAAATAATAGCAAGGAAATGCGTTAGATTATCTTTTGTTTTTACTTGTGAATTTTCTCTGTCCTAAGAGGGAGGTTTATTCCTGTTTTCTGTAACTTTAAAGTTTTGTCTAGAGGGGAATCCTCTGTGTTTTGAATCTGATTACCCTGTACAGTTATTTTCCATCCTGATTTTACAGAGATGATTTTTATCTTTTTCTTTTTAATAAAATCCTTCTTTGAAGAACCTGACTGATTTTTCCATTGTCCTAAGACCCAGGGATTTGGGTCTTTGATCACTTTGTAACCAATTGGTTAGGATATTATTCTCAAGCCTCCCCAGGAAAGGGGGTGTAAAGGCTTGGGGGGATATTTTGGGGGAAGAGGAACTCCAAGTGGTCCTTTCCCTTGTTCTTTGTTAAATCACTTGGTGGTGGCAGCGTACCGTTCAAGGACAAAGGATTTGTGCCTTCGGGGAGTTTTAACCTAAGCTGGTAAAAGTAAGCTTAGGGGGTTTTCATGTGAGTCCCCACATCTGTACCCTAGAGTTCAAAGTGGGGAGAGAACCCTGACACCATGTGAGCTTTGGTAAGTCCCCTCCTGGCTGGGAGCCTCAGTTTCCCCCTCTAAAGCCAGGGCAAGTAACATTTGTATGCTTCATATGGGTGTTAACAATCAGTGCAAATCTTAAAGCAGACATGGAAATGACAACAAGCTAGTGTGTGCACAGATCCAGTGTCTGACCCTACAATAACAAAGCAGCATGTGCAGCCCCAGCACCTAAAAGACAACCACAAACGAGACAAGTAAATGTACAGAAGTGCAAAAAAAAATTTAAACCAGTGCCGACATTGCCAAACACACACAGAGTAAAACCCAAGAGAGAAATTATTTAAAAATCCTGTGTGCTCACTTCACTGTCTCTGCTCCTGCTCGCTGCATCCTCCAGGGTCTGGACCGCCACCCTCTGGTGTTCCCTGACATCTTGGGTTCAAGAGTTTTGGTGTCTGCTCCAGGGCACAGATACAGGGATAGGGTGCAGCCTCCTTTCCTCCAGCAGCACATTCAGAGTGTGTCTGCTACTGTGATTGCCCCTACTCACCTCAGTCACATGTCATGCGGGGGTCCTGACATGAGGGGGACCCTGGCTATGGGTGGCTTCAGCTGCTCACGCACTCTGCTCTAGGATAAATAGGGGGCTCTTTACGGGGGATGGCCCCAATGCCACAGATTTGCCCTTATCCCAGGCGCTACACATGTGTTCAAATTCCCCTTTGGTTGTTGGTCATCCCTTCTTCTTTTGGTAGAGGCAGCCACTGGCTCACTCTTCCATGCCTCTTCACCCAGCTAAGCCTTACAGTTGTCAAAAAGCTCCCCACAAATTGAACGTCACAGCACTTCCTACACCAGGTAGGACTTAAACCCACTTTACAAGAAGACATTTTTTTCATGATCCCTCTACACGACTAGTCTGCTTGCAGGCATCTCCTGCTATGTCTTCTCTACCCTGACTTAGGTGCCTGACCTTGGCTGACCAAGGCACAGCTGGTAGCAAAGAGGCCCTTTTGAATGATAAAGTAATTGAGTAGCTAAGGCACTGGATTGCTAATCCATTGTGCTCTGTCTGCCTGGGTTCAAAGGGTATCAAGAGCAATTAGCCAACGTGCTTGTTTTGGTTTTTTCCTGCACCTCCAGAGGCCTGGAGGAGGGAAATCATAGCACCTATATTTTAAAAAGGAAATGGGAACCAGGGAGTTTAGACAAGTCAATCTAACTTCCATACTTGGGAATATACTGGAACAAATTATGAAACAATCAGGTGGTAAGCACCTGGAGGATAACAGGGTTATAAGGAATAGCTAGCATGGATTTTTCAAGAACAAATCATGACAAACCAACCTAACTTCCTTCTCTGACAGCGTTACTGGCCTAGTGGATGTGGGGAAGCAATAGAAAGGATATACCTTGATTTTAGCAAGACTTCTGAATCAATCTCACATGACATTTTTAGAAGCAAACTAGGGAAATGTGATGAAGATGAAATTACTACCAAGTGGGTGCCCAGCCAGTTCAAAGACCATGCTCAAAGCGTAGTTCACTTTCAAACTGGGAGGGTGTATCTAATGGGATCCCACAGTTCAGTCCTGGGTCTGGTACTATTCAATATTTTCATTAGTGACTTGAATAAGGGCTGCAAGCTCTTTGGAGGACAGGACTAGAATTTAAAATGACCTTGACAAATTCGAGAATTGGTCTGAAATCAAAGAGATGAAATTAAATAAAGACAAGTGCAAAGTATGTCACTTAGGAAGAAAAAATCAAATGGACAACTCCAGAGAAAGCTCCCCATGTCCTTGCTGTACAGCCCCTACAGTTGCCTCTGATTTTGGGAGATTCTGTGATGTGGCTGCGCACTGACGAGTCCTGCATTTGAGCAAGTGGAGCATTAATGACATCTGTCTCGCTGCAGAGCAATGGTCGCGTATGTCGGTGTCTCTTCTCTCTGGGGCGTTGGATGCTTTAAGATAAAATCACAGTAATGTTACATTTCTGCTAAGCCGGCCGAAAGCCAGAGAAATGAAGCCAGAACATGTCTATCTGATAGCACTGCTGTATCTACATGAGGAGCAGTTCTAATGGGCATCTAGGCTGATAAAAACCAATGGCTCTACTTCCTATTTAATGCCCCCTCCACAGTCTTGGTCTGGCCCTTTTCTGCCCACCCAGTTAGGGCAGTTGGACTTTTCCCTGACACCTGCCAGCTAGGCAGAGGACCCCTTCTCCCTTTCTCCATGCCAGCTGACACTCTGGAAGTAGTGCTGGGTTCTCCCTGTGATGGGGTGTTATTACCTGAAATAAGGATTCTTCTGTGTACTGATGTTATTAATGGTGATATTTATAATGGTTCTATGAACCAGTTTAGTATACTATTCTTCTCCTGGAGATTGGCTGTCTCCCAATAAGTGTGTCATTAATCTATGACAATGCAGCACATTGTTAAATTGTTGGCTGTGATAAGCACCTTCCATTCAGGTTAAATAGGGGAACCATTAAATGCCCTTTCCTTTAGTTCCAGCTGAAGCAATAGGAAACCACCCCACAAGGACAAGACCACATGCAAGGCTGGGAGCAGAATGGCCATGTTGTCCAACGGGGTTCCTCGTGGGCTGATAAATGCAGGAGCTTTTGGGCAGAGTGCTGGCTGAAAAGAGGCTTGTTGTTTGGCTCCTGTTGTGTCCAGGGAAACAGCACTCTGTCGAGTCTTTGTAAATACGTGGGGTTGAATCAACCAATATACCTAACTCTGTCATCACTTTCTCCTCTCAACAGAACAATCCAAAAGACTCCAAATATTGGCCAGTTGTATAGGTCAAAAGGGGGACCAATATATAAAATTTTGATAGGGTTCAAGCAACTTCTGAATTCACATGAGTCATAAATATCTCTGTAAGTACTACCCTGTCCTAGAGCCATTTACTAAAAGTCCTAAGAGATAAATCAGTGTTTGTTAGTATAAGAGCAGCCAGCATAATACTAGGAAAACTCTCCGCATTATGTTGTTTGCCCCAAGCTCCCAAGATGGGAGGTGAACTCCTGCAGATGCACACCTGAACTCGGGGTCTTCGCTGACCAAGGACAAGAACTGTGAGTGGAGTGTGGTGGAGGGAGAAGGGGGGGCATGTTAAAGGAACTTTTGGTTGTTGGACTCAAGAACCAGAGGCAAAAGGTCACTGCCCAGCATACTCTGGGTGGGTGTCTGGCTCATGATTTTGTTTATGAATCCTGCTTGCAGTGTTTTCCCAAGTTAATGTCGGGTGACTTCCTCCTGTATTAAAAGTTTCTTTTCTACACACAGACTCTGTGCTTACAAGAGGGGAAGTTTTGCCTCTCAGAGGCGCGCATGGGTGGTGTGTAATTTTCCCACGTAACTAGGTGGAGGCTCAAGCTGGTTCTCTGTTGTCTTGTTGAAAAGGAACCCCTAGATATTGAACCTGGCCCTGGTTGCTGCTGACTCCACCTGACAGAAGGGTTACACCAATACCAGTTGGAGTATTGATAAATAATTATCACAAGGAAGCAATTGTGGGAAGGAAGCTATATGTGAGCAGTTTTCCCGGCCACTAACATGGTACCCAGGGGTGTGTGCACCACCGCACAGCCGCTGCTAGCAGTGTGAGCCTGTGCATGCCCCTCTGACACCTACATCAAATGCAAACCCCATGGGGGAAATCCTACCCTCACTGAAATAAATGGGAAACTCCTAGGATTTCATCCCTTACGGGTCTTCCTTCCCCTTTGGGAGGCCCGTGGTCGGGAGGGTGACCAGAGAGTGTTGCTGGGGCTTCACAATTAGGATCCATCTCATTGGAACCGATTCCCACGTGGTTAACATTTTGGAGGAACGTCCAATTCCCAGAGAATTTGGGAACTTTGAAATATTGAACATCTCTGCCTTGGTTGTTTGTCTGACTGCAGAGGCTGGCAGGGAAAGCCCCTCTGGAGCTGGATAGATTTTCAGGCTGTGGAGGATTCTCCCCTATCGCAGTGGTGTGGAGTTTGGGAAGGATGCTTTCCTCTCGCATGAATGCATGTCTGTTGGGGGCAGGGCCTGACTAGCCGGGCTAACAGCAGATGTAGGAGGCAGCTACCTGCTCCTGGGACCTGGGTGGTGATGATCTGTGCCTTCAGAAGAAAGACCAGGGTAACAGACACAAACTGAACCCGAGGAATCCTGAGTAAATCCATGTTCCAAACCCAAAGGTCTCTGCTGAGCCGCAACAGGAAAATGAATCGCTCTTTTCTATCACATCACTTTGTCGTTAATAAAAGCTGCAACTCACCCTGGAGCTTCCTACCCAATTCACGGCGGCATCTGGGGAGAGAATGACAGTTACACATTGTCACTGGGGTGTAAATGCCCTTAAGGGAAGGCACTTCGCTGAGCACGAATTATAACCCCCCAGCTCCCACCTCTCCCCCAGCCAGGGCAGGGCTCCCCCGTGGGCAGCACTGAGCACAATGGAGCCTGATCCTGAGTGGGGTTGCTAGGGGATACAGAAGCAGAAGATTTTAATATGGCTGTTGAAGATGGTCACTGGAAACTGTCTGTCTGGGTTTTCAACAGAGCTATTTTGTCACAGAGTCATCTTTTGGTAGAAAATGTCAACATTTTCTCAAAAAATGAATACCCCAAACTGAAATATTTTGACCCACCCCAGAAATATTGTGATTAAAAATACAACCATGGTGCCACATGGGACTCGTAGTTCAATGGCCTTGTGCAGCAGAGGTGACACGTAGGGTGGGCATATAGGGTCAAGTGCCCCCACCCAGATTGGCCTGCCGGGGGGAGGGACAGGGGCTCTGTCCTTCTCCCGCTGTGCCTGCCACCCGTCACGCTCACCTCTGTCCCTGGCAGCTGGGCCTGGGCTGGAAGGGGGAAGGGGTAGGACCAACCACTTCTCATGACTGGCCGCTGCCAGTCACTGCTCTGTGCAGCATGATGGCTGCCTTCAAGAGCCTCGCTGGGCAGATGGTGGCAGTGGGCCACCCGCTCTCCCCCACGCCTGGGCCCAGCTCCCAGTGGTCGGGGCCGAGTGATCCCTTCTCCCTCCCAGCCAGACTCTGTTTCTGGATTGCTCGGCCCCAATCCCTGGCAGCTGGGCCCGGGTGGGGGGTGGCCCAGCTTTCCCAGCCAGACTCTGTCAGGCAGCTGCTGCATTGCAAAGAGTCAGCGACATGGAGTGGCCAGCTTGAGCAGCACAAGAAGTGGCTCCCTCCCGCTCCCCACCTGGGCCCGGCTGCCAGGGAGACCAGCCAAACTTGCCAGGGAGGAGGCTCAGCAGGAGAAAGACAGAGCCCGTGGGTAACGTGAGGAAGGGAGAGCACGGCAGCCCCGGGCTGGGAATGGGGCAGGAAAGTCGCTGGGCAAAGGAGACACGTGGGGGGGCGGTCACATGTCCTCCCCCCGCCAGCATGGGGAGGCAGGAG
Source organism: Chelydra serpentina (assembly GCA_037349315.1). NCBI lineage: Eukaryota > Metazoa > Chordata > Testudines > Chelydridae > Chelydra > Chelydra serpentina. The sequence goes on along the minus strand of JBAIAC010000046.1, from coordinate 863,867 downwards.
TTGTCTGTGCTGATGCTGATATTCTCCTCTACACGCAGGGCTGGGTGGCTGGATTTCATCTCCCATGATGCACCATAGCCAGAGACTCCCATGATGTACTGCCTTCTGTCACCAAGAGGGGAGAACGTGGTGCATCCCAGGAGAGCCAGAGAGCCCAAACTCAAAGAGGAGACCAAGAGCAGGAGGCCCCTGAACTACAGCTCCCACGGGGCCTCTTGCACCAACTTGAATCAAAATATTTTCTTTTTCAGTTGAAATATTTCAATTTTTGATGTTTCACTGAAAAGTTGAAATTTCCCACGAAATGTTTTGGAAAAAACTAAAGAAAAATCATTTTTATCTAAATGTTCCACAGGAAAAAAACAACCCCAATTTCCAACCAGGTTGAGGATTTAGTGATCCACTGTGTTAATTTATAAATAAGTGGAACAGAGCCCACAGGTTGTGCGTGACTGTGCTTCCCAGGGGGCTAAATCTCCCTCTGGGATGTGACACTCATCAGGGCTTCCAAACACCTTGCACATTTAGGGATTTTTTGAAACAAGAGTTTTCACTATTTATAATTCCAACATCACACCCTGAGATAGGAATATGTATGTATGTATCCCCATGTATGTATCTCGGGCTTGAGTCTCACAATACAGCCAACAGATGGGCACTAATTGCCAGACAAGGCACAGTCTGTTGGGACTTATTGCTGTGTTACATCCTCGGGCAGGAAGGATGGATCAGCACTGGGCAGACACAGCTCCCAGTGAAGGGGGTGGAACACTTTCCAATGGGAGCTTTCCCCAGGATGTGTCCTTTCCATGAAGGAAGGGAAGTGATAACACTTTGTCTCAGTCCCCTAAGCCATGACAATGCAGGACTGGGGATTACATGCAAAGGGTGGGACAAAGGAACCTCAGGGACTCAGATGCATGAGCCCTGGGAGCCCAAGAACTCTTTGTCCTCATCCACTTTGATCACAGGCAGTTTGTTGTTGTAACTCTTGTCCAGACAGTCTGATCTGGGATCTGTCCATCCCCCACCAATTAACACATTTACCCCCAACCCTGACCTTTCTCCCTCTTGTATGTGTGACCCCAGTAACCCCAATACTCTCCAAAAGCTCTTACATTCAATTTGATCTTCAGGAGTGTTGCTGGTGTCATGCTGGACTTGTTCCCTGTGGGGAGTAATAAGCACACAGGATATCAGTGATGCCAGGTGTTTTCTCTCTGTTTTCAGAGATCCGGCTAGGACCGTACATCTCCATTCCGCTCACTCTCAGTTTCTTTGTATATTTTTCACACGATTAAAACTGGATTTTTGGCCCATGTCTGCTCACAATGTGTCAATGCTGGAAATCTGAACATTCATCATTAAGGCTCAACTGTAAAGACTTTGCACCGCGTGGAAATTCAACTTCACGTGCCCAGCCTCTTTACTTCTTGCTCTGTCTGCTAACCAGCTCCCACGTCCCAGGAGGGCAGGGTAGGGGTGTTTGGGGGCAGAGGCTGGTCATATGGCAGGAGGAGGGAGGGCAGGAATTTTTGGAGAGGGGCAGCTGCTCAGAGATGTACAGATGGGAGGGGTGCGGGAGGCAAGCAGGGAACATGCACAGCTGAGTGTCCGGGAGGGGGTCCCTGTAATGAAGCTCTGTGTGCCGCGTCCTTCCTGTCCCTGCCCCCACTAGATTTATTGGCAGAGTCGCTGCATTGGGAACCCAGGCTGGGCTGGACACTGGCAGAGCCTAGAAACTGCCTCTAGCCTCCCCACATGCCTTTCCCTCTCTGTGTCCAGCTGATCACCCCATGGACTCCCTGGCTGCTCCCCCAATCATGCCCATCTGGGCTGGAGCCGTGTAGAGTCCCTCTCGGGGCAATGTGCAGTTGATGAAGAGTCAGGGGGAGCCCTGAGTGGCAGGATCTGGCTGCAGAGCAATGGGGAGTGACCCTTAGACATGATCTGAGGGATCCCTGCAGGGTCTCTGTGTGTGGAGGGAGGGGAGGGGTGCCACATAACCCCCTGACAAGGTGGTGGGCAGACAGTGAGCCAGCAGCACTTAGAAGCTCCCTGGGAGCCCCAATGAGCTGGTCCCCTGGTCAGTGCTGCAGAGGTGACCAGCTCAGAGCCCGTTCGGTGCACTCTGAATCCCCACGGGCCTCCATGCTGCCAGGCTCTCCCCACAGGCAGGGGAGTGCTATGGCCGCCCCATGCACAGACCTGCACCGAAATCATGGATGTTCTGAAGGAACCTGCTATGCGTGTTTTGGGGCGCGTCTGTGTGTGGATGCGCCGAGCCTGGCACTAAATGAGCTGCAGCTGATGGAGCTAATGTTGGGTGTTACCCACTGCAGTTGGATGGACTGGGGACCCTTGGTTCCCAGCCAGGCCTGGCCACTCCCAGCCCTGCCCCAGAAGAACAGACCCGGTGGGACGTTATTGACATGAACTGTGACCGTATAGATCATAGTGGCAACCAAGGTCCTATAGTTGCACCAAAATTGTACAAAGGAGGTCAAGTAAGGTGTCTAGAGAAAGGTTGTAATTTGCTGGTTATGATTACGCTGTCTGTATGTGTGTATCATTTTTGTATTTGAATTTATGAATATTGGCTGTGTACTTGTATGTCAATGTGTTTGATTTTAAGTAGCCTCAGTGAAGCATTTGGTCAGCTTCTTGAGAAAGGCCTATTCTTAGTAAGTGCCCAACCAAGAAACACTTAACTGACAATGCACTTTGGGAGGCCAATCCACATCTGAGCTTTCCTGGGAATGTTCAAACTAACATGTAAACAATGGCGCTGGCCTGCAAAAAGCTGAATCATTCATGGACATATGACTTGCCTAGGTGGCTACAAACTCCATCTTGTTGCTGTGATTTTGCACAGAACAACAAAGGGATTTCCAGCCACAAAAGAGAGAATATAAAAGGCCCTGGAAACCTCTCCATTTTGTCTTCAGCTGGCTCAAGAGATGGACTCTCGACCACAAAGAGAATGCCTGAAACAAACTAGAACAAAGGACTGTAACTACAGGGGTGAGTGATTGCTGGACCCAGGACATAAACCACAATGTTGGTCTGAAAAGGATTGAACTCACACTAGGAAGGAGTCTGGTCTGTGAAATAATCTTATTGGGAGATCTCTGAGGGTGAGATTTACCTTTATTCAGTTTCCTACTGTATTAGGCTTAGACTTACTTGGTAACTTACTTTGTTCTGTCTGTTATTACTTGGAACCACTTAAAGACATTGGATTCTTTGATTCTTTGACCATGGGATGGTGTTCCAAGAAGGAGGAGTGCTAGGCAGAGACGGGCTCCACCTAACGAAGAGAGGGAAGACCTTCTTCGCAAGCAGGCTGGCTAACCTAGTGAGGACGGCTTTAAACTAGGTACACTGGGGGAAGGAGACCAAAGCCCCGAGGTAAGTGGGGAAGTGGGATACCGGGAGGAAGCACAAGTAGGTGAGTGCAAGAGGGGAGGGCTCCTGCCCCATACTGGGACAGCAGGACAAGCGGTGAGTTATCTTAAATGCCTATACACAAATGCAAGAAGTCTGGGAAACAAGCAGGGAGAACTGGAAGTCCTGGCATAGTTAAGGAATTGTGATGTGATTGGAATAACAGAGACTTGGTGGGATAACTCACATGATTGGAGTACTGTCATGGATGGATATAAACTGTTCAGGAAGGATAGGCAGGGCAGAAAAGGTGGGGGAGTTGCGTTGTATGTAAGAGAGCAGTACGACTGTTCAGAGCTTCAGCATGAAACTGCAGAAAAACGTGAGAGTCTCTGGATTAAATTGAGAAGTGTGAGCAACAAGGGTAATGTCGTGGTGGGAGTCAGCTACAGACCACCAGACCAGGGGGATGAGGTGGACGAGGCTTTCTTCCAGCAACTAACAGAAGTTACTAGATCACAGGCCCTGGTTCTCATGGGTGACTTTAATCACCCCGATATCTGCTGGGAGAGCAATACAGCGGTCCACAGACAATCCAGGAAGTTTTTGGAAAATGTAGGGGACAATTTCCTGGTGCAAGTGCTGGAGGAACCAACTAGGGGAAAAGCTCTTCTTGACCTGCTGCTCACAAACAGGGAAGAAATATTAGGGGAAACAAAAGTGGATGGGAACCTGGGAGGCAGTGACCATGAGATGGTCGAGTTCAGGATCCTGACACAAGGAAGAAAGCGGAGCAGCAGAATACAGATCCTGGACTTCAGAAAAGCAGAGTTTGACTCCCTCAGGGAACTGATGGGCAAGGTCCCCTGGGAGAAAAACATGAGGGGGAAAGGAGTCTAGGAGAACTGGTGGTATTTTAAAGAATCCTTATTGAGGTTGCAGGAACAAACCATCCCGATGTGTAGAAAGAATAGTAAATATGGCAGGCAACCAGCTTGGCTTAACAGTGAAATCCTTGCTGATCTTAAACACAGAAAAGCAGCTTACAAGAAGTGGAAGCTTGGACAAATGAACAGGGAGGAGTATAAAAATATTGCTCAGACATGCAGGAGTGAAATCAGGAATGCCAAATCACACTTGGTGTTGCAGCTAGCAAGAGATGTTAAGAATAACAAGAAGGGCTTCTTCAGGTATGTTAGCAACAAGAAAAAAGTCAAGGAAAGTGTGGGCCTCTTACTGAATGAGGGAGGCAACCTAGTGACAGAGGATGTGGAAAAAGCTAATGTACTCAATGTTTTTTTTTGTCTCTGTCTTCACGTACAAGGTCAGCACCCAGACCACTGCACTGCACAGGACAGTATGGGAAGGAGGTGACCAGCCCCTTGTGGAGAAAGAAGTGGTTCAGGACAATTTAGAAAAGCTGGACGACCACAAGTCCATGGGGCCAGATACACTGCATCTGAGGGTACTAAAGGAGTTGGCGGATGTAATTACAGGCCGATTGGCCATTATCTTTGAAAACTCATGGTGATCATGGGAGGTCCCGGATGACTGGAAAAAGACTAATGTAATGACCATCTTTTAAAAAGGGAAGAAGGAGGAACTGGGGAACTACAGGCCAGTCAGCCTCACCTCAGTCCCTGGAAAAGTCATGGAGCAGGTCCTAAGGAATCAATCCTGAAGCAGTTAAAGGAGAGGAAAGTGATCAGGAAGAGATAACTGATGCTGTGGATGAGGGGAAAGCAGTGGACATGTTATTTCATGAATTTAGCAAAGCTTTTGATACAGTCTCCCACAGTATTCTTGCCAGCAAGTTAAAGAAGTATAGGCTCAATGAATGGACTATTAGGTAGATAGAAAGCTGGCTAGATTGTCGGGGTTAAAGGGTAGTGATCAATGGCTCCATGTCTAGTTGGCAGCCTGTATCAAGCGGAGTGCCCCAAGGGTTGATCCTGCGGCCAGCTTTGCTCAATACCTTCATTAATGATCTGGATGATGGCGTGGACTGAACCCTCATCAAGTTTGCAGATGACACTAAACTGGGAGGAGTGGTAGATTCACTGGAGGGCAGGGATAGGATACAGAGGGACCTAGACAAATTAGAGGATTGGGCCAAAAGAAATCTGATGAGGTTCAACAAGGACAAGTGCAGAGTCCTGCACTTAGCACTGAAGAATCCCATGAACTGCTACAGACTAGGCACCAAATGCCTAGGCAGCAGTTTTGCAGAAAAGGACCTGGAGGTTACAGTGGATGAGAAGCTGGATATGAGTCAACAGTGTGCCCTTGTTGCCAAGAAGGCTAACAGCATTTTGGGTTGCATAAGTAGGGGCATTGCCAGCAGATCGAGGGACGTGATCATTCCCCTCTATTCGGTGAGGCCTCATCTGGAGTACTGTGTCCAGTTTTGGGCCCCACACTACAAGAGGGATGTGGGAAAATTGGAAAGAGTCCAGAGGAGGGCAACAAAAATTATTAGGGGGCTGGAGCACATGACTTATGAGGAGAGGCTGAGGGAACTGGGATTATTTAGTCAGCATAAGAGAAGAATGAGGGGGGATTTGATAGCTGCTTTCAACTACCTGAAAGGGGGTTCCAAAGAGGATGGATCTAGACTGTTCTCAGAGGTAGCAGATGACAGAACAAGGAGTAATGGTCTCAAGTTGCAGAGGGGGAGGTTTAGGTTGGATATCAGGAAAAACTTTTTCACTAGGAGGGTGGTGAAGCACTGGAATGGGTTACCTAGGGAGGTGGTGGAATCTCCTTCCTTAGACGTTTTTAAGGTCTGGCTTGACAAAGCCCTGGCTGGAATGACTTAGTTGGGGTTTGGTCCTGCTTTGAGCAGGGGGTTAGACTAAATGACCTCCTGAAGTCCCTTCCATCCCTGATATTCTATGATTATATGATTCTATGAAATCCTACTTGTTATACTTAATACAATCACTTTTGTTTATTAATACACCAGAGCAACTAATTAATACCTGGGGGAGCAAACAGCTCTGCATATCTCTCTGTCAGTGTTATGGAGGTCAAACAATTTATGAGTTTGCCCTGTATAAGCTTTATACAGAGTAGAATGGATTTATTTGGGCTTTGGATCCCATTGGGAGCTGGGTGTCTGGGTGCTGGAGACAGGAGTACTTGCTAAGCTGTTTTCAGTTAAGTCTGCAGCTTTGGGGCCGTGGTTCAGACCCTGAGTCTGTGTTGCAGCAGGCTAGCATGTTTGGCTCAACAAGGCAGGGTTCTGGAGTCCCAAGCTGGCAGGAAAAGTAGTCTCAGCACATCAATTGACAGTCCCCAGGAGGTCTCTGTGACCAAGACTGTCACATCCAGTTCTAGGGAACTGGCTGTGTTGGTCAGTGCTGCTTTGTGGGTGACCAGTCCTGACACCCCAATTGTAAAACAGGGTCACTTTCATTCTTTCACACATGGGGCAACTTTCACACACGCTCACTCTGCCGCCGGTGTATTCAATGGGAATACGTAGCTGGCAAAGCCTTTCCTTAAACTGTCTCATAACCCCAGATCCCATCCTGACCAGGGAGTTCATCCTGCCCTGGCCTCTTCAAAAATTCCTCCAGAACAAACAGACTGAAACCACCCCCTCCCCCATCGCAGGAGAGCTGAGCGCAGCCTAGATGCTGGAGTGACACCAGCCCTTCCGTGAGGCAGGGAGAACAGACCCAGAAAGAAAATAAGATGGGAGATGAAATAATCTCCTCCTACCTTTGATCCCGCAGTAGAGACGCAACTGGAAGCAGTGAGACAATGTGATCAGAGACGTGGACACATTTCCTCATGGACAGAGAGAGAGAGAGAGACAGAAACTAAACGACACAGCCCCAATTCGTCATCACATTGTCGCTGAGCCCCATCCCCATGGCCCAGCCCAGCGCTCTCCTCCACCAGCCCCACTGACTGCCCCTGGGAGCACTGTCCCCAAGTCTCACAATTTTAGTTCTGGTCTCATGGCATTTGATGTTCTACATAAAGCCCCAGGTCTGAGAGTCAGGGAAGTTAGTGAGAAACTCAGCTTTAATTTAAAAAAAAGAAATTTATAACCCTCGTGTTTGGGGAGAAAAGCCTGAAAATGTGACTCGAGACACCCCCTCTAAGATCAAATCCCCCAGGCAAATACAGAGACCCCACACTGGTGACTGGTTGGAAATCCCATGAGTTTTAAGCCAATCTCGAGATAGTTGGGCTGACTCGAGTGCTGTGAAAGCTTGGGGCTGGGGGCGCCGTGTGAGGAAAGGTTGGCAGGGCAGAGCTGTGTCCAGAGCTCTATTTCCAGAGTTGCTCGGCCCTGATTCAGGAAAGCACTTACACACGGGCACAGGCGTAAGGATCCTTCCTGACTAGGGGATGCCTTCCTGAACTGCAGCCTTAGGTACCTGCGGGTCGATATTCCATCCGGACACATGTCCCTGGCTGAGTCCTAGATTGTGACCATCTGTGGGACAGGGACTTTCCCCTTCGTTACTGATCCATGCAGTGCTGGCTGCAGTATGGTCTGATCCCTGATTGGGGCTCCAAGGCACCACAGAAATATTCCTAATAAATAATGTACAGCACCTAGCACAGAGGGATTTTGATCCCAGACTGGGGCTCCAGGGTGCTACTGTAATGCTACTCTCTCCCCACATCCCAGACACACTGGGGACAGGGTATCTATGGGGTTGTCTCTGCCATGTCTGTCTGTACATCTGATAACACTGCTTGGCCTCACTGTCACACCCACCTTTCTTTCCCAGCAGATAAAGCACCACAGCCAGAACCAGGATGGCAGGGATTGTAATTCCCAACAGGAGCTTTAGACCCGGCCCTAGGAAAGAACCTCGATGTGAATGCTCTCTCCCAGCAGCCACCGGCAAGTCCCCACTGGCAGGAGCTGGCTGAGTCCTGTGATAAGTGACCCCTGATGTCCCCATGCGGGATCGGAGGATCAAGGAACAACCCGGGTTTACTCAGGCTGCACTGGGAGTCAGTGCAAAGGCTTCACAAGAGCCGGAGACAGACGCAGCAGCCGAGACCCTATTGCTTGCTCCAGTGTGGCTGGCAGTTCACCACGGGGGTGACCCCACCTTGGGCAGAGGGCAACATGAGGCCTTGACACTAGCTGTGTGCTCAGGCAAGGGTGGACGTGGGACGTAAGCGATGCCGTGGGGCTGTGCTGCCCCCCTGCTCTGGGGAAATTGCACCGGCAGAGTCCAGCACATCCCGGGGTGATTGTGCTGCAGGCTGAGGAGTTACCTGCCCTGGGGTGAGTTTGGCGCAGACTTTATGCCCTGAGGTCAGAGCTGGGGGCACAGAGCCGGGCTCTGATACTCAGGGTGTGACAGAGCAATAGCCCGTTACCTGTGTGGGTCGGCTCCTCCCCTCCTCCACTGCTGCTCACGCTGCCTGTGGGAGAAGAGCAAAGAGAATCGCACCGTGTGGGAGAGACGCCTGCAGCCTCCCAGCGACAGACAGAGCGGTTCTGCCAGCCACTGGGCCAAATCTGCAGTGGGTGTAAATCAGCATCACCCTGCTGGAGTCACTGGGTCAGATCCCCACCGGGTGTAAATTGGTGCCCCTCCCCTGGAGTTCATAGGGCTCTGCCAGTTTACACCAGCAGAGGAGCTGGTCCCTGGACTCTCTCCCGTGCTCTGTGTCACACTGAGTTTCCCCACTGCAGACTCAGCGAGGACGTCACTGTCCATTTAACAAACCCTCATTTCACTGATCCCTGCACCTGTCTCTGAGGTCGAAGCTCCGCGGGGGTGAAAATGCCCCAGGAAGCCCTGAGCCAGGATTTCCCTGCCCCCCAGTCAGACGTGCTTGTCTGTGGAGCACCCTCGGGGATCTGAATGTTCTGGGAGACCCCTGCACCCTGCAGACAGCCCGGGGCTCGCCTGGTGGGCAGAGCGGGTTGCGTGATGAGGTTTTGTGCATGGGTGACATTCCCCAGCCACCCTGTGCCTGGGGCAGCACCAGGCCTAGGCCCTGCTCACACCCAGTGCTGAGAGTTCAGGGGAGTTAAGTGCTGCCTGGCCCTGGGGCTGCCCCTCTGTACAGGCCGGGTTTCACTGCAGAGAGCTGGGTCTCCCCCTGGTGTAAGTGCTGCAGGCAGAGGAGTTACCCCAGGGGTGAGTTTGGCCCAAAATCTCTATGAAGCGAGGGGAGAGCTGGGGGGACAGAGCCGGGCTCGGATCCCCGGGGTCTGGCCCAAGAGCATCTCCGTGAGCTGTGGGGTCTGACTCCTCCCCACTGCTGCTCGCCTGGCCTGTGCAAAGGGGACAAGGGAATGTGGGCCTGTCAGTACCTCCAGGTGACACTCAGTGTGTGAGAAACGTGGCTGTGATGGCTGAGCCCAGCCCCCTGCACCAGTCAAATGGGACATGACTGTTCCCCAAATGGAAACTGCCCCAAAGGGGCTCAGCCTGGCTATGTCAGACCTCCCAAATGTCACACACATCACGGGCATTTGGTAGCCCTGTCACCCTTTTCAGAATTGGGGGGGGGAGGCGAATCATGGACTCCCCACTAGGTTTCCTGAAGCCTGGGGGTGACTGTCAACTACAAGCCGGAAGACCCTGTGCTCTAGGCCCAGCTCTTCCACTGAGCGTTATTAACATCTCTGTGCTCTTCACAGCCCCTAGTACTAGCTAAGAGCTCCTGCCCCTACGGTACAGGTGACACTGTCATTCACCCCTTGTATGGACAACGAAGGCTACACAGGGTCACTTGAGAAGAGCTGGGAATGGAATAGAGGGCTCTAAAACTGCAAACCCCAGTCTCCTCCACTTTGTCTGACTGCCTTTCGCAGGGAATGTGCAGATTTATGTGCTTGGCTACGCTGCCTCTAACTCTATAACCAGTATCTGCTCCCAGAGCCAGCCAACCTCCCACTGCTGTCTCCATATAGGGGCTGGTACATACAGAGAATAACAACCTACTTCTTCTGCCCATCACCGCTGTCGCACAGCTCTCTGTCTGTGGATTCTCTCTCTGCCATCGCATGGACAATTATACTTACTCTGCTGATCACCCCCGTGACCAGTGACACTGAGGTACTTGGCAGGGCTGAGCTGGGATCTGTTCACCCTGTTGTTGCTCTCCTTGATCTCATACCCGCAAGAGTAATTCCCAGAGCTGCCCCTGGATACCACATGGTCATAGCTGTAGGCGATCTTCCCCTCCAAGCCCCTCTGGGACGAAATCTCCTCCCCGTCCTTGCAGAAGACGACGCGGGTGGCTGGGGTCCGGGAGAACACGGAGCACTGGAGCAGCACAGAGTCCCCCTCCCGAGGGAATGTCTGTTTCAGGTAGAAGACTGGGGCAGGGAGAGCTCCTGGGAAGGGGAATGGGTGAATGCCGTGAATGGGGCTGTCAGTGGTGCATGTTCCAGGGAGCAGTTTGCCAAAGGAATTTGGTTGCCATGGAAGCAGATTGCAGGTGGTAGGTTGTCCAGGGCTGTGGAGGAGTTATAGGCTATAGCCCCAGGGAGCCTAGGGTGTTCCACATAGGAATTGTGGGAGTCTGGAGAGTTTAGCCTCTCTTCCCACAATCCCCCTGTGCACCTGCGAGGTCACTGTACAGTCACCCACAATTCCCTGGAGCCGTGCTAACATAACTGAGCACAGGAAGGGGGTAGCGGGGACCGTGCTGAGTGGGGTATGAATGCCATGTGGGATGCATGGCTCTGTGCGAGTGACAGCTGGGATAACCCATATGCATGGAGCACAGTATGGGTAGCTCAGTAGCACTGACACCCCTCCATGTGCAATGTCTTGGGAGCAGGCTCCTATTTCAGCACAGCTGGGTCCTGGGGGGATAATGTCAGATCTGAGACTGTCAGCTCTTCGGGGGCAGGGATCAGAGCTTCACATAGGGGTGTGCAGCACCTGGCACAATGGGGCTCTGATCCCTGAGTGGGGTGTCTGGCAGCCACAGTAATAATAATTAATAATAATCTTCTGTAGCTGGAAGCCTTTTCTATCAATGCAACCCCCTTCTGGCATGATAGCTAGATAGAGGGTGAATATGTCTGGACACAGACAGCTGGACGGACTCACCAGGAGCTGAGCAGATCTCTGGGCTGCTGGGACTCAGCGCTGGGAACAGAAAGGTGCCGTGTGGTTAGTGCCTGGAGATAAAATCTCCCTCTTTCCTAAGGTCCCTCTTCAAAGACAAAAACTGCCTTTAATAGGCATGGATATAAATTCCTGATTTGTGTGTTGCTGAAGAAGCAAACTGGGCAGGACGTTAGATCTGGGGCATGGTAGGTTCCTCACGCACACAGACCTTCTCTGAGCTGAGAACAACCTTTCCCTTTAGATCTCCATAGGGCAGGTCCTCAGCAGATGTAAACCAGCATTGACTCCTGTGGAGCTACACTGATTTACACCAGCTGCGGATGTGCCCCCATTGTCTCCAGTGGAGAGACACCCATTCACACAAACTGGGGATCTGGCCCAGTAACTCTCATACTCAGTGTTTACATTGGTTTCCATTCCTCTCCCACTACGGAGGATTTGCAGACAGTCTGGGCCCGGGGCTGTTCTCGGTTCTCTTTCCTCCCAACCTGCTACGAATTAGCACAGAGTTCCCAGGTACTCACCGGTCAGCAAGAGGCACAGACACAGGATCATCGGGGCGGTGGGGGGAACCAATCAAGATGGAAACAGCCCAGCTGCATCTGTCCCTGACAGGGTCAGGAGGGGACAATCCGCAGTCGCAACCTGTTTCCACCTGCGCCCTCTGCCCTGTCTGACTTCAGGAGAAGGGGATCTCTGGCCGCTGTCTCTGCTCTCATCTGCCCCCTTCTGCTCCCCAGGGTTGGATGCTCCAGCCAGCCCCTCTCCCTGCTCCCAGGCCTCCAGGGGTCTGTAGGGCTCAAGCATCAGAGACACTGCAGCCTCTCTCTGATCTGCTCTGTCTTCTCCTCAGGTCTGATATTCGTCACCGCTCCCCATTTCCTGCCCTGCGCCGCCCCCCTTCCCTGCCCTGACCGCAGCCTCTCTATTTAGGGCTGGAAGATTGAGAGCCAAAGGGGCCTGGTTTGCTTGTTTGAAGCTAAAAACTTCATTAAGGAAACACTCCCCATCCCATCTCACTGCCTGGGGTCAGAGACAGCCCCCTGGCTAAAGGCACAGCTGGGCCAGGGTGAAAGGTCACTGGGTGACTGTGAGTCCTGTGGTGTTGGAGGAGCCTGAACCTTTTGCCTCCACCTTGGTCTCCATTCCCTGGGGAGAAGGACCGAGCTCTCCCCAGGAGGGTAATTCCCTCTGGGGTTATGGGGAACATAGATGGGCTCTGGGCCTCATTTTTAAGTGAGGATAATTAAATGCCACAGGCTGTGGTGGATTCTCCGTCATTGGCAATTTTTAAATCAAGGGTGGATGTTTTTTCTCAAAGAGACGCTAAACAGGAATGATTTCTGGGGGGGAGGGGTGGGGGGAGGTTCTTTGGCCTGTGTAATACAGGAGGCATAGGCACTGATGCCATGGGTGCTCTGGGGCTGGATGGAGAAAAATCCTCCCCCCTCTTCCTCCCTCCTCATAGCACCCCTTGCCTGCCTGCAGCCCCACTGATCAACTCCTCCCATGCTTCACACCCGCCACAAACAGCTGGTGGAGGAGTGGGGATGGGGTGCACTTGGGGGAGGGGCAGGGTCTTGAGGGAAGGGGTGGAGTGGGGGCAGAGCCTGGGTGGGGAGGGGGTTGAGCACCCGCAGGCTAGAGGGGAAGTTGAGTCCTATGACAGGAGGTCAGGCTAGATGATCACAGTGGTCCCTTCTGAACTTAGAATCTATGAATGAACCTGATAAAGACTCTGATTCCACAATAAGAGTATCCTCGGGGGAGTTACACCAGCAAAGCTAGAGCGGTTTGTCCTTCACAGTCATTAATGGGTTTTATCCTCACACACTCCTGAGAGTTAGGGTAGCTCATCCTCACTACACAGATGGGGAAATTGAGGCACAGGGTGATGCTAAGTGACTGATCCCAGGGCACACAGGGGTCCACAGCTGAGTCAGGGGCTGAACCCACGATTCTTGAGCACCAGTCTACTGCCCTGGCCATTAGAGCATCCTATCTTCCCCCAGCCCTCCCAAGACCCTGAGTGACAATGACCAACTGGGTACCTACGTGGAAGGCCAATGGCCCTGGGCTATTTCAGGCAAAAGGGAGACGCGCCTGGATGAGATAGGACAGGGAAACGGAAAATGTCAGAGACACAAACTGGGAAATCTGCTGCAGGGGATTTAATTGATCTCACAGAGAGTCCCACCCCCTATTGTTTGTGGGCTAGATCCTGCCTCCCTTGCCCTGGCCCAAACCCTGGGGCAGAATTAGACTGATCTCCCCAGCCCTGCAGGGGTTATTGATGGAGCTAGTCACTGCTGGTCTAGTGTGACTGGCTGCTGCTCAGAAGTGGGAATAGGGAGGAGAGTCTGTGCTGTGATCATGGCCCCTGCTCGGTGAGTCTCTGCACACACAGTCTGGCTACTCTGTGCAGGGAGGGAACCACAGGACGAGCTGACAGTACCCTGAGCATCTGCGGAGTCTCCTGTGCAGACGCCTCTTCCCTCCCCGCAGCCCAGCAATGAGCTCTCCCCAGCCTGACCCTGAGCTAGCAGCCCAGCAAGGCTGGGATGTATCACATGCTGTGATGTGGGATTGAAGAACCCGCTCACGCAATGTTATTTTTGTTCTCACACATTAACCTCTCTCTCTCTCTCTCTCTCTCTCCATTTAGTCTGTTCTCATGAGGTTTCCAGGGCAGTTTATTTTCATAGTTGTGCACTTAAAGGTCAGGAGGGACCAATGGGACCATCTAGTCGGAGCATCTGTATAGCACAGGCCAGAGAGCCTCCCCTGGGGATCCCTGCATTGAGCTGCTAATTTCTGGCTGAGCTAGAGCATGTCATGTAGAAAGAGAGGTCCCCTATCAGTTCAAAGACTCCAATCCGGCTCACATTTCTAAACACTAAGGTGGCTGTGGCTGATCAGTGCAAGAGGGGACCAGGGATAAGGGAGATGCTGGACTGGGACAGAGCAACTGGAGATGGGCCAAGTGGTTTAGCTCCAGCTGTGTCCTAATCTGACCTTCCCGAGAGTTTAGGGGTGTGGATTTGGGGTTCTGGTTTGGGTCTATGATAGAGACAGCCCCAGGCCACGCAGTTAGGATCTAAGCTCCATCAAAGCCTGGGTGTGGGGATCTCCCTCTGAGACCAAAAATGCAGTAGGTACCAGAGAGGATGATTCAGAGTTTGACTGAGGAGGGAAAAAAGATGCTCTATTGGAGTAGTTGGGCCACCTAGTGGTGAATGGGGATGAGGTGGAGCTGTTGGTCTTTGCAGAGATTTCAAGAAGCTCAATGGAGCATCCAGATCTGGTGCGTACCCAAGGCCTGACACTGAGAAGACTGAACGAGCAGCTAGCCCAGGCCACAGACATAACAAGGAGAGACTTTAGCAAAGTATGCCGTGACGTTTAATGCTCTAGGCAAGAGTATAACCCATGGCAGGTTATCTGGGCAGGGATGGGGTTGTATCCTGCCTGGCTTGTGGTACATGTCCCTGCTGTCCATTTGACTAAATGTTTTGTTTATTTTATGTATTTATTTATTTGTGGAGTCTCTGCTTTCTTTGAACATTTTTGATTTTTTGTCGGAAAATCAAAAGACCCAAAATATTTCTTTTATTTTTTGTAAGTTTTCAGGTGTTTTCCCCCCCCATTTTCTGTTGCCAAAAACTGATATTCCTCCTCCCTCCCCATGCAAACCCCACTTTTCAGGTTACCAGTTTTTCAATGAAAAGTTAAAATTTTATTGCTGAAAATGTCAATAGAAATTCATCTAAATTTGCACAGGGAATAAATGTCATGTTCTACTCCACCCCAGAGTGCACCATTTATAATCCTCACTCTTTGCAGGGGGAATCTGCCAATGCTCCATTCTGCCCTGTGCCCACATTATTCCCCTGGGATCCCTTACAGGTTAATGCATGTTAGCCTGAAGGACTGTGTGAGGAGTGTGGGACTGTTGGTAACCACAGAATCATAGAAATGTTGGGCTGGAAGGGACCTCCTGAAATCATCAGGTCCAGCCCCCTGAGCTGGGGCAGGACCTAGTAAACCTAGATCATCCCTGACAAGGGCTTTGCCCAACATGTTTTTAGTAACCTCCGACAATGGGGATTTCGCAACCTCCCTCAGAAGCCTATTCCAGAGCTTAGCTACCCTTATTTTAGAAAGTTTTTCTTAATATCGACCCTAAACCTCCCTTGCTGCACATTAAGCCCATTACATCTTGTCCAGTGTCCAAGGGCACTGAGAGCAATTGATCTCCGTCCCCTTTATAAGATCCCTTAACATATCTGGAGACTATTATCAGGTTCCCCCTCAGTTTTCTTTTCTCAAGACTAAACATGCCCAATTTTATTAGCATTTCCTCAGAGGCTGGATTTTCTAAACCTTTGATCATTTTTGTTGCTTTCCTCTGGACACTTGTTTGTGCACGTCAGTTCTAAAGTGTGACACCCAGAACTGGACACAGTCCTCTAGCTCAAACCCCACCAGTTCTGAGGAGACCAGGACAGTTACCTCCCATGTCTTATGCATGACTCTCCTGCTAGTGCATTGCAGAATGACATTAGCCTTGTTTGGAACTGCAGCACATTGCTGACTCATTCAATTTATGATCCACTGCAACCCCCAGATCCTTCTCGGCAGTACTGCCACCCATCCAGTTATTTCCCATTTTGTTATTGTACATTTGATTTTTTTCCCTCCTAAATGACGTACTTTGCACTTGTCTTTCTTGAATTTAATCTCATTTGGTTTTAGACAAATTCTCCAATTTGAATTCTAATCCTGCCCTCCAAAGTGCTTGTAACCCTTCCCTGCTGGGTCTCAGCTGCAGATTTTATAGGTATACTCTCCACTCCATTATCCAAGTCATTAATGAAAATATTGAATAGTAGCAGACCCAGGAGTGACCTGTGTGGGTTCCCACTACATAAGCCCTCCTAGTCTGACAACATACTATTGATAACTGTGCTTTGAGTACAAAACCAGTTATCGTCCAGGTGTTTACCAATTAACAGTTTAATAATTTGTTCTAGCATCTTTCCAGATATCAAAGTTAGGTTGGCTTGTAGAATTATAGAATATCAGGGTTGGAAGGGACCTTAGGAGGCCATCTAGTCCAACCCCCTGCTCAAAGCAGGACCAATCCTCAATTTTGGCCCCAGATCCTTAAATGGCCCCCTCAAAGATTGAACTCACAATGCTGGGTTTAGCAAGCCAATGCTCAAACCACTGAGCTATCTGTCCCCCCACCCCTGCTCTATTATTCCTGGGTCCTGTTTGTTCCCCTTCCTAAAGGAAGGTGCTATTTTTGTCCTCCTCCAGGTGCAGAATGAAAAGAAGCACATCTACCAGTTGCCCTTGGTACGGTTTGAACCCAGGAATGTAGAGCACAACAGATTACCAATCCAGCACTTTAGCCACGTGGTCACTTTATCAGTCAAAATGGCCTCTTTGCCACCAGCTGTCCCTTGGTCAGCCAACAGTAGGCACTCAATGCAGGCTAGAGATAACATAGCAGGGGAGGCCTGAAAGCAAACCAGGGATGTAGCGGTTTTGTACATCAGTCACATTCTTATAACCCGAGTTTGAGTCCTAGCTGGTGTAGAAAGTGCTTTGGCACCCAATTTGTGGGGAGCTTCTCTTCTTTTGGGGACTGGGCAGAAGAGGCATGAAAGAACAAGCCAGTAGTGCCTCCACTAAAAGAAGAAGAGATGGCCAACAACAAAAATATTCAAGCCCACATGTGTGGCATACAGTAGATTAGTAAACCACAGCCAAAATCACCATCCACCTTGCACAATATAGCTAGAGATTTGGTAACCCTGCAGGCCAGCCCTGTGTTTTCTTCTTTACATTCACTTGGATGCCTGATCTCAGCTGACTAAATAACAGGCTCATGTGAAAGCCCCCCCAGCAGCAGGTAAAGAGGTGGCTGAGGAGTTAAGGCTGATCCCCTGTGTTCTGCTTGGACATGAATCCCACCTTTGACCCCAGCCAGCCTTTCCTGTGGCCACTGGTTCTTTCCTCTTCCGGCCCTCACTACCCCTGCATGCCTTACCATAAAAACATTGTTTTCTGCAGTGTTGTTATAGCTGTGTAGGTCCCAGGATAGCAGAGCCATGTAACTGGAAAGTGTCTCTCTAGGGTGACCAGATGTCCCAATTTTATAGGGACAGTCCCAATTTTGAGATCTTTTTCCTCCCAAGGGTGGGAGGTGGGAACTCTGTGGATGCCTCTCTGAACTCTGGGTATGCACTAACTCAGGACAACAACTGTGAGTGGGGTGCAGAGACGGGCTGGGCATGTGAAGGGGACTTTTGGGTTGCTGGACTTAAGAACCTGAGGGGAAAAGGACACTGCCCAACCTACTTGGGGTGGAACTTTAACTCATGGTTTATGTTTATGAGCCCTGTTTGCAGTGTTTTCCCAAATTAATGCCAAATTACTTCCCTCCTTTTATTAAAAGTGTATTTTCTACACTCAGTGCTTCCAAGAGGGGACGTTTTGCCTCTCTGAAGTACCCAGGGGTGGTGTGTACATTTCTCAGGTTATTGAGTGGGGGCTCAAGCCAGTTCTGTGTTGGATCGATAGAAAGGGACCCCTAGATACTGAACCCAATCCTGACTGCTGTTGGGTCCACCTGGCAGAAGGGTTACATGCAGAATGTGGCCTGTAGGTCCCTTGTGATATAGCCAAACTATACTCTAATATAAACCTATAATAAAACAAATAATCAAACACATAAGAAAATAAGAAACTTGTAAGAAAAGATATATAAGCAAATAAGCAGGCTAGCCTTAGATGCATCTCATGTACCTGTTACGTATGTCAGTTCATTGCTAGGACACTTCTGTGGTTGAATCATGTACCTGTGGTCAGAACTTCCCCTTAAACTCTATTTTCGGCTGCCCAAATACTTGGGGTTTTCAGCTGGGCTGTTTGTGCAAACTCCAAAGGCCTCAAGCCTTATGCTAACTTTCTGAAGCTAATGTCTTACAAGGTGCAGGCCTGTAGGGTTTTTGCATTACTGCTGAATATAGTGCAAAGCAGTGACTATAATACAGGCAAACTAGCACTCTGGGCTACAATGGGTAGAGCTGCCCCAGAAATGTCCCTGCTGAAAAGTGGGGGGTTGTCAGAAATGGGGGCATCTTTGGGGTTTTTCCTTTATTTTGAAGAACATATTTTCAACATTTTGACAGCAGATTCCAGCCCAGGACAATGGTTCGTGTCGATTCGGGTTCAAAAATAAAAACATCTGGAAATTTCAGAGTTTTCTTTCTCCCCTTCTTCCCATTTTCAGGGCTGAAGGCAGCAACAGGAGTGATACTGATGGGACTGGTTTCCCTTTGTGTGACAGGCCCCCTACAGCTTCCAGGCCCTGCTGGCCACCTCTGGGGTGACTCCATGACTCCAGATGGCCTTTGTGAGGAGGAGATGGGAATGCAGCATCTGAACCATCCAATGAAGCTATGCGGGACCTCACATGTCTCTGAGACTCAGCCAGCAGGAGCCCTGGGATCTCTGTATCCATCGATCTGGGGTCTGGCCAGCGCACAGTCCAGAGAGCAGGCGTTCTGGCTGGTCCATGCACACCTCCCTGGATCCATGTCTGGCCCCCAAACAGCAGTTTGAGACTCCTTTCAGGTGTCACTGGAGATCACAGCATCCTGGCCAGAGGGGAAAAGCTCTCACAGCGGTCAGGCCAATGCCTGTTAACCGGATCGGCGGGTAGTGATTGATCTATCGGGGATCGATTTATTGTGTCTAGTGTAGACGCGATAAATTGATCCCCGAGCTCTCCCCCTGACGACTCTGGAACTCCACCGCCACGAGAGGCGGAAGCGGAGTCGACGGGGGAGCGGCAGCGGTCGACTCGCCGCCGTGAGGACGCCGAGGTAAATCGACCTAAGATACTTCAACTTCAGCTATGCTATTCGCGTAGTTGAAGTTGCATATCTTAGGTCAAACCTCCCCACCCCCACCCCCATAGTGTGGCCTAAGAGATTACAGGAGTCCCATGTAGGTCAAAAGGCAGATTCCCCCGGGGCACTGGTGCAGGGATAAGCACAGTGAGCCTATCTGGGATTAGCTCCTCATGGCCTGAGGGGGCCTGGTGCTTTACAGACCCTGATCCTGCAGAGCTGGCAGATTTCACTATAAACATTGATTATACTTGGATATCAACATCTGAGGGAATTTATCAAGTCTAGAGCGCATAGGAATTTCGTACCCCCCAATAGATCCAGTAGTTCCCCTATCCGGAGGGAGGGTCATGGATCTGGATGGGGGATGGGTTTGCTTTCCTAAAGTCCACAAACCCCTCATGGTTTTAACCTTTTCAGGAGCCATAACAACAGGAGACGCCCAGGGGCTTTTGTGGGACTCGCTCACTGTCCTGTGCTCTGTGAGGGTAGCTCTGTCACTGCTCAGACCCCCGGCTCTTGGGCTTCAGCCTCAGGCTCCTCTGGAGAACATCAGAGATGGAGAGAAGGAGCCACAGAGACACCGGCTGGACCAGAAATATCACAGTGTGAGAGGTTCTTCAATCCCACATCACAGCCTGTGACACCCCCCCGCTTTGCTGGGCTGCTAGCTTGTGGTCAGGCCTGGGGAGAGCTCACTGCTGGTCGGGGGAATTGGTGTCTGCTCAGGGACTCTGAAGATGCTCAGGGCCCTATTGGCTCATCCTGTATCTCCCTCACTGCACAGCTGCACAGAGCAGCTGGACTGTGTTTGCAGAGACTCACTGAGCAGCATCCACTGCTCCTGCCACTTTCTCTCCTCTCCCTTCCCTGTTCTGAGCAGCAGCCAGTTGCTCTCTAGTCCCACAGTGTCTGGCTCCATCAATATCCCCTGCAGGGTGGGGCGATGGATTTAATTCTGTCCTGGCTGCCTGTGGGGATGGGCTGGGGGAGGGAGGCAGGAATCAGCCCAGGGTCCAGCAGGGGTGGGACGCTCTTTGAGATCAATGAAACCCCTGCAGCCTGTTTCACACCCTGTGTCTCTGACACTTGCTCTGTGTTTTCGGGCCCATCCCAGCCAGGCTCTCCCCACACTGGGACACAAACAGCCCCTGTGCACTGGCTTTAAGGCCCAGAAGGGATCATTAGCTAGGCCAATCTGACCTGGACAGCCCAGAGACACCCCCGCAGCCACCTGCATTGAGCCAATAGCTGGTGTGGGACCAAAGTCTCTGCCAGGAAGGTCTCCAGCCTGGCTCTGACATTGTCAGGGATGAAGAATCCTTCCTGCTTTGTCCCACAGTTAATCACACGCCCGGTTAGGAATTGGGGCCCTGTTTCTCACTGGGACTTGTCTGGCTCTGATGTTATTAACATGAACTGTAACTGTATAGATCATTGTTGGAACCACTGTTAGATATTTGCAGCAAATATTGTACAAAGGTTGTTGAGTGAGGTGTCTATGAAAAGGTTATGATTTGCTGGTTATGATTATGCTGTCTGTATGCATGTCTAATGTTTGTATTTGAAGTTATAAATATTGGCTACATACTGTACTTGTATCTCACAAGTTTGATTCTTTGTAGCACCAATGACACATTTGGCCATCTTATTGAGAAGGTACTCTTCAGATTAAGTTCCCAGTCAAGAAACACTTAACTGACAATGGATCTGGGAAGACTCCAGTCCACATGAGGAGTCTTCCTGGAAACATTCAAGGTAGCATGTGAGCAATGGCTGTTCTCCCTGTAAAGAACTGAGTCACGCATGGACATGTAACTTGCCCATGTGACTCCAAACTCCATCTTGCTGCTGTGATTTTCCATAGTAAGAATAAAGGGGTGTCCTTCCACATGGCAGAGGATATAAAAGGCCCTGGAAACCCCTCCATTTTGTCTTTAATCTTGCTTCTTACCTCTGGAGGAACTTTGCTATACCGAAGCACTGAACAAAGGACTAAATGACCCATCCCAGCTTTGGATGTATTCCAGAGACTTGATTTGAACCTGCAGTTTATTCCATCACTGCTACAAGCCTGAACCAATAACTTTGCCATTACTGTATGTAATTGATTCCATTTAACCAATTTTAGCTGTCATCTATATTTCTTTCTTTTTATGAATAAACCTTTAGATTTTAGATTCTAAAGGATTGGCAACAGCGTGATTTGTGGGTAAGATCTAACTGGTATATTGACCTGGGTCTGCGGTGTGGTCCTTTAGGATCGGGAGAACATTTTTTTTCTTTTACTGGGGTATTGGTTTTCATAACCATTCATCCCCATAAGGAGTGGTGCTGGTGGTGATACTGGAAAACTGCAGAAGGAAATTGCTTGTATGATTTCTGGTTAACCAGTGGGGTAAAAGCGAAGTCCTCTCTGTTTGACTGGTTTGGTGTGCCTCAGTAGTGAAGGAACCCCAGCCTTGGGTTGTGACTGCCCTGCTCTAAGCAAATTGTCCTGAATTGATACTTTCAGTAGCATCCCGCCAGAGGCTGCCTTATTACACTGGTCAGCTGGGACCAAGTTCCCAAGGCTCAGCCTGTTCCCAGCGTTGGAAGGGGGAGGGATGTGATGGGGGAGGGTTTGTGGGAGGTGGGAGCTTTGGGTGAATAGCCGCAAGTCACTTGAGTGCTGGGCTGTGGACTCAGCTCTGATGTAGCATTGTCAGCCCTAGAGCTCAGAGCCCATCGCCAAGGGGGGGCTGTACATGGGGTGTAACCCTTCTGCCAGGACGAGTTGTTAGCAGCAAGGGCCGGGTTCAGTACATGGGGGTTCCCTCTCAACAACGCAAGGCAAAACCATCTTGAGCCCCCACCCAGTGACCTGGGAAAATATTACACACACCCCTGGGCGCCTCAAAGAGGCAATACTTCCACTCTCACAAGCACAGAGTCTCAGTGTAGCAGAAAATCTTTAATAACAGGAGGTAAACAACATCAGCATTAATTTGGGAAAACACCACAACTGGAATTCATAAACCAAACTGTGAGCAAAGACCCACCTCAGCAAATTGGGCCGTGTCCCTTCCCTTTGGTTCTTGAGTCCAACAACCCAAAAGTCTCTTGAGTCCAGCAACCCAAAAATCAACCAAAGTTCCAAAAGTCCAACAACCCAAATGTCCAGCCCCAGAGTTCAAATGTTCATCTGCAGAGTGTTACACACACCCCCCCTCTCCCAGTCTGGGTGGAAATGGGGAGGGGAGAGGTAAGGGGCACCTTACGTGGCTCGAAGCTGACTGCTCAGCCCCTTCATGGGGCTTTGCTCTGCTCTGCCAGCCATCCCATGAGCCACTCTGCTCTGCCAGCCATCCCACAAGCCACTCCAGTTGCCTTGCTCCACTCCACGAGCTGCTCAGCAATATATCTTCAGGCTCCCCCGCTACTTAACACAGTGCTCAGTGATTTCAGCTTTTAATAATTTTAGCTCTTTAGTATCAGAGGGGTAGCCGTGTTAGTCTGGATCTGTAGAAGCGAGAAAGTGTTCTATGGCACCTTATAGACTAACAGACGTATTGGAGCATAAGCTTTCATGGGTGAATACCCACTTCTTCAGATGCATCTGAAGAAGTGGGTATTCACCCACGAAAGTTTATGCTCCAATACGTCTGTTAGTCTATAAGGTGCCACAGAACTCTTTCTCGCTTCATTAGCCCAAAGTGATTTCAACTCAGCAGTCTGTAACTAGACTCCTAATGAACTCAACAATAGCTCTGATATTCCACAGTTGAGCGAGGAAGAGGTGCAATTGGTGTTTCAAGCCCTCACAGGGTGCCCACACCACCAGATTTAAGAATTTTATTAAGACAATGTTAAAAATAAAAACAACGGTACAGAGTTTAAGCGTAGAAGTTTCTGGTTATCAGGGAATAAGGTACAGATTGTCAAGGGGAGCGAAGTTCAGTTTAGGATCAAATACATAATCTGCAAAATCCCCAATTGGGAGTAAAGGCTTAACAGGTCAAAGTACAGAGATTGAGATGTGAAGGTAAGTTGTTCATATATAATGGCTATGTTCAGGTGTGGAGTAGAATGAGTGGATACGATGATGAGGATTGATTTACCCTCATTTGGTAAGATTTAAAATTCAGTGAGTTTATGGTTCCAGTTCATATGGTCCAATGGGAGAAAGTTTCTCGGTCCCTTTCTCATAGATGATGCACGATGTCACTCCAGCTCACGCCTCCTGGTACTGTTGGTGACCGATGACGTGTTCAATGGAGATGTCCCTGGACCTTCGGATGGTGTCCGAGACTCACTGGGAAGTTGGCTGGGGCCGTGTGTTGCCTAAGGAGCTCTCAGACATCACACCTTGGGTCCACATGATGCTATCTAGTCCCCAGGCATTAGGGAAGCTGGGTCCCATCCCCCTCTGCCACTCCCTCATGGGGGCACTGCCACTTGGGGCACCCAATCCCCCTGTAAGCAGAGTTAGGCACTCATCCTAGCTCTGTCCCCAGCCTCTCTCAATTCACAATTTTTGGAACCTACATCTCTTGCCTAGCGAGTGCTGCTTAGTTGATGGCAAGTTCCTCCATCATAACAAACATCGAAGTACAGTTACATTGCCCTTCATTCACATAATCAGTATAATAACAGTTTATTCTTCCTGCCCCAATAACAGAAAAACTGGGGATCCTACAGCAGCCCAAAGTGACCATTTGGGCTGCTATGGGCTCATGCTAGGTGGGGTGGGTGTGCCTATGTAAATAAGGTCAGCCCCTGAAGTTCTTTTCCACAGCTTGCCACAACTCACCACCAGCTGTCAGGGTGGAGCTCATCCTGACTCTGCTTACAGGGGGATTGGGTGCCCCAAATGGCAGTGCCCCCATGAGGGAGTGGCAGAGGTGGATGGGGCCCAGCTTCCCTAATGCCTGGGGACTAGATAGCATCATGTGGACCCAAGGTGTGATGTCTGAGAGCTCCTCAGGCAACACACAGCCACAGCCAACTTCCCAGTGAGTGACTCCTAGCGCCCATGCAGGGCACGGCTCACACACGAGGGCAGGTGGCTTGACGTCTGCCTGGTTCCACTCTGCACGGAGAAGGAGCTGCCCTTTCTCACCTGCTCCGGGTCTTTCAGGAGTCCAGCAATGCAGACGGGCACCTCATGCAACTGACAGTGCACAAGGGAGTGAGGTGCCTAGCTCCCATTGGCTGCCAACAGGAGTCAGGTGCCCAGCCTTTCTAGGAGCACTAGTGAATCCCACTAGACCCCTGGCTGCAGCGCTAGGTGCCTAAATACCTTTGTCACGCTGGCTCCTCCTGCAAAGAGAGGCAGTGTGGTCTAATGGTTAAAGCACTGGCCTAGAAATCAGGTGATCGGACTCCTATTACTGGCCCTGCCGTGCTGGGTGACCTTGGGCCAGTGACGTCCCCACCTTCCCGGGCCTCAGTTTCCCCATCAGTTTCCCTCCTGTGTAAAGCACTTTCACATCTCTGGATGAACGAGGTATGATTATTGTTAAGCCGTTCAGCTAGGGCAGGCCTGTGCTCCCCTCTGTTACTAAATCAGGGGAGGGTTTTTACTGATGTATTTGACATGCCTTTGATTCTCACACTTTCAGCCCTAAATAAAGACGCTGTGGCCGGAGTGTGGGGGTGGTGCATGGGACAGGAAACAGGGAGCAGTGACGCTCAGACGTGAGGACAGGACGGGGTAGAGCAGAAAGAGGCTGGAACATCACTGCTGTCTCAGCCATACGCCCCTGCCAGGGACTCAGAGCAGCGACAGCATCTGGGTTCACAGCCCAGCCCTGAGGGGGTGAAGGAGACTCCAAGCAGGGAGAGGGGCCTTCCGCCCTGAGCCCTGAGAGGGCCGCGTGGAGCCTGAGGAGGGGTGGGGGGCAATGCTGTGCTCTCCCCTCAGTGTAAGGAGCAGAGGGTGCAGGAGTCACTGCAGATTGTCTCTTCCTGACCTCGTCAAGACCAAAAGTCACTGGGCCGTTACCACTCTGATCCAGTCCCACCACTGTCCCGATGATCCTGTCTCTGTGCCTCTTGCTGCCCGGTGAGTATCTGGGACTCCTGTGCTAATTCACAGCAGATTGGGAGGAAACAGAATGAAGAGCAGCCCCTGGCCCAGGGAGTCGGCAAATCCCCTTCAGTGGCAGAGAGGGTTGTGCTGTTGTGATGTTCGAGGGAGTGGGACTGTCCCAGACCAGTTCAGGGCCAGCGCTCGGTGCTGAATATGGGCCGGGGCGAGCAGTCAGCCCAGGCTGGGGTTATAGTCACAGCTTCACAGAGTTTAAGGCCAGGAGGCACCATTTGCCCATCCAGTCTGACCCCCTGACAGTCCACATCAGAGAACGTCCCTCAGCTCCCCTGCACTGAGCCCAGTCACTTGTGTTTGACTAAAGCATCTCCCAGAAAAGCCTCCGACCTGGCTGTGACTCCCCCACTTCACTGGGGAGCTGGTGCTGGGGGTTAATTCCCCACACGGGGAGAAACTACTGCCTCCTTTCTTACTGGAGTTTGCCCAGACTCAGGGTCCAGCCCTTGGCTCTGCCTGTCTCTGCTGCACTGAGGAGCCCATCAGCACCTGGGGTTTCTCCCCAGGAAGGCGCTTAGACACAGTGACCAGCCCAGCTCTCTGACCAGCTCCACACACAGAGCTCCCCCGGCCTGTCCTGTGAGGCCTCTTCTCCAGCCCTCGCAGCATTTTCTGGCTCTGTTCTGCACCCTCTTCACTTTTCCAACAGCCTTTTAAACTGGGGCCCCCAGAACTGGGCCCAGGATCCAGTATCGGCCTCACCAAGGCTGCACGTTTGGGGAAATCCCCTCCCTGCTCCTGCTCCCCTCCTTACACAGCCCAGGGGTGCATCAGCCCTGCTGCCCCCATGGTGCCCTGGGAGCTTATGTCGAGTTACTTTTCCCCTGGGACCCTTAATCCTTCCCCTGGTTCCTGCTGTCCCGGCCCAGGCCCCAGGCTGCAGGTCTGGCTGGCATTCCTTGTTGGGAGCTGTGACCTGGCATTTGGCTGTATTCAAACTCCTGGCGTGTCACTGGGCCCAGCTCCCCACAGCAGGCACATGGAGTCAGGACGGGCTGGACTCGGGGGAGGATGCTCATGGGGTATCAGCTCAGCCTGGAGGCAGAGAGAGCAGGGAGGGTCATTGCTATTGGGGGATGTGAGATTATCGGGGTCCAGCCCTAGGGCTCCCTGTTACCGAGGGGCCAGAGACCCTGAGCTTGGATCCAGGCTGGTCTCCGGTTCTGGATTGCCACAGAATTCGGGGTTCTGGGTCTGGGGCTCGGGGTCAGACTCATTATTGGGCCAGGCCCAAGTCATATAGCTTGGATCTAACCCCAATTCTGTGTTTCAGGAAAGGACCCGGGGGTCAGGACTCTGCACAGTGCATGGCACAATCTCAGGGAGCAGGCGGGGGTGCTCCTGGTGCGACGGGTGGGGCTGGAAATGGGGCCTGTTCTCATGGGGGGAGCAGGGACCCCACCAGACATTCAGGGTGTCACATCAGGGGAAAGTGTAGCCAGTCACCGAACACACGTCACCTTTCTGTTCCCAGCGCTGAGTCCTAGCAGCCAGGAGATCTGCTCAGCTCCCGGTGAGTTCATCTGTCTGTCTGTCCCCAATCTACCCAGGGCCTTTACCCCTCCCTCTCCAGGGCGTCCAGCCACCACCCCTTAGGCCACTCCTTGCTCAGTGTGGTGCCAGCGGCAGTGGCACAGGAAGGTTGGTGGGGATGTGTGGGATCTGAGCAGGGTGAGAAGCTCTGCTGACCCCCCTCTCTGCCCCGCTGCCTGTCAGCTCTGCTATGACCCGGGCCTGGTGTGACACGTGGGGTAGAGAGTCACGTCCACAACCCATCCCACCTCCGGGGTACTGGCCCTGGGAAGCAAATGCCATGGCTTTGACACCAAGGGATTTACCTTCTCATGGCACCGGCTCCCAACCCCTCGCCTCTCTCCCAGCCATACTGCCCCAATTGGGTCAGTAGGATGCCAACACCAGGGCCCCTTGTTCTAGGAGAGTGCGCAGCACCAGGCAGTGGGAGCCCAGCCAACTTGAGCCGTTTGGCTCTTACACAACCCAAATTGACACACTTGATAAAGCTTCTGGTCACCAGAGAGAGCTCGTCTGCCCAGCTGGCTGAAATAAGATCCTCCATCCGAGACATGACAAAGACTCACCTGCCATTTACCTCCTGCCCCATCGACAGCAATGGGCACCACCAATGCCCCACTGACTGCTCTGACCCATTCCCCTTCCCAGGCACTCTCCGTGGCCCCATCCTTTCCTTGAGCCAGATGTCCACCCGGCCAAGGGACTCCGTGCAGCTCCAGTGCTCTGTATTCTCCAGGGCCCCGGCCACCCGCATCATCTTTTGCAAGGACGGGGAGGAGATTTCATCCCAAAAGGGCTTGGAGGAGAAGATCACGTATGACTATGTCCATGCAGTGTCCAGGGACAGCTCCGGGAATTACTCCTGTGGGTACGAAATCAAGGACAGTGACAACCAGGTAACCAGATCCCAGCTCAGCCCTGCCCAGCGCCTCAGTGTCACCGGTAAGGTGTGTGTGTGTGTGTGTGTGTGTGTGTGTGTGTGTGTGTGTGTGTGTGTGTGTGTGTGTGTGTGTGTGTGTGTGTGTCCCATCTCAGCCCCGCCCAGAAACTCAGTGCCATGGGAAAGAGGTGTAAACGGCACAGCGAGAACAATTACATGAAAACCCCCTGAAAATCCAAATGCTGAAGTTCATCCATTTTCAAAACCTGAAATCAAAAATTTCTAATAAAATATCTTTGTTTAAAGTTTGTCACATGGAACAGCTCACCCCCCCCCCCAACCCCTTCCCCATGTTTCACCCATCTCAGCTCAGACGGCTCAGTCCTGGCAGCTGGGAGATGGGAACATCCTAGGAATGTTGGGCTGGAAGGGACCTCATAATGTCATCAAGTCCAGCCCCCTGCACTGAGGCATGACCAAGTAAACCTAGATCATCCCTGACATGGGGTTTGTCCAACCAGTTCTTAATAACCTCCAACAATGGGGATTCCAGAACCTGCCTTGGAAGCCTATTCCAGAGCTTATCTACCCTAATCATTAGAAAGTTTTCCTTAATATCTAACCTAAATCTCCCTTGCTGCAGATTAAGCACATTTCTTCTTGTCCTACCTTCAGTGGCCACTGAGAACAATTGATTCACCATCCTCTTTATAACAGCCCTGGCCCCTGAACATATCTGGAGACTATTATCAGGTTCCCCCTCAGGCTTCTTTTCTAAAGACTAAACATGGCCAGTGTTTTTAACCTTTCCTCCTAGGTCAGGTTTTCTAAACCTTTGGTCATTTTTGTTGCTCTTCTTTGGACTCTCTCCAATTTGGCCACAACTTTCGTAAAGAGTCACACCCAGAACTGGACCCTGTACTCCAGCTGAGACCTCACCAGTGCCGAGCAAAGTGGGACAATGACCTCCTATGTCTGACAAACAATGTTAGCCCTTTTCACAACTACCTCGCACTGCTGACTCAGATTCAGTGTGTGATCAACTCTAACCCCAGGCCCCTTTCAGCAGCACGGCCACCAGCCAGTCACTGCCCATGGTGTAGCTGTGCTAGGGCAGCGTATGGGCCTGGAGTGGGGCCATGCTCTGCTCTGATCTCTTGTGTATTTATTGCCTAGGTGATGACTCCAGCAGCGGTGGTACCGGGGGTTCCCCCCCACAAGGTAAATGCTTCTGAAGCGTTTCTTTATTCTGGGGACTGTATTTAGGGAAAGGTGGGTTCTGGGCTGGGCAACCCCCAGTCTGAGTGTGATCGCCATGATGATGGATGTAGAGGAAACACACAACAACACAGCAGAGTGACAGGCTCATCCAATGTGGCACATTCTCTGTGCAGCTCTCTCAGGCTTTAACCAACATTGCTGAACCGGGCAACATCTTTTGCAGGGCAGGAAATGGCTCTTTCAATGGGGGAATCCCAAACCCTTTTGATGAGGAAGCTTCATCTGGAGTTCCCTGACCCCATCTGCTAAACCGGCAGTCTGTAAATTATTTCCTTCCTCTGCACTCACTGTATTTGTTGTTGTTCTGGCAGGAGGCACCAGACGCATCATCACACCTGGGCTCACAAGTTCCTTCTCTCTCTGTAATTAGTTATTTACACTCTGTGCTCCAGTCCTGGAACAGAGGTGTCACAAACAGCATGTGGGCAAACCCCTCATTCAGGAATCTCAGCCCAGCAGTGCCTGGTTCCCAGGCAGCAACCATGTTCCAGGAACTGATCTTAACAGAGCCCAAACCTGGCTATTTGCCCCAGCACCCCTCAAAGTGCCTGCATCAGCAAATCAACACCTGCCCAGTATGCCTGCAAAGGCTGTGTGCGCCACTCCCACAGCAAGGATAAGATGCTGTCAGACTTTGTGTAACAGCACCACCCAGTGACTCCTGCCAGAGCGATACTAATGTTAACTGTGCCTCCAGTACTGGTGGGCAGACGGCATTTCGGTGCTGTGAGAAATTCTTGACTTTTTACATTTCGTTTTCATCCTGAATTAGGAGAAAAAGTCAAAATTTCAGATTTTTTCATAGAACAGAAATTCAGAAACATCAAAGTGACCTTCTTGAAATGTTTTTATTTTGAAGAATCAGCATTTTCTGCAGAAAACTGCTGTACTGGGTATTTATAGACCAGCTCTGCTCACATCTCTACATGCTGTACAGATCTCTGGCCCTGACTCAGGAAAGCTTTCAAGCGTGTGTTCCAGTCCAGCCCTATTCAGGACAGCACCTACGTATGTGCTTAACTTAAAGCACCTGCTACAGTCCCATTGCTGGAACTAAAATGGCTCTTTGAAGTTGTTTTGTACTTGGGTGCTGTGCCAAATAGTGATGTTTCCCTGAAGCAGGGCAGTTCCCACAGGGATGTGTCCTGTCTTGAGGAGCTCACCCTTAGAGCCAGGGGGAAATCCAGGTTTATTTCTACAAAAAACTGTGAAAAAACCTATTTCACAATGTTCTGATGAAAAAATATTCATGAAATGCAACTAACATTTTCCATTGGTCTTATTTTGACGTGACAGTTTCCTTTATTTTGGGTTTTTAGAACAAAAAATGAGACAAACTATCAGTTAGAAATACAGACAGTTTTCCTTTGTTTGGTTTTAAATGGACAGTTTCCTTCTATTTCTTGATGTGGAAAACCAAAACAAAACTGTCAATTCAAAACAAAACCAAATCTTGTCTTTCATTTAAAAATAATTTTTGTGGAAAGACTAAGCAGGTCCTTGCATGTGAATTGTTTCAGGGAAAGTTTTTGATTTCACTTACACTGTGTTTGGATTAAAAAAAAATTGGTGGAAAAACTTCAACAAACTTTACAGACAAAGAACAACTAACAACGTTGCCCTGCAGATAACTGGGAGGTTAGCTCCCCAGATATCTTAATGAAGACATTAGGAGTCACTTACAAGCTCCAGCCAGTAGGGAATTGCTGGTGGCTGTTTGAAGAGGCCATTCACATTGAGGTTCTTTCCTAGGTTTAATCCTGCTGGGAATTACAATCCCTGCCATCCTGGTTCTGGCTGTGGTGCTTTATTTTCTGGGAAAGAAAGGTGGGTATGACAGTAAGACCAAGTCCTGTTATCAGATGTTGTCATAAATATAAAGGGAAGGGGGAGAGGATCTGATGCAGTGCTATAAAATCCTCTTACCAGGAAAGGGTTAAGAAATGCAGGTAGCCAGACTGACACCTGACCTGGCTGGCATCTGACCAATGGGGGGACAAGATACTTTCAAATCTTGGCAGGGGGAAAGCTTTGTGTGTAGCTCTTTGTCAGACACAGAGTGATCTTGGAGTAAAAAGGAATCAGTCATCTTTTCATCAAATCCTCACTTTTCTAAAGTAAGTCTAGTCAGCATAGTGAGTAGATTTCTGTTCATTTTGCTTGGTGTGTGTTCCCTGTGTTAAAGGGAGGGGTTATTCCTTTTTCTTTTTCTGTAACGTTAAGGGTTTGTCCAGAGGGGGGAATCCATCTGAGTTTGGAAATTGGGTATCCTGTAAAATAGTTACCATTCTGATTTTACAGAGCTGATTTTACCTTCTTTGTTTTAATATAATCCTTCTTTTAAGAAGCTGACTGTTTTCTATGGTTTTTAAAAACCCAGGGGTGGGTTTTTAGATCACTGTGTAACCAATTGGTTAGGAGATTATTCTCAAGCTTCCCAGGACAGGGGGGTACGGGCTTGAGAGGATATTTTGGGGGGAAGGGACTTCAAGTGGTCTCCTTTCCTGGATTCCTGTTTAGAACACTTGATGGTGGCAGTGGAAGAAGCATTTCTCAGGGTGCAGGGAATTTTGTACCTTGGGGGTTTTAACTTAAGCGGTAAAAATAAGCTTAGGGGCTCTTAATGCGGGTCCCCACATCTTTACCCTGAAGTTTAGAGTGGTGAGGGAACCCTGAGAGATGTACAGGCAAACGTGGCAGAGACAACCCCTTAGATCCCCTGTACCCAGTGTGCTAGGATGGGGGATAGAGATGATCAAAGAAACAGTACAATTTATCATTTGGTTTGGGGAGGCTGACTGGGGAGAAAGATCAAAGATATGATTAAAAGGATTATCATTGTGATTAAGTATTTTTATTGCAGTAGCACCCTGGAGCCCCAGTCAGGGATCAGACCTCCACTGTGCTAGGTGCTGTACATTATTTATTAGGTGTGTTACTGTAGTGCCCTGGAGCCCTAATCAGGGATCAGGACCCCACCGCTCCAGCTGCTGCACAGATCAGTAATGAAGGGGACAGTCCCTGCCCCATAGATGATCACAATCTAGGGCTCAGCCAGGGGTGTGTGTCTGGATGGAATATAGACCTGCAAGTACCTAAGACTGCAGTTCAGGAAGGCATTCGCTAGACAGGAAGGGCCCTTACGCGTTACGCCTGTGCCCGTGTGTAAGTGCTTTCCTGAATCAGGGCCTAACAACTCTGAAAATTGAGCTCTGGGCACAGCTCTGCCCTGCCAACCTTTCCTCACACGGCGTCCCCAGCCCCAAGCTTTCACAGCACTCGAGTCACCCCAACAATCTTGAGATTGGCCTAAAACTCTAGGGATTTCCAACAAGTCACCAGTGTGGGGTCTTTGTGTTTGCCTGGAGGATTTCATAGAATCATAGAATCTCAGGGTTGGAAGGGACCTCAGGAGGTCATCTAGTCCAGGCCCCTGCTCAAAGCAGGACCAACCCCAACTAGATCATCCCAGCCAGGGCTTTGTCAAGCCTGACCTTAAAAACCTCTAAGGAAGGAGATTCCACCACCTCCCTAGGTAACCCATTCCAGTGCTTCACCACCCTACTAGTGAAAACGTTTTTCCTAATATCCAACCTAAACCTCCCGCTCTGCAACTTGAGACCATTACTCCTTGTTCTGTCATCTTCTACCACTGAGAACAGTCTACATCCATCCTCTTTGGAACCCCCTTTTAGGTAGTTGAAAGCAGCTATCAAATCCCCCCTCACTCTTCTCTTCTGCGGTCTAAACAATCCCAGTTCCCTCAGCCTCTCCTCATAAGTCATGTGCTCCAGCCCCCTAATCATTTTTGTTGCCCTCCGTTGCACTCTTTCCAATTTATCCACATCCTTCTTGTAGTGTGGGGCCCAAAACTGGACACAGTACTCCAAATGAGGCCTCACCAGTGCCGAATAGAGGGGAATAATCACATCCCTCGATCTGCTGGAAATGCCCCTACTTATACAGCCCAAAATGCCATTAGCCTTCTTGGCAACAAGGGCACACTGCTGACTCATATTCAGCTTTTCGTCCACTGTAACCCCTAGGTCCTTTTCTGCAGAACTGCTGCCCAGCCATTCGGTCCCTAGTCTGTAGCAGTGCATGGGATTCTTCCGTCCTAAGTGCAGGACTCTGCACTTGTCCTTGTTGTACCTCATCAGATTTCTTTTGGCCCAATCCTCTAATTTGTCTAGGTCCCTCTGTATCCTGTCCCTACCCTCCAGCGTATCAACCACTCCTCCCAGTTTAGTGTCATCTGCAAACTTGCTAAGGGTGCAGTCCACACCATCCTCCAGATCGTTGATGAAGATATTCAACAAAACCGGCCCCAGCACCGACCCTTGGGGCACTCCACTTGATACCGGCTGCCAACTAGACATGGAGCCATTGATCACTACCCGTTGAGCACGACCATCCAGCCAGTTTTCTATCCACCTTACCGTCCATTCATCCAGCCCATACTTCTTTAACTTGCTGGCAAGAACACTGTGGGAGACTGTATCAAAAGCTTTGCTAAAGTCAAGAAATAGCACATCCACTGCTTTCCCCTCATCCACAGAGCCAGTTATCTCATCATAGAAGGCAATTAGGTTAGTCGGGCATGACTTGCCCTTGGTGAATCCATGCTGACTGTTCCTGATCACTTTCCCCTCCTTTAAGTGGTTCAGAATTGATTCCTTGAGGACCTGTTCCATGATTTTTCCAGGGACTGAGGTGAGACTGACTGGCCTGTAGTTCCCCGGATCTTCCTTCTTCCCTTTTTTAAAGATGGGCACTACATTAGCTTTTTTCCAGTCATCCGGGACCTCCCCCGATTGCCATGATTTGTCAAAGATAATGGCCAATGGCTCTGCAATCACATCGGCCAACTCCTTTAGCACGCTCGGATGCAGCGCGTCCAGCTTTTCTAAATAGTCCCGAACTACTTCTTTCTCCACAGAGGGCTGGTCACCTCCTCCCCATACCATGCTGCGGAGTGCAGCCGCCTGGGAGCTGACCTTGTCCGTGAAGACAGAGGCAAAAAAAGCATTGAGTACACTAGCTTTCTCCACATCCTCTGTTACTAGGTTCCCTCCCTCATTCAGCAAGGGGCCCACACTTTCCTTGACTTTCTTCTTGTTGCTCACATACCTGAAGAAACCCTTCTTGTTACTCCTAACATCTCCGGCTAGCTGCAACTCCAAGTGTGATTTGGCCTTCCTAATTTCACTCCTGCATGCCTGAACAATATTTTTATACTCCTCCCTGATCATTTGTCCAATCTTCCACTTCTTGTAAGCTGCTTTTTTGTGTTTAAGACGAGCAAGGATTTCACTGTTAAGCCAAGCTGGTCGCCTGCCATATTTACTTTTCTTTCTACACATCGGGATGGTTTGTTCCTGCAACCTCAATAAGGATTCTTTAAAATACAGCCAGCTTTCCTCGACTCCTTTCCCCTTCATGTTATTCTCCCAGGGGACCTTGCCCATCAGTTCCCTGAGGGAGTCAAAGTCTGCTTTTCTGAAGTCCAGGCTCTGTATTCTACTGCTCTCCTTTCTTCCTTGTGTCAGGATCCTGAACTCGACCATCTCTTGGTCACTGCCTCCCAGGTTCCCATCCACTATTGCTTCCTCTACTATTTCCTCCCTGTTTGTGAGCAGCAGGTCAAGAAGAGCTTTTCCCCTAGTTGGTTCCTCCAGCACTTGCACCAGGAAATTGTCCCCTACACTTTCCAAAAACTTCCTGGATTGTCTGTGGACCGCTGTATTGCTCTCCCAGCAGATATCGGGGTGATTAAAGTCACCCATGAGAACCAGGGCCTGTGATCTAGTAACTTCTGTTAGTTGCTGGAAGAAAGCCTCGTCCACCTCATCCCCCTGGTCTGGTGGTCTGTAGCAGACTCCCACCACGACATTACCCTTGTTGCTCATTTGATCGTTGGGGGCCTTTGGGTCACATTTCCCGGGTTTTCTCTCCAAATATGAGGGTTATAAATTTACCTTTTTTTTTTAATGAAAGATGAGTTTCTCACTGAAACCCCCTGACTCTCAGACCTGTCACTTTACGTAGAACATGAAATGCTGAGAAATTGGCACTAAAATTGTGAGACTTGGGGACACGGCTCGCAGGGGCAGTCAGTGGGGCTGGTGGAGGAGATCACTAGGCTGGGCCATGGGGACGGGGTTCTGCATCAATACAATGAGGAACTGGGGCCATGTCACTCAGTTTCTGTCTCTCTCTCTCTCTCTCTCTCTCTCTCCCCATGAGGAAACATGTCCACGTCTCTGATCACATTGTCTCACTGCCTCCAGTTGCATCTCTACTGCAGGATCAAAGGTAGGAGCAGATTATTCCCTCTCCCACTGAGTTTTCTTTCTGCATCTCTTCTCTCTGCCTTAGACTCGGTGCGTCCACACACGGACAATCCTCGAAACACCCACAGCAGTTTCCCTCATAGCAACTGTGATTTCGGTGCAGGTCTGTGCGTGAGGCAACCTTAGCACTTCCCCGTCCCCTGCCTGCTGGGAAGAGCCGGGCAGCAGGGACACCTATGGGGATTCAGTGCACCGTACATGTAAACATGCTGTGCAGAAGGGGCTCTGAGCTGGTCACCTCTGCAGCACTGACGAGGGGACCAGCTCCTTGGGCCCCAGGCTGCCCCAGTGCCCGGAGAGCTGCTAAGTGTTTCTGGCTCACTGTCTGCCCATCACCCAGTCAGGGGGCTCTCTGATGCCCCTCCCCTCCCTCCAAACACAGAGACCCTGCAGACACCCCTCAGACCATGTCTAAGGGTCACTCCCCATTGCTCTGCAGCCATCACCTGCCAATCAGGGCTCCCACTGACTCCTCCTCCTTTCCCACTTTGCAGCCCACCAGGCCAGCTGCAGCCCTTTTGATGGCCACGGAGCCCATACGCTTGTTCTAAATCCTGCCTGGCCCATGACGGTCTCATCGCTCCAGAGCTCGGAGCCGATTCATCAGCTGCACATTGCCCCAAGAGAGAATCCAGGAAATCTACATGGTCCTGGGCCAAATGGGCATGACAAGGGGGAGCAGCCAGGGAGTCCATGGGGAGACCAGCTGGACACAGAGAGGGAAAGGCGCGTGGGGAGACTAGAGGCAGTTTCTAGGCTCTGCCCAGCCTGGGTTCCCAGTGCAGCAACTCTATCAATAAAGCTAGTGGGGGCAGGGGACAGGGCAGACACGAAACACAGACCCTCAGTACAGGGAGCCCCTCCCGGACACTCAGTTGCGTATGTTCCCTGCCTGCCTCCTGCGACCCT
This sequence comes from Chelydra serpentina, assembly GCA_037349315.1. Taxonomy (NCBI): domain Eukaryota; kingdom Metazoa; phylum Chordata; order Testudines; family Chelydridae; genus Chelydra; species Chelydra serpentina. The sequence continues at coordinate 827,433 of JBAIAC010000046.1, read as the reverse complement.
CCCACCTGTACGTCTCTGAGAAGCTGCCTCTCCCCAAACATTCCCTCCCTCCTTCTCCTGCAACATGACCAGCCTCTGCCTTCAAACACCCCCACCCTGCCCCTCTGGGATGTGGGAGCTGGTTAGCAGAGAGGGCAAGAAGTAAAGAGGCTGGGGACATGAAGTTGAATTTCCACGCTGTGCAGACTTTACAGTTGAGCCTTAATGATGAATGTTCAGATTTCCAGCATTGACACATTGTGAGCAGATGTGGGCCAAAAATCCAGTTTTATTTGGGTGAAATATATGCAAAGAAACTGAGTGTGAGCTGAATGGAGATGTACAGTCCTAGCGGGAGAACCAGCCATGGGGAGAAATCTCACAGCTGGATCTCTGAAAACAGACTCAGTGTCACCAAGGTGGGTGAGAGAGAGAGAGAGAGAGAGAGAGAGACGACATGAGAGAGAGAGAGAGAGAGAGAGACGACATGGAGCATCCCTGATATGCCCTGTACTTATTACTTCCCACAGGGAACGAGTCCAGCATGACACCAGCAACACTCATGAAGATCATATTCAATGTAAGAGTTTTTGGAGAGTATTGGGGTTACTGGGGTCAGTTGTACATGAAGGAGAAATGCAGGGTCTGGGAGTAAATGTGTTAATTGGTGGGAGATGGACAGATCCCAGGTCAGACTGTCTGGACAAGAGTTAGAACAACAAACTGCCTGTGATCAAAGTGAAGGAGGAAAGCTCCCATTGGAAAGTGTTCCATCGCCTTCACTGGGAGCTGGGTCTGCCCAGTGCTGATCAGTCCTTCCTGCCCTGTGCAGATGTGTACTAGGATGTGACAACACAGCCATAAGTCCCAACAGACTGTACCTTGGCGGGAAACTGGTGCCCATCCATTCGTTGTATTGTGAGGCTCAAGGCTGAAAGCTGAGATATGTACGTGGGGGATATTCTTACCTCAGGGTGTGTGAGGTTGGAAGTATAAATAGAGCAAACTCTTGTTTAAAAAAAACCCTACATTTGCAAGGTGTTTGGAAGCCCTGAGGAGTGTCACATCCGAGATGGAGATTTTCCCCCCTGGGAAGCGCAGTTACGCACAACCTGCTGGGCTCTGTTCTAATTAATTATAAATTAACCCAGAGAATCACTTAATCCTCGACCTGGTTGGAAAATAGGGTTTCTTCTGTGGAACATTTTTCTTTAGTTTTTCTCCAAAAAAATTGTGGGAAATTTCAGCTTTTCTGTGAAATCGAAAATTGAAATATTTCAACTGAAAAAGAAATTTTTTTGACTCAAAATGGTGCAAGAGGCCTCGTGGGAGCTGTGGTTCAGGTGCCTCCTGCTCCTGGTCTCCTCTTTAAGCCAGGCTCTCTGGCTCTCCCAGATGCACCACTTCCTTCCCTCTTGGTGACATAGACGTGGTGCATCATGGGAGATGAAATCCAGCCACGCAGCCCTGCCCGTAGAGGAGAATATCAGCTCAAGGCCATTGAACTACAAGTCCCATGGGGCACCATGCTGGTATTTTTAATCACAATATTTCTGGGGTTGGTCAAAATATTTCAGTTTTGAGGCATTTGGTTTTTTTAACAAAATGTTGAAATTTTCTGCCAAAAGCCACCTCTGTTTGTGACAAAAGAGTTCTGTCAAAAACCCAGACAGACAGTTTCCACTGAACATCTTCAACAGCCATATTAAATCCTTCTGTTCTGGTATCCCATAGCAACCCTGCTCAGGATCAGGCTCTATTGTGCTCAATGCTGCCCATGGGGGAGCCCTTCCCTGGCTGGGGGAGAGGTGGGAGCCGTGGGGTTATAATTTGTGCTTACAATTGAGTCAATTTACAGCCTAGTGACCATGTGTAACTGTCATTCTCTCCCCAGATGCGTCGGTGAATTGGCCGGGAGGCGCCAGGGTGAGTCACAGCTTTTATTAACCACAAAGTGAAGTGATAGAAAAGAGCGATTGGTTTGCCTATTCCAGCTCGACAGCGACCCGTGAGCTTGGAACATGGATTTACTCAGGATTCCCAGGCTTCAGGTTGTGTCTGTTATCCCATCTCACTGCTGCTGCCCCAGATCTCCACCCAGGAGCAGGTAGCTGCCTCCCACATCTGCTGTTAGTCTGGCCAGTCAGGCCCTGCCCCCCACAGATAGACACACATCGAGGTGAGAGGAAAACATCCTTCCCAAACTCCACACCACAGCAATAGGGGAGAATCCTACATGGCCTGAAAAATCTATCCAGCTACAGAGGGGCTTTTCCCCACAAGCCTCTGCAGTCAGACAAACAACCGAGGCAGAGACGTTCAAGGTTTCAAAGCTCCCATTAAAACTCCCAGGAATCGGACGTTCAAATCCCCCGGGTGGGTTATATCAAACTATGCTTAGAACACTTAAGCAGAGTCTGTCTACCTGCCAGGTGGGAACACCTTTTTACACCCCCTCTTGCTGTTCACTGGGGTCTGGCATCCAAATCTCCCGCTTACGAAGTTCAGTTCAGTTGAGGGTGACCTCCACAGTCAGGGCAAGCTAAGCACAGTTCTTCTGCCCTTTACTCAGACAATCAGGATAACAACATTTCATCACCCCTGCTAAAGTGATTTGTAACCCAACATCAGTGAAAGTTGGTCCCTTTGACAACAGGGCTCTGTCTGCTCAGACCTCAGCAGAGTGGGTGTGTTCATGTAAATATAGTCTGGTCCTGAAGCCTTTTCCCTTCACCAGCGTATCACTAGCTGTGAGGGGAGAGTTCATTCAGACCTGCTTACATTGGCAATGAACAATGTAATTACCTGGGTTTATTCCCCATCCTCTTATGCTGCATGGGAGGAATTTGGGTCATTGAAGTTCTGTCCTCTTATTATTATTTTTAATAGGTAACATTTTATTGAGCATCTAAAACAGTGTCACAAAGGGAGGAGCTGTGCATTGCTATAATGGAGGGATAGCTGGTCTCCTCAGAGTTAAGGTTAAAGTTAGCATCCTGTTATCAACCTGGTTTTCACACATAGACTCATAAACTCATAGACTTTAAGGTCAGAAGGGACCAGTATGATCATCTAGTCTGACCTCCTGCACAATGCAGGCCACAGAATCTCACCCACCCACTCCTGGAATAATCCTCTTACCTATGTCTCAGCTATTGAAGTCCTCAAATCATGGTTTAAAGACTTCAAGATGCAGAGAATCCTCTGGTAAGTGACCCGTGCCCCATGCTGCAGAGGAAGGCAAAAAAAACCAAAAAACCTCCAGGGCCTCTGCCAATCCTTCCCGACCCCAAATATGGTGATCAGCTGAACCCCAAGCATGTGTGCAAGACTCACCAGCCAGACACCCAGGAAAAAGTTCTCTGCAGTAACTTCTAACATCCCATCATTGACCATTAGTCCTATTTACCACTGATGGCAATTAATTGACCTTTGACTAAGATCATGTTATCCCATCAAACCATCCCCTCCATAAATTTATCTAGCTTAATCTTGAAGCCAGTTAGGTCTTTTGCCCCCACTGCTTCCCTTGGAAGGCTGTTCCAGAACTTCACTCCTCTGATGGTTAGAAACCTTCATCTAATTTGAAGTCTAAACTTCCTGATGGCCAGTTTATATCCATTTGTTCTTGTGTCCACATTGGTACTGAGCTGAAATAATTCCTCTCCCTCCCTGGTATTTATCCCTCTGATATATTTCAAGAGAGCAATCATATCTCCCCTCAGCCTTCTTTTGATTAAGGTAAACAAACCAAGCTCCTTGAGTCTCCTTTCATACGACAGGTTTTCCATTCCTCGGATCATCCTAGTGGCCCTTCTTTGTACCTGTTCCAGTTTGAATTCATCCTTCTTAAACATGGGAGACCAGAACTGCCCACAGTATTCCAAATGAGGTCTCACCAATGCCTTGTATAACGGTACTAACACCTCCTTATCTCTACTAGAAATAGCTCACCTAATGCATCCCAAGACCGCATTAGCTTTTTTCACGGCCACATCACATTGGCGACTCATAGTCATCCTGTGATCAACCAGGACTCCGAGGTCCTTCTCCTCTTCCGTTACTTCCAACTGATGCGTCCCCAGCTTATAACTAAAATTCTTGTTATTAATCCCTAAATGCATAACCTTACACTTCTCACTATTAAATTTCATCCTATTACTATTACTCCAGTTTACAAGGTCATCCAGATCTTCCTGTAGGATATCCCGATCCTTTTCTGAATTGGCAATACCTCCCAATTTTGTGTCATCTGCAAACTTTATTAGCACACTCCCACTTTTGGTGCCGAGGTCAGTAATAAAAAGATTAAATAAAATTGGTCCCAAAACTGAACCTTGAGGAACTCCACTAGTAACCTCCCGCCAACCTGACAGTTCACCTTTCAGTATGACCCGCTGTAGTCTCCCCTTTAACCAGTTCCTTATCCACCTCTCAATTTTCATATTGATCCCCATCTTTTCCAATTTAACCAAGAATTCCTCATGTGGTACTGTATCAAATGCCTTACTGAAATCGAGGTAGATTAGATCCACTGCATTTCCTTTATCTAACAAATCTGTTACTTTCTCAAAGAAGGAGATCAAGTTGGTTTGGCACGACCTGCCTTTTGTAAAACCATGTTGTAATTTGTCCCAATTGCCATTGACCTGAAGGTCCTTAACTACTTTCTCCTTCAAAAATTTTTCCAAGACCTTGCAAACTAACAGGCCTGTAGTTACCCGGGTCACTTTTTTTCCCTTTCTTAAAAATAGGAACTATATTAGCTATTCTCCAGTCAAACGGTACAACCCCTGAGTTTAGAGATTCATTAAAAATTTTTGCTAATGGGCTTGCAATTTCATGTGCCAGTTCCTTTAGTATTCTTGGATGAATACACACACCCTCAGCTTCTACAAACCAGTCCTGCTGATATCAAAGTTTCATTGTCATGTCTCATCACCATGGAAATTTTCTCCTGGAACCTTTGGGCATACAACATAAATGATCTCAGAGAGATGACATCTCATTCCAGGGAATTTCCCAGTATTACACTGGCTGCTCTTATACTAACAAACACTGATTTATCCCTTAGAGCTTTTAGTAAATGACTCTAGGACAGGGAAGTATTTACAGAAATATATATGACTCATTTCATGTGAATTCAGAAGTTGGTTGAACCCTATCAAAATTATACCTGTTCATCCCCGTTTTGACCTATGAAGTTGGCCCATATTTGGAGTCTTGTGGGTTGTTCTGTAGAGAGACGAAAGTGATGACAGAGTCAGGTATGTTGGTTGATGCAACCTCATTTATTTACAAAGACTCAACAGAGTGCTGTTTCCCTGAGCACAATAGGAATCAAACAACAGGAGGCACTTTCTGTGCTCCTGGCTCCAAGCCTCTTTTCAGCCAGAACTCTGCCCAAAACCTCTGTCTCCCTCTCAGCTTTTTCTCAGGGTCCTGCTCCAAGTGCTCCTCTGGCTGTATCTGGCTTTCATGTTGCTTTCTCTGGTTGCTTCTGAGGTGTTTCTGCTGCATCTGTTACACACCCCACCCCTGCATTTCATATCAGACCCCGAGGAACCTCATTGGACCACATGGATCTGCCATGCCCTGGCTTCCCGGGGTCTAGTCCTTGGGTTGTGGTTGCCCATTGCTTCAGCTGAAACTAAAAAAAAAGGTTCCCATTTTTAGCCTGAATGGTAGGTGCTTATCACAGCCACCAGCTTCAACATGATGCTGCGACTGCCCATAGGTCAAAGACACACTTGTTCAGAGACACCCAATCTCCAGTATAACAGTAGAATACTAACAATTGCATAGAACTGTTATAAATGTCGCCATTAATAACATCAGTGATTCAAATATGAAACTGGATGGACAAAACTACACTGCCTGCAGCACAGAAGAATCCTTGTTTCAGATAACACCCCATTGCAAGGAGAACCTGGCACTGCCTCGATAAGCCAGCTGGCACAGACAGAGGGAGAAGGGGTCCTCTGCCCAGCTGGCAGGTGTCAGAAAAGCTGTTCTAACTGGAGGGCAGAAAAGGGCCAGACCAAGGCTGCGGACGTGGGGTGTTTATGTAGGAAGTGGGGCCATTGATGTTTCCCAGTCTAGATGCTCACTGTGACTGTGCCCCTGATGTATGTACAGCAGTGCTGTCAGACAGACATTTTATGGCTTCATTTCTCTGACTTTAGGCTGGCTTAGCAGAAAAATAACATTACCATGGTTTATCTTAAAGCATCCACAGCCCCAGAGAGAAGAGACACTGACATACGCAACCATCGCTCTGCAGCGGGACAGATGTCATTAATGCTCCAATTGCTGAAATGCAGGACTTGTCAGTGTGCAGCCGCATCACAGAAACTTCCAAAATCAGAGGCAACTGTAGGGGCTGTTCAGCTAGGCAGTGAGCGATCTTCTCTGGCGCCACAGATGGACAATGCACAGCGCCTACAGTGCTCTAGGACATTGGAATATTCTCAGTGTGAATGCAGCCTGTTTCCCTTTTGGAAAAAATGTTTCTTCTGAATAAAATTGGGGAAATTTGTAGTTCCTGTCTGTTAAATACCTTGTTGATTTGTAGGGACATTGTGAAATTTAAATATCAACCAAAAAGTATTTGTCACAAACTGTGGCTTTGTAAAACTGTGTTTGTTCCCCTCAGCAAGACACTGCAGCCGTGTGGTTATAAGAGAACATCATGAGCACATTTAGCTCCCTGGAAAGCAGTTACTGCATGAAGCTATTATGTTACTGTAGTGAGTGTGATCCATGCACCTCTGGAGCCTGACTAGCAGAAGGCCTGGGGTACCCAATGGTCACATGCCTCCCCTAGGTCTGGGATTTACATTTAGGTTAAGAACATAAGAATGGCCATAGTGGGTTATTCTAATGGTCCATCTAGCCCAGTATCCTGTCTTCTGACAGTGGCCAATGCCAGGAGCCTCCGAGGGAATGACCAGAATAGGCAGTTGTCAGGGTTCCCTCCCCACTCTAAACTCTAGGGTAAAGACGTGGGGACCCGCATTAAGAGCCCCTAAGCTTATTTTTACCAGCTTAGGTTAAAACCCCCAAGGTACAAAATTCCCTGCACCCTGAGAAATGCTTCTTCCACTGCCACCATCAAGTGTTCTAAACAGGAATCCAGGAAAGGGGACCACTTGAAGTCCCTTCCCCCCCAAAAAAAATATCCTCTCAAGCCCGTACCCCCCTGTCCTGGGAAGCTTGGGGATAATCTCCTAACCAATTGGTTACACAGTGATCTAAAAACCCACCCCCTGGGTTTTTAAAAACCATAGAAAACAGTCAGCTTCTTAAAAGAAGGATTTTATTAAAAACAAAGAAGGTAAAATCATCTCTGTAAAATCCGGATGGTAACTAGTTTACAGGGCACTCAGAGAGATTCCTCCCTCTGGACAAAACCTTAAAGTTACAGAAAAACAGGAATAACCCTTCCCTCTCCCACAGGGAATGTACCAAGCAAAATAAACAGAAATCTACTCGCTATGCTATCTAAACTTACTTTAGAAAAGTGAGTATTGGTGAGGAGGCAGATTTTCTGTAGGTTCTTTCTGTCTTCCAAGATCACTCTGACCCAGACAAAGACACACACACAAAGCCTTCCCCCCTCCTAAGATTTGAAAGTATCTTGTCCCCTTATTGGTCAGATGCCAGCCAGGTCAGGTGTCAGTCTGGCTACCAGCATTTCTTAACCCTTTACTGGGAAGAGGATTTTATAGTACTGCATCAGACCCACTCCCTTCATATTTATGACACGCCCCCCAAATCACCGATAGTGTGAAACACTGGCTGTGATTTCTTCCTGGAGCTTTAAAAGAAAACAAAAGTAATAAGACACATGAACCTACGATTATACTAATAACGGTATAAAGACTACCAATATTGTCCACATTGCTAGAACAATTTTAACCAGTTGGTTCTTCATAGTAGACACCTTCAGGCCACTCAGCTTCTTGTGCTCCCTGGGCAGTAAACTGATCAACCTTCAATTCTCAGGGGAAAAAAGGCTTTAGAGAATTAACATGGTACACTGTAGGCTTGAGAGTTGTGGTGGGGAATGCTATGAGATAGTTCACAGCTCCCAGGCGTTCTTGGACTGTAAATGGCCCTTCCCATGACGCTTCCATTTTATGGGCCCGGAGCGCCTTCAAGACCATGACTTGGTCCCCTACTTTAAAGGAACGCTCTCTGGCATGTTTATCATACCAGGCCTTTTGCTCTTCCTGAGCCTCTTTTAGGTTTTCTCTAGCAAGGGCTAAAGAGTCTCGGAGGGTGTTTTGTAGGTTGCTTACAAAGTCCAGAATGTTAGTTCCCGAAGAAGGTGTAAAGCCCTCCCATTGCTGTTTCACCAACTGTAATGGCCCTTTAACCTCGCAGCCATACACAAGTTCAAATGGTGAAAACCCTAAACTGGGATGTGGTACAGCCCTGTAGGCAAAGAGCAACTGCTGTAACACTAGGTCCCAATCGTTGGAGTGCTGGTTTACGAATTTACATATCATGGCTCCCAAAGTTCCATTAAACTTCTCCACCAGACCATTTGTTTGATGGTGGTAAGGGGTGGCAACCAAGTAGTTCACCCCATGAGCTTCCCACAGGCTTTTCATGCTCCCTGCCAGGAAATTAGTTCCCAAATCAGTAAGGATGTCGGCGGGCCAACCTACCCTGGCAAAAATCTCTGTTAATGCCTGGCATACACTTTTAGCCCGGGTGTTGCTCAGAGCTTCTACTTCTGGCCATCGGGTGGCAAAATCCATGAAAGTCAGTATGTACTGCTTTCCTCTGGGTGTCTTTTTCGGGAAAGGACCCAGAATATCCACAGCTACCCGCTGAAAGGGAACTTCAATTATGGGGAGTGGCTGGAGAGGGGCTTTGACCTGGTCTTGGGGCTTTCCCACTCTTTGGCACACCTCACAAGACAGGACATAGGTAGAAACATCCCTTGACCCATTTATTTAACAGCTCCTTTATCCGGTTTACATAAGCTACATTACTTAGTCCAGGCCCTCGGATAAGGGTTCGAAATTTTACTCGGTAAGTTTCAGGTGTAACTTGAAATTGTTTTAAAACCAAATCCTTGAATTTCTCATAGTCAGAAGCCTCATCAAGAGGCATGTCATTGAATATGTCCAGAGCACTTCCAGTCAACTTTGCTACCAATATGGTCATTTTGTGAGCATCAGGAATGGTATGGAGATTGCATAGTCTCTCAAAGGTGAGAAAATATTCCGCAATATCACGGGATTCATCATACGGTGAACATAGTCGCTCCCATTTGTGGGTTGTTGGGGAAGGATTATTAGTGTTATCCGGTAGATTCCGCTCCACCCTGGTCTTCTCCATCTCCAGGGCATGCTTCCTCTCTCTCTCCTTCTCCTCAGCATGCTTCCTCTCCTCCTCAGCATGCTTCCTCTCTCTCTCCTTCTCCTCCATAGCATACTTCCTCTCCTCCTCAGCATGCTTCCTCTCTCTTTCTTTCTCCTCTTCAGCATGCTTCCTCTCTCTTTCTTTCTCCGCCTCAGCATGCTTCCTCTCTCTTTCTTTCTCTTCCATCTCCATCTGTTTAAGTTGTAGCAGTCTTGCATGTTTCTTCTCCTCCTCATCAGCTTGTAGCCGAGCTATCTCAAGTTTAATAGCTGCTTCACTGGCAGTCATCTTAGCCTTTCTGTTTTTAATCTGTCTTAACCCGATAGAGTTAGAAAAGAAAAAAAAACTTGCTTGGGTATTCCCTGTAGGGGTTAACTACCTGCTTTCATATGAAGATACTCTAGCTCCTAGCAGCTTAACCCCTCCCCCCTCCCTGCTTCCAGCAGCTACAGGGAAGAGTCAGAGAGAAGAAAAAAAATTCTCAACTCCCTGTGTCTGGTTCAAAAAAAATCTCTGGTTCAATATATCCCACCGCTCTGCCACCATGTCAGGGTTCCCTCCCCACTCTAAACTCTCGGGTAAAGACGTGGGGACCCGCATTAAGAGCCCCTAAGCTTATTTTTACCAGCTTAGGTTAAACCCCCAAGGTACAAAATTCCCTGCACCCTGAGCAATGCTTCTTCCACTGCCACCATCAAGTGTTCTAAACAGGAATCCAGGAAAGGGGACCACTTGAAGTCCCTTCCCCCCCAAAAAATGCACAGTGCACAGATTATTCAACAAGTTCTTGAAATGTAATGGAGACAATTTTTTGTTCCAGAAGGTGGAGAAAGCTACTAGGGAAGAGGCTGTTCTAGATTTGATTTTGACAAATAGGGAGGAACTGGTTGAGAATTTGAAAGTGGAAGGCAGCTTGGGTGAAAGTGATCATGAAATGGTAGAGTTCATGATTCTAAGGAATGGTAGGAGAGAGAATAGCAAAATAAAAACAATGGATTTAAAAAACGCAGACTTTAGCAAACTCAGGGTGTGATCCCTTGGGAAGCACGTCTGAGATGAAAAAGACAGCTGGCAGTTTTTCAAAGAGACATTGTTAAGGGCCCAAGTGCAAACTGTCCCACTGCATAGGAAAGGTAGGATGCATGGCAAGAGACCACCTTGGCTTAACCAGGAAATCTTCAATGATCTAAAAATCAAGAAAGAGTCCTACAAAAAGTGGAAACAAGATCAAATTACAAAGGATGAATATAAACAAATAACACATGTATATAGGGGGGGAATTAGAAAGGCCAAGGAACAAAACGAGATCAAACTAGCTACAGACATAACAGGTAACAAGAAAACATTCTACAAATACATTAGAAGCAAGAAGAAGACCAAGGACAGGGTAGGCCCGTTACTCAATGAAGAGGGAAAAACAATAACAGAAAATGTGGAAATGGCAGGTGCTTAATGATTTCTTTGTTTCGGTTTTCACCAAGAAGGTTGGTGGCATTTGGACGCCTAACATAGTGAATACCAGTGAAAATGGGATAGGTTCAGAAGCTAAAATAGGGAAAGAACAAATTAAAAATTACTTAAACAAGTTAGACATCTTCAAGTCACCAAGGCCTGATTAAATGCATCCTAGAATACTCAAGGAGCTGACTGAGGAGATATCTGAGCCATTAGCTATTATCTTTGAAAAGTCATGGAAGACAGTGCAGATTACAGAAGACTGGAATATAGTGCCTATCGATAAAAAGGAAAATAAGGGCAACCGAGACAATTACAGACTGGTCAGCTTAACTTCTGTACCAGGAAAGATAATGGAGCAAAGAATTAAGGAATCCATTTGCAAACATCTAGAAGATAATAAGGTGATAAGTGATAGCATATATTTGTGAAGAACAAATCCTGTCAAATCAACCTGATAGCCTTCTTTGACAGGATAACAAGCCTTGTGGATAGGGGGGAAGTGGCAGATGTGATATATCTGGACTTTAGTAAGGCTTTTGATACAGTCTTGCATGACCTTCTTGTTAACAAATTAAGGAAATACAACCTAGATGGAGCTACAATATGGTGGGCACATAACTGGTTGGAAAACACTCCCAGAGAGTATTTAGAGTAGCAGCCATGTTAGTCTGTGTCAACAAAAAGAACAGGATTACTTGTGGCACCTTAGAGACTAACAAATCTATTTCAGCATAAGCTTTTGTGGGCTACAGCTCACTTCATCTGATGAAGTGAGCTGTAGCCCACGAAAGCTTATGCTGAAATAGATTTGTTAGTCTCTAAAGTGCCACAAGTAATCCTGTTCTTTTTTCCCAGAGAGTAGTTATCAGTGGTTTACAGTCATGCTGGAAGGGCATAATGAGTGGGGTTCCACAGGGATCAGTTCTGGGTCTGGGTCTTTTCAATATCTTCATCACCGATTTAGATGATGGCATAGAGAGTACACTTATAAAGTTTGCGGATGATACCAAGCTGGGGGGGTTGCAAGTGCTTTGGAGGATAGGATGAAAATTCCAAATTTTCTGGAAAAACTGGAGAAATGGTCTGAGGTAAATAAGATGAAATTCAATAAGGGCAATTGCAAAGTACTCCACTTAGGATGGAACAATCAGTTGCACACATACAAAATGGGAAATGACTGCCTAGGAAGGAGTATTGCGGAAAGGAATCTGGGGGTCTTAGTGGACCACAAGCTAAACATGAGTCAACATTGTAACATTGTTGCAAAAAAAGGGATGTATTAGTAGGAGTGTTGTAAGCAAGACACGAGAAGTAATTCTTCCACTCTACTCCGTGCTGATTAGGCCTCACCTGGTATATTGTGTCCAGTTCTGGGTGGACATTTCAGGAAAGATGTGGACAAATTGGAGAAAGTCCAGAGACGAGCAACAAAAATGATCAAAGCTCGAGAAAACATGACCCATGAGGGAAGATTGAAAAGATTGGGTTTGTTTAGTCTGGAAAAGAGAAGATTGAGAGGGGACATGATAACAGTTTTCAAATACCTAAAATATTGTTACAAAGAGGAGGGAGAAAAATTATTCTCCTTAACCTCTGATGATAGGGCAAGAAGCAACAGGCTTAAATTGCAGCAAGGGAGGTTTAGGTTGGACATTAGGAAAAAGGGTGGTCAACCACTGGAATAAATTGCCTAGGGAGGTTGTGGAATCTCCATCATTGGAAATTTTTAAGAGCAAGGTAGACAAACACCTGTCAGGGATGGTCTAGATGGTGCTGGTCCTGCCATAAATGCAGGGGACTGGACTTGATGACCTCTCGAGGTCCCTTCCATTCCTATGATTCTATGATTATATATATCATTACTACTGCTCTGGCAGGAGTCACTAGATGAAACTGTTAAACAAAGTCTAACTCCATCTTTTCATTGCCATGAAATGGTGACACACAGCCTTTTCAGACATACTGTTGTGTATGTCTTGGGGAAGCTGGGGCAAACAGCCATATTGGGGCTCTGCTAAGGTCAGTTCCTTGGGCTTGGTTGCTCCAGGCACTGGTGCTGGGCTGAGATTCCTGAAAGAGGGGTTTGCCCGCATGCTGTTTGTGACACCTCTGTTCCAGGACTGGAGCACACAGCATAAATCTAGTTACATGAAGAGACAGAACTTGTGATTCCAGGCATGATGATGCATCTGGTGCCTTCTGCCAGAATAACAACAAATACACTGAGTGGAGAGGGAAGAAATAAATCAATGACTGCAGGTTTAGCAGAGGGGTCAGTGAACTCCAAATGAAACTTTCCCATCAGAATGGTTTGGGATTCCCTCTTTCAATGAGCCATATTACTACCCTGCAAAGATGCAGCCCGGCTCAGCAATACTGGTTAAAGCCTGGTAGAGCTGCAGGGAGAGAGAGCATCACATTGGATGAGCCCATCACCCTATTGTGTGTTTCCTCTACAGCCATCTTCATGGCCGTCACACTCAGACTGGGGGTTGCCCAGCCCAGAACCCACCTTTCCCTAAACAGAGTCCCCAGAATAAAGAAACGATTCAGAAGCATTTACCTTGTGGGGGGGGGACCTTCATCACTGCTGCTGCTGGAGTCATCACCTGGGCAATAAATACTCAAGAGATAAGAGCAGATTACAGCCCCACTCCCGGCCCATACGCTGTCCTAACGCAGCTACGCCATGGTCAGTAACTGGCTGGTGGCCGTGCTGCTGAAAGGGGGCTGGGGTTAGAGTGGGTCACACACTGAATCTGAGTCAGCAGTGTGAGGTAGTTGTGAAAAGGGCTAACGTTGTATGTAAGACACGGGAGGTCATTGTTCCGTTCTGCTCGGCACTGATGTGGCCTCAGATGGAGTACAGGGTCCAGTTCTGTGTGTCACACTTTAGGAAAGTTGTGGACAAATTGGAGAGGGTCCAAAGAAGAGCAACAAAAATGACCAAAGGTTTAAAAAACCTGACCTAGGAGGAAAGGTTAAAAACACTGGGCATGTTTAGTCTTGAGAAAAGAAGACTGAGGAGAGACCTGATAGTCTCCAAATACATGTAGCACTGTTATAATGAGGATGGAGATCAATTGTTCTCAGTGCCCTCTGAAGGTAGGGAAAGAAGAAATGGGCTTAATCTGCAGCAAGGGAGGTTTAGGTTAGATATTAGGGAAAACTTTCTAATGATTAGGGTAGCTAAGCTCTGGAATATGCTTCCAAGGCAGGTTCTGGAATCCCCATCATGGGAGGTTATTAAGAACAGGTTGAATAAACCCCCCGTCAGGGATGATCTAGGTTTACTTGGTCCTGCCTCAGTGCAGGAGGCTGAACTTGATGACATCGTGAGGTCCCTTCCAGCCCAACATTTCTAGGATGTTCTCTTCTCTCAGCTGCCAGGGCCAGTGTTTTTCCCGGGAATTGAAATTAGGCAGGGGGTTGTTTGAATTTATGGGGGTGGGGGGTCAGGGCCAATGAGGGTGAGACCATGAGGGTGAAGGTGGGCTGTATGGCATCATAGTAAAAACTGAAAAATGTTTCATGACCATTTTATTAGATTTAACTCATGTTTTAAAATCATCACACAAATTAAAGTTGGCTACTCAAGCCTTCTATGAAGCATTACATCTTCATCCTTCTTGGTTTCTTGTTATAATTTTGCACAACTCTGTTAATGAACATATTGAATGCAATATGTTCATCTTTGGTAGCTTCTCGTGTGTCTCGTACTTCCATTCCTTCAGTTGTTGCGCTCATTAGTTCATTCGCATGATCAGGCAGAAGGCGACTTCTTTCAGAACACAACATTTTATTCAATGATGAAAAAGAACGCTCAACTGTAGCTGTTGTGACTGGGAGTAGCAAGAGATGAATTCCTACTTCTGTCATCCAAGGAAGCATAGCATAAAGATCGGGTCGAGCCACTAGTGATGATAAAAAAGCAGTTGAAATCAAATCTTCATTCATTCGTCGTATGATATTCCACTCTGTGTTCAAATTCTCTATTCTGTCTTGAGCACATGGCAGCCCCATTGCTGGTAGTGCCTCACTTCACTCAACTGTCGGTGTTTTACAGGACAGGGATCTGTAAAAGCTACGTAGAGGTTGAGTAGAATCTAGATGTCGCTGTTGTCGATTTTTAAGAATCAAGTCTGTGTACTTTTTCAGTTGTCTTAACAAACACTTCTTGTCCTCTTCACTTAAGTTGACTTCATTAGTCAACTTCTGGACTGAAGTCTTTGCTTCTTCCAGTACTTATTCAATGGATAGCTCTGATCGATCCAAATGTAGCTTCTATTGCTGGACAAAGATCTACTACTGTTGTAGCAGATGCCCGGATGGCATTGTTTAATGACCCAAGTGGTTTCAACAGTACACTTACAAGAGAGAGAATGGCAATAGTCTTCTCTGAACGTAGTAGCAAAAGTAATCCACCAGCCTCACTACTTAGATCCATTCCATCTTGATAGATACTTTCCAAAGTCAGTAATAATGGCTGGAGTAACTTTAAGATAACAGCCAAGGATCGCTCAGGAGAAAGCCAGCGAGTTTTCCCAGGTTGGACTAATTTGAACTTCAGTCCCAGTGTATCTTCTATATTTTCCAAGATATTCAGTCTTTTTGGACTCCTGCTGAAAAAAGAATATAATTAAAACATTAAATGTATAGCTTTTTTAATGTCTTTTGAAGGTCTGCAGCTTGTACTAGCGCTAGTTGGAGTAGATGGCCTCTGCAGTGTTTATAGGAGAAATTAGGGTTACACTTTTCTCTGAGCAAAGCTTGTACTCCACCACATCTTCCAGAGAAGTTTGCAGCTCCATCAAGTGCACAAGCAGCCATCTGTTTGGGGTCCAATTGACAAACATTTAACTCTTCTAAGATGTGGGTTGTCACAGATGCAGCCGATGTGTCTTCTATAACTTGAACATCTAGAAATGCATTTACTGGCCTACCACTGACATCAAGATAACATACACAATGACTTATTACTTGATGCCCATTTGCATCTGTGCATTCATCAGCCATGTATGCAAATTTTTTGAATGTGGTGAGAGAGTTTCTCAACTGTTGAGTCTTTCACTGTTGTACCACATGCTTCTAGCCAGTCAGTTGAGTTTCTTGCAGAAAGATAGTGAGCATTTGCTGGTCTTGTTCGGAACCAGTGTTCAACTTCAGGATGAACAAGTGACAATGCACTTAACATTGGCCTCCAGTTTGTAGCGTGTGGTATCTCTTGCTTAAATAGAAAGTATGATGTCACAGTCATGTTTGTTTGCATGAACTGTGTTGTGTCTCCAGAATTCTTAACAGCCTCATTAACACTCATCGGTGTTGTCTTTGGTCAGTGGAGACTCAGAGTTCAGAGGTACTTTCACATGAGTTCACCTCCCACATGAGGGGCAAGAAGGCACCTTGCTTGTTCCTCCAGCTGCTCACTGTTTGCTCTGGCCACTGTTGTTCATAGTGCCACCATTCACCCCACGGCTTTGTTGCCAGTGGCCCTGCGCCATCACCATCTACTGCCACCTGCCACCACGGCTGAGCCGGGAGCCGTGGGGACAACTCACCGTGGCTGCCTGCCACCCTCCCCGCTCCGCGGCTGAGCCGCCACGGGGGGACTGGCTGCTGCAGTGGGGGGGGGTGTTAGCTGGGGGGGTGCTGGGCTGGTGCAAGGAAGTTTCGCCTAAAGCGCGAAACTTCCTTGCACCGGCCCTGCCTGTACAGCTTCTCTGCAGAGCTGACTCGATCACAGGGGTGAAATGTTTCCAGCCACCATGCCAGTACAATCCACTTCTGCATTAATTACTCTGCAAAGTTGTTCTGCAAAACTGCTCTGACTTGTGCTCCTGACAGATTTCCATTGAGGCTCTCTGCTACTTGGCCTCCCACAGAGGTGTTAACATCTATTCACAAGACTTTCTTTCTTTCCCACGTGTTTCTTTGTCCTTTTGCCCGGATTCCCCCACTTGCCTTAGATACACAGATTCCGGCTCCCACCTGCTCAGAGGTCTCTTCTGGAGGCTCTTTCTCATGTGCCTTGTGTTCTTCCCTGTCCAGCAGTGCCCTGGTACCCACCTCCCAGCAGGGACAGCAGACTGCTCAGGAGCCCAGCATGGGGACAGGGTCAGAGCAGGACATGCAGAAGTGGCTGGAGCTGGGTGTGGAGCACAAGGCAGGTGGACACTAAGCAAGTGAGGGAGCCAGCGCAGTCATGTGGTAGGTTTTCTCTTGGCATGAAATTCACTCTTGTGTACAGAGTCCCACATGAGGCCCAGACCCCATCTATGTTCCCTGTAAATCCAGAGGGAATTTCCCCCTAAGGGAGCTGGGTGCTTCTCACCAGAGACTGGAGACCAGGGTGGAGACAAAAGATTCAGGCTCATCCAACATCTCAGGCTCCCCAGTCACCCAGTGACCTTTCACCCTGGCCCCAGCTGTAACTTTAGCCAGATGTTGTCTGGATCCCCAGGCAGTGAGATGGGATGGGGGGGTGTTTCCTCAGTGATATGTTTAGTCTCAGACAAGCAAACCAGGCCCCTTTGGTTCTCAATCTTGCAGCCCTAAATAGAGACACTGTGGTCGGAGTGGGGAAGGGGGGCGGCGCGGGGCAGGAAATGGGGAGCAGTGACAAATATCAGACACAAGAGGGGACAGAGCAGGTCAGAGAGAGGTTGCAGCATCTCTGCTGCCTGAGCGCTACAGACCACAGGAGGCCTAGGAGCAGGGAGAGGGTCTGGCTGGGGCGTCCGACCCTGGGGAGCAGACAGAGGCAGATCAGAGCAGAGAGACTGACTGGCGCTTCCCTTTTGCTGAAGTCAGACAAGGCAGAGGGGGCAGTTGGAAGTAGGGAGCGACTACGGAGAGTCCCCTCCTGACCCTGTCAGGGACAGATGCAGCTGGGCTGTTTCCATCCTGATCGGTTCCCCCCACCGCCCTGATGATCCTGTCTCTGTGCCTCTTGCTTTCTGGTGAGTATGCAGGAATCCTGTGCTAATTCGTAGCAGGTTAGGAGGAAACAGAACCGAGTGCAGCCCCTGGCCCAGACTGTTGGCAAATCCTCTATACTGGGAGAAAAATGGGAACCAATGTAAATCCTGAGTATGAGAGTTACTGGGCCAGATCCCCAGCTGGTGTGAATGGGTGTCACTCCACTGGAGTCAATGGTGGTTTATGCCAGCTGAGGATCTGGCCCTCTGGAGAGCTGAAGGGAAAGGCAGTTGTCAGGTCAGCCAAGGTCTGTAGGTGCAAGGAATCTGCCCTGCCCCAGATCTAACGACCTGCCTGGGTTGCTTCTTCACTAAAACAGGAGTCAGGAATTTATTTCCTGTCTATTAAAGGCAGTTTCTGTCTCTGAAAAGGGACCTCAGAAAAGCGGGGAGATTTTATCTCCAGCACTAACCACACGGCACCTTTCTATTCCCAGCACTGACTCCCAGCAGCGAGGAGACCTGCTCAGCTCCAGGTCAGTCTTTCTGTCTCTCTGTGTCCAGACACACAAACACCTCTAGCTAGCTAGCTAGCTATCATGCCAGAAGGGGTTTGCATTGATAGAAAAGGGTTCCTGCTGCAGAAGATTATTATTAATTATTATTATTACTGTGGCCACCAGACGCCCCTCTCAGGGACGAGGCCCCATTGCGCCAGGTGCTGCACACCCCTATGTGAATCTCTGGTCCCTGCCTCCAAAGAGCTGACAGTCTCAGATCTGACATTATCCCCCCGGTACCCAGCTGCGCTGAAATAAAAGCCTGCTCCAGAGACATTGCACAGACCCCACAGCCCTTCAGCAGGGAGACCTCCTCCTGCCCTGCCCCACAGACAGGCGTCAGTGCTACAGAGCCACCTGCACTGGCTCTGGGAGAAGATAGTGGTTAGAGGCAGCAAAGCCAAGCACATAAATCTGGCATATTCCCTGTGAAAGGCAATGAGACAAAGTGGAGGAGACTGGGGTTTGCCATTTTAAAGCCCTCTGCCCTATTCCCAGCTCTGCTCAAGTGACCCTGTGCAGCCCTTCGTTGTCTATACAAGCGGTGAAGACCAGTGTCACCTGTACCGTAGGGGCAGGAGCTCTTAGCTAGTACTAGGGGATGTGAAGAGCACAGAGAAGTTACTAACACTCAGTGGAAGAGCTGGGCCTAGAGCTCAGGCTCTCCTGGCTCATAGCTGAGTGCCCCCCCTCCCCCCAGGCTCCAGGATGCCGTGTGGAGAGTCCATGCCCCCCCAACTTATACAAAGGGTGAAAGGGCTGCCAAATTCCCATGGAGTGTGTGACACGTTTCTATTTGGGGAACAGCCATGTCCCATTTGACTGGTGCAGGGGGCTGGGCTCAGCCATCACAGCAGGGCCGGTGCAACCACTAGGCAAACTAGGCGGCCGCCTAGCGGTCGAGGGCGCCTAAAAGCCCGCTCAGGCGAGGAGGTGAGCTGAGGCGGGGGGGGGTAGGGCTACCCGCATTAACAAGGGTGCGGGGGGTGCGCAGGGGAACCGCTCCCAACCCCAGCTCGCCTCCACTCCGCCTCCTCCGCTGAGCACGCCACCCCCCGCTCTAATTCCCCTCCAATCGGCGCCGCAAGCCTGGGAGGCGAGGCGTATTAGAGCGGCGCCGGCATGCTCAGTAGAGGAGGCAGAGCGGAGGTGAGCTGGGGCGGGCTCCCCCAGCGGGGTTAGCTGCTGCAGGGGCGGCTGCCAGGGGGAGCTACTGCGGGGGCGGCTGCCAGGGGGAGCTGCTGCGGGGGGCGGGGGGGGTTAGCTGCCTCGGGCGGGGATAGCTTCCACGGGGTAGGAGGCTGCCGTGACAGCGGGGTTAGCTGCCGCGGGGGCGGCTGCCAGGGGGAGCTGCCGCGGGGGCGGCTGCCAGGGGGAGCTGCTGCGGGGGGCGGGGGGGGTTAGCTGCCTCGGGCGGGGTTAGCTTCCAAGGGGTAGGAGGCTGCCGTGACAGTGGGGTTAGCTGCCGTGGGCGGGGTTAACTGCCGTGGGGGCGGGCAGCTGCTGCGGGCAGAGTTAGCTGCCACAGGGGGGAGGGGGCTGCCGCGAGTTGGGCTCCCCGGCCCGGGTTAGCTGCCATGGAGGGGGGGCTCCACGGGTGGGGGAGGCGGTGGCGGGGGGGATAGCTGCCGTGGACGGGGGCTCCCAGGGTTGGATTAGCTGCAGCGGTGGGTGGTAGCTGCCACGGGGGGGGGGGGCTTCCCAGGCAGGGGGGGCGGTGGGATGGTTTAGGTGCCGCGGTGGGTGGGGTTACCTGCTGTGTGTGGGGGGCTCCTGTGGTAGGGGGGGATGGGTGGGCGGGGTTAGCTGGGTGGGGGGGTGGCGCAAGGTGGAAGTTTCGCCTAGGGCGCCCTGCATCACAGCAGCGCGTCTGATTGGGGGGCAGGGAAATCCTGGCTCAGGGCTTCCTGGGGCATTTTCACCCCCGCGGAGCTTCGACCTCAGTGACAGGTGCCAGGAATGAATGAAAGCGAGAGAGTCCAGGGACCAGCTCCTCGGTGGTGTAAACTGGCAGAGCCCTATGGACTCCAATGGAGGGATGCCAATTTACACCTGCTGGGGATCTGGCCCAGATACTCCAGCAGGGTGATGCTGATTTACACCTGCTGGGGACCTGGCCCCAGTGGCTGGCAGAACCGCTCTGTCTGTCGCTGGGAGGCGCGTCCCTGTGGAGACTGCAGGCGTCTCTCCCACACGGTGCGATTCTCTTTGCCCTTGTCCCACAGGCAGCGCGAACAGCAGCGGAGGAGGGGAGGAGCCGACCCGCACAGGTAACGGGCTATTGCTCTGTCACACCCTGAGTATCAGAGCCCGGCTCTGTGCCCCCAGCTCTGGCCTCAGGGCATAAAGACTGGGCCAAACTATTCCTGGGGCAGGTAACTCCTTGGCCTGCAGCACCGTCACCCCAAATGGGCTGGACCCTGCCAGTGAAATTCCCCCAGGGCAGAGGGGCAGCACAGCCCCCCGGCATTGCTTACATCCCACGTCCACCCTGTTCTGAGGACACAGCTGCTGCCAAGGCCTCGGTCTGCCCCTGGGCCCTCACGGTGAACTGCCAGCCACACTGGAGAGGGGCGATAGGGCCTGGGCTGCTGCATCTTTCGCTGGCTCCTGAGAGACCTTTGCACAGAATCCCAGTGCAGCCTGAGCAAACCTGGGCCGTTCCCTGCTCCTTCAACCCCTCACTCATGGGGACATCAGGGGTCACTTTCCATAAGACTCAGCCAGATCCAGCCAGTAGGGGGATTTGCGGGTGGCTGCTTGGAGAGGCCATTCACAGCGAGGTTCTTTCCTAGGGCTGGATCTAAAGCTAAAGCTGTTGGGAATTACAATCCCTTCCATCGTAGTGATTCTGGCTGTGGTGCTTTATCTGCTGGGAAAGAAAGGTGGGTGTGACCGTGAGGCCTCTGTACCCAGTGTGTCTGGGATGGGTGGAGAGAGATTATCAGACACAGTGAAATCGTGTTTCTAGGACAGTGGCTGGGGAGAAAGATCAAAGAGATGATGAAAGGGATTATCACTGTGATTAATTATTTGTATTGTGGTAGCACCCTGGAGCTCTAAGACTCAGCCAGGGGCGTGTGTCTGGATGGAATATAGACCTGCAGGTACCTAAGGCTGCAGTTCAGGAAGGCATCCCCTAGTCAGGAAGGGCACTTACACCTGTGCCCGAGTTTAAGTGGTTTCCTGAATCGAGCCCTAACAACTCTGAAAATAGAGCTCTGGACACAGCTCTGCCCTGCCAACCTTCCCTCACACGGCGTCCCCCCAAGTCACCCCAACAATCTCGAGATTGGCTTAAAACACATGGGATTTCCAACAAGTCACCAGTGTGGGTTCCTTATATTTGCCGGGGGGATTTGATCTTAGAGGGGGGGTCTCTCAAGTCACATTTTCAGGCTTTTCTCCCCAAACACGAGGGTTATAATTTTTTTTTAATTAAAGCCAAGTTTCTCACTGACTCCCCCCCTGACTCTCAGACCTGTGGATTTACATAGAATATGAAATGCTGTGAGACACGCACTATAACTGTGAGACAAAGGTGCTAAGTTTCTAATCAGCCGGGGGGTGTTCTCCTCTGGCTTCGCCCAGTCCCCGCCCCCACTCCACCCATTCCCCCAATTCCCCACATCCACCCTGCTTCTTTCTACCCCACCCCACCTCTTCTTGCTTCAGCCCCTTCCCACCCCCTCCCCTGAGTGCACTGCTCCCTCACTCCCCACAGCACTTCCCGACGACGCGAAATTGCCCATCTGCAGCACTCAGTCAGGCGCTGGGAGGGAGGGGAAAGCGTGATATGCGCTGGCAGGCAGGAGGCGCTGGGGGGAGATAGAGGCATTGATAGGGGGCTGCCAGTTGGCACCTGTGTTGTGAGACTTGGGGACCCGGCTCCTAGGGGCTGTCAATGTAATGATGAATTTGGGGCCGTGTCACTCAGTTTCCATCTCTCTCTCCCTCTCCCGCTCTCTCTCTCTGTGCCCACAATGAATCACGTTCACATCTCTGATCACATTGTCTCACTTCCTCCAGTTGCGTCTCTACTGCGGGATCAAAGGTAGGAGGAAATTGTTCATTCTCCCATTGAGTTTTCTTTCTGGGTCTCTTCTCCCTGCCTCACAGAAGAGCTGGTGGTTGCTCCAGCATCTAGCCTGAGCTCAGCTCTCCTGCGATGGGGGGTTTCAGTCTGTTTGTTCTGGACGAATTTTTGTAAAGCCCAGGGCAGGACAAACTCCCTGGTTGGGATGGGATCTGGGATTAGGAGAAGATGATTTAAGGAAGGGGTTTGCCAGCAGCATGTTCCCATTGAATTCACCAGCAGCAGAGTGAGTGCATGTGAAAGTTGCCCAGGGTGTGTGAAGAAATGGAAGTGACCCTGTTTTACACTCAGGAGGTGTCTGGGCTGGTTGGCCACAAAGCGGCACCGACCGACCAAGCCAGTTCCCTATAACTGGGTCTGTTCTTCTAGGGCAGGGCTGGGAGTGGCCAGGCCTGGCTGGAACCGAGGGTCTCCAGTCCCTCCAGCTGCAGTGAGTAACACCCAATGTTAGCTCCATCGGCTGCAGCTGATTTATTGCCAGGCTTGGCGCATCCAGAGACGGACTCACCCCGAAACACCCACAGCGGGTCCCTTCCAGCAGCCATGATTTCGGTGCAGGTGTATGCATGGGGCAGCCATAAATGGGGAGAGCTGGGAAGCAGGGACTCCTGTAGGGATTGAGAGCACGCTGTATGTGTGAACAACGCAATGGGCAGAGGGGGCTCTGAGCTGGTCGCCTCTGCAGCACGGCCCAGAGGGACCAGCTTTTCCGTCCCAGGCTGCCCCCGGTGCCAGGAGAGCTGCTGAGTGCTGCTGGCTCGCTGTCTGCCCACCACCCTGTCAGGGGGCTCTGAGGGACCCCTCCCCCTCCCACCACACACAGAGACCCTGCAGGGACCCCTCATACAATGTCTACGGGTCAGTCTCCATTGCTCAGCCAGCACCTGTCACTCAGGTTCCCCCCGACTCCTGCTCCTTTCCCGATCTGTCCCTTCTGCAGCCCTCTGGGCCGGCTGCAGCCCTTTTGAGGGCCAGGGGCCCATACGCTTGTTTGAAACTATGCCTTGCCCATGATGGCCTTATGGCCCCAGAGCTCGGAGCCAATTCATCAGCTGTACATTGCCCCGAGAGGGACTCCAGGAAATCTACAAGGCCCCAGGCCAGATGGGCGTGATATGGGGGAGCAGCCAGGGAGTCCATGGGGTGACCAGCTGGACACAGAGAGAGAAAGGCGTGTGGGGAGGCTACAGGCAGTTTCTAGGCTCTGCCAGTGTCCGGCCCAGCCTGGGTTCCCAGCACAGTGACTGTGCCAATAAAGCTAGTGGGGGCAGGGGACAGGGAGGACACGACATACAAAGCCTCAGTACAGGGAACCCCTCCCTGACACTAGCTGTGCCCTGTCTGCCTCCTGCATCCCTCCCACCTGTACATCTCTGAGCAGCTGCCTCTCCCAAACATTCCCTCCCGCCCTCCTCCTGCCACATGACCAGCCTCTGCCCCCAAACACCCCCACCCTGTCCTCCTGGGACGTGGGAGCTGGTTAGCAGACAGGGCGAGAAGTAAAGAGGTTGAGCACGTGAAGTTGAATTTCCACGCTGGGCAAAGCCTTTACAGTTGAGCCTTAACTGTGAATGTTCAGATTTCCTGCATTGACACATTGTGAGCAGACATGGGCAAAAATCCAGTTTTATTTGAGAAATATGCAAAGAAACTGAGTGTGAGCTGAATGGAGATGTACAGTCCTAGCAGGAGAAACAGCCATGGGAAGAAATCTCCTCACAGCTGGAAAACTGAAAATAGAGAGAAAACACATGGCATCACTGATACCCCATGTGCTTATTACTCCCATAGGAAACGAGTCCAGCACAGCACCAGCAACACTCCTGAAGGCCATGTTCATTGTAAGAGCTTTTGGAGAGTATTGGGGTTACTGGGGTCACCTGCACATGAGGGAGAAAGGCGGGGGTTGGGGGTAAATGTGTTAATTGGTGGGGGATGAACAGATCCCAGATCAGACTGTCTGGCCAAGAGTTACAACAACAAACTGCCTGTGATCACAGGAGAAAGAGGTCTCGGGGTCCCAGGGCTCATGCATCTGAGTCCCTGAGGTTCTTTTTTCCTACCCTTTGCCTGTAATCCCCAGTCCTGCATTGCCATAGCTTAGGGAACTGAGCCAAACTGTTACCACTTGCCTTCCTTTATGGAAAGAACACATCTCAGGGAAAGCTCCCATTAGAAAGTGTCCCACCCCCTCCACTGGGAGCTGGGTCTGCCTGGTACTGACCAGTCCTTCCCGCCCTGTGCAAATGTGGACAACACAGCAATAAGTCTGAACAGACTGTGGCTTGGTGCCCATTGGCTGTATTGTGAGGCCCAAGTCTGAAGGCTGAGATATGTACGTGTGTGATTACGCCTGGGGAACAAGCAGGGAGAACTGGAAGTCCTGGCACAGTCAAGGAATTATGACGTAATTGGAATAACAGAGACTTGGTGGGATAACTCACACGATTGGAGTACTGTCATGGATGGATATAAACTGTTCAGGAAGGATAGGCAGGGCAGAAAAGGTGGGGGAGTTGCGTTGTATGTAAGAGAGCAGTATGACTGCTCAGAGCTCCAGTATGAAACTGCAGAAAAACCGGAGAGTCTCTGGATCAAATTGAGAAGTGTGAGCAACAAGGGTAATGTCGTGGTGGGAGTCTGCTACAGACCACCAGACCAGGCGGATGAGGTGGACGAGGCTTTCTTCCAGCAACTAACAGAAGTTACTAGATCACAGGCCCTGGTTCTCATGGGTGACTTTAATCACCCCGACATCTGCTGGGAGAGCAATACAGCGGTCCACAGAAAATCCAGGA
The DNA here is from genome assembly GCA_037349315.1 of Chelydra serpentina. Lineage (NCBI taxonomy): Eukaryota > Metazoa > Chordata > Testudines > Chelydridae > Chelydra > Chelydra serpentina. The sequence continues at coordinate 802,247 of JBAIAC010000046.1, read as the reverse complement.
AGTTTTTGGAAAGTGTAGGGGACAATTTCCTGGTGCAAGTGCTGGAGGAACCAACTAGGGGAAAAGCTCTTCTTGACCTGCTGCTCACAAACAGGGAAGAAATAGTAGAGGAAGCAATAGTGGATGGGAACCTGGGAGGCAGTGACCATGAGATGGTCGAGTTCAGGATCCTGACACAAGGAAGAAAGGAGAACAGTAGAATACAGAGCCTGGACTTCAGAAAAGCAGACTTTGACTCCCTCAGGGAACTGATGGGCAAGGTCCCCTGGGAGAATAACATGAGGGGGAAAGGAGTCGAGGAAAGCTGGCTGTATTTTAAAGAAACCTTATTGAGGTTGCAGGAACAAACCATCCCGATGTGTAGAAAGAAAAGTAAATATGGCAGGCGACCAGCTTGGCTTAACAGTGAAATCCTTGCTCGTCTTAAACACAAAAAAGCAGCTTACAAGAAGTGGAAGATTGGACAAATGACCAGGGAGGAGTATAAAAATATTGTTCAGGCATGCAGGAGTGAAATTAGGAAGGCCAAATCACACTTGGAGTTGCAGCTAGCTGGAGATGTTAGGAGTAACAAGAAGGGTTTCTTCAGGTATGTTAGCAACAAGAAGAAAGTCAAGGAACGTGTGGGCCCCTTGCTGAATGAGGGAGGGAACCTTGTGACAGAGGATGCGGAGAAAGCTAGTGTACTCAATGCTTTTTTTGCCTCTGTCTTCACAGACAAGGGCAGCTCCCAGATGGCTGCACTCCGCAGCACGGTATGGGGAGGAGGTGACCAGCCCTCTGTGGAGAAAGAAGTAGTTCGGGACTATTTAGAAAAGCTGGACGAACACAAGTCCATGGGGCCGGATGCACTGCATCCGAGGGTGCTAAAGGAGTTGGCCGATGTGATTACAGAGCCATTGGCCATTATCTTTGACAAATCATGGCAATCGGGGGAGGTCCCGGATGACTGGAAAAAAGCTAATGTAGTGCCCATCTTTAAAAAAGGGAAGAAGGAAGATCCGGGGAACTACAGGCCAGTCAGTCTCACCTCAATCCCTGGAAAAATCATGGAACAGGTCCTCAAGGAATCAATTTTGAACCACTTAAAGGAGGGGAAAGTGATCAGGAACAGTCAGCATGGATTCACCAAGGGCAAGTCATGCCTGACTAACCTAATTGCCTTCTATGATGAGATAACTGGCTCTGTGGATGAGGGGAGAGCAGTGGATGTGCTATTTCTTGACTTTAGCAAAGCTTTTGATACAGTCTCGCACAGCGTTCTTGCCAGCAAGTTAAAGAAGTATGGGCTGGATGAATGGACGGTAAGGTGGATAGAAAACTGGCTGGATGGTCGTGCTCAACGGGTAGTGATCAATGGCTCCATGTCTAGTTGGCAGCCGGTATCAAGTGGAGTGCCCCAAGGGTCGGTGCTGGGGCCGGTTTTGTTCAATATCTTCATCAACGACCTGGAGGATGGTGTGGACTGCACCCTTAGCAAGTTTGCAGATGACACTAAACTGGGAGGAGTGGTTGATACGCTGGAGGGTAGGGATAGGATACAGAGGGACCTAGACAAATTAGAGGATTGGGCCAAAAGAAATCTGATGAGGTTCAACAAGGACAAGTGCAGAGTCCTGCACTTAGGACGGAAGAATCCCATGCACTGCTACAGACTAGGGACCGAATGGCTGGGCAGCAGTTCTGCAGAAAAGGACCTAGGGGTTACAGTGGACGAAAAGCTGAATATGAGTCAACAGTGTGCCCTTGTTGCCAAGAAGGCTAACGGCATTTTGGGCTGTATAAGTAGGGGCATTTCCAGCAGATCGAGGGATGTGATTATTCCCCTCTATTCGGCACTGGTGAGGCCTCATTTGGAGTACTGTGTCCAGTTTTGGGCCCCACACTACAAGAAGGATGTGGATAAATTGGAAAGAGTCCAACGGAGGGCAACAAAAATGATTAGGGGGCTGGAGCACATGACTTATGAGGAGAGGCTGAGGGAACTGAGATTGTTTAGCCTGCAGAAGAGAAGAGTGAGGGGGGATTTGATAGCTGCTTTCAACTACCTAAAAGGGGGTTCCAAAGAGGATGGATCTAGACTGTTCTCAGTGGTAGAAGATGACAGAACAAGGAGTAATGGTCTCAAGTTGCAGAGGGGGAGGTTTAGGTTGGATATTAGGAAAAACTTTTTCACTAGTAGGGTGGTGAAGCACTGGAATGGGTTACCTAGGGAGGTGGTGGAATCTCCTTCCTTAGAGGTTTTTAAGATCAGGCTTGACAAAGCCCTGGCTGGGATGATCTAGTTGGGGTTGGTCCTGCTTTGAGCAGGGGGTTGGACTAGATGACCTCCTGAGGTCCCTTCCAACCCTGAGATTCTATGATTCTATGATTCTATGATTAGTGGGGCGGTCAACCCGCTCCAGTCAGAAAGGGGTTAAAAGCAGTGGAGGGAGGCTGTTTGGGTAGTCAGCCACAGATGTGGCTGCACCCAATGAGGGCACATCTGGCCCTGATAAAAGTGCAGGCTGAGAGAGATGAAGGAGACTTTTGTTCCAGCTGGGACACAGAGAGGACCAGACTGCCTGGGAGAGCAAGCAAGGTACCTGAGACAGAGCAATGCTGGGGAAGGGTGGCAGAGCTGGGGAGACAGACTGCAGGGAGGCAGCTGGGGCTACAAAGGCAGCAGGTCCAACCCCCTTGCCAGTGATGAGTGGCCATTACAGACTGCAGTGTGCCCCTGAGAGAAGGGGATAGATGATGACTGGCACTAGCCACTGGTGCAAGGTGAGTATAGGGGGTTGGGGCTCCCCTGGGAAGGGAGACCCAGAGTATGGGAGCACTGCCATGGGGCAGCACCCCAAGCTAAGGGGCATCAGGGTCTGGGAGGGACATGGGGCCAGAGGTGGTGGAGACAACAGTGCAGGGGATATTTTTGTGTCAGGGTGTGTGAGGTTGGAAGTATGAATAGAACAAACACTTGTTAAAAAACCCCTAAAGGTGCAAGGTGTTTGGAGTTCATGTCACAGACCAGATAGAGATTTTGCCCCCTGGGAAGCGCAGTCACGCACAACCTGCTAGGCCTGTTCCACTTCATTATAAATTAACCCAGAGAATCACTAAATCCTAAACCTGGTTTGAGAATAGGGGTTTTTTTCTTTAGTTTTTCTCAGTATTTTCTGTGGGAAATTTCAATTTTTCAGTAAAATATAAAAAATTGAAATATTGTCAAATGAAAAAGAAAATATTTTGATTTAAAATGGTGCAAGAGGCCTCATGGGAGCTGTGGTTCAGGTCCCTCCTGCTCCTGGTCTCTTCTTTGAGCTGGGCTCTCTGGCTCTCCCAGGATGCACCCTTTTCTCCCCTCGTGGTGATGGTAGTCCCTGGCTGTGGTGCATCATGGGAGATGAAATCCAGCCACGCAGCCCTGCCAGTAGAGGAGAATATCAGCACAAGGCCATTGAACTACAAGTCCCATGCGGCAGCTTGGTGGTATTTTGAATCAGAATATTTCTGGGTTTGACCAAAATATTTCAGTTTTGGTGCACTCATTTGTTCAAAGCTGACTCTGTTAGTGACAAAATAGCTCTGGTGAACATCCGGACAAAAGGTTTCTATTGAACATCTTCAGTAGCTGTATTAAATCCTTCTGTTCCTGTATCACCTAGCGACCCTGCTCAAGGTCAGGATCCATTGTGGTCAGTGCTCAGGGAGCCCTGCCCTGGTTGGGGGAGAGGTAGGAGCCATGGGCTTATAATTCGTGCTCAACGAGGTGCCTTCCCTTAAGGGCGCTTACACCCAGGTGACTATGTGTAACTCATTCTCTCCCCAGATGCCTCAATGAAGTGGCTGAGATGTTCCAGGGTGAGTCGCAGCTTTTATTAATGACAAAGTGAAGTGATAGAAAAGAGCGATTTGTTTGTCTGTTCCAGCTCGGCAGTGACCTGTGGGCTTGGAACATGGATTTACTCAGGAATCCTAAGCTTCAGGTTGCATCTGTTATCCCGTCTCACTGCTGGGGCCACAGATAACAGAGGAGGTAGCTGCCTCCCATAGCTGCTGTTAGCCTGGCCAGTCAGGCCCTGCCCCCCATGGACAGACACATCCAAGTAAGAGGAAAACATCCTTCCCAAACTCCACACCACAGCGACAGGGGAGATTCCTCCATGGCCTGAATAACTATGTGGCTACAGAGGGGCTTTCCCCACTAGCCTCTGCAGTCAGATAATCAACCAAGGCAGAGATGTTCAAGGTTAAATGTTCCTACTAAAACTCCTGGGAACTGGACATTCAAATCCCCTAGGTTGGTTTGAAAACCTCCTTCAAAACGTTACCCATATAGTGAGACAGATCCTATTAGTGAAACCCCAGTGCCACTCACTGGTAATCCTCCCCATCACGGGCCTCCCAAAGGGGAAAGAAGACAGGAAAGAGGTGAAATTCTAAGAGTTTCCCATTGACTTCAGTGGGGGCAGGATTTCCCCCAATGGGTCTCCATGTGATGTAGGTGTCAGAGGGGCGTGCCCAGGCTCACACTGCTAGCAGCAGCTCTGTGGTGGTGCACACACCCTGGGTACCACGTTAGTGGCAGGGAAAGCTGCTAACACAGAGCTTCCTTTCCCCATTTGCTTCTTTATGATAATTATTTATCAATACTCTAGCTGATATTGGTGTAACCCTTCTGCCAGGTGGAGTCAGCAGCAACAAGGGCCAGGTTCAATTTCTAGGGGGTCGTTTTCAACAATACAACACAGAACCAGCTTGAGCCCCCCTTGGACAATTACACACCACCCTGGGGTGCCTCTAAGAGGCAAAACTTCCCCAGTCGCAAGCACCGAGTCTGTGTGTAGTGTGACAGACCCAGCCCCGTTGGGTACAGTAGAGCAGTAGAAGGCAGATACACTAGCTACTGGATAAGCAGTTTTCTGTTCCCTGAATAACCAAGTAAAAACGACTCCAGGCTAATGTGGACACCTGACTCCAATTAAGGCCCCACTCATATTGTTTAAAAGATCTCCCTCCAATCAGTGTCAGGGAGAGGAGCCAGAAGAGAGGAAGTGCTGCTGGGGGACTAGGTAATAAAAACACCAACAAGCCATAGGGAAGGGAGCCCTGAGGTAAGGGTGAAGGAGGTGTTAAGGGCGTGGGGAAGTGTAGCAGCTCCCATGGCGAAGGGAAAGCTGCCAGCAGATGCTGCCATCAGGCTCCCTGGGCTGGAACCTGGAATAGAGGGCGAGCCTCGGTTCTCCCCAACCCTCCCCGATCCACTACAGAGACATGCCCTGAGAGGGAAGACAGGCCCCTGTAGGACAGGAGGCTAACCTGTTCCTACTAAGCCCAAGGGGCCAACAGAGACTGTGGGAGTTCTCCCACCGACACCCTTACTGGCCTATGATGAAAGTGGCTCAGTAGGCTGTGACCCTGGCTTGCAGAGAGAGAAGGGCTGCGTTGAGGGTCACAGTGAGCCTCTGAGGCAAGCACAGTCCACCTGGAAGAGTGGGACCCACAGAGCTTTGTCACAGTAGAAAAGAAACTTTTAATGAAAAGGGGAGGATTAACTTGGGAAAATGCTGCAAGCAGGATTCATAAACATAAAACCATGAGTAAAACACCTGTCCCAGGGTACGGTTTGCAGTGTCCTTTCCCTCAGGTTCTTGAGTCCAACAACCAAAAGTTCCTTTCACATGCCCCCCCTTCACCCCACCCCATGCACAGTGGTTATCCTTGGTCAGTAAAGACCCAGAGATCAGAGATGCATCTGCGTGAGTTCACCTCCCAGCGTAGGGGGTGGGGGAAAGCACTTTGCTTTCTCCACCATCTGGGCACTTACTCTGGTCCGTCAGCCACCGTATTGGCCACTCGCTGCTCCGCCAGCTGCCTGACGATGGCCACCAACTCACTGCTCCACCAGACATCAGGAACCTCACTGCTGAAGCAGGCTGGGCAGAGAAGCCATCCCACAACAGCTCTAGGGATCACTGAACAAATCAAACAGACTCTTAATGGAGCCTTGTTTAGCTCCAACTTAAACACTGGGGAGAGGTATGTCAAACCATGTCTAGCACTCTTGGGCAGAGTCCACCACCCACCAGGCAGGAACACCTGTCTCCACCCCTCTTCTTCCTCAATGGGGCTTTGAACCTGAACCTCCTGTTTAGTGAGTTCAGTTAGTTGAGGGTGACCACCTCAGTCAGGGCGGGCTAAGCACAGTTCTGCTGCCCTTTACTCAGACAATAAGGGTAAGAACATTTCATCAGCCCTGCATTCAGATTTAAAACTTTTATTAAAGTTAATGTTTAAAATCAAATGTACACAAGTTAAGAAGGAAATTAAGGTTCATGAGGTACATATATATCACATAACCAGCATACATCCAGATTGGGGTGTGGGAGTTTTTAAAGTGTCAGTGGATAAATGGGCTCAGGTACTCCACCCATGGAATGTATTAAGAGTCCAAGTCAGTATTGGTGTAGACAATAAGTACATGGGTGGGGTGCGTCCCTCGGTTCATCAGGGAAGGGAAGAAGTGGATTATTTCCCTGGTCAGCGTTCTCGGTTACTCGACCTGTGGTGTCCTGTGATGTGTTCTGTGTAGATGTCTCTGGACCACCTGATGGTTTCAGACACCATGAGCTGTCTCATGAGCCCGGCGTAGCATTGACCAACTCCACACGCTCTCAATACCAGCTTGTTGTGGGGGTCCCATGCGCCCAGGGCTCCCACGACGTGGATTGTAACCCAACACCAGTCAAAGTTGGTCCGTTTGACAACAGGACTCTATCTGCTCAGACCTCGGCAGAGTGGGTGTGTTCATGTAAATACAGTCTGGTTCTGAAGCCTTTTCCCTTCCCCAGTTCAGCACTAGCTCTCCGCAGAGAGCTCATTCAGACATGCTTACATTGGCAATGAACAATAACCTGGGTTTAAGTGTAGTAGCCGTGTTAGTCTGTGTCAGCAAAACGAAAATAAGAAAGAAAAACTTGTAGCACCTTAGAGACTAACAAATTTATTTCAGCATAAGCTTTCGTGGGTTAATACTCACTTCATCGGATGCATGGAATGAAATAACCTGGGCTTATTCCCCATCCTCTTACGCTGCATGGAAGGAATTTGGGTCACTGAAGTTCTGTCCTTTTATTATTATTTTTAATATGTAACATTTTATCAAGCACCTAAAGCAATGTCACAAAGGGAGGAGCTGTGCACTGTTATCATGGAGGGATCGCTGGTGTCCTTGGAGTTAATGTTGAAGTTAGCATCCTGTTATCAGCCTGATTTTCTTACACACCCTCACCTTCTACAAAACCAGCCCTGTGGATATCAAAGTTTCGTTCTCAAGTCTCATCACTGGGAAAATTTTCTCCTGAAAGCTTGGGCTAAACACCATAAATGATCTCAGAGAGTTGGAGTCTCATTCACTTTCCAGAGATTTTCCTAGTATTATGCTTGCTGCTCTTATACTAACAAACACTGGTTTATCTCTTAGAGCTTTTAGTAACTTACTCTAGGACAGGGTACTACTTACAGAGATATTTATGGCTCACTTTATATGAATTCAGAAGTTGATTGAACCCTCTGAAAATTGTATGTATTGGTCCCCCTTTTGACCTATGCAACTGGCCAATATTTGGAGTCTTTTGGGTTGTTCTGTTGAGAGGAGAAAGTGATGACAGAGTGAGGTATGTTGGTTGATGCAACCCCACTTATTTATGAAGACTCAACAGAGTGCTGTTTCCCAGCCAGTGCATAGACCTGTTATAAATATCTCCATTAATAACATCAGTGATTCGAATATGAAACTGGATGTGACAAAACTACACTGTCTGCAGCACAGAAGAATCCTTGTTTCAGATAACACTCCATCACAGGGAGAACGCAGCACTACCTCGATGAGGCTGGCATGGAAAGAGGGAGAAGGCTCCTCTGCCCAGCTGGCAGGTGTCAGGGCAAAGCCCAGCTGTCCTAACTGGAGGAAGAAAAGGGCCAGACCAAGGGTGCAGGGGTGGGGTGGGGTTTATGTAGGAAGTGGGGCCATTGGTGTTTCCCAGTCGATATGCTCACTGTCACTGTGCCCCTCCTGTACGTACAGCAGTGCTGTCAGACATTTCTGGTTTCATTTCTCTGGCTTTAGGCTGTTTTTGCAGAAAAGTAACATTACTGTGTTTTATCTGAAAGGATCCACCACCCCAGAGAGAAGAGACACCGATATACGCGGCCATCGCTCTGCAGGGGGACAGATGTCATTAATGCTCCACTTGCTGAAATGAAGGACTCGTCAGTGCGCAGCCGCTTCATAGATCCTCCCAAAATCAGAGGCAACTGTAGTGGCCATGCAGCTAGGCAGTGGGGATCCTTCTCCGGGGCCACAGCTGGGCAATCCACAGTGACCCAAAGTGCTGTAGGACACTGGAATGTTCACAGGGCACATGCAGCCTGTTTGCCTTTTGGAAAAAAAAAAATTTCTGAATAAAATTGGGAAAACTTGTAGTTTCTGTGACCCCGTCTGTTAAATGCCTTTTTGGTTTGTAGGGACGTTATAAAATATAAATATCAACCAAAAAGTATTTGTCACAAACTGTGGCTTCGTGAAACCGTATTTATTCCCCTCAGCCAGACACTACAGCCACATGGTGGCAAGAGAACATCATGAGAGCATTTAGCTCCCTAGAAAGCAGTTACTGCATGAAGCTATTACGGTACTGTGTTTGATCCATGTACCTCTGGAGGCTGACTAGCAGAGAGCCCAGGGTACACAAGTGTTACAAGGATCACCTAGGTGTGGGATTTACATTTAGGTGAAGAACATAAGAGCGGCCATACTGGATCAGACCAATGGTTCATCTAGTGCAGTATCCTGTCTTCCGACAGTGGCCAATGCCAGGGACCTTAGAAGGAATGAACAGAACAGGAAATTATCAAGTGATCCATCCCCTGTCATCCACTCCCCGCTTCTGGCAATCATAGCATGGGGTTGCATCCCTGGCCATCCTGGCTAATAGCCATTGATGGACCTGTCCTCTACGAACTTATCTAGTTCTTTTTTTGAACCCTGTTATAGTTTTTGCCTTCATGGGATCCCCTGCCAAGGAGTTCCACAGGTTGACCTTGTGTTGTGTGAAGAAATACTTCCTTCTGTTTGTTTTAAACCTGCTGCCTGTTAATGGCATCGGGTGACCACCTGACTCTTGTGTTATGTGAAGGTGTAAATAACACTTCCCTATTCACTTTCTCAACATCAATCCCAATTTTATAAACTTCTGTTACATCCCTTCTTAGTCATCTCTTTTCCAAGCTGAAAAGTTCCAGTCATTTTAATCTCTCCTCATATGGAAGCTGCTCCAAACCCCTAATCATTTTTGTTGCCCTTCTCTGTAGATTTTCCAAGTCTAATATATATATATATATTTTGCCCTTCTCTGTAGATTTTCCAAGTCTAATATATATATATATATATATATATTTTAGATGGGGTTACCAGAACTGCATAGAGCATGGATTCATATAGTGGTGTTATGATATTTTCTGTCTTATTATCTCTTTCCTAACTGTCCCTAACATTTTATTAGTAATTTTGACTCCAGCTGCACATCAAGCAGATGTTTTCAGAGCATTATCCATGATCATAGAATCATAGAATATCAGGGTTGGAAGGGACCTTAGAAGGTCATCTAGTCCTTCCCCTGCTCAAAGCAGGACCAATCCCCAATTTTTGCCCCAGATCCCTAAACGGCCCCCTCAAGGATTGAACTCACAACCCTGGGTTTAGCAGGCCAATGCTCAAACCACTGAGCTATCCCTCCCCCATCTTGATGACCCCAAGATCTCTTCCTAGCAGCTAATTTAGACCCCATCATTTTATTTGTGTAGTTGGGATAATGTTTTCTGATGTGCATTACTTTGCATTTATCAACATTGAATTTAATCTGCCATTTTGTTGCCCAGTCACCCAATTTTGAGAGATCCTTTTGTAGCTCTTCACAGTCTGCCTGGGACTTAACTATCTTGAGTAGTTTTGTATTATCTGCCAATTTTGCCACCTCACTGTTCACCCCTTTTTCCAGATCATTTATGAATATATTGAATAGGACTGGGCCCAGTACAGACCCCTTGGGGACACCACTATTTACCTCTCTCCATTCTGAAAACTGACCATTTATTCCTACCCTTTGTTTCCTATCTTTTAACGAGTTACCAGTCCATGAGAGAACCTTCCCTTTTATCCCATGACTGCTTACTTTGCTTAAGAGCCTTTGGTGAGGGACCTTGTCAAAGGCTTTCTGAAAATCTAAAGGGTCCTGTGGCACCTTGTAGACTAACAGAGGTATTGGAGCATAAGCTTTCGTGGGTGAATACCCACTTCATTGGTGAATACCCACTAGTCTATAAGGTGCCATAGGACCCTTTGTCGCTTCTACAGATCTAGACTAACACGGCTACCCCTCTGATACCTGAAAATCTAAATGCATTATATCCACTGGATCCCCCTTGTCCACATGCTTGTCGACCCCCTCAAAGAATTCTAGTAGATTGATGAGGCATGATTTCCCTTTGCTAAAACCATGTTGACTATTCCCCAACAAATTAAGTTCATCTATGTGTCTGATAATTCGATTCTTTACTATAGTTTCAACCAGTTTGCCCGGTACTGAAGTCAGGCTTACCAGCCTGTAATTGCCAGAGTCACCTCTGGAGCCTTTTTTAAAAAGTGGCATCACATTAGCTATCCTCCAGTCATTTGGTACAGAAGCTGATTTAAATGACAGACTACAGTTAGTAGTCCCGCAATTTCACATTTGAGTTCTTTCAGAACTCTTGGGTGAATACCATCTGGTCCTGGTGACTTATTACTTTTGCAAGTGGACAGGCCTGGCTGGTCCTCTTTTCACCAAGGGCCTGGGCCCTGCCCCTCCTCTTCCCGCTAAGGTCCCACACCCAGCTAGACCAGAAGCTGGAGCCCGGCCCAGATAAGAGCAGATGTGCCACCTGCCTGGGTCAGGGGGCCTGAGAGCAGCCACCAGTTCGTGTTCCCGCCCTCTGGGCCACCTGCCCAGTGCAGCTGGAGAGTCCAGGGCTCCCCACAACTGCCCGGGCAGCTCTTACCATGGTCTGGATGTGGCTCTTCAGCCCCCGAAACCCCCTTCCCCCAGGCCAAACCAGAAGCTGGAGCCAGGTAGGGGTAAGAGCTCCGTGAGCAGCTGTGGGGAACCATGGACCATCCATCTGCCCTGGGTGGGGGAACTGGGGATGGGGACATGGGCCAGGGGCTGCTCTCGGGCCCCCCACTGTGGGCAGATAGAGGGGCCAGGAGCTGGGCCTCAGGGGAAAGAGGAGGAGCAGGGACTTGGCCACGGAGCATATGGGACCTCATGGCTCCCCCTCTTTTAGGAAGAATCCATCCCCCTGACCTGCAGAGGAAGGAGCCTGTGCTCACCACTGCCAAAGGAAAGGCTGGCTAGCAACAAAGGAAGGATTCAAACCCACAAATATTCAGTCTTAAGTCCTAAGCTGCCTTGTGACAGTGTCCCCATAAAACTTTATGGGGAGATGCTTATAACTATATATGTGTAACGTTTTATACTACATGTGCCATGTAACATATCTCTGTGAAAGTTATGACCTACTGAATTTATTCCTCCTGTTTGTAGGCATGTATCATTGTTGTGGTTGAAGTTATGAACATTGGTTTTATATTTGCTGGTTTTATGCATAGCTTTTGTAAGAACATGAGACCAGGTCCAGAGGAAGGAATGTGCAAGTTGAGTACAAGTACTTAACAGACAAAAGAAGGTGCAGACCCCAATCCACATCGGGGCCCCAGGCAAGGATGCAACTGGTTAGACTGGTTAGGGCACACGGACAGGTGACTTGCCCATGTGATCCCAAAACTCCAGGGCTACTGGATCCTACGCAGGGAGAGGAAGAAAGGCTATAAAAGCCCTTGCAAGACCCTTCCATTTTGTCTTCAGCTGGCTAAAGGGAGAGGCTCTCCACCCCCCCAAGGACATTCCTGAGGGGAACTGAACAAAGGACGAGGCACACTAGGGGGTGTGAGAGTCTGCTGAGCTCAACTGGACCCAGGCTGATTCCACAGCCTGTAAAAAGGAAAATATCCAAATCTGGTGAGGCTTTTATCTGTGTTAACTTTGAATAGACATAGATGTGCGTGTTTTATTTTATTTTACTAAGTAACTTGCTTTGTTCTGCCGGTCATTAATTGAACTCACTTAAGTCCTATTTTCTGTACTTATTAAAATCACTTTTTACTTATTAAGTTTCCTTGAGTACGAGTTAGTGCCTTGGGACAGCGATCAGTGGCGCATATCTTTCCATCTTTGCAATAGAAAGCGAACGATTTATGAGTTTACCCTGTATAAGCTTTATACAGGGTAAAACAGATTTATTAAGGGTTTGAGCCTCCTTGGAGTTGAGCAGCTGGGTGTCAAAGGCAAGAGCGCTTCCAGGGGCCTTACAGTGGTGAGGGGACTTGGTTCAGACCTGGGTCTGTGTTTGCAGCAGATCAGTGGAATCTGGCTCAAAACAGACAGGATTCGGGAGTCCCAAGCTGGAAAAGGCCTGGAAGCAGGGGCAGAAGTAGCCTTGGCACACCAGGTGGCAGCACCAAGCAGGGCTCTGTGGCCCCAACCCGTCACAGTGGCGTAGTCGAGCAGGATCTGTGCACAGCTGATTGCTTTGACGTACTGGTAGTGATTTTAAGTGAGTTTTAAGTGTGGTGGCTGGAAAACAGACAAAGTGGTTACTGGTTTGTTATTTTCGGTTTGCTTATTTCGGGTAAGGGAAGTAGGGACAGAAAAGGAAATCAAATAAGTAAGAGTGAAGATCGGGGAAGCTGGGAAAGTCTCTTAACTGAAGAGCTCCTGATCTGAGTGCAGTCCAGTTTCAGTGAACTGCAGAGGGACGTGGCCCAGCACCAGACAGCAATAAGATGTCTGTAAGCGAGGCCACGGTAAAACTGGATCTTGCCAGACTCGAAATAACAGAGAAAGAAAACGAACATCGGAGACTAATCGAATTACGTACGCTGGAAATTAGTGCAGAGACAGAAGCCCACAAGAGAGCTGAGGAGGCCCACAAGAGAGCTATGGAAGCAGAAAGAGTCAGGGAGGAGGCGGCCCACAAGAGAGCTATGGAAGCAGAGGAGCTGGCCCACAAGAGAGCTATGGAAGCAGAGGCGCTGGCCCACAAGAGAGCTATGGAGGCCCAGAAGCATGAACTGGCTGTTGCAGAGTTGAAGAGTCGCAACCCTTCAGCGGCCGGCCCCGCTTCCCCAAAAATCCCCAAATGGGAGCGTCTATGCCCCCAGTATGATGAATCCAAGGATATAGCCGAATATTTTATCACCTTCGAGAGACTGTGCTCCCTCCATGCGATCCCTGAAGATCAAAAAATGACCACCTTGATAGCCAAATTGACTGGCAGAGCTCTGGACATATTCAATATGCCGAGACTCATCAAGCCCTCAGATCGCTACCCCTTCCTGCTTCTCCACGTGGGCACCAATGATACTGCCAAGAATGACCTTGAGCGTATTACTGCAGACTACGTGGCTCTGGGAAGAAGGATAAAGGAGTTTGAGGCGCAAGTGGTGTTCTCGTCCATTCTCCCTGTGGCAGGAAAAGGCCGGGGTAGAGACCGTCGAATCGTGGAAGTCAACGAATGGCTACGCAGATGGTGTCGGAGAGAAGGGTTTGGATTCTTTGACCATGGGATGGTGTTCCAAGAAGAAGGAGTGCTAGGCAGAGACGGGCTCCACCTGACGAAGAGAGGGAAGAGCATCTTTGGAAGCAGGCTGGCCAACCTAGTGAGGAGGGCTTTAAACTAGGTTCACCGGGGGAAGGAGACCAAAGCCCCGAGGTAAGTGGGGAAGTGGGATACCGGGAGGAAGCACAAGTAGGTGAGTGCAAGAGGGGAGGGCTCCTGCCCCATACTGGGACAGCAGGATGATCGGTGAGTTATCTTAAATGTCTATACACAAATGCAAGAAGCCTGGGGAACAAGCAGGGAGAACTGGAAGTCCTGGCACAGTCAAGGAATTATGACGTAATTGGAATATCAGAGACTTGGTGGGATAACTCACACGATTGGAGTACTGTCATGGATGGATATAAACTGTTCAGGAAGGATAGGCAGGGCAGAAAAGGTGGGGGAGTTGCATTGTATGTAAGAGAGCAGTATGACTGCTCAGAGCTCCAGTATGAAACTGCAGAAAAACCTGAGAGTCTCTGGATTAAATTGAGAAGTGTGAGCAACAAGGGTAATGTCGTGGTGGGAGTCTGCTACAGACCACCAGACCAGGGGGATGAGGTGGACGAGGCTTTCTTCCAGCAACTAACAGAAGTTACTAGATCACAGGCCCTGGTTCTCATGGGTGACTTTAATCACCCCGACATCTGCTGGGAGAGCAATACAGCGGTCCACAGACAATCCAGGAAGTTTTTGGAAAGTGTAGGGGACAATTTCCTGGTGCAAGTGCTGGAGGAACCAACTAGGGGAAAAGCTCTTCTTGACCTGCTGCTCACAAACAGGGAAGAAATAGTAGAGGAAGCAATAGTGGATGGGAACCTGGGAGGCAGTGACCATGATATGGTCGAGTTCAGGATCCTGACACAAGGAAGAAAGGAGAGCAGTAGAATACAGAGCCTGGACTTCAGAAAAGCAGACTTTGACTCCCTCAGGGAACTGATGGGCAAGGTCCCCTGGGAGAATAACATGAGGGGGAAAGGAGTCGAGGAAAGCTGGCTGTATTTTAAAGAAACCTTATTGAGGTTGCAGGAACAAACCATCCCGATGTGTAGAAAGAAAAGTAAATATGGCAGGCGACCAGCTTGGCTTAACAGTGAAATCCTTGCTCATCTTAAACACAAAAAAGCATCTTAAAAGAAGTGGAAGATTGGACAAATGACCAGGGAGGAGTATAAAAATATTGTTCAGGCATGCAGGAGTGAAATTAGGAAGGCCAAATCACACTTGGAGTTGCAGCTAGCTGGAGATGTTAGGAGTAACAAGAAGGGTTTCTTCAGGTATGTTAGCAACAAGAAGAAAGTCAAGGAACGTGTGGGCCCCTTGCTGAATGAGGGAGGGAACCTTGTGACAGAGGATGCGGAGAAAGCTAGTGTACTCAATGCTTTTTTTGCCTCTGTCTTCACAGACAAGGGCAGCTCCCAGATGGCTGCACTCCGCAGCACGGTATGGGGAGGAGGTGACCAGCCCTCTGTGGAGAAAGAAGTAGTTCGGGACTATTTAGAAAAGCTGGACGAACACAAGTCCATGGGGCCGGATGCACTGCATCCGAGGGTGCTAAAGGAGTTGGCCGATGTGATTACAGAGCCATTGGCCATTATCTTTGACAAATCATGGCAATCGGGGGAGGTCCCGGATGACTGGAAAAAAGCTAATGTAGTGCCCATCTTTAAAAAAGGGAAGAAGGAAGATCCGGGGAACTACAGGCCAGTCAGTCTCACCTCAATCCCTGGAAAAATCATGGAACAGGTCCTCAAGGAATCAATTTTGAACCACTTAAAGGAGGGGAAAGTGATCAGGAACAGTCAGCATGGATTCACCAAGGGCAAGTCATGCCTGACTAACCTAATTGCCTTCTATGATGAGATAACTGGCTCTGTGGATGAGGGGAGAGCAGTGGATGTGCTATTTCTTGACTTTAGCAAAGCTTTTGATACAGTCTCGCACAGCGTTCTTGCCAGCAAGTTAAAGAAGTATGGGCTGGATGAATGGACGGTAAGGTGGATAGAAAACTGGCTGGATGGTCGTGCTCAACGGGTAGTGATCAATGGCTCCATGTCTAGTTGGCAGCCGGTATCAAGTGGAGTGCCCCAAGGGTCGGTGCTGGGGCCGGTTTTGTTCAACATCTTCATCAACGACCTGGAGGATGGTGTGGACTGCACCCTTAGCAAGTTTGCAGATGACACTAAACTGGGAGGAGTGGTTGATACGCTGGAGGGTAGGGATAGGATACAGAGGGACCTAGACAAATTAGAGGATTGGGCCAAAAGAAATCTGATGAGGTTCAACAAGGACAAGTGCAGAGTCCTGCACTTAGGACGGAAGAATCCCATGCACTGCTACAGACTAGGGACCGAATGGCTGGGCAGCAGTTCTGCAGAAAAGGACCTAGGGGTTACAGTGGACGAAAAGCTGAATATGAGTCAACAGTGTGCCCTTGTTGCCAAGAAGGCTAACGGCATTTTGGGCTGTATAAGTAGGGGCATTTCCAGCAGATCGAGGGACGTGATTATTCCCCTCTATTCGGCACTGGTGAGGCCTCATTTGGAGTACTGTGTCCAGTTTTGGGCCCCACACTACAAGAAGGATGTGGATAAATTGGAAAGAGTCCAACGGAGGGCAACAAAAATGATTAGGGGGCTGGAGCACATGACTTATGAGGAGAGGCTGAGGGAATTGGGATTGTTTAGCCTGCAGAAGAGAAGAGTGAGGGGGGATTTGATAGCTGCTTTCAACTACCTAAAAGGGGGTTCCAAAGAGGATGGATCTAGACTGTTTTCAGTGGTAGAAGATGACAGAACAAGGAGTAATGGTCTCAAGTTGCAGAGAGGGAGATTTAGGTTGGATATTAGGAAAAACTTTTTCACTAGTAGGGTGGTGAAGCACTGGAATGGGTTACCTAGGGAGGTGGTGGAATCTCCTTCCTTAGAGGTTTTTAAGGTCAGGCTTGACAAAGCCCTGGCTGGGATGATCTAGTTGGGGTTGGTCCTGCTTTGAGCAGGGGGTTGGACTAGATGACCTCCTGAGGTCCCTTCCAACCCTGAGATTCTATGATTCTATGATTCTAATAAGATGCCCATTGGGGAGGCCTCCAATTATGGTAAATTTAAGGAACTGGTTTTGAAACAGTTTCAGGTTACACCTGAAACCTACAGGGTTAAATTCAGGAGTCTTAAGAGGGGAGATGGGTTAAGTTACCTGGCTTATGCAAATGAAAGTACAGTTCTGGTAGATAAGTGGGTGAGGGGAAAAGGCATCACAAGCTTTGAGGGAATGTGTGATTTGGTTGCTCAGGAACAATTCCTGAATATGTGCAGTGATGATGTAAAACAGTACTTGTGGGACAAACAGGTAAAAGCCGTGGGTGAATTAGCTGGGTTTGCAGACTCTTATGAGCAGGCGCAAGCTGCAATTAAGCATAAACCACTGGCAGAGGGGTACAGGGTCGGGGGAAAGCAGAGTCACCGTTTTACCCCTGGGAAAAAGGAGGCTGGGCGTTCACCTCCCCATTCCCCTGTCACTCACCCCAAATTTCCTGCGCAAGCAGGGGATCTCAGAAGGTGCTTTCACTGCAATTCCCCAGGGCACCTGAGAAGCAGCTGTCCCACACTAAAGGAGCGTACACCCTCCTTGTCCCATGTTAGCTCGGTTGCCCTCAACGCTGAGGCCCCAGAGGGCACCCCTACCTCTTACCACACCAGCTTGGTGGACATGGGGCCTAGTGAAGCGGATAGGGAGCACATCAAGGTTGTCAAGATTGATGGCATGGAGTGTCTGGGGTGGAGGGATACTGCGGCTCAGTTCTCGCTGGTCCGACCGAGTGTGGTTCCAGATGCTAGTGTTCTGACGGGGCAGACCACCCACATTAAGGGGGTGGGGCCGCAAAGGTTCCCTGTGCCCCTGGCTAAGGTTCATGTGGAGTGGGAAGGGATGGAAAATACTTTACTGGTGGGGATGCTCGAGGACATCCCCGCAGACATGTTGCTGGGGAATGATTTCTTCAGCAAAACTAGGGCTGTCAGTGTGGTAACTCGCAGCATGAAGAAAGGCTGTGAGGGGGAGGCTGTCCCGGGCGATAGCGGTAGGTCTCATGCAACTGAACGGCCAACACATCCTACTCCAGGGGACACGGGGGTTGGTGACTTGAAGAGCGTCCCCAGGGACGGGGCGGGGACCTCAGAACCCACAGGGGAGTTGGGGGAGGATCCCACTGACAGGACAGTACATGGAGGCCTCTGCCCAGCTGAAGACAACAGGCTCCCAGGGGCGGGGGCAGGGGAGAGGCAGTCAGTGCCCAGGGACGGGGACGCTGTCTCAAGAGTGGTCTGTCAGGAATTTGCAGCTAACCAAAGGACAGACCCCTCCCTTGACAGTATAAGGAAGTGTATCTCGGAGGGAACTCCAGGAAGGGAGGGGGGGAGAAGTTTTTTGAAGAGGACGGGAAACTGTACAGGGAGGCCCCTGTGGGAAAAAACCAGGGTCCCGGTCAACCCTATAAGCAGTTGGTTGTACCCAGCCAACACCGGGGGGAATTAGTGCGGGTAGCGCACGACGGCCCCTTTGCTGGTCACTTGGGGGTACAGAGGACGTATGACAGGCTGAGGAAGAATTTCTACTGGCCAGGGATACAGAATGACGTGCGGGATTACTGTAGAACTTGTGGGGTGTGTCAGGAAAGGAAGAGGCCAGGGGGACCCCATAAAGCTCCGCTGCGCCCCTTGCCCATCATCCAGGAAGCATTCCAAAGGGTGGCGATAGACATAGTGGGTCCTATGCCACGCCCCACTCGGAGGGGGAACAAGTATATCTTGGTGGTAGTAGACTTCGCCACTCGGTACCCTGAGGCAATCGCTCTGTCTAACATAGAAGCGGAGACAGTGGCAAGAGCCTTGCTCACCATATTCAGCAGAGTGGGCTTCCCTAAGGAGATTTTGTCTGATCGGGGGGCAAACTTTATGTCGCAGTTGTTTAATGAGCTATGGAAGGTGTGTGGAGTGAAACAGCTTAAAACGGCCCCCTACCACCCCCAGGACAACGGGCTGGTGGAAAGATTCAATGGGACCCTAAAATCCATGCTGGGGATGTATACCCAGAAAAGGGGCCAGAGCTGGGACGAACTATTGCCATTCCTGCTGTATGCCTACAGGGAGGTACCCCAAGAGTCCACGGGATTTTCCCCATTCGACCTTCTGTATGGGAGGAAGGTGAGGGGACCTCTCGACCTCATCAGGGATACCTGGGAAGGGTGCAACACAGTAAGGGAGGAACCCGTGACTGAATATGTCCAGAGGTTCAGAAGGGAGTTGAAAGACATGATGGAAATTGTCCAAAACAACCTCCAGAGTAGTCAGGCCAAGCAAAAGGAGTGGTACGATAAGAATACCTGTAAGCGCACTTTTGACATAGGAGATTTGGTCATGGTACTTAGCCCTGCCAAAAAGTTCAAGATGCAAAACTCCTGGGAGGGGCCCTTTGAAGTGGTGGAAGTGTCGAAGGAGGACACTTATACAGTTAAAAAGCCCCAAGAAGGTGCTGGGCCCCAACTGGTACATGTTAACAGACTCAAAGCCTATCACAGCAGAGTGCCCGGGGTAAACATGATCTGTTGTGCGGAAGGGGAAACTGAGGCACACCCACTCCCTGATCTGATGGCTGAATGCCAAGATGGGTCAGCCCTGGAAAGCATAGAAATCTGTAGTCAACTAACTCCAGTCGAACGGAAGGAAGCGTTGTCAACGCTGCAGAAGTACAGCGAGGTATTTTCCAACAAACCAGGGAGGACGCACTTGCTGTCCCATAGAATCCTCACGAAAGGGGCACAACCTCCGCCTTCCAGGCCTTACAGGGCTACTGGCCAGGTGAAGGAGCAAATTCAGGCCGAGATACAAAGCATGTTGGACTTGGGGGTGATTAAGGATTCGGGCAGTGCGTGGGCTTCACCTGTGGTCTTGGTCCCAAAGAGAGATGGCACCGTTAGATTTTGCGTGGACTATAGAAAACTCAATGCTGTCACGGTGACCGATGCATACCCCATGCCACGAATTGATGACATGCTGGATGTACTGAGCCAAGCCAAATACCTTAGTACCTTTGATCTGACCAAAGGTTACTGGCAGATCCCTCTGGAGGGAGAGGCCCAACAGAAGTCAGCTTTTATCACTGATATAGGGCTCTATGAATTCACAGTGTTACCGTTTGGGTTGGTGAATGCGGGTGCAACCTTCCAGAGACTGGTCAACCGAGTGTTAAACGGGTTGCAGAGTTATGCTAGAGCATACATAGATGACATTGCGGTGTTCAGCAACACCTGGGATGACCACAAGGAGCACCTGCAAGTGGTGCTAACTAAGCTCAAAGAGGCTGGGCTGACTGTAAAACCCTCCAAGTGCAAGGCCCTGGGTGGGGGAACTGGGGATGGGGACATGGGCCAGGGGCTGCTCTCGGGCCCCCCACTGTGGGCAGATAGAGGGGCCAGGAGCTGGGCCTCAGGGGAAAGAGGAGGAGCAGGGACTTGGCCACGGAGCATATGGGACCTCATGGCTCCCCCTCTTTTAGGAAGAATCCATCCCCCTGACCTGCAGAGGAAGGAGCCTGTGCTCACCACTGCCAAAGGAAAGGCTGGCTAGCAACAAAGGAAGGATTCAAACCCACAAATATTCAGTCTTAAGTCCTAAGCTGCCTCTTTCCCAATGGGGCATCTTTCACACAGTTGTCATTTAGTCACCCAAAAGCAGGCACCGATGTGAATGTAGAGTAGAAAAAATAGGGCTGGCCTGGAGGGATATCAAGTTCATAACCACATCACACAAGATGGCTGAGTGAGTAAGGCAATAGACTAGTAATCTATTATGCGCTACACACGTGTTCGAATTCCCCTTTGGTTGTCAAACGCCCCCTCTTCTTTTGCTGGAGGCAGCCATTGGCTCACTCTTCCATGCCTCTTCGCCCAGCTAAGTCTTACAGTTGTCAAAAGAAGAAGAAAACGCCCCACAAATTGAGTGGCACAACACTTCTTACACCAGGTAGGTCTTAAACACAGTTTACAAGAAGGGAACTCTTATGTAAGCAGAGTCAGAACAGGCTCTACCCTGACATCTGGTGGTGAGCTGTTGAAAAGGACTCCAGAGGCTGATTTCGTTCACATGGGCACACCTACCCTGCCTAGCATGATGGGACTGCTTGCCCAAATGGTCACTTTGGCTGCTATGAGATACCCAGTCTCTTTGTTATTGGGGCAGGAATAATAAAGTGTTGTAATCCTGGTTATGTGAATCAAGGACAGTAGAATTGTGCTTGGCATTTTATGATGGAGTGACTCGTCCTCAACTAAGCAGCACTCGCTATGCCAGGGACATGGATTCCAAAGCCCAGTGAATTGAGAGAGGCTGGGGATGGGTAATGTGTATCTGGTATTGTAGGCCTTGTCTGAGGGCTATAAACAGTGCTCTGACCCCTCCTCTCTCCACTGTGTAATAACAGAATTACTTTTCTTTTGAGTCTATTAGGAGTCTTGTTACATGCTGCAGAGCTGAAATCACTAATATCTAGGTCCAAGCATTAGATCTACTTTAAGCTAGTGATTCTGAGTACACCAGATATAATATTATATAATATTATAATATCTTCATTAACGATCTGGAGGATAGTGTGGACTGCACCCTTGGCAAGTTTGCAGATGACACTAAACTGGGAGGAGTGATTGATACGCTGGAGGGTAGGGATAGGATACAGAGGGACCTAGACAAATTAGAGGATTGGGCCAAAAGAAATATGATGAGGTTCAACAAGGACAAGTGCAAAGTCCTGCACTTAGGACGGAAGAATCCCATGCACTGCTACAGACTGGCTGGGCAGCAGTTCTGCAGAAAAGGACCTAGGGGTTACAGTGGACGAAAAGCTGAATATAAGTCAACAGTGTGCCCTTGTTGCCAAGAAGGCTAATGGCATTTTGGGTTGTATAAGTAGGGGCATTTCCAGCAGATTGAGGGATGTGATCATTCCCCTCTATTCGGCACTGGTGAGGCCTCATTTGGAGTACTGTGTCCAGTTTTGGGCCCCACACTACAAGAAGGATGTGGATAAATTGGAAAGAGTCCAACGGAGTGCAACAAAAATGATTAGGGGGCTGGAGCACATGACTTATGAGGAGAGGCTGAGGGACCTGGGATTGTTTAGCCTGCAGAAGAGAAGAGTGAGGGGGGATTTGATAGCTGCTTTCAACTACCTGAAGAGGGGTTCCAAAGAGGATGGATCTAGACTGTTCTGAGTGGTAGAAGATGACAGAACAAGGAGTAATGGTCTCAAGTTGCAGAGGGGGAGGTTTAGGTTGGATATTAGGAAAAACTTTTTCACTAGTAGGGTGGTGAAGCACTGGAATGGGTTACCTAGGGAGGTGGTGGAATCTCCTTCCTTAGAGGTTTTTAAGGTCACGCTTGACAAAGCCCTGACTGGGATGATGTAGTTGGGGTTGGTCCTGCTTTGAGCAGGGGGTTTGGACTAGATGACCTCCTGAGGTCCCTTCCAACCCTGAGATTCTATGATTCTATGATTAGTCTTGAGAAAAGAAAACTTAGGGGAAATCTGATAAATCTCCAGATATGTTTAGGGCTGTTATAAAGAGGATGATGATCAATTGATGTCAGTCCCACGGAAGGTAGGCAAAGAAGTAAGGGGCTTTATCTGCTGCAAGGGAGGTTTAGGTTACATAGTAGCAGAAACTTTCTAAAGATAAGGGCAGTTAAGCTCTGGAAAAGGCTTCCAGGGGACATTGTCGAATTCCCTCATCGGGGGTTATTACAAACAGGCTAAACAAACTCCATGTCAGGAATGGTCTAGGTTTACTTGGTCCTGCCTCAGCACAGGGACTTGGACTTGATGACATCTTGAGATCCCTTCCAACCCAACATTTGTATGGTTTTATGATTACCAACATTTCCACACTTCTCATACAGAACAATGTGCATTGACCTCTACGAGGTCACAAGGGAGTCGTGGACATAGGGCAGAACAGAGCATTGGCAGATTCCACCTGCAACCAGTGAGGACTTAAACATGGTGCACTCTGGAGCAGGACAGAAAACGGATTTTTTTTCCCATGGAAAATGTAGGTGAATTTCCATTTAAACTTTCAGCAATAAAATTTTAACTTTTCATTGACAAACTGAAAACCTGAAAACTGGGGGAAAATATGAGGTTTTGGCAACTGAAAATTGAAAATTTAAAGCTTTAAACTTCAAAAACTAAAATATTTTGGGGGTTTTGGTCTTCCAATAAAAAATTAGAAAGTAAAAAGAAGCAGAAACTTCACTAAATAAATAAATACATAAAATAAACAAAACATTAGTGAAAAGTTTAGTTTTCTATAAAAAAAAAGTGTTAATGTAAAATTCCCAGGTGGCCCTGGTGCTGTCATACTGTGAATGTGTTGTTTCCTCGGTGCCAGTGGTGTGCATGGTGCTGTACAGTCAGGCAATATACAACACGGTCCCTGCCCTGATATCCTGCCATGTGTTACACTCTTGACTAGAATGCTGACCCTCCCAGGATCCTTTGCCAAAGCCCTCGGTATGTCTTTGGCCTGGCCTAGCTGCTCAGTCAATCTGTCAATGTCAGGTCTTGAGTATGCACCAGACCTGGATGCTCCACTGAGCTTCCTGAAATCGATGCCAAGACCAACAGCTCCATCTCATTCCTCTTGCCCGTTCACTGTTAGGTGTCCCACCACCCCAGATCGAGCATCTTCTTCCCCTCCTTTGTCAGGTTCTGGATCATCATCTCTGGTACCTCTTGTGCTTTTGGTCTCAGAGGGAGAGAGACCTCACACCCAGCCAATGGGAGAGTTTAGATCCTAACTCTGTCACCTGGGGCTGTTTCTATCATAGACCCAAACCAGAACCTCAAGTCCACACCCCCAAACTCTAAGAAAGGTCAGAGTAGAACCCACAGCTGGGTCCTCATGGCCCATCTCCAGCTGTTCTGTCCGAGTCTAGCATCTCCCTTTCCCCTGGTCCCCTCTTTCACTGATCAGCCACAACCATCTTAGTGTTTAGAAATGTGAGTCGGTTTGGCGTCTATAAACTGAGAGGGGATGTGTCTTTCTACCAGACATGCTCTAGCTCAGCCAGAAGTTAGCAAAACTCAATGCAGGGGTCCCTGGGGGAGGCTCTCTGGCCTGGGCTGTGCAGACGCTCTGACTAGATGGTCCCATTGGTCCCTTCTAGCCTTTAAATGCACAACTATGAAAATAAACTGCCCTGGAAACCTCATGATAACAGACTAAATGGAGAGAGAGAAAGAGGCGGGTTACCACACGAGGACAAAAATAACATTATGAGAGCGGGTTCTTCAATCCCACATCACAGCATGTGACACACCCCCACCTCACTGGGCTGCTGGCCTGGGGAGACATCACTGATAGGGGTGAGGGGGGAAGAGGTCTGCAGAGTCTGCAGCTCAGGGCGCTGTCAGCTCGTCCTGCGGGTCCCTCACTGCACAGTTACATGGAGCAGCCAGACTGTGTGTAGATTTGCTGGGCAGGAGCCACTGTTCACAGCACAGACTCTCCTCTCCCCCTTCTGACTCCTGAGCAGCAGCTGATCGCTCTGTAGTCCTGCAGTGTCTGGCTCCATCAATATTCCCTGCAGGATGCGGGGAGATGAGTCTAATTCTGCCCTGGAGTTTGGGCCTGGGGAAGGGAAGCATGGTCTAGTCCAGTAGGAATAGGGGGTGGGATTCTCTGTGAGATCAATTAAATCCCTTGTGGCAGATTTCCCAGCTTGTGTCTCTGAGATTTTCCCTGTTTCCCTGTTTTGTCCCATTCAGGCTCTTCCCCTCTTTGTATGAAATAGCCCAGGGCCATTGGCCTTCCAGGCAGGTACAAGGTTGGTCAAGTTTGGGGAGGAAGGATAATCTAGTACATTGGGGATCAATAGCCCTGGGTTCACTCCCTGACTCAGCTGTGGACTCCTGTGTGTCCTGGGCTCAGTCACTTAGTCTCTGTCTCTGTGCCTCAGTTTCCCCATCTGTTACATGAGAATGATACTTCCCTACCTCTTAGATTTCTGTGAGGATAAAATCCATAAATGATTATGAGGGGCTCAGATACAACGACACAGGATATACAAGGTGTGACGGTTCAGTCACAGAGATCCCCTTGGGACTGTCCCCTGATGTGCTGAAATTACCTTTGAGCCTGTTTTCCCTACTAGCTTGGGACTCCAGAACCCTGTCTTGTTGATCCAGACATGCTAGCCTGCTGCAACACAGACCCACAACGTGGACCACGCCCTAAAAGCTGCAGACTTTAACTAAAAACAGCTCAGGAGGTTACCTGCCTCCAGCACCCAGACACCCAGCTCCGAATGGGATCCAAACCCCAAATAAACCCGTTTTACTCTGTATAAAGCTTATACAGAGGAAATTTGCAAATTGTTCACCCTCTATAGCACTGATAGAGAGATATGCATATCAGTTTGCTCCCCCAGGTATTAATCACTTAGTCTGTGTTTATTAATAAACAAAAGTGATTTTATTAAGTATAAAACGTAGGATTTAATTGGTTCCGAGTAATAACAGACAGAACAAAGTAAGTCAAAAAGCAAAATGAAACAAAACACGCAAGTCTAAACCTAATACATTAAGAAACTGATTACAGGTAATATCTCACCCTCAAAGATGCCCCAATAAGCGTCTTTCACAGACTAAACTCCTTCCAAGTCTGGGCCCAATCCTTTCCTCTGGTACAGTCTTTGTTAGATCCAGCAGACATCTGAGGTGGTAAGCAGGGGTTTTCTCATGACTGACTGCCCCCTTTGTCCTGCTCAACCCCCTTTTATAGCTTTGGCACAAGGCGAGAATCTTTTGTCTCTCTGGGTCCACACCTCTCCTTCTAAATGGAAAAGTACCAGATTTAAGATGGATTTCATTATCAGGTGAAATGGTCACATGTCACTGTAAGACCCCTAGTCTCCATTCTTCCTGGGTTGGCCCACTTGTACACAGGAAGGTCTGCAGGTAAATAAACCCTTTACAACCAGTTATCCTAGTCAATGGGAGCCATTAAGATTCTAAACAACTATTAGTGGCTCACACTTTGAATAATTACAATAGGACCTCAGAGTTATACTTCATATTTCTAGCTTCAGATACAAGCATGCATACATGCATACAAATAGGAGGAATATATTCAGTAGGTTATAACCTTTGTTATGATACCTTACAAGAGATCTTTTGCATAATGCATAATCCAGTTACATCATATTCACAGTCATAAGCATATTTCCATAAAACGTATGGAGTGCAACGTCACACCCTCCTCCTGAACGTACTGCTGGAGTCTTGGACACTGTCCATGGCAGAGGCAGTACATGTAATATCCCTGTTTGTCTTTGGTTAAACACCCTTCCAGTACCTTTAAACCCTATGATGTCATTCATAGGTGTTCTTGCAAGGTTTTGGGTTTTGGGGCCCTGGGTGCCTGAAAACATGTTGGGGTGTAGTATTGCTAACAGAATGCAGATAGCAATATCTGTTAAAGTGTAGGTGTCTTGGTATGTAGCCGCCAATGCCATCAGGTGGTGTGCCTCAGTTTCCCCTTCCACACAGCAGAGTAGGTCTGCTAAGCTCTTGCTGCTGAGCCAACCTCTAAGCCTGTTTACAGATATTAGCTGAGAAGCATCATGTTTGTAGTACTGTCTTGTTACCATCCCTATCATGTACAAAAGTTTTTCCCAAAAATTATGTATGTCACACATTTTCACAGGGTTTATCATTAGCATCAGCTTCTTTGTTCTGACCCATAGATGAAGTAGCAAAAGACACAAGATTAACAGCCAATTTATGACAGACAGACTCTGTTCATACAGTTTGGCTTGTTCAGTGTCTATTGCATGTCCCAATCCCTTTGTATTCCATGGTAGGTGTTCAGATACAGATTCTCCCGTCTCTTTGGAGAAGGCTCTCGATTCAGGTTTGTGCTTGGGGTTTTGGCAAGGAAACGGTGCACTGCAAACATGCCTGCCCTCAGCCCCTTCCTCTGGAATCTCTTTGTGTTGGACCCCGCCAGCTTGTGACGCTTTCCAAATGTAAAGTTTTTCCTCCCCCTGCCTTGGAGAGACAGTGTTATCTAACACAAGTGTAGCAAGAACAACATCTTTCAGTGGAGTGCTTTGGATTGATAAGATCCCCTTGGTCACCCCATTCTCTGTTCCCAAAAGCTCAGCTGAGTGGACTTTCCCTTCCAGGAGATTTGACCCCCCGTCTTCCCTTAAAACCTGACCCACAGGTGAGGGGTCTGGCATTTCAGATGCGGATCCTTCACTCTCCTCCTGGGGATATGCCTTCCTACAAAAGGTGGGCAGACCCTCCTGTCCCCTCTCACCTTCCATCTGGACTTCCCTCTTTGGGCTCCCCCCTGAAGCAGACACCCCTGTGTCCTCCAAAAGGGAAGGTGACCCTGATTCAACTGTGGGCTCACAGCTACCAGCTATGACAGACCCTTCACTGGCCAGAAAATTCCCCTCCCTCCCCCCTCCCCCCCCATCCCCCCTCCGCCCCGCGCTTCACTCAGGTTAGGCTTGCTTCCAGTTACAGAGTCCTTGGAGTCTGTTCCCACCGCAGCAATCGTCAGGACCCCAACTTCCATCTCATAGACTCATAGACTTTAAGGTCAGAAGGGACCATTATGATCATCTAGTCTGACCTCCTGCACAATGCATGCCACAAAATCTCACCCACCCACTCCTGGAATAATCCTCTCACCTATGTCTCAGCTATTGAAGTCCTCAAATCATGGTTTAAAGACTTCAAGATGCAGAGAATCCTCCAGTAAGTGACCCGTGCCTCATGCTGCAGAGGAAGGTGAAAAACCTCCAGGGCCTCTGCCAGTCTTCCCTGGAGGAAACTTCCTTCCCGGCCCCAGATATGGCGATCAGCTGAATCCCTGAGCATGTGGGCAAGACTCACCATCCAGACACCCAGGAAAAAGTTCTCTGCAGTAACTTCTAACATCCCATCATTGACCATTGGTCCTATTTACCACTGATGGCAATTAATTGACCTTTGACTAAGATCATGTTATCCCATCAAACCATCCCCTCCATAAACGTATCTAGCTTATTCTTGAAGCCAGATAGGTCTTTTGCCCCCACTGCTTCCCTTGGAAGGCTGTTCCAGAACTTCACTCCTCTGATGTTTAGAAACCTTCGTCTAATTTCAAGTCCTGATGGCCAGTTTATATCCATTTGTTCTTGTGTCCACATTGGTACTGAGCTGAAATAATTCCTCTCCCTCCCTGGTATTTAGCCCTCTGATATATTTCAAGAGAGCAATCATATCTCCCCTCGGCCTTCTTTTGGTTAAGGTAAACAAACCAAGCTCCTTGAGTCTCCTTTCATACGACAGGTTTTCCATTCCTCGGATCTTCCTAGTGGCCCTTCTTTGTACCTGTTCCAGTTTGAATTCATCCTTCTGAAACATGGGAGACCAGAACTGCACACAGTATTCCAAATGAGGTCTCACCAATGCTTTGTATAACAGTACTAACACCTCCTTATCTCTACTAGAAATACCTCTCTTAATTCATCCCAAGACCGCATTAGCTTTTTTCACGGCCACATCACATTGGCGACTCATAGTCATCCTGTGATCAACCAGGACTCCGAGGTCCTTCTCCTCTTCCGTTACTTCCAACTGATGCGTCCCCAGCTTATAACTAAAATTCTTGTTATTAATCCCTAAATGCATAACCTTACACTTCTCACTATTAAATTTCATCCTATTACTATTACTCCAGTTTACAAGGTCATCCAGATCTTCCTGTAGGATATCCCGATCCTTTTCTGAATTGGCAATACCTCCCAACTTTGTGTCATCCGCAAGCTTTATTAGCACACTCCCACTTTTGGTGCCAAGGTCAGTAATAAAAAGATTAAATAATTTGGTCCCAAAACTGAACCTTGAGGAACTCCACTAGTAACCTCCCTCCAACCTGACAGTTCACCTTTCATATGACCCGCTGTAGTCTCCCCTTTAACCAGTTCCTTATCCACCTCTCAATTTTCATATTGATCCCCATCTTTTCCAATTTAACCAAGAATTCCTCATGTGGTACTGTATCAAATGCCTTACTGAAATCGAGGTAGATTAGATCCACTGCGTTTCCTTTATCTAACAAATCTGTTACTTTCTCAAAGAAGGAGATCAAGTTGTTTTGGCACGATTTACCTTTTGTAAAACCGTGTTGTAATTTGTCCCAATTGCCATTGACCTCAAGGTCCTTAACTACTTTCTCCTTCAAAAAATTTTGAGCCCCAGAGCTACAGGAACTGGTCTCAACCATCCCTGCCCACAAGGGCCCATTTCCCACTGCTACAAAGGAATTAAAGAAACACTTTCCTATTTCCCCAGGAGCACGTGTGACTTCACCATCCCCTCTGGGGCTTTCAGCACAACATTCCTTCTTGCTGCTAATAAACCCTGGGACAGATTCTGACACATCAAAAAAGCCATTCCCCAGTAGAAACATTGCAAAATTGTGTGCCACTGTTATCAACCTCCCCTTCACCTTTCCATGGTGGAGACTTTCCCTGTTCTTACAACAGGTCTGGGTTCGGGTCACTCCAAGTGAAAGCTATGGAGCCATTTCCCTATCAGAAGAGAACCAACCCTCTTACAAAGCGGCCTGATCCCAAGGCCAGTGAAGTCAGTTGAGTCTTTCCATTCACACCAATGAGCTTTGGATCAGGCCCTTTCTGGGCAGCATTGTCTGAGACACAACCAGGGCCTGGCTGCCATCCAAGGGTGCCAGAACCTCAGCCTGAACCACAGCCCCGGGGATCACTCTGGGATAGAGCTGCCAAAATTTTGTGATCTAAAAATGATCTTTTTCTGAAAGTGAGAGTTTTTGTCAAACATTTTCATTATTTCCAATGTTTCCATTTTTTAAAAAGAAAAACTTAAAACTGTTTGTGGGGTTTTATTTAAAAAAAAACTAAAAAAAAAAGATTAACACTTTAATTTTAAAAACCACGTCTTTTTCAGGGATTTTTTAAAAAATTCAGATTTAGATTTCCCCGCCCTCCATTTTTGTCATTTGGCCACAACAAAAAATGGGGACAAAATTGCAAAAAATAATTACCCTTTTTCATCCTGCCATTTTCTGGCCACTACTTGTAGACAGGAAGTCTCAAACTGTGCTCCTCTGACCCTCAGCTGAGCATCTGAGTTCCCCCAAACATCCCCTGTCCAGCTGCTCTGCAGAGCTGACTCCACCAGGGGTGAAATGTGCCCAGCCACCATCCCAGGACAATCCACTTCTGCATCAATTATTCTGCAAAGTTGCTCTGCAAAACTGCTCTGCCTTGTACTCCTGAGAGATTTCCCTTGAGGCCCTCAGCTGTTTGGCTTCCCACAGAGGTGTTAACATCTGTTCTCAAGACTTTCCTTCTTTCCCACATGTTTCTTTGGCCTTTTCCTCTGGTTCCTCCACTTGCTTAGTCACACTGATTCTGGCTCCCACCTGCTCAGAGGTCACTTCTGGATGCTCTTTCTCAACTGCCTTGTGTTCTCCCCATCCGGCCGTGCCCTGTAACACATCTCTCAGCAGGGACAGCAGACAAGTCAGGAACTCAGAATGGGGAGAGGGGACCGTGAGGGCAGGATGGGCAGAAGTGTCTGGAGCTGAGGCTGGAGGACAGGGTGGAGGAGACTAAGCTGGTGGGGAAGCCAGTGCAGTCCTGTGGTAAGTGTCCTCTGGGGGGGGTGTAAATTCACCCCCCTGCAGAGGGTCCAGCATGAGGCCCAGACCCCATCTATGTCCCTTTAAGCCCAGCGGGTGTATTTCCCCTTAGAGGAGGTGGGTCCTTCTCACCAGGGACTGGAGACCACGGTGGATACAAAAGATTCAGGCTCATCCAACATCCCAGGCCCCAAACCCAGTGACCTTTCACCCTGGCCCAGCTGTGCCTTTAGCCAGGAGGGTGTCTTGGTCCCCAGGCAGTGAGATGGGACCAGAGTTGTTTCCTCAGTTATATGTTTAGATTCAAACCAGCAAACCAGGCCCCTTCAGTTCTCAATCCTCCAACCCAAAATAGACACGCAGTGGCCAGAGCACAGAAGGGGGCGGCACGGGGCAGGAAATGGGGCGCGGTGATGAATATCAGACCCGAGGAGGGGACAGAGCATGTCAGAGAGAGGCTGCAGTGTCTCAGCTGCCTGAGCCCTGTAGACCCCAGGTGCCTGGGAGCAGGGAGAGGGGCTGGCTGTAGTATCCATCCCTAGGGAGCAGAGGGGGGCAGATCGGAGCAGAGAGATCAGAGCTTCCCTTCGGCTGAAGTCAGCCATAGAGGTTTAATTATACTAGTCAAATTTCCTGTCTGTAGAGAATCCCTGAGATAAACAGATCTTCCCATCAATGGTCTCCCTCTTCTTCTACATCCCCGTCACTGTAGTATCTGATCCTGTCACAGTCATTAATGGGTTTTATCCTCACACACTCCTGAGAGGGAGGGCAGCTCATCCTCATTTCACAGATGGGGAAATTGAGACACAGAGAGAAACTAAGTGACTGAGGCCAGGACACACAGGAATCCACAGCTGAGTCAGAGATTGAACCCAGGGCTGTTGATCCCCAATCCACTGCCCTGGCCACTAGATCATCCTACCTTTCCCCAGACCTCCCAAAAGCCTGGGTGACAATGACCAACCGGGTACCTGCCTGGAAGGCCAACGACCCTGGGCTATTTCAGCCAAAGAGGGGAAGAGCCTGGATGGCACAGGACTGGGAATGAGGGAAAACGTCAGAGACACAAGCTGGGAAATCTGCCACAGGAGATTTAATTGATCTCAAAAGAGAGTCCCACCCCCTATTCCTATTGGGCTAGATCCTGCGTCCTTTCCCCTGGCCCAAACCCCAGGGCAGAATTAGACCTGTCTCACCAGCCCTGCAGGGGTTATTGATGGAGCCAGATACTGCTGGTCTAGAGAGGGAAGGGAGAGGAGAGTCTGTGACGTGATCATGGCCCCTGCTCAGTGAGTCTCTGCCCACACAGTCTGGCTGCTCTGTGCAGCTGTGCAGAGAGGGAACCGCAGGATGAACCGACAGGGCCTTTAGCATCTGCACACTCTGCAGAATCATCTGTGCAGACGCCTCTTCCCTGGCCCAGCAGTGAGCTCTCTCCAGGCCTGACCCTGAGCTAGCAGTCCAGCGGGGTTGGGGTGTATCACACGCTGTGATGTGGCTTGAATAACGCCCACACACTCACACTCACACGCTCTCTCTCTCGTCTGTTCTCATGAGGTTTCTACGGCAGTTTATTTTCATAGTTGTGCATTTAAAGGCCAGAAGAGACCAATGTAACCATCTAGTCCAGGGGTCGGCAACCTTTCAGAAGTGGTGTACCAAGTCTCCATTTATTCACTCTAATTTAAGGTTTCGTGTGCCAGTAATACATTTTAACGTTTTTAGAAGGTCTCTTTCTATAAGTCTATAATATATAACTAAACTATTGTTGTATGTAAAGTAAATAAGGTTTTAAAAATGTTTAAGAAGCTTCATTTAAAATTTAATAAAATGCAGAGCCCCCCAGACCAGTGGCCAGAACCCGGGCAGTGTGAGTGCCACTGAAAATCAGCTCGCGTGCTGTCTTTGCCAAGCGTGCCATAGGTTGCCTACCCCTGATCTAGTCAGAACATCTGAACAGCTCAGGCCAGAGACCACCCCCCAGGGATCCCTGCATTGAGCTGCTAACTTCTGGCTGAGCTAGAGAAAGTCTGGTAGAAAGAGACCCTCTCGGTTTAACGACTCCAAGCCGGCTCCCATTTCTAAACACTAAGATGTCTGTGGCTGATCAGTGAAAGAAGGAACCAGGGGGAAGGGAGATGCTGAACTGGGGCAGAACAACTGGAGATAGGCCATGAGGTTTAATTCCAGCTCTGGGTCCTAATCTGACCTTCCCTAGAGTTTGGGGATGTGGACTTGGGGTTCCGGTTTGGGCCTATGATAAAGACAGCCCCAGGCCACACAAGAGGCTCTAAACTCCCCCAAACTCTGGGTGTGGGGACTCTCCCTCTGAGATCAGAAGCACAATAGGTACCAAAGACAATGATTCAGAGTGTGACTGAGGAGGGGAAGAAGATGGGTGGCTGAGCCACCTAATAGTGAATGGGCAAGAGGGACAAGGTGAAGCTGTTGGTCTTGGTAGAGATTTCAGGAAGGTGAATGGAGCATCCAGATCTAGAGCATATCCAATACCTGACACTGAGAGAGTGACTGAGCAGCTAGACCAGGCCACAGATTTATCCTGGATAGCCATTAGCAAAGGATGCTGGGAGGTTTAATCTTCTAGTCAAGAGTATTAACCATGGCAGGTTGTCAGGGCAGGGACTGTGCTGTATAATACCCAACTGTACAGCACCATGCACACCAATGGCACTGAGAAAACAACCCATTCACAGTGATGACTGCACTAGAGCCAGCTGCAAATTTTACACTGAGACCATTTTCAGTAGAAAACTAAATTTTTGACTAAATGTTTTGTTTATTTTACGTATTTACTTATTTATTTGTGGAGTCTTTGTTTTCTTTTAACATTTTTTAATTTGAAGATCTAAAACATTTCTTTTTTTGGAAGTTCTCAGCTAAAATTTTCCATTTTCATTTGCCAAAACCTGATATTCCCCCACTCCCGCCCCCCAGTTTTCAGGTTATCAGTTTTCCAATGAAACGTTAAAATGTTATTGTTGAAAATGTCAGTGGAAATTCATCTAAATTTTCACAGAGAAAAAAATCAATTTTCTACCCCACCCCAGAGTGCACTATGTTTAAGAGCTCACTGTTTGCAGGTGGAATCTGCCAATGCTCTGTTCTGCCCTGTGCCCACGTCTCCCCTGTGATCTCCTAGAGGTTAATGCTCATTAGCCTGCAGGACTGTGTGAGGTGTGTGGGAATGTTGGTAATCATAGAATCACATAAATGTCAGGCTGAAAGGGACCTCAAGAAATCATCAAGTCCAGCCCCCGGCACTGAGTGACCAAGTGAACCAAGACCATCCCTTACAGGGGGTTTGTCCAACCTGTTCTTAATAACCTCAGACGATGAGGATTCCACATCCTCCCTTGGAAGCCTATTCCAGAGCTTAACCTAGAAAGTTTTTCCTACTATCAAACCTAAACCTCGCTTTCTGCAGATTAAACCCATTACTGCTTCTCCTACCTTCAGTGGGACTGAGAACAATTGATTTCTGTCCACTTTATAACAGCCCTTAACATATAGGGAGACTATCAGGTCCCCTCTCAGTCTTCTTTTCTCAAAGCTAAACATGCCCAGTTTTTTTAACCTCCCTACAGCCCCATGTTAGGTGCCAAACTCCCTGCTGGGGCAGGGCTTAGCATCTCCCACCGGCTAAATGGAATGGCACCCTGCCCAGTGCGCTGATACTTGGAGATCATTGTGAGATGTCTATCTCTAACCATGTGGGATAGCATCATTGTTGGAGACTTGAGGAGCATGTGAGGAACAATGATCACATACAATCAGCTGTGTCTTTACAAGAAAGAAAGTGTCCAGCACCAGTGTTTCCAACTCTTTCATACTCAAATATCCCTATGGAATCCTGAAGGAGAGTGACGGTGTCAGGCTCCTGTGGAGGGTCAAGAAACAATGACCTCCAGGGAGTGATGACCTCCAGCCATCTGTCAGACTCTGTTTATGAGAAGTTATGCATATGCCCACTGAAACTAATGAATATGCATGCCATCTTTAGGAGCACCCTGAAATTATGGGGAATGCTTCACCTGATAGGCCACTGGGATAGTTCTTCTTTTAACTTATTAACATTTAAATCACCTTATCACCATAGTTATCTAGACCTAGAGAAAGTCTCTAACATTTAATCCTGGCTACCAATGGTCATCTTGTATTATCCAAACAAAGCAGTTAATTTTCAAAACACCAACTTCCAAACATAGACATAAACTCGGCAGATTTATTATTAAGTTAGCTCAAGTAAGCGACCTTTATAATATGGCTTAATTATCCTAAATCTTAAAGCCTAATCTGGCTAAACTACATAATTTACAGGCCTGAAACCTCTAGGTTTCTTGCATTTCATCTTTAAAACTTAAGCTATTTTTTATCCATTACCTATTGTATATTAATCTCTTATATCCAGCTCTTATAATCATAGAATCATAGAATCTCAGGGTTAGAAGGGACCTCAGGAGGTCATCTAGTCCAACCCCCTGCTCAAAGCAGGACCAACCCCAACTAGATCATCCCAGCCAGGGCTTTGTCAAGCCTGACCTTAAAAACCTCTAAGGAAGGAGATTCCACCACCTCCCTAGGTAACCCATTCCACTGCTTCACCACCCTACTAGTGAAAAAGTTTTTCCTAATATCCAACCTAAACCTCCCCCTCTGCAACTTGAGACCATTACTCCTTGTTCTGTCATCTTCTACCACTGAGAACAGTCTAGATCCATCCTCTTTGGAACCCCCTTTTAGGTAGTTGAAAGCAGCTATCAAATCCCCCCTCACTCTTCTCTTCTGCAGGCTAAACAATCCCAATTCCCTCAGCCTCTCCTCATACGTCATGTGCTCCAGCCCCCTAATCATTTTTGTTGCCCTCCGTTGGACTCTTTAAATTTATCCACATGCTTCTTGTAGTGTGGGGCCTAAAACTGGACACAGTACTCCAAATGAGGCCTC
The DNA here is from genome assembly GCA_037349315.1 of Chelydra serpentina. Lineage (NCBI taxonomy): Eukaryota > Metazoa > Chordata > Testudines > Chelydridae > Chelydra > Chelydra serpentina. Next base: position 766,807 of record JBAIAC010000046.1, on the reverse strand, counting down.
ACCAGTACCGAATAGAGGGGAATAATCACGTCCCTCGATCTACTGGAAATGCCCCTACTTATACAGCCCAAAATCCCGTTAGCCTTCTTGGCAACAGGGGCACACTGTTGACTCATATTCAGCTTTTCGTCCACTGTAACCCCTAGGTCCTTTTCTGCAGAACTGCTGCCCAGCCATTCAGTCCCTAGTCTGTAGCAGTGCAGGACTTTGCACTTGTCCTTGTTGAACCTCATCAGATTTCTTTTGGCCCAATCCTCTAATTTGTCTAGGTCCATCTGTATCCTGTCCCTACCCTCCAGCGTATCAACCACTCCTCCCAATTTAGTGTAATCTGCAAACTTGCTAAGGGTGAAGTCCACACCATCCTCCAGATCGTTGATGAAGATATTGAACAAAACCAGCCCCAGCACTGACCCTTGGGGCACTCCACTTGATACCGGCTGCCAACTAGACATGGAGCCATTGAGCACTACCCATTGAGCACGACCATCCAGCCAGTTTTCTATCCACCTTACCATCCATTCATCCAGCCCATACTTCTTTAACTTGCTGGCAAGAACACTGTGGGAGACTGTATCAAAAGCTTTGCTAAAGTCAAGAAATAGCACATCCACTGCTTTCCCCTCATCCACAGAGCCCGTTATCTCATCATAGAAGGCAATTAGGTTAGTCAGGCATGACTTGCCCTTGGTGAATCCATGCTGACTGTTCCTGATCACTTTCCCCTCCTTTAAGTGGTTCAGAATTGATTTCTTGAGGACCTGTTCCATGATTTTTCCAGGGACTGAGGTGAGACTGACTGGCCTGTAGTTCCCCGGATCTTCCTTCTTCCCTTTTTTAAAGATGGGCACTACATTAGCTTTTTTCCAGTCATCCGGGACCTCCCCCGATTGCCATGATTTGTCAAAGATAATGGCCAATGGCTCTGCAATCACATCGGCCAACTCCTTTAGCACCCTCGGATGCAGTGCATCCGGCCCCATGGACTTGTGTTCGTCCAGCTTTTCTAAATAGTCCCGAACTACTTCTTTCTCCACAGAGGGCTGGTCACCTCCTCCCCATACCGTGCTGCGGAGTGCAGCCGCCTGGGAGCTGACCTTGTCTGTGAAGACAGAGGCAAAAAAAGCATTGAGTACACTAGCTTTCTCCACATCCTCTGTCACTAGGTTCCCTCCCTCATTCAGCAAGGGGCCCACACTTTCCTTGACTTTCTTCTTCTTGCTAACATACCTGAAGAAACCCTTCTTGTTACTCCTAACATCTCCGGCTAGCTGCAACTCCAAGTGTGGTTTGGCCTTCCTAATTTCACTCCTGCATGCCTGAACAATATTTGTATACTCCTCCCTGGTCTTTTGTCCAATCTTCCACTTCTTGTAAGCTGCTTTTTTGTGTTTAAGACGAGCAAGGATTTCACTGTTAAGCCAAGCTGGTCGCCTGCCATATTTACTTTTCTTTCTACACATCGGGATGGTTTGTTCCTGCAACCTCAATAAGGATTCTTTAAAATACAGCCAGCTTTCCTCGACTCCTTTCCCCCTCATGTTATTCTCCCAGGGGACCTTGCCCATCAGTTCCCTGAGGGAGTCAAAGTCTGCTTTTCTGAAGTCCAGGCTCTGTATTCTACTGCTCTCCTTTCTTCCTTGTGTCAGGATCCTGAACTCGACCATCTCATGGTCACTGCCTCCCAGGTTCCCATCCACTATTGCTTCCTCTACTATTTCCTCCCTGTTTGTGAGCAGCAGGTCAAGAAGAGCTTTTCCCCTAGTTGGTTCCTCCAGCACTTGCACCAGGAAATTGTCCCCTACACTTTCCAAAAACTTCCTGGATTGTCTGTGGACCGCTGTATTGCTCTCCCAGCAGATATCGGGGTGATTAAAGTCACCCATGAGAACCAGGGCCTGTGTTCTAGTAACTTCTGTTAGTTGCTGGAAGAAAGCCTCGTCCACCTCATCCCCCTGGTCTGGTGGTCTGTAGCAGACTCCCACCACGACATTACCCTTGTTGCTCACACTTCTCAATTTAATCCAGAGACTCTCAGGTTTTTCTGCAGTTTCATACTGGAGCTCTGAGCAGTCATACTGCTCTCTTACATACAACGCAACTCCCCTACCTTTTCTGCCCTGCCTATCCTTCCTGAACAGTTTATATCCATCCATGACAGTACTCCAATCGTGTGAGTTATCCCACCAAGTCTCTGTTATTCCAATTACGTCATAATTCCTTGACTGTGCCAGGACTTCCAGTTCTCCCTGCTTGTTCCCCAGGCTTCTTGCATTTGTGTATAGGCATTTAAGATGACTCACCGATTGTCCTGCTATTCCAGTATGGGGCAGGAGCCCTCCACTCTTGCACTCACCTACTTGTGCTTCCTCCCGGTATCCCACTTCCCCACTTACCTCGGGGCTTTGGTCTCCTTCCCCCGGTGAACCTAGTTTAAAGCCCTCCTCACTAGGTTGGCCAGCCTGCTTCCAAAGATGCTCTTCCCTCTCTTCGTCAGGTGGAGCCCGTCTCTGCCTAGCACTCCTTCTTCTTGGAACACCATCCCATGGTCAAAGAATCCAAACCCTTCTCTCCGACACCATCTGCGTAGCCATTCGTTGACTTCCACGATTCGACGGTCTCTACCCCGGCCTTTTCCTGCCACAGGGAGAATGGACGAGAACACCACTTGCGCCTCAAACTCCTTTATCCTTCTTCCCAGAGCCACGTAGTCTGCAGTAATACGCTCAAGGTCATTCTTGGCAGTATCATTGGTGCCCACGTGGAGAAGCAGGAAGGGGTAGCGATCTGAGGGATTGATGAGTCTCGGCAGTCTTTCCGTCACATCACGAATCCTAGCCCCTGGCAAGCAGCACACCTCTCAGTTTTCCCGGTCAGGGCGGCAGATAGATGACTCAGTCCCCCTGAGGAGAGAGTCCCCAACCACCACCACCCTCCTCCTCCTCTATTAATAATAGATTAATGTATTCATTACAAGCAACACCATGCAGTGAATAGGGAGATTGGGCACCTAACTAAGGCTTTCTCAATTTCATTTGGGAGCTAGGTGCCTAAAAGTTAGATGCTGCAATGTCCAGATTCCTTTGTGGCTCTGGGCCCTAGTCCATATCTCATTTGGGGTATATTGCTATGGCCAAACTACCAAAATAAATAATAATAGTAAGGTTTGAATTGACAGTCTGTGTCAGATCATCAGAGACCATTGGAGACTCTGTTAACCACAATTCAGACCTTTGATCATTTTTGTTGCTCTCCTCCGGAGTCTCCAATTTGTCCATATCATTCCTAACGTGTGATACCCAGAACCAGACACAGTCCTCCAGCTCCGAGGAGAGTGGGACAATGATCTTCCCTGTCTTATGTATGACACTCCTGCAAATACATTACAGAATTACATTAGCCTTTTTTGTGACTTCATCACATTGGTGACTCACATTCAATTTGTGATGCACTATGACACCCAGATACTTTTCGGCAATACTGCCACCCAGCCAGTTATTCCCCATTTTGTAGCTGTGCATTTCATTTTTCCTTCCCAAGTGAAGTACTTTGCACTTGTATTTCTTGAATTTCATCTCATTTGATTTCAGACCAATTCTCCCATTTGTCAAGGTCATTTTGAATTCCAATCCTGTCCTCCGAAGAGCTTTCAACCCTTCCCTGCTCAGTCTCATCTGCAGATTTTATAAGTATATTCTCCACTCCCATTATCCAAGTCATTAATGAGAATACTGAATAGTACCAGACCCAGGACTGACCTGTGCAGGATCCCACTACATGCAACCTCCCGGCTTGACCGCGTATCATTGATATTTATGCTTTGAGTACTGTCTTTCAGCCAGTTGTGCAGTTATCATCCAGGTATTTACCAAATGATAGTTTAATACACTGCTCTACAGCCAAAATGCTTCTGAAATAAATGTAGTCAAACTTTACTAATTCTGGGTCACTGAGAACGAAAATGATGCTTAAAATTGTTGATTGGCTCTAGTTTTCAAGACATGCTATTGGGTCAGTATATACGACCCTTAATTTGGGAATGGCGGAGGATAAGTGAGTTATAAAGGGAAGGGATCTCAATTTAAACCAGAAATGACTAAAATACATCTTTGACTGGATCTATGAATAAATCTATGACTGGGTTTGGACAGTACTTGCTTTTTAGGCAAAACAATGAATGATGCAATCTAAAGCTGGTATTGCATCGTACATGATACGAATTGCATCATGTTATTCCTAGCAGTCATGGATGATGCAATCATAACGAAGCTTACATCACTCTGCTGAACAAATTGCCCTATATCAGCTCTAGAAATCATAGAGTGTCGTGCTCTCTTATTTGTCAGTGTTTGATTTTGCAAAGGGACACATTTCTGTTTAGCCAAAGTGACCAGAGATGCCTCGTACTTGTGTGAACAGTGCAGATAACTTCTGCTATGTTTGTGGTGAAGTGACTTTTGCATCACAAAAGCGCAGTATAACCACTATGGTTAAGAAAGCCTACTCCTTTATTTTGGCTGCAAAATTGGAGATCAGGACAAGAGGTGTGCCCCACACATATGCTGCAACACTTGTGCAACAAATCTTCGCCAGTGGTTGAACAGGAAAAGGAAATCTATGCCTTTTGCGGTGCCAATGATTTGGAGAGAGCCAACAGATCATACCAGCAATTGTTACTTCTGTATGGTGCCTCCAGTTGGGAAAGGTGTGTCAAAGAAGAAAAAATGGACTGTGCATTATCCAAACATTCCATCGGCTATACGCCCAGTACCCCATGGAGAAGGACTGCCGGTTCCTGATGCACCAGAATCATTATCACTTCAGTCAGACGAGGAAGAGGAAGAGGATGAAACTTCTGGTCCTGAACCATCAATGTCACAGGACCCACATTTTCTCCCATCCTCCTCCTCTGAACCACAACTCATAACACAAGGTGAACTGAATGACCTTGTCAGGGATTTGGAACTACCCAAGAGTAAGGCAGAGCTGTTGGGCTCCAGACTACAGCAGTGGAATCTCCTGGCAGGTGATGTTAGGGTTTCCATGTTCCGTGACCGTCAAAAGGATCTTGTCCCATTCTTCTTCATGGAAGGTGATCTTGTATCCTGCAACAACATCGATGGTGTGATGGCAACCCTCAACATCGTTCACGATCCAGATGAGTGGAGACTGTTCATTGATTCATCGAAGACAAGTCTTAAAGCTGTTTTACTGCATAAGGGCAATGTTTTGCCATCAATTCCAGTTGGTCATGCAGTCCATATGAAGGAAACCTATGACAACATGAAACAACTTTTGAGGTGCATAAACTACGACCAACATCAGTGGCAGCTTTGTGGCGATTTGAAAGTTGTTGCTCTCTTGCTTGGTCTGCAGACTGGATGCACAAAGTACTGCTGTTTTCTCTGCGAATGGGTTAGTCATGCAGGAGATCCCCACTACATCAAGAAAGATTGGCCACTCCGACAGTCATTGGAGCCTGGGAGGGAAAGTGTTCAGCATTCACCACTTGTTGAATCAAGGAAGATTTTGTTACCACCCTTACACATCAAGCTGGGTCTGATGAAGAACTTTGTCAAGGCCATTGACAAAACACAAGCAGCTTTCAAGTACCTCCGTGGAAAATTTCCAAGGTTAAGTGAAGCTAAGATAAAGGAAGGTGTCTTTGTTGGTCCTCAGATTCGTGAACTTCTTCAAGATGATGCATTTGATCATGCACTGTGTGGCAAGGAAAAAAGGCATGGAAAGCCTTCCAGTTAGTGGCAATACATTTTCTCGGAAACAACAAGGCAGACAGCTACAGGTTGTTGGTGGAAAACCTCCTCAAGGCATACAAAAGCCTTAGTTGCAACATGTCACTAAAGATACATTTTTTGCACTCTCATCTAGATTTTTTTCCACCGAACTGCGGAGCAGTGAGCGACGAGCACAGCGAGCAATTTCACCAGGACATTGCAACAATGGAGAAACGCTATCAGGGCAAATGGAGCCCATCAATGCTTGCAGACTATTGCTGGACAGTGACAAGAGATGCTCCATTTAATGAATACAAGAGACAAGCCAAGAAGTGCCGAGTAGACTCTGAATAGGACTAAACTATGTACATAATAGTTTTTTGCCCAAACTATGTACATAATAGTTTTTTGCCTTTTGTTTCATATTAAATTTTATTTCTATAACCCCTTTGCTGATTTTTAAAGTGTTACATAAACAGGACAGGTGAAATAGTATCATGTAAAGCAACCATAAACACATGAAAAGACCTAGGTTTACAATTTATGATTAAAACTCTACTATCTACACAATATACATAGACATAAAATGTAAAAACTTAAATATCTTAGAAACAGTAGCCAATCAGTTGTTTTAATTGTCATATTTGAATTCAGCACATCAAAATACATAATAAATAGCACATTTTATCTCTGAAGCAGACGACTTCTCAAAAATTGTAGACCAGTGATTTGTTCCAGCATCTTTCCAGATATCAAAGTTAGGTTGGCATGTCTATAACTCCCTGGCTCCAATTTGTGTACCTCTCTAAAGATAGGTGCTATGTTTGCCCTCCTCCAGTGGGGCAGGATAAAATGAAGCACATCTGCCAGTTGCTCTTTGTACCCTTTGAACCCAGGCACGCAGCGCACAATGGATTAGCAATCCAGCACCTTAGCCACTTGGTCACTTTATCAGCGAAAATGGCCCCTTTGCCACCAGTTGTCCCTTAGTCAGCCAAAGTCAGGCACCCAAGCTAGGTTAGAGCAGACATAGCAGAGGAGGCCTGCAAGCAGACTAGTGGTGTAGAGGCTTCATGTATCAGTCACATTATTGTAAACTAGATTTGAGTCCTAGCTGGTGTAGCTGGCACCCAATTTGTGGGGAGCTTTTCTTCTTTTGGGGACTGGGTGGAAGAGGCATGGGAGAATGAGCCAGTAGCTGCCTCCTCCAAAGGAAGAAGGGATGGCCAGCAACGAAAGGATTCAAACATGTGTGTGCAGCACAGAATAGTTTAATAAACCACAGCCCTAACCACTCAGCCAACTTGCATGATGTAGCTGTGGGCTTGGTATCCCTGCAGGCCAGCCCTATGTTTTCTTCCCTATATTCATTTGGGTGTCTGGTCTTGGCTAATTAATTAACAGGCACATGTGAATGACACCCTAGCAGGTAAAGAGGTGGCCGAGGAATTAAGGTTGATCCAGTGTATTATGCTTGGGTAGGTTTGAATCCCACCTTTGTGCTAGCCAGCCTTTCCTTTAGCAATGGTGGCCACTGGCTCTTTCCTCTTCAGGCCCTCGCTACCCCCGCAGGCCTTACCAAAAAAATAAAAATTGTTGTAGCTGTGTTGGTCCCAAGATAGCAGAGCCGTGTAACTTGAAAGCGTTTCTCTCACCAGCAGAAGTTGGTGCAATAGAAGGTTTGATCTCACCTGCCTTGTCTGGTTAATAAAAACCAGACACACCCAGCAAACTGGGGCCCCACAGTCCCTGGGCCAGCTGGACTCCAGGCCGGCTCACAAAGGTGGGAATTTTGCCTGGTGCCTCTCCAGCGCTGGCACCTCAGCCGGCAGAGCCCATGTCTTCCCCACGCTCGCTCGGGCGTCTTGCCGCGGCTGAGCAATGCCAGCGTAACCCCCGTGTTTGCATTTCAGGGCGTGGTGATGTCACTAGGGGAGCAAACAGTCAGGGGCTCTGTGGGTGTGCCCTGGGTGCAGTGAGATCGGGGGATGGGCCGGCGCCGCCTGAAGCGACTTGGGAAATGCCTTGTGGGGGAGGGGCCTGATGAGCAGTGTCAGCGACGGGACCGTCAAAGGGGGGAACGGCCAACTGCCACCTGGGGGTGGGGGAGTAAGTGGGGAACCCAAGTGTCACCTAAGGGGGTCCCAATTATCACCTGTGGGAAGCAATGGGTTGAGCTCAACTGTCACCTGAGGGGGGGCTTTCACACTGCAAGGGGTGAAATGGAGGCAAAGGACACTGCCCAATTACTCTGCAGCGAGAGTATTGCTCATGGTCAGAAGTGTTCGAATCATGGTTGTGGTGTTTTCCCAAATTATTCCAGGTTCCTTTCCTCTTTTTATTAAAAATTTTCTCTGCTATACACAGATTCGGTGCTTACGAGAGGGGAAGTTTTGCCTCTTAGAGGTGCCCAGAGTTGCATTTAATTTTCCAAGGTTACTTGAGCCAGTTGTGTGTTTTATTGTTAAGAGGGACCCTTGGATATTGAATCCTGCCCTTGTTGCTGCCGACTCCACCTGGCAGGAGGGCTATTTTAGAATCATAGAACTGGAAGGGACCTGGAGAGGTCATCTAGTCCAGTCCCCTGCACTCATGGCAGGACGAAATATTATCTAGACCATCCCTGACAGGTGTTTGTCTAATCTGCTCTTAAAAATCTCCAGTGACTGAGATTCCACAACCCCCCTAGGCAAGTTATTCCAGTGCTTAACCACCCTGACAGCTAGGAAATTTTTTCTAATGTCCAACCTATACCCCACTTGCTGCAATTTAAGCCCATTGCTTCTTGTCCTATCCTTAGAGGTTAAGAAGAACAATTTTTCTCCCTCCTCCTTGTAATAACCTATTGTGTACTTGAAAATTGTCATCATGTCCCCTCTCAGCCTTCTCTTCGCCAGACGAAACAAAACCAGTTTTTTTAATCTTCCTTCACAGGTCATGTTTTCTGGACCTTTAATCATTTTTGTTGCTCTTCTCTGGACTTTCTCCAATTTCTCCACATCTTTCCTGAAATGTGGCTCCCAGAACTGGACACAATACTCCAGTTGAGGCCTAATCAGTGCTCAGTAGAGCGATAGAATTACTTCTTGTGTCTTGCTTACAACTCTCCTGCTAATACATCCCAGAATGATGTTTGCTTTTTTTGCAACAGTGTTACACTGTTGACTCATATTTAGCTTGTGATCCACTATGACCCCAAGATCCCTTTCCGCAGTACTGCTTCCTAGGCAGTCATTTCCCATTTTGTATGTGTACAACTGATTCTTCCTTCCTAAGTGGAGTATTTTGCATTTGTCCTTATTGAATTTCATCCTATTTACTTCAGACAATTTCTCCAATTTGTCCAGATAATTTTGAATTTTAATCCTATCCTCCAAAGCACTTTCAACCCCTCCCATCTTGGTATTATCCACAAACTTTATAAGTGTACTCTCTATGCCATTATATAAATCACTGATGAAAATATTGAACAGAACTGGACCCAGTACTAATTCCTGCAGGACCTCACTTGATCGGCCCTTCCAGAACAACTATGAACCACTGATAATTACTCTCTGGGAATGGTTTTCCAACCAGTTATCCACCCACCCCATAGTAGCTCCATTTGGGTTGTATTTCATTAGTTTGTTTTTAAGGGGGTCATGCGAGACAGTATCAAGTCAAGATATGCCACATCTACTGCTTTCCCCTGTGCACAAGGTTTGTTAACCTGTCAAAGAGAGCTACTAAGTTGATTTGAAACAATTTGCTCTTGACAAATCCATGCTGACTGTTAGTTATCACTTTATTAACTTCTAGATGTTTGCAAATTGATTACTTAATTATTTGCTCCATTATTTTTCTGGGTACTGAATTTAAGCTGACTGGTCTATAATTCCCTGGGTTGTCCTTATTTCCCTTTTCATAGGTGGGCCCTATATTTTCCCATTTGCAGTCATCTGTAATCTCTCCTGTCTTCCATGACCTTTTGAAGATAATTGCTATCTCCTCAGATAATAGATATCTCCTCAGTCATCTCCTTGATTATTGTAGGATGTATTTCATAAGGTCCTGGTGACCTGAAGACATCTAACTTGTCTAAGTAATTTTTAACTTGTTCTTTCCTTATTTAAACCTCTGATCATACCTCATTTTCACTGGCATTCACTATGTTAGACGTCCAATTGCTACTAATGTTTTTGGTGAAAACGGAAACAAAAAAGTTAATTAGCACTTCTGCCATTTGCACATTTTCTGTTATTGTCTTTCCCCAGGACTGAGTAACAGGCCTACCCTTTCCTTGGTCTTCCTCTTGCTTCTAATGTATTTGTAGAATGTTTTCTTCTTACCCTTTATGTTTCTAGCTAGTTGAATCTTGTTTTGTGCTTTGGCTTTTCTAATTTTTCCCTGCAAAGAACCCAACACTGATTGGCTTAAAAATCAAGAGATTTTTTTAAAATGTGATCCCTAAAGGTTCAAACACCAGAAGGCAAAGAAAAGGACGCAAAAAAACATATATTTTAAAAAAACCTCATTAATTTTAAGTCAGACTTAGGATTTGGGAGGGGACGGAGGCTGCCGCATGATTGTTGAATACTTCAGGTTGGCAGTGGAATCATTTCACAGAGCCAAGAGGACTTGGAAGCTGAGCTATTTATATAGAGTCAGGGGGTAGGAATACAGGGTTTGGGTATTTTCCCCAAATTTTATTCAGAAGAAACATTTTTCGAAAAGGCAAACAGCCTGCATGTATGCTGAGAATATTAAAGTGCCCTATAGCACCTTGGTGTGCTATGCATTGTCCTGCTGTGGCCCCAGAGAAGGTCCCCCTCTTCAATGCTGTACAACCCCTATGGTGGGCCTCTCATTTTGGGAGGATCTGTCATGCAGTTGTGCACTGACGAGTCCTGCATTTCAACAACTGGAGCATTAATGACATCTGTCCTGCTGCAGAGCGATGTCCGCGTATGTCAGCATCTCTTCTGTCTGGGGCGGTGGATCCTTTCAGATAAAACACAGTAATGTTACTTTTCTGCTAAGCCAGCCTAAAGTCAGAGAAATGAAGCCAGAAAATGCTCCTCTGACATCACTGCTGAACGTACATCAAGAGCAGTTCTAATGAGCATCTAGGCTGAGAAACACCAGCGGCCCCACTTCCTATTAAACCCCTCTGAGGCAGGCAGCTCAGATTTCCCCCTCCCCAGCCTTGGTCTGGCCCTTTTTTGCCCGCCATGTAGGACAGTTGGGCTTTTCCCTGACACCTGCCAGCTGGGCAGAGGAGCCTTCTCCCTCTCTCTATGCCAGCCCCATCGAGATGGTGCTGGATTCTCCCTCAATGGGGTGCTATTGTCTGAGATAAGGATTCTTCTGTGCTGCAGGCAGTGTAGTTTTTTCCTGTCCAGTTTCATATTTGAAGCACTGATGTTAATAATGGTGATATTTATAATGGTTATTTGCACATGTTATTATAATATTGTTATGCTGGAGATTGGGTGGCTCCCAACAAGCGTCTCTTTGATCTATGGGCAATCACAGCACATTGCTGAAGTTGGTGGCTGTGACAGCCACCTGCCATTCAGGCTAAATAAGCAAACCATTAAATGTCCCTTTGTTTAGTTTCAGCTGAAGCAATGGGCAACCACCACCCAAGGACTAGATTGCAGGTAAGCCCTGGCATGGCATGTGGTCCAACAGGGCTCCTCTGGGTCTGATAAGAAATGCAGGGGTGGTGAATGTGACAGAAGGAGCAGAAACACCTCAGAAGCAAACAGAGAAAGCACCAAGAATGCCAGGCACAGCCAGAGAAGCACTTGGAGCAGTAAACCCTGAGAAAAAGCTGAGAGGCGGGGGGGAGGGCGGAATTTGGGGCGGAGTGCTGGCTTGGAGCCGGGAACAAAGAAACGTGCCTCCTGGTGTTTGGTTCCTCTTGTGTTCAGGGAAATCGGATTCTGTAAATAAATGAGGTTGCATCAATGAACATACCTGACTCTCTCATCCCTTTCTCCTCTCAACAGAACAACCTGGAAGACCCCAAACATTGGCTATCTGCTTGGGTCAAAGGGGGACCAATATATATAATTCTGATAGGAGTAAACAAGCTTCTGAATTCACACAAGTCATAAATATCTCTGTAAGTAGTACCCTGTCCTACAGTCATGTACTAAAACCTCTAAGGGGTAAATCATATAATATTAGGAAAATCTCTGGAAAGTGAAATAGCCTCCATCTCTCTGAGCTTGTTTACATTCCTGACCCCAAGCTTTCAGGACAAGATGTCCCCAATGATGAGATGTGGCAATGAAAATTTCATGTCCACAGGAGAGAGGGTGTGTGTGAAAATCAGGCTGATAACGGGATGCTAATTTCAACCTTAACTCTGAGGAGACCAGCGATCCCTCCATGATAGCAGTGCACAGCTCTTCCCTTTGTGACACTGATTTAAACGCTCAATAAAATAACACATATTAAAAACAATAATAAAAGGACACAGCTTCAGTGACCCAAACTCCTCCCATGCAGCTTTACAGGAAGAGGAATAAAAATCCAGAGTTATTCATTGTTCATTGTCAATATCAGCTGGAGTATTGACAAATAATTACCATAAGGAAGCAGTTGGTGGAAGGAAGTTCTTTGTTAGCAGCTTTCCCTGCCACTAAAATGGACCACCACACAGCCCCTGCTAGCCGTCGGAGCCTGTGCATGTCCCTCTGGGGCCTACATGACATGGAGACCTGTAGCAGGGTGGTTACCCTGCTCCTGGGATCAGGGCCGGCTCTAGGATTTTAGCCGCCCCAAGCAAAAAAAACTTTGGCCGCTCCCCCGTTTTTTTCTTGCCCCCCCCCCGCCCCAACTCTGCCCCTTCCCAGCCCTTTCCCCAAATCCCCAGTCCCGCCTCCTCCCCCACACGTGCTGCATTTCCCCCACCCCATTGCTTCCTGTGGCCCCCCCTGCAACCTCCCGCCCTAGCTCACCTCCGCCTGCTCCCCTGAGCGCCCGCCGTCACCACCTGGCTTCTCCCCCTCCCTCCCAGGCTTGCTGCGGTTCACGCACGACAAGCCTGGGAGGGACAGGGAGAAGCCGAGCGGCAGCGGCAGAGTGGAAGTAAGCTGGGGCGGCGGGGGCACATTTCTAGGAGCGGCATGGCCGGTGCCAGAATGCCGCCCCTAGAAATGTGTTGCCCCAAGCACCTGCTTGTTTTGCTGGTGCCTAGAGCCGGCCCTGCCTGGGATAAAAGAAGTGAAAGCAGCTTAGGGAGAGACAGAGTACCTTCGGCAGGGCAGTGCTGGGGAAGGGGCAGGCTGAGCTGGGGAGCTCAGGCCTGGCTACCTCCCAGGCTGAGGCCTGGCAGGAAGGCCTAAGGAGATACTGGGGCTGCAGGGAGACAGCTGGGGCTAGGAAGGCAGCAGGTCCAACCCCCTTGCCAATGATGAGTGGCCATTACAGACTGAAGTTTGCCCCAGAGAAAGGGGGCTAGATGATGACTGGCAGTAGCCACTGAGGTAAGGTGGGCATAGCGGGAGGGGTTTCCCTGGGAGGGGTGACCCATAGTATGGGGGTGCTGCTGTGGGGCAGCACTCCAGGATAAGGTATACCGGGGTCCAGGAGGGATGCAGAGGCTGAAGTGTCTGAGGTACAGTGGTGAAGATAGATGAGGAAGCAGGTACCGATAGGGAGGCGCTCAGAGGCTGGACTGAGCTAATTCCCGGACTGACCAGCAGGAGACTGGTGGTGGTGAGACCAGACCAGCACGGGTGGTGAGTGCCTGCCATGCTACAAGAGCCATTGGGGGAAATCCTGCCCCCACTGAAGTCAATGGGAAACTCCCAGGTTTCCAGCCCTTGCCTGTCTTTCTTCCCCTTTGGGAGGCCTCTAGCGGGAAGGGTTACCAGACACGTAATCTGAAGCCTGGGAATACCGAGTAAATCTGTGTTCCCACCCCATGGGTCACTGCCGAGCTGGAACAGACAAACAAATCGCTCTTTTCTATCACTTCATTCTGTCGTTATTAAAAGCTGCGACTCACCCTGGTGCTTCCCAGCCAATCCACCGAGGCATCTGGGAAGAGAATGACAGTTACACATGGTCACTTGGGTGTAAATGCCTTTAACAGAAGGCACCTCACTGAGCACAAACTATAACCCCATAGCTCCTACCTCTTCCCGAGCCAGGGCAGGGCTCTCCCATGGGCAGCACTGAGCACAATGGAGCCTGATCCTGAGCAGGGTCGCTAGGGGATACTGTAGCAGAAGAATTTTTAATTTTGGCTGTTGAAGTTGTTCTGTGGAAACTGTGTGTCTGGGTTTTCCACAGAGCTCTTTTGTCACAAACAGAGACAGCTTTCGTTTTCAAAAACCAAATGCCCCAAAACGGAAATATTGTGATTAAAAATACCACCATGGTACCGCAGGGGACTTGTAGTTCAGTTGCATCATGTGGATATTCTCCTCTCCGGGCTGGGGTGGCTAGCTGAGCTTCATCTCCCATGATGCACTGGAACCAAGGAGTCCCATCATGTACTACTTCCCGTAACCAAGAGGGGAGAAAGTGGTGCATCATGGGAGAGCCAGAGAGCCTGCTCAAAGAGGAGACCAGGAGCAGGAGGCACCTGAATTACAGCTCCAAGAAGGAACTCTTGCACTATTTTGAATCAAAATATGTTCTCTTTCAGCTCAAAGATTTGATTTTTGATTGTCATTGAAAAGTTGAAATTTCCAACAGGAAATTTTGATGAATGCTAAAAATAAATTCATTGTTGTCTAAATGTTCCACAGGAAAAATCCTTATTTTCCAACCAGGTCTAGGATTTACTTTTTATTTTTAAAATAAAAATGTAAAATTAGGAAGCCAGGCTGTAAGTTGAGCAGAGCCAGGCAGGTTGTGCGTGACTGTGCTTCTCGGGGGGCTAAATCTTACTCTGGGACTTGACATGAACTCCTGAGGGCTTCCAAACACCTTACATATTTAGAGGATTTTAAACAAGAGTTTTATCCATTTATACTTTGAACCTCACATATTCTGAGATAAAAATATCCCCCACGTATGTATCTTAGCCTTCAGCCTTGGGCCTCACAAAACAGCCAATGGGTGAGCACCTATTGGTCACCAAGGCACAGTCTGTTGGGACTTGTTGTGTTGTCGCATCCTGGTCTACATTTGCACAGGGCAGGAAGGACTTGTATGCACTGGGCAGAGCCAGCTCCCAGTGAAGGGGGTGAAACACTTTCCAATGGGATCTTTCCCCGGGATGTGTCCTTTCCATGAAGGAAGGGAAGTGGTAACAGTTTGGCTCAGTCCCCTAAGCCTTGGCAATGCAGGACTGGGGATTACAGACAAAGGGTGAGACAAAGGAACCTCAGGGACTCAGATGCAAGAGTCCTGGGAGCCCAAGAATTTTCTCCTCATTTACTTTTATCACAGGCAGTTTGTTGATGTAACTCTTGGCCAGACAGTCTGATCTGGGATCTGTCCATCCCCCACCAATTAACACATTTACCCCCAACCCCTGCCTTTCTCCTTCATGTGCAGGTGACCCCACTAACCCCAGTACTCTCCAAAAGTTCTTACAGTGAATATCATCTTCATGAGTGTTGCTGGTATCGCGCTGGACTCGTTCCCTGAGGGGAGGAATAAGGACAGTGCATATCAGTGACTATGTGTTCAATCTTTGTTTTCAGCAATCTAGCTGTGAGCTGATTTCTTCCCATGATGGCTGGATCTCCTGCTAGGACTTACATCTTGATTCAGTTCACACTCAATGGAAAGGCAGCAAGCCCTACTTCTGGATAATCAGGAAATGTGATGGCTTTACCATTTACGCAGGAAATGTCTAATAAAGACGAGAATTGAACGTCCTGTCCTACTTCAGCAAAACAGCCAACAAAACACCCAGCTGAAACTCCACTTGGTCAGGTTGTAGTTAAAATGGGGGGCGGGGACCAAAAATCCCTGACATCTTGGGACAGAAGTTACAGAGAACACTGTCATCTGTGCTCAGTTAGAACTAGATGAACTGAAGACCCTTGGTTCCCAGCCAGGCCTGGCCACTTCCAGCCCTGTCCCGGAAGAACAGACCCAGTTCTAGGGAACTGACTGGGTCAGTTTTTGCCACTTTGTGGCCAACCAGCCCCGACACCCCGGAGTGTAAAACAGGGTCACTTTCATTCTTTCACACACCCAGGGGCGATTTGCAAACACGCTCACTCTGTTGCTGGTGAATTCTATGGGAACACGCTGCTTTGGCAACCCCCTTCCTTAAAGCGTCTCCTCCTAACCCCCAGATCCCATCCCCACCAGGGATTTCATCCTTCCCTGTTTTTTTCAAAAACTCCTCCATAGCAAACACACTGAATCTCCTCCCCCATACTCCCAGCACGGGAACTGAACTTTATGATGCAGAGAGAAGGGACCCAGAATGGAAATGAGAGGGGAGAGGAAGCAATCTCCTCCTACCTTTGATCCCTTGGCAGAGATGCTGCAACTGGAAGCAGTGAAAAAACGTGATCAGAGACGTGGACAAGTTTCCTCATGGGCAGAGAGAGAGAGAGACAGAAACTGAGTGACACAGCCCCAATTCCTCATTGTATCGACGCAGAGACTCGTCCCCACGGCCCAGCCCAGCGCTCTCCTCCACCAGCTCCACTGACTGCCCTGGGGAGTGGTGTGGCCAAGTTTGATGATTTAACTGCCAGTCTCACAGCATTTGATGTTCTATGTAAAGCCTCAGGTCTGAGAATCAGGGGATTCAGTGAGAGTCTTGGCTTTCATTAAAACAAACAAACAAACAAAAAAAAGTAAGTTTATAATCTTGTTTGGGGAGAAAAGCCTGAAAATGTGACCCAAAGGACTCCTCCAAGATCAAATCCCCATGGCAAATACAGAGACTCCACACTGGTGATTTATTGGCAATTCCATGAGTTTTAAGCCAATCTTGAGATTGTTGGGGGTGACTCGAGTGCTGTGAAAGCTTGGGGCTGGGGACGCCGTGTGAGGAAAGGTTGGCAGGGCAGAGCTGTGTCCAGAGCTCTATTGTCAGAGTTGTTAGGCCCTGATTCAGGAAAGTACTTACACACGGCACATGTTTACGGGCCCTTCCTGACTAGGGGATGCCTTCCTCAACTGCAGCATTAGTTATGTGCGTGTCTATATTCCATCCGGACATATGTCCCGGGCTGAGTCCTAGATTGTGATCATGTGTCTGTCCCCTTTATTACTGATCTGTGCAGCGCCTGGCACAGTGGGGCCCTAATCCCTGACTGGGGCTCCAGGGCACTACAGTAACATACCTAATAAATAATGTACAGCACCTAGCACAGTGGGGCCTGATCCCTGACTGGGGCTCCAGGGTGCTACTGTAATACAAATAATTAATTACAATGATAATCCCTTTCATCATCTCTTTGATCTTTCTCCACAGCCAGCCTCTTAGTAATGAATGATCAATATCACTGTGTCTTTGATCATCTCTCTACCATTACTTCAGACACACTGGGTACAGGGGATCTAAGGGGTTGTCTCTGCCATATCTGTCTGTACATTTGCTAACAGGGCTTGGCCTCACTCTCATACCCACCTTTCTTTCCCAGCAGATAAAGCACCACAGCCAGAATCACGACGGCAGGGATTGTAATTCCCAACAGGAGCTTTAGATCCGGCCCTAGGAAAGAAGCTCGCTGTGAATGCTCTCTCCAAGCAGCCAAGGCCAAGTCCCTACTGGCTGAAGCTGGCTGAGTCCCATGGTAAGTGACCCCTCTTGTCCTCATGAACATACTCAGGGAGCTCATCCTGTGGTTATCTGCAGGGCGATGTTACTGGCTGTTTTTGTGAGTAAAGTTTTTCCACAAATTATTTTGACCCAACATTTTTTAATCCAAACACAGTTTAATTGAATCAAATGTTGCCCCCCGAATGTGCACATGCAATGATCTTCTTAGTCATTCCAGAAAAATAATTTTGAATTGAAAGACAATATTTTGTTTTGTTTTGAACTCAGGTCAGAAGGGACCATTATGATCATCTAGTCTGACCTCCTGCACAACGCAGGCCACAGAATCTCACCCACCCACTCCTGCAATAAACCCCTAACCTATGTCTGAGCTATTGAAGCCCTCAAATCATGGTTTAAAGACTTCAAAGTGCAGAGAATCCTCCAGCAAGTGACCCGTGCCCCATGCTGCAGATGAAGGTGAAAAACCCCCAGGGCCTCGGCCAATCTGCCCTGGTGGAAAATTCCTTCCTGACCCCAAATATGGTGATCAGCTAAACCCTGAGCTTGTGGGCAAGACTCACCAGCTAGACACCCAGGAAAGTATTCTCTGTAGTAACTCAGATCCCACCCCATCTAACATCCCATCACAGGCCATTGGGCATACTTACCGCAGTAGCGGTAAGTCAAAGATCAGTTAATTGCCAAAATTAGGCTATCCTATCATATCATCCCCTCCATAAATTTATCAAATTTAATCTTGAAGCCAGATATGTCTTTTGACCCCACTGCTTCCAAAACTTCACTCCTCTCATGGTTAGAAACCTTTGTCTAATTTCAAGCCTAAACTTCCTGATGGCCAGTTTATGTCCATTTGTTCTTGTGTCCACATTGGTACTGAGCTGAAATAATTCCTCTCTCTCCCTGGTATTTATCCCTCTGATATATTTTAGGAGAGCAATCATGTCTCCCCTTAGCCTTCTTTTGATTAGGCTAAACAAGCCAAGCTCTTTGAACCTCCTTTCATAAGACAGATTTTCCATTCCTTGGATCATTCTAGTAGCCCTTCTTTGTATCTGTTCAAGTTTGAATTCATCCTTCTTAAACATGGAGACCAGAACTGCACACAGTATTCCAGATGAGGTCTCACCAATGCCTTGTATAACGGTACTAACACCTCCTTATCTCTACTAGAAATACCTCGCCTAATGCATCCCAAGACTGTATTAGCCTTTTTCATGGCCATATCACATTGGCGGCTCCTAGTCATCCTGTGATCAACCAATACTCCAAGGTCCTTCTCCTCCTCTGTTACTTCCAACTGATGCGTCCTCAGCTTATAATAAATATTCTTGTTATTAATCCCTAAATGCATGACCTTGCACTTTTTACTATTAAATTTCATCCTATTATTATTACTCCATATTACAAGGTCATCCAGATCTTCCTGTATGATAACCCGATCCTTCTCTGTATTGGGAATACAGCTTTATGTCATCCACAAACTTTATTAGCACACTCCCACTTTTTTTGCCAAGGTCAATAATAAAAAGATTAAATAAGATTGGTCCCAAAACCAAACCCTGAGGAACTCCACTGGTAACCTCCCTTGAACCTGACAGTTCACCCTTCAGTATGACCCATTGTAGTCTCCCCTTTAACCAGTTCCTTATCCACCTTTCAATTTTCATATTGATCCCCATCTTTTCCAATATAACTAACAATTCCCCATGTGGAACCATATCAAATGCCTTACTGAAATCAAGGTAAATTAGATCCACTGCGTTTCCTTTGTCTAAAAATATCTGTTACCTTTTCAAAGAAGGAGATCAGGTTGGTTTGGCACGATCTACCTTTTGTAAAACCATGTTGTATTTTGTCCCAATTAGCATTGACCTCAATATCCTACCTTAACTACTTTCTCCTTCGAAAAAATTTCCATGACCTTGCATACTAACAGGCCTGTAGTTACCCGGATCACTTTTTCCCCCCTTTCTTAAAAATAGGAACTATGTTAGAAAAACTGACAGTTTTGTTTCATTTTGGTTTTCCAAATCAAGAAACAGAAGGAAAACGTCCCTTTGAAAGGAAACAAAGCAAAACTCTGTGTTTCCTTCCAACTGACATTTTGTCTCATTTTTGTTCTAAAAACCCAAAACAAAGGAAAATGTCTAGTCAAAATGAGATAAAAGGAAATTTTTTGTTGAGTTTCATGTGTATTTTTTTCATCAAAATATTAACATTTCCCATCACAAGTTTTGAATGAAATAGTTTTGTTCACAGTTTTTTGTGGAAATAAACCTGGATTTGCCCTCAGCTCTAAGAACGAGCTCCTCAAGGCAGGAAACATCCCTGTGGGAACTGCCCTGCCATCCCCTAAATGATTAGGGGGCTGGAGCACATGACTTATGAGGAGAGGCTGAGGGAACTGGGATTGTTTAGCCTGCAGAAGAGAAGAATGAGGTGGGATTTGAAAGCTGCTTTCAACTACCTGAAAGGGGGTCCTAAAGAGGATGGATCTAGACTGTTCTCAGTGGTAGAAGATGACAGAACAAGGAGTAATGGTCTCAAGTTGCAGAGGGGGAGGTTTAGGTTGGATATTAGGAAAAACTTTTTCACTAGTAGGGTGGTGAAGCACTGGAATGGGTTACCTAGGGAAGTGGTGGAATATCCTTCCTTAGAGGTTTTTAAGGTCAGGCTTGACAAAGCCCTGGCTAGGATGATTAAGTTGGGGTTCTTCCTGCTTTGAGCAGGGGGTTGGACTAGATGACCTCCTGAGGTCCCTTCCAACCCTGAGATTCTATGATTCTATGATTCTATGATCAGGGAAACATCATGATCCAGGACAGCACCAGGTACAAACTTAACTTCAAACAACCACTTTAGTTCCATCAATGGGACTTTAGCAGGTGCTTAAAGATAAGCACCTACATAGAGGGTGTTGTCCTGGATAGGGCTGGACTTGAGCACATGTTGAAAGGTTTCCTGGGTAGGGGCAGAGATCTGTAGGGTGTGTAGAGATGTGTGTGGAGCCAGTCAACAAACCTCTAATGGAACAGTTTTCCATCAGAAAATGCTGTTTCTGCAAAATAAAAACATGTCAAAAAGGCACATCGATGTTTCTGAATCAAAATGTTGCTGAATTTCTGTTCCATGAAATATATCAAATTTTGACTTTTCGTCCTGATTCCATATGAAAATAAAATTTGAAATTTCAGAATTTCCTACAGGAAAGAAATGCCTCCCCTCCTCCCCCCATTAATGGCCAGGGCTGAGCTGGGATACAGTCTCTCTCTCTCATACACACACCTAACTCACGTGTCACACTGAGGTGCTTGGCAGGGCTGAGCTGGGATTTGATCACCCGTTTGTCACTGTTCTTGATCTCATAGCCACAGGCATAATTCCCGGAGCTGCCACTGGACACCGTATGGTCATAGCCGTAGGTGACCTTCTTCTCTGAACCCCTCTGGGATGAAATCTTCTCCCCATCCTTACAGAAGACGATGCGAGTGGCCGAGGCCTGGGTGATCACAGAGCACTGGAGCTGCACAGAACCCCCTTGTTGGGCAGACGTCTGGCTCAGGTAGAGGGTGGGGGCAGGGAGAGCACCTGTGAAGAGGAATGGGTCAGAGCTGTAAGTGGGGCTGGGCAGCTCACAACTTCTAAGGGTCTGTCTACACTGCAATCAAAAACCTGGAGCTGCAGCTGGCCCATGCCAGCTCATTTGGACTCGTGGGGTTCGTGCTCAGGGCTGTGTAAACGGCATGGGCCAGAGTCAAACCGCAGAGCAAGAGAAGCTGTACCTGCTGTAGGGCCGCAGGGTCTGCACAATGTCGCTGGAGCAGGCTCTTATTTCAGCACAGCTGGGTAGTGGGGGATAATGTCAGATCTGAGGCTTGAGGCCAGTCGCTGCCCCAGGGAGCTCACTGACAGCCAAGGAGCTGTGTCCAGTCCCTAACCCTTCCAGTGTCTGCTCTATCATCCTCCCTGTCCTTGTGCCCCTCCCATTCTCCAGCTGGCACAGGGGGCACTGGGGGCAATTCCAGGCCCAGACTAAGGGAAGGTCCTGGAGCAGCAGCAGGGAAAGGATCCCCCTTTCTCAGGAATTGCCAGGATGATGGGACCCAGCTCTGAACTCACAGGGGAATTGCTCCTGCCGCTGGACATGTCAATATATACCTAACACCTTCCCCGCCCCAGCGATGCCCCCTGCTCCTGCCTTGGCCTGCAGCATCCCCTGCTCCTGCTGCCCAGGCAGCCCACAAAGAAATATGGCCACAATCAAAAAAACACATCCCAGCTCAGCCAGCCCCTGCTGGGCTGGACACAGGGTCGCTGGGCGCAGCTCCTTGGCCCAGGTCATACGGGAGCTCAGCCTGGGTGAGCTAATTCTCCCTTCTGGCCTTGAAAGCTCATTGCACAACTGGGGCTCACTGTTAACGGTGCTGCTGATATTTAAGGATGAGGCGCAGGCTGTATCCATGGGGGGTGGGGCAGGAGCTCCAGGGACAGCCATGCGGCCATGAGGGGCTGGGAGCAAGTGCAATGGGAAGGTAAATCCCTTGGGGTCAGAGCTGTGGCATTCTCTGCTTCTCAGGACCAGTGGCCCGGGGGTGGGATGGGCCATGGATGTGACTCTCTCAACCATGTGTCACACCGGCTCTGGGTGAGTGCCGAGAAGAGAGGGAGCAGGACAGGAAGGACTCGACTTTCTGCTTGGATCCCACACAGGCCCATCGGCCTTCCCGTGGCATTGCTACAGCCACTGCTCTGAGCAGGGCGTGACCCAAGAGGTGGTGGCTGAATGCCATGGAGGGGGAGGGGTAAATACCATGGGTCGATTGGGGACAGACAGATGGACTCACCGGGAGCTGAGCAGATCTCCTGGCTGCTGGGACTCAGCGCTGGGAACAGAAAGGTTTCGTGTGTTCAGTGCCGGGCTAGATTCTCCCCTGCTGTGAGACACCCTGAATGTCTGGTGGTGACTCTGCTCCCCCCATGAGCCCAAGTCCTGGTTCCTGCCCCACCCGTCCCACCAGGGGCACCCCCACCTGCTCCACAAGGCTCTTCCAGGCATTGTGCAGAGCCCTGATCCCCACAGGTCCCCTCTGGGCTGGTGAGGCCCTTGGGGGTGGCATGGGGGGTTCCAATGTTACCAGGGGATCAGCACTGAGCGTCTCTATAGGGGGCTCTGCTAACAGCCCGGCAGTGCCTACATTTATCCCCAGTCCCGTTAGCTGAGCTCAGCCCCTCACTTCACCACCAGAGCCTGCAGCAGGGAACACGCTACGGACAGACAGAGGGTCGGGGCCAAGACCTGATATCGACATTTGAGTGTCAGGCCCAAAGCAGAACCCTGGATCCCAACCCCGCCTCCCAAAACACAGATCTGGGGTTGGAGCCAAGCTGTGTGACTTGGGTCTGGCCCTATAACGAGTCTGACCCTGAGCCCCAGACCCAGAACCCCTGAATTCTGGGGGAATCCAGAACCAGAGCCCAGCCTGGATCCCAGCTCAGTGTCTCTAGTCCATTGGTAACAGGGAGCCCTGAGGCTGAACCCTGATAATCCTCCACCCTCAATGACAACAGCCCTCCCTGCCTCCAGGCAGAGTTGACACCCCATGAGCATCCTCCCCCGAGCCCAGCCCGTCCTGACTCCATGTGCCTGGCATGGGGAGCTGGGCCCAGTGACACGCCAGGTGTTTGAATACAGCCAAATACCAGGTCACAGCTCCCAACAAGGAACGCCAGCCAGCCCTGCAGCCTGGGGACTGGGCTGGGACAGCAGGGACCTGGGGAAGGATTTAGGGACCCCAGGGGACAAGTAACTCGACATGAGCTCCCAGGGCACCGCAGGGGAACAGGGCTGATGCACTCCTGGGCTGTTTAACGAGGGGAGCAGGAGCAGTGTATAAGTAGGGGCATTTCCAGCAGCTCGAGGGACGTGATTATTCCCCTCTATTCGGCACTGGTGAGGCCTCATTTGGAGTACTGTGTCCAGTTTGGGGCCCCACACTACAAGGAGGATGTGGATAAATTGGAAAGAGTCCAATGGAGGGCAACAAAAATGATTAGGGGGCTGGAGCACATGACTTATGAGGAGAGGTTGAGGGAACTGGGATTGTTTAGCCTGCAGAAGAGAAGAGTGAGGGGGGATTTGATAGCTGCTTTCAACTACCTAAAAGGGGGTTCCAAAGAGGATGGATCTAGACTGTTCTCAGTGGTAGAAGATGACAGAACAAGGAGTAATGGTCTCAAGTTGCAGAGGGGGAGGTTTAGGTTGGATATTAGGAAAAACTTTTTCACTAGTAGGGTGGTGAAGCACTGGAATGGGTTACCTAGGGAGGTGGTGGAATCTCCTTCCTTAGAGGTTTTTAAGGTCAAGCTTGACAAAGCCCTGGCTGGGATGATCTAGTTGGGGTTGGTCCTGCTTTGAGCAGGGGGTTGGACTAGATGACCTCCTGAGCTCCCTTCCAACCCTGAGATTTTATGATTCTATTGTAAGAGGACTGTTATCCCCTTACTAACATTCAGAGCTCCCAGTACCAAAAGGGGAAGGGTCGATGGGACTGACAGTCCCCAGGGGCAATGGGGAGAGGCCAATGCTCCAGGTCAGCTCTGATTGACAGGGCGGGCAGGCGAATCAGGGAGTCAGGAGGTCAGGGTGGATCCCGTCCTCCATGTGAGCTGAAGTTGCCTGAGTCAGAGTGAGTGGGGCTGAGCTGAGGAGAGGCCAGATCTGGAGGGGCCAGAAAAGCAGCCCAGAGACACAGACCTGCCCTGGGAGCAGAGGTGCAGCCCAGAGACAGACCTGCCCTGGGAGCAGAGCTGCAGCCCAGAGACACAGACCTGCCCTGGGGGGAGAAGCTGCAGCAGCCCGAGGGGCCAGGGCAGCAGCCCAGGGAGCTGGAGGCAGAGCAGCAGCAGCCGTGCTGAGGCAGAGGAGCTGGAGCTGAGGCAGAGGGTGGAGCTGGGGCTGGAGCAGTCCGGAGCCGGGTGTGGTGAGCAGCTGGGGAGAGCGAGGGGGACCCTGGGCAGTGGGCCCAGCACAGGGGACGCCTCAGCCAAGAGGCCCTGCAGGCCAGACTTGCAGGGGGATCTAAACCCTGACAGGGCGGGGGCAACGCTGGGAAGAAGGGTCCTGCCACCCAGAGCCTGCGAGCGTGTGGCCACCGCCGGAGCAAGTGTCCAAGCTACAGTGTCCCTGCAGCACAGCCAGGGCCTGAGAAGGAGCCTGGGACTTGCAAAGGAACAGACTGAACTGCCCTGACATTGCAAAGACACTGTTGTGATGTTCCCTGCCACAGAGCGGGGTGATGTGTTTTCATTAGCCTTTCCTATTTCTCCTTATTCCTGTTAAAAAATTAATTGTTAATTAAATAATTTGCATTTGCTTTGAATTGTATGCAGTGATCAGTGGGTCAGGGAAGCATCCTGTTTAGAGAGAGTACCCCGGAGTGGGGACACCCTACCCCCTGACCTAGGTGACCACAGCAAGGTTGGGGGTCGAGCCCCCCAGGAATCCTGGGCCCAGCCTTGTTGGGGGTTACGAGGACTCTGCCAGACAGAAGAGTGCAAGGGGAGTCCTCGAGGGCAGGGAGGCCTCTGGGTAAAGGAGGTGGGAGCGAGAACTCAGATCCTTCCGCTAGCCCATTTCACCGGGGTAGTGCAGAGACGAGGAAAGTTCCCCACAATAGCGGGACTATTCCCCCGCTTACACTATGATTCTATGAGTGCAGCGGTTGCAGGGCAGAGCCAGAAAAACGCTGTGAGGGCTGGAGAAGAGGCCTCACAGGAGAAGCCGGGGGAGCTCCGTGTGTGGAGCTGGTCAGAGAGCTGGGCTGGGGAGAAACCCCAGGTGCTGATGGGCTCCTAATGCAGGAGAGACAGGCAGAGCCAGACCCAAGGGCTGGATGCTGAGTCTGGGCAAACTCCAGTGAGAAAGGAGGCAGCCGTTTCTCCCCATGCGGGAGATTAACCCCTGGCGCCAGCTCCCCAGGGAAGTTGGGGAGTCACAGCCAGGCCGGAGGCCTTTCTGGGGATGCTTTAGTCAAACACAAGTGACTGGGCTCAGTGCAGGGGAGCTGGGGGAAGTTCTCTGCTCTGGACTGTCAGGGGGTCAGACTGGATGGGCAAATGGTCCCTCCTGGCCTTAAACTCTGCGAAGCTGTGACTGTAACCCCAGCCTGGGCCGACTGCTAACCCCAGCCCATCCCCAGCACCGAGCTTTGGCCCTGTGCTGGTCTGGGACAGTCCCACTCCCTCGAACAGCGCAACAGCACAATCCTCTCTGCTGCTGAAGGGGATTTGCCAACTCCCTGGGCCAGGGGCTGCTCTTGGTTCTGTTTCCTCCCAACCCCCTACGAGATAGCACAGGGTTCCCGGATACTCACCAGGCAGTAGGAGGCACAGAGTCAGGATCATCGGGGTAGTGGTGGGAACCGAGAGGGATGGAAATGGCACAGCGATGTCTCCTCCACACAGGGACAGTAAGGGACAATCTACAGTCACTTCCTGCTCCAACCTGCCCCTCTGGGCTCAGGGCAGAAGGACCCTCTCCCCACTCGGAGTCTCTGCCAGCCCCTCAAGGCTGGGTTGTGAACCCAGATGCTGTCACTGCTCTGAGTCACCGTCAGGGCCGTATGGCTGAGGCAGCAGGAACGTTGCAGCCTCTCTCTGCTCTGCCCTGTCCTATCCTCACATCTGATCATCACTGCTCCCCGTTTCCTCTCCCGTACACCCCCCGGCCACAGCGTCTTTATTTAGTGCCAGAAGCTTGAGAATCAAACACACTTCAACTACGTAAATAAAACCCTCTCCTAATTTAGTAACAGAGGATTCAGCTAAACCTACCCTGTTAAACATAGGTCTGTCCTGGCTGGAGGGTTTAACAATAATTTCCTCCTAGCTCATCCAAAGATCTCAAAGTGCTTTATGCAGGAGGGAAACAAATGGGGAAACTGAGGTATAGAAAGGTGGGGACAAGAATGGCCCAAGCTCATCCAGCAGGGCAGAGTAACTGAGCCAGGAACAGGAGTCAGATCTGATTTCCAGGCCAGTGCTCAGTCCACCAGGCCATGCTGCCTCTCTTTGCACCAAGAGCCAGTGTGACAAAGGTATTTAGGTACCTAGTGCTGCAGCCAGGCACATAGTGGGATTCCCTAGAGCTCCTAGGCAGGCCAGGTGCCTGATTCCTGTTGGTAGCCAATGAGAGTTAGGCACATCACTCCCCTGGGCACTCTGTCAGTCGTACGAGGTGCCCGTCTGCATCACTGGGCTCCTGAATCTGGCCCCAGGTACTGAAGGACCCAGAGTAGCTGAGAAAAGGCAGCTCCTTCTCTGTGCAGAGAGGGGCCAGGCAGCCCCCAGCCATCTGCCCTCGTGTGTGAGCCGTGCCCTGCATGGGCGCTGGGAGGTCACTGTCAGGATGTCAGCTATGGCTGTGGGTCACCTGAGGAGCTCTCAGCCGTCACCTCGGGGCCACACACTGCTGACTCCAGGGAGGCAGCGCTGTCCAGTCCCCAGGCATTAGGGGAGCTGGGCTCCATCCCCCTCTGCTGCTCCCTCGCAGGGGCGCTTGGGGCAGCCAGTCCCCTCTTGTCCAGCCCCCCTTGGTGAAGGGCTCTGAGCTCTAGGGCTGACAATGCTACGTCAGAGCTGAGTCCACAGCCCAGGGCTCCAGTGACTTGGGGCTATTCACCAAAAGCTCCCACCTTCCACAAACCCTCCCCCATCACGTCCCTCCCCCTTCCAACGCTGGGAACAGGCTGAGCCTTGGGGATCCTGGGCCCAGCTGACACCAGACAAGTACCAGTGAGAACCGAGGGGCCAGTTTCTGTCCAGGCAGGTGATTAACCCTTGGGACAAAACACCCAGGACAGGGGGGATTTTCCATCGTCTGACAACGTCAGAGCCAGGCTGGAGACCATCCTGGGAGAGGCTTTGGTCCACACGAGCTATTGGCTCAATGCAGGGGGCTGGGGGAGTCTCTGGGCTGTCCAGAAGTCAGACTAGCTGAGCGAACGTCTCTTCTGGCCCTGGAAGCCAACGCACAGGGGCTGTTTGTGTCCCAGGGTGGGGAGAGCCTGTTTCGGGGATGGGCCCGAAAACACAGAGCAAGTGTCAGAGACAGGCTGGGAAATAGGCTAAGAGGGTTTCATTGATCTCACAGAGTGTCCCCCACCTGCTGGGCCTGGATTCTGGGCTGAATCTTGGCTCCCTCCCCCGGCCCAACCTCTGCCAGGGCAGAATTGGTCCCATTTCCCAGCCCTGCAGGGGATATTGATGGAGCCAAACACTGCGGGACTAGAGAGCAACTGGCTGCTGCTCAGCGACTGTCTGCACGCAGAGTCTGGCTGCTCTATGCAACTGTGCAGAGAGGGAACCACAGGACGAGCCACCAGTGCCCTGAGCATCTGCAGAGTCCCCTGTGCATACGCCTCTTCCCCTGCCCAGCAGTGAGCTCTCTCCAGCCTGACCACAAGCTAGCAGCCCAGCGGGGTGGGGGTGTGTCACAGGCTGTGATGTGGGATTGAAGAACCTCTCACACTGTGATATTTCTGGTCCAGCCGGTGTCTCTGTGGCTCCTTCTCTCCATCTCTGAGGTTCTCCAGGGGAGCCTGACTCTGAAGCCCAAGAGCTGGGGGTCTGAGCAGTGACAGGATTCAGCCCAGCCTTAAAGAGTGCGGGAAAGTGAGCGAGTCCCACCGAGCTCAGATCAGGGGGGCCCAAAGCCCCTGGGCATCTCCTGTTGTGATGGCACCTGAAAAGGATAAAACCATGAGATGTTTTGTGGACTTTAGGAAAGTAAACCCATCCCCCAGCCCGACCCATGCCCCATCCCTTGGACAGGGGACCTACTGGATCTGCTGGGGGTAGGGTTGGCAACATTGTATTTGAAAAATGCAGGCCAGACCTCAGATGTCCCCAGTCTTGACTTGAAGCTCTGGGGACAAGTCCCTTTCCCCTCACACCCCACTTCCGAGGGTTTCTCTCTCTCCAGCTCTTGATGCTGCAGAGAGCCCAGGGACTCAGGTGCTGGGCCAGCAGCTGCTGTGACTCCTGTTCAGGTTCTGCGTGGGCGCCAGGAGCTGAGTTGGAGGCTGCAGTTGCTGGTCTTTGCCTGCTGCCGGGCTGTGCACCCTGCTGGGGACATCGGCAGAGACTGTGCATGCGGGGAGGCTACATTCCAGGAGTACTGACCCTCTGCCAGACAGAGCTGCTTCCTGACCCTGGCCCTTCAGCGCAGCTCCAGGGCGCACAGCCCTGTCCACTTGCCCTGTCAGACAGTGCATGTGCAGGGAAAGTGCACAGGGCCATGATCAAGGGCTGGAGTCAGCAGGGGGCCCTGTCCAGCAGGAAGCCAGTAGTCACAGGTGCATCTTTCCACTCTCCTCCTGACCCTGGCCCTTGGTCTGTGTAAATAGCTCAGGGCTTGGTGGGAGATACCCAGCACTGCAAGTGAGGGTGGAGGGTGTCACGGAGTGTGGGGGAGTCAGGCCTTGCACCCCTCTGCCTGGGATTCACTATGACGCTCAGCCAGCCAGTAGAACAGAAGGTTTATTAGGGATGCCAGGAACACAGTCCAAACAGAGCTTGTCAGTACAAACAGGACCCCTCAACTGGGCCCTTCTGTGGGGCAGGGAGCTTAGACCCCAGCCTTGGGGCTCCCTGCATTTCACCACCCAGCTCCAAACTGAAACCAACCAGACAAACCCTCCAGCAGCCTCTCTTCCCCTCCCCCGGGGCCCCTCCTCTCCCCCCGTCCTGGCTCATGTTACAGCCCCAGGTAAAGTCTCGCATTCCCAATGCAGCAGGTCCCAGGGAACCTCCCCCGCAAGCCTCCCAGGTCAAATCCATCTCGCTCCCTACTCTGTCACAGAGGGGCACTGAGAAGAGACTGAGTCGGGCTGAGGGGGCAGGGAAGATCAGAGGAGCAGCAAAGGGACAGAAGGACCTCGGAGTCCTGGTTGATCACAGGATGACTATGAGTCGCCAATGTGATGTGGCCGTGAAAAAAGCTAATGCGGTCTTGGGATGCATTAGGCGAGGTATTTCTAGTAGAGATAAGGAGGTGTTAGTACCATTATACAAGGCATTGGTGAGACCTCATTTGGAATACTGTGTGCAGTTCTGGTCTCCCATGTTTAAGAAGGATGAATTCAAACTTGAACAGATACAAAGAAGGGCCACTAGGATGATCCGAGGAATGGAAAACCTGTTGTATGAAAGGAGACTCAAGGAGCTTGGTTTGTTTACCTTAACCAAAAGAAGGCTGAGGGGAGATATGATTGCTCTCTTTAAATATATCAGAGAGATAAATACCTGGGAGGGAGAGGAATTATTTCAGCTCAGTACCAATGTGGACACAAGAACAAATGGATATAAACTGGCCATCAGGAAGTTTAGACTTGAAATTAGACGAAGGTTTCTAACCATCAGAGCAGTGAAGTTCTGGAACAGCCTTCCAAGGGAAGCAGTGGGGGCAAAAGACCTATCTGGCTTCAAGATTAAACTAGATAAGTTTATGAAGGGGAAGGTTTGATGGGATAGCATGATCTTAGTCAAAGGTCAGTTAATTGCCATCAGTGGTAAAGCAGACCAATGGTCAATGATGGGGGGGAAGGATAGCTCAGTGATTTGAGCATTGGCCTGCTAAACCCAGCGTTGTGAGTTCAATCCTTTAGGGGGCCATTTGGGGATCTGGGGCAAAAATTGGGGATTGGTCCTGCTTTGAGCAGGGGGTTGGACTAGATGATCTACTAAGGTCCCTTCCAACCCTGAGATTCTATGGGATGTTAGAAGTTACTACAGAGAACTTTTTCCTGGGTGTCTAGCTGGTGAGTCTTGCCCACATGCTCAGGGTTCAGCTGATCGCCATACTTGGGGTCGGGAGGGAATTTTCCTCCAGGGTTGATCGGCAGAAGCCCTGGAGGTTTTTCGCCTTCCTCTGCAGCATGGGGCAAGGGTCATTTGCTGGAGGATTCTCTGCATCTTGAAGTCTTTAAACCATGATTTGAGGACTTCAATAGCTGAGACATAGGTGAGAGGATTATTCCAGGAGTGAGTGGGTGAGATTTTGGGGCTTGCATTGTGCAGGAGGTCAGACTAGATGATCATAATGGTCCCTTCTGACCTTAAAGCCTATGAATCTATGAGACTCTGGCATTAGGCATCGGGGTGGCTAGTGGGACTGGCACAGCTAGCCTGGATCCAGCTGTGGGCTCCACGGAGCTCCAGGGCTTGGTTGCGCTTGGCTCCTGAGCTGGTGGGGAGATGTGGGTAGCTGGAGTGGGGATTGGGCTCCTTATAGACTCTCACTCCCCCCTGCACAGGCTCTGGGTGTCCATGGAAGGTGCCCAGGAACTGAAGACTCTGCCGGCTGTGGAGGGAGGGCTGAGTGGGGCTGTTGGAGGGGCTGACAGGGTAGGGATGGATCATCACTGAAGGGCTAATGGGAGATGCGGGGGGCATCAGGACTAACTGAGGGGGGATTGCCAGGGAGCTGCCCAGGGATGAGATTTACAGCTCAGGGCAGCGTGTTTAGGACCATTTGCAGCATCCAGCCCCATGGCTCTTCAGCCACCGCACGCCCTGCCCCACCTGCCCCATGGGGACCCCACACCTCTGACAGCTCAGCTACTTAACGCTGATACCACTAACCCCAATGCAGTGTCCGCTCAGCCCCTCACAGCCCCACTCACCCATGTAGCTCCAAGCCCTCCTGAAATCTGCAAGGGAAGAGGAACAAATGCTCAGGGGCACGACAAATGCAGGGAACTTGCTCCCAAAGGAGACACCATTCTGGGAGATGGGTCATTGGCAGATAGAAAGGAACCGAGTGATGTGAAATGTGACATGGAAACATCCTCTTACCTACCTCTGCAACTGCCCTGCCTGAAATGGAAAGAGATGGAGTTATTCCCTGTCATTTAAGCAGCGTGCTCAGTTCTGGGTGTTGCTCTGTGACACTGTGATTGCTTTACATGTGGTTCATGGGCCATCACTGCAGGAGAAATATCCTGGCTGGGTGAAGTGAGAGACAGGCCCTTTCACTCCAGAGATCAAAGATTTCTGGTAACAGCAACAAGCAGCTCTCAGGGATGCCTTTGCATTAGCCCTTAGTATCAGGGACTGGAGCAAATGTTCTCTCAGTGATGCTGCTGTAAATCCAAAATAATTCCATGTGCTTCACTGGAGTGAATCTGGATTTACACTGGGGTCTCCCAGAGCAGAATTCAGGTCTGTAAGAAGCTGCTGTTTGGCTGTGTGAGTCCCCAGCGGACTGTGGGATTTTAAATGGATACTGGTAGGATAAAAATCAGGCTGGGATTTGCAAAGAATCTAACCTTGATGGGGCTGGGTTGTCTGGATCTATACAGTTCTAATATTCTCAACCCATCCATCTCAGGAGAATTCCTTTTCTGTGTTACTAGCAGCCCTTTGGAGCATCAAAGCTACGCACTCCAGGTGTAACTAGGGGATGAAAGTGCCGATGATTGGAGCTCACATATGGGATCTGATGTTGGCAACAAAGCAAGGAAACAGGAGCCTGACTCTGGTCCCTTGCTCATCTCCATGTTTTAGGAAATGACCCGTGGTGCCGGCTGGGGTATGGAAGGCTCCCCTGGTCCCTTTGCCTGTCATCAATGTACCCTTTGAGCAGGTTGCGATTTACCTGGTGGGGTCCTTTCCAAAAAGTAAGGCGGGCCATCAATACATCCTCGTCCTGATGAACTATGCCACCCGCTTTCCTGAGGCTGTCCCCTTATGGAGTATCACTGCCCGCACTATTGCTGCAGAACTCGTGAAGATCTTCGCCCAGGTGGGCCTCCCTTGGGAGATACTCATGATCAGGGGGCCAACTTCACATCTAAGCTGTTCCACCAGGTATGCGCCCTTCTAGGGATCAAGAAACTGCAGACCTCGGTCTGCCATCCCCAGACTGATGGGTTGGTAGAATGCTTTAACCAGACCCTGAAGGGAATGTTGTGATGCTTCCCCACTGAGGACCTTCACCAGTGGGACCAACTGCTCCCTCCTTTACTGCTGGCAATCCGAGAGGTCCCCCAGTCATCCACGAAGTTCTCTCCGTTTGAGCTCCTCTGTGGGCGGCGACCACATGGGGTGTTGGACCTCTTGAGAGAAGCCTGGGAACACACCGCATCCCTAGCACAGGGACTCCTACAATATGTCTTACCACTGCAGGGACGGCTGGCACAGGTGGGCGAGCTCTCAAGGGAGAACTTAAATACAGCCCAAGGAGCCTGGGAGCAAAACTTCAATCCAGGCGCTCAGGCCCGATACTTTTCACCTGGTGACTGAATGCTCCTACTGCTTTCCTCTAAGGAATCAAAACTTTTGTCCCGCTGGCAGGGCCCATATGAGGTCCTTCGCCAGAGAGGACCAGTTACATACAAAATCAGGCAACCGGATTGCCGGAAGAAAAAACAGATCTATCATGTGAATCTCTTAAAGCCCTGGCGGGAATGGGAAGGGCTATTAATTGCCAGACCTGGGGTCGCAACCTCCAGAGAAGCCCGATGATGGCGAGCCCCAGCTAGCGGAGACTCTTACAGTCGAGCAGCGGGAGCAGGCCCGCTGCCTAGTGAGAGCATTCCCCAAGACGTTCACCACAAACCTGGGCGGACTGCCCTCGCCTACCATCTGATCCAGACCGAACCCGGGGTGGTGGTCCAAGAGGCGACCCAGCCATTGCCTAGGCAAATGCAAGAGGCCGTAGAGGAGAAAGTCCAGGAGATGTTGGAGCTGGTGTTATTGAGCGCTCCTAGAGCGAAAGGCGGAACCCTGTTGTCCTCGTCCCAAAGCTGGACAGGAGCAGGCGGTTCTGCATTTACTTCAGGAGAGTAAACTCCCTTTCAAAGTTCAACGCGTATCTGATGCCCCGTGTCGATGAGCTCCTCAACTGGCTCGGGGAAGCCCGCTATATTACAACACTAGATTTCACAAAGGGGTACTGGCAGATCCCCTTGGACCCCTTCAGGACTGTACCACTTCACCAGGATGCTTTTCGGCCTCCATACGACCCCAGCAACCTTCCAGAACTTGATGGATTGGATTTTGCAACCACACACCAAGTACGCTGCAGCCTACTTGGATGACGTGGTCATCTGTGGCAGCCACTGGGAAGAACATCTCAACCAGGTGGCGGCTGACCTCCAGGACCTCCACACAGCCAGGCTTATGGCAAATCCTAAAAAGTGCTGGATTGGGCGACGGAAGACCACTTACCTGGGGTACACCTTGGGCTGAGGACAGATATGACCCCTTGTTGGGAAAGTCCAAGCACTCCAGGAATACCAGGTGCCGACCACAAAGAGGCAGGTGCATCAATTCTTGGGCTTGGATGGGTATTACCAGCAGTTTGTACCCCACTTCACGACCATTACTGCCCCCCTGACAGAGCTCCTGACCAAAGACAGCTCCCGCCAACTTTGCTGGTCTGACAAATGCGAGAAGGCCTTCTGAACCATCAAGGAATGGCCGTGTAGTGAGCCAGTACTCTTCAGCCCTGACTTTCAACGTGGTGGCGGGGTTGGGGGGGTCCAGCGGGGATCCATCCACAACACACTGAGTGAGGGTGGGGGAGAGCAAGTGACAGACAGGCGGTGTGGCGCAAGGGGGAGGGGGACAGGGCCTCAGAGAAGGGGCAGGCCAGGGGCAGGGTCTTGGTGAAGGGGTGGAAAAGGGCGGAATATTTTAAATCAGAATGGGTGTCCTTGGGCTGCTAAAATTTGAGAACCACTGTGCTAAATTAAAGACCTATCTACTGTCAGAAATCTCCTTCCTGTGTAGGTACTTACAGACCATGATCAAGTCACCTTTTAACTTTCTCTAAGCTCTATAACTTGAGCTCCTACATTTCTGACTGAGAGGCAGGTTTTCCAAACCTGCAATCATTCTTGTAGCTACTTTGTGAGCATTTTCCTATATGTCAACACACTGTTTGAAAGTATACTGACACCAGAACTACACACAGTATCCAGCAGTGGTCTGTCTAACACCATACACAGAGGTGATGCTACCTCCTTTCTCCTGATAGATATGCTTTTTATACATACAAGGGTTGCATTCACCATCTTAGCTCTGGCATTGGTCTGGGAGCTCACATTCAGTTGGTTTCCATCATGACCTTTAAGTCCCTTTCAGAGTCGCTGCTTTCCAGGACACATTGTCCCATCCTGTAAGTGGGACCTACACTTCTTGTTCCCAGATGTGTGACCTTGCATTTGGCCATGTTTAAATGCGTATTGTTGGAGTGAATCCACCTTACCAAATGATCCAGGTCAGTCTCCAGTACTGACCTGACCCCATCATTTTTTACTGCTCCACCAAGTTTTGGGTCATCTGCAAATTTCACCAGTATTGATTTTATATTTCCTTCCAGCTCATTGATAAAGCTATTGAAGAGAATTGGCCCAGAACAGATCCCTGTGAGACCCCACAAAAACATCCCCATTGGAGGATGATTCCCCATTACAATTATTTTGAGATCTATTAGTTAGCCAGTTTTTAATCCACTTAATGTGGGTTACATTAATTTGGTAAAGTGCCAGTCTTTTTATCAGAGTTTCATGTAGGACTAAGTCAAACCCCTTAGAGTCTGAGACCTAGTCTACACTACAAAGTTAGATTGGCTTAATTATATTGCTAAGAGCTGTGAAAAATTTCACTCCCTGTGCAATGTATTTAAACTGACATTAGCTCTGGTGTAGACACCACTAGGTTGATGGAACAGAGTGTGTGCATCAGGAAATCATGTCTTTGATAGCCTCATGTGATTCCCCAGCTATCTCTGGATATAGGGGGCTGTGACTGGAAAGCTCCATTCCCTTATGTGCAAAGCCTCCCTGGGACCCCTCATCTTGATGACTGGGGAAATTAAATACCATCTTGCATTTCCAGAGAGTACTGTGCTCTGCAGGCTACAGAGTAAGGCTTAAATTGCTACACACACATTGCTGAACTTGCTCATGACTTGCAGCCACTTCTGGGGTGGAGCCCAGCAGCTTTCAGAATCACTGCACTTCAGTAGAGAGCAGGAGGTGAGGGATGATGACCCTGCCTACATCTCTGCTCCCACTCTTCCTGTGCCACCCTCCTAAATACTGCTCTGGTGTCCTTTTCCCGCAGTGATAATGGTGCCCCAGGCCAACCCATTCCTCATGCTTGGAGATTTCCCTCTCCCTGTGCTGAACACAACAGCCCTCCCCTCATTTAAATCTCTCACAAGCACACATCTCCTGTGGAGCCTTTGGATTAGGACTCACCAAAGATGGGAGATGATTTTAAACAACCTCAGTGCTCTGCATATCACAGGAGGGCTCCTCACCTGGGGCTTGATGTTTCTGAACTGTATTGTCTGGGGCTACGTTACTCAGTCAGCTCAATTGCCAGAGACCGTGTGCCCCAAACAGAAACTGGCTCAGATGGAGAGTCACCGTTCTGGAATCAGTGTCTGGAGGAAGTTAAGCATCTGAAGATTAATTATGTCTGCACAATAGCTGTGTCTGAAGTGTCTCCAGGCTCATCCGTCCCACCAGGGGTTTTGATTTTTAAATCTGATTCTTGAGGCCCGACTCATGGTGTTTGAAGGTTTGTGGTTGGCAACGCTACAGCTCCCATTCATCCCAATGGAAACTGCCCCCTCCCACAGCCCCCACATCCCTCAGGCAGCTGGGAAGATCTCAGCCTTGACGGCCATGAGAATCCAGGTCCCCAGTGGGGCAGGTCTAGCAGCACAGGAAGGGATCAGTGTCGGGAGCTCTGGCAGCCTCTCTCAGGGGCAGCAGGAGCTGGGCGACTTGCTGCAAGATCCAACAATCCTGCCGACTAGAGCTAGGATACTCCCCGGTCTCCCCAACGTCATCCCCGCCCCACAGTGTCCTGGGCCCAACCCTTTTACTCTGCAGGACTGAGGACATCTGGGGTGGGGGAGGGGAGTCGTTGGGCCTCAGATCTCCCTCTCAGCCCTGAAGGGGGCATGGTACATGGGGGACAGGGAGGGAAATAATTGGGTTTCAAATGTTTTTACCAGAGAGAGAACACAATGCCAGGAGGAGGATCCCCAGACTGCACACACAGAGCCAATGCCGCATCGCCATGGGGACACCCCAGGCAGGGACCTGTAAGGAGACAGCAGGGATGGTTAACACTCCCCAGACTGCGTGAGAGGCCGGCAGTGCAGGGAATATGCCCCATCCGTCGTCTGACCTGACCCACTCTGCTCCCAGGCAGAGCATCTCCCCAGGGACATGAGAGGATTTCATCTCTCCCAGGCTACTCTGCTGCCTCCCCAGGCCTGGCACTAGGAATTTCCACCCCCAGGCAGTGCCGTGTATCCACCCCCATTTCCTCCCCTTGTCGGTTCTCTGACCAGCCATTGGTGCAGGTGCCCCCTGATCCCAGTGCAGGGTGAGCCTCCAGCAGAGCAGGGCCATTTCCAAGGTAACCCCAGTGGTATCTACACCGCTGTATTCCCGACAGAAGGGGCCTGGTTCTGTGCCTGCCACCACCTTGAATAACACAGCCGATGACTGACCCTAACTGCATGAGGCTCTGCAGCGTGAGCTAAAGAGTCAGGCTGTGCAGCTGGGGCTGTGACAGACAGAAGGGACCAGTCTCACACCCTGACCGGTGGGTGACATCTAGGCACCTTTCTACAGGGTCAGCTTGGCCGGACGTCACCCATCTCCTTGCTGCCAAGTGACAGGAACGGAGTTGACAGGGGCTGTCAAAGACACCAGGGGACGCTTTCAATAGGATTTAAGGGCCAGATCCACAAAAGGACAGAGGCTAACTGCTCTGAGAGTGCCTACCAGTTCAGTCCCTGCTCCACAGACAGCTGGGGGCGGGTGAGGGATGTGGGCATGTGGCCAGAATACCTACGAGTTGTTGGTTGGAGCACTCACCTGGGCTGTGGGAGAACCAAGTTTAATTCTCCCCCTCTGCCTGATTTGGGGGAGGGCCCCTCCAACCCATCAGTCAGGTACCTAAGCCCCAGATCAATGGGAGTGAGGTGCCTAAATCCCTTTGTGAATCTGGGCCCTGAGCCCCACCCCTTTCCTCTGCATTTCACTGGCTGGCTTCGGCAGCCATCTGCTCATCGAGCTGGCTTCTGAGGGGCCCTTTGGTAAGTGCCTCGCTCTGCTCAGACATTGTGCGGAGAGCCTGGGTGCCAACTTGGGGCTGTGTAGTCCCCTAGGCAGCAGGGCACATGGGAGTCAGGCCCTGCAATGCTGTGACTCTAGCTCTCAGCTCCTAAATCACTTGAGTGGTTATGAAGATGTTACCCACCAGCGAGCAGAGTAAGAGCCACTGTTCCCTCTAAGCTGTGCGCAAGCACACAGATCCTAAACCCCACGCACACGGCAAAACACCACGCGCACAAAAATTTGCACAGAAGCGCAAAGATTTGCACAGAAGCACAAAGATTTGCACAGAAGAATTTGTTGCGCACACAGCCTGTCAATAATTAGAGGAAACATTGGTCAGAGCCCCACCCCCGACCTTCCTGCAGATGAACAGTCTGTGAGCTCCATACCCACAATAGAAACCAACACACAACACCACACAGGACAGCTCTTAAACCCCCAGAGCTTCCTGGCTTCTGATCAGCAAATCCAGCTCTCCCCAAGCAAGCAGAACCCAGCCTGAGCCCTTATGTCCAGGGCCGGATTTCAAATTAGGCACAGTAGGCACGTGCCTAGGGGCACCGGTGTTCTAGGGGCACCTAAAAGTGGGTTAAAAGTTTCATTTTTTATGGAAAATATGAAGTTCAGCTGTAGGTGGGGTGGGGGCGCGGGAGGGGGGAGGGCGCTGAAGGTATAAATCTAGGGGCATGTAAGGTGTAAATCCAACCCTGTTTATGTCCTTTCTGCACAGGGCAATTGCCTGGTGCTAGAGCATGTGTTAACCACACTACACTCAGGGTGAAATCCTGGCTCCACTGAAATCAATGGAAGTGTTCCCACTAGTATCTACAGGGTAGGGCTACCACCTGACTGGTATTTTATTGGCCTGGTCAGGTTTTTTATGGATTTTCCAGTTACCTGCTGGGTTGTTTTTTTTCCGGAGGTCTAAAGATGTGAATTATTATCACAATACACTGGGATATCTGATGTTTAATGTATCTATCTGTGTCCAGTGAAAGATGCTGCAGTGTTCCCACTTCTACAGTTAAGCAATAACAGATCAAAACATGTTGAAAGTACAGCAGCTGTCTGCCCGTGAACATGCAAGTGTGAGTCACATAAGAATGAGGAGACGTGTGAGGATACCAATCTTATCTGTATGTGTTGTCTCTCTAGATACTGTAAGCGGCTGTTGAAAGGGGGGTTGAGGAGTTGCCTTGTGGTTGAGGGTTGGGGTTGCAGCAGGCTTGCCTTGTGGGGGGTGGGTGCTGGTGTTTTTGCATTCAAAGGTGGTGACCCTACTGCAGGGGCAGGAATTCAGCCTCAGTGTAGACACAATATGCCATGTGTAACATGGTGTCAGCTGGTCATGGATAACCTAGAGTCTTACCCTTGGTCTCTTTGGGGCAGAGACTCTCTCTGTTCTGTGTCTGTGCAGGGCCCAGCATCCTGGGCCCCTTGCTCCAGGACTGGACCCCAGGTGCCACCACAATAACAACACTAGAGTGACTCCTGGGGTTCACCATGGCCAGATGACATGATGCTGACCCCGGCCATCCTTTTCCACACCAAGAGCAAAACCGTGTTCAGCACAGTGCTCATCACACCAGGCTAGTTACTGCTGTTGTGTATGATTTGCATTACAATATTGCTGAGGAAACCCAGTCAGGGGTCAGGGCCCCGCTGTATCAGGTGCTGCACAGACACGTAACAACAACAGGCCCTGCCCCAGCGAGCTCACCATTTAAATGTTAGACAGGACACAGCCAGTGGGTAAAACAGAAAACCCCTCAGTGGTGAGAGACTGGGAGGGCGAGATTACAAGACAGAAGAGAGAGTGTAGCAGGGAAGCAGAGTCCCAAATGGCCACTAGCCTAGCCTAGCCAGCGCCAGGCGGCAGCACTCAATAGGCCCCATGGCAGAAGCTCAGCACTGGGAGGTGGGAACAGGCCATGAAACGGGGGACATGGTCCCAGGGAGCAGGAGTGTGGGCAGCCCCCAAGAGTGTGTCCCAGGAGATGCCATGCAGCGAGCCAGGAGCCGGGGTCATGGCTCCACACAGAAACACCCAAGGAACTGAACTGACATCCTGGGCCAGAGGGGGAAATAGATCCCAGAGCTGTGTGTGAACTCTGACCGAGGGAAAGTGAAAACACCAAGGATCCTGTCAAACAATAACCTGGCAGAGGTATTATCTGGCCAGGACCCAGGGCGGGTGTTCCGTTACTTGTGGAGACACGGGGAGCAGTGAGGAGTGTATATGTAAGCGGGGGAATAGTCCCACTATTGTGGGGAACTTTCCTCGTCTCTGCACTACCCTGGTGAAATGGGCTAGCGGAAGGATCTCAGTCCTCGCTCCCACCTCCTTTACCCCAGAGGCCTCCCTGCCCTCAAGGACTCCCCTTGTCCTCGTAACCCCAACAAGGCTGGGCCCAGGATTCCTGGGGGGCTCGACCCCCAACCTTGCTGTGGTCACCTAGGTCAGGGGCTAGGGTGTCCCCACTCCAGGGTACTCTCTCTGAACAGGATGCTTCCCTGACCCACTGATCACTGCATACAATTCAAAGCAAATACAAATTATTTAATTAACAATTAATTTGTAACAGGAATAAGGAAAAATGGGAAAGGCTAATGAAAACACATCACCCCGCTCTGTGGCAGGGAACATCACAACAGTGTCTCTGCAATGTCAGGGCAGTTCTGTCTGTTCCTGTGCAAGTCCCAGGCTCCTTCTCAGGCCCTGGCTGTGCTGCAGGGACGCTGTGGCTTGGACACTTGCTCCGGCGGTGGCCACACGCTCACAGGCTCTGGGTGGCAGGACCCTTCTTCCCAGCGTTGCCCCAGCCCTGTCAGGGTTTAGATCCCCCTGCAAGTCTGGCCTGCAGGGCCCCTTGGCTGAGGCCTCTCCCTGTGCCCACTGCCCAGGGTTCCCCTTGCTCTCCCCAGCTGCTCACCGCACCCGGCTCCGGACTGCTCCAGCCCCAGCTCCACCCTCTGCCTCAGCTCCAGCTCCTCTGCCTCAGCTCCAGCTCCTCTGCCTCAGCTCCAGCTCCTCTGCCTCAGCACGGCTGCTGCTGCTCTGCCTCCAGCTCTCTGGGCTGCTGCCCTGGCCCCTCTGGCTCTGGCTGTTGCAGCTTCTCCCCCAGGGCAGGTCTGTGTCTCTGGGCTGCACCTCTGCTCCCAGGGCAGGTCTGTGTCTCTGGGCTGCTTTTCTGGCCCCTCCAGATCTGGCCCAGCTCAGCTCTGGCCTCTGCCCTCTCCTCAGCTCGGCCCCACTCACTCTGACTCAGGCAACTTCAGCTCACACGGAGGACGGGATTTACCCTGACCTCCTGACTCCCTGATTCGCCTGCCCGCCCTGTCAATCAGAGCTGACCT
Source organism: Chelydra serpentina (assembly GCA_037349315.1). NCBI lineage: Eukaryota > Metazoa > Chordata > Testudines > Chelydridae > Chelydra > Chelydra serpentina. The sequence continues at coordinate 725,858 of JBAIAC010000046.1, read as the reverse complement.
GGAGCATTGGCCTCTCCCCGTTGCCCCTGAGAGCTCTGAATGTTAGTAAGGGGATAACACTCCCCTTACATATACGCCAATGAGTTTCTCTTCATCCTCCCATCACTTGGGAGGCCCATTGCAGGTCTGCACTGAGTGCTGATATTCCGCTTCCCCTGGATCTGTTCCCCACTCCCATCTCCATCCTCTCACTTTCAAGCTGCCCCTCCTGTCCCAGGCTGTGCCATGCACAGACAACAGCAGCCCAGGGGTCGAAGGCGCAGTGCAAAATAACACAGATTATACTTACTACCAGTGAGGACTTAAACATGGTGCACTCTGGGGTAGGTGAGAGATGGTTTTTCCCCCTAGACAAAACTGAGAAAATTTCCATTGAAATTTTCAACAAGAACATTTTAAATTTTCATTAAAAAACTGAAAGCCTGAAAAAGCCGGGTGGGGAAGAGAATTTCAGCTGAAAACTTTAAAAAAATGAAATATAGGGGAGCTGGGGGGGATTTGTTTTCCAATGAAAACCTGAAGATGTCCAAGGAACTCAGACACTTTAAACCAGTGGTCCCCAACGTGGTGCGGGGCATTTATGTGCGCCCGCCATCAGGGCTGGCGCCAAGGAAGGAAGAGGAGAGGAGCATCCGCCGGAGAAGCGTTGCCACTGAAATGCCGCCGCGCAGCGCTTCCGGCAGAGAACCTTTTGCCGAAATGCCGCCAAGGTGTGCTTCCGGCGGAGAACCATCGCCACCGAAATGCTGTCGAGAAGTGTCGCTGCCCACCACACTCTGCTGAAGGGGGGGAGAGAGGGATAGCTCAGTGGTTTGAGCATTGGCCTGCTAAACCCAGGGTTGTGAGCTCAATCCTTGAGGGGGCCATTTAGGGATCTGGGGCAAAAATTGGGGATTGGTCCTGCTTTGAGCAGGGGGTTGGACTAGATGACCTCCTGAGGTCCCTTCCAACCCTGATATTCTATGATAAGGGATGAATGTGCTCTTGGCCACAGAAAGGTTGGGGACCACTGCTTTATACACACACAAAGATTTAGTCAAAAATCTAGAATCTTCATGTAAAAATTTTGGCCAACCCTGATCAGAAGCTGGGAAGCTCTGGGGGGTTTAAGTGGATTAGTTAAAGCACATTAAACCCCTGTGTGGATGCTCTTAATCAGAATTAAAGTGGACTTAATTTGATTTAGCTCTGTCTAGGCACGACTCCAATCACCCTCAGCTCCTGAAAATGGTTCAGGCAGAAAAACTGGACATTTTGGTCTTCCCACTCCTGGGGCTTCTTTCTGGCTGTATGTCTCTCTCTTTCCTGCTGTCATCTGCTATTTTCCTTCCCTGCTAGTAGCTGATCCCAGGGCTGTCCCAGTGTTGCAGGACTGTGTGTCTCCGGCTTGGTGGGGCCCAAGAAAGTGCGTGGAATGATGATGCAGGTGCGAGCTCAGTAACAGCAGCACAGGTGTTTCTTGCTGGGAGAGGGGACAGAGGCAGCTCCCCTCCTGCTCCTAGTGCAGCTGATTCCAAAAACACTTTCACTTTCCCAAGGCAGCAAGGGAAGCACCGTTGCCTGTGCTGTCCTCTCTGGAGTACTTCCTGAGTATGGGGGGGTGTCCTGTCTGGGAGCAGCAACACCCTGTAGGAACTGACTTTGGATGTGCCCCCCATCACCCAATCCTGCCAGCACAGTAACTCAGTTACAGTATTTTGGTGATTCGCACTATAATTTACAGATTATCATACATTTTAAGTCACTGTCATCGATTGGTCTATCAGCCTTCACAAAGAAAACACTAATCACAACACATCAGATGTGTTGTTCTAGCCAGTCCTCCAACTACCTGCTGGCTAGGCTGTCAGTAGCACCGGACACCTGATTGACATAGCACACAGCAGCCTAGAACTCCTGAGCGATCCGCCAACTGCAGTCTCCCAAGCAGCTGGGATTACAGGCATGCGCCACCACACTGGGCCCAAATGTTAAGTACAAAACCTATTTTAAAAATTGGCTCTTCGTTGTGTGAATCCCATTAAGCCAAACTGCTCTTATTATTTGCATTCTAGTAGCACCTGAAACCCCAGTCACTGCCCAGGACCCCATTGTGCTGGGTGGTGTACAAGCCCTGAACAAAAAAACATTCACCCCCCTTACATAGATCAGCAGCAGGATCTGAACCCTTAAATGTCAGATCCCTTGTTTAGGCACATGCTAGCTGAACCACATGAGTAATTACTAGCCTCTTTTTACACTAGCCAATGGAGAAGGATATAACACATGATTTCTCAATGGGTTACACAAGCATTCACTTGTCAACAGTAGGATATTAGTGATTAGCAATCGCAGCTTCTACCCCTAGCTCTGGGAGAGGTGTGTGGCTTATAGTGGTTAGAAATAGGTTAACCCAAACTGCATCAGTCACTCTGAAAGGCAGTGTGGTGAACTAGTCAATCTGAGTGGGGTTGATTGTCTTAACAACCTGGGTCTCATGCCTTGACCTAAAACTGGTACTCTTGGAATTCCTAGTATAAAAAACTATGATATATACAAGTGTGGACCTTGTCTGTGTCTGGATCTTTCCGCTAGAGGAGTATATAGAAAAATGAGACATTTCACAGGGAAAAAAATCGCCAACACACCTATTTTTCAACAGCTTATGATAAACTTTCCAGAACTATACATTGTACAGTCAATCCACCAAACAGTCCATCATTGGCTAAAGACTATAACCCAGGTTTTGTTTTATTAAAACTTACTCAAAAAAACCAAAATATTCACCATTCTTTCCACTGTCAAAACACAAATGTCTTTAACACAACCCTAGCTCTGGTGTAACTACCCTTGCACCCTAATCCAGACAGATTCCAACCCCCGGTTATGTTTTGCTTCCACGCCCAGTGGTGTCAGTTTAGTCCACTGACAAGATATGAGACTTCCCATTGTAGAGTAGGAATAAAGCTCTTGGGGCCAACCCCCAGTGCTTGGCAGATCCCAGGTTCTAGTCCCAGCTGCACCACTGACTCACCGTGTGAGGTTTGGTAAGTCTCCCCCATCTGGCTGCCTCAGTCTGCCCCTTCCAAAGCTAAGACAAACAACATCTGTGTGCTTCATATGGGTGTAAACAACCATAAATCTGAAAGCAGACCATGAAAATAGCAACAAACCAGTGTGTGCACAGAGCCGTTATATGCCATAACAAAGCTGCGTGTACAGCCCCAGAATCCAAAAGAAAACCACAAAAACGAAACAAGGCATTGTACAGAAAAAACAGCATTATTGCACACACACAAAAAATTATATCACAAGACTGACATTACCAAACACACACAGGGTACAAACCAAGAGATACGTTATTGAAAAATCCAGTGTGCTTACTTCTCTGCCTCTGTTCCTGCTCGCTGCATCCTCAGTGTTCTGGGCTACCACTCCTCAGCATTCCCTGACTTCTCAGGTTCAAGGGCCTCTGCTCCTGTTCCAGGGCACAAACACAGGTATGGGTTGCAGCCTCCTTTCCTCCATCACTATGACTGCCCCCACCCCGACACTTCTCAGTCACATGACACAATACGGTGGGTCCTGACGTGCTGGGGCACCCGGTGGGATTGCTGTCCCCCTGCTATGGGTGGCTTCAGCTTCTCACTCACTCTGGTCAATGGATAACAGGGGGACCCTTTGTGGGACAGGGCCCAAGCTCACAGACCTGCCCTTATCCCAGCAGTGGGGTTTATAAAAGAAACCAACCCCCTAAGAGATGACTTTCGGAGAGACAAGGAGTTTCTGCTCGTGGGCAGAGTTGGGGAAACATAGCAGAGGAATACAGGGAGGTCTCCCCCAAGAAGTCACCTCCCCTGCCCAGAGAACAGCCTCACTGCACATGGGGGTTTGACTCTGACAAGGGTGGCAATTTACACATGGAAACAACTGAGGGTTCTCATTCTGTTGTTATTAATACACCCAGCATTCATGAGCAGCCCTACAATAACAAGCCAAAGTGACCATAACACCAGCACTCACAAGTAACCCTACAATAACAAACCAGAAAGAGTAGTCCCCAGAACTCACGGAAAGACCCTATGATAACAAACCAGTATTCATGCAGCTTCAGCATATGAGTAGCCTCAACACTTATGGAAAACCCTACAATAACTGTCCCACATGGAAAGTGTCCCCGTGCTCACGGATGAACCTACAAAAATAAATCAAAATGTAACCCCAGCAGCCACAAACCTTCAAACAAATACTTTTGTGTGCAGTCCTGGCACTCATCAACAAACCCACAGCAACAAACCAAACCAGAGCTGGGAGAAAATTTCTGGATGAATACTTTGCTCACCGGAAAATGAAGTTTTGGCCAATCCAAAACTATTCACAAATTTGACCTGATTAGTTTTTAGCTGGGCAAAGGTTTTTAGTATGTTTTTCAGGTCAGCTTCAGAAGTGTTTGTTTGACCCCTAAATATCATGGAATCATAGAATATCAGGGTTGGAAGGGACCTTAGGAGGTCATCTAGTTCAACCCCCTGCTCAAAGCAGGACCAATCCCCAATTTTTGCCCCAGATCCCTAAATGGCCCCCTCAAGGATTGAACTCACAACCCTGGGTTTAGCAGGCCAATGCTCAAACCACTGAGCTATCCCTCCCCCCCATATCAGCTAATAATTTGCTATTCCTTGGGCCAAAGAGCACGCGAACAACTCTCCACCTAGGGATTAAAGCACTCGGGAGGTGGGAGGTGCTGACTCAAATCTTTTCTCTTCCTCATTCAGAGGAGAGATTTGAATCCATATGTAAGCGGGGGAATAGTCCCGCTATTGTGGGGAACTTTCCTCGTCTCTGCACTACCCTGGTGAAATGGGCTAGCGGAAGGATCTCAGTCCTCGCTCCCACCTCCTTTACCCCAGAGGCCTCCCTGCCCTCAAGGACTCCCCTTGTCCTCGTAACCCCAACAAGGCTGGGCCCAGGATTCCTGGGGGGCTCGACCCCCAACCTTGCTGTGGTCACCTAGGTCAGGGGCTAGGGTGTCCCCACTCCGGGGTACTCTCTCTGTACAGGATGCTTCCCTGACCCACTGATCACTGCATACAATTCAAAGCAAATGCAAATTATTTAATTAACAATTAATTTGTAACAGGAATAAGGAGAAATGGGAAAGGCTAATGAAAACACCTCACCCCGCTCTGTGGCAGGGAACATCACAACAGTGTCTCTGCAATGTCAGGGCAGTTCAGTCTGTTCCTGTGTAAGTCCCAGGCTCTTTCTCAGGCCCTGGCTGTGCTGCAGGGACGCTGTGGCTTGGACACTTGCTCCGGCGGTGGCCACACGCTCGCAGGCTCTGGGTGGCAGGACCCTTCTTCCCAGCGTCGCCCCCGCCCTGTCGGGGTTTAGATCCCCCTGCAAGTCTGGCCTGCAGGGCCCCTTGGCTGAGGCGTCTCCCTGTGCTGGGCCCACTGCCCAGGGTTCCCCTCGCTCTCCCCAGCTGCTCACCGCACCCGGCTCCGGACTGCTCCAGCCCCAGCTCCACCGCTCTGCCTCAGCCCCAGCTCCTCTGCCTCAGCACGGCTGCTGCTGCTCTGCCTCCAGCTCCCTGGGGTGCTGCCCTGGCCCCTCTGGCTCTGGCTGTTGCAGCTTCTCCCCCAGGGCAGGTCTGTGTCTCTGGGCTGCAGCTCTGCTCCCAGGGCAGGTCTGTGTCTCTGGGCTGTTTTTCTGGCCCCTCCAGATCTGGCCCAGCTCAGCTCTGGCCTCTGGCTTCTGCCCTCTCCTCAGCTCGGCCCCACTCACTCTGACTCAGGCAACCTCAGCTCACACGGAGGACGGGATTCACCCTGACCTCCTGACTCCCTGATTCGCCTGCCCGCCCTGTCAATCAGAGCTGACCTGGAGCATTGGCCTCTCCCCGTTGCCCCTGAGAGCTCTGAATGTTAGTAAGGGGATAACACTCCCCTTACACATAGCTCCTTCCGCTCAGGTGAGCTCCTCAATCCCCAACCTATAGAGTCGTTTTCACTAGCTCACTCTTTGGCCCAATTAATAGTTATGCAAAGTGGAATGGCTTCCACAGGAGAGCAGCCCACCCCAGAATGGCCTGAATGAAAAGTTTTCTATGACCCAAAACAGACTTTCCTGATTTATTGACAAATTCCAAAGGCTTTTGGAACCGACCCGAATACCTGCTCTGATTTTCAGTTTGCTGCTGGACTGAAACATCAACTATTCACCCTGCTCTACCCATATGTAAGGGGACTGTTATCCCCTTACTAACATTCAGAGCTCTCAGGGGCAATGGGGAGAGGCCAATGCTCCAGGTCAGCTCTGATTGACAGGGCGGGCAGGCAAATCAGGGAGTCAGGAGGTCAGGGTGAATCCCATCCTCCGTGTGAGCTGCAGTTGGCTGAGTCAGAGTGAGTGAGGCTGAGCTGGGCCAGATCTGGCGGGCCAGAAAAGCAGCCCAGTGAGACAGACCTGCCCTGGGGGGAGAAGCTGCAGCAGCCAGAGCCAGAGGGGCCAGGGCAGCAGCCCAGGGAACTGGAGGCAGAGCAGCAGCAGCCGTGCAGAGGCAGAGCAGTGGAGCTGGGGCTGGAGCAGTCTGGAGCTGGGTGCGGTGAGCAGCTGGGGAGAGCGAGGGGGACCCCGGGCAGTGGGTCCAGCACAGGGAGACGCCTCAGCCAAGGGGCCCTGCAGGCCAGATCTTGCAGGGGGAGCAGGGGCGGTTGGATGAGTCAGGAGTTCTGGGGTGGGGGGGCCTGTCAGGGGGTGGGGGCATGGAGAGGGGTTGGGGCAATCAAGGGACTGGGAGCAGGGGCGGTTGGATGAGTCAGGGGTTCTGGGGGTCCTGTAAGGGGGCAGAGAGTAGTTGGATGGGGTGTGGGAGTCCCAGGGGTCTGTCTGGGGGCGGGGGTGTGGATAGGGGTTGGGGCAGTCAGGGGACAGGTAGGGGTAGGTTCCTAGGGGGTAGTTAGGGTGGGGGGGTCTCAGGAGGGGGCAGTCAGGGGACAAGGAACAGGGAGGCTTAGTTAGGGGGTGGGTTCTAGGGGGGGAGTTAGGGGCAGGGGTCCCAGGAGGGGGCAGTCAGTGGACAAGGAGAAGGGGGGATTGGAGATTCTGAGGGGGGCAGTCAGGGGGTGGGAAGTGGCAGGGAGTAGATGGGGGAAGGGCTAGGGCAGGGCTCTCCCCCCTGTCCTCTTTTTGATTGTTGATATATGGTAACCCTATCTGGAGGGTGGGGGGCGCCGGACCACAGCCTGGGCAGGAGGGGCGAGGGGCGTGGCTGCTCCTCGCTAGTGGTGTTGCCACCTTTGCAGGGCTGCTGCCCCCAGCGCTGGGCCGCCTCCTCCATGTCTGGGGCTCACTGTCGCCACAAGCGGGACTCTCTGGCTCTCTGATCCCTCTGGAAGGCGGCTCCTCCCTGCTGAGCTGCTGCAGCGGCCCAAGCCCAGCAAAGCCATGAATGGAGTCGGGGCGGGGGCCGCCAGGGTAGGAAGGTCTCGCAGGGGGGCTGTGCACCCTCCAGGGGAGTTCAGGGGGCGGGGAGGGGGGCACCTGGTCTGGGGAGAAGCTCCTGGGCAGGCTGGCCCCTGGGCTCTATAAAGGCTCGTTGGGATTTGCCCCTCAATGAACCGATGTGCAGCTGGGGGCGGGGGGGCGCAAGGTGGAATTTTTGCCTTGGGCGCAACATATCCTTGCACCGGCTCTGCCCGTGGGCCCTGTCTGGGCTCTCACCCCCTCTCCTCGTTTCTATCCTGCTTCTCTCCCCTCCTCTCATCCTGTTTCCATCCCCTGTTCTCCTCCCCCATCTCCATTCCCTTTCCTTCTCCTCCCCCTCCCCATTTCTACCCCCCTTCCCTCTGCCCAACCCCCATCCCCTCCCTCCATCCCACTGTCCCCCTCTTATCTGAGGGCTTTTCCTGAACCCCCACCCCCTCAGCCTAGTGAGATCCTCCCTTAGGTGACAGTTGCCCCCCCTCAGGTGACAGTTGGGCTCCCCCCATCCCCCACAGGTGGCAGTTGGCCGTTCCCCGCCTTGACACTCCCTTTGCTGACTCTGCTCGCCAGGCCCCTCCCCCCACAGGCGTTTCCCAAGTCGCTGCAGGCGGCTCCGGCCCATCCCCCGAGCTCGCTGCACCCAGGGCTGGAGGGTTCGGCCCGTCCCAGCAGGGCCCCGCCAGGCTCCAGCAAGTCTCCAGCCCACAGAGCAAAGGGCCCATGTAGCCCCTGACTGTTTGCTCCCCTAGTGACGTCACCGCGCCCTGAAATGCAAACACGGGGGTTACGCTGGCATTGCTCAGTCGCGGCCAGACGCCCGAGCCAGCGTGGGGCAGAGACGGGCTCTGTCTGCTGATCTGTCAGTGCTGGAGAGGCACCATGCAAAATTCCCACCTTTGTGAGCCAGCCTGGAGTCCAGCTGGCCCAGGGACTATGGGGCCCCCAGTTTGTTGAGTTCCTCTAGTTTTTTATTAGACAGACAAGGTGGGTGAGGTACAAACTGCTATTTCACCAATTTCTGCTGGTGAGAGAGACACGATTTTGAGCGACACGGCTCTGCTATCCTGGGACAAACATGGCTACAACCGCACTGCAGAGAACAACTTTTTTGTGGTAAGACATGCTGGGGTAGCGAGGGCCTGAAGAGGAAAGTGCCAGTGGCCACCACTGCCAAAGGAAAGGCTGGCTAGCAACCCATGACAAATACACTGAATCAGCCTTAACTCCTTGGCTACCTCTTCATCCAATGGAGCATCTTTTGCAAGAGCTGCCATTTAGTCAGCTAAGATCAGGCATCCAAGTGAAAGTAGAGAAGAAAACATAGGGCTGGTCTGCCGGCATACCAAGCCCATGTTGGCGTCCGTTAGTCTCGAGAGACGATGGATATGCGCCCATTGGGAATGTTTATACCAAGCCCATAGCCACGTCACATCAGAAGGCTGAGTAGTTAAGGTTGTGGATTCTTTGTATGCTGCACATGTGTATTTGACTATTTTGCTATTCTTGGCCTTTGTATTTGTTTGTAATGAGGTTTTTCATTTTTATATTTAATACTAATTAATTAGTTAATTAGCTATGTAATGCCACAGTCCAGAAGAGAAAAAGTCTGTATGAATTCCAATTAAAATTTCCAGTAAGCAAGAGAAAAAAAATGTACAGTGCTTTTCACTCAGCAACTACATAAAGTTAGTTAACACAGATGCTAACTACAGATGCTAACTAAAACTCAGGTGAACGCAATCTAAGCTTTTAGAACTCTAAGATACTTCTCACTGTTGGTGTAAACTAACTGGTTCAAATTTAACTTTCCTTTTATTTATGTGTAAGTAAAGTAATATACATAAATCATAAAATAGTCTTGTTATTTAGTAAAAATTAGGCTATTTTTATCATTATAAAATTTTATAAAGTTAATTCCTAAAAAAATAAGCTCATTATTTGGGAGGAGGGATAGCTCAGTGGTTTGAGTATTAGCCTGCTAAACCCAGGGTTGTGAGTTCAATCTTTGAGGGGGGGGATATGGGGCAAAAATTAGGGATTGTTCCTGCTTTGAGCAGGGGGTTGGACTAGATGACCTTCTAACCCTGATATTCTATGATTACTTTTATTCTGTTTAAATTTAATTTTTAAAAAGGTCAGCTCTATGCAATCCTTGTTGAAAATCCTCAGATAACTATATTGTGGCTCTCCACATGCTCTTCTGTAAAAATTGTGTTAAAGCACTAGGAAAGGGGCTGTACTTTTGCCCACCCAAAAGTTACCTGCGCTCTTGGGGGTAGGGACTGTCATTTGCTCTCTGTGTTAACAGTGCTGGCACAACCGGGCCCTGACTAGGTCGATCTCTAGGTGCTACCACAATAGAAATGGTAAATCATAGTAATGCGGCGTGTTTACGTGAAAGGTCCCGTCTACTGTTAATTATTTGGGCTTCTGTTGTTAGTTTCCCTGGGTTTTACTTTCTCATCAGAGGAAGACTCCCATCAGGTTAGCCATCAAATGATGGACCAGAGAACAGGAACTGAGGCTAATCAGCTGTGTGTGGTGCCAGGGCATTTCTCACCATTGGAAGGACATGCGTCCCCTTGGATGTCTCATGTCTAAACAGAGCCTTCAGCAAGATGCACCTAACTGCATTTCACATCTGGTAATGTGGATGGTGCCATGGTTCCATTGTGAGGTTTATAGATGTGTAATTCTTAAAGTAGGACAGCAGAGATCACAAACCCCTGGAAATATTTCATCTCTGATCCCTGCACCCTTGGCCAGGTGAAGGCACCTTCCCACCCACTAGAAGGGGCTTTGCACCCATCCCACTGGGAAACTCCATCTTATCTATTGTTTCTAGTCACTCATTAATGCAACCATCTATGAGCCAAAAATGATGAGGCCCAGTGTGACCCAGGCTTTCAGTAGAAACCTCACATGACGCACTTTGGTGAACTGAAAGGTAAATCCCAGACCCTGGGGATCTTTGTATCCCTTACGTACCCTTGGGACCTCTGCTAGTTGGCTCCAGAGGTCCTTGAATCACATACACCAAAGTAGTGTAATTGCTTCATGCAGTAACTGCTTTCCAGGGAGCTAAATGCTCTCATGATGTTCTCTTGTAACCACATGGCTTCAGAATCTGGCTGAGGGTCACAAACACAGTTTCACAAAGCCATAGTTTGTGACAAATTCTTTTTGCCTGATATTTAAATAATGTCCCTACAAGCCAACATGGCATTTAACAGACGTGGGTCACAGAAACTGCAAGTTCAAAGATGCTGCTGCTGCTGTTGCAAGTCCTCATAATTTTACGATGAGTTACAAACTATTTGCTGCTTTTCTTAGCACCCCCAGCTCATGGAGTGTTCAGATTAGGTGGGAATTTTGGCTTTTGTTTAAAAAACTACGTTTCTAGCCCTCCTGGTTGTGAAGAAAACCTGGAAAACATGACCCCTAAAGGCTCAAACACCAGAAGGCAAATCAAAGGATACAAAAATCGTATTTTTTTAAAAAAAATCTCACATATTGAAATGCAATCTTGGGACTTTGTGGGGGCCTTCCTCATAATTTTTGTTCACTTTGGGTTGCCAATGGAATCTCTAAACAACACTGAGTGGAACTTGGGAGCTGAGCTGTTGATATAAAGAGTCAGGGAGTAGGAATAAAGAGTTTGGTTATTTTCCCCAATTTTATTCAGAAGAAACATTTTTTCCCGCATTACTTTGGGTGCTGTTGCCCCAGAGAAGGTCCTCCACTTCCTTGCTGCACGGCCGCTACAATTGCCTCTGATTTTGGGGGTTCTGTGATGCAGCTGCGCACTGACGAGTCCTGCATTTCAGCAAGTGGAGCATTAATGATGACATCTGTCCCGCTGCAGAGCGATGGCCGCGTATGTTGGTGTCTCTTCTGTCTCGGGTGGTGGATGCTTTAAGATAAATCACAGTAATGTTACTTTTCTGCTAAGCCAGCCTAAAGTCAGAGAAATTAAGCCAGAAAATGCCCCTCTGACATCACTGCTGTACATACATCAGGAGCAGTTCTAATGGGCATCTAGGCTGGGAAACACCAACTGCCCCACTTCCTACATCAACCCTTCTGAGGCAGGCAGCTCAGATTTCCCCCTCCCCAGCCTTGGTCTGGCCCTTTTCTGCTCCCCAGGAAGCTGGGCTTTTCCCTGACACCTGCCATCTGGGCAGAGGAGTCCTTCACCTTCTCTCCATGCCAGCCGACCCATTGAGGTAGTGCCAAGTTCTCCCTATGATGGGGCGTTATTATCTGAAATAAGGATTCTTTTGTGCTGCAGGTCAGTGTAGATTTTTCCTGTCCAGTTTCATATTTTAATCACTGATGTTATTAATGGCAATATTTATAATGATTCTAGGCAATTTTTAAAATAATATTATTATCCTGGAGATTAGTTGCTCCCAACAAGCATGTCTCTGATCTATGGACAATCGCAGTAACTTGCTGAAGCTGGTGGCTGTGACAGCCACCTTTGATTCACACTAAATAAGGGAAGCATTAAATGGCCCTTTGTTTAGTTTCAACTGAAGCAATGGGCAACCCAAGGACTGGACTGCAGTGGGGGAGGGATAGCTCAGTGGTTTGAGCATTGGCCTGCTAAACCCAGGGTTGTGAGTTCAATCCTTGAGGGGGCCATTTAGGGATCTGGGGCAAAAATTGGGGATTGGTCCTGCTTTGAGCAGGGGTTTGGACTAGATGACCTCCTAAGGTCCTTTCCAACCCTGATATTCTATGATTCAAGCCTAGGCATGGTAGAGCCATGTGGTCTAAGTGAATTCCTCAGGGTCTGCTAAGAAATTGAGGGGCAGGGGTTGATTTCATTGCAGCTGTGTGTGTGAGACACAAGCAGCAGAAAGACACAGCCAGAGGAGCACTTGCAGCAGGACCCTGAGGAAAAGCTGAATGGGAAAGAGAATTTTTGGGCAGAGTGCTGGCTGGAAAGAGACTTGGAGCTAGGATCAAAGAAAGTGCCTCCTGTTGTTTGATTCCTCTTGTTTTCAGGGATACTGTATTTTATAGATTCGTTGTAAATGGGGTTGCATCAACGCAGATACCTGTCTCTGTCATCACTTTCTCCTGTCAACAGAGAAACCCACAAAACTCCAAATATTGGCTAATTGCTTGGATCAAAAGGGAGACCAATATGTATAGTTTTAACAATGTTAAATCAACTTGTGAATTCACATGAGTCACAAATATCTGTGTAACTAGTACCCTGTCCTAGAGAAATTTATGAAAAGCACTAAGGGATCAATCACATTTGGATAGTATAAGAACAGCCACAGCAATACTAGGAGAATCTCTGGAATATGAATGAGACTCCATCTCTCTAAGATCATGTTCCTTGCCCCAAACATTTAGGACAAGATCTCTCCAGTGGTGAGATCTGGCAATGAAAATTTCATAATCGATGGACTGGTTTTGTAGAAGAGAGGACAGAGTGTATGTGAAAATGAGGCTGATATTGGGATACTAACTTTAACATTAACTCTAAGGAGACCAGCTATACCTCCATAACGGCTGCGCATGGCTCTCCCCTTTGTGACAATGCTTTAAACTCTCAGCCCTGGTCTACACTACGAGTTTAGGTCGAATTTATTAGCGTTATTTCGATTGATCCGTGCACCCGTCCTCACGACGAAGCCCTTACCATCGACTTCTAGGGCTCTTAAAATCGATCTCGCCACTCCACCCCCAACGAGATAATTAGCGCTTAAAGCGATATTGCCGAATCGATGTAGGCTAGTGAGGACGCAATTCGACAGTATCGGCCTCCTAAATCTATCCCACGGTGCAACAGCTGACCGCTCTGGACAGCGGTCTGAGCTCGAATGCTCCTCCCAGGTAGACAGGAAAAGCCCCGCGAACTTTTGAATTTCATTTCCTGTTTGGCCAGCGTGGTGAGCTGCAGGTGAGTGCAGATCTCATCAGCAGAGGTGACCATGATGGAGTCCCAGAACCGAAGACGAGCTCCAGCATGGACCGAGCGTGAGGTACTCGATCTGATCGCTGTTTGGGGAGACGAAACCGTGCTAGCAGAGCTAGGGTCCAAAAGAAGAAACGCCAAGACATACGCCAAAGTCTCCAAGGGCATGCAGGACAGAGGCTACAACAGGGACGCGCAACAGTGCCGCGTGAAAATTAAGGAGCTCAGGCAAGCCTACCAAAAAACCAGAGATGCAAACAACCGCTCTGGGTCAGAGCCCCAGACATGCCGCTTCTATGATGAGCTGCATGCCATTCTAGGAGGTGCAGCCAGCACAGACCCTCCCATGTGGTTTGACTCCGTATGTGGATCATCAGAACCCACAGAGGACCCTGATGATGATAATGATGCTGAAAACAGCACACAGACCCAGCAAGGAAGCGGAGAAGCCCTTTTCCCCGACAGCCAGGAACTCTTTCTCACCCTGGAGCCAGTACCCTACGAACCCTCCCAAGGCGTGCTCGATGCAGGAGAAGGGACCTCTGGTGAGTGTACCTCTGTTTAATTAATACATGTTTTATAAGCAAGCATGTTTAATGATTAATTCGTGGTCAGTACAGCCACAGCTACTCGAAAAGTCTGTTAACATGCTCGGGGATGGAGCAGAAATCCTCCGGGGACATCTCCAGGAAGATCTCCTGGATGTGCTCCCAAAGCCTGTGCATGAGGTTTCTGGGGAGGGCAGCCTTATCCTGTGCTCCGTGGTAACACACTCTACCACGCCAGGCAAGCAGCACGTAGTCTGGAATCAGTGCTTTGCAAAGCATGGCGGCGTACGGTCCCGGTTTTTGCTGGCATTCAAGCAACATCCTTTCTTTATCTGTGTGTGTTATCCTCAGAAGAGTGATATCATTCATGGGAACCTGGTTGAAATAGGGGAATTTTAGTACGGTGGAAATCCAGAAGGGCTCCGTCCCTGCTGGGCTGTTTACCTGTGGCTGAACGGAAATCTTCCCCGCTGGGACCCACGCGGTGGGGGGAGGGGGCATAGCGAACATTTTGCTTTGTTGTGTGTGTGGGGGGGGGGTTGATTAGGTTCTCCCTGCATGTTAACCCGAAAACCGCCGCCCCACCTAACTTTTCAATTGCTAACCTGTTTGTTTTAAATTGCCAGCCCACGGGATGTTTGTTATGGGAAATGAGGGGGTTGCTGTTTGAAAACATTCCCGCCTGTTGTGAAGCTTAAAGAAGCCTATAGAGTGTCTTACCATGGCTGTCTGCAAGCCGAATTCTGTTGCCCGCCGGACCTGCTTGTGTGATCTCTCACAGCAAACCGGCAGACCCTCAATATAAGAGGCCCAGTGCAACCTTGGACAAAATGCACATGTGATATGTAATGTTTTGTTCAAACAAAATGTGTCTTTTACATTTGTCTCCCGTTTGCTTCCTCCAACAGCTACAAATGTTTCAACGCCACCCCTTTCATCACCATCCCAGAGGCTAGCGAAGATAAGAAGTAAAAAGAAAAGGAGTCGAGACGATATGTTCTCAGAACTCATGGAATCCTCCCACTCTGAGGCTGCCCAGCAGAATGCGTGGAGGCAGACACTGTCTGAGTCCAGGAAGGCAGAATTTGATCGCGCGGACAAGTGGCGTGCTGAGGACAATGACTGGCGGGCTGAAGAGAGACAGCGGCGGGATGAAGAGAGTAGGTGGCGTCAGCGTGCAGAGAGAAGGCAGGATGCAATTCTGAGGCTACTGGAGGATCAAACGGAAATCCTCCGGCTTCTGGCTGAGGACAGGCGTAGGGTTCAGGAAAGGCCGCCTGAGCCCAGACCGCCGCTACAGCCCCTGTGTAACCAACAGCCCTCCTTCCCGAGTCCCATAACCTCATCCCCGAGACGCCCAAGAACGCGTTTGGGTGGCCTCCGTGCTCCCAGCCACTCAAGCCAAGAGAACAGTCCAAGCAAGAAAGGGCTGGCATTCAATAAGTTTTAAAGTGCTGTGTGTCCTTGTCCTTCCCTCATCCCCTCCTCCACCACCCATCCTGGTGCTTCCCTTCCTCCACCACCTATCCCGGGAGACTGTGTCAGTTACCACCATAGTCCCCCCTCTGTGTTTTACAAATTAATAAAGAATGCATGATTTTTAAACAAGAATTACTTTATTTCCTCTGCAAGCGGTGATCGAGGGGGGGAGGGCAGGGTGGTTTGGGTAAAGGGAAGTAGAGCGAATGAAGGGGCGGGGCTTTTCATTACTGGGGAAAAACAGAACTTTCACACAGCATCCTGGCCATTCATGAAACTTGTTTTCAAAGCTTCCCTGATGCGCAACGCACCCTGCTGTACTCTTGTAATAGCCCTGGTGTCTGGCTGCGCATAACCAGCGGCCAGGCGATTTGCCTCCACCTCCCACCCTGCCATAAACGTCTCCCCCTTACTCTCACAGATATTGTGGAGCGCACAGCAAGCAGTAATAATAATGGGAATATTGTTTTCGCTGAGATCTAACCTAGTTAATAAACTTCTCCAGCGAGCTTTTAAACGGCCAAATGCACACTCCACCACCATTCTGCACTTGCTCAGCCTATAGTTGAAATGGTCCTGACTACTGTCCAGGCTACCTGTGTATGGCTTCATGAGCCATGGCATTAAGGGGTAGGCTGGGTCCCCAAGGATAACTATGGGCATCTCAACATCCCCAACGGTTATTTTCTGGTCTGGGAAGAAAGTCCCTTTTTGCAGCAGCTGAAACAGACCAGAGTTCCTGAAGATGCGAGCGTCATGTACCTTTCCCGGCCATCCCACGTTGATGTTGGTGAAACGCCCCTTGTGATCCACCAGTGCTTGCAGCACTATTGAAAAGTAACCCTTTCGGTTTATGTACTCGCTGGCTTGGTGGTCCGGTGCCAAGATAGGGATATGGGTTCCGTCTATCGCCCCTCCACAGTTCGGGAAGCCCATTGCTGCAAAGCCATCCAGTATGAGCTGCACATTTCCCAGACTCACAACCCTTGGTACAAGCAGCTTGGTGATCGCCCTGGCTACTTGCATGACAACAGCCCCCACTGTAGATTTTCCCACTCCGAATTGATTCGCGACTGACCGGTAGCTGTCTGGCGTTGCAAGCTTCCACAGGGCTATCGCCAGTCGCTTCTCTACTGTGAGGGCTGCTCTCATCTTGGTGTTCTGGCGCTTCAGGGCAGGGGAAAGCAACTCACAAAGTTCCATGAAAGTGCCCTTACGCATGCGAAAGTTTCGCAGCCACTGGGAATCATCCCAGACCTGCAGCACTATGTGGTCCCACCAGTCTGTGCTTGTTTCCCGGGCCCAGAATCGGCGTTCCACTGTATCAACGAGCCCCATTACCACCATGATGTCCACCTTGCGGGGGGGCCTTTTGAGGTCTGTCTCCATGTCCTCATCACTCTCCTCAGGCTGATGCTGTCTCGTCCTCGCCTCCTGTTGCTCTAGCAGCTCCCGGTTCTCGGTCTCCATATACTCCTGGACAATGCGCGTGGTGTTCATAACGGCCATAACAGTTGCGGTGATCTGATCGTGCTCCATGCTTCCCCCGGTACGCTGTTTGCAGGACAGCAGAGTGGGAGCAGAAGCGGCGGGTGGATAACAATGGTGGCAGCAATATGGCGCCCGCACGAAAAAAGGCGCGAAAGGATTTTTCGCTCCCCCCTCAGGTGCTTTCACGGAGGGAGGGGGGAGCAAGGGTTAGGCTCATTTCCTTCTAGCTGCAGATAGTACAATATGCCATGAGCAGGGGTTAGGCGCCTTTCCTTCCAGCTGCAGATGGTACAATAAGCTCTACTGACCCCCTCAAGGATTGAACTCGCAACCCCGGGTTTAGCGGGTCAACGCTCATACCGCTGAGCTATCCCTCTGCCCGTGTTCCAGGCAGTGCTGAATCTCCCTTAAAGAAAACGTAAAAAAGCGCCCCCGGCCAGCCACACCAAAGGCCGCCGGCCAGGAGCACTGTAATGTCAAGCATATTGTACGATCTGCAGCTAGAAGGCAAGGAGCTTCTCCTGTATGGTCCCGCGACCACAACCATTTATGGCATAGTGCACGATCTGCAGCTAGAAGGCAAGGAGCTTATGCTGTGCAGTCCCGCGACTACCAGCCTCAGGCGGAATGGCCCCCTCAAGGATTGAACTCGCAACCCCGGGTTTAGCGGGTCAACGCTCAGAACGCTGAGCTATCCCTCTGCCCGTATTATACCGTGACTGAATCTCCAGTAGACCTAATGTGAAGGCGTACGCTGGAGATGTACGGTAATTGTGAGCTGAGCAGCCTTCTGTAGCCTTCTGTAGCAAACATGGAAAGCACGCAGACAAGGCGCGAAAAAGATTGCTTTCAAGGAGGGAGGGAGGGACGTTTGATGGCCTGATGACATGTACCCAGAACCACCAGCGACATTTTTTTCTGCCCCATCAGGCTTTGGGATCGCAACCCAGAATTCCAATGGGCGGCGGAGACTGCGGGAACTGTGGGATAGCTACCCGCAATGCAATGCTTCGAAGGTCGATTCTAATCTCGCAACTGTGGACACAGACAATCGACCTCATGGTCTTAACGCTCTTTAGTGGGGACACACACAATCGATTCCATTAATTCGGGTTTTAATATATCGACTTCTATAATTTCGACCTAGTTCTGTAGTGTAGACATACCCTCAGTAAAGTGGTACATATTAAAAATAATAATAATAAAATAAAACGTGCATGATTCAAACTCTTCCCATGAATCATAAGGGGAGGAAGAATAAAAATCCAGGATTATTGTTCATTGTCAATATCAACTGGAGTGTGGGCAAATAATTATCATAAGGAAGCAAATGGGGGAAGGAAGCTCTGTGTTAGCCGCTTTCCCTGCCACTAACATGATACCCAGGGTGTGTGCATCACCATACAGCCGCTGCTAGCAGTGTGAGTCTGTGCAAGCCCCACTGACACCTACATCATATGCAAATCCATTTGGGGGAAATCCTGCCCCCAGTGAAGTCAATGGGAACCTCCCAGGATTTCACCCCTTGCTTGTATTCCTTCCCCCTTGGGAGGCCCATGGTGGGGGAGGAGGTTACCATTGAGGGGCACTGGGGCTTCACTAATAGGATCTGTCTCACTAGAGCTGATTCCCACATGGGTAACATTTTGGAGCAAGTTTTCAAACTTGCCTGGGGGATTTGAATGTCCAGTTTCCAGGAGTTTTAATGGGAACTTTGAAACCTTGAACCTCTCTGCCTTAGTTGGTTGTTTGACTGCAGAGGCTGGTGGGGAAAGTCCCTCTGTAGCCGGATAGATTTTCAGGCTGTGGGGGATTCTCCCCTATTGCTGTGGTGTGGAGTTTGGAAAGGATGTTTTCCTCTTGCCTGGATGTTTGTCTGTGTGTCCATGGGGGACAGGGCCTGACTGGCAAGGCTAACAGCAGATTTGGGAGGCAGCAACCTGCTCCTGGGTGGAGATCTGTGTCCCCAGCAGTGAGACTGGGGTAACAACAGACACAACCTGAAGCCTGGGAATCCTGGGTAAATCCATGTTCCCAGCCCACGAGTCTCTGCCGAGCTGGAAGAGGCAAACAAATCTCTCTTTTCTATCACTTCACTTTGTCATTAATAAAAGCTGTGACTCACCCTGGAGCTTCCCAGCCAATCCACTGAGGCATCTGGGGAGAGAATGACAGTTACTCATTGTCACTTGGGTGTAAATGCCCGTAAGGGAAGGCACCTCCTTGGGCATGAATTATAATGCCCCGGCTCCCACCTCTCCCCCAGCCAGGACAGGGCATCTTGAAGTCTTTAAACCATGATTTGAGGACTTCAATAGCTGAGACATAGGTGAGAGGATTATTGCAGGAGTGGGTGGGTGAGATTCTGTGGTCTGCATTGTGCAGGAGGTCAGACTAGATGATCATAATGGTCCCTTCTGACCTTAAAGTCTATGAATCTATGAGAGCCAGAGAGCCCGTCTCAAAGAGGAGACCAGGAGCAGGAGGCACCTGAACTACAGCTCCCATGAGGCCTCTTGCACCAACTTGAATTAAAATATTCTTTTTCAGCTCAAGTATTTTGATTTTTTATATTTCACTGAAAAGTTGAAATTTCCCACAGAAAATTCTGAGAAAACTAAAACAAATTCATTTTTATCTAAATGTTCCACAGGAAAATAAAGCCTATTTTCTAACCAGGTCTAGGATTTAATGATCCACTGGGTTAATATTCAGTTTTTAAAATAAAAATGTAAATGTAGCAATCCAGACTCAAAATGGAAAAAAGGTTGTGTGTGACTGTGTTTCTCAGGGGGCTAAATCTCCCTCTTGGATGTGACATTAATTCCCCAGGACTTCCAAACACCTTAGGCATTTAGGGGATTTTAAATAAGAATTTTCTCTATTTATACTTCTACACTCACATACCCCGAGATAAGAATATCTCACACATAGATATCTCAGCCTTCAGCCTGGGGCCTCACAATACAGCTATCAGGTGGGCATCAATTGCCCTCCAGGGCACAGTCTGTTGGGACTTATTGTTGTGTTGTAACATCCTGGTCCACGTTAGTCCTGTTGGGTTCCGGAAAGTGGCCAGGTGCAAGCCCGCCCACTGCTAAAGGTCCTCCCCCAGCCTTTGGGGAGGATCCATTTAGCCCAGGAACTCAAATAATTACAGGGACAACAAAGAATATAACAGGGACAGGTGTGAAGGTCAAAGGGTCAAAAAAAAAAGGGGGACCTGAAGATGACACTGAGCAGAGAACCCTGGACAGCTCCCACTGCTCCTTGAAGGTGTCAAGGGAGTCAATGGATGCTGCCCAGAGGAACTCCGCCTGGATGCATGAACACAGGGAGGATTAGAAATAGACCCCACAGTCACAGGGAATCCCCTCAGCCAACATCCTCTCCCTGGTGTTATAGGTGGCCACTTTGGCCAGTGCTAGGAGGAGGTTGGTGAGGAGGTCCCGTGACTTTGTTGGGCCATGGATAGGGTGTGCATAAATGAGAAGGTGTGGGGAGAAGTGCAGACAAAAATGTAAATGGAGATCTAGGAGGAGCTGGAATAGGGGCTCCAACCTGGTGCACTCAAGATAGGTGTGTGCCAGGGTCTCCCTCACCCGCATCAGGGACAAGGGTGAACCATGCCAGGTACACGCCCATGCTCATGGCTCTGTGGAGGAGCCGCCAACCAATATCCCCAGCAGGCCATGGGACTATGGTGGAGTATAGACTGTCCCACCAGGGTTCCTCACCCTCAATAGGTGGAAATAAATCCTGCCACTTGGTATCGAGGGTGAGAAAATGGAGAGTATGGAGCACAAGCATGTACAGGTGTGTCCTTGGCACGGTTTGAAAGCAAACCGGCTGCAGGTCATGCGGCTAGCTCGGGGTGTGTGAGTGGGACGACTAGGGGGGTCTCACAGGGCAGGGGCCTGATGAAAAAGTCCGGAAGGCCCGGGGTGTAGGGTGGGTGGGGAGTACCCTCCCGCAGAAGGTAAACCTGAGAAGCAGGCAGTAAGGGTGTCCTCACCTCCTGAAGTACGTGCCGGGGAGTACAAATGGTGGAGAGCCCCATATGCTGAGCGAGCATCAGGGGATCCACCCAGTCTCCCCGGTCATAGTCCAGGAGGTCTCCAATTCTGGTGACTTCTGCCAGGACCAACTTCTGGTGCACTGAGGAGGACTCCACCACCTGCACATGGAGTTGGGGATTGGGTGGTAGCGGCTCTGCAGGGAGATCTGCCCCGTTGGCAGCCGCCACATACCTGGTTGCCAAAACCAGCTTCCAGGTCCACAGGTGATCCTAGTAGAAGACTGACAGCCCAGAGAGGTCTGATGGAAGACCTCTTAGATGGATATAAAGGACCTGCCGGTCGTATCGGAGCCCTCGGAGGTGGCGGAGGCAGAAGACATGGACCAGGCACTGTCCTCCCTTCTCCCAGAAAGACTCAGAATCCCTGAAGAGACCGAGTGCAGTCCTGGCCAGAAGAGCTCCAGAGCTAACCTCTGGAGCTGGGCCAGAATCCAGGCTCTGGGTGTTGAGCCGGTATCAGAGCATGGACAGGACGAATTGGTTAAGCACCAGTGGCCTTCCCGACAGGGAAAGGCACTAGAGCAGTCCTGTCCATCTCTTCAGCTGCTCATCACCCTGGCCTCCAAATCCCGCCAGTTCTCTGGCAGAGAAGGATGCATGGCAGAAAGGAAACACCGAGATAGAGTAGTGGACCTGCGCTCCACCTAATGGCTTGAAGTGTGGGTGGGAGGGAGTTCATCTTCCACCCGTCCTCGACCATCAGGCCAGAGCTCTTCACCCAGATGACCTGGGCGGAGGAGACCGCCGAGTAGACAGCCTGGCAGGCCTCCACCCGCACCAGATCTCCCGGGTCCTGGAACACGAGGAGCATGTCACCGACATATGCCAACAGGACCAGCTACAACTCTGGCTCCTGGAGCACCAACCCCATCAACCTCTGGCAGAGGAGACAGAGGAATGGCTCGATCACCAGATTATACAGCTGGCCTGACAGCGGACACCCCGACGTATCCCTCACCCAAAGCTGACCGGTTTGGTCAGGGTTCAGTTGAGCCTGACCAAACACTCCGCAGAGGCATACAGCACCTGGAGAAAACCCACAAACTGGAACCTGAAGTCGAACGCCCTCAGAGTGCCCAGGAGATACCGTGGTCCATCCTGTTGAAAGCCTTCTCTTGGTCCAGGGACAGAAGGGTGAATGACAGACCATCTCTACATCCAAGCTCCAAGAGATCCAAGACCAAGTACAGATTGTGGAAGATGGAGCATCCCGAGACTGTGTAAGTCTGGTCAGAGTGTGCCAGCATGGACCCCAGCCGCAGCAAGATGGCCTTCACTATGACCTTGTAGTCCGCGCTGAAGAGCGAGATGGGACATCTTCTTCGGTAGCAAGGCGAGCACAGCTCAGCTCAGATAGAGGGAGGATCCTACTCTCCAAGGACTTGGCCCAGACAGTGACTAGTTCTGGGCCGAGGACGTCCCAGAACATGCTGTAGAACTCCATGGTCAGCCCTTCCATGCCCAGGGATTTATTAGTGGGCATGAGACGAAGGGTTTCCGAAAATTTAGCCATAGTGAGAGGTAGCTCCAGATGGTCCTGGTCGCCCGCACTGACCATTGGGAGTTCAGTCCAGAGCACTCTGCAAGTGTCGGCGTCAGTCGGGTATGCGGAAAAGAGGTTGGAGTAGAAGGCCCTGGCCCTTCCACGCATCTCTTTTTCTCCAGGGTGTAGAAGAAGTGGGAGCCACGATCCATCTCCCCAAGGAGATGGATGTGGGATCAAACAAATGTGCCCCGGCCCCGATTGTCCTCAAGAACCCGGAGCTCCTCCCACTTTTCCTGGCATGCTCCACAGATGGGGTGACCAGATGTCCCGATTTTATAGGGACAGTCCCGATTTTTGGGTCTCTTTCTTATATAGGCTCCTATTACCCCCCACCCCCATCCTGATTTTTCACATTTGCTGTCTGGTCACCCTATCCACAGAGGGATAGATCTCTGGGGCTGACGGCCAGACACCTCTCCAGCACCAAGACCTCCCGCTTCAACTTCTTTATCGCCGCATCCCTCAGCTGGCTGGCACCCTGGGTGTAGTCACGGCAGAAGAGCCAGGCGCACACCTTCCCCACATCCCACCACCGCTGCACCGAGGCAAAGGTATACCTCTGCCCTCACCAGGCCAGCCAAAACTCCCAGAAAGATGCCACGAAACCCACATCCTCCAGCAAGCTATTATTAAAATGCCAGTAGGCTGGCCCTGGCATATCTGAGGTGAGAGAGGCTATCATGGCCACCAGATGAGATGGTGGTCGAAGAACGGGGCTGTCTGAATGCTAGAGGAGTGGGCCCGTGAGAGATGACCAGATAAATAAACGCAATTCAACTGGGAGTGGTGTGACCGATCTACCTCCACCCAGACATAAGTAAAAGTGGACTTATCATCTGGGTGGTGGTCGTGCCAGATGTCCACCAGAGAGTGATGATCTACAATCTCCAGGAGAACATCCGGTGGCCAGGCACCTCTCAGTCCCCGAGTGGTCCCGCTCTTCAAGGGTGGTGTTGAAGTCCCCACCAAGGACCAGGCACTCACAAGGGTCCAAAGAGCCGAGGATGGTGGATGCCTGCTGTAAAAAATGCCCCCCCTCCAGGCTCGATGTTGGGGCATAGATGTTAACAAAGTTCAATGCCAGCCCCTCTACATGGACCCGGAGGTGCAGCATGCAACCTGGCATAACTTCAGCAACTCCCAGCACCTTGGTGAGGGGAAAACAGGGTGGTCACTCCATCCATAATAGCTGTGAGATGGCTACAGGTCCACATTAGTACAGGGCAGGAAGGACAGGTCAGCACCAAGCAGACCCAGCTCCCAGTGAAGGGGCTGGAACACTTTCCAATGGGAGCTTTCCCCGGATGTGTCCTTTCCATGAGGGACAGGAAGGAGTAACACTTTGTCTCAGTCCCCTAAGTCATGGCAATGCAGGACTGGGGATTACAGACAAAGGGTGGGACAAATGAACCTCAGGAACTCAGATGCACAAGCCCTGGGATCCCGCAAACTCTTTCTCCTTATTCACTTTTATCACAGGCAGTTTGTTGTTGTAACTCTTGGCCAGACAGTCTGATCTGGGATCTGTCCGTCCCCCACCAATTAACACATTTACCCTCAACCCCTGCCTTTCTCCCTCATGTGCTGGTGACCCCACTAACCCCAATACTCTCCGAAAGCTCTTACAGTGAATAGCATCTTCATAAGGGTTACTGGTGTCACGCTGGACTTGTTCCCTGTGAAGAGGAATAAGGACAGGGTGTATCAGTCACTCCACGTGCTCAATCTCTGTTTTCAGCAATCCATCTGTGAGCAGATTTCTTCCTATGATGGCTGGATCTCCTGGTAGGACCTTAGATCTTGATTCAGTTCACACAGTGGAAAGGCAGAAAACCCTACTTCTGGATAATCAGGGAACATGGTGGTTTACCATTTATGCAGGGAATGTCTAATAAAGATGAGAATTTAATGTCCTTTCCTATTTCAGCAAAACAAGCCAACAAAACAGCCAGCCAAAGCTCCACTTGTTCAGGTTGGAGTTAAGATTGGGGTGGGTGCGGGGAGGAGGACCAAAAATCCCTGACATCTCAGGACAGAAACTGAAAACAGCACTGTCATTTGTGCTCAGTTAGAATTGGGTAAAAATTTTCAACTGATTTTTCCCCCCATGAACAATAATTTAAACAAAATGACATGCTTGGCCCAAACAGTTTCATTTTAATTAAATTTTCAATGAAAAAAAGTCTGAAAAAAACAAAATGTTAATTTTGTTTGGTTTTGAATGGACATTTTTGTTTTATTTTCAGAATGAAATGAACAGCTTTATTTTGGTTCACTGATTTTTTCTGTCAAAAAAACCCACAAAGTGTTCTATGAAACATTCTGAATAAAATTGTTTGTAAATTTTTCACTGAAATAAAACTGGATTTTTGGCCCACATCTGCTCACAATATGTAAATTCTGAAAACTAAACATATATCTTGTAAGCAGGATCTGCATGTGCTCTCCCCTGAGATCCAGTGATGAGCTGGAGAAGGACACCTCATGAAGCGATCTTGTTTGCATAGACACGCCCACTCTGCCTAGGTGCACAGCCTCATGGAGCTGCTTTGCCCAAATGATCGCTTTTGGCTGTTGTTGGGTCACAAGTCACTTTGTTATTGGGGGGCGGGGTAACAAAGCTTTGTTATCCTTGTTGTGTGAATCAAGGGCAGCAGGGCTGTGCTTGGCATACCCTGATTGAGAGACTCACCCTCCGCCTATCTGCACTCACTAGGCAGGGGATGGGGTGCCAAAAGCCAGGGGGTGTTGGAAAAGAATAGAGATAGATGTTTGTACTTGGGTGGTATATATGTATTCTAGGTGCCTTTTGACTCTTTTCTTTCTGTCTATGATAACAGAGTTGATTAAGACTCAGCTGAGAGTCTTTTGTAGTAAGCCAATAGAGCTGAAATCACTGATGACTGGGTCTACACATTATATGTGCTTTGGGACAGTGTCTCTGATATAAGAAGCTGCACTAGCAGTGAGGTTCTATCACTAACAGTTGAAATCACTGAGAGCTTGGAGCTGTGTGAAGTGGTGGGACCTCAAAACATTGCAAAGGGTGCAGGCTGGCCAGAAGGCTACTGAGTAACCAGTGGGGTGGCTGCTGCCAGAGTGAGCACCCAGTCAGCAGAGCAAGCAAGGTGCTTTCCCCACACTTCCAGGTTGGGAGGTGAACTGGTACAGATACATCTTTGAGCTCTGGGTTTTCACTGACCAAGGACAAAAACTGTAAGTGGGGTGCGGTGGTGGGAGAAGGGAGGGAAACATTAAAGACTTAAGAACCTGAGGTGAAAGGACACTGCCCAATGTACTCTGGTGTGGGTGTTCTGCTCATGGTTTTATGTTTCTGAATCCTGCAAGCAGTGTTTTCCCAAGTTAATGGGTTACTTTCCCCCGTTTTATTAAAAGTTTCTTTTCTACACTCAGACTCTGTGCTTGTGAGTGGGGAAGTTTTGCCTCTCAGAGGCACCCAGGGGTGGTTACTGGGTGGGGCTCGAGCCAGTTCTGGTTGTATTGTTGAAAAGGAATCCCAAGATATTGAACCCGGCCCTCGGTGCTACCGACTCCACCTGGCAGAAGGGTTACAATAATCAAGGCTCTACTTCAATGTCTTTGGACAGAATGGAAATTCAGCTTCAGATCCCCAGCCAGTTTACTGCTGGCCCAATCTGCTAACCATCTCCCATGTCTCAGGAGAGGACTCTGTGGGGAGAGGCTAGTCACATGGCTGGAGGAAGGAGGGAGGAATGTTTGGGGACAGGCAGCTGTTTAAAGCTCTAAATGGGGAAGGGGAGGCAGGAGGCAGGCAGGGAACATACACAGCTGGGAGTTTGGAGAGTGGGGGCTCCCAGTACTGAGGGTCTGCATGTCGTGTCCCTCCTACCCCCACCAGTTTTATTGTCAGAGTTGCTGCATTGGGAACCCAGGCTGGGCCGGACACTGGCAGAGCATGGAATCTGCCTGTAGTCTCCCCAAGCTCATTTCCCTCTCTGTGTTCAGCTGGTCACTCCATGGACTCCCTGAACTCCCACCTGGCTCTTTCTGCCCCACCCCCAGCCCAGGGCAGGCTGCTTCTCCCGCCATGCCCATCTGGCCTTGGCCGGGTAGGTTTGCTGGAGTCCCTCTGGCCTCTAGGGACAATGTGCAGCTGATGAATCTGCTTCGTTCTCTGGGGCTGTGAGGCCAGCATGAGCCAGGCAGGCCTTAGAACAAGCATATGGGGCAGAGGCAGAAGGGCAGAGGCAGGCCCACTGGGCTGCAGAAGGGGTATCAGAAATTAAAGAAGGAGTTGAGGGGGAGCCCTGAGTGGCAGGAGCTGGCTGCAGAGGAATGGAGAGTGACTCTTAGACACTGGGGTGTCCCTGCAGGGTCTCTGTGTGTACTGGGCACTGGGAGGGGTCCCGAAGAGCCCCCTGAGAGGTCGGTGGGCAGACAGCGATCCAGCAGCACTTAGCAGCTCCCCCGGCACTGGGGGGAAGCCTGGGCCCCAATGAGCTGGTCCCCATGGGCCGTGCTGCAGAGGCGACCAGCTCAGAGGCCCCTCTGCACAGTGCGTTGTTCACATGTATAACACGCTCTGAATCCCCATGGGCATCCCTGCGGCCCAGCTCTCCCCAGCACTGCTCCGTGCACAGACCTGCACCGAAATCACGGCCGCTGTGAGGGAACCTGCAGTGGGTGTTTCAGGATGAGTCTGTGTGTGGACGTGCCGAGCCTGTCACTAAACCAGCTGCAGCCGATGGAGCTAACATTGGGTGTTATCCACTGCAGCTGGAGCGACTGGAGACCCTTGGTTCCCAGCCAGGCCTGGCCACTCCCAGCCCTGCCCCAGAAGAACAGATTCGGTTCTAAGGAACTTGCTGGGTCGGTCAATACCACTTTGTGGCTGACCAACCCTGATCTCCCCTGAGTGTAAAACAGGGTCACTTTCATTCCTTCACACACCCACGGGAGATTTTCAAACACACTCACTCTGCTGCTGGTGAATTTGATGGGAACACGCCGCTTTGGCAAACCCCTTCCTTAAAGCATCTCTTTGGCACCAACAGTTCCCACCCCCAACCAGGGAATTCATCCTTCCCTGGGCCTTTCAAAAACTCCTCCAGAAAACAAACAGACCAAACCCCCCCACAGCAGGAGAGCTGAGCTCTGCTGAGATGCAGGAGCAGCTACCGGCCCTTCAGTGAGGCAGATAAAAGAGACCCAGAATGGAAATGAGACAAGGGAAGGGAATAATCTTGCCTACCTTTGATTCCTTGGCAGAGACATGGCTGAAAGGCAGTTAGACAATGTGATCAGAGGCGTGGACAGGTTTCCTTGTGGGCAGAGAGAGAAAGATGGAAACTGAGCGACGCGGCCCCAATTAATCATTGTATTGCGCAGAGCTCCATCCCCATGGGTGATCCTTGAGCTCTGCTGCATCAGCCCCACTGACTGCCCCTGGAAGCGGTGTGACCAAGTCTGACAATTTTAGAGCCAGTCTCACTGCATTTATATTCTCCGTAAAGCCTGAGGTCTGAGAGTCAGGGGGTTCAGTGAGAATCTTGGCTTTCATTACAAATACATTTTAACTCTGTTGGGGAGAAAAGCCTGAAAATGTGACCCAAAGGAGTCCACAAAGAAAAAATCCCCCCGACAAATACAAAGACCCCACACTGGTGACTTGTTGGAAACTCCATGAGTTTTAAGCCAATCTCAAGATTGTTTGGGTGACTCGAGTGCTGTGAAAGCTTGGGGCTGGGGACGCCGTGTGAGGAAAGGTTGGCAGGGCAGAGCTGTGTCCAGAGCTCAATTTTCAGAGTTGTTAGGGCCTGATTCAGGAAAGCACTTACACACGGGCACAGGCATACAGGCCCTTCCTGACTAGGGGATGAATTGAACTTGGCATCACTGTCATACGCACCTTTCTTTCCCAGCAGATAAAGCACCACAGCCAGAACTAGGACGGCAGGGATTGTAATTCCCAACAGGAGCTTTAGACCCGGCCCTAGGAAAGAACCTCAATGTGAATGGCCTCTCCAAGCAGCCACCAGCAAGCCCCTACTGGCTGAGTCCTGTATTAAGTGACCCCTCAGGTCCTCATGAACATACCAAGGGAGCTCACCCCACGGTTATCTGCAGGGTGATGTTATTGGCTGTTCTTTGTGAGTAAAGTTTTTCCACAAGTCATTTTGACCCAACATTTTTTTAAAAACACAGTTTGATTGAATCAAAATGTTTCCCACAAATAGTGTATGTGCAATGATCTTCTTAGTCATTAATTTTGAAATGAAAGACAACGTTTTGTTTTGTTTTGAATTGACGGTTTTGTTTCATTTTGGGTTTCCATTTGAAAGGAAACAAAGCAAAACTATTTGTGTTTCCAACTTACATTTTTGTCTCATTTTTGCTCTGAAAACCCAAATCAAAGGAAAATGTCTAATCAAAATGAGATCACAGGAAAAATGTTGTTGAGTTTCATGAATATTTTTTCATCAAAACACTGACATTTCCCATAATGAGTTTTGAATGACATAGTTTTATTCAAACTTTTTTGTGAAAATAAACCTGGATTTCCCCCCAGCTCTAAGGCCAAGCTTCTCAAGGCAGGAAATATCCCTGTGGGTTCTGCCCTGCTTCAGGGAAGCATCACTATTAGGGACAGCACCCAGGTACAAAACTTTAAACAACCACTTCAGTTCCATCAATGGGATTTTACCAGGAACTTAAATATAAGCCCCTACATAAGTGCTGCCCTGAATAGGGTTGGACTTGAGCACAGAGTTGAGAGCTTTCCTGAGTTGGACCCAAAGATCAGTACGGTGTGTAGAAATGTGTGTGGAGCTGGTCAACAAATTTCCAACAGAAAAGTTTTTCATCAGAAAATGCTGCTTCTCCAAAATAAAAACTTTTGAACAAGAATCTTTGATGTTTCTGAATCAAAATGTTGCTGAATTTCTGTTCCGTGAAATATATCAAATGTTGACTTTTTGTCCTGATTCCATATGAAAATAAAATTTAAAATATCAGAATTTCCTGCAGGAGAGAAATGCCTTTTCCCTCCCTTCCTCATGGTCTGACACACAGACACACCTGACTCACATGTCACGCTGAGGTGCTTAGCTGGGCTGAGCTTGGATTTGCTCACCCGGTTGTTGCTGTCCTTGATCTCGTAGACACAGGCATAATTCCCGGAGCTGCCACTGGACACGGTATGGTTATAGCTGTAGGTGATCTTCTCCTCTGAACCCATCTGGAACAAAACCTCCTCCCCGTCCTTGCAGAAGATGACACGAATGGCAGGGGCCTTGGAGAACACGGAGCACTGGAACAGCACAGAGTCCCCCTGCCTGGCGGACATCGGGCTCAGATAGAGGGTGGGGGCATGGAGAGTACCTGGGAAGGGGAATGGGTCAGAGCTGTCAGTGGCTCCCATTTTAGGTGGAGCACAGGGAGCATTTTGCCAAAGAAAGTTGTTTGCCATGGAAGCAGCTCACAGCTACTAAGGTTATGTCTACCCTGCAATTAAAAACCTGCAGCTGGCCCATGTCAGCTCATTTGTCAGTGTTACACTGTGTTCAGTCCCTTACCCCTCTAGCATCCTTGTCCTTGTGCCCTGCCCCCCAAGCTGACTCAGGGGATCTGAAGGCAATTCCAGGCCCAGGCTAAGGGAAGGTCCTGGAGCAGTGGCAGGGAGCAGGTCTCCCTTTCCTTGGAATCGCTAGGGGGAAGGGACCCAGCTCTGGGCTCCGACCGTACCTGGGCTGTGGATGTGACTCTCCCACCCACGTGTCACACTGGCCCCGGGTCAGTACAGAGCTGCAAGGCACCGGGGAGGGGAGGGGTCAGCCAGGTGACCGGGCGCCCAGCTCAGATCTCACACAGCCCTGTCCTCCTTCTTGCGCCATTGCCGCTGACACTGTGCTGAGCAGGGAGCTGCCCAGTGGGTGATGGCTGGAGTCCTGGAGACAGAGGGCTAAAGGCCATGGGTAGGTTGGGGACAGACAGACATACGGACGGACTCACCAGGCACTGAGCAGATCTCCTGGCTGCTGGGACTCAGCACTGGGAACAGAAAGGTGACGTATGTTCAGTGCAGGCTTAGAATCTGCACTACTATGAGATGCCCTGAAAAGCTGACGGGGTCTGTGTTCCCGCAAGTCCTGGTTCCTGCCCAATTCATCCCACCACGGGCACCCCCGCCTGCTCCACGAGGTTCTGCCATGCACTGTGCAGAGCCCTGACCCCCCACCCAGGACCTTCTGGGATGGTGAGGCCCATGCGACCAGTATGGAGGGTTCCCATGGCCCAGGGGGATCAGCACTGAGCATCTCAGCAAGGGGCTCTGCTAATAGCCCGGCAGCGCCTACGTTCATCCCCAGACCCATTAACTGAGCTCAGTCCCTCACTTCCCCAGCAGAGCCTGCAGCAGGGAACGCTACGGACAGACAGAGGGACAGGGCCCAGATCTGATGCAGATGTTTGAGAGACAGGCTCAAAGCAGAGCCCCCGATCCTAAACCCCCTCCCACACCCACCCACCCCCCCCAAAAAACCCCCCACAGATCTGGGATTGAACCGAAACTGTATGACTTGGACCCGGCTTTACAATGAGTCTGACTCTGAGCCCCAGACCCAGAACTCCCGAATTCATGGGGAATCGAGAACCAGAGCCCAGCCTGGACCCAAGCTCAGTGTCTCTGGCCCACTGGTAACAGGGAGCCCTGGGGCTGGATTCTGATAATCCCCCACCCTACAATGACAAGAGTCCTCCCTGCTCTCTCTGCCTCCAGGCTGAGCTGACACCCATGAGCATTCTCCCCCAAGCCCAGGCCGTCCAGACTCCATGTGCCTAGTGCCTGGTGTGGGGAGCTGGGCTCAGTGACACACCAGGGGTTTGAATACAGCCAAATGCCAGGTCACAGCTCCCAACAAGGAACACCGGGCAGACCTGCAGCCTGGGGCCTGGGCCGGGAAAGCAGGGACCCTGGAAAGGATTTAGGAGTCCAAGGGGACAAGTAACTCGACATGAGCTGCCAGGGCGCCGTGGGGGCAGCAGGGCTGATGGGCTTCTGGGCTGTGTAATGAGAGGAGCAGAGAATATGAGCAGGGAGGGGATTTCCCCCGGCGTGCAGTCTTGGTAAGGCCGATACTGGATCCTGCAGCTGGTTCTGGGGGCCCCAGTTTAAAAGGCTGTTGGAAAAGTGCAGCAGGTGCAGGGCAGAGCCAGAAAAATGCTGTGAGGGCTGGAGAAGAGGCCTCACAGGAGAGGCCGGGGAAGCTCCATGTGTGGAACTGGTCAGGCAGCTGGGCTGGTCACCGTGTCTAAGCACCTTCCAGGGGAGAAACCCCAGGTGCTGACCGGCCCTTCAGTGCAGTAGAGACAGGCAGAGCCAGATCCGAGGGCTGGACACTGAGTCTGGGAAACTCCAGTGAGAAAGGAAGCAGCAGTTTCTCCCTGTGCAGGGGGGATTAACCCCCAGCACCAGCTCCCCAGGGAAGTGGGGGAGTCACAGCCAGGCCGGAGGCCTTTCTGGGAGATGCTTTAGTCAAACATAAGTGACTGGGCTCGGTGCAGGGGAGCTGGGGGAAGTTCTCTGCTCTGGACTGTCAGGGGGTCAGCCTGGATGGGCTAATGGTCCCTCCTGGCCTTAAACTCTGTGACGCTGTGACTGTAACACCAGCCTGGGCCAACTGCTAGCCCCGGCCCATCCCCAGCACCGAGCTTTGACCCTGTGCTGTTTGGGACAGTCCCACTCCCTCGAACACCGCAACAGCAGAAACCTCTCTGCCACTAAAGGGGATTTGCCGACTCCCTCGGCCAGGGGCTGCTCTTTATTATGTTTCCTCCCAACCCCCTACGAATTAGCACAGGATTCCCAGATACTCACCGGGCAGCAAGAGGCACAGAAATAGGATCATCGAGGCAGTGGTGGGAACCAAGAGGGACAGAAACAGCCCAGCGATGACTGCTCTGGATGGGGATAGGAAGGGACACTCTGCAGTGATTCCCAGCTCCGACCTGCCCCCTTTGCCCTTCAGGGTTGTGAACCCATACACTGTCGCTGCTCTGAGTCCCCGTCAGGGCCGTATGGCTGAGGCAGCAGGGACGCCGCAGCCCCTCTCTGCTCTGCCCTGTCCTGTCCTCACATCTGATTGTCACTGGTCCCCGTTTCCTGTCCCATACACCCCCCCACCCCGGCCACAGCATCTTTATTTAGCATTGGGAGCCTGTGAATCAAACACATATCAAATACATTGATAAAACCCCTCTCCTGATTTAGTAACAGAGGACTCAGCCAATGGGTCAGAGGACTCAGCCAAACCCACCCTGTTAAACAAAAGCCTGGCTAGAGGATTTAACAATAACCATAACTAGATCTATAGATCTCAAAATGTTTTATACAGGATGGAAACTGAGACACAGGAAGGTGGGGACACTAGCCTAGGATCACCCAGAAGGGCAGATCCAGGAACAGAATAATAGAATATCAGGGTTGGAAGGGACCTTAGGAGGTCATCTAGTCCAAGCCCCTGCTCAAAGCAGGACCAATCCCCAATTTTTGCCCCAGATCCCTAAATGGCCCCCTCAAGGATTGAACTCACAACCCTGGGTTTAACAGGCCAATGCTCAAACCACTGAGCTATCCCTCCCCCCATGGAGGGATAGCCAGATCTCCAGGCCAGTGCTCTGTCCACTAAGCCACGCTGCCTCTCTTTGCACCAGGAGCCAGCCTGACAAAGGTATTTAGGCACCTAGCACTGCAGCCAGGCACCCAGTGGAATTCCCTAGAGCTCCTAGGCAGGCCGGGCACCTAACTCCTGTTGGCAGCCAATGTGAGTTAGGCACGTCACTCCCTTGCACACTCTCTCAGTCGCACAAGGCGCCCGTCTGCATTGCTGGGCTCCTGAATCTGGCCCCAGGTGCTGAAGGACATGGAGCAGGTGAGAAAGGGCAGCTCCTTCTCCGTGCAGAGTGGGGCCAGGCAGCCCCTAATCCACCTGTCCTCATGTGTGAGCCATGCCCTGCACGGGCGCTGGGAGGTCTCAGCCGTCACCTCGGGGTCACACGCTGCTGACTCCGGGGAGGTGGTGCCGTCCAGTCCCTAGGTGTTAGGGGAGCTGGGCTCCATCCCCCTCTGCTGCTCCCTCACGGGGGCGCTTGGGGCAGCCAGTCCCCACCTGTCCAGCCCCCCTTGGCGACGGGCTCTGAGCTCTAGGGCTGACAATTCTACGTCAGAGTTGAGCCCACAGCCCAGGGCTCCAGTGACTTGGGGCTATTCACCCAAAGCTCCCACCTCCCACAAACCCTCTCCATCATGTCCCTCCCACCCCTAACGCTGGGAACAGGCTGAGCCTTGGGGAGCCTGGGCCCAGCTGATGCCAGACAAGTCCCAGTGAGAAACAGGCCCCAATTCTTAATCCCTGGGACAAACCACCCAGGGCAGGGGGGGTTCTCCATTGCCTAATAGTGTCAGAGCCAGGCTGGAGGCCTTCCTGGGAGAGACTTTGGTCCCACATGAGCTTTTGCGTCAATGCAGCGGGCTGGGGGGGAGTCTCTGGGCTGTCCAGGAGTCAGACTGGCTGAGCTAACATCCCTTCTGGCCCTGAAGGCCAACGCACAGGGGCTGTTTGTGTCCCAGTGTGGGGAGAGCCTGTTTCGGGGATGGGCCTGAAAACACAGAGCGAGTGTCAGAGACACAGGCTGGAAATAGGCTGCAGGGGGTTCACCGATCTCACAGAGTGTCGTTCCCCCACCCCCACCCCCACCCCCACCCCACTGCTCTTGACCCTGCTGTGACTCCTGCCTCCCTCCCCTGGCCCAAATCCTGGGAGAAGAATTAGATCCGTCTCCTCCGCCCTACAGGGGTTATTGATGGAGCCAGAGGCTGCAGGACTAGAGAGCTGCTGCTCAGAAGAGGGAAGGGAGAGGAGAGGCGGTGCCATGAGCAGGAGCTCCTGCTCTGTGACTCTCTGCATGCACAGTCCTGCTGCACCTGACAAGCCAATGGTGCCACAAGCATCTGCAAAGTACATCTCTTCCCCCACCCAGCAGTGAGCTCTCCCCAGCCTGACCCCGAGCCAGCAGCCCAGCGGGGCCGGGGGGCGGGGGGGTCACACGCTGTGATGTGTGATTAAAGAACCTCGCACACTGTGATATTTCTGGCCCAGACAATGTCTCTGTGTTTCCTCCTCTCTGTCTCTGACGTTCTCCAGGGGAGCCTGTCTCTGAAGCCCAAGAGCTGGGGGTCTAAGAAGTGACAGAGCCGCCCTCACAGAGCATGGGAAAGTGGCCGAGTTCCTTGGGGCTCTGACCAAAAGCCCCTGGGCATCTCCTGTCATGAAGGCACCTGAAAAGTATAAAACCACAAGGGTTTTTGTGGACTTTAGGAAAGTAAACCCCATCCCCAGCCTGGCCCAGACCCCATGCCCCAGATAGATGACCTACTTGATCTATTATGGGATGCAAAATTCCTAAGCAGTCTGGACTTCACTTGTAGGTATTGGAGAATTCCTTGAGCTGCTCAAGAAAAACCTGCTTTTCTAGTGGAATCTGCCAGCTCTGTTGGGATGGAGTCTGTAAAGCCCCAGGCCTCCTTAGGCTATGAGGAGCTGATCCCAAATAACAACAGGCATATTGTAATTATCCCTGTACCAGCCCTCTGGGAATCTGCCACCCTCCCTCCTGCCCTTTGTCCTACAAGAGGCCCCTGTGACCTCTCACACAGCTCCTGGCACTCTGGGCAGAGAAGTAAAGGAGACCATCATGGGTTCAACAGGGTTGTTCCAAGCACAGTCATATGGGGCTCCTCCAAACTTTGGGTATGTCTACACTGCAGCTGGGAGCGAGCGTCCCAGTTTGGACAGGCAGACAAGTGCTAGCTTTGCTTGAGCTAGTGTGCTTAAAGCGGCAGGGTAGCCAGCGGTAGCAGTTGCAGCAGCTTGAGCTAGCCACTCAAGTACAAACCCACTCAGACTCCCTGGGTATGTACTCGGGTAGCTACCCTGAGTCGCTTCCTATTCTACCCCCAGCCACACTGCCATGGTTAGTGCGCTAACTCAAGCAGAACCAGCATGTGTCTGGGTACCTGAGTTGGGAAGCTCGCTCCCACGTGCAGGGTAGGCATCCACCTGTAGAGATGTGGAATCAGGTCCTATCATGGATCTCATGGGAACAATATGGGTAGTGGGACCCATCAGAGTTCGCAGAGTCCCTACAGAATATAATAGGGTTAGGAGGCTCTGTTTATTTGTGGCCGAGAACTAGACTGGTAGGGAGGGCAGGGTGTGAGGAAGAGGACAGGACTGAGGAGCTCAGGGCTGGCATAGCAGGGAGGTGGTGGTTGGGTACTGAGGGGCACCTGTGATGGATGAAAAGCCCAGGGCTGGGATAGCAGGGGGCTGAGGTGTGCACTGAGGGGCACTGGCAGAGCTGTGTGCGTGCAGGCAGCCCAGCACTGAGATAGCTGGAATTTTGCAGGACAGAATTGTGCACACAGTCCCATAGTTAGGCCTACAGGGGTGTG
Source organism: Chelydra serpentina (assembly GCA_037349315.1). Classification (NCBI taxonomy): domain Eukaryota; kingdom Metazoa; phylum Chordata; order Testudines; family Chelydridae; genus Chelydra; species Chelydra serpentina. Next base: position 689,819 of record JBAIAC010000046.1, on the reverse strand, counting down.
ATTTGCAGCATGCATCAAAGTCCTGGGCTGCAACTTCCCTGTGTGCATGCTGCTGGTGCACACTAAACGGTACCTATGTTAGAGCTCCGACCACTGTCTGGAGCTCACAGGTACGCAGGCCCTTTTTCCCCAACCCATATCTATCATTGGATGTTTGTATCCTTAACAAAAACACAAACAAATGAATGGGGAAAACAGATTAGAGTTTATTAACAAGAATTAAAACAGTAAAATAAAACAGGACCCCAACTAAAACAAGGTAAACACCCATACAAATATCAGGTAAACAAATAACACTGAGTGGAGCGCAGGATCTGGTCCAAGAGGTAACTATAACAGGACTGCTTGGAAATAGTGACCATAATATAATAACATTTAACATTCCTGTGGTGGAAAGAACACATCAACAGCCCAACATAGTGGCATTTAATTTCAGAAAGGGCAACTATGCAAAAATGAGGGGGTTAGTTAAACAGAAATTAAAAGGTAAAGTGACTAAAGTGAAATCCCTGCAAGCTGCATGGACACTTTTCAAAGACACCATAATAGAGGCCCAACTTAAATGTATACCCTAAATTAAAAAACAAAGTCAAAGAACTAAAAAAGAGCCACCGTGGCTTAACAACCATGTAAAAGAAGCAGTGAGAGATAAAAAGGAATCTTTTAAAAAATGGAAGTCAAATCCTAGTGAGGTAACTAGAGAGGAGTATAAACACTGCCAAATTAAGTGTAAAAATGTAATTAAAAAAGCCAAAATGGAGTTTGAAGAACAGCTAGCCAAAAACTCAAAGGTTATAACAAAATGTTTTTTAAATACGTCAGAAGCAGGAAGCCTGCTAAACAACCAGTGGGGCCCCTGGACGATAGAGATACAAAAGGAGCACTTAAAGATGATAAAGTCATTGCGGAGAAACTAAATGAATTCTTTGCTTCAGTCTTCACGGCTGAGGACTTTAGGGAGATTCCCAAACCTGAGCCGTCTTTTGTAGGTGACAAATCTGAGGAATTGTCACAGATTGAAGTGTTACTAGAGGAGGTTTTGGAACTAATTGATAAACTTAACTGTAACAAGTCACCGGGACCAGATGGCATTCACCCGAACTCGAATGTGAAATGGTGGAACTAACCTGTCCCTTAAATCTGCTTCTGTACTCAATGACTGGAAGATAGCTAATTGTAAGGGGACTGTTATCCCCTTACTAACATTCAGAGCTCCCAGTACCAAAAGGGGAAGGGTCGATGGGACTGACAGTCCCCAGGGGCAATGGGGAGAGGCCAATGCTCCAGGTCAGCCTGATTGACAGGGCGGGCAGGCGAATCAGGGAGTCAGGAGGTCAGGGTGAATCCCGTCCTCCGTGTGAGCTGAAGTTGCCTGAGTCAGAGTGAGTGGGGCCGAGCTGAGGAGAGGGCAGAAGCCAGAGGCCAGAGCTGAGCTGAGCTGGGCCAGATCTGGAGGGGCCAGAAAAGCAGCCCAGAGACACAGACCTGCCCTGGGAGCAGAGCTGCAGCCCAGAGACACAGACCTGCCCTGTGGGGAGAAGCTGCAGCAGCCCGAGCCAGAGGGCCTAGGGCAGCAGCCCAGGGAGCTGGAGGCAGAGCAGCAGCAGCCGTGCAGAGGCAGAGAGGAGCTGGAACTGGAGCAGTCCGGAGCCGGGTGTGGTGAGCAGCTGGGGAGAGCGAGGGGGACCCTGGGCAGTGGGCCCAGCACAGGGAGAGGCCTCAGCCAAGGGGCCCTGCAGGCCAGACTTGCAGGGGGCTCTAAACCCTGACAGGGCTGGGGCAACGCTGGGAAGAAGGGTCCTGCCACCCAGAGCCTGTGACCGTGTGGCCACCGCCAGAACAAGTGTCCAAGCAGCGTCCCTGCAGCACAGCCAGGACCTGAGAAGGAGCCTGGGACTTGCACAGGAACAGACTGAACTGCCCTGACATTTTAGAGACACTGTTGTGATGTTCCCTGCCACGGAGCAGGGTGATGTGTTTTCATTAGCCTTTCCCATTTTTCCTTATTCCTGTTACAAATTAATTGTTAATTAAATAATTTGCATTTGCTTTGAATTGTATGCAGTGATCAGTGGGTCAGGGAAGCATCCTGTACAGAGAGAGTACCCCGGAGTGGGGACACCCTAGCCCCTGACCTAGGTGACCACAGCAAGGTTGGGGGTCGAGCCCCCAGGAATCCTGGGCCCAGCCTTGTTGGGGTTACGAGGACTCTGCCAGACAGGAGAGTACAAGGGGAGTCCTCGAGGGCAGGGAGGCCTCTGGGGTAAAGGAGGTGGGAGCGAGGACTGAGATCCTTCCGCTAGCCCATTTCACCGGGGTAGTGCAGAGACGAGGAAAGTTCCCCACAATAGCGGGACTATTCCCCCGCTTACATAATGTAACGCCAATATTTTAAAAGGGCTCTAGAGGTGATCCCGGCAATTACAGACCGGTAAGTCTAACAGCCATACCGGGGAAATTAGTTGAAACAATAGTACAGAACATAATTGTCAGGCACATAGAAGAACATAAATTGTTGGGCAAAAGTCAACATGGTTTCTGTAAAGGGGAGTCATGTTTTACTAATCTATTAGAGTTCTTTGAAGGGATCAACAAACATGTGGACAAGGGAGATCCAGGGGACATAGTGTACTTAGATTTCCAGAAAGCCTTTGACAAGGTCCCTCACCAAAGGCTCTTATGTAAATTAAGTTGCCATGGGATAAGAGGGAAGATCCTTTCATGGACTGAGAACTGGTTAAAAGACAGGGAACAAAGGGTAGGAATAAATGGTAAATTTTCACAATGGAGAGGGGTAACTAGTGGTGTTCCCCAAGGGTCAGTCCTAGGACCAATCCTATTCAACTTATTCATAAATGATTTGGAAGAAGGGGTAAACAGTGTGGTGGCAAAGTTTGCAGATGATACTAAACTGCTCAAGATAGTTAAGACCAAAGCAGACTGCGAAGAACTTCAAAAAGATCTCACAAAACTAAATGATTGGGCAACAAAATGGCAAATGAAATTTAATGTGGATAAATGTAAAGTAATGCACATTGGAAAAAAATAACCCCAACTATACATACAATATGATGGGGGCTAATTTACCTACAATTAATCAGGAAAAAGATCTTGGAGTCATCATGGATAGTTCTCTGAAGACGTCCATGCAGTGTGCAATGGCAGTCAAAAAAGCAAATAGGATGTTAGGAATCATTAAAAAAGGGATAGAGAATAGGACAGATAATATCTTATTGCTCTTATACAAATCCATGGTGCACCCACATCTTGAATACTGCGTACAATTGTGGTCTCCTCATCTCAAAAAGGATATACTGGCATTAGAAAAGGTTCAGAGAAGGGCAACTAAAATGATTAGGGGTTTGGAATAGGTCCCATATGAGGAGAGAGTAAAGAGGCTAGGACTTTTTAGCTTGGAAAAGAGGAGACTAAGGGGGGATATGATAGAGGTATATAAAATTATGGGTGGTGTGGAGGAAGTGAATAAGGAAAAGTTATTTACTTGTTCCCATAATAGAAGAACTAGGGGCCACCCAATGAAATTAGTGGGCAGCAGGTTTAAAACAAATAAAATGAAGTTCTTCTTCACACAGAGCACCTGTGGAACTCCTTGCCCAAGAGGGCTGTGAAGGCTAGAACTATAACAGGGTTTAAAAGAGAACTGGATAAATTCATGGAGATGAAGTCCATTAATGGCTATTAACCAGGATGGGTAAGGAATGGTGTCCTTAGCCTCTCTTTGTCAGAGGGGGGTGATGGATGGCAGGAGAGAGATCACTTGATCATTAACTGTTAGGTCCACTCACTCCGGGGCACCTAGCATTGTCCACTGTCGGTGGACAGGATACTGGGCTGGATGGACCTTTGGTCTGACCATATGGCCATTCTTATGTTAACACTTTGGCTGCTAATGTTCCCTAGGCAGTGGTTCTCAAAGCCAATCCGCCACTTGTTCAGGGGAAGCCCCTGGCGGGCCGGGCCGGTTTGTGTACCTGCCACATCCGCAGGTTCGGCCGATCATGGCTCCCACTGGTCGCGGTTTGCTGTTCCAGGACAATGGGGGCTACAGGAAGGGCAGCCAGCACATCTCTCAGCCCGTGCCCCATTCCGCAGCCCTCATTGGCCTGGAGCGGTGAACCGCGGCCAGTGGGAGCCGCGATCGGCCGAACCTGCAGACGTGGCGGGTAAACAAACCGACCCAGTCCGCCCAGGGCTTTCCCTAAGCAAGTAGCGGACCAGCTTTGAGAACCCACTGCCCTAGGGGCCTGAAGCCCGGACCCCAAGATGGTATGGCAGGTAAGTAAAGATGTTAAGATTACAACTGTACCATTCTTGTCGGCAGGTACGAGGCACCTCTCAGGCACGGCCAGGCATGGACACTCTCCGCTGGACCGGATACAACAGGTGAAGGCTGGATCCTGGATTGATGTCCTCTCAGGTAAGATGTCCTCTTTCTTCCTCTTCTTCCCTGCATCGTCCTGGCTGTGGGTCTGAGTGAGGATGGCTAGCCAGTGGTCCGCTATCCTGAGAGTGTGGGTGAGAAACCCCTCCCCAACACAATACGGGTACAGCAGGCTGGAGATTACCTCACCAAGGGATCAGCTACCCCTGCGTGGGCAATGGCTATCACTAGAGATCAGTAGTGCTCACTGGTGTCTCCAGGTACACACAGCTCCTACTGCTGCCTCCAGGGAGGACAGCCCTGAGTGACAGGAGAGGTGGTCTTAAATAGCCTTCTTGTCGCTAGGCAGATTAGCTGATCACATGGCTAACCTGTTCCTGCAACAAACCAAAAAGGCACCAAACTGGGATAAAGAAGGGGGACCAATATGGATGCCAAAGGACAACCTGAAGCAATCAAAGATGGTGATATGACCTGTCAGGAAAATAAACAGCAAACTAATAATTTCCCCTACACTTAGTTCAAAATAATGTAGTCCTCTTCAAATATGACTATGTTAAAATGAACTAGGAACCTTTTAATTCACACCCACAGCATCCACATGGTGCGGTTACAGCACAGAGCTTTGGTGTGCGCTGCTGTTTTCACAGTCACCCCTGTAATCTGAACTGTTGGGCAGTGTAGACCTTGCTTGAGTCCTGCCATCCCATATGCACTAACTTCACATTCTGGTGCTAAGGATGATGCTGAAATCTGAGCTGCAAATGCTGCAGGGTTTGTTACTTCCCAGGGCAGGGGGGATGATCATGAAGGCGACTAAAAGTATGTGGTGATTTTTCTATCTCGTCACAGTGTGAAAATACAGACATATGTTTACTAGCGGTATGGCCAAGTACCTGATTCCAAGGTCTTCCTCTCAGCATCTGAAATGGGCACAAGAAGAGTTAGACCCAGAGACACACACTGTTTGGTGCTATACACTCCCTAATGACAGACACCCCACACCCGCACTCCTAAACCCAGTGCCAGAGCCCACAGGTTTGACAGGAGCAGGGCTGGCGGTTAGTGATATACGCCAACACACAGGAGACTTGAGGGAGTTTCTCACTCCTTAGCCATTGTCTACACACACAGTAGAACCAGTTTAATTAATTCATTTTGAAAACACGCCTTGAGTTAAACTGGGGCAGGGCTAGTAGAACCATGGGGTGGGGTCAGTTACTCCACAGTGACCCCTCTAGCTAGTTACAGAACAGAACTGATTGCTAGGGGAGTCCTGTCCAACCCTCCCCAGCTGGAGGAATAGTGGCCACAAGGGGGCATGACAGAGGTCAAAGGAGATGAAAGAGGGGGATCCTTAGGGCTTTTCCAGGTTGTCCCTCTCGTGAGAACCCCAGTCACCATGCTGGCTGTTGTACCCATTCTCTCTTCTTTTCATCTGTATTTCCCTGCATGTGTGTGCAGTGCCCGGCAGAACAGGTCAGCACCACTCAGCACCATCACAATGCAAACCAATATTCATAGAATCATAGAATCTCAGGGTTGGAAGGGACCTCAGGAGGTCATCTAGTCCAACCCCCTGCTCAAAGCAGGACCAACCCCAACTAGATCATCCCAGCCAGGGCTTTGTCAAGCCTGACCTTAAAAACCTCTAAGGAAGGAGATTCCACCACCTCCCTAGGTAACCCATTCCAGTGCTTCACCACCCTACTAGTGAAAAAGTTTTTCCTAATATCCAACCTAAACCTCCCCCTCTGCAACTTGAGACCATTACTCCTTGTTCTGTCATCTTCTACCACTGAGAACAGTCTAGATCCATCCTCTTTGGAACCCCCTTTCAGGTAGTTGAAAGCAGCTATCAAATCCCCCCTCACTCTTCTCTTCTGCAGGCTAAACAATCCCAGTTCCCTCAGCCTCTCCTCATAAGTCATGTGCTCCAGCCCCCTAATCATTTTTGTTGCCCTCCGTTGGACTCTTTCCAATTTATCCACATCCTTCTTGTAGCGTGGGGCCCAAAACTGGACACAGTACTCCAAATGAGGCCTCACCAGTGCCGAATAGAGGGGAATAATCACGTCCCTCGATCTGCTGGAAATGCCCCTACTTATACAGCCCAAAATGCCGTTAGCCTTCTTGGCAACAAGGGCACACTGTTGACTCATATTCAGCTTTTCGTCCACTGTAACCCCTAGGTCCTTTTCTGCAGAACTGCTGCCCAGCCATTCGGTCCCTAGTCTGTAGCAGTGCATGGGATTCTTCCCTCCTAAGTGCAGGACTCTGCACTTGTCCTTGTTGAACCTCATCAGATTTCTTTTGGCCCAATCCTCTAATTTGTCTAGGTCCCTCTGTATCCTGTCCCTACCCTTCAGCATATCAACCACTCCTCCCAGTTTAGTGTCATCTGCAAACTTGCTAAGGGTGCTAATATTGTTCTTAAATATTGAAAATTTCACAATGGAATAAATTAGACACATGGACTTTTTAAAAAATGTTGCTTCCATGGTCTATTAGCGCAGCTCGAGAGTGAATGTCATAGATTCATAGAGTTTCAGGCCAGAAGGGATCATCTGTACAGCACAGGCCAGAGAATCTCACCCAGTTCCCCCTGCACCAAGCCCAATAAGTTGGGTTTGACTACAGCAGATTGCAGAAAGGTGCCCAGTCTGGATATGAAGCCATCAAGAGACGGAGAATTCATCACTGTCCTTGGGAGCTTGTGCCAGGAGTTAATCATCCTCCCTGTGTCCTGTGCATTCGACAGTCACAGGGATGGAATCATCTCAGAGAACATCATTAACCTTGCAGTGTCATTTCCTTTAAGGAGAATAGAACCACCGAGCAATTGTCCAGAGTTAGTAGGACAGAAACTACCCAAATTTGTCATGGCAACCCAGTCTCCCTGCCGCACCTATGTGTGGGGAATCTCACAAGCACTGACCCTTGGTTTTCTGCTTCAAAATAAGGTTTGCCAACCTGTTATCATCAGAGTGTGTGAGATCATGGGGCAGATGAGGAATCACTAGGCAGAGACCTCCTGGCTCCATCCCTTTCATTGCACTGAGCCCACAGGTAATACCAACCAGTCACAGAGCTCACACATGATCCATCTCAGACAGAGCAAGAGATAGAGCTATCAAGTTTTAATAGAATCTCCTCTTTGGATCATTTCTTGAGTGGCCTTTCGCTTCGCTGTGAGACAGAGAATCAGACATTGCAGTGAGACAGGGAAGGAAGGGCAAACACTCAGGAATATGCTAATACAGGTGAGGCTGGGGACCCCAGTGTGTTTGTTAATTTGGTTTATTTCCTAAAACCAACACAAGGTAAATCTCTGAACAATAAGACTCTCCCATGCCCCAGCCCTGTGCCCTCTAGGGCCGGGCTCTAAACGTGCAAATAACACATTCCCATTACCTGCATATCGAAGACATACACAAGCTCCAGCAGCAATGAGAACCAGAGTGAACAATACTCAGAATGCAGCTAGCCAGGAAAAAACACGGGGGAAGATGTCACGTGGCAAACAGAGAGCGCAGAGTGTGAGGAGCACGGTCCCATCCTGGAGCTGGAGAATGGAGTTTGCCACTTGGGTTGACAGCTGAGTCCTGGCTCAGAGGCCCCAGAAATTCACAAGAATGAAGGGAACATCCCTCCCCCCCATGCTAAAATCACAGCCACAAATGAGAGCCATTGAAACGGGAGAAGTCAGTGCAGCATAACTTCCAAGAACCAGAACTCTGCTTTGCCCACATCCCTCCCGCTGCTACAAGCCAACAGCCAGTGACTCTGTGTCCAGCTTGACCAGCCCTGCCTGCACCAGCTGCACCCAGTTCTCAGTAAGCATCTCCAGTCTAGATAAGTTCAGCAGAGAGCATTTTTTTCCTATTTGGCCCCAGTGTGATATGGGTTCATGGCAGTGGCATATTCCACTTCTTTTCTGCTTTGTGATGTATAAAGGGGGCTTGAAAAGTCAAAAAAATTTAAAACCTAGAAATAATCAGGTCTGTGCACAAGTCTCAACTATAAACTTAGCCCGAAGCTATGTCTACACTAGAGTTAAGTTGATGTAACTTATGCCGACGATCATAAACTGCAATAATTACGTCGCTTGTGCATGTTCACACAACACTGTAGGTGGAGCTCGTCCACAGCTGGTGCTCTAGCACTGACAGTGAGAACAGTGCACCGTGGGTAGCTATCCCACTGTCCAACTCACCCCCTACTGCTGGGAGTTAGGAGTTGTGGGAAGGTGGATTGGATCGCAGTGCAGCATGGCTGTGTGCTGAATGTCCCATGATACTGTTTTTTCTGTCCCCTCATTTTATGGGCTTCTGACTGGGTTTTGTGGCATTTTTCAACAATGTCCATCTCTGCCTGAAAGGATGGATCCTGCATTGCTCTCTACTGTTGTGGTCAGTGTTATGTACACAACGTGGCTGATCATGCAGTATATCATGAGCTCTGAATCTGAACAGGACTGCAGGTCTGGGATGACGAGCAGTGGCTACTGAACTTTCGGATGCAGAAAGCCACCTTCCTGGAACTGTGTGTAGAGCTCTCCCCAGCACTGCGGCACAAGGACACCAAAATGCGAACTGCCCTCTCTGTGGAGAAGCACATGGCATCGCTGTGCAGAAGCTGGTGACTCCAGACTATTACTAGTCTGTTGTGCAAATTAATTTGGAATTGAGAAGTCCACTATTTGGATTGCGTTCAGTGTGCAGGGCCGTTAATCGCATCCTGCTACGAAGGACTGTGGATCTGGGCAATGTGCGGGAAATAGTGGGTGGCTTTCCAGCAATGGGATTCCTCAACTGCGACAAGGCAATAGATGGCACATATATCCCAATTTTGACACCCGAACATATTGCGACAGAGTACATCAATAGAAAGGGGTACTTCTCTATGGTATTGCAGGTGTTTGTGGATAACCAGGGTCGTTTCACTGATATCAATATAGAGAAGTCAGGGAAAGCACATGACACACGCATCTTCAGGAACACTGGCCTGTACAGAAAGCTGCAAGCAGGGACTTTCTTTCCCAACCAGAAGATTCCAATGGGGAAAGTTGAAATGCCCATAATGATCCTGGGAGACCCAGCATACTGCTTACGCCCATGGCTCATGAAACCTTACTGGGAAATCTGGACAGCCGCAAGGAGTGCTTCAACAACAGGCTGGGCAGGTGCAGAATGTCTGTTGAATGTGCATTTGGCAGATTAAATGCTCACTGGCGCTGCCTATATGGCAGGTTAGACCTAAATGAGGCTAATATTTCCATGGCCATAGCAGCCTTCTGTGCACGGCATAATATCTGTGAGGCTAATGATGAAAAGTTTCCCTGGGGGTGGAACATGAAGGAGGATCCCCTGTGGGGCTGATTTTGAGCAACTAGATACCATGGCTATTAGAGGGGTACCACAGGGGACTACTCAAATCAGGGAGGCTTCGAGGCATCATTTTAACAATGAGCACCAGTATTGTATCTTTCTATAAAGCATTCTCCAATGCTTTGTTAACTTGCCGCCTTACATTAAAAAATTAATGATTGCTTCCTGACTGTGATTTGTAGTCTGCAAAACTGCCAGTTAGCACTGTGTATTAATTTCAGCAGTAACCACCATGTGTAGGAAACAAATAAAGACTGATTATCTGTCTCAGAAGGTTTTTTTTATTAAATAGCAATAAACAACACATAGAAAATGCTTACTTAAAGTGAGATAATACAGAAGGGCACTCCCCCGATGGAGGCTTTCATAGCTATGTGTAAGTCCAGCTATCATTTTGGAAACTGTCCAAAGGATGGAGTGAACAGGATACTGCAATAGGCCAGGAAAATACAAGGAATGTGTGGGAGGAATTTGGGGAGGGCATGGCAAGCAGTTCGGTATGGGCTTCAGGGGGAAGCGAGCGAGCGTGCATGCATTCTGCCTGAAGCGTGATTGGTGATTTAAGCATCTCTGTTTGCTCCTCCATTACTTTTATCATCTGCTCCTGGCCCTGCTTCCTCTCCTGCCTCTCCATTTTCAAATTTTCATTAACTGTCTCTCTCCACACCCTGTGTGCTTGTTCTGCGGCTGCAGAGAATGTCCTCTTTATTCCTTCTTGGTTGCTTCTGGCAGAGGTGCTCGCTGGTGTGTAGAGGTTTCCCCAGAAGGCCACATCTGGAGAAGCACAAGAAACAATAAACAGAAGTATGATTGTTAGTGCACTCACTGTATCAAATCTTAATAGTAAAATACACCTCTTTCTCACAGTCCCATGGCAAGCACACAGCTCAGCGAGCACCCTAAACATGGTGAGTTCGGCCGGGGGGAGTGGGGGGTGTTCAAAATGGGGCAAATGGTCTTTGTGGTTTATGTGACGGGTTGGATCACAGAAACCCCCTTGAGGCTGCCACCTGATGTGCCAAGACTATTTCTGCCCCTGCTTTCCTGCCCTGTCCAGCTTAGGATTCCAGAGTCCTGCCTGGTTTGAGCCAGACCCACTAGTCTGCTCCAAACCCAGACCCAGATCTGAACCACGTCCCCTAGCAGCTGTAGGCTTTCCTGGAAGCAGCTTAGGAAGTGTTCCTGTCTCTAACATTCAGATGCTCAACAACCAATGGGGGTCCAAACCCTAGATAAATCTGTTTTATCCTATATGAAGCTTATACAGGGTAAACTCATAGATTGTTTGCCCTCTATAACACTGCTAGAGAGAGATTCACAGCTGTTCCCCCCCCCCAGTACTAATACATACTCCAGGTTAATTAATAAGTAAAAAGTGATTATATTAAGTCCCGAAAGTAGGATTTAAGTGGTTCCAAGTAGTAACGGACAGAACAAAGTGAATTACCAAGTAAAATAAAATAAAACACACAGATCTATCTCTAATACGTAATAAAACTGAATGCAGATAAAAGTCTCACCCTTAGCAATGTTTCAGTGAGCTTCCTTTTACGGACTAGGCTCCCCCTAGTCTGGGTCCAGCAATCACTCACACCCCCTGTAGTCACTGTCCTCTGTTCCAGTTTCTTTGAGGTATCCTTGGGGGTGGAGATGCTATCCCTTAAGCCAGTTGAAGACAAAATGGAGGGGTCTCCCAGGGATTTTCATAGACTCTCTCTTCTGTGTGGACACCCCTCCCTCCCCCTGTATAGAATCCAATTAGAAAATGGAGATTTGGAGTCACATGGGCAAGTCACATGTCCATGGATGACTCAGAACTTACAGGTAGGAGCCATTGTTCACATGCTACCTTGAACATCCTCAGGTAGACTTCTTATGTGGATTGGAGCCTCCCAAGCTCTTTTGTCTATTAAGAGCTTCTTGATTGAGCACTTACTGAGAATAGTCTTCTCTCAGAAAGCTGACCAAACACTTTTACCAAGGCTACTTAGAAATCAAGCAAATACACAGCCATTATTCATAACTTAAACTACAAAAATGATACATGCATACAAATAGGAGGAATAGATCCAGTAGATCATAACCTTTACAGAGATATGTTACATGGCATATGTAGCATAAAACATATTCCAGTTATATCATATATACATTTATAAGCATCTCCCCATAAAGCTCTACGGGGTGCACCGTCACAGTTTATTAAAGGGATCACTGCAAGCGACTAGGGGCAATATTTTACATTCTGCCACCACTTTCCACAGTTGGGAATCAATTAAGCGGATATCTCACTCCTGAGAGTAAGCAAGGATGAATCTCTTGCATCCATGTGGCTTCAGACGGGGTCCCTATGCTGCTCACCTGTATGCTGCTTTGGTTCCTGCACAAGTGATTGTCGATTGGCGCAGAAAAGTTTCCTACAATGGGGGAAGGAACAAAGCAGCTTTTCCAAGGAACTTTCGGCAGAGGATTGGTGAGTATCTCCAGGAAAGTTTCCTAGAGATCTCTTTGGAGGATTCCAGTGAAATCTCAGTGTGCATTAACACACTGTTCCACCTGTGATGGGTTGCCCCCCTTCGGGTGCCACCTGATGTACTGGGATGCCACTGAGCCCACCTGTTCTGCCTGCCTAGGCCCCCTTTCCCCATCTTGCTGGGCTGGCTCACAAACCTCTTCCAGCCAGACACACAAGCAGGGCCATGCCCAGCTGCAGACAAATACAGACATTGAGGTCAGCTCTGTGAAGACTCAGCTTAAGGGGCTTGTCCCAGTACTCTGGTGCCCACCTCCTTTAAAGTACAGACCCAAAGGTTTTATGAAATTCGCCCCTGCCCTCGATGTGGAGAGAGGTATGCCCAGCTCTTTTCCCCTCACAGTTATGAATTGCACAAACTGGGTGATGGTATAAACAAGAAATAAGTTTATTAACTACTAAAGGTAGATTTTAAATGATTATAAGAGGTAGCAAACAGAACGAAGAAAATTATCTTAGTAAATAAACAAAATACACAAACTACACTTCACACACTAGATAGATAGGATATACATTAGAACCCTTAGTGATAAACTGGCTGGCAGATTCTTAAGGCATAAGCTGCCTTGGCTTTGCAGCTTGGATTTCACAGGTTTTCTTACACAGGCTAGGAACCCTCTAGTCTGGGACCATCACTTCTCAAAGTTCAGTCTTGGTTTCCAGGTGTTTCCAAGTGTCTAGCAAATACAGCTAGTCTTGTACATTTCTATCCCTTACCCCACTTCTAGCATATAACAAAGCAAAGGATAGCTCATGTAACCGAGCACTATCAACTCAAAATGATCACTTACCAGAGCTCCCTTTTCCTGCATCATCTGTGCCAGAGACGAAGTGCTGGGACTTGCCTGAGTCCTCTGGGGTTGAGAAGAGGTCCTGGCTCAACAAGGTACCAGACGACCCTGTCACCTGTCCCATCTCATCCTCCAACTCCTCTTCCTCATATACTACTTTTTCCTCAGGATTGAGTTCGCTGGCTGCTGTTTCCAACTCCCGCTCCCCCCCCCCCCATCCCCGAAGTATACACATGTCTCTTGGTGGTGGAGGTGGAGTCGCCGCTGAGGATGATGTCCAGATCCTTATAGAAGTGGCAGGCCTTTGGTGCAGCACCAAAGCAACAGTTTGACTCCCTTGCCTTCTGGTACGCCTGCCTCAGCTCCTTTGTCTTTGTACAGCACTGATGCCTGTCCAGTTCTCAGCCCTCATCCATTATGCCACAAGAAATCTGACCGTACGTATAGAAGTTTCTACAGCTGGAGCGGATGTGGGACAGCACAGCCTCCTCTCTTCACAGACCCAGCAGATCCAACAAGTCTGTTATACTCCAAGCGGGAGAGCATTTGCTGTGTGGAGTTGCCGAGCAAACAGAAAGTGGAATTTCAAAAATTCCCGGTCCATTAAAAGAGGCGTAACGGATGCCTGTGTACCTAGTGCAGGGCAGCGGAGTTCAAACTGCTGAACAGAGCGGCCAGGATGGACATTGTGGGACACCTCCTGGAGGCCATTTATGGTGACATAACCTAGCTCAGTGTCTACATTGACACTTTTTCAGTCTAAACTTTGCCACAAAAAGCTCTATGCCTCTCAGCGAGGTGGCTTTATTTTGTTGGCAAAGCAGGACAGTTTTGTCAGCGGGAGGAGCATTGTAGTGCATATGCCTCCATTGTTTTGTTGACAAAAGCTGTCTTTTTTGACAAAACTCTGTAGTGTAGACAAGGCCTAAGTTATGTCAATGTACAGCCAATACAGTAATGAAATCGTTTTTACATGTCCACACTATGCTCCTTGTGTCATCAGTGCACGTCCTCACCAGGAGAACTTGCAGGATTTAACTGTCAGTGAGGAGCATTGTGAGATAAGAACATAAGAATGGCCATACTAGGTCAGGCCAATGTCCCATATAGCCCAGTATCCTGACTTCTGACAGTGGCCAATGCCAGGTGCTCCAGAGGGAATGAACAGAACAGGTAATCATCAAGTGATCCATTCCCAGCTTCTGGCAAACAGAGACTAGGGACACCATCTCTGCCCAACCTGGCTAACAGCCATTGATGGACCTATCCTCCATGAATATATCTAGTTCTTTTTTGAACCCTGTTATAGTCTTGGCTTTTACAACATCCTCTGGAAAGGAGTTCCGCAGGTTGACTGTCTGTTGTGTGAAGAAATACTTCATTTTGTTTGTTTTAAACCTGCTGCCTATTGATTGCCTTTGGTGACCCTTAGTTCTTGTCTTATGGCAAGAGGTAAATAACACTTCCTTATTTACTTTCTCCACACCAGTCATGATTTTAAAGACCTCTATCATATCCCCCCTTAGTTGTCTCTTTTCCAACCTGAAAAGTCCCAATCTTATTAATCTCTCCTCATATGGAAGCTGTTCCCTAGCCCTAATCATTTGTGTTGCCCTTTTCTGTACCTTTTCCAATTCCAATATATCTTTTTTGAGATTGGGTGCACAGGCGCCGACTTCTGGTGGTGCCGGTGGGGGCTGACGCTGGGCCCCACCCCCGACACCGGGCGATGTTGTGGGGCCCCACCCCCCAATGCCGGGCCCCGCCCCCGACGCTGGGTGACGTTGCGGGGCCCCACCCCCAATGCCGGGTGACGTTACAGGGCCCTGCTCCCGATGCAACGTCACCCAGCGTCGGGGGTGGGGCCCCACAACGTCTCCCGGTGCTGAGGTGAGCTTGCCGTGGGTCCCGGGGCTGGCGGGGAGCTAGGCGTGGTCCCTGGGGTTGGCGGGGAGCTGCCGGTGAGTGCTCTGCACCCACCAATTTTTCCCCATGGGTGCTCCAGCCCCGGAGCACCCACGGAATCGGCGCCTATGATTGGGTGACCACATCTGCACACAGTATTCAATATGTGGGCATATCATAGATTTATATAGTGACATTATAATATTTTCTGTCTTATTATCTGTCTCTTTCCTAATGATTCCCAAAATTCAATTAGCTTTTTTGACTGCTGTTGCACTGAGTGGATGTTTTCAGAGGACTATCCACAATGACTCCAAGATCTCTTTCCTGAGTGGTGACAGCTAATTTAGATCCCATCATTTTATATCTATAGTTGGGATTACGTTTTTCAATGTGCGTTAATTTGCATTTATCAACATTGAATTTCAGCTGGCTTCTGAAAGGCAGCAACGGTTGATGTAAGCAATGCAGTCTCTGCATTGACCTAACTACATTGACGTAAATGCTATACCTCTCACAGAGGTGGAATTATTAAATCGGTGTGGTGGGTGAGTTACGTCAGTGGGACTACATTTTAGTGTAGATGCTTACAGAGTTAGGTCGATGTAAGTTACCTTATATGGACCTAACTCTGTAGTGTCGATCAGGCCTGAATGGTTTTGGTAGACCAGTGGGAGGTAGAAGCTCTGTTTATTGCAAGCTCTTAACACCTTAATTGAAAAGCCAAGTGTTTCAAATTGGGTTTCTTTTAATCAAAATGTTAATTAGGTGTTAACAGAAACACTTAATTGGTGACTCAGGGTACATCTGCACTAGGGGCCCTAGAGTGCCACATCTGAAATGCTACAGCTGTGCTGCTGTAGCCCCATAGTGTAGTCATTTCCTACAGTGATGGAAGTGGTTTCTGTCAATGTAGGGAATCCACCTCTCCTCACGACAATAGCTAGGTCGACTGAAGAATTCGTCTGTTGACCTAGCCGCTCCTACGCTGAGGGTGGGGTTGGCATAGCTACAGCCCTCAGGGTTTTCAATGTTTCACGCTCCAAAGCAAGGTAGCTAGGTTGATCTAAATTTTAAGTATAGACTGGAGACAAAGGGTGCTCTAGGTTTTTTTTTTACTGATGTAACTATTTGAGGCGTGGTTACCTTTTACTGAATAGTTATCCTAGTGCAACCCCTAGTGTGGATGAAGTTAGGATAATCCCTAGTTCTTATCAGTAGATCGCAAAGTGTTTACAAAGGAGGTCAGTGTTACTATTCCTATTGTACAGATGGGGAAACTGAGGCACGGGGAGATGGTGGCAGTGCTGGGAATAGAGCCAGGAGTTCTTCAGTCCCAGGGAAGTGCTCTCTTCAATAGACAACACTGCCTCCCCTTATCTGTGCCTTATGACAGTATGGCTTGCTCCCTTTCCCATCAGGGAATAACTGTACCAGTAGACCTGTGCCCAGACTAGGGAGCAGGGCCACTTTAACTATACTAAGGCAAACTGATAATGAGAGCAGTACAAATTAGCTGAATAAATCTCTGAACCGATCTCAGGAAAACCTTCCTAACTGTAAGCACAATAGGACAATGGAACAAACTGCCTAGTTCCTTCACTGAAGGTTTTCGAAAGGAGGCTGGAGCCATCTCTCCTGGATGGTTTAGACACAACAAATCCTGCATCTTGGCAGGAGATTAGACTAGATGACCCTTCCAGTCCCTTCTAACTCTGTGGTTCTATGATTCATTGATGTTAAGGCCAAAAGGAGTCATTATGACCAGCTAGTCTGATCTCCTGTATATCTCAGGCCAGAGACCCTCCCCCACTGATCCCTGCATCCAGCCCAGAAGTTCTGTTCAAGCGAAAGCAGATATTATAGAAAGAGATGCCCAGTTTGGATTGAAAGATTCCAAATGATGGAGAATCCACCACATCCATTAGGCCATTCATTACTGCTTTCAGAAAGGGTGGCTGGCAGGATATGGTCAAACCATACACCAATACATGGTACATTATTATTTTTTATTTTAAATTATACCAAATACAAACATAAAATCCTACTACTACATATCCCCCTTTTGACCCTTCAAGAACAATTCTTGAATGGATCATATTTTATACAACTGTTTTATAGCAATATACGGAGAGGCTATTTGAGCTTGTGGTTGGAATTTAACAAAGCCTAGCCTTTCACAGGAGCGGGGTGACTGCCCCACTACAGGGTGGAACATGATAGACAATATGCCCTTAGAAGTCGGAGACCAGCCTGTAAAAACATTGTACCATTGATAGGCTGTCAGTTCTTTTTTAGGCGTAGCATTTTTAGCAAATTTCCATTTGCATGCAATATTTGAATGACACGTTTCCCTGTATCTCTCTGTGTTTGTTGTGAAAACTGAGTCACCTTTGTTTTTGACAATAAGTGATCAGTTAGATCGCGCCAATTTAAGCCAAGGATAACAGAAAAATTAACCGGGGTGGCGGTTATAGTGCTTTGTGCTTTTTTAATTTTTGGTAAATAGTACTTGTGATTGCTAGTATATAATACACTGGCATTACATTTACATTTACTGGGGGTTGGCTGATACTTGCATTTTTATAAAATACTGTTTCCCAGGATGTACTACATACACATTGTTCATTGTACAAAACATGCGTCTCATTTTTTAATTCGTCCCACACACGTTTCCAATTATATATTCCTGCTACATGGTTCTGTGGTGACAGAGAAGAAGCAATGTTTGTAAACAAGAGACGAAAATATTTTACAGTGCTTTTCACTCAGCAAACCCTATAAAGTTAATTAACAAAGACTCTAACTAAAATTCATTTGAATGCACTCTAAGATACTTCTCACTGTGAAAATTATATGGTTCAAATTATTTTTTTCTTTTCTTTATATTTAAATGTAATTAAAATAATATATGTAAATTATAAAATAGTCTTGTAATTTAGTAAAAATTAGGGTATTATTTTTATCATGTTAAAATTGTTTAAAGTTAATTCCTAAAAAATTAAGTTCATTCCTTTTATTCTTTATAAACATTAATTGTAAAAAGGACAATCCTATGCAACCCTTGCTGGAAATCCTCAAATAACTATATTGTGGCTCTCCACATGCTCATGCACTAGTAGAGGGGTGAAACTTTTGCCCAAGCTCTTTGGAGTGAGGACTGTCATTTGCTCTCTGTTTGTACAGCTCCTGGCACAATGGGACCCTGACCCCGTCAGTCTCTAGGTGCTACCACAATAGAAATGGTAAATCATAGTAATGCAGAGTGTTTAAGTGAAAGGTCCCGTCTACCATTAATTATTTTGGTTTCTGTTGTTAGTTTCCCTGGGTTTCACTCTCCAATCAGAGTAAGGCTCCAGTCAGGTGAGCCACAGGATGACTGGCCAGAGAACAGCAACTGGGACTAATCTGTGTGGGGTGCCGGGGTGTTTCCCAGCACTGGAAGGGCAGCCCCCCTTGGATGTCTCATGTATACACAGAGCCTTCAGCAATACTTACTTTTTGGATTTGGGGGACCTTCCTCGTGATTTTTGTACACTTTGAGTTGAAAGTAGAATCTCTGAACAGCACTGAGTGGACTGAGGAGATGAGCTGTCGATACAAAGAGTCAGAGGGTAGGAATAACGAGTTTGGGTATTTTTCCCAATTTTATTGAGAAGAAACATTTTTTCCTGCAGCACTTTGGGGCACTGTGCATTGTCCAGCTGTAGCCTCAGAGACGGTCCCCAATTTCCTTGCTGTATGGCCCCCACGGTTGCCTCTTTTTTGGGGGTTCTGTGATGCGGCTGCGCACTGACGAGTCCTGTCACGCTGCAGAGTGATGTTGTCGTATGTTGGCGTCTCTTCTCTCTGGGGCCATGGATGCTTTAAGATAAACCATGGTAATGTTATTTTTCTGCTAAGCCAACTTAAAGCCAGAAAAATGAAGCCAGAAAATGCCTCTGTGACAGCACTGCTGTACGTACATCAGGAGCAGTTCTAATGGGCATCTAATGGAAACACCAACAGCCTCACTTCCTACATCAACCCCTCTGAGGCAGGCAGCTCAGATTTCCCCTCCCCAGCCTTGGTCTGGCCATTTTCTGCTCCCCAGAGAGCTGGGCTTTGCCCTGACACCTGCCAGCTGGGCAAAGGAGCCTTCTCCCTCTCTCCATGCCAGCCCCATCGAGGTAGTGCCGGATTCACCCTGCAATGGGGTGTTATTATCTGAAATACAGATTCTTCTGTGCTCCAGGCAGTGTAGTTTTTTCCTGTCCAGTTTCATATTTTAATCACTGATGTTGTTAATGGTGATATTTATAATGGTCATTTGCACTTGTTATTATAATATTGTTATGCTGGAGATTCGGTGGCTCCCAACAAGCGTCTCTTTGATCTATGGGAAATAGCAGCGCATTGCTGAAGCTGGTGGCTGTGACAGCCACCTCCATTCAGGCTAAATAAGGGAACCATGAAATGTCCCTTTGTTTAGTTTCTGCTGAAGCAATGGGCAACCACCACACAAGGACTGGACTGCAGGCAAGCCTGAACATGGCAGGGCCATGTTCCTCGGAGTCTGCTAACAAATGCAGGGGCAGTTGTTGATTTAATTGCAGCTGTGTGTGTGTGTGTGTGAGAGAGAGAGAGAGAGAGAGAGAGAGAGAGAGACAATCAACAGAAACACCTCAGAAGGAACAGAGAAAGCAACAAGAAAGCCAGGCACAGCCAGAGGAGCACTTGGAGCAGGACCCTGGGAAAAAGCTGAGACGGAGAGAGAGCTTTTGGTCAGAGTGCTGGCTGGAAAGAGACTTGGAGCTAGGATCAAAGAAAGTGCCTCCTGGTGTTTGGTTCCTGTTGTGTTCAGGGATACAGGACTTTGTAGATTCATTGAAAATCTATGGGGTTGCATCGACACCCATACCTGACTCTGTCATCACTTTCTCCTCTCTACAGAACAACCCACAAAACTCCATGATAGCGGCACACACCTCTTCCCTTTGTGATACTGCTTTAAATGCTCAGTCAAATGGTATATATTTAAATGGTATATATGTGGGGGAGGGATAGCTCAGTGGTTTGAGCATTGGCCTGCTAAACCCAGGGTTGTGAGTTCAATCCTTGAGGGGGCCATTTAGGGATCTGGAGCAAAAATTGGGGGTTGGTCCTGCTTTGAGCAGGGGCTTGGACTAGATGACTTCCTGAGGTCCCTTCCAACCCTGAGATTCTATGAAAAGCAATAATAAAAAATAAGACTTGTGTGACCCAAACTCCTCCCATGCATCATAAGGAGAGGAGGAATAAAGATCCAGGGTTATTGTTCAGTGCCAATACCGGCTGGAGTGGGACAAATAATTATGGTAAGGAAGCAATTGGAGGAAGGAAGCTCTGTGTTAGCAGCTTTTCCTGCCACTAACATGGTACCCAGGGTGCGTGCACCACCACAGAGCTGCTGCTAGCTGTGTGAGACTCTGCACGCCCCACTGACACCTACATCGCATGGAGACCCACTGGGGAAATGCTGCATCCACTGAAGTCAATGGAAACCTCCCAGGATTTCACCCCTTGCCTGTCTTCCTTCCCCTGTGGGAGGCCGGGGGGGGGGGGAAGGAGGGGTTACCAGGGATTGGTGCTGGGGCTTCACTAATGGGATCCATCTCACTAGAACGGACTGGCCAGGGTAACAGCAGATGTGTGAGGCAGCTACCTGCTCCTGGTTGGAGATCTGAGGCCTCAGCAGTGAGGGTAACAGACAACCTGAACCCTGGGAATCCTGAGTAAATCCATGTTCCAAGCCCACAGGTCTCTGCCGAGCTGGAACAGGCAAACCAATCGCTCTTTTCTATCACTTCCCTTTGTCGTTAATAAAAGCTGCGACTCACCCTGAAGCTTCCCAGCCAATTCACCGAGGCGCCTGGGGAGAGAATGACAGTTACACATGGTCACTTGGCTGTAAATGCCCTGTAAAAGGGAACACACCTTGCTGGGCACGAATTATAACCCCCCGGCTATGGCTCCCCCAGCCAAGGCAGGGCTCCCCTTTGGGCAGCACTGAGCACAATGGAGCCTGATCCTGATCAGGGTTGCTAGGGGATACCGTAAAACAAGGATTTAATACGGCTGTTGAGGATGTTCTGTGGAAACTGTCTGTCTGGGTTTTCGACGAAGTCGTCTTTTGTTCAAAAACTGCATGCCCCAAAACTGAAATATTTTGGCCAGAGCCAGAAATATTCTGATTCAAAATAATAGCATGCTCCCATGATGCACTCCAACCATGGACTCCCATGATGTACTACTTCCTGTCACCAAGAGGGGAGAAAATGGTGCATCATGGGACAGCCAGAGAGCCCAGCTCAAAGAGGAGACCAGGATCATGTGGCACCTGAACTACAGCTCCCATGAGGCCTCTTGCACCCAGCTCCCGGTGAAGGGGGTGGAACACTTTCCATTGGGAGCTTTTCCCAGGATGTGTCCTTTCCATGAAGAAAGGGAAGTAGTAACACTTTAGCTCTGTCCCCTAAGCCATGGCAATGCAGGACTGGGGATTACGGGCAAAGGTAAGATTGTTGGGGTGACTCGAGTGCTGTGAAAGCTTGGGGCTGGGGACGCCGTGTGAGGAAAGGTTGGCAGGGCAGAGCTGTGTCCAGAGCTCTATTTTCAGAGGTGTTAGGCCCCGATTCAGGAAAGCACTTACACACGGGCACTTGTATTAGTGTCCTTCCTGACTAGGGGATGCCTTCCTGAACTGCTGCCTTAGGTACCTGCATGTTGATATTCCATCCAGACACACACCCCTGGCTGAGTCCTAGATTGTGACCATCTGTGGGACAGGGACTGTCCCCTTCATTATTGATCTGTGCAGCACTGGATGCGGGGCCGTGGGTTCTGATCCCTGATTAGAAATCCAGGGCACCACAGTAATATACCTAATAATCATGTACAGCACCTATCACAGTGGGGCTGTGATCCCTGACTGGGGCTCCAACGTGCTACTGCAGGAGTCCGCAACCTTTGAGAAGTGGTGTGCCAAGTCTTCATTAATTTAAGGTTTCACGTGCCCCAGGCAGGGGCCGGTGGATGGAACTCCAGGCCAGCAGCGGGCTGAGCGGGGCCGGCGGCCAGGACCCCGGCTGGTAGCAGAGTGCCATTAAAAATCAGCTCGCGTGCAGGTTGCCGACCTCTGTGCTACTGCAATGCAAATAATTAATCACAATGATAATCACTTTCATCATCTCTTTGATCTTTGTCCCCAACCAGCCTCCCAAAAACACGATGTCACTGGGTCTTTGATCATCTCTCTCTCCCATCCCCAGACACATTGGGTACAGGGGATCTAAGGGGCTGTCTCTTCCATGTCTGTCTGTACATCTGATAACACAGCTTGGCCTCACTGTCATACCCACCTTTCTTTCCCAGCAGATAAAGCACCACAGCCAGAACCAGGATGGCAGGGATTGTAATTCCCAACAGCAGGTTTAGATCCAGCCCTAGGAAAAAACCTTGGTGTGAATGGCCTCTCCAAGCATGCACTGGCAAGTCCCCACTGGCTGGAGCTGGCCGAGTCCCGTGGTAAGTGACACCTAATGTCCTCATGACCTACACGGGGAGCTCACCCCACGGTTATCTGCAGAGTGACATTATTGGCTATTCTTTGTGAGTGAAGTTTTTCTACACTTTTTTTTGACCCAACATTTTTTTAATACCAAACCAATTTAATTTAAATGAAATCGTTCCCCCAAACAATTCATATGCAAGGACCTTCTTCACCTTTTCACAAAAATAATTTTGAAATGAAAGACGATGTTTTGTTTAATTTTGAATTGAAATTTTTGTTTCATTTTGGTTTTCAAACCAGAAATGGAGGGAAAATGTCCATTTGAAAGGAAACAGAGCAAAACTCTCTCTGTTTCTAATTGACAATTGTGTCTCATTTTGTTCTGAAAACCCAAAAAGAAGGAAAAAGTCTAGATAAAGTGAGGCCAAATGACATTTTTTGTTGAGTTTCATGATATTTTTTTTATTACAATATTGAAATTTTCCATAACAAGTTTTGAATGAAATAGTTCACAATTTTTGGTGGGAATAACACTGGATTTTCTCCCAGCTCTAAGGGTGAGCCCCTCAAGGCATAAAACATCCCTGTGGGAACTGTCCTGCTTCAGGGGAGCATCACGGTTCAGGACAGCATCCAGGTACAAACTTAACTTCAAACAACCATTTTAGTTCCAGCAATGGGATTGCAGCAGGAACTTAAAGTTAAGCAGATACAGAGGTTAACTGGATAGGGTTGGACTTGCACACATGTTCAGAGATTCTCTGGGTTGGGGCCAGAGATCTGTACAGCGTGTAGAGACATGTACAGTGCTGGTCTACAAACATACAATGGAATAGTTTTCTGTCAGAAAATGAAGTTTCCTCAAAATCAAAACCTTTTGACAAGGCTCTTCGATGCTTCATACTCGAAATGGTGCTGAATTTCTGTTCCATGAAAAATCTAAAATTTTGACTTTTTCTCCTGATTCAGGATAAAAATAAAATGTGATAGGTCAGAATTTCTTACTAGACAGAAATGCCGTGTTCCTACCATCTCCTGAGGCACAGATAACATTAGTGTCATTCTGGCAGGAGTCACTAGGTGGTGCTGTTACACAAAGTCATTTCCTTGCAGATGGACGGGTGCACACAGCCTGTGCAGACATATTGTGTAGGTGTTGGTTTGCTGATGCAGATGCTTTGGGGGCAGCTGAGGCAAACAGCCAGGTTTGGACTCTGCTCAAGTCAGTTCCTGGGACACGGTTGCTGCCTGGGAACCGGGCACCAGTGCTGGGCTGAGATTCCTGAACAAGGGGTTTGCCTGCATGCTGTTTGTGACACCTCTGTTCCAGGACTGGAGCACGGAGCGTAAATAACTAATTACACAGAGAGAAAGAACTTGTGAGCCCAGGCGTGATGATGCGTCTGGGGCCTCCTGCCAGAGCAATAACAAATAAAATGAGTAGAGAGGGAGGAAATAATTCCCTAAATGCCAGTTTAGCAGAGGGGATCAGTGAACGCCAGAGGAAACTTGCCCATCAGAAGGGTTTGGGATTCCCCCTTTGAAAGAGCCAGTTTCCTGCCCTTGAAGATGTTGCCAGGCTCAGCAATGCTTGTTAAAGCCTGGGAAAGCGGCAGGAAGAGAGAGAGCACCACATTGGATGAGTGCCTCAGCCTGTTGCATCATCGTGTCTTTCCTCTACATCCATTTTCATGGCGATCACACTCAGACTGGGGGTTGCCCAGCCCAGGACTCGCTTTTCCCCAAATAGAATCCCATGAATAAAGAAATGGTTCAAAATCATTTACCTTGGGGCGGTGGGCGGAGAACCCCCGATACCACCACTGCTGGAGTCACAACTAGGCAATTATCAGAGGGGTAGCCTTGTTAGTCTGGATCTGTAAAAGTCACAAAGGGTCCTTTGGCATCTTATAGACTAACAGACGTATTGGAGCATAAGCGTTCGTGGGTGAATACCCACTTCTTCACATGCATGTTGTGGAAATTTCCAGAGGCAGGTATAAATATGCAAGCAAGAATCAGGCTAGGGATAATGAGGTTAGTTCAATCAGATTGTTAATCTGATTAGTCTGTAAAGTCTGATTAGTCTAATCAATCTAATCAGACTAATAAAACTAATCTAATTAGACTAATCTAATGAGTCTAATTAGTCTGATTAGTCTATAAGGTGCCACAGGACTCTTTGCCGCTTTTACCTAGGCAATAAATACGTAAGCGCCAGAGCCAGACCATGGCCCCAGTCCAGGCCCATAAAGGGGATGGGGATCAATTGGTCTCAATGCCCACTGATGGTAGGACAAGAAGTAATGGGCTTAATCTGAAGCAAGGGAAATGTAGGTTAGATGTTGGGAAAAGCTTTCTAGTGATAAGGGTAGTTAATCACTGGAACAGCTTCCAAGGCAGGCATTGTGGAATCCCCTCATTGGAGGTTATTAAGAACAGGTTGGACAAACCCGCTGTCTAGGTTTACTAGGTCCTGCCTCAGTGCAGGGAGTTCAATTTAATGTCATCTTGAGGTCCCTTCCAGTGAAACCTTTTTATGATGTCCCCGTCCCCCAACTGCCTGGGCTGGGCCGTCTGAGCTGAGATGGGTGAAAATGAGGGGTGGAGGGTTTCCTGTGACAAATGTGGAACAAAGATGTCATGTTAGAAATTTTTCATTTCAGATTTTGAAAACTGAGGAATTTCAATGTTTGGATTTTCAGGGGGTTGTTATTTGTCTGTTCACCCCCTTTTCCCGTGATGCTGAGGTGCTAGGCAGGGCTTAGGTGGGATATGCACATGCACACACACACACACGCACGCACCTTACCAGTGACGCTGAGGTGCTGGGCAAGGCTGAGCTGGGATCTGGTCACCTGGTTCTTGCTGTCCTTAATCTCGTACCCACAGGCGTAATTTCCGGAGCTGCCCCAGGACACCACATGGTCAAAGTTGTAGGTGAGGTTCCCTAATAAGCTCCTCTGGGACGAAACCTCCTCCCCGTCCTTAAAGAAGATGACGCGGGTGGCTCGGGCCCAGGGTATCATGGAGCACTGGAGTCGCACGGAGTCCCCTGGCTGGGCGGATGTCTGGTTCAGGTAGAGGGTGGGGGTAGGGAGAGCACCTGGAAGGGGAATGGGTCAGAGCTGTCAGTGGGGCGTTGGTGGTGCCCGGTGTTGTTGGTGGGGCAGTAGATAAACAGCGGGTGGGTCTGTGTCACATCTGGGATGGAGGTAGGGTGACCAGAGGTCCCGATAAAATCTGGACTGTCTCAATATTGAGGAGTTTGTCCCGCGTCCCGACCAAAGTACGGTCAGGATGCCATTTGTCCCGTTACTTTGTTTCAGGCTTTTTGTGTGTGTGTGTGTGCTGAGGAGCGCCTTTTCAATTGTTACACTCACCCCGTACGTCTGGGTCATTGGCGGCACTTCGGCGGCAGGTACTTCTTTCTTGGGCGACACGACTTATTACCCACCACCTCCGTACCGCCGAAGTCCGTCAGTGACTGAAGGATCTGCTGCCGAAGTGCCGCCGAAGACCCGGACGTGCCGGGTGAGTGTGAGAATTGAAAAGGCGCTCCCCCTGCGGCGGTCCTGATTGTTTCCCTTTCCCATCTGGTCACCCTAGATGGAGGCTCTGATTCCAGCCCAGCTGGGCAGACATGGGGACGAGCTCTCTCCAGTGCCCAGGAGCTTTATTCCCTGGGATCACAGGGGTTCAATAAGAGCCTAAGGGCTTGGCCAGGCTGGGCTCCCATTGTCTGGCACTGCACCCGGTCCTAGAAAAAGGGGCCCTGGCACAGGCACCCACTGACTCTGTTGGAGCAGTACGGCCGGGAGAGAGGCAACCCCTCAGCAAGGGTGGCCACTGGCCATTGAGGGCTGTCTGGGGAACGGCCAACACCTCGGCCTGCCTGCGCAGCCCATGCAGTGAAGGTCACTCGCTGCACCATGGAGCTCACCAGCTGACAGCCAAGGAGCTGTGTCCAGTCCCTAACCCCTCCGACACCTGCTCTACCATCCTCCTTGTCCTTGTGCCCCTCTCGCCCCCCAGTCCCCAACCTGGCACATGGGGCACCAGGAGCTATTCCAGGCCCAGGCTAAGGGAAGGTCCTGGAGCAGCAGCAGGAACTGGATCCCCCTTTCCTGGGGATTGCCAGGGTGATGGGACCCAGTTCTGAACTCGCAGGGGAATTGCTGCTGTTTCTGGGCAGATCAATATTTGCCCACCACCTTCCTTGCCCTCACTATGCCCCCTGCTGGCGCCATGGCTGGCAGCATCCCCTGCCCCTGCTGCTCAGCCAGCCAGCAAAGAACCGTGGCTGTGGCCAAAAGCTACATCCTGGCACCAGCCCCTGCTCGACTAGACACAGGGTCGCAGGGCGCAGTTCCCTGGCCCGGGTCATATCGGAGCTCAGCCTGGGTCATCTAATGGTCCCTTTTGGCCATTCCCTCTTGAACGCCCTCGTCCTTGCTCTGCCATTCACCCCCACTCACCTTCCCAGGATCCTGAGTTGCTGGGCACAGCTGAGCTGGGATATGATCACACACACACACACACACACACTGGCCTTACCAGTGACGATGAGGCTCTGGGCAGGGCTGAGCTGGGACCTGATCACCTGGTTGTCACTGTCCTTGATCTCGTACCCACAGGAGTAATTCCCGGAGCTGCCCCCGGATACTGCATGGTCATAGTCATAGCTGAGTTTCCCCAAAATGCCCCTCTGGGACGAAACCCCCTCCCCATCCTGACAGAAGACGATGCGGGTGGCCTGGAACTGGGAGATCACAGAGCACTGGAGCCGCACGGAGTCCCCCAGCTGGGCAGACGTCTGGCTCAGGTGGAATATGGGGGCAGAGAGAGCACCTGGGAAGAAGAATGGGTCAGAGCCGTTAATGGGACCATAGGCACCGACTCCGTGGGTACTCCAGGACTGGAGCACCCACAGGGAAAAATTGGTGGGTGCCGAGAGCCAGTGCCCCAGGGGTGAGATGGGCCGTGGATGTGACTCTCTCTCTGCATTTCACACTGGTCACGGGATAGAGGCAGTGGGGAAGGGAGGGGTCGGCCGAGAGACCTGCATGCCCAGCTCAGATCTCACACAGCCACGTCCGCTTTCGCGTGCCATTGCTACTGGCACCGCATTGAGCAGGGAGCGGCCCAATGGATGGTGGCTGGATGCTGTGGAGGGAGAGGGGTAAATGCCATGGGTAGATTGGGGACAGACAGACAGACGGACTCACCGGGAGCTGAGCAGATCTCCTGGCTGCTGGGACTCAGCGCTGGGAACAGAAAGGTGACGTGTGTTCAGTGCCAGGCTAGAATCTCCCCTGCTGTGAGATGCCCTGAATAGCTGATGGGGTCTGTGCTCCCCACATGAGCACAGGCTTCAGTTCCAGCCCACCTGTCCCACCAGGGGCACCCCCACCTGATCCATTAGGCTGTGCCAGGCACTGTGCAGAGCCCTGACCCCTGGATCCCCTCTCGGCTGGTGAGGCCCATGCGGGCAGCCTGGAGGGTTCCCATGCCCCCAGGGGATCAGCACTGAGCCTCTCTGCACAGGGCTCTGCTAACAGCCCAGCAGCACCTACGTTCATCCCCGGTCCCATTAGCTGAGCTCAGCCCCTCACTTCACCAACAGAGCCTGTAGCAGGGAACACGCTATGGACAGACAGAGGGTCGGGCCCAGACCTGATATCGACATTTGAGAGTCAGGCCCAAAGCAGAACCCTCGATCCCAACCCCCGCTCATCGGTAACAGAACCAGAGCCCAGCCTGGATCCCAGCTCAGGGTCTCTGGCCCCTCAGTAACAGGGAGCCCTGGGGCTGGATCCCGATAATCCCCCACCCTCCAAAAGGCAACAGCCCTCCCTGCTCTCTCTGCCTCGAGGCTGAGCTGCCATCCCATGAGCATCCTGCCGCGCGCCCAGCCCATCCTGACTCCATGTGCCTGGCATGGGGAGCTCGGCTCAGTGACACGCCAGGGGTTTGAATGCAGCCAAATGCCAGGTCACAGCTCCCAATGAGGAATGCTGGTCAGCCCTGCAGCCTGGGGCCTGGGCCACGAGAGCAGGGACCCAGGAAAAGATTTAGAGGTCCTAGGGGACAAGTAACTTGACATGAGCTCTGAGGGTGCCACAGGGGAACAGGGCTGATGCTCCCTTGGGCTATGTAAAGAGGGGAACTGGGAGCAAGAGCAGGGAGGGGATTTCCCCCAACGTGTGGCCTTGGTAAGGCCGATACTGGATCCTGCACCTGGTTCTGGGGGCCCCAGTTTAAAAGGCTGTTGGAAAAGTGCAGCGGGTGCAGGGCAGAGCCAGAAAAATGCTGTGAGGGCTGGAGAAGAGGCCTCACAGGAGAGGCCGGGGGAGCACCGTGTGTGGAGCTGGTCAGACAGCTGGGCTAGTCACGGTGTCTAATCTCCTTCCAGGGGAGAAACCCCAGGTGCTGACCGGCCCTTCAGTGCAGCAGAGACAGGCAGAGCCAGACCCAAGGGCTGGACGCTGAGTCTGGGCAAACTCCAGTGGGAAAGGAGGCAGCAGTTTCTCACCATGTGGGCGGCGGATTAAACTCTGGCACCAGCTCCCCAGGGAAGTGGGGGAGTCACAGCCAGGCTGGACGCCTTTCTGGGGATGCTTTAGTCAAACACAAGTGACGGGGCTCAGTGAAGGGGAGCTGGGGGAAGTTCTCTGCTCTGGGCTGTCAAGGGGTCAGACTGGATGGGCTAATGGTCCCTCCTGGCCTTAAATTCTGTGAAGCTGTGACTATAACCCCAGCCTGGACCGACTGCTCGCCCCGGCCCATCCCCCGCACCGAGCACTGGCCCTGTGCTAGTTTGGGACAGTCCCACTCCCTCGAACATTGAAACAGCGCCACCTTCTCTTCTTCTAAAGGGGATTTGTCGACAGTCTGGGCCAGGGGCTGCTCTCGGCTCTGTTTCCTCTCAACCTGCTACAAATTAGGACAGGGATCCCGGATACTCACAGGGCAGCAAGAGGCACAGAGACAGGATCATCGGAGTGGTAGGATGGATAGAGCCCAGCGGCTTCTGCTGCTGACAGCCACTCCCTGCTTCCACCTGCTCCCCCTGCCTTGTCTGACTTCAGGAGAAGGGAAGCTCTGGTCTCTCTCTCTGCTCCTTATCTGCCCCTGTCTGCTTCTCAAAGTTGGATACTCCAGACAGTCCCTCTCCCTGCTCCAGAACCTTGGGGTCTTTGGGGCTCAAGCAGCAAAGATGATGCAGCCTCTCTCTGACCTGTTCTGTCCCCTCCTCAGGTCTGATATTCATCAACGCTCCCCATTTCCTGCCCCGTGCCTCCCCTCCTTCCCTGCCCCGACCGCAGCGTCTCTATTTACGGCTGCAAGATTGAGAACTGAAGGAACCTGGTTTGCATGTTTGAGTTTAAACATATCAGTGAGGAAACGCCTCCCATCCCATGTCACTGCCTGGGGACCGAGATACCTCTGCAGGAAGCCAAACAGCTGAGGGCCTCAAGGGAAAACTTTCAAAAGCACAAGGCTGAGCAGTTTTGCAAAGCAACTTTTCATAGTAATTGATGCAGAAACGGATTGTCCTGGGATGGTGGCTGGGCACATTTCACCACTGGGATGGAGGCCGCTCTCCAGAGCAGCTGGACAGGGGATGTTTGGGGGAGCTCAGATCCTCAGGTGAGGGTCAGAGAAGCACAGTGTGAAACTCCCTGTTAGAAGCAGTGCCCAGAAGACAGCAGGGTGGAAAAGGGTAGTTTTTGAAAAATTTTAAAAATAATTGTTTCACATCTTTTTGTTAACAAAATATTTGTATTGACATTTTTCCACCTTCTCTTGGTGGCAAAATGGTAAAAATGGAGGGAGGAGAAATGTAAAACCTGAAAACTTTTTTAAAGATCTCTAAAAATATGTTAGTCTCTAAGGTGCTACAAGTTTTTCTTTCTTATTTTCGTTTTGCTGACACAGACTAACACGGCTACTACACTTAAATCTAAAAATATGGGTTGTTTAAATGAAAATGTTCGGGTTCTTTTAATTTTCCACTTTTGTTTTTACAAAATCCCCAAAAGGGTTTTAATTTTGTCTTTGAAAAAAATGGAAATTTTGGAAAAAAATGTTTCAGAAAAACTCTCACTTAAAAATCTGTCATTTTTAGATCACAGGGTTGTGGTGGTTCTAGGCCTGAGTGATCAGCTGAACAGAGCCTGTGATAGAGAGATAGATCGATTGTCGATAGATAGCTGGCTATGTATGGGGACAGAGACATAAACAGAGGATGCATTGAGGGTAGATAGATATAATATTATTTTTAAATGCCGTGCTCGGTTTATCACATGGTTAAGCAAAGACATCAAAACTTTCAGGAAACTATTAGTGATTTTGGGATCCCAATTTAGGCCTCTTAGACTGCACCTGCTGAAAATCTGCCCCTTTATCTGTCACCTGTTACGGTCTCCCAAGTTGTGCTGCCAAAATCACTGATCATTTTGAAAGGTTTGGCCAGAAGTGCTTGTGCTAGTTATGCATGTGCCAAATGTGTGTGTGAGACCAGCTGTAGGGGTGTGAGGAGCTGTGTCCCCATGGCCCATTCTGTCCTTGGCCCTCGGGTGAGACTGCAATCAAGGGCGATCAGTGCCAGCTGTGATGGGGATTTTGTGATAAAGCTCCTCTGGCCCAACCACACTGCGCGGACGCTGAGCAGCCAGTCCAGTTCTCAGCTGCCCCAACCTTCCCTGCGGGGTGAACATTGATCATTTCCTGCTGCAGCAACAGAGGCGGCTGTGTGAAAGCTGTGGGTACCCTGACATGTTCCCAAAGCAGATGGACTCGATCAAGCACCTGCCCCCCATGAAACAAACAACTCCTGCCTCTATAGTATTCCCGGGAAGGTATCTGGTATCAGCTAAGGGGTGAATTTATACTGCTCCAGTTATACCAGTGTACGTCCCTGTGCACTCCCAGGTTGTGGTATAAGAGAGCCTTTTTCTGGTTTATCTTATCTTGTTTTGAAGTGGTATAAATTATTGGGCATAATTTTTTAACAGTCAGCATAATTAAACATTGGGAAAAATTTATCACGGGCTGTGGTGGATTCTCCATTACCGGCAATTTTTAAATCAAGTGTGGGTGTTTTTCTCAAAGAGATTCTCTACTTCAAACTGGAATTATTTTGGGGGAGTGTGACACTCTGTACCTCAAAGCAGCCCCTGGAACTCCCATAGTCATCACTGTCAGATAATTATGCTAAGTTATGTACAAAGTTTGCCTTGTGAAGTGTCATTTTGAAAGTCTTGATCTGTTGAACATTAACATCCTGTTGGATTGTATGTGCTATTGTATCTCACACATCTCCTGGATGTGGTGTTCTGTCCCATCTAGTGGCACCGAGACCACTTAGAGCAGTGGTCCCCAACGCGGTGCCCGCGGGCACCATGGCACCTGCTGGGGCATTTATGTGCACCCTCCTACCAACAAGGGACTGCTTCCGCCGGACAACCCACCGCCGAGGAACGCGGCCGCTGGACAACCAAATGCCTCCAAGAAGCGGTAACGCCAAGAAGCGTCGCCGCCGCTTTTTCAGTGGCATTTCCGCGGCTGGTAATCCGGCGCCTGCCACACTCTTCTGGGAACATGAAGATGCTACTGCAGCGGAAAGGTTGGGGACCACTGACTTAGAGAGAGAGAGAGAGAGAGGGAGAGGGATTGATGAGTCTGCTCTACAGCCTTAGCTAACAGCCTGTTGGCTATTAGCTCATGCGGTACAGGCTCATGCACAAAATTCCAGACGTTCCAGGTTGAATCCTGCCTGCCGAAGACCGGGATCTGTCAGCGTTACGCTATCACTGTATGTGAGGTTATGAGGTATTCCTATATGTGCTATTGAAATATGTTATGAGGTTGGAAGATGCCCAAAACCAACCTGTCAGTAGGGACAAAGGAGCAGCCATCAATGGTCAGAAAGGCATTAATGGCTCATCAAGACCCAATCCACTATCTCAGAGACTTCTCGGAGAAGGCACGTAGGCCATCAGGGCAAACTAACCCATATCACAACAAGGATCTTTCTAGCAACTGGAAAAAAGTATAAAAGAGGGAGAGTGACATCATCAATTGTCCTCACCCCCGCCCCATCTCAGCACCTGGAAAAACATTTGGAAGACAAAGACATTGAACAGGGGAAATTTGGGCCCATGTATTGAGGAACTGTAACCTGCTTGTACCATCTGGTAGGGTGAGGCAGAGGGGGCCCAGGGTGATGGGGCGGAGGGGTGGTGAGCCCAGGGCCCTACGGCTAGAGGACAGAGCCCTCCTCCGTGTGGCCAAACCTTGGGACAGGGGGCAGCGGGGGCCAGGAGTGGCTGAGGGGGGCGGGGTAAGCCTGGGACCGGCACCCACTGCCGCATAGCTGGGGGACAGATCCCCAAACCCTGCAGCCAAATCGTGGGGCCCGAATCTCTGCACCCAGGTGACACAGCATGTGGCTGAAGCCCAGTGCTGGAAGAGGTGCAGGGCTCAGCGGTCAGGGCAATAAGGGTGGGGGGGGGGTAAGCCAAGGCCTGAGAAGGTAGCGGAGGCCAGGGGTGATGGTGTGGGGGAGGGTGAGTCCAGGGCCAGCCGCCTGAAGCCCTGCAGTTGGATCCCAGGGCTGGATCCCAAAGCCCTCCAGCTGGAGTCTGGGTCCCGCTGCTGGAGCCAGAAGCCCTGAAATTGGCTCGGGCCCCTGGGCACAGACCCCATGGGCCTGTGTATTAATTCACCACTTCCTGCCACCCCGGGAATGCTTCCCCGATGAAGCATTAAAGGGCAGGAACAGTCACTGCCTGACCCGGGAGGTCTGTCCGTCCATCTGCCCATGCTGCTTCTGTGGCGCCCATCACCACAGCATCTGGGCTCCTCCAAAACCTCATCCCTGACCCCACCCCTGTGAGGGGCTGAGCCATTCTCCCCACCGCACAGGGGGTGACCCTGCCTGGGGTCCTGCTGTCCAGGCCCCAGCCTGCACCCCCCAACCCCGCGGCACAGGCCGTTCCCGCAGGCTGGGCCAATTTCCTGCACAGGAGGGGCTCTGGGCAAGGTCCAGGGGTCGGCACAAAGGAGCCAGACCACGGGAGGCCCCGGTGCAATGCCAGCACCAGCAAGGCCAATGGAACAGGTGCATCTGCCCCAGAGCACGGCCATGCTGGGCACTCGCTGCTGCCCCTGCTGGCGAAGTGCGGCCCAGCCCGGACGCAGGGCTCAGCAGGCCAGATGCTGCCCCGGGATGTAGCTCTCTGCCGCCACCTCCTGGTGAGCTGGGGGCACAGCATGGCTGGGTCAGGCCTGATTTGCATCCCAGATTGGGGACCATTTGGATCATTTTGGTCCCAATCGGCTGAGTTTTACCCTGGGAGCCAGGAAACGATATGATCCCTGTGGGTCCAGAGGGGGAAGGAGAACAGCCCCCAATGCCTGGGGTGGAGAGTCGCCCTGGGCTGAGACAGGAGGTGCCAGGGGTGGGGCCCGGGGACACATGGGGGCTAGGTGGCATGAGGGGGAGGGAGGAATAGGGGCAAGTTTAGAACTGGTCCCTGCGGTGGCTTGAGTTTAGAGACCAGCTTGTTCTTTACTGTGTCAGTGTCGGGGTCCAACTGTCGGTTGTTTCTCCTGCTCTGCCTGGGGGGCTCTGGGGTTTGTCTTTGTTTGCTGTGAGCCTGGTTTGCCTCCAGATAGTGCCCTGCCTAACCTCCCCCCGCCTCACT
The DNA here is from genome assembly GCA_037349315.1 of Chelydra serpentina. Classification (NCBI taxonomy): domain Eukaryota; kingdom Metazoa; phylum Chordata; order Testudines; family Chelydridae; genus Chelydra; species Chelydra serpentina. The sequence goes on along the minus strand of JBAIAC010000046.1, from coordinate 655,556 downwards.
GTGACTCCCTGCACCCTGTTGTGACCCCCCATCTCCCCCACACACACCTCCCCGAGCCTTCCAGGACCAGACCCATGGGGTGGGGGAGGGGTGAAGCCGTTGCCCTGGAGACACCCGCAGACCCCATATCAAGTTTCCCTGTTGCTGCAGCGAACGGATTCCTACCCTTCCATGGAGTCCCACCCCCCATGAAGAACTAGGTTCACCGGGGGAAGGAGACCAAAGCCCCGAGGTAAGTGGGGAAGTGGGATACCGGGAGGAAGCACAAGTAAGTGAGTGCAAGAGGGGAGGGCTCCTGCCCCATACTGGGACAGCAGGACGATCGGTGAGATATCTTAAATGCCTATACACAAATGCAAGAAGCCTGGGGAACAAGCAGTGAGAACTGGAAGTCCTGGCACAGTCAAGGAATTATGACGTAATTGGAATAACAGAGACTTGGTGGGATAACTCACACGATTGGAGTACTGTCATGGATGGATATAAACTGTTCAGGAAGGATAGACAGGGCAGAAAAGGTGGGGGAGTTGCGTTGTATGTAAGAGGGCAGTATGACTGCTCAGAGCTCCAGTATGAAACTGCAGAAAAACCTGAGAGTCTCTGGATTAAATTGAGAAGTGTGAGCAACAAGGGTAATGTCGTGGTGGGGGTCTGCTACAGACCACCAGACCAGGGGGATGAGGTGGACGAGGCTTTCTTCCAGCAACTAACAGAAGTTACTAGATCACAGGCCCTGGTTCTCATGGGTGTCTTTAATCACGCCGACTTCTGCTGGGAGAGCAATACAGCGGTCCACAGACAATCCAGGAAGTTTTTGGAAAGTGTAGGGGACAATTTCCTGGTGCAAGTGCTGGAGGAACCAACTAGGGGAAAAGCTCTTCTTGACCTGCTGCTCACAAACAGGGAAGAAATAGTAGAGGAAGCAATAGTGGATGGGAACCTGGGAGGCAGTGACCATGAGATGGTCGAGTTCAGGATCCTGACACAAGGAAGAAAGGAGAGCAGTAGAATACAGAGCCTGGACTTCAGAAAAGCAGACTTTGACTCCCTCAGGGAACTGATGGGCAAGGTCCCCTGGGAGAATAACATGAGGGGGAAAGGAGTCGAGGAAAGCTGGCTGTATTTTAAAGAAACCTTATTGAGGTTGCAGGAACAAACCATCCCGATGTGTAGAAAGAAATGTAAATATGGCAGGCGACCAGCTTGGCTTAACAGTGAAATCCTTGCTCGTCTTAAACACAAAAAAGCAGCTTACAAGAAGTGGAAGATTGGACAAATGACCAGGGAGGAGTATAAAAATATTGTTCAGGCATGCAGGAGTGAAATTAGGAAGGCCAAATCACACTTGGAGTTGCAGCTAGCCGGAGATGTTAGGAGTAACAAGAAGGGTTTCTTCAGGTATGTGATCAACAAGAAGAAGGTCAAGGAAAGTGTGGGCCCCTTACTGAATGAGGGAGGGAACCTAGTGACAGAGGATGTGGAGAAAGCTAGTGTACTCAATGCTTTTTTTGCCTCTGTCTTCACAGACAAGGTCAGCTCCCAGGCAGCTGCACTCCGCAGCACGGTATGGGGAGGAGGTGACCAGCCCTCTGTGGAGAAAGAAGTAGTTCGGGACTATTTAGAAAAGCTGGACGAACACAAGTCCATGGGGCCGGATGCACTGCATCCGAGGGTGCTAAAGGAGTTGGCCGATGTGATTGCAGAGCCATTGGCCATTATCTTTGACAAATCATGGCAATCGGGGGAGGTCCCGGATGACTGGAAAAAAGCTAATGTAGTGCCCATCTTTAAAAAAGGGAAGAAGGAAGATCCGGGGAACTACAGGCCAGTCAGTCTCACCTCAGTCCCTGGAAAAATCATGGAACAGGTCCTCAAGGAATCAATTCTGAACCACTTAAAGGAGGGGAAAGTGATCAGGAACAGTCAGCATGGATTCACCAAGGGCAAGTCATGCCTGACTAACCTAATTGCCTTCTATGATGAGATAACTGGCTCTGTGGAGGAGGAGAAAGCAGTGGATGTTCTATTTCTTGACTTTAGCAAAGCTTTTGATACAGTCTCCCACAGTGTTCTTGCCAGCAAGTTAAAGAAGTATGGGCTGGATGAATGGACGGTAAGGTGGATAGAAAAGTGGCTGGATGGTTGTGCTCAACGGGTAGTGATCAATGGCTCCATGTCTAGTTGGCAGCCGGTATCAAGTGGAGTGCCCCAAGGGTCGGTGCTGGGGCCGGTTTTGTTCAATATCTTCATCAACGACCTGGAGGATGGTGTGGACTGCACCCTTAGCAAGTTTGCAGATGACACTAAACTGGGAGGAGTGGTTGATACGCTGGAGGGCAGGGATAGGATACAGAGGGACCTAGACAAATTAGAGGATTGGGCCAAAAGAAATCTGATGAGGTTCAACAAGGACAAGTGCAGAGTCCTGCACTTAGGACGGAAGAATCCCATGCACTGCTACAGACTAGGGACCGAATGGCTGGGCAGCAGTTCTGCAGAAAAGGACCTAGGGGTTACAGTGGACGAAAAGCTGAATATGAGTCAACAGTGTGCCCTTGTTGCCAAGAAGGCTAACGGCATCTTGGGCTGCATAAGTAGGGGCATTTCCAGCAGATCGAGGGACGTAATTATTCCCCTCTATTCGGCACTGGTGAGGCCTCATTTGGAGTACTGTGTCCAGTTTTGGGCCCCACACTACAAGAAGGATGTGGATAAATTGGAAAGAGTCCAACGGAGGGCAACAAAAATGATTAGGGGGCTGGAGCACATGACGTATGAGGAGAGGCTGAGGGAACTGAGATTGTTTAGCTTGCAGAAGAGAAGAGTGAGGGGGGATTTGATAGCTGCTTTCAACTACCTAAAAGGGGGTTCCAAAGAGGATGGATCTAGACTGTTCTCAGTGGTAGAAGATGACAGAACAAGGAGTAATGGTCTCAAGTTGCAGAGGGGGAGGTTTAGGTTGGATATTAGGAAAACCTTTTTCACTAGTAGGGTGGTGAAGCACTGGAATGGGTTACCTAGGGAGCTGGTGGAATCTCCTTCCTTAGAGGTTTTTAAGGTCAGGCTTGACAAAGCCCTGGCTGGGATGATCTAGTTGGGGTTGGTCCTGCTTTGAGCAGGGGATTGGACTAGATGACCTCCTGAGGTCCCTTCCAACCCTGAGATTCTATGATTCTATGATAGGTTTACTCGGTCCTGACTCAGTGCTGGGGGCTGGACTTGATGATTTCTTGATGTCCCTTCCAGCCTGACATTTCTATGTGTGACTGGTTGGTATCACAGAAATCCCCTTGGAGCTGCCACCTGGTGTGCCAAGACTACTTCTGCCCCTGCTTTCCTGCCTTTTCCAGCTTGGGACTCCAGAATCCTGTCTGTTTTGAGCCAGATCCGCTGATCTGCTGCAAACACAGTCGCAGATCTGAACCATGTCCACTAACAGGCCTGCCTGGAAGCAGCTCAGGAAGTGCCCTTGCCTTTGACATCCAGGTGCCCAACTTCCAATGGGGTTCAAACCCTGAATAAATCCATTTTACCCTGTATAAAGCTTATACAGGGTAAACTCATAAATAGTTCGCCCTCAATTTCAAAGGTAGAAAGATATGCACAGCTGTTTGCCCCCTCCGGGCAAGGAGGTTGGGTGGATCCCCAGGTGCTCGGTCAGCGCATGGGGCTCTCTTCACTTACGACCTCCTGGTGCGTACTCCAGGAGGTGGAGGCTGCCCTGTCTCCTGCGGCTCAGTTTTTCCTCAAGCGGGTCCTGCGAGAGGGTGCACCCCGCCCGCCTCTCACCCCAGGCCCTCTAGTTCTTTTCATCGGCCCCCTGCCCCGTGAGCCTTCCTGGCCTACCAGCAGTGGGGGGTGGGGAACCCTGATGGGCCAGCTTCTATTCTACCTTAGTCCCGCGGCCCACCGGGAATATCAGCTGGTGGCTCCTGCATGGAGCTGTGAGTACGGGCGTGTACTTGGTGCGGTTTACCTCTGTCCCTGAAGCCTGTCCCATCTGTGGCGTGAGAGAGACCCTGGCACATGCATACCTTCAGTGCGCCAGGCTGCAGCCCCTCTTCCGGCTCCTCCAGAACCTCTTATTGAGGTTCTGGCTGTACTTTTCCCCGCACTTATTTATTTATACAAACCTAATTCGAGGCCCCACGAAGTCGAAGGACCACCTCGTCACCCTCCTCCTAGCCATGGCCAAAGTGGCCATTCGTCGCACCAGGGAGAGGTTGGCAGGGGAGGGGCCTGCGACTGTGGGGCTGTTTTTCGTTCTTTCATCCGTTCACGTATCCGGGCAGAGTTCCTCTGGGCAGTGTTTGCTGGCTCTCTCGATGTTTTCGAGGAGCAGTGTGCGGTCTCCGGGGTTCTCTGCTCAGTCTCCCCTTCCGGTTTTGGCCCTTTGAACCCCCACGCCTGTTCCTGTTGTTGCCTATGTTGTCCCCCCGAACTCAATTGGGTTCTGGGTTTAGTAGCCCCTCTCTAGGCTGGGGGAGGGGCTTTCAGCAGTGGACGAGCTAGTGCTCACCCACGTCCCAGCACTCAAAAGAACTACTCTGCTGTACCCAACTGCCCTGAGTCTATCACAATATTTGCAGCCAATATTGTACAAAGGTTGTCATGTCAGGTGCCTATGGAAAAGTTATGAATTGCTGATTATCATTATTCTATGTGTATGTGTGTATCATTTTTGTAGTTGAAGTTATAAATATTGGCTATGTACTTGTATCTTAATATGTTTTGATTCTAAGTAGCCTCAGTGAAGCATTTGGTCAGTTTCTTGAGAAGGGACTATTCTCAGTAAGTGCCCAATCAAGAAACACCTAACGGACAATGGACTTTGGGAGACGCCAATCTACATCTGAGCTTTCCTGGGAACGTTCAAACTAACATGTAAACAATGGTGTTGGCCTGTAAAGAACGGAGTCATGCATGGGCATGTGACTTGCCCATGTGATTCCAAACTCCATCTTGCTGTAATTTTCCACAGTAAGAACAAAGAGGTGTCTTACCACCTGGAAGAGACTATAAAAGGCAGCTGCCTCATCTCCATCTTGTCTTCAATCCTGCGTCTTACCTCTGGAGGGACTTTGCTACAAACTGAAGCTCTAAACAAAGGACTGAATGACCCATCCCAGCTATGGATGTACTCCAGAGACTTGATTTGAGCCTGCAGTTTATTCCATCACTGCTACAATCCTGAACAAAGAACTTTGCCATTACTATACGTAATTGATTCCATGTAACCAATTCTAACTTTCATCTATATCTTTTTCCTTTTATGAATAAACCTTTAGATTTTAGATTCTAAAGAATTAGCAATAGCGTGATTTGTGGGTAAGATCTAACTTGTATATTGACCTGGGTCTGAGGCTAGGTCCCTTGGGATTGGGAGAAACTTTTTCTTTTACTGGGGTATTGGTTTTCATAACCATTCATCCCCATAACGAGTGGCACTGATGGTGATACTGGGAAACTGGAGTGTCTAAGGGAATTGCTTGTATGACTTATGTTTAGCCAGTCGGGTAAATCCAAAGTCCTCTCTGTCTGGCTGGTTTGGTGAGCCTTAAAGGTGGACAAACCCCAGCCTTGGGCTATAACTGCCCTGCTCTGAGCAATTTGTCCTTAATTGATACTTTCAGTTGTGTCCCACCAAAGGCAGCATTGTTACGGTAGGCCTCTATTGTTAGAGAATTAAGAATAGATACCAATTGTATTTCTCTGTGTTTATCTGTTCTCCAGTCTGGTTCATGTCATCTTATTTAAATGTAATAATAAAGAAAAAGTCATCTATTTTTTGCTATTCTTTGTTTTTGTATTTGTTTGTAACAGGGTTTTTAATTTTTATACATAATACTAATTAACTAGTTAATTACCTAACTAAGTAATTCCACAGTCCAGCAGAGGAGAAACAGTCTCCATGAATTTCTCTTATAACCCTCTGTAAGCAAGAGAAGAAAATATTTTTACAGTGCTTTTCACCTAGCAAACCATGTAAAGTTAATTAACAAAGACTCTACTAAAACTCAGGTGAATGAATTCTAAGATTCTTCTCACTGTGAAAACCATCTGGTTTAAATTTATTTTTTCTTTTATTTATATTTAACTAAAGTAATATAAGTAAATTATAAAATAGTCTTGTAATTTAGTAAAAATTAAGCTATTTTATCTTTATAAAATGTTATAAAGTTAATTCCTAAAAAATTAAGTTAATTCCTTTTATTCTTTTTAAATTTAATTGTAAAAAGGTCAACCCTATGCAAGCCCTGCTGAAAATCCTCAGATAACTATATTGTAGCTCTCAACATGCTCTTGTATAAAAAATTGTGTTAAAGCACTAGGAGAGGGGCGGTGGTTTTGCCCACCCAAAAGTGACACAAGCTCTTTGGGGTGAGGGCTGTCATTTGCTCTATGTTTGTACAGCTCCTGGCACAACAGGGCCCTGACCCCGCCAGTCTCTAGGTGCTACCACAATAGAAATGGTAAATCATAGTAATGCAGAGGGTTTAAGTGAAAGGTCCCATCTACCGTTAATCATTTGGGCTTCTGTTGTTAGTTTCCCTGGATTTTCCTCTTCCATCAGTGTGAAGGCTCCAGTCAGGTGTGTCACAGGATGACTGGCCAGAGAACAGCAACTGGGACTAATCTGTGTGGGGTGCCGGGGTGTTTCCCAGCACTGGAAGGTCACGCACCCCCTTGGATGTCTCATGTATACACAGGGCCTTCAGCAGCAATAGTCACTTTTGGCATTTTGGGTGACCTTCCTGGTGGGTTTTGTAACTTTGAGTTGGCAACGTAATCCCTGAACAGCACTGAGTGGACTCAGGAGTTGAGCTGTCGATACAAAGAGTCAGAGAGTAGGAATACCGAGTTTGGGTATTTTCCCCAATTTTATTTTTTCCTGCACCACTTTGGGCGCTGTACATTGTCCTGCTGTGGCCTCAGAGATGGTCCCCAATTTCCTTGATGAACAGCCCCTATGAAAGCCTCTGATTTGGGAGGTTCTGTGATGCGGTTGCGAACTGACGAGTCCTGAATTTCAGCAAGTGGAGCATTAATGACATCTGCCCTGCTGCAGAGCGATGGCCGCGTATGTCGGTGTCTCTTCTCTCTGGGGTGGTGGATGCTTTAAGGTAAAATGCAGTAATGTTACTTTTCTGCTAAGCCAGCCTAAAGCCAGGGAAATTAAGCCAGAAAGTGCCTGTCTGACAGCACTGCTGTACGTACCTCAGGAGCAGTTCTAATGGGCATCTAGGCTGGGAAATACCAACAGGCCCACTTCCTACATCAACCCCTCTGAGGTGGGCAGCTCAGATTACCCCTCCCCAGCCCTGGTTGGCCTTTTTCTGCTCCCCGGTTAGGACAGCTGGGCTTTGCCTGCCACCCGCCAGCTGGGCAGTGGAACCCTTCTCCCTTTCTCTACGCCAGCCCCGTTAAGGTAGTGCCAGGTTCTCCCTGCGATGGGGCGTTATTATATGAGATAAGGATTCTTCTGTACTGCAGGGAGTGGAGTTTTTTCCATCTAGTTTCATATTTTAATAACTGATGTTATTAATGGCGATATTTATCATGGTTATTTGCATTTGTTGTTGTAATATTGTTATGCTGGAGATTGGGTGGCTCCCAACAAGCGTGTGTCTGATCTATGGGAAATCAGAGCGCATTGCTGAAGCTGGTGGCTGTGACAGCCACCTGCCATTCAGCCTAAAGCAGGGAACCACTAAATGCCCCTTTGTTTAGTTTCTGTTGAAGCAGTGGAAAACCACCACCCAAGGACTGGACTGCAGGCAAGCCTGGGTGTGGCAGGGCTGTTTGGTCCAAGAGGGTTCCTTGGAGGGGCAGGGGTTGATTTGATTGTAGCTGTGTGACTGTCTGTGTGTATGTGTGACACAATCAACAGAAACACCCCAGAAGCAAACAGAGAAAGCATCAGGAAAGCCAGACACAGCCAGAGGAGCACTTGGAGCAGGACCCTGAGAAAAAGCTGAGAGAGAGCTTTTGGGCAGAGTGCTGGCTGGCTTGGAGCTAGGATCAAAGAAAGTGACTCCTGCTGTCTGGTTCCTGTTGTGTTCAGGGATTCAGGACTTTGTAGATTCATTGTAAATAAATGGGGTTGCATCAACGCCCACACCTGACTCTGTCGTCACTTTCTACTCTCTACAGAACAACCCGCACAACTCCAAATATTGGCTAACTGCTTGGATCAAAAGGGAGACCAATATGTATCATTTTAATAGCATTTAACCAACTTGTGAATTCACACGAGTCATAAATATCTCTGTAAGTAGTACCCTGTCCTCGAGAAATTTATTAAAAGCTCTAAGGGATAAATCCGTTTTTGATAAGAGCAGCCACCGCAATACTAGGAGAAGCTCTGAAAGGTGAATGAGACTCCATCTCTCTGAGATAATTTATGTTCTTTGCCCCGGGCTTTTAGGACAAAACCATCCCAGTGATGACATGTGGCAATAACAATTTCATATTCACTGGATTGGTTTTGTAGATGGTGAGGGAGGGTATGAAATTCAGGCTGATACCAGGATGCTAACTGTAACCTTAACTCTGAGGAGACCCAATATCCCTTCATGATAGCAGCGCACAGCTCTTCCCTTTGTGATACTGCTTTAAACGGTCAGTCAAATGGTACATATTAAACGCAATAATAAAAAATAAGACTTGCATGAGCCAAACTCCTCCCATGAATCATAAGGGAAGGATGAATAAAAATCCAGGGTTATTGTTCATTGTCAATATCAACTGGAGTAAGACAAATAAAAATCATAATGAAGCAGTTGGGGGAAGGAAGCTCTGTGTTAGCAGCTTTCCCTGCCACTAACATGATACCCAGGGTGTGTGCACCACCGCACAGCCGCTGCTAGCAGTGTGAGACTGGGCACGCGCCACTGACACCTACATCGCATGGAGACCAATTGTGGAAAATCCTACCCCCCCCCCCCCCGCCAAGTCAATGGGAAACTCCCAGGATTTCACCCCATGCCTGTCTTCCCTCCCCTTTGGGAGGCCCATGGTGGGGTGTTACCAGTGAGTGGTGCTGGGGTTTCACTAATAGGATCCATCTCACTAGAGCCGATTCTCAGATGGGTAATATTCCGGAGGAGGTTCTCAAACCTGCCTGGGGGATTTGAACATCCAGTTCCCGGGACTTCTAATGGGAACTTTGAAACCTTAAACATCTCTGCCTTGGTTGTTTGTCTGACTGCAGAGGCTGGTGGGGAAAGCCCCTTTGTAGCCGAATAGATTTTCAGGTCATGGGGAATTCTCCCCTATCACTGAGGTGTGTTGTCCAGGAAAGATGTTTTCCTCTTCATAGAATCATAGAATATCAGGGCTGGAAGGGATCTTAGGAGGTCATCTAGTCCAACCCCCTGCTCAAAGCAGGACCAATCCCCAATTTTTGCCCCAGATCCCTAAATGGCCCCCTCAAGGATCGAACTCACAACCCTGGGTTTAGCAAGCCAATGCTCAAACCACTGAGCTATCCCTCTTGCCTGCATGTCCCTGGGGGTGCAGGGCCTGACTGGCCAGGCTAACAGCAGCTATGGGAGGCAGCTACCTGCTCCTGGGTGGAGATCTGTGGCCCCAGCAGTGAGACCAGGGTGTCAGACACAACCTGAAGCCTGGGAATCCTGAGTAAATCCATGTTCTCAGCCCACGGGCCACTGCTGAGCTGGAACAGGCAAACAAATCGCTCTTTTCTATCGCTTCACTTTGTCGTTAATAAAAGCTGTGTCTCACCCTGGAGATTCCCAGCCAATTCATGGAGGCATCTGGGGAGAGAATGAGAGTTACACACGGTCACCTGGGTGTAAGCGCCCTTAAGAGAAAGCATCTCGCTGCGAAAAATTATAACCCCCCGGCTCCCACCTCTCCCTCAGCCAGGGCAGAGCTCCCCCATGGCAGCACTGAGCACAATGGAGCCTGTTCCTGAGCAGGGTCGCTAGGGGATACCAAAACAGAAGGATTTAATACAGCTATTGAATATATTCAGTGGAAACTGTCTGTCTTGGTTTTCCACAGAGCTATTTTGTCACGAACAGAGGTGGCTTTTGGCAGAAAATTTCAAGATTTTGTTCAAAACACAAGTGCCCCAAAACTGAAATATTTTGTCCAAAAATCAGAAATATTCTGATTGAAAATATGACCATGGTGCTGCATGGGACTTGTAGATCAGTTGCATTGTGCTCATATTCAGAGGGGTAGCCGTGTTAGTCTGGATCTGTAGAAGCGACAAAGAGTTCTGTGGCACCTTATAGACTAACAGACGTATTGGAGCATAAGCTTTCGTGGGTGAATCCCCACTTCTTCGGATGCATGCAGTGGAAATGTCCATGGGCAGGTATAAATAAGCTTGTGCTCATATTGTCATCTACAGGCTGGGCTGCCTGGCTGGGCTTCATCTCCCATGATGCACTGCAACCAGGGACTCCCATGATGTACTACTTCCTGTCAGCCAGAGGGGAGAAAGTGGTGCATCATGGGAAAGCCAGAGAGCCCTGCTCAAAGAAAACACCAGGATCATGTGGCACCTGAACTACAGCACCCATGAGGCCTCTTGCACCCAGTTCCCAGTGAAGGCAGTAGAACACTTTCCAATGGGAGATTTCCCTGGAATGTGTCCTTTCCATGAAGGACAGAAAGTGGAGGGCACTTTCACTCAGTCCCCTAAGCCATGGCAATGCAGGACTGGGGATTACAGGCAAAGGGTGGGACAAAGGAACCTCCGGGACTCAGATGCATGAGCCCTGGGACCCCAAGAACTCTTTGTCCTCATTCACTTTGATCACAGGCAGTTTGTTGTTGTAACTCTTGGCCAGACAGTCTGATCTGGGATAGGTCCATCCTCCACCAATTAACACCTTTACTCCCAGCCCCCAATTTTCTCCCTCACGTGCCGATGACCCCGGTAACCTTCATACTCTACAAAATCTCTTACATTCAATATGATCTTCAGGAGTGTTGCTGGTGTCATGCTGGACTTGTTCCCTGTGGGGAGTAATAAGGACGGGGGATATCAGTGGTGCCACATGCTCTCTCTCTGTCACCTTGGTGACACTCAGTCTGTTTTCAGAGATCCAGCCATGAGGAGATTTCTTCCCATGACTGGTTCTCCTGCTAGGACCTTACATCTCCATTCAGCTCACACTCAGTGGAAAGGCAGCAAGCCCTACTTCTGGATAATCAGGGAACATGGCAGCTTCACCATTTACACAGGGAAAGTCTAATAAAGCTGAGACTTGAACATTCTCTTCTACTTCAGCAAAATGGCCACGAAACCAACTAACCAAAACCCAACTAGGTCAGCATGGAGTTAAGATTGTGGGAACCGAAAATCCCTGACATTGTAGGGTAGAAGTTGAACAGAACACCATCGTTTTCACATTTGGGTGACATTTTTCAAAAGGGATTTTTTTCATGAACAATAATTTAACCAAAATCTAATGTTTGACCAAAACTGTTTCATTTAATGAAATTTTCAATGACAAAAATCTTAACGAATATGTTCATTTTGTTTTCTTTCAAATGGACTTTTTGTTTTGTTTCACTTTGAATTTTTTGTAAAAAACACTTTTTCTGTGAAAAATTTTGAAAAAAAAATTATTTGAAGTTTTTTACCCAAATAAAGCTGGATGTTTGGCCCAGGTCTGTTTACAATGTAGAAAGACTGAACATTCATTGTTAAGGGGCAACTTTAATGTCTTTGCAGTGTGGAAATGCAGCTTCAGAGTCCCCTTTCTGGCCCAGCGTGCTAACCAGCTTCCACATCCCAGTAGGGCAGGGTGGGGGTGTTTGAGGGAAGAGACTGGTCATATGGCAGGAGGAGGGACGGAGCTACAGAGCCTAAAAAGGTGGGGGGCGCAGGAAGCAGGCAGGGACCATACACTGCTGGAAGTTGGGGTGGGGGCTCTCAGCACTAAGGGTCTATGTGTCATGTCCCCCCTGTTCCCACCAGTTTTATTGGCAGAGTCACTGCACTGGAAACCCAGGCTGGGCCGGACACTGGCAGAGCCTGGAAACTGCCTCTAGTCTCCCTACGTGCCTTTTCCTCTCTGTGTCACCCCATGGACTCCCTGGTCTCCCACCTGGCGCTCTCTGCCCCACCCCCAGCCCAGTGCTGGCTGCTCCCCCCATCCCCTGGGCTCGGGCTGTGTAGATTTCCTGGAGTCCCTCTCATGGCAAGGCACAGCTGACGAATCTCCTCCAAGCTCCAATGCTGTGTGGCCAGCATGGGCCAGGCAGAGCTCAGAACAAGCCTATGGGCCCCGTGGCCCTCAGAAGAGCAGCAGTGGGCCCAGTGGGCTGAAGAAGGTGACTGGGAAGTCAGAGGAGGAGGGGAGCAGTAATCAGGGGGAGCCCTGAGCGGCAGGAACTGGCTGCAGAGCAATGGGGGTCCCTGCAGGGTCTCTGTGTGTGGTGGGTGGGGGAGGGGTCCCTCGGACAGCGAGCTAGCAGCACTCAGCCACTCTCCGGCACTGGACGCAGCCTGGGGCCCAATGAGCTGGTTCCCTGGCTCCGTACTGCAGAGGCGACCAGCTCAGAGCCCCCTCTGCACAGCGCGTTGTTTACACTTATGGCGCTCTCTGAATCCCCACGGGCATCCCTGCTGCCAGGCTCTCCCAAGCAGGCAGGGAAGTGCTACAGCCACCCCACGCACAGACCTGCACTGAAATCACAGCCACTGTGAGTGAACCCGCTGTGGGTGTTTCGGGGCAAGTCCATGTGTGGACGCGTAAACCAGCTGCAGCCGATAGAGCTAATGTTGGGTGTTACCCACTGCAGCTGGATGGACTGGAGACCCTTAGTTGCCAGCCAGGCCGGGCCATTCCCAGCCCTGCCCCAGAAGAACAGACCCGGTTCTAGGGAACTGGCTGGGTCAGCTGGTGTCTCTTTGTGTCCAACCAGCCCTGACACCCCCTGAGTGTAAAACCAGGTCACTTTCATTCTTTCACGCACCTCAGGGCAATTTTCAAACACACTCACTCTGCTGCCAGTGAATTCGATGGGAACATGCCGCTTTGGCAAACCCCTTCCTTAAAGCATTTCTTTGGAACCGCCAGATCCCATCCTGACCAGGGAGTTCATCCTGCCCTGGGCCTTTCAAAAACGCCTCAAGAACAAACAGACTGAAACCCCCGCAGCAGGAGGGCTGAGCTCTGCGGTGAGGCTGGAGTGGCTGCCAGCCCTTCCATGAGGCAGAGAGAAGAGACCCAGAATGGAAACGAGATGGGAGAGGGAATAATCTCCTCCTACCTTTGATCCCTTGGCAGAGATGCAACTGGAAGCCGTGAGACAATGTCATCAGTGATGTGGACACGATTTCTTGTGGGCAGAGAGAGAGACAGAGACAGAGAGAGAGAGAGAGAGAGAGTGACATGGCCCCAATTCCAAATCGTATTGACACAGAACCCCATCCCCACAGCCCGTCACAGCCCAACACTCTCCTCCACCAGACCCACTGGCTGCCTCTGGGAGAGGTGTGGCCAAGTCTGAAAATTTAACTGCCAGTCTCACGGCATTTCATGTTCTATGTAAAGCCCCAAGTCTGAGAGTCGGGGGATTCAGTGAGAATCTTGGCTTTCATTAAAATAAATAAATTGTAACCCTCATTTTGGGAGAGAAAAGCCTGAAAATGTGACCCAAAGGACCCCTCCAAGATCAAATCCCCCAGGCAAATATAAAGACCCCACACTGGTGACTTGTTGGCAATCCCGTGAGTTTCAATCTCAATCTCGAGATTGTTGGGGTGACTCAAGTGCTGTGAAAGCTTGGGGCTGGGGACGCCGTGTGAGGAAAGGGCAGAGCTGTGTCCAGAGCTCTATTTTCAGAGTTGTTAAGCCCTGATTCAGGAAACCACTTACACACGGGGGCACAGGCGTAAGGCCCTCCCTGACTAGGGGATGCCTTCCTGAACTGCAGCCTTAGTTACCTGTGTGTCGATATTCCATCCAGACACATGTCCCTGGCTGAGTCCTAGATTGTGACCATCTATGGGGCAGAGTCTGTCCCCTTCATTACTGATCTGTGCAGCAGCTGCACACAGGGGGGTCCTGATCCCTGGTTAGGGCTGGAGGGCACTACAGTAACATACCTAATAAATACTGTACAGCACCTGGCACAGTGGGGCTCTGATCCCTGACTGGGGCTCCAGGGTGCTACTGCAATACAAATAATTAATCACAATGATAATCCCTTTCATCATCTCTGATCTTTGCCCCCAACCAGCCTCCCAAAACCACGATTTCACTGTGTCTTTGATCATCTCTCTACCACCACCCCAGACACACTGGGAACAGGGGATCTAAGGGTTTTTCTCTGCCACGTTTGCCTGTACATCTGATAACATGGCTTGGCCTCACTCTCATACCCACCTTTCTTTCCCAGCAGAAAAACCACCACAGCCAGAACCAGGATGGCAGGGATTGTAATTCCCAACAGGAGCTTTAGATCCAGCCCTAGGAGAGAACCTTGATGTGAATGTTCTCTCCAAACAGCCACAGGTAAGTCCCCACTGGCTGGAGTTGGCTGAGGCCTGTGGTAAGTGACCCCTCATGTCCTCCTGAACATACCCAGGGAGCTCACGCCACGGTTATCTGCACGGCAACATTGTTGGCTGTTCTTTGTGAGTAAAGTTTTTTTAATCCCAAACCAGTTTAATTTAAATAAAATCTTTCACCCAAACAAAAAGAACAGGAGTATTTTAGAGACTAACAAATTTATTTCAGCATAAGCTTTCATGGGCTACAGTCCACTTCATCGGATGCATAGAATGGAACATACAGTAAGAAGATATGTATACATAGAGAGAAACATGAAAAGGTGGAAGTACACATAGAATCTCAGGGTTGGAAGGGACCTCAGGAGGTCATCTAGTCCAACCTGCTGCTCAAAGCAGGACCAATCCCCAATTTTTGCCCCAGATCCCCACATGGCCCCCTCAAGGATTGAACTCACAACCCTGGGTTTAGCAAGCCAATGCTCAAACCACTGAGCTATCCCTCTCCCTAATACAACAATGTAAGATGCTAACTAATTAAGAGAAACTATTAGTGTCCTCAAAATCAAAAGCAAAATGTTTCTGTTCCATGAAAAATCTGAAATTTTGACTTTTTCTCCTGATTCAGGATGAAAACAAAATGTGAAATGTTAGAATTATTCACAGGACAGGAATGCCATGTTGCCACCAGCTCTTGAGGCTTAGATAAGGGGGAGGGATAGCTCAGGGGTTTGAGCATTTGCCTGCTAAACCCAGGGTTATGAGTTCAATCCTTGAGGAGGCCATTTAGGGATCTGGGCCAAAAATTGGGGATTGGTCCTGCTTTGAGCAGGGGATTGGACTAGATGACTTCCTAAGGTCCCTTCTGTGATGGTGTACCCCATAAAGCTTTATGGGGAGAGGCTTATAAATGTATATGTGTAACTGGGCTATGTTCTATGCTACATGGGCCATGTAACATATCTCTGTGAAAGTAATGACCTACTGAATGTATTCCTCCCGTTTATATGCACGTGTCATTGCTGTAGTTGAAGTTATGAATATTGGTTGTTTTTCTTGAGAAAGGAATGTGCAGGTTAAGTGCCCAATCAAGAAACACTTAACAGACAATAGAACTTCCTGACACCAATCCATATCCGAACTTTGCCAGGAATGTGGCTGGACTGAGAAGGAACTGAGTGGTGCATGGACAGGTGACTTGTCCATGTGACCCCCAACTCCATTTGGTAACTGGATGCTACACAGGGAGAGGGAGGGGTGTTCACCTAGAGGAGAAAGTCTATTTAAACCCCTGGGAAACCCCTCCATTTTGTCTTCAGCTGGCTAAAGAAAGAAGCTCTCCACCCCCCCAAGGACACCGGAAAGAAACTGAACAAAGGACAAAGACATTAGGGGGGTGAGTGATTGCTGGACCCAGGCTAGAAGGAAGATAGCCTGGTTACTGGACCTAGTGAAGTTTTTATCTGTACACAGGGTGATTAGACATAGACCTGCGTGTTTTATTTTATTTTACTTAGTAATTCACTTTGTTCTGTCTGTCACTACTTGGAATCAGTTAAATCCTATTTTCTGTACTTATTAAAATCACTTTTTACTTATTAAGTTTCCTGGAGTACGAGTTGTTACCTGGGGAAGGCAAACAGTTGTGCATATCTTTCTATCTTTGAAATAGAAGGCGAACTATTTATGAGTTTGCCCTGTATAAGCTTTATACAGGGTAAAACGGATTTATTAAGGGTTTGAACCTCCTTGGAGTTGGACACCTGGGTGTCAAAGGCAAGAGTGCTTCCAGGAGCCTTACAGCTGTGAGTGGACTTGGTTCGGACCTGGGTCTGTGTTTGCAGCAGATCAGTGGAATCTGGCTCAAAACAGACAGGATTCGGGAGTCCCAAGCTGGAAAAGGCCTGGAAGCAGGGGCAGAAGTAGCCTTGGCAGACCAGGTGGCAGCACCAAGCAGGTCTCTGTGACCCTAACCCGTCACACCTTCCAACCCTGATATTCTATGAACACTCTTCAGTTTTAATTTGGGGAGGAGGGATAGCTCAGTGGTTTGAGCATTAGCCTAGTAAACCCAGGGTTGTGAGTTCAATCCTTGAGGGGGCCATTTAGGGATCTGGGGCAAAAATCTGTCAGGGGACAGTACTTGGTTCTGCCAGTGAAGGCAGGGGACTGGACTTGATGACCTTTTAAGGTAACTTCCAGTTCTCAGAGATTGGTATTTCTTTATTTAACATTAGTGTTGTTCTGGCAGAAGTCACTAGGTGGCGCTGTTACACAAAGTCCGACTATATTTTCCTTGCGGTTGGAGGGGTGCACACAGCCTTTGCAGACATACTGTGTAGGTGTTGGTTTGCTGATGCAGATGCTTTGGGGGCAGCTGCAGCAAACAGCGAGTTTTGGGCTCTACTAAAGTCAGTTTGTGGGGCACGGTTGCTGCCTGGGAACTGGGCACTGGTGCTGGGCTGAGATTCCTGAAAAAAGGGTTTGCCCACATGCTCTTTGTGACACCTCTGTTCCAGGACTGGAGCACAGAGCGTAAATAACTAATTACACAGAGAGACAGAACTTTTGAGCCCAGGCGTGATGATGTATCTGAGGCCTCCTGCCTGAGCAACAACAAATACAGTGAGTGGAGAGGGAGGAAATAATTCCCTAAATGCCAGTTTAGCAGAGGGGATCAGTGAACGCCAGAGGAAACTTGCCCATCAGAAGGGTTTGTATTCCCCCTTTGAAAGAGCCAGTTTCCTGCCCTCAAAGATGTTGCCCAGCTCAGCAATGCTGGTTAAAGCCTGGGAAAGCTGCAGGGGGAGAGAGAGTGCCACATTGGACGAGCGCATCAGCCTGTTGCATCATCGTGTCTTTCCTCTACATCCATTGTCACGGCGATCACACTCAGACTGGGGGTTGCCCAGCACAGGACTCACTTTTCCCCAAATAGAATCCCCTGAATAAAGAAATACTTCAAAATAATTTACCTTGGGGAGGGGGGAACCCCTGATACTCCCATAACAGGAGTCACTACCTAGGCAATAAATACGTAAGAGACCAGAGCCAGACCACGACCCCATTCCGGGCCCATAAAGAGGATGGAGATCAATTGGTCTCCATGTCCACTGAAGGTAGGAGAAGAAGTAATGGGCTTAATCTGCAGCACAGGAAATTTAGGTTAGATGTTGGGGAAAACTTTCTAATGATAAGGGTAGTTAATCACTGGAATAGGCTTCCAAGGCAGGTTGTGGAATCCCCATTGTTTCAGGTTATTAAGAACAGGTTGGACAAACCCCTGTCAGGGACGGTCTAGGTCTACTTGGTCCTGCCTCAGTGCAGGGAGTTGAACTTAATGACTTATTGAGGTCCCTTCCAGTGAGACCTTTCTATGATGTCCCTG
Organism: Chelydra serpentina; assembly: GCA_037349315.1. NCBI lineage: Eukaryota > Metazoa > Chordata > Testudines > Chelydridae > Chelydra > Chelydra serpentina. The sequence goes on along the minus strand of JBAIAC010000046.1, from coordinate 637,665 downwards.
TCCCCTAACTGCCTGGGCTGGGCCGTCTGAGCTGAGATGGGTGAAAATGCGGGGTGAAGGGTTCCCTGTGACAAATGTTGAACAAAGATGTTAGACATTTTTCATTTCAGATTTTGAAAACTGATGAATTTCAGTGTTTGGATTTTCAGGGGTTTGATATTTAATTGTCTGTTCATCCCCTTTCCCATGATGCTGAGTTGCTGGACAGCACTGAGATGGGAAACGGACACAAACAGACACAGACACACGCACACGCCTTACCAGTGATGCTGAGGTGCTGGGCAGGGCTGAGCTGGGATCTGGTCACCTGGTTCTTGCTGTCCTTGATCTCGTACCCACAGGTGTAATTTCCGGAGCTGTCCCCGGACACCACATGGTCAAAGTTGTAGGTGAGGTTCCCCAATAAGCTCCTCTGAGACGAAACCTCCTCACCGTCCTTAAAGAAGACGATGCGGGTGACCAGGGCCCAGGGGAACACGGAGCACTGGAGTCGCACGGAGTCCCCCATCCGGGCAGATGTCTGGTTCAGGTAGAGGGTGGGGGCAGGGAGAGCACCTGGGAAGGGGAATGGGTGAGAGCTGTCAGTGGTGTGTTGGTGGTGCCCGGCGCTGTGGGTGGGGCAGGAGGTAAACAGCAGGTGGGTCTGTGCCACGTCTCGGATGGAGGCTCTGACTCCAGCCCAGCTGGGCAGACAGAGGGTCGAGCTCTCTCCAGTGCCCAGAAGCTTTATTCCCTGGGATCATTGGGGTTGCATAAGAGCCTGAGGGCTCAGCCGGGCTGGGCTCCCGTTTTCTGGTGCTGCGCGCTGTCCTAGAACAAGGGGCCCTAGCGCAGGCACCCTGCTGACCCAGCTGCAGTGAGGGGGCAGTATGGCCAAGAGAGAGGTGAGGGTGAGGGTAACCACTGGCCATTGAGGGCTGTCTAGGGCCTGGCCAACACCTCAGCCTGCCTATGCAGCCCATGCAGTGAAGGCCACTCGCTGCACCATGGAGCTCACCAGCCGACAGCCAAGGAGCTGTTTCCAGCCCCTAGTGCTCTACCATCCTCCCCGTCCTTGTATCCCTCTCCCCCAGGCCACAGGGGGCACTGGGAGAAATTCCAGGTCCAGGCTAAGGGAAGGTCCTGGAGCAACAGCAGGGAGCAGATCCCCCTTTCCCAGGAATCGACAGGGGGATGGGACCCAGCTCTGATCTCACTGGGCAATTGCTGCTGCCGCTGGGCAGGTCAGTATTTGCCCATTCACCTTCCCTGCTCCTTGGCTGGCAGCATCCCCTGCCCCTGCTGCTCAGCCAGACAGCAAAGAACCGTGTCCATGACCAAAAGGCACATCCTGGCACCAACCCCTGCTGGACTGGACACAGGGTCGCAGGGCGCAGTTACCAGGCCCGGGTCATATAGGAGCTCAGCCTGGGTGATCTAAAGGTCCCTATTGGACAATCCCTCTCAAAAGCCCTCGTCCTTGCTCTGCCATTCACCCCCACTCACCTTCCCGGGATGCTGAGTTGCTAGGCAGGGCTGAGCTGGGATATGGTCACACACACACACACACTGGCCTTACCAGTGACGATGAGGCTCTGGGCAGGGCTGAGCTGGGACCTGATCACCTGGTTGTCACTGTCCTTGATCTCGTACCCACAGGAGTAATTCCCAGAGCTGCCCCCGGATACTGCATGGTCAGACTTGTAGGTGAGTTTCCCCAATGAGCCCCTCTGGGATGAAATCTCCTCCCCATCCTGACAGAAGATGATGCGGGTGGCCAGGAGCTGGGAGATCACAGAGCACTGGAGCCACACGGAGTCCCCCGCCCGGGCAGACGTCTGGCTCAGGTAGAGGGTGGGGGCAGGGAGATCACCTGGGAAGGAGAATGGGTCAGAGCCCTCAATGGGACAGGAGGAAAATGGCAGGTGCAAATGGCTGGCCACCTCTTGGATGGAGGCTCTGATTCCAGCCCAGCTGGGGCAGTACGGCCAGAAGAGAGGCTGGCCCCGGCTGTCGGGAGCTATCTAGGGAATGGCCAACACACAGCACACTGCGGCCTGCCCCTGCAGTCCATGCATTGAAGGACAGTCGCTGCCCCGGGGAGCTCCCCAGGCGACAGCCAAGGAGCTCTGTCCAGAGCCTAACCGCTCTGACATCTACTCAAATATCCTCCCTGTCCTTGTGCCCCTCCTGACCCACAGCCCCCAGCTGGCCCAGAGGAAACCGGGGGCTATTCCAGGCCCAGGCTAAGGGAAGGTCCTGAAGCAGCAGTAGGGAGAAGATTCCCCTTTCTCCAGGAATTGCCAGGGCGATGGGACCCAGCTCTCAACTCGCAGGGGAATTGCTGCTGCCCCTGGACAGGCCAATATCTGCCTGCCATCGTCCCAGCCCCAGTTGGGGTGACCAGACAGCAAGTGTGAAAAATCGGGATGGGGATGGGGGGTAATAGGAGCCTATATAAGAAAAAGACCCAAAAATCGGGACTGTCCCCATAAAATCGGGACATTTGGTCACCCTAGCCCCAGTGGGGCCCCCTGCTGATGCCTTGGCTGGCAGCAGCCCCTGCAGCCCAGGCAGCCCGCTTAGAAACATGGCTACAGCCAAATAGCTCATCCCAGCTCAGCCAGCCCCTGCTGGGCTGGACACAGGATTGCTGGGCGCGGCTCCCTAGCCCTGGTCATACGGAAGCTCAGCCTGGATGAGCTAATGGTCCTTTCTGGCCGTACCCTCTTGAAAGCCCCTTGAATGGCCAGGCTGAGTGTTGACGGTGCTGCTAATATTTAAGGACAAGATGCAGGCTGCATCTGTGGGAGGAGCTCCAGAGACAACTCTGCAGCAATGAGGGGCTGGGAGCTGGTACCATAGGAAGGTAAATCCCTTGGGGTCAGAGCTGTGGTGTTCTCTGCTTCCAAGGGCTGGTGCCCCAGGGGTGGGATGGACTGTTGCTGTGACTCTCTATCTGCATTTCACGCTGGCCAAAGGTCACAGGAAAGAGGCAGTGGGGCAGGGAGGGGTCGGCCGAGAGACCTGTGTGCCCTGCTTGGATCTCACACAGCCCCATCCACCTTCCCGTGCCATTTCCACTGGCACCACACTGAGCAGGGCACGACCCAAGGGGTGCTGGCTGGACCCCGGAGAGGAAGGAGCAAACGCCAATGGTAGATGGGGGACAGACAGACAGACAGACTCACTGGGAGCTGAGCAGATCTCTTGGCTGCTGGGGCTCAGCGCTGGGAACAGAAAGGTGACGTGTGTTCAGTGCTGGGCTAGAATCTCCCCTGCTATGAGACACCCTGAATAGCTGATGGGGTCTCTGCTCCCTGCATGAGCCGTTAACTGAGCTCAGCCCTTTAATTCACCAGCAGAGCCTGCAGCCGGGGACACGCTACGGACAGACAGAGGGTCGGGCCCAGACCTGATATCGACATTTGAGAGTCAGGCCCAAAGCAGAACCCTCAATCCCAACCCCCTCTCATCGGTAACAGAACCAGGCCACAGCCTGGATCCCAGCTCAGTGTCTGTGGCCCCTCGGTAACAGGGAGCCCTGGGGCTAGACCCCGATAATTCCTCACCCACCAAAGGCAGCAGCCCTCCCTGCTCTCTCTGCCTTCAGGCTGAGCTGACATCCCATGAGTATCGTCCCCCAAGCCCAGCCCATCCTGACTCCATGTGCCTGGTGTGGGGAGCTGGGCTCAGTGACATGCCAGGTGTTTGAATACAGCCAAACGCCAGTGTGATGGGTTGGGTCACAGAAACCCCCTTGGGACAGTCACCTGATGTGCTGAGACTACCTCTGAGCCCGTTTTCCCTGCAGCTTGGGACTTCAGAACCCTGCCTTGTTGAGCCAGATACGCTAGCCTGCTACAACGCAGACCCAGGTCTTAACCACATCCCCCAAAATCTTCAGACTTAACAGAAAATGGCGTAGAAAGCGCTCCTGTCTCTAGTATCCAGATACTCAGTTCCCAATCATAAATTGTCTGCCCTCTATAACACCGATAGAGAGATATGTACAGTTGTTTGCTCCCCCAGGTATTAGTCACTAATGATGGGTTCAGTAATGAGCAAAAAGTGATTTTATTAAATATAAAAAGTAGGATTTAATTGGTTCCAAGTAATAACAGACAGAACAAAGTAAGTTATCAAGCAAAATAAAATAAAACACGCAAGTCTAAGCCTAATACAGTAGGAAACTAAATACAGATAAAATCTCACCCTCAGAGATGTTCCAATAAGCTTCTTTCATAGACTAGAGTCCTTCCTAGTGTGGGCCCAATCCTTTCCCCTGGTATAGTCCTTGTTCCAGCTCAGGTGGTAGCTAGGGGATTTCTCATGACTGCAGCCCCCTTTGTTCTGTTCCACCCCCTTATATAGCTTTGGCACAAGGCGGGAATCTTTTGTCTCTCTGGGTACCTACCCCTCCTTCTAAATGGAAAAACATCAGGTTTAAGATGGATTTCAGTATCAGGTGACATGGTCACATGTCCTGTGAGACCCCCCAAGGCTTCATTCCTCCCGTCCTGACTTACAAGAAGGCTTGCAAGTAAACAGAGCCATCTACAGTCAATTGTTCTGGTTAATGGGAGCCATCAAGATTCCAAACCACCATTAATGGCCCACACTTTACATAATTGCAATAGAACCTCAGAGTTATATTTCAGATTTCTAGTTTCAGATACAAGAGTGATATATTCATACAAATAGGATGAACACACTCAGTAGATTATAAGCTTTGTAATGATACCTTACAAGAAAACTTTTCCATGAAGCATATTCCAGTTACATTGTATTCACACTAATTAGCATATTTTCATAAAATCATATGGAGTGCAACATCACAGCCAGGTCACAGCTCCCAACAAGGCATGCCGGCCAGACCTGAAGCCTGGGACCTGGGCCAGGAAAGCAGGGACACGGGAAAAGATTTAGAGACCCGAGGGGACAAGTATCTCGACATGAGCTGCCAGGGCACTGCGGGGGCAGCAGGGCTGATGCGCTCCTGGGCTGTGTAACAAGGGGAGCAGGGAGGAGATTTTCCCTGGCGTGTGGCCTTGCTGAGGCCAATACTGGATCCTGTGTCCAGTTCTGGGGGCCCCAGTTTAAAAGGCTGTTGGAAAAGTGAAGCAGGTGAAGGGCATAGCCAGAAAAATGCTGTGAGGGCTGGAGACGAGGCCTCACAGGAGAGGCCGGGGGAGCTCCGTGTGTGGAGCTGGCCAGACAGCTGGGCTGGTCACAGTGTCTAAGCTCTTTTTGGGGGATAAACCCTGTGTGCTGATGGGCTCTTCATGCAGCAGAGACAGGCAGAACCAGACCTGAGGGCTGGACGCTGAGTCTGGGCAAACTCCAGTGAGAAAGGAGGCAGCAGTTTCTCCCAGTACGGGAGATTAACCCCCGGTGTCAGCTCCCCAAGGAAGTGGGGGAGTCACAGCCCCGTCAGTGGCCTTTCTGGGGCATGCTTTAGTCCAGGGATCTCAAACTCAAATTACCACAAGAGTCACATGAGAACTAGTAAATTGGCCTGAGGGCCTCATCACTGAAACCTTTTCATACAGTGATACAAAAGTATAGTCAAAAATGAAGAGTAATATAGTATTCTATTAAAAGTCAATGTATTAACTTTTTAAAAACTGTAATGCAAAGAGGGGTTTTAATAAAATATAAACACTCAGTAATGTTTGGAGCTTGGCTGCCAGTGGAGTCGGCGCCTATGGCGGGCTGCAGGAAATAACTCCATGACATGTTTGAGACCCCTGCTTTAGTCAAACACAAGTGACTGGGCTCAGTGCAGGGCAGCTGGGTGAAGTTCTCTGCTCTAGGCTTTACAGAGGATCAGACTGGATGGGCTAATGGTTCCTCCTGCCTTAAACTCTGTGAAGCTGTGATTGTAACCCCAGACTGTGCCAACTTCTCGCCCCAGCCCATCCCCAGCACCGAGCACTGGCCATGTGCTGGTTTGGGACAGTCCCACTCCCTCGAACATCACAACAGTGCAAACCTCTCTGCCATTAAAGGGGATTTGCCGATCACCTGGGCCAGGGGCTGCTCTCAGTTCTGTTTCCTCCCAACTCGCTACAAATTAGCACAGGGTTCCCGGATACTCACCAGACAGCAAGAGGCACAGAGACAGGATCATCGGGGCGGTAGGATGGATGGAGCCCAGCCGCTTCTGCTGCTGATGGGGTTGGGAGGGGACAATCCGCAACCACTCCCTGCTTCCACCTCCCCTGTCTGACTTCAGGGGAAGGGAAGCTCTGGTCTCTCTCTCGGCTCCTATCTGCCCCTGTCTGCTTCCCAGGTTTGGATACTCCAGCCAGTCCCTCTCCCTGCTCCCAGGCCTCCTGGGGTCTTTAGGGCTCAGGTAGCAGAGATGCTGCAGCCTCTCTCTGACGTGTTCTGGCCCCTCCTCAAGTCAGATATTCGTTACTGCTCCCCATTTCCTGCCCCGTGCCCCCCCCCTTCCCTGCCCCGACCGCAGTGTCTCTATTTAGAGCTGCAAGATTGAGAACTGAAGGGGCCTGGTTTGCTTGTTTGAGTTTAAACATATCACGAACGAAACGCCTCCCATCCCATCTCACTGCCTGGGGACTGAGACACCTCTGCGGGAAGCCAAACAGCAGAGGGCCTCAAGGAAAATGTGTCAGGAGCACAAGGCAGAGCAACTTTTAATAGTAATTGATGGAGAAACGGATTGTGCTGGGATGGTGGCTGGACACATTTCACCACTGGGATGGAGTCAGCTCTGCAGAACAGCTGGACAGGGGATGTTTGGGGGAGCTCAGATACTCAGGTGAGGGTCAGAGGAGCACAGTGTGAAACTCCCTGTTAGAAGCAGTGCCCAGAAGACAGCAGGGTGGAAAAGGGAAGATATTTTTTGAAATTTTTTAAAAATAATTCTTTCATATCTTTTTGTTAAAAAAATATTTGTATTGACAGTCCTTCCTCCCCATTTCCCCCCTTTTTTGCTGGCAAAACGGTAACAATGGAGGGAGGAGAAATCTAAAACCTGAAAACTTTGTAAAAAATCTGCAGAAAAGTGGGTTGTTGAAATGAAAATGTTCATTGTTTTTTGATTTTCCAATTTTGTTTTTACAAAACCGACAAAACAGTTTTAATTTTATCTTTGGGGAAAAATGGAAACTTTGAAAAAAAAGAAAATATTTGACAAAAACTCACTTAAAAATCTGTCATTTTTAGATCCCAGCATTGTGGTGGCTCTAGCCCAGAGTGATCCCAGGGGCTGTGGTTCAGACTGAGCTGCTGGCACCCTGGGATGGCAGCCGGGCCCTGCTTGGAGCTCAGACAATGCTGCCCAGAACGGGCCTGAGCTGATCCAAAGCCCCTTGGTGTCAATGGAAAGACTCCACTGACTTCACTGGCTTTGGGATCAGGCTACTGTGTAAAAGGGTCGGGTCTCTTGTGAGAGAGAAATGGCTCTGGATCTTTCACTTGGAGTGACCCCAACCCAGACCCCCCACAGGAACAGGAACAGGGAACGTCTCTCGTATGGGAGAGTGAAGGGGAGGTTAATGACGGGATCATGAACATGCATAGCGGGATGTGAAGAAGGGGAACTCACCCCCTGCCTCCACAGTCAGAGCTGCAAATGCAGCTGAGAAGCAAGAGCATCCGCAGAGTGAGTTCCTCCTGCTGCACAGACTCTGCAGCTGCCTCACTGCACAGACCCTGAGAGATGCAGAGAGACGGCTCCACACAGGGAAGAAATGACTAGAGCGCCTCTCTACGCTGGTGCTTTAACAGAGACTTGAAAGAAATCAGCTGCACAGAGCCCGTGTTAGAGACAGAGATCAACTGTCAATAGACAAAAGTCTATGTATGGGGATAGAGACATAAACAGAGGATGCATAGGGGATAGGTAGATACAATATTATTTTTAAATACTGTGCTTCATTTATCACATGGTTAAGCACAGAGACCAAGACTTTCAGAAACTATTAGTGATTTGGGGATCCCAATTTAGGCCTCTTAAAGGACTCATTTCCAGCAGGTGGGGGCCCAGTGCAGTCTGTCTGTCACCCCTTAAGGTCTCCATTGAGCTGCCAAAATCACTGGTCATTTTGGAAGGCTTGGCCAGAAGTGCTTGTGTCAATTAAGCATGTGCTGAATCTGTGTGTGAGACAGCTCTTGGGTTACGAGGGCTTAAAACTCTCCAAGAGCAGAGAGGCAGTTCACACCTCATCAGGGCATGTTTGGGACAAACCCAGCCCAGTCTCACAGGAACAAAGGACACTGGCCTAGGCAGCAACAAAGGATCTGTTGGACTCTCAAGTGAGTCACTCCCTTCCTTTGGTCAGTTTGGAACTATGATGCGGTAATGCTCACCTGACTCTGAAGGCGGGGTGGGGGCAAAGCCAAGAGGGAAGAAAGAACATTATGAAAGGGAGAGATGTTTGCCATGCTCTTCCTCTCTCTTCCACCTACATCTACAGACACCACCACCACCACCAAGTGACTGAAGTGCTGATCAAAGGGAGAGCCTGGCTGAAGGGCAACCAGCCAGCCTGTGGTGAGAAGCATCTAAGGGTATGTCTATACTTACCCGTCGCGTCGGAGGCGCGGGATCGATGTTCTGGGTTCGATTTATCGCGTCTTGTCAAGACGCGATAAATCGAACCAGGAAGTGCTCCGTCGTCGACGCTGGTAATCCAGCTCGACGAGTGGAGTAGGCGGAGTCGACGGGGGAGCCTGCGCGCCGCGTCTGGACCACAGGTAAGTTCGAACTAAGGTACTTCGACTTCAGCTACGTTATTAACGTAGCTGAAGTTGCGTATCTTAGTTCGATGGGGGGGTTAGTGTAGACCTAGCCTAACACTGAAAGTGTTAAGATCAGCTTAGGATGCGTTTTTCTTTTATTTCATTTGACTAAATCTGACTTGTTATGCTTTGATTTATAATCACTTAAAATCTACCTTTGTAGTTAATAAATTTGTTTGTTTATTCTATCTGAAGCAGTGTGTTTGGTTTGAAGTGTGTCAGAGACTCCCTTGGGATAACAAGCCTGGTACATATCAATTTCTTTGTTAAACTGACGAACTCATATAAGCTTACGGCATCCAGTGGGCTATGGTTCCTTCCTAGGGTTGCGTCTGAGACTGGAGATATTGGCTAGTGTCATTCAGTTGCACAATCAAAGCAGCTTACATGCCAGAGGCTGTGCATGAACTGCCCAGGAGTGGGGGTTCTCACAGCAGAGCAGGGTCAGGCTGGCTCCCAGAGTCGAGGACTGGACTGACCTAGCAGATTGGGGGGAGGGATAGCTCAGTGGTTTGAGCATTGGCCTGCTAAACCCAGGGTTGTGAGTTCAATCCTTGAGGGGGCCATTTGGGGATCTGGGGCAAAAATTGGGGATTGGTCCTGCTTTGAGCAGGGGGTTGGACTAGATGACCTACTAAGGTCCCTTCCAACCCTGATATTCTATGATCACTGGTCCAGATAACACCAGGGGAACATCACACACATGTCATTTTTAAAGGCTTGATTTGTTGAACATTAACGTCCTGTTGTATTGTAAGTGCTGTCACTGTATGTGAGGTTATGAAGTATTGCTATATGTGCTCTTGAACTATGTTATGAGGTTGGGAGATGCCCAAAGCCAGCCTTTCAGTAGGGACAAAGGAGCAGCCATCAATGGCCAGATGGGCATAAATGGCTCATCAAGACCCAGTCCACAATCCCAGAGATTTCTCCGGGAAGCCACGTAGGCCATCAGGGCAAACTAACCCACATCACAACAAGGATCTTTCTAGCAGCTGGAAAAAAGTATAAAAGAGGGAGAATGATATCATCACTTGTCCTCACCCCCGCCCCCATCTCAACACCTGGAAGAACATTTGGAAGACAAAGACTTTGAACTGGGGAAGTTTGGGCCCATGTATTGAGGAACTGTAACCTGCTTGTACCATCCGTTAGGGTGAATCACTGCTTGATTCGAATCTTGCGTGGTCTAAGTTAAAATTTAAATCTTGTATTTATTTTCGTTTCTTAAGTAATCAACTTTGATCTCTATGGCTGCTACTTACAATCACTTAAATTCTGTCTTTCTGTAGTTAATAAATCTGTTTTATATTTTTGTAAGCAGAGTCAGGATGAGCTCCACCCTGACATCTGGTGGTGAGTCATGGCAAAGCACGCCAGGGGCTGATCCAATTTGCATAGGCACACCCACCCTGCCTGGTACGAACCATAGTGACCCAAATGGGCATTTTGGGCTGCTGTAGGATCCCCAGTTTTCTGTATTGGGGCAGGAAATTCTGTTATTGGGGCAGGAAGAATAAACTGTTGTTATACTGCTTATGTAAATCATGGACAGTGGAACCGTACTTGGCCTTTTGTCATGTTAAAGGGGAACTTGCCATTAACTAAACAGCACTCACCAGCCAAGGGACATGGGTTCCAAAGCCCAGTGAATTGAGAGAGGCTGGGGATAGGTATTTGGGGTTTAGATCAAGTGTAGTCTCTTGACCTATCAAAGGCTGTGATCAATTGTCTTGATGTTTTTGGTCTTGAGGTGAACACCTTGTCTTTGTTTCACAGACCCTGAAGTGAAAACATTCTCTTGATCTGGCCTTTTAGCTATAGATCAAGCATAATACCTGGTGGTGTAGGGCCCCTGTGAGGGTCTGAGACACCAATTGCACCATCTTCTCCTCTCTCTACTGTAGAATATCAGAGCTAATGTTGAGTTCCTTGAGAGTCTGGTTTCAGGCTGCTGAATTGAAATCACTCTCTAGGGCTCCCCTAAACTACAAGCTGACATCACTAAAGAGCTAAAAGTATTATGAGCTGAAATCACTGAGCACTGTGTTAAGTAGTGGGGGAGCCTGAAGATAAATTGCTGAGTGGCTGGTGGAGCAGTTGGCAAGACAGCTGATGGTGTGGCGCTGCTGGCAGAGCGGAGCAATTTGTGGTTGCAGTCGGAGCAGCTTGCAGGACGACTGGTGGAGCGGGGTTGTTGGTGGGGCGGAGCAGTTCGTGGGGACAGCTGTAGTGGCTTGCGGGACAGCTGGCGGAGCAGAGTGAAGCTCCACGGAGGGTGAGGCAATCATCTTCATGCCACGTAAGGTGCCCCTTACCCCCCCCTTTCCCATTGCTGCCCAGGCAGGTGGCGCCCTGCAGATGAACTTTTGAACTCTGGGACTGGACTTTTGGGTTCTTGGACTTTTGGGGACTTTGGGTGACTTTTGGGTTGCTGGACTCAAGAACCCAAGGGACAGAGCATGGCCCAATTGGCTGTGGTGGGTCTTGCTCACAGTTTGGCTTATGGATCCTAGTTGCAGTGTTTTCCCAATTTAAGGCTGGTGCCGTTTACCTGCTGCTATTAAAGATTTCTGTTACACTGAGGCTCTGTGCTTGCGAGAGGGGAAGTATTGCCTCTTTGAGGCGCCCAGGGGTGTGTATAAGATTTTCCCAGGCTACTAGGTGGGGGCTCGAGCTGGTTTTGCATTGCATTGTTGAGAAGGGAACCCCTATGTACTGAACCTGGCCCTTGCTGCTGTCAACTCGTCCTGGCAGAAGGGTTACATTTTACCTAAAACAGTGTGTTTTGGTTGAAGTACTTGGGCAATCTCAGCTCAGACTACAAAGACTAGTGTGTCTTTGGGGGGAGGGATAGCTCAGTGGTTTGAGCATTGGCCTGCTAAACCCAGGGTTATGAGTTCAATCCTTGAGGGGGCCATTTAGGGATCTGGGGCAAAAATTGGGGATTGGTCCTGCTTTGAGCAGGGAGTTGGACTAGATGACCTCCTAAGGTCCCTTCCAACCCTGATATTCTATGATTCTATGTGTCCTCTCCACATCAAGGGAGGGGAAAACTAGGTAATGAACTTACACTGGCCAGGCTTCTGACCAGTGCAAGACTGTACGGTTCTGGGCTTCAAGATTGGGGAGCTGGGAGAAGTTGGCTGGAGCCTACCTATTGATGGTTCATGAGTGGCTGGGAGATCATTCAAGTAACTCAGTTGGGTGCGTCCCTGACTGTGGATGGCTGTGTAAGTGCAGCACCTGTCAGAGGCTTGTAGCTTGACATCAGCATCACAGTGTGAGAAGCAGCTCAGGTTGGTGGGTCAGTGGGCTCAGTGATCCCATAGTCCAGGCTGCACTCCAGGAACCCTGTCAGACGGAGTTTTCTGGCCTGGGTTATAAGGCGGTCAGACAAGATGATCACAGTGGTCCACTGTGGCCTTAGAATCTATGAAAAACCCTGACAAAGGCTCTGATTCCACAATAATAGTGTCCTCATCGGAGTTACACCAGCAGAGTTAGAGCGGTTTAATTATATTGATAAATTTCCCTGTGTATAGAGAAGCCCTGGGATAAACAGCCCTTCCCATCAATGCTCTCCCTGTCCTTGTATACCCCATGTCATTGTAGTAGCTAAGCCCCACACAATATTAATGAGGTTTATCCTCCCACACTCCTGAGAGGTAGGGAAGTTCATCCTCATTTTACAGATGGGAAAAATGAGGCACAGAAACAGAATTAATGACTGAGCCCAGGACACACAGGAATTCACAGCTGAGTGAGAGATTGAAGCAACAGCTTGTGATCCCCCATTCCCTGCCCTAGACACTAGACTAGATCATCCTTCTTCCCCTCAGCCCCTAGACCTTCCAAAGCCTGGGTGACAATGACCAGTCTTGTACCTGCCTGGAAGGCCAATGACCCTTGGTTATATTAGCCAAAGAAGGGAAGAGCCTGGGTGGGACGGGACTGGGAGACAGGGAAAATGTCGGAGACACAAGCTAGGAAATCTGCTGCAGGAGATTTAATTGATTTCAGGTGTTGTGAGTAGTGGACCCTGCTCAGTGACTCTGCACTCACAGTCCAGCTGCTCTGCACCCTCACAGGGAGGAAACCACAGGCCGAGCTGACAGCGCCCTGAGCATCTACAGAGTCTCCTATGCAGATGCTTCTTCCCCTACCCAGCAGTGAGCTCTCCCTGGGCCTGACCCCGAGCTAGCAGCCCAGTGGGGCATGGGCGTATCACACGCTGTGATGTGGGATTGAAGAACCTGCTCTCACAATATTATTTTTGTCCTCACAAGTTAACCTGCCTCATTCTCACTCTCTCTCAATTTACTTTGTTTTCATGAGGTTTCCAGGGCAGTTTATTTTCATAGTTGTACATTTAAAGGCCAGAAGAGACCAATGGGACCATCTAGTCAGAGCATCTGCAGAGCCCAGGCCAGAGAGCCTCCCGCAGGGATCCCTGCACTGAGCTGCTGACTTATGGCTGAGCTAGAGCATGTCTTGTAGAAAGAGATGTCCTGTCTCGGTTTAAAGACTCCAAGCCGGCTCCCATTTCAAAACAGTAAGATGGCTGTGGCTGATCAGTGCAAGAGGGGGCCAGGGGAAAGGGAGATGCTGGTCTGGGACAGAGCAACTGGAGATAGGCCATGAGATTTAGCTCCAGCTATAGGTCCTAATCTGACCTTCCTCAGAGTTTGTGGGTGTGGACTTGGGGTTCCAGTTTGAGTTTATTATAGAGACAGCCCCAAGCCACACAGTTAGGATCTAAACTCCCCCAAAGTCTGGGTGTGGGGACTCTCCCTCTGAGACTAAAAGTGCAATAGGTACTAGAATGGATGATTCAAGCCTGACAAAGGAGGGGAAGAAGACGCTTGATCTGGGGTGGCTGAGCCACCAAATGGTGAATGGGCAAGAGGGACGAGGTGAAGCTGTTGGACTTGGCATAGATTTCAGGAAGCTGAATGGAGCGTATCCAAGGCCTGACTCTGACAGACTGACTGAGCCGCTAGGCCAGGCCACGGACATACCCAGGATAGTCTTTGGCAAAGGCTGCTGCATCATGCTGGGAGGTTTAACACTCTAGTCAACAATATAACGCAGGATCAAAAAGCAAGCGGTTTTCTTCTAGCTCTTAATGATTTTGCAGCAGGTTAGTGCTATTGTTAACGTCCCAACAGAGAAACATGAGCTGTTAGTTATTTTAAAAAAAATGGAGAGGGAAAACGAACTTCTTTCATTTTAATTGTATACTTTAAATGTTATTCAATATTAGTCAAATTCTCTTAACCCGTCTGGTTCACCAACTCTCATCTTATTTAAATGTAATAATAAAGAAAAAGTCATGTATATTTTGCTATTCTTGGTTTTTGTATTTGTTTGTGACAGGGTTTTTCATTTCACACTTAATACTAATAAATTATTTAATTAGCTAACTAAGAAATTCCACAGTCCAGCAGAGGAGAAACAGTTTCCATGAATTCCTCTTATTAACTTCTGTAAGCAAGAGAAGGAAATATTTTACAGTGCTTTTCACTCAGCAAACCATATAAAGTTAATTAGCAAAGACTCTACTAAAACTCAAGTGAATGCAGAGTGTTTAAGTGAAAGGTCCCAGCTACTGTTAATTATTTGGGTTTCTGTTGTTAGTTCCCTGGGTTTCACTCTCTCATCAGTGTGAAGGCTCCAGTCAGGTGAGCCACAGGATGACTGGCCAGAGAACAGCAACTGGGACTAATCTGCGTGGGGTGGGGGGTGTTTCCCAGCACTGGCACCCCAGTCACACGCCCCGCTTGGATGTCTCATGTATACACAGGGCCTTCAGCAATACTCACTTTGGGGATTTGGGGGGCCTTCCTCGTGATTGTTGTACACTTTGAATTGAAAGTAGAATCTCTGAACAGCACTGAGTGGACTCAGGAGATGAGCTGTCGATACAAAGAGTCAGAGGGTAGGAATACCGAGTTTGGGTATTTTCCCCAATTTTATTGAGAAGAAACATTTTTTCCTGCAGCACTTTGGGGCACTGTGCATTGTCCAGCTGTAGCCTCAGAGACGGTCCCCAGTTTCCTTGCTGCACGGCCCCTTCGGTTGCCTCTGATTTTGGGAGGGTCTGTGATGCAGCTGCGCACTGACGAGTCCTGCATTTCAGCAAGTGAAGCATTAAAGACATCTGTCCCGCTGCAGAACGATGTCCACGTATGCCAGTGTCTCTTCCCTCTGGGGTGGTGGATGCTTTAAGATAAAACGCAGTGATGTTACTTTTCTGCTCAGCCAACTTAAAGACAGAGAAATGAAGCCAGAAAATGCCCCTCTGACATCACTGCTGTATGTACATCAGGAGCAGTTCTAATGGGCATCTAGGCTGGGAAACACCAACAGCCCCACTTCCTACATCAACCCCTCTGAGACAGGCAGCTCAGATTTCCCCTCCCCAGCCTTGGTTTGGCCCTTTTCTGCTCCCCAGACAGCTGGGCTTTGCCCTGACACCTGCCAGCTGTGCAGAGGAGACCTTCTTCCTCTCCCCATGCCAGCCCCATCGAGGTAGTGCCAGGCTCTCCCTGCGATGGGGCGTTATTATCTGAAACATAGGCGCTGACTTCTTCTGGTGCCAGAGGGTGCTCGACCCCCCTCTGCCCCCGGACCCGCCCTGACTCCACCCCTGCGCCGTCCCCTCCTGCCCCCCTTCCCCAAAGTTCCTCCCCAACTCTGCCCCTCCTGCCCCCATTCCAACCCATTCCCCAAAGCCCTGCCCTGGCCCCGCTTCTTCCCCTCCTTCTCCCCTGAGCGTGCCATGTTCCTGCTCCTCCCCACATCCTCCCGGAGCTTGCTACAGCTGTTTAGCGGCAGCAAGCGCTGGGAGGTAGGTGGAGGAGTGGGAACACTGCACGCTCAGGAGAGGAGGCGGAGGCGGAAGTGAGGAGGAGCGGGGAGCTTGACTGCCGGTGGGTGCAGAGCACCCACTAATTTTTCCCTGTGGGTTCTCCAGCCCCGGAGCACCCACGAAGTCAGCGCCTATGATCTGAAATAAGAATTATTTTCTGCTGCATGCAGTGTAGTTTTTTCCCTGTCTAGTTTCATATTTTAATCACTGATGTTGTTAATCATGATTGTTATAATATTTATTTGCACTAGTTATTATAACATTGTTATGCTGGAGATTGGGTGGCTCCCAACAAGTGTGTCTCTGATATATAGGCAATCGTGGCACTTAATTGAAGCTTGTGGCTGTGACAGCCACCTGCAATTCAGGTTAAATAAGGGAACCATTACATGTCCCTTTGTTTAGTTTCAGCTGAAGCAATGGGCAATCACCACACAAGGACTGAACAGCAGGCAAGCCTGAACATGGCAGGACCATGTTCCTCAGAATCTGCTAACAAATGCAGGGGCAGGGGTTGATTTGATTGTAACTGTGTGTCTCTGTGTGTGACACAATCAACAGAAACACCTCAGAAGGAACCAGAGAAAGTAACAAGAAAGCCTGACACAGCCAGAGGAGCACTTGGACCAGGACCCTGAGAAAAAGCTTAATGGGAAAGAGAGTTTTTGGGCAGTGTGCTGGCTGGAAAGAGACTTGGAGCTAGGATCAAAGAAAGTGCCTCCTGGTGTTTGATTCCTCTTGTTTTCAGGGATACTGTATTTTGTAGATTCATTGTAAATAAGTGAGGTTTCATCAACACCCATACCTGACTCTGTCATCACTTTCTCCTCTCTACAGAACAACTCACAAAGCTCCAAATATTGGCTAACTGCTTGGATCAAAAGGGAGACCAATATGTATAATTTTAATAGCATTTAACCAACTTGTGAATTCACATAAATCATAAACATCTCTGTAACTAGTACCCTGACCTAGAGAAATTTATGAAAAACTCTAAGGGATCAATCAGTTTTTGATAGTATAAGGGCTGGTCTACACTAGCCCCGAAATTCGAACTAAGATACGCGACTTCAGCTACGTGAATAACGTAGCTGAAGTCGAACTATCTTAGTTCGAATGAAAAAGCACTTACCCGGGGTCCACACGCAGCGCGCAGGCTCCCCCGTCGACTCCGCCTACTCTGTTCGTCGAGCTGGATTACCAGCGTCGACGGCGGAGCACTTCCTGGTTCGATTTATCGCATCTAGACAAGACACGATAAATCGAACCCAGAACATCGATCCCACGCATCCGACCAGACGCGTAAGTATAGACATACCCTAAGAGCAGCCATAGCAATACTAGGCGAATCTCTGGAAAGTGAATGAGACACCATCTCTCTGAGCCCTGGTCTACACTATGTACTATATGTTGCTAGAAGGAAAGGCGCTGCTGCTGCATAGTCCCACGACTACGATCATTTATGGCATATTGCACCATCTGCAGCTAGAAGGCAAGGAGTTTATGCTGTGTAGTCCCGTGACTACCAGCCTCAGGCAGAATGGCCCCCTCAAGGATTGAACTCGCAACCCTGGGTTTAGCAGGCCAATGCTCAGAACGCTGAGCTATCCCTCTGCCTGTATTATAGTGCAACTGAATCCCCACTAGACCTAATGTCCAGGTGTACGCTGGAGATGTACGGTAATTGTGAGCTGAGCAGGCTCAATGCTTGCCGTAACAAACCCGGAAACACCGGAAACCCCGGAAAAAAGGCGAGAAAAAGATTGCTTTCATGAAGGGAGGGAGGGACGGGGGATGGCTTGATGACATGT
Source organism: Chelydra serpentina (assembly GCA_037349315.1). NCBI lineage: Eukaryota > Metazoa > Chordata > Testudines > Chelydridae > Chelydra > Chelydra serpentina. Next base: position 620,229 of record JBAIAC010000046.1, on the reverse strand, counting down.
ACCCAGAACCACCAGCGACAATGTTTTCTGCCCCATCAGGCTTTGGGATCGCAACCCAGAATTCCAATGGGCGGCGGAGACTGCGGGAACTGTGGGATAGCTACCCGCAATACAACGCTCCGAAAGTCGACGCTAGCCCCGATACTGTGGACACAGTCCGTCGACCTCATGGTCTTAATGCTCTTTAGTGAGGACACACACAATCGATTCCATAAATTCGGGTTTTAAAATATCGACTTCTATAATTTTGAACTAATTCTGTAGTGTAGACGTACCCTGAGATCATGTTCTTTGCCCCGGGCTTTTAGGACAAAATCGCCCCACTGATGAGCCATGGCAATGAAAATTTCATATTCACTGGATTGATTGTGTAGATGGTGAGGGAGGGTATGAAAATCAGGCTGATAACAGGATGCTAACTGTAACCTTAACACTGAGGAGATGAGATATCCCTCCATGATAGCAGCACACAGCTCTTCCCTTTGTGATACTGCTTTAAATGCTCAATCAAATGGTATATATTAAAAGTAATAATAAAAAAATAAGACTTGTGTGACCCAAACTCATAGACTCATAGACTTTAAGGTCAGAAGGGACCATTATGATCATCTAGTCTGACCTCCTGTACAATGCAGGCCACAGAATCTCACCCACCCACTCCTGGAATAATCCTCTCACCTATGTCTCAGCTATTGAAGTTCTCAAATCATGGTTTAAAGACTTCAAGATGCAGAGAATCCTCCAGCAAGTGACCCGTGCCCCATGCCGCAGAGGAAGGCAAAAAACCTCCAGGGCCTCTGCCAATCTACCCTGGAGGAAAATTCCTTCCCGACCCCAAATATGGCGATCAGCTGAACCCTGAGCATGTGGGCAAGACTCACCAGTCAGTCACCCAGGAAAAAGTCCTCCCATGCAGCATAGGGGGACAAGGAATAAAAATCCAGGTTTATTGTTCATTGTCAATATCAGCTGTAGTAGGACAAATAATTATCACAAGGATGCAACTGGGGAAGGGAGCTCTGTATTAGCTGCTTTCCCTGCCACTAACATGGTACCCAGGGTGTGTACACCACTGCACAGCCGCTGTTAGTAATGTGAGATTGTGCACGCCCCGACACCTACGTCACATGGAGACCCATTGGGGGAAATCCTGCCCCCATTGAAGTCAATGGGAAACTCCCAGGATTTCATCCCTTGCCTGTCTTCCTTCCCCTGTGGGAGGCCCGTGGTGGGGGGTTACCAGTGAGTGGTGCTGGAGCTTCACTAATAGGATCCATCTCACTACAGCCGATTCCCAGGTGGGTAACATTCCAGAGGAGGTTTTCAAACCCACCTGGGGATTTGAATGTCCAGTTCCCAGGAGTTTTAATGGTAACTTTGAAACATTGAACATCTCTGCTTTGGTTGTTTGTCTGACTGCAGAGGCTGGTGGGGAAAGCCTCTCTGTAGCTGGATAAACTTTCAGGCCGTGGGGGATTCTCCCCTATCACTATGGTGTAGAGTTTGGGAAGGATGTTTTCCTCTTGTCTGGACGTGTGTCCGTGGGGGGCAGGGCCTGACTGGCCACGGTAACGGCACTTATGGGATGCAGCTACCTGCTCCTGGGTGGAGATCTGTGGCCCCAGCAGTGAGACCAGGGTAACAGACACAATCTGAAGACTGGGGATCCTGAGTAAATCCATGTTCCCAGCCCACAGGTCACTGCCGAGCTGGAAGAGGCAAACAAATCACTCTTTTCTATCATGTGACCTTGTCATTAATAAAAGCTGTAACTCACCCTGGAGCTTTCTAGCCAATCCACGGAGGCACCTGGGGAGAGAATGACAGTTACACATGGTCACTGGGGTGTAAATGCCCTTAGGAAAAAGGACCTCGCTGAGCATAAACTATAACCCCACGGCTCGCAGGGCTCCCCCGTTGGCAGCACTGAGCACAATGGAGCCTGATCCTGGTCAGGGTCGCTAGGGGATACCGTAGGAGAAGGATTTAATACGGCTGTTGAAGATGTTCAGTGCAAACTGTCTGTCTGGGTTTCCACAGAGCTATTTTGTCATAGAGTCAGCTTTGGGGAGAAAATTTCAAGATTTTGTTCAAAAAATGAGTGCCCCAAAACTGAAATGTTTTGGCCAAAACCAGAAATATTCCGGTTCAGAATACTAGGATGGTGAGACACGGGACTTGTAGTTCAGTTGCATTATGCACATATTGTCCTCTACAGACTAGGCTGCCTCACTGAGCTTCATCTCCCATGATGCACTGCAACCAGGGACTCCCATTATGTACTACTTCCCATCACCAAGAGGAGACAGTGTGCCCTTGTTGCCAAGAAGGCTAATGGCATTTTGGGTTGTATAAGTTGGATATTAGGAAAAACTTTTTCACTAGTAGGGTGGTGAACAACTGGAATGGTTTACCTAGGGAGGTGGTAGAATCTCCTTCCTTAGAGTTTTTTAAGGTCAGGCTTAACAAAGCCCTGGCTGGGATGATTTAGTTGGGGATTGGTCCTGCTTTGAGCAGGGGGTTGGACTAGAACCTCCTGAGGTCCCTTCCAACCCTGAGATTCTATGACAAAGTGGTGCATCAATGGAGAGCCAGAGAGCCCAGCTCAAAGAGGAGACCAGGATCATGTGGCACCTGAACTACAGCTCCCATGAAGCCTCTTGCACCCAGCTCCCAGTAAAGCAATGGGAGCTTTCCCATGATTTGTCCTTTCCATGAAGGACGGGATGTGTAATCACTTTGGCTCAGTCCCCTAAGCCATGGCAATGCAGGACTGAGGATTACAGGTACAGGGTGGGACAAAGGAACTTCAGGGACTCATCAGATGCATGAGCTCTGGGAGCCGTGGAATTCTTTTTCCTCCTTCACTTTGATCACAGGCAGTTTGCTGTTGTAACTCTTGGCCAGACAGTCTGACCTGGGATCTAACCATCCCCCACCAATTAACGCCTTTACTCCCAGCCCCCGCATTTCTTCCTCATGTACAGGTGAAGGTGGTAACCCCAATACTCTCCAAAAGCTCTTACAGTCAAGATGATCTGCAGGAGTGTGGCTGGTGTCATGCTGGACTTGTTTCCTGTGGGGAATAATAAGGACAGTGCGTATTGGTGATGCCATGTGCACTCTCTCTGTCACCTTGGTGACACTGAATCTGTTTTCAGAGATCCAGCTATGCAGTAGCGTAGCCAGGGGGGGAGCAGGGGGAGCAGCCGCTCCCCCTGTGACGAGAAGCGGCGCTAAGGTGCCGCCCGAGCCCCGCTGCGGGAGCCGGGCTCGGGGGCGCTTTAAAAGGCCGGCGGCTCCTGCCGCTGCCGGGAGCCGCGGGCCCTTTAAAGCGCTCCCCCCAGCCCCGCCCCGCTGCCACAGCCGGGCTAGGGGGGGCGCTTTAAAAGGCCCGCGGCTCCTGCCGCTGCGGGGAGCCGCGGGCCTTTTAATGTGCCCCCCCATCCCCGCCCCGCTACCGAAGCCGGGTTCGGGCGGGGATTTAAAAGGCCCGGGGGCTCCACAGCGGCTGGAGCCCCGGGCCCTTTAAAGCGCTGCTGGGTGAGTACAGGGGGAGCAGGGAGGTGCCTTTTTATAGCGCCGCTCCCCCTGTGCTCTAAACCTGGCTATGCCACTGCAGCTATGAGGAGATTTCTTCACATGGCTGGTTGTGCTGTTAGGACCTTACCTCTCCAGGGGGGAGGGATAGCTCCGTGGTTTGAGCATTGGCCTGCGAAGCCCAGTGTTGTGAGTTTAATCCTTGAGGGGGCCATTTAGGGATCTGGGGCAAAAATTGGGGATTGGTCCTGCTTTGAGCAGGGGGTTGTGGACTCGATGATCTCCTAAGGTCCTTTCCAACCCTGATATTCCATGCTTCTATGATCTCCATTCAGCTCACACTCAGTGGAAAGACAGCAAGCCCTATTTCTGGATAATCAGGGAACATGGCGGCTTCACCATTTATAGAGGAAAAATCTAATAAAGATGAGACCTGAACATCCTGTTCTACTTCAGCAAAATGGCCAAACAAACAGCAAGCGAAAAACCTCACTGTGTCAGCATGGAGTTAAGATTGGGGGAAACTGAAAATCCCTGACATCTCAGTTGAAGAGAAAACAGTCATTTTCACACCTTGGTGACATTTTTCAACAGATTTTTTTCATGAGCAATAGTTTAACCAAAATCTAATGTTTGGGCAAAACTGTTTGATTTAATGAAATTTTCAATGAAAACAAATCTTCAAGAAAATGTTAATTTTGTTTTCTTTCAAACGGACACTTTCTTTTGCTTCACTTCAAATTTTTTATCAGAGGGGTGGGTGGCTGTGTTAGTCTGGATCTGTAGAAGCGACAAAGAGTTCTGTGGCACCTTATAGACTAACAGACGTATTGGAGCATAAGCGTTCGTGGGTGAATACCCACGTCTTCACATGCATCTGAAGAAGTGGGTATTCACCCACGAAAGCTTATGCTCCAATACGTCTGTTAGTCTATAAAGTGCCACAGAACTCTTTGTCGCTTCAAATTTTTTGTCAACAAAACATTTTCTGTGAAAAATTTTGAACATTTTTTATTTGAAGTTTTTTACCCAGATAAACCTGGATTTTTGGCCCAGGTCTGCACACAATGTAGACAGGCTGAACGTTCATCATTACGGCTCAACTTTAATATCTTTGCACAGTGTGGAAATGCAGCCTCAGAGCCCCCTTTCTGGCCCAGTCTGCTAACCAGCTCCTACATTCCAGGAGGGAAGGGTTGGGGTGTTTGCGGGGAGAGACTGGTCATATGGCAGGAGGAGGGAAGGAGGGAATATTTGGGGACAGGCAGCTACAGAGCCCTGCAGGTGGGGGACGCAGGAAGCAGGCAGGGACCATACACTTTTGGAAGTCGGGGTGAACGCTCTCAGCACTGAGGTCTGTGTGTCATATCTCTCCTACCCCCACCAGTTTTATTGGCAGAATCACTGCACTGGGAACCCAGGCTGGGCTGGACACTGGCAGAGCCTGGAAAATGCCTCTAGTCTCCCCATGTGCCTTTCCCTCTCTGTGTCCAGCTGGTCACCCCATGGACTCCCTGGACTCCCACCTGGCACGCTCTGCCCCACCCCCAGCCCAGTGCTGGCTGCTCCCCCCATCATGCCCGTCTGGGCTGGGGCTGTGTAGATTTCCTGGACTCCCTCTTGGGGCAACACACAGCTGATGGGCCCCATGGCCCTCAGAAGGGCTGCAGTGGGCCCAGTGGGCTGAAAAAGGTGACAGGGAAGACAGAGGGGGAAGGGAGCAGGAGTTGTAGGGAGCCTTGAGTGGCAGGAGCTGGTTGCAGAGCAATGGGGATTGACCCTTAGACATACTCTGAGGGGTCCCTGCAGGGTCTGTGTGTGTGGTGGGCAGAGGGAGGGGTCCCTCAGAGCCCCCTGACAGGGTGGTGGGCAGACAGTGAGCAGGCAGCACTTAGCTGCTCCCCAGGCACTGGGGGCAGCCTGCATCCCAATGAGCTGGTCCCCCTAGGTTATGCTGCAGAGGCAACTGGCTCAGAGCACCCTAAATATAGTATGTTGTTCAAACTTATGGCACTCTCTGACTCCCCACGGGCATCCCTGCTGCCCGGCTTGGGAGCGCTATGGCTGCCCCACGCACAGACCTGCACTGAAATCACGGCCACTGTGAGTAAACCCTCCATGGGTGTTTCAGGGAGAGTCCATGTGTGGATGCGCCAAGACTGGCACTTGCCGATGGAGCTAACGTTGGGTGTTACCCACAGCAGCTGGACGGACAGGAGACCCCAGCCAGGCCTGGCCACTCTCAGCCCTGCCCCAGAAAAACAGACCCAGATCCAGGAAACTGGCTGGGTTGGTTGGTGTCACTTTGTGGCTGATAAACCCTGGCAGCTCCTGAATGTAAAAGAGGGTCACTTTCATTCTTTCACACCCTCAGGGTGATTTTCAAAGACGCTCACTCTCCTGCTGGTGAATTCGATGGGAACATGCCTCTTTGGCAAACCCCTTCCTTAAAGCATCTCTTCGTACCCCCAGATCCCATCCTGACCAGGGAGTTCATCTTGCCCTGGGCCTTTCAAAAACTCTTCCAGAACAAACAGACTGAAACCCCACTTCAGCAGGATTGCTGAGCTCTGTGGTGAGGCTGGAGCAGCTACCAGCCCTTCCATGAGGCAGAGAGAAGAGACCCAGAATGGAAACGAGAGGAGAGAGGAAATAATCTCCTCCTACCTTTGATCCCTTGGCAGAGATGCAACTGGAAGCCGTGAGACAATGTCATCAGTGATGTGGACACGATTTCTCATTGGCAGAGAGAGAGAGAGACAGAAACTGAGTGACACGGCCCCAATTCCTCATTGTATTGACACAGAGCCCCTTCCCCAAGGCCCAGTCCAGCACTCTCCTCCACCAGCCCCATTGACTGCCTCTGGGAGCGGTGTGGCCAAGTCTGCCGATTTAACTGCCAGTCTCATGGCATTTCATGTTCTACGTAAAGCCCCAGGTCTGAGAGTCAGGGGATTCAGAGAGAATCTCAGCTTTTATTTAAAAAAAAAACAAATACATTTATAATCCTAATTTTCGGGGAGAAAAGCCAGAAACTGTGACCCAAAGAATCCCTCCAAGATCAAATGCCCCAGGCAAATGCAAAGACCCCACACTAGTGCCTGGTTGGGAATCCCATGAGTTTTCAGCCAATCTCGAGATTGTTGGGGGGACTCGAGTGCTGTGAAAGCTTGGGGCTGGGGGTGCCGTGTGAGGGAAGGTTGGCAGGGCAGAGCTGTGTCCAGAGCTCTATTTTCAGAGTTGTTAGGGCCTGATTCAGGAAACCACTTACACACGGGCACAGGCATAAGGGCCCTTCCTGACTAGGGGATGCCTTCCTGAACTGCAGCCTTAGGTACCTGCGTGTCGATATTCCATCCAGACACATGTCCCTGGCTGAGTCCTAGATTATGACCATCTATGGGGCAGAGACTGTCCCCTTCATTACTAATCTGTGCAGTGCTGGATGCATCCCTGGTTGGGGCCTCAGGGTACTACAGTAACATACCTAATAAATAATGTACAGTACCTAGCACAGTGGGGCTCTGACCCCTCACTGGGGCTCCAGGGTGCTACTGCAATACAAATAATAACAATGATAATCCCTTTCATCATCATCTCTGATCTTTGCCCCCAACCAGCCTCCCAAAAACACGATTTCACTGTGTCTTTTATCATCACTCTCTCCCATCCCCAGACACACTGGGTACAGGGGATCTAAGGGGCTGTCTCTTTCATGTTTGCCTGTACATCTGATAACACGGCTTGGCCTCACTGTCATACCCACCTTTCTTTCCCAGCAGATAAAGCACCACAGCCAGAACCAGGACAGCAGGGATTGTAATTCCCAACACGAGCGTCAGATCCAGCCCTAGGAAATAACCTCGATGTGAATGCTCTCGCCAATCAGCCATTAAGTCCCTATAGGCTGGAGCTGGCTGAGTCTTTTGGTAAGTGACCCTTATGAACATACCTGGAAACTCACCCCATGGTTATCTGCCAGGCGACATTATTGGCTGTTCTTTGTGAGTATAGTTGGTTGAACTTTTTCCCCCCAAAATTTTTTTGACACAACATTTTTAAATCCCAAACCAATTTAATTTAAATAAAATCTTTCCCCCAAACAATTCATATACAAGGAGCTTCTTTGTCTTTTCACAAAAATAATTTTGAATTTAAATTTTTGTTTCATTTTGGTTTTAAAATTCCAGAAATGGAGGGAGAATGTCCATTTGAAAAGAAACAAAGCAAAACTCTCTGTGTTTCTAACTGACAGTTGTGTCTCATTTTGTTCTGAAAACCCAAAAAGAAGGAAAATGTCTAGACAAAGTGAGGCCAAATGAATTTTTTTGTTGAGTTTCATGGATATTTTTTCATTACACTATTGAAATTTTCCATAACAAGATTTGAATGAAATTGTTCACAATTTTTTGTTGCAATAACCCTGGATTTTCCCTCAGATCTAAGTGAGAGGTACTCAAGGCAGGAAACATCCCTGTGGGAACTGCCCTGCTTCAGGGCGCTGTCACTATTTGGGACAGCGCCCAGGTACAAACTTAACTTCAAACAACCATTTTAGTTCCAGCTATGGGACTGCACCAGGAACTTAAAGTTAAGGAAATACAGAGGTTAACTGGATAGGGTTGGACTTGCACACATGTTCAGAGATTCCCTGGGTTGGGGCCAGAGATCTGTACGGCGTGTAGCGACGTGTACAGTGCTGGTCTATAAATATACAATGGAAGAGTTTTCCATCAGAAAATTCAGTTGCCTCAAAATCAAAACCTTTTGACCAAGGCCCTTCGATGCTGCTGAATCAAAATGTTGCTGAATTTCTGTTCCATGAAAAATTTAAAATTTTGACTTTTTCTCCTGATTCAGGATGAAAATAAAATGTGAAAGGTCAGTATTTCTGACTAGACAGAAATGCCGTGTTCCTACCAGCCCTTGAGGCACAGATAACATTAGTGTCATTCTGGCAGAAGTCACTAGGTGGCACTGTTACACAAAGTCTTTTCCTTGTGGTGGGAGTGGTGCACACAGCCTGTGCAGACGTACTGTGCAGCGGTTAGTTTGATGATGCAGATTCTTTGGGGGCAGCTGGCACAAACAGCCAGGTTTGGGCTCTGCTAAAGTCTGTTCCTGGGACACAGTTGCTGCCTGGGAACCGGGTACTGATGCTGGGTTGACATTCCTAAATGAGGGGTTTGTCCACTTGCTGTTTGTGACACCTCTGTTCCAGGACTGGAGCACAGAGTGTAAATAACTAATTACACAGAGAGAAAGAACTTGTGAGCCCAGGTGTGATGATGCTTCTGGTGCCTTCCGCAAGAATAACAACAAATACAGTGAGTGGAGAGGGAGGAAATAATTCCCTAACTGCCAGTTTAGCAGAGGGGGTCCGTGAACTCCAGAGGAAACTTGCCCATCAGAAGGGTTTGGGATTCCCCCTTTGAAAGAGCCATTTGCCTGCCCTTGAAGATGTTGCCTGGCTCAGCAATGCTGGTTAAAGCCTAGGAGAGCTGCAGGGAGAAAGAGAGCGCTGCATTGGACTAGTGCATCAGGCTGTTGCATCATAGTGTGTTTCCTCTGCATCCATCATCTCGGTGATCACACTCAGACTGGGGGTTGCCCAGCCCAGGACTCACTTTTCCCCAAATAGAGTCCCCAAAATAATGAAACGTTTCAGAATCACTGACTTTGGGGGTGGGGAATCCCTGATACCACCACTGCTGGAGTCACTACCTAGGCAATAAATACATAAGAGACCAGAGTAGATCACAGCCCCACTCCAGGCCCATAAAGAGGATAGGGGTCAATTGGTCTCAGTGTCCACTGAAGGTAGGACAAGAAGTAATGGGCTTAATCTACAGCAAGGGAAATTTAGGTTAGATGTTGGGAAAAGCTTTCTAATGATACGGATTATCAGGGTTCCCTCCACACTCTGAACTCTGGGGTACATATGTGGGGACCTGCATGAAAGAGCCCCATAGCTTATATTCCACCAGCTTAGGTTAAAAACTTCTCCAAGGTGCAAATTCCTTTCCTTGTCCTTGCACGGTATTGTTGCCACCACTAAGTGATTTAGACAAAGATTCAGGAAAAGGACCACTTGCAGTTCCTATTTCCCCAAAATCTCCCCAAGCCCCTTCACCCCCTTTTCTGGGGAGGCTGGAGAATAATACCCCAACCAAAAGGTTACAAAGTGAGCACAGACCAAATCCCTGGTTCTTAGGACACTGAAAATCAATCAGGTTCTTAAAAGAAGAATTTTATTTTTTTTTAAAGTAAAAAAATCACACCTGCAAAATCAGGATGGAAGCTAACTTTACAGGGTAATAAAAAGATTTAAAACACAGAGGATTTCCCTCTAGGCTCAACTTCAGAAGTACAAGAACAAGAACAAACCTCCCTCTTAGCATAGGAAAAATTCACAAGCTAAAACAAAAGATAATCTAATGCATTTCCTTGCTATTACAGGAGATCCACGCTAGAACGCGCGTCTACCTAGCGTAAATTCGGTAATACGCGGTCGCAGCCATGGATCCCAAAATAAATTACTTTAATTAAAATCCATGGTAACACGGCCCCCCGCTATATCGCGGTACCACGCATGGAACCCAAACCCCGTGTTCTAGTGAGGGTCCTGTGTACTTACAATTTCTGTAATTTTATACGTATCATTTCAATAGGAGCTGGTTACCTTCTTGGTCTCTCCCTTTTTCCCGAGAGAGAACAACACAAAGAGCACAAACCAAACCTTCCCCCGCCAGATTTGAATATATCTTCTTACCCCATTGGTCCTTCTGGGCAGGTGCCAACTAGATGAATTGAATTGATTAACCCCTTACAGGTAAGTGATTCTGTACTTCTGGCCAGAAGGGATTTTATATTACTCCATACATAAAGGTTGTTACCCTTCCCTTTATATTTATGACATGGGTAGTTAATCACCGGAACAGCTTCCAAGGGAGGTTGTGGAATCCCCGTAGTCAAAGGTTATTAAGAACAGGTTGGACAAACCCCTGTCAGGTTTGTATAGGTTTATTTTATCCTGACTCAGCGCAGGGGGTTGGACTTAATGACATCTTCAGGTCCCTTCCAATGAGACCTTTCTTTGATGTCCCTGTCCCCCAAATGCCTGGGCTGAGATGGGTGAAAATGGGGGGGGAGGGTTCCCTGTGACAAATGTTGAACAAAGGTGTCATGTTAGAAATTTTTCATTTCAGATTTTGAAAACTGATGAATTTCAGTGTTTGGATTATCAGAGGTTTCTATTTAATTGTCTGTTCACCCCCCTTTCCCATGATGCTGAGTTGCTGAGAAGGGCTGAGATGGGATATGGACACACAGACACACACACACATATGAGCCTTACCAGTGACGCTGAGGTACTGGACAGCGCTGAGCTGGGACCTGATCACCTGGTTCTCACTGTTCTTGATCTCATACCCGCAGGAGTAATTCACTGAGCTGCCCCCGGATACTGCATGCTCAAAGTCATAGGTGAGATTCCCTAATAAGCCCCTCTGGGACGAAACCTCCTCCCCGTCCTGACAGAAGATGATGCGGGTGGCCTGGAACAGGGAGATTACAGAGCACTGGAGCCGCACCGAGTCCCCCGGCCTGGCAGAGGTCTGGCTCAGGTGGAAGATGGGGGCAGGGAGCGCACCTGGGAAGGAGAAAGGGTCACAGCTGTCAGCGGGACAGGAGGAAAATGGCAGGTGTGAATGTGCCATCTCTTGGATGGAGACTCAGATTTCGGCCCAGCTGGAGCAGTACAGTCAGGAGAGATGCGACCTTCTACAAAGCCAACTCATGGCTGTTGGGGGCTGTCTAAGGCACAGCCAACAGCCAACACCTTGCAGCATGCCCCCGCAGCGCATGCATTGAAGGACAGTCCCTGGCCAGGGAGCTCACCACGTGACAGCCAAGGAGCGGTGTCCAGAGCCTAACTGCTCCGACATCTACTCTAACATCCTCCATATCCCCAGGGGAAATTGGGGGCTATTCCACGCCCAGGCTAAGGGAAGATCCTGGAGCACCAGAAGGGAGCAGATCCCTCTTTCCCGGGAATTATCAGGGCACTGGGGCCCAGCTCTGAACTCGCAGGGGAAATGCTGCTGACCCTGGGCAGGTCAATATCTACCTGCCACCTTCCCTGTCCCAATGGTGCCCCCTGCTGGGCTTTGGCTGGCAGAATCCCCTGCCCCTGCTTCCCTGGGAGCCAGCAAAGAAATGCGGCCATGACCCAAAAACCACCTCTCAGCTCAGCCAGTCCATGCTGGGCTGGACATAGGGTCACTGGGTGTGGCTCCCTTGGGGTCAGAGCCGTGGCGTTCTCTGCTTCCCAGGGCCAGTGCCCCAGGGGTGGGATGGGCCGTGGATGTGAATCTCTCTCTGCATTTCACACTGGTCACAGGATAGAGGCAGTGGGGCAGGGGGGGGTCGGCCGGGAGACCTGCGCACCCAGCTCAGATCCCACACAGCCCCGTCTGCCTTCCCATGCCAATGCCGCTGGCACCGCACTGAGCAGGGTGCAGCCCAAAGGGTGGTAACTGGATGCCCTGGAGGGGGAGGAGTAAAGGCCCTGGGTAGATTGGGGACAGACAGACAGACAGATGGACTCACCGGGAGCTGAACAGATCTCCTGGCTGCTGGGACTCAGCACTGGGAACAGAAAGGTGACGTGTGTTCAGTGCCAAGCTAGAATCTCCCCTGCTGTGAGACGCCCTGAATGTCTGGTGCGGTCTCTGCTCCCCCCATGAGCCCGAGTCCTGGTTCCAGCCCCACCCGTCCCACCAGGGCACCCCCGCCTGATCCATGAGGCTGTGCCAGACACTGTGCAGAGCCCTGATCACCCACAGGTCCTCTCTGGGCTGGTGAGGCCCATGCAGGCAGCCTGGAGGGTTTCCATGCCCCTGGGGATCAGCACTGAGCGTCTCTATAGGGGGCTCTGCTAACAGCCTGGCAGCGCCTACGTTCATCCCCAGTCCTGTTAACTGAGCTCAGCCCCTCACTTCCCCAGCAGAGCCTGCAGCAGGGAACATGCTATGGACAGACAGAGGGTCGGGCCCAGACCTGATAGGGACGTTTGAGAGTCAGGCCCAAAGCAGAACCCTCGATCCCAACCCCCGCTCATCGGTAATAGAACCAGAGCGCAGCCACGGATCCCAAAATAAATTACTTTAATTGGAATCCATGGTAACACGGCCCCCCGTTATAACACGGTACCACGCATGGATCCCAAACCCCGTGTTCTAGTGAGGGTCCGGTGTACTTATACTTTCTGTAATTTTATACGTATCATTTCAATAGGAGCTGGTTACCTTCTTGGTCTCTCCCTTTGTCCCGAGAGAGAACAACACAAAGAGCACAAACCAAACCTTCCCCCGCCAGATTTGAATATATCTTCTTACCCCATTGGTCCTTCTGGGCAGGTGCCAACTAGATGAATTGAACTGATTAACCCCTTACAGGTAAGTGATTCTGTACTTCTGGCCAGAAGGGATTTTATATTACTCCATACATAAAGGTTGTTACCCTTCCCTTTATATTTATGACATGGGTAGTTAATCACCGGAACAGCTTCCAAGGGAGGTTGTGGTATCCCCGTAGTCAAAGGTTATTAAGAACAGGTTGGACAAACCCCTGTCAGGTTTGTATAGGTTTATTTTATCCTGACTCAGCACAGGGGGTTGGACTTAATGACATCTTCAGGTCCCTTCCAATGAGACCTTTCTATGTTATCCCCGTCCCCCAAATGCCTGGGCTGAGATGGGTGAAACAGGGGGGTGGAGGGTTTCCTGTGACAAATGTTGAACAAAGATGTCATGTTAGAAATTTTTCATTTCAGATTTTGAAAACTGATGAATTTCAGTGTTTGGATTATCAGAGGTTTCTATTTAATTGTCTGTTCACCCCCCTTTCCCATGATGCTGAGTTGCTGAGAAGGGCTGAGATGGGATACGGACACACAGACACAAACACACATATGAGCCTTACCAGTGACGCTGAGGTACTGGACAGCGCTGAGCTGGGACCTGATCACCTGGTTCTCACTGTTCTTGATCTCATACCCGCAGGAGTAATTCACTGAGCTGCCCCCGGATACTGCATGCTCAAAGTCATAGGTGAGTTTCCCCAATAAGCCCCTCTGGGACGAAACCTCCTCCCCGTCCTGACAGAAGACGATACGAGTGGCCGGGACCTGGGAGATCACAGAGCACTGGAGCCCCACCGAGTCCCCCGGCCTGGCAGACGTCTGGCTCAGGTGGAAGATGGGGGCAGGGAGAGCACCTGGGAAGGAGAAAGGGTCACAGCTGCCAGCGGGACAGGAGGAAAATGGCAGGTGTGAATGTGCCATCTCTTGGCTGGAGACTCAGATTTCGGCCCAGCTGGAGCAGTACAGTCAGGAGAGATGCGACCTTCTGCAAAGCCAACTCATGGCTGTTGGGGGCTGTCTAGGGCACAGCCAACAGCCAACACCTTGCAGCATGCCCCCGCATCCCATGCATTGAAGGACAGTCCCTGGCCAGGGAGCTCACCACGTGACAGCCAAGGAGCGGTGTCCAGAGCCTAACCGCTCCGACATCTACTCTGACATCCTCCATATCCCCAGGGGAAACTGGGGGCTATTCCACGCCCAGGCTAAGGGAAGATCCTGGAGCACCAGAAGGGAGCAGATCCCTCTTTCCCGGGAATTATCAGGGCACTGGGGCCCAGCTCTGAACTCGCAGGGGAAATGCTGCTGACCCTGGGCAGGTCAATATCTATCTGCCACCTTCCCTGTCCCAATGGTGCCCCCTGCTGGGCCTTGGCTGGCAGAATCCCCTGCCACTGCTTCCCTGGGAGCCAGCAAAGAAATGCGGCCATGACCCCAAAACCACCTCTCAGCTCAGCCAGTCCCTGCTGGGCTGGACATAGGGTCACTGGCTGTGGCTCCCTGGTCAGGGTCATACGGGAGCTCAGCCTGGGTGAGCTAATTGTCCTTCTGGCCGTACCCTCTTGAAAGCCCCCTGCCTGACCAGGCTGAGTGTTGACTGTGCTGCTGATATTTAAGGACGAGGTGCAGGCTGCATCTGGGGGAGGAGCTCCAGACACAGCCCTGTGGCCAGGGGGGGCTGTGAGTAGGGGCCATGGGAAGGTAAATCCCTTGGGGTCAGAGCCGTGGCATTCTCTGCTTCCCAGGGCCAGGGCCGTGGATGTGAATCTCTCTCTGCATTTCACACTGGTCACAGGATAGAGGCAGTGGGGCAGGGAGGGGTCGGCTGGGAGACTTGTGCACCCAGGTCAGATCTCACACAGCCCCGTTCACCTTCCCTTGCCAAACCGCTGGCACCACACTGAGCAGGGTGCAGCCCAAAGGGTGGTAAGTGGATGCCCTGGAGGGGGAGAAGTAAAGGCCCTGGGTAGATTGGGGACAGACAGACAGACAGATGGACTCACCGGGAGCTGAACAGATCTCCTGGCTGCTGGGACTCAGCGCTGGGAACAGAAAGGTAACTTGTGTTCAGTGCCAAGCTAGAATCTCCCCTGCTGTGGGACGCCCTGAATGTCTGGTGCGTTCTCTGCTCCCCCCATGAGCCCGAGTCCTGGTTCCAGCCCCACCCGTCCCACCAGGGACACCCCCGCCTGATCCATGAGGCTGTGCCAGACACTGTGCAGAGCCCTGATCCCCCCCCCCAGGTCCTCTCTGGGCTTGTGAGGCCCATGCGGGCGGCCTGGAGAGTTCCCATGCCCCGGGGGGATCAGCACTGAGCGTCTCTATAGCGGGCTCTGCTAACAGCCTGGCAGTGCCTACGTTCATCCCCAGTCCTGTTAACTGAGCTCAGCCCCTCACTTCCCCAGCAGAGCCTGCAGCAGGGAACACGCTACGGACAGACAGAGAGTCAGGCCCAGACCTGATATAGACATTTGAGAGTCAGGCCCAAAGCAGAACCCTTGATCCCATCCCCCGCTCATCGGTAACAGAACCAGAGCCCAGCATGGATCCCAGCTCAGGGTCTCTGGCCCCTCGGTAGCAGGGAGCCATGGGGATGGACCCTGATAATCCCCCGCCCTCCAAAGGCAACAGCCCTCCCTGCTCTCTCTGCCTCCAGGGTGAGCTGACATCCAATGAGCATCCTCCCCCGAGCCCAGCCTGTCCTGACTCCATGTGCCTGGTGTGGGCAGCTGGGCCCAGTGACACACCAGGAGTTTGAATACAGGCAAATGCCAGGTCACATCTCCCAACAAGGAATATCGGGCAGACCTGCAGCCTGGGGCCTGGTCTGGGACAGCAGGGGCCCGGGAAAAGATGTAGAGGTCCTAGGGGACAAGTAACTCAACATGAGCGCTGTGGGAGAACAGGGCTGATAAAAAAATAAATAAAATAAATTTTAAATGGGCTCAGTGCAGGGTAGCTGAGGGAAGTTCTCTGTTCTGGACTGTCAGGGGGTCAGACTGGATGGGCAAATGGTTCCTCCTGGCCTTAAATTCTGTGGAGCTGTGACTGTAACCCCAGCCTGCGCTGACTGCTCGCCCCGGCCCATCCCCAGCACAAAGCGCTGGCCCTGTGCTGATTTGTGACAGTTCCACTCCCTCAAACATTGCAACAGCGCAACCCTCTCTGCCACTAAAGAGGATTTGCTGACAGTCTGAGCCAGGGGCTGCTCTCGGTTCTGTTTCCTCTCAACCTGCTACAAAATAGGACAGGATTCACAGATACTCACCAGGCAGCAAGAGGCACAAAGACAGGATCAT
The DNA here is from genome assembly GCA_037349315.1 of Chelydra serpentina. Lineage (NCBI taxonomy): Eukaryota > Metazoa > Chordata > Testudines > Chelydridae > Chelydra > Chelydra serpentina. Next base: position 603,966 of record JBAIAC010000046.1, on the reverse strand, counting down.
CGGGGCGGTAGGATGGATAGAGCCCAGTGGCTTCCTGTGCTGACGGGGTTCGGAGGGGACAATCCGCAGCCACTCCCTGCTTCCACCTGCCCCCTCTGCCCTGTCTGACTTCAGGGAAAGAGAAGCTCTGGTCTCTCTCTCTGCTCCTATCTGCCCCTGTCTGCTTCCCAGGTTTGGATACTCCAGCCAGCCTCTCTCCCTGCTCCCAGGCACCTGGGGTCTTCAGGTCTCAGGCAGCAGAGATGCTGCAGCCTCTCTCTGTCCTGTTCTGTCCCCTCCTCAGGTCTGATATTCGTCAACGCTTCCCATTTCCTGCCCCGTGCCCCCCCCCCCTTCCCTGCCCCGACCGCAGCGTCTCTATTTAGAGCTGCAAGATTGAGAACTTAAGGAGCCTGGTTTGCTTGTGTGAGTTTAAACATATCACTGACGAATCACCTCCCATCCCATCTCACTGCCTGGGGACTGAGACACCTCTGTGGGAAGCCAAACAGCAGAGGGCCTCAAGGGAAATGTGTGAGGAGTACAAGGCAGAGGAGTTTTGCAGAGCAAATTTTCATAGCAATTGATGCAGAAACTGTCCTGGGATGGTGGCTGGACACATTTCACCACTGGGATGGAGTCAGCTCTGCAGAACAGCTGGACAGGGGATGTTTGGGGAAGCTCAGATACTCAGGTGAGGGTCAGAGGAGCACAGTGTGAAACTCCCTGTTAGAAGCAGTGGCCAGAAGACAGTAGGGTGGAAAAGGGTAAATAGTTTTTGAAATTTTTTTTAAATAATTGTTTCACGTCTTTTTGTTAAAAATATTTGTATTGACATCCCCCCTCCCCCTATTTTCCCTTCTCTTGGTGGCAAAATAGTAAAAATAGAGGGAGAAGAAATCTAAAACTTGGAAAAAAAATAAAAAATCTCTAAAAAAGTGGGTTGTTTAAACGAAAATGTTCATTGTTTTTTGATTTTCCAATTTTGTTTTTACAAAACCCCAAAAACAGTTTTAATTTTGTCTTTGGGAAAAAATGAAAACTTTGGAAAAAATGAAAATATTTGACAAAAACTCACTTAAAAATCTGTCACTTTTAGATCACAGCATTGTGGTGGTTCCAGGCCAGAGTGATCCACGAGGCTGAGCTGCTGGCACCCTTGGGTGGCAGCCGGGCACTGCTTGGAGCTCAGACAATGCTGCTCAGAAAGGGCCTGATCCAAAGCCTCTTGATGTCAATGGAAAGACTCTACTGACTTCACTGGCCTTGGGATCAGGCGGCTGTGCAAGAGGGTCGGTTCTCTTGTGAACAGAGAAATATCTCTGGATCTTTCACTTGGAGTGACTCCAACCCTGACCCGCCACAGGAACAGGAACTGGGAAAGGCTCCACTATGGGAGAGTGAAGGGGAGGTTAATGACGGGATCATGAACAGTGCATAGCGGGATGTGAAGAAGGGGAACTGACCCCCTGCCTCACCAGTCAGAGCTGCAAATGCAGCTGAGAAGCAAGAGCATCTGCACAGTGAGTTCCTCCTGGTACACAGACGCGGCAGCTGCCTCACTGCAGAGACCCTGAAAGGAGCAGAGAGGCGGCTCCACACAGGGAAGAAATGACTAGAGCATCTCTCTACGCTGGTGCTTTACCAGAAACTTGAAAGGAATCAACTGCACAGAGCCTGTGTTAGAGAGAGAGATCAATTGTCGATAGATGTATGACGATAGAGACATAAACAGAGGATGTATATGGGGGTAGATAGATATAATATTATTTTTAAATACTGTGCTTGGTTTATCACATGGTTAAGTACAGAGACCAAGACTTTCAGAAACTATTAGTGATTTTGGGATCCCAATTTAGTCCTCTTAAAGGGCTGATTTCCAGCAGGTGGGGGCTCAGTGAAGTCTATCTCACCCCTTAAGGTCTCCAAGTTGGGCTGCCAAAATCACTGGTCATTTTGAAAGGGTTGGCCAGCAATGCTTGTGTCAATTATGCATGTGCTGAATCTGTGTGTGAGACAGCTCTTGGGGTTACAAGGGACTGTGTCCCCACGGCCCATTCTAGCCTTGGCCCTCGGGTTAGACTGCAATCACAGGCGATCAGTGCCAGTTGTGATGGGGATTTTGTGATAAAGCTCTGGCACAACCACACTGTGCGGACACTTAGCCACCAGTCCAGTTCTCAGCTGCCCCAGGATTCCCTGCAGGGTGAACATTGATCATTTCCTCCTGAGGCAGGGCTGCCCAGAGGATTCAGGGGCCTGGGGGAGAGCAGGATTAAGGGGCCCCTCCATCAAAATGCCGCCAAAAGCAGCGCCCACGCTTGAGCAGCCGCCGAAACACTGCCCAAAAAGGCGGCGGTGGCGATCAAATGCCAAAGTGCCGCCAGGGCGCCGGACGTTGCAGGGCCCAGCCTCAGACGTTGCGGGGCCCCCCCGGGATTCTCGTGGGGGGCCCTGTGGGGCCGGGGGCAAATTGCCCCATTTGCCCCCCCTCTGGGCGGCCCTGTGCGGAGGCAATAGAGGCAGTTGTGTGAAAGCTGTGGGCACCACTGACATGTTCCTAAAGCAGATGGACTCGATCAAGCACCTGCCCCCATGAACCAAAAAACTCCTGCCTCTATATTACTTCCCGGGAAGTTAACTGGGATCAGCCAAGGGGTGAATTTATACTGCTCCAGCTATACCAGTGTAAGTCCCTGTGCACACCCGGATTGTGGTATAAGAGAACTTTTTTCTGGTTTATCTTATCTTGTTTTGAAAGTGGTATAAACTATAGGCATCATTTTTTAATGGTGAAGATAATTAACTATTGGGAAAAACTTACCACGGGTTGTGATGGATTCTCCATCACTGGCAGTTTTTAAATCAAGTGTGGGTGTTTTTCTAAAGGAGATGCTGTAGTTCAAATTGGAATTATTTTGGGGGCATGTGACACTCTGTACCTCAAAGCAGCCCCTTTGGAACCCCCATATTCACCACTATCATATAATTATGCTTAATACAAAGTATGCCTTGTGAAGTTGTGATTTTTGTACCTCGAGGGGACACCCTGCACCCCCATGTTCATCCTTAGAATATGATTGTGTGGTATCCAATGCAAAGTTTGTTATGTCGGGTGTCTTTGGAAGGCTCATGATGCACTGAGCATTGTTGTTATAGTAATGTTATAGTAATATTATAGGTTGTAATTTCATGTATATAGTTATGAGGCTGAAAATGTGTCCTCATGGCTTAAAACAAGCCCAGGAAAAAACTCTCCAAGAGCAGAGGGGAAGTTCACACCTCATCAGGGCATGTATGGGACAAACCCAGCCCAGCCTCACAGGAACAAAGGGCACTGGCCTAGGCAGCAACAAAGGATCTGTTGGACTCTCGAGCAAGTCACCCCCCTTCCTTTGGTCAGTTTGGGACTATGATGCGGTAATGCTCACCTGACTCTGAAGTGGGGGAGCAAAGCCAAGAGGGAAGAAAGAACATGATAAAAGGGAGAGATGTTTGCCATGCTCTTCCTCTCTTCCACCTACATCTATAGACACCAAGTGACTGAAGAGCTGATCAAAGGGGAGAGCCTGGCTGAAGCGCAACCAGCCAACCTGTGGTGAGAAGCATCTACGTTTGTAAGGGCATTGAAAGTCTTAAGGTCAGCTTAGAATGCGTTTTGCTCTTATTTCATTTGACCAAATCTGACTTGTTGTGCTTTGACTTATAAACACTTAAAATCTATCTTTGTAGTTAATACATTTGTTTGTTTATTCTATCTGAAGCAGTGTGTTTGGTTTGAAGTGTGTCAGAGACTCTCCTTGGGATAACAAGCCTGGTACATATCAATTTCTTTGTTAAACTGGCGAACTCATATAAGCTTGCAGCGTCCAGCAGGCTATGGTTCCTAGGGTTGTGTCTGAGACTGGAGATATTGGCTAGTGTCATTTGGTTGCACAATCAAAGCAGCTTACATGCCAATGCGTGAACTGCCCAGGAATGCGGGTTCTCACAGCAGAGCACGGTCAGGCAGGCTCCCAGAGTCTAGGACTGGCGTGACCAGGCAGATCACTGGTCCAGATAACACCAGGGGAACATCACACACATGTCATTTTAAACGGCTTGATTTGTTGAACATTAACATCCTGTTGTATTGTAAGTGCTGTCACTGTATGTGAGGTTATGAAGTATTGCTATATGTGCTCTTGAACTATGTTATGAGGTTGGGAGATGCCCAAAGCCAGCCTTTCAGTAGGGACAAAGGAGCAGCCGTCAATGGCCAGATGGGCATAAATGGCTCATCAAGACCCAGTCCACTATCCCAGAGACTTCTCCGAGAAGGCACGTAGGCCATCAGGGCGAACTAACCCACATCACAACAAGGATCTTTCTAGCAGCTGGAAAAAAGTATAAAAGAGGGAGAATGACATCATCACTTGTCCTCACCCCTGCCCCCATCTCAACACCTGGAAGAACATCTGGAAGACAAAGACTTTGAACTGGGGAAGTTTGGGCCCATGTATTGAGGAACTGTAACCTGCTTGTACCATCTGTTAGGGTGAACCACTGCTTGATTCGAATCTAGCTTAGTCTAAGTTAAAATTTAGACCTCAAATTTATTTTTATTTTTTAAGTATCCAACTTTGATCTCTATGACAGCTACTTAAAATCTGTCTTTCTGTAGTTATTAAATCTGTTTTATATTTTACCTAAAACAGTGTGTTTTGGTCGAAGTACTTGGAAAATCTCAGCTCAGACTACAAAGGCTAGTGTGTGTCCTCTCCACATTGCGGGGAGGGGTGAACAAGGTAATGAACTTACACTGGCCAGGCTTCTGACCAGTGCAAGACTTTACGTTCTGGGATGCAAGACTGGAGAGCTGGGGAGAGTTGGCTGGAGCCTGCCTATTGATGGTTCATGAGTGGCTGGGAGATCATTCATGTAACTCAGCTAGGTGTTTCCCTGCCTGTGGATGGATGTGTAAGTGCAGCACCTGTCAGAGGCTTGTAGTTTGACATCAGCATCACAGTGTAAGAAGCAGCTCAGGTTGGTGGGTCAGTGGGCTCAGTGGTCCCATAGTCCAGGCTGCACTCCAGGAACCCTGTCAGATGGCGTTATCTGGGCTAGGTTATAAGGCGGTCAGACTACATGATCACAGGGGTCCATTGTGGCCTTAGAATCTATGAATAACCCTGGCAAAGGCTCTGATTCCACTCCCATGGGAGTTACACCAGCAAAGTTAGAGCGGTTTAATTATATTGATAAATTTCACTGTGTATAGAGAAACCCTGGGATAAACAGCTCTTCCCGTCAATGCTCTGCCCGTCCTTGTACACCACGTCTCATTGTGGTATCTGAGCCACACACAATCATTAATGGGGTTTATCCTCACACACTCCTGAGAGGTAGGGAAGTTCATCTTCATTTTACAGATGGGGAAACTGAGGCACGGAAACAGACTAAGTGACTGAGCCCAGGACACACAGGAATTCACAGCTGAGTGAGAGATTGAAGCAATGGCTTGTGATCCCCCATCCCCTGCCCTCGACACTAGATCATCCTTCCCCTTAGCCCCCAGACCTCCCAAAGTCTGGGTGACAATGATCAGCCTTGTACTTGCCTGGATGGCAAATTACCTTGGGTTATGTAGAGGAGAGGTAGATACGCTGGAGGTTAGAGATAGGGTCCAGAGTGACCTAGACAAATTGGAGGATTGGGCCAAAAGAAATCTGATGAGGTTCAACAAGGACAAGTGCAGAGTCCTGCACTTAGGAAGGAAGAATCCCATGTACTGCTACAGGCTGGGGACCAACTGGCTAAGTAGCAGTTCTGCAGATTCTGTGATTCTATGTCAGCCAAAGATGGGAAGAGCCTGGATGGGTTGGGACTGGGAAACAGGGAAAATGTCAGAGACACAGTCTAGGGAATCTGCCGCAGGGGATTTAATTGATCTCAGATGTTGTGAGCAGTGGCCCCTGCTCAGTGACTCTCTGCACCCGCAGTCCAGCTGCTCTGTACCCTCACAGGGAGTTAACCGCAGGCTGAGATGACAGTGCCCTGGGCATCTACAGAGTCTCCTGTACAGATGCTTCTTCCCCCACCCAATAGTTAGCTCTCCCAGGCCTGACCCGAGCTAGCAGCCCAGCGGGGCAGGGGTATATCACACGCTGTGATGTGGAATTGAATAACCTCCTCACAATGTTATTTTTGTCCTCACATGTTAACCTGCATCATTCTCTCTCTCTCCAGTTAGTCTGTTCTCATGAGGTTTCCAGGGCAGTTTATTTTCACAGTCGTACATTTAAAGGCCAGAAGAGACCAATGGGACCATCTAGTCAGAGCATCTGCACAGCACAGGCCAGAGAGCCTCCCCCAGGGATCCCTGTGCTGAGCTGCTAACTTCTGGCAGAGCTAGAGCCTGTCTGGTAGAAAGAGACGTCCCCTCTCGGTTTAACGACTCCAAGCCGGCTCCCATTTCTAAACACTAAGATGGCTGTGGCTGATCAGTGCAAGAGGGGACCAGAAGGAAGGAAGATGCTGGACTGGGACATAACAACTGGAGATGGGCCATGAGGTTTAGCTCCAGCTATGGGTCCTAATCTGATCTTCCCCAGAGTTTGTGGGTGTGGACTGGGGTTTTGGTTTGGGTTTATTATAGAGATAGCCCCAGTCCACAAAGTTAGGATCTAAACTCCCCCAAAGTCAGAAGCTGAATGGAGCGTATCCAAGGCCTGACACTGAGAGACTGACTGAGCAGCTAGGCCAGGCCACAGACATACCCAGGATAGACTTTGGCAAAGGCTGCTGCATCATGCTGGGAGGTTTAACACTCTAGTCAACAATATAATGCACAGCAGGTTTTCAAGCAGGGATCATGCTGTATGATACCAGATTGTGCAGCACCATGCACACTAATGGCACTGAGGAAACAACACATTCACAGGGATGACTGCACCAGTGTAGGCTGGGAATTTACATTAAGACCTTTTTTGATAGAAAACTAAATTTTTGACTAAATGTTTTGTTTATTTTACTTTATTTATTTATTTGAGGCAGTCTCTGCTTTCTCTGAACATTTTTGATTTTTTGTTGGAAAATCAAAAGCCTCAAAATATTTTGGTTTTTGGGAGTTTTCAGCTATAATTTTTCAAGTTTAAGTCGCCAAAACCTGATATCCCTCTTCCCCCTCCCCAGGTTTTCAGGTTATCAATTTTTCAATGAAAAGTTGAAATTTTATTGCTGAAAATTACAATGGAAATTCAACATTTTCCACCGGTAAAACAATTGCACTTTCCGTCCTGCCCCAGGGTGCACCATGTTTAAGCCCTCACTGTTCATAGGTGGAATCTGCCAGTGCTCTTTTCTGCCCTATATCCACAGGACTCCCTTGTGATTTCCTAGAGGTTAGTGCTCATTAGCCCGAAGGACTGAGTGGTAAGTGTGGGAATGTTGGAAATCAGAGAATCACAGAAATATCAGGCTGGAAGGGACCTCAAGATGTCATCAAGTCCAGCTCCCTGCACTAAGTCAGGACCAAGTAAACCTAGACCATTCCTGACAGGGGGGTTGTCCAACATGTTCTTAATAACCTCAGATGAGGGGATTCTACAACCTCCCTTGGAAGCCTTTTCCAGAACTTAGCTCCTGTGATGATGTCCCTGGCATAGGCGCCGACTCCGTGGGTACTCCGGGGCTGGAGCAACCCCGGGGAAAAATTGTTGGGTGCTCAGCACCCACCGGCAGCTCCCCGCTGCCCCCCGCCCCCGCCGCCGCACGCCCAACTCACCTCTCCGTCTCCAGAGGCTCCGCCGGATGCAAAGCGGCAGCTGCCAGCTGCTTTTCTTGGCTCCCTCCAGCTGGTCGGCGGCACCTTGGGGGAGGGGTATGGGGAGGAGGCGGAGATGGAGCCAGACTCTCCGCCTCCTCCTCATACCCCTCCCCCGAGGGCCAGGGCCGGGGGTGGAGTTGGGGCGGGGCCGTGGGCACAAGCACCCACCGGCACCGACGAAAGTCCTATGGTCCCTGGTGTAGATATGTGGGCAGCTTTAGCAACGAGGTTTATTGCATGGATTGGTTCCTGAGTTAGGGTTACTATGGTGCGGTGGTGAGAATATGCTTCAGGTTGGCGGGTTGTCTGTGGGCGAGGACTGGCCTGCCTCCCAAGGCCTGTGAAAGTGAGGGATCATTGTCAAGGATGGGTTGCAGATCACTGATGATGCATTGGAGAGGTTTTAGCTGAGGACTGTAGGTGATGGCCAGTGGAGTTCTGTTGGTTTCTTTCTTGGGCTTGTCTCGTAGCAGGAGACTTCTGGATATACGTCTGACTCTGATGTGATCTTCACCAAGCATTCTCAAAACTACGATACCCACACGAGGAAATAAGGAAATAGATCAACAGAGCCAGATGTGTACCCAGAATCCTGAACTCTGCAGATGCACCTGTGAACTCTGGGTCTTCACTGATGAAGGACAACGAGTGGGGTTGCTCTAGTGTTCATTGCGGTGCTAGGCCCCCGGGGCCAGGGGATCGGGCTGGCCTGTAGATCCACAGGCTGGTTCCCCAAACCCAAACTCCAGTATCCTGTATTAAATCAGTGTGGGACGCTTTTTATGCTGTATTTCAACAGCATGGGGCAGTACTCACAGGTGCATCTTTCCACTCCTCTCCGGCACCTGGCCCTTCAGTGCTGTGCAGGGAAAACAGACGGGGCCACACTCAAGAGCACCCGTGGAAAGATTCACCCGTGAGTACTGTCCCCTCCTGGACAGGGCTCCCTATGACGCGAGCCTTTCAGGGCAGACCCATCTGCTTTTCCTGCACAGACTGTGTCTGACAGGGTGAGTGGATGGGGCTGTGTGCCCTGGAGCTGCACTGAAGGGCCAGGGTCAGGAAGGGGCTCTATCTGGCAGGGGGTCAGTACTCTCAGGCTGTAGCCTCCCCGCTTGCACAGTCTCTGCCGATGTCCCCAGCAGGGTGCACAGCCCGGCAGCAGGCAAAGACCAGCAACTGCAGCCTCCAACTCAGCTCCTGGCACCCACGCAGAACCTGAACAGGAGTCACAGTGGCTGCTGGCCCAGCACCTGAGTCCCTGGGCTCTCTGCAGCATCCACAGCTGGAGAGAGAGAAACCCTCGGAAGTGGGGGGTGGAGGGACAGAGACTTGTCCCCAGAGGTTCAAGTCAAGATGGGACATCTACGGTCTGGCCTGTATTTTTCAAATACAATGTTGGCAACCCTACAATAGATCCAGTAGGTCTCCTATCCAGGGGGTGGGGCATGGGTCAGGCTGGGGGATGGGTTTACTTTCCTAAAGTCCACAAACACCTCCTCGTTTTATCCTTTTCAGGTGCCATCACAACAGGAGATGCCCAGGGGCTTTTGGTCTGAGCCTGGTGGGACTCACTCACTGTCCTGCGCTCTGTGAGGGCGGCTCTGTCATTGCTCAGACCCCCGGCTCTTGGGCTTCAGAGCCAGGCTGCCCTGGAGCACCTCAGAGATAGAGAGAAGGAGCCACAGAGACACCGACTCAGCCAAAAATATCACAGTGTGCGAGGTTCTTCAATCCCACATCACATCCCCACGTGTGACACCCCCCCCCACCCCCACCCCCCCTGTCCCGCTGGGCTGCTAGCTCGGGGTCAGGCTGGGGAGAGCTCACTGCTGGGCAGGGGAAGTGGTGTTTGCACAGGCGACTCTGCAGATTCTCAGGGCGCTGTCGGCTCATCCTGTGGTTCCCTTCCTGCGCGGCTGCACGGAGCAACTGGACTGTGCGTGCAGAGAGTCGCTGAGCAGGAGCCGCTGCTCTCAGCACCGACTCTCCTGCCCCTTCCCTCTTCAAAGCAGCAGCAGCCGGTCGCTCTCTAGTCCTGCAATATCTGGCTCCATCAATAACCCCTGCAGGACGGGAGAGACGGGTCTAATTCTGCCCTGGCTGCCCAGTGCGTAGGCCCAGAGGGAAAGAGGCAGGATTCAGTCCAGGGTCCAGGCCCACCAGGGGGTTGCATGCTCTGTGAGATCAATGAAACCCCCTCAGCCTATTTCCCAGCCTGTGTCTCTGACACTTGCTCTGTGTTTTCGGGCCCATCCCAGCCGGGCTCTCCCCACACTGGGACACAAACAGCCCCTGTGCTTTGGCTTCCAGGGCCAGAAGAGACGTTCTCTCAGCCAATCTGACCTGGACAGCCCAGAGACTCCCCCCAGTCCCCTGCAATGAGCCAATAGCTCATGTGGGACCAAAGCCTCTCCCAGGAAGGCCTCCAGCCTGGCTCTGATGCTGTCAGGTGATGGAGAATCCCCCCTGCCCTGGGTGGTTTGTCCCAGGGTTAATCACCCACCTGGCTAGAAATTGAGGCCTGTTTCTCACTGGGAATTGTCTGGTGTCAGCTGGGCCCAAGCTCTCCAAGGCTCAGCCTGTTCCCAGCGTTAGGGGTGGGAGGGACGTGATGGGGGAGGGTTTGTGGGAGGTGGGAGCTTTGGATGAATAGCCCCAAGTCACTGGAGCCCTGGGCTGTGGGCTCAACTCTGACATAGAATTGTCAGCCCTAGAGCTCAGAGCCCTTCACCAAGGGGGGCTGAACAGGTGGGGACTGGCTGCCCCAAGCGCCCCCATGAGGGAGCATCAGAGGGGGATGGAGCCCAGCTCCCCTAACACCTGGGGACTGGACAGCGCCACCTCCCCGGAGTCAGCAGCGTGTGGCCCCGAGGTGACGGCTGAGAGTTCCTCAGGCAACACATGCTCACAGCCACCTTAAGCAGCAGAGGGGACAGGTCAGAGGAGGGAGTGACTGTGGATTATTTGCTTCTGATCCCATCAGGAGCAGAAGCCACTGGACAGTTTGCTTCCCTCTTGGTTCCTCTTGTTATCCAGAGTTTTCTGAACCCAAAGCCATGGTAACAACTGTTTCTCTCCAGGTGGTGTCAGGAATAAATCAATGGGGACACAGCTCTTCCGTCGGATAAATGATTAGCACAAACAAGAATGCTTTTACCTAAAACTACCTTTTTATTTGGTCTGAAACACACACACAGATGCTGTAGCAGGAGATTTCAGAGCATCCCAAAACATTAGAGTTACTGAAAGTCTGAGATGGTTTAGAGTAATCGACAGCCAGGCTTCTGGGGGCCCTCCTACCATCCAGCTGCTGGGGAGTTTAGGTGTCAGCTCCTTGCATGAAGAAAAGCTCCCTCGGGCTTCTTCAAGGTATTTACTTTTACTTAATCTTTTATAGCTAACTCTCACAAAACACATAACTCCTGGTAACTCCTAGTGGGTCACCAGTTTTAACTTCAGCAAATTGCTCATTATCTCTTATCAACAAAACATTCCCACCCTTAATAAACTTATATGTCAGAAGCATCCAAATCCAAGGTCACTATTCGTTTAATTTCTTCCATTCTCAGGTTTAATAATTTTATTAAGATCATGTTAAAAATAAAAACAACGGTACAGAGTTTAAGCGTAGAAGTTTCTGGTTATCAGGGAATAAGGTACAGATTATCAAGGGGAGTGAAGTTCGGTTTAGGATCGAATACACAATCTGCAAAATCCCCAATTGGAGGTAAAGGCTTAACGGGTCAAAATACAGAGATTGAGATGTGAGGGTAAGTTGTTCATATCTAATGGCTATGTTCAGGTGTGGAGTAGAATGAGTGGGTACGATGATGAGGATGGATTTACCCTCATTTTGTGAGATTTAACGTTCAGTGAGTTTATGGTTCCAGTTCATATGGTCCAGTGGGAAAAAGTCTCTCGGTCCCTTTCTCGTAGATGCTGCACGATGTCGTTCTGGCTCATGCCTCCTGGTACTGTCAGTGGCCAGTGACGTGTTCAATGTAGATGTCCCTGGACCATCGGATGGTGTCCGAGATCATGAGGCGCCGCATGAGCCGTGCGTAGCGTCGACCGATCCCACAGGTCCGCAGCACAGGCTCATTGCAGGGGTCCCAGGCACCCAGGGCTCCGACGATCAGGGCGTCCATCTGCACCTCGTAGCACTTCGCTCTCAGGATGTCGGGCAGGGGGGCGTACTTTTCCAGTTTACGAGCTCGGGCTACGCAAAAGGCGTAGCGTCCTGTTCTCAAAGGAGACCGTGACGTCAACGAGGATGATCTTTTTCTGGGCCTCGTCAGTGACGAGCATGTCAGGTCGCAGCTGGCTGTCAGTACCGGGGATGGTGCAGTTCACGGCGACCTGCCCCAGGCGCGGTGCGATGGCTTTCACCAGGCGGTTCTGGATGGCATTGTGGCACAGCTGCCAGGCTCTGGAGTGGGGCTTGCAGCTGCACAGGACGTGGGTCAGGGTCTCATTGGAGTAGCCGCACTTCTTGCAACGCTTGTCTCGGTTCCCATGGCGGACGGGTCCGTTGAGCAGGACACAACTGAGCAGGGCCCAGTGGATGAACCGCTAGTCGGTGAAACGGGTGAAGCCGCCCCCAGCGAGGAAGTAGTTGCTGGCGTCCCACTTGCTGGTCAGCTCGAAGGCTTTACCCTGGTCCGGTTTACGCTTCAGGGTTTCCACGTACAGCGAGTGGACGGCTGCCTTCAGGGTCCTCTACATTAACTCTCTGTCCCATCCTCCCATTCTTATTAGCCAAACTGCAAACATGAAGCTATTTGGTTTTGCTTCTCAGAGTCCTAAAAAACTATTCCTAGCTATGTGGCATTCGGTTTTCAGCTAGCAGTGGCTGGACACACAAAATGGATGACTGCAGTAATGTCAAATTCTGGGGTTCCCACTGCCCCAATGATTCTGTCTCTTTGCTGCTGTTAGCTAAGCAAGCCCCTGTCATAAAATTAGCAAGGCCTCTGTCATAAAAATGCTCCCTAATCTCTTAGCAATAAAATCTTCTGGCCTTGCTGTGGCCTTGCACAAAATCCGTTTATCTTACACAAATATCCTTACGTGGCTTTCTCTGTCCCCCTGCTTAAATTGAGTGACTATAAGAAACCAGTTTGAGCAGGATAGCCTGGAATGAGATTGTAGTGCCCTCTTTGTCTGTCTTCCTATATATGTTGGTGCTCGTCGTGAATAAAGTTGTCACACTCCTCCACAGCGGTTAGCTGCTTAGGGGGTTGTGTGCCCTTTGATCAAAGCTTCTAGGACTCAGTGTGTTTCTTACATGGCTTCTGACAGCTTGTGAGCTACAGTCCAACTCCGCATCACCCGGTGTTGGGACGGTGAGTAAGGACAAGCTGATTTTTACCTAACACTGCTTGCTTCCCAGGGAGTATCTAGGAATCCTGTGCTAATTCGTAAGAGGCTGGGAGGAAACAAAACCAAGAGCAGCCTCTCGTCCAGGGAATCAGCAAATGCTCTTTAGTGGCAGAGAGATTACCATTGGAAGGTGGGGTTTTATCGGAGTCCAGCCCCAGGGCTCACTGTTACCAATAGGCCAGAGACACCGAGCTGGGCTCCAGTCCTGGATTCCCCCAGAATTTGGATGTACTGGATCTGGGGCAGGTCTGAGTCATACAGTTTGGACCCAAGCCCAGATCTGTGTTTTCTGGGGGTTGGGATTAGGGGCTCTGCTTTGGGCCTGTCTCTAAAATGTCCGTATCACAGGGCCAGCTCTAGGCACCAGCAAAACAAGCATTTGCTTGGGGCGGCCAAATTGCAGGGGCGGCCGGGAGCCCTGGGAGTTGTAGTTCCTTGGTTAGCTCCCTGCCTATAGAGTCAGCCCTGGAGCAGGGAAAGAACTACATTTCCCAGCATTCCCTTGGCTGCTATCAACAGGAAAGGGAGGCAGAGGGAGTGAGATAGCTGAGACAGGCTCTGACTCCCTGTATTAATGTAAAGCTGGCTGCTGAACGGTAGGGATTAGGGTGACCAGATGTCCTGATTCTATAGGGACAGTCCCGATTTTTGGGTCTTTTTCTTATATAGGCTCCTATTACCCCCCACCCTTGTCCTGGTTTTTCACATTTGCTGTCTGGTCACCCTACTAGGGATACCATATTTTAACATTTTTTTAAAAAAAGGACACTCCACTGGTGTGACCTCACCTTGGAGCCCCCAAAGAAAGAATTGGGTTGACGAAATGGACAGTGCACCTCTCTATCTGAAGCCTAGCAAGGGAGGTAGGTGGATCCCACTAGAATTTAAAATGAAAAGTAAGGGAGGGGAGGCTCTACTAGAGGACCTGGGCAGCTTTAGATACTGTAAAGCACGTAGGAGGATTTCCACTTCTGAGCCATGGAAACAGAAATTGACTTTTCCTTTCTAGATTTAGCTAATATTCAGAAAGGGAATCTAGCACCTGCATTCCAGATTCGAACACCCTCAAAATTCAGGAGTGCTCAAGCTCAATTTGGGCAGCTGTTACTTCATTTCTCCCAATCAAATATACTGATCCACTGTAACTTGCTGTAGAAAAAGTAGGATAAAATTGAGCAAGCAATGCTTCCCAGTCGTTATTAGGACTGGAATTGCTATTTTCAACAGCCATTGACATTTTTTTTTGTTTTATTTGTTTAAAAGGAAGACAGTGATATTGCATTGTTAAATTCCCCATAGAAACAAAGAGTGGAACAAAAGAATAATAAAGGCACCTCAACTTTTCCACATTAATGTAGGACAGTCTTATAATATGCATCCAGATATCCCTCAATCACACAAGCTGAAAATTGTTCCACTTTACTGCAGTTCTGTAACCGTATGAGAACCAATCCTGTCTGTGTTCTGTGCACATCCAAAATTCCTACTGAATGACCTGCTCTGGGACCGAGTTACCAGTGACCCAGGGCTGGGGCAGCAGGAGGGTGCAGTTGGGGTGGAAGAGCCCAGGGCTGGGGCGGTAGCGAGTGCAGGTGTGGCGGGGGGAAGAGCCCAGGGCTGGGGCGGTAGGGGGTGGGGGGGGGAGAGCCCAGGGCTGGGGTGGCAGGGGGTGGGGGGAAGACCAGGGCTGGGGCAGCAGGGAGGTGCGGGGGGGAGCCCAGGGCTGGGGTGGGGGCAGCCAAAAAAATTTTTTCTTGGGGTGGCAAAAAACCTAGAACCGGCCCTGCCATATGAGATCTCTTCCCTGTCCCTCTGTCTGTCTGTAGCGTGTTCCCTGCTGCAGGCTCTGCTGGAGTGAGAGGCTGAGCTCAGTTAATGGGGCCAGGGAAGAGTCACATCCAAGGCCGTCCTACCCCCAGGGCACTGGCCCTGCGAAGTGGAGAAAGCCACAGCTCCAAGCCCAAGGGATTTACCTTCCCACGGCACCAGCTCCCAGCCCCTTGCAGGCGCTGGCTGTCCCTGAAGCTCCCCTCCCCACATAGACTCAGCCTGCGCCTCGTCCTTAAATGGCAGCAGCACCTTTAATAGTAGGCTGTGGCCAGGCAGGCGCCGTTCAAGAGGGTACGGCCAGAAGGGGCCATTAGCTCACCCAGGCTGAGCTCTCCTATGACCCGGGCCAGGTAGCTGCACCCAGCGACCCTGTGTCCAGCCCAGCAGGGGCTGGCTGAGCCGGGAGGTGGCTTTTTGATCATAGTTGTGTTTCTTTGCTGGCTGCCTGGGCAGCAGGAGCAGGGGATGCTGCCAGCCAAGGCACCAGCAGGGGTCACCACTGTGATGGGGAAAGTTGCAGACAGATATTGACCTGCTCAACAGCAGTAACAATTCTCCTGCAAGTTCAGAGCTTGGTCCCATCCTCCTGTCGATTCCAGGGAAAGCGGGATCTGCTCCCTGCCGCTGCTCCAGGACCTTTCCTTATCCTGGGACTGAAATTGCCAGTGTCCCTGTGCCAGCTGGGGGGCAGGAGGAGCACAAGGACAGGGAGGATGTTAGAGCAGATGTCAGAGGGATTAGGCACTGGACACAGCTTCTTGGCTGTTCCCTAGACAGCCCCAAATGGCCAGTGACCAGCCTCACTTTGGGGTCACCTCTCTCCCGGCCGTACAGCTGGGTTAGCACGATACCCGCACTGGGGCCCCTTGTTCTAGGAGAGTGTGCAGCACCAAACATTTGGAGCCCAGCCTGGCTGAACCTTCTGCAACCAAAATGATCCCGGGAAATAAAGTTCCCAAGCACCAGAGAGAGCTCATCCTCCCTCCCATCTCACATCTGCCAAGCTGGGCTGGTATCAGAGCCTCTATCTGAAACATGGCTCAGACCCAACTGTCATTTGCCTTCTGCCCCATTGCATGTCTGATCACTGGGGAGATTTTGTTCTGAAAGTCTGGAGCAAATAACGCAATGTGAATTCTGAAACTGGTTTACCCATATCAAAATTAGACATATTGACTCTTTTGACGCAGGCAGTTAGCCAATTTTCAGGGTCTAGTGGTTTGTTCCATGGAGAGGAGAAAGTGATGGCAGAGTCGGGTATGTTCGTTGATGCAACCTCATTTATTTACACAACATCTACAAAGTCTTGTTTCCCTGAACACAACAGGAACCAAACATCGGGAGGCACTTTCTTTGATCCCGGCTCCAAGCCTCTTTCCAGCCAGCACTCTGCCCAAAAACTCTCTCTCTCTCTCAGCTTTTTCTCAGTGTCCTGCTCCAAGTGCTCTTTGGCTGTGTCTGTCTTGCTTGTTGCTTTCTCTGTTTGCTTCTGCGGTGTTTATGCTGCTTGTGTCACACAGACAGTCACACAGCTACAATCAAATCAACCCTTGCCCCTCCAAGGAACCCTCTTAGACCAAACAGCCCTGTCACACCCGGGCTTGCCTGCAGTTCAGTCCTTGGGTGGTGGTTTTCCATTGCTTCAACAGAAACTAAACAAAGGGGCATTTAATGGTTCCCTTATTTAGCCTGAATGGAAGGTGGATATCACAGCCACCAGCTTCAACAATGTGCAGCAATTGCCCATAGATCAGAGACACCCTTGTTGGGAGCAACTAATCTCCAGCATAAGAATATTAAAATAACAAGTACAAATAATATTTATAAATATTGCCATTAACAACATCAGTGATTAAAATGTGAAACTGGAAAGGAAAAGACTACACTGCCTGCAGTACCAGATTTACCCTGGCGCCATGGCACCGAGCCCACGCTCTGAAGGGGCGCCGGCCCGGCCGCTCTTCTCCGCCCCTCCCGCTCTTTCCTGCGGGGGCAGAAGCATGGTGCTGCCGGCTCCTGCTGCAGTAGGGCAGGCTCCGCTGGCAGCCAAGCTCCCCCCTGCTGTGAGCACTCCCACGACCCCAGCCCACACCCCCAGCCCTCTGCCCTGACTCCTGCACCCCCCTCACACAACCCCAGCCTCCAGTCCTGAGTCCTGCACCCCCCACATCCCCCACCCTGAGCACCAAACGGGAGCTCCTGCATCCCTCCCCACATTCCCACCTGCACCCCTCGCACCAAATGGGAGCTGCCCCAGGTAAGCGCTCCACACCCCAACCTCCTGCCCCAACCCTGAGCCACCTCCCTCACCTTAGTTCCTGGCCAGACCCTGCACCCCAACCCCCAGTCTGCTCCTGCATCCTAACGCCCTCCCAGACCCTGCACCCCCAGCCCCATGCTCAGTGCACCCCCACCCTCAGCTCAGTGCAGAGAGAGACTAAGAGAATGGGCTAGAACCAGGGAGAAGGTAGGTACCCGCTCTATGTGGGCAGGGACAGGGGGAATCCTGTTTACCTCCTCCCCAGCCCTGCTGTGCATGCAGTTTACCCCTGGCCCCTCCCTTTCTCCAGGGATCAATCCTAGCTCCCTCCCCGCTGTGCTTTTGCCCCCAGCCCCTGCCTTGCTCCAGTCAGCAGGGACTAATCCTCCCCCCATGCCCCACTGTGCTCATCTTGCCCCTGGCCCCTCCCTCGCTCCAGCTGGGGACCAATCTCCCCACCCCACACACACACACCATGTCCCGCTGTCAGGGTGGATAAAAATCAATGACTTTTTTTTAAAAATCTGATTTTTTTATTTAAATCGGATTTTTGAGGAAAAAACCTATCTAAAGATAATATATCTTAATTAAAACTATATCTCATCATGGAATAGGAATTATAAATTCTAATTCTATAGTATGAGACAATATATTTATGTAATGTTTAAGAAAAGTTTTGTAAATGAGTTCTAGTAGTTCATGGATTAGGGACCCAATCCTATGGGGTTCCACAGGCTTTTGTATAGATTATTTAGGTTAATCTTTCTATTTACCCAATGGGACTCAGTGCTCAGTCTAGAAGATACCATCAGAGATGCTTAGTTTTGCAGTTCTCAAACTGTGGATTTGTGTCTCCAGAGGTAACATGCTTGTTAACAGCAAAAATGTTTTTAAATAAATAAATAATATATAGAGATGAGAAATAACAGTTTATCCACAAGGCACTGGAATGTGGCCGGGGCCCCATGTAGCCCAAAAGGGAGGCCGGTGTACTGGAATAGCCCATCCGGGGTGGAAAATGCTGTCTTTTCGTTAGCTTCTTTGGTCAGGGGAATCTGCCAATACCCTTTTGTCAGATCCAGTGTAGTCAAGAATCGGGCACTACCCAGTCGGTCAACCAGTTCGTGGATACGTGGTATACATTGAATTGGGATACTTCATTCAGTCGGCGGAAGTCATTACAGAATCTCGTGGTACTGTCAGGTTTAGGCATTAGAACGATTGCACTGGACGTTCTTCAATAACCCCTAATTCTAACATTTTCTTTACTTCAGCCTTCATTTCTTCTCTTTTGGCTCCTGGGATTCGGTGGGGTCTCAATGTTACCTTGGCTCCGGGGATCGTGCGGATATGGTGATAAGTCTCAGTTGTCTGCCCCGGTTTTGTAGAGAACACATCTCGGTTGCGATTAATCGTGTTGGTTGCCTCGATCTTTTGGGTCGGCGTCAAGTCGGGTGATATCCTTACTTGCTCATGTAAGTTATACTCCTGGGGAAGGGTCTCCTGGCTGACTAAGCATGCTTCTCGCTTGTGCCAAGGTTTTAGAAGATTGATGTGGTAAATTTGCTCTGGTTTCCTGCGGCCTGGCTGCCGCACCTTATAGTTCACCTCTCCCACGGCTTCAATCACCACTTGGCCAATAGTTTACTTTCTGCTGTGGGCACTAGGACCATCACTCAATCCCCTGGTTGGAACCGTTGAAGCTTTGCTTGGTGGTTATAATGGGTTTATTGGGTCTTCTGTGCTTTCTCCAAGTGTTCCCATACAATGGGCATAACTCAGGCTATCCGATCCCTAATCAGCAGTACATACTCGACTATGTTCCTTCTGGGATTTATCTCCTCTTCCCACGCTTCTCTGGCTATATCCAATATGCCCTGGGGGTGGCGCCCGTATAGTAGTTCGAATGGAGAGAAACCTGTGGAGACTTGCGGCACCTCCCGGATGGCGAACATGAGGTAAAGCAATAGGGTATCCCAATCTTTCCCAACCCGGCTCACCACTTTCCTGATCATGGCCTTGAGGGTCCTATTGAACCTTTTCACAAGGCCATCTGTTTGTGGGTGGTATACAGAGGTCCGTAGGACTTGTACGTGGAGCAATGAACAGAGATCTTTCATCAACTTGGACACGAAAGGTATGCCTTCATCAGTCAATATCTCCTTGGGTAGCCCAACCCGGGCAAAGATCTGTACTTGCTCCTTAGCTATTGTCTTGGAAGCCGTGTTGCGTAGGGGAACGGCTTCCGGGTACCAGGGTGCATAGTCCAGTATAACAAGCACATGTTGGTGGCTCCGAGCTGTTTTCTCTAGGGGCCCTACCAGATCCATGGCTATGCGTTCAAAAGGAACCTCTATTATTGGAAGAGGTATCAAAGGAGCCCGCAAGTATGGGCGAGGACTATGTAACTGACACTCCAGACAAGAGGTGCAGTATCGTCGGACATCTTCGTGTACTCCTGGCCAGAAGAACCTCCGCAGAATCCATGCCTGGGTTTTCTCTACGCCTAGGTGTCCTCCAAACAGATGACTGTGGGCGAGACTCAATATGGCTTTTTGATGTTTTTGAGGCACCAATAGTTGATGTATCTCTTGCTCCTGCATTTGCACCACGCGGTACAGAAGATCTTTCTTCACTATAAAGTAAGGTCTGGGACCCTGGACCTTCCAATCCACGGGTATCCCATCGATCTCGGCCACCTCTTTCCTGGCGTTATCATATCTGGGGTCCTCCGCCTGGTCCCACTCAAAAGTCTCCCTTCCCGGACTAAATTGCCTGAGCTCCCAGGGGCCAGCTTCTGCTTCTTCCAACGGTTCGCTGCCATCACAGCTTGGGGCGGCCTCCGGCTCGCCTTCTGGGGTGGAAGTTTCTCTGTTGGCTGCTCGTGTTCATCTGCCTACTAGAGTGGTCTTCTGGCTCTGGGTCAGGATCCGAGTTCCCAAGGCCTTCGTGGCCTTCCTCTCTTTTTTTGTCTTCCGGGTCTTCAAGGGGGCTGAGAACAGATCCTGAGAAATCTCAGCGAACATCGGGGGTTGACATTTGCCTGGTGATGAGTCGCTGCCATCAGGGTCCTCACCTCCCTCCAGCCTCTCCAGGGGGAGTAAATTATCAAACCCTGGATAGTCCCTCCCAATGACTACAGGATATGGGAGTTTAGGAACTACGCCCACTGTCACCTCAATGGGGTTCCCCTGAAACTCTGTCTCTACCGGGATGGTGGGGTAATGGCTCTCAGCCCCATGCACGCACGTCACTGCTACACGTTTGGCTTGTAGCAGCTGGCTACTTTTTACCAGCTTACCCGATATGAGGGTGATAGCACTCCCAGAGTCCACAAGCGCTGTAGTCTCTGCTCCGTTTATCTTCACCGGTCTGGTGTAGTTATGTGGGGCTAATGCGACCCCCGCAAGGTGGATAAGGAAGCACGGGACCTCCCAATCCCCCAAGTTACATTGCATAGGCTCCTCGGTGCTGGGACACTGTGTTGCTATGTGTCCTCACTCCCCACATGCATGGCATCTATAATTGCTTCTAATCACTCCTCTATCACAGGAGTTAGGGGATTTAGTCCCAGGGTTCCCCCCACTTAGGCCAATCCCTTCCTTCTGGGGTCCCCGCTGGTTTTCAGCCCACCCCCTTCATCCACCTAGGACTTCCTGGTTTGGCTGCCCAACCTTCCAGAATTGGGTTCGTGAGCTTGCTTCCAAAGGGGCCTTCCTTGGGTATTCGTGTCAATTCCCTGGCAGTCATCCATCTTTCTACCAGCACGATCATCTCGTCAAAGGTGGACGGATTGTTCTAGCTTACCAATTATGGAGATCTGGTGGCAGTCCCCAAATGTAATGGTCCATGACCAGGGTCTCCAAAATCTCGTCCAGGCTGCACGCCTCAGGCTGTAACCACTTCCGTGCGAGGTGTATGAGGTAAAATAGCTGGACCCTCGGGGGTTTGTTCCCCTGGTATTTCCACTCATGGAACCTCTGGGCACGTACCCCTGCTGTCATCCCTGATCATGCTAGGATC
Source organism: Chelydra serpentina (assembly GCA_037349315.1). Lineage (NCBI taxonomy): Eukaryota > Metazoa > Chordata > Testudines > Chelydridae > Chelydra > Chelydra serpentina. The sequence goes on along the minus strand of JBAIAC010000046.1, from coordinate 582,682 downwards.
TTTGCCTTCAGCCGGAGATAGTCAATGGCATCCGTGGTAGGCAGGTCAAAGTAGGCCTTCTGGGCATCTCCACACAAAAAAGGGGCAAGAATGCTGGCCCACTGCTCCTGGGGCCACGCCTCATGCTGAGCAGTCTTCTCGAATGAGAGGAGATATGTCTCTACATCATCTTCTGATGTCATCTTTGGCAGGCAACCATTCGCCCTCAGGGTTCATGGCCCATCAGAGCCCTGGGCCTGGGTGATGAGGATCTTTAGCTGATCCACTACCTCTCGCAAGAGGGCATGATCTTGGTTTGCCTGGCCCATTAATAATTGATTGGTTTCCTCCTGTAGCTGCATAGACTCCTGTTGCACCATTGCCTGAGCCCAGGTGGCCTCCTGCTGGGCTGCCATGGCTTGCACCAGAGCTCTCACCACCTCATCCATTGTGGTACAAAGCAAGAAAACAAACAAACAAAAAACCTCGCCACACTGTGAACGACGATGCCACTTCTCACACCAGTTGTAACAAAGCTCTGTTCTTGTCTCAGTGAGTCCTGTGCTTCCTGGTGGATTTTTCTGGCCTCAGAGGCTCACTATGACCCTCCATGTAGCCCTTCTCTCTCTAGAGGCAAGGGTCACGGCCTACTGAGCCATTTTCATCATAAGCCAGGAAGGGAGGTGAGGAGAAGCAACCCTCCCTCGCACAGTCTCTGTTGTCTCCCAGTCTCAGTGATTAATCGGGGAGAGGAGGGGGGAGCCAGAGCCCACCCTCTACTCTGGGCTCCAGTCCAGGAACCCTAATAGTAGCAGCAATGGTAGCTGACTTATTGGAAATAGGACGTACACAATTCCCTGGGCCACTTCCCCACAGCAGCCCCCCACTCAATATCTCCTTCACCATTACCTCAGGGCCTCCTTCCTTGCACCTGATATCGATTTGTACTGCTTGGTTCCTCCAATAGTGTAGCTTCCTCCTACAGCTTCTGACATATGCCTCACTGACTAACTGGAAGGCTTTTAACTAGTTCCAGCCAGCCCTTGATTGGCTTCAGGTGTCCCAATCAATGTAACTATCTCCACTGCTTTCTAGAAGGATTTTAATTGGCCCCAGGAATCTTGATTAACCTGGAGCAACTGCCATTTTGTTACCATGGTACCAGCGATTTGTTTAGCCTGGGGCTAACATACCTGTTCCTCACCACATTACTATAGCCATCTGGCCTTGCCCCATCACAACCTGTTGAACTGGAGATAGTTCACCTCCCAATGACTTCATAAATATCTGCCTCAATTATCTTTGGTACATGAAATAACCAAACAATCATTCATTTTCTGATATACCTGTAAAACTCATCTGAAAAGTTTTCAAAATAAATCACTGTTTAAAAATGTATAGTGTGTACCTTCTAAAAATGAAACCTACGTCTATCTCTGAGTTGTGAAGAATATGTATTAAGATTATAACAACCATCAAGAATGCACTTTTATGTAGAAAACCATGATTAAATCGAGACTTCCTGACTAGTGATTTAAATAATTATTTAAATCAAATCCACCCTGCCCGGTGTGCTCTTGCCCCTGGCCCCTCCATTCCCCGGGGGGCCCACAAATATGTTTGGCACCAGGCCCACAAAAAGTTAATCCGGCCCTCACTGCCTGCAGCACAGAAGAATCCTTATTTCAGAGAATAACATCCCATCACAGGAAGAACCCGGCACTACCTCGAGAGGGCTGGCTGGCAAAGCCCAGCTGTCTGAGACACAGAAAAGGGCCAGACCAACGCTGGGAAGGAGGAATCTGAACTGCCTGCTGTGATGAACTAGGACTGTTGTTAAGGTTTCCCTGAGTACTGTGTGGGTGTCTCAGTTTCCCCTATGCAGTGCTTGAGTATCTAGGTGGTGGGACAACGGTGCATGATTGTTACAAAGCCCTAGAAGGCAGGGGTGGGCAGAGGCCTGCACACAGAGAATGGCCCTGTCTCCTGGCAACAGATGGCCCGGCCCCTCCCCTGCAAAGGTGAGAGATGAAGGTGTTCGAACAAAGGGATCAGGTGACCTCCTGGCCCGGGAAGGAGACAAAGGGGGAGGAGGGGCTGGAGAGTTTCAGTTTGGAGCTGGCTTGGGAAGAGGAGGGGAGAGGGGCAGACAGGGTCTGGCCTCCCTGGCCCCGTTTGGAGCTGTGGGGTGAAATGCAGGGAGCCCCCAGGCCAGGGTCTAAGCTCCCTGCCCCCCGGAAGGGCCCTGCTGAGGGGTCCTGGATGTACTGACAAGCTCTGGTTGGACTGTGTTCCTGGCATCTCTAATAAACCTTCTGTTCTACTGGCTGGCTGAGACTCCCAGTGAATCCAGGGAAGTGGGGTGCAGGCGCTGACTCCCCCGGCACTCCGTGACAACTGGTGGCAGTGGTGGGATGTTCTGCACCCCGTGAACGGCACTTCCTGCAGTAAGTAACTGGGGAGCAGTAGAACGAAGGGTGGCTAACGAGGACCAGGCGTGCTGAAGGCTCACCGAGTTGCAGTTTCAGGGAGCGGAGGAGCTACGCTTAACCCCTGGGAGTGTGTGACCAGCGAGAAGGACTGTGCAATGATGGGGACCCCCTGAGGGCTGTAGTGAGCAGTCCCAGGGGCGGAGGAGCCTGCGGCTTGGCCCTGGGAGAGAGAAGGATTTTTGCAGTGACAGGGTTCCCCTGGGGGTGCCGTGAATGGACCCAGGGGCGGAGGAGCTGCAGCTCGACCCTGGCAAAGAGGCGGTGACCTGGAGAAGGGCTGGCACACTTGGGGTTCTTCCTGGAAACCGTGGGGAGCTAAGAGCACACAGGCCTGCGAATCCACAGCAACTTGGGAGCAGTGAAGTGATGGCGTATCGCTTTCTCCTTAAAAGAATCATTGTAACCCTGTGCAAAAAGAGAGGGATACGCATTGGGAAGCTCACTAAAGCGCAGTTAATTGTGCAGCTGGAGGAGGATGACCATTCTAAGGAGCAGATTCCTGACCCCGATGGGGCTACAGCAGGATCTGGGAGCAGCTGGAGTGGTAGCCTGGCATCCCCAAGAGTCTGGTCCCCAACCAGACGGGGGTCTTCACGATCGGGTTCCCCAGCAGGTGATCAGAGACAGATGGGACTGGAGCTGAGCCCGAGAGAGCAAGAGGACTGTGAGAGACAGCGAGAGCCCGAGAGAGACCTACAGGAGAAGCAGCAGCAGCAGCGTGAACTGGCGATGGTGGAACGGAGAGGCATAGGGGAGTGGCCAGTGGTGAGTGGGAATAGACCCCGGGGTGCCAGTTCCGCAGGGAACCTCGATCCTAAATTGCTGCCCATGGTTAAGGAGGGTGGGGATGTGGAGGCCCACCTCACTGCCTTGCAGCAGGCTGGTGATTGGAACCAGGGAGACCCTGCGGAAAAGCCCCGGGATCTAACCCCCTTGCTGAGCCCCAAGGCCATAAACTCCGCCAGCCAGATGGGTGGGATGGTGGACGGATTTCCACTGCTGGCCCTGGACTCAAGCCCTATGGACCCCCAGTGGGAGCGGAAGGTGATGGTCAATGGAGAGACATTCTTGGGGTGGCGAGACCCCGGGACAGAGAGAACTGTGGTCAGGCCCCGGGTGGTGCACCCCCACCAGATGCTGAGGGGCTGTGTAACCTGGATGAGGGTCCCAGGGATGGAACCATTCACCCTGCCTATGGCCCAGATCCCTGTACAGACCCAGGAAGGGTCGGGCTGGCTGGTGGTTGGGGTTCTCCAGGATATCGGCTGTGAGGTGCTGTTGGGGGATGACTGTGTATCTTTCGGACAGGATCCAGGCCCTGGCCCTGTAACGGCCGAGGATTTGAATTTGAACCCACGGAACCAATTGGCTAAGAGGGAAATGGTCAGTGAAAATGCAAATGACCTGGCTGGCAGGGGGGAGGAGCTGCCAGGCCCCGGTTCCCTGCCTGCCTGTAACCAGACCCCTAGGGCGGGGTGCGACAGAGAGATGCTCCCCACCCCCCTGCACACCAGAGAGGCTGGCTCTGATGCAGAGAGCAAAGCAGGGAGCTCGCTGCCTGGCCCCACCGGGACAGCCTGGGCAGCACTGAGCACGGGGGGAGCGGAGACCCCAGATGAGTGGGGGGACACACAGGCAGGGCAGGATGGCTGCCAACCAGGCTTGCCTGGTCCAGAGGTGCTGCCGGGAAGTGATTCCACGGCAGGGAGGGAGCCACCAGGGACAGGGCTCAGTGGGGCGGTGACCCCAGGCCTGGCCAGTGAGCTGCAGATGAATCCCTCCAGGGAGAAGCAGAGGGAACCTGCTGGCCACAGCGTTGCAAACCCACTTGGGGAAGGCTGCAGAGACAGATCCCTGTGGGAGAAGGGATTCCTGTGCCGGGAATGGGATCCCCAAGGGGAAGTAGAACTGTGGGGAATCAGGAGGCAGCCGGTGGGGCCCCAGAAGTATCACCGGCTATTATACCTGGCCCAGGGTAAGGGAGAAGATCCCTGGAGGTCCCTGCCCATCAGAGAGGAACCTTTCCAGAAGGTGGCTATGAATAGGGTGGGCCCCCTCAGCAGGGCAACCTGGTCAGGGAAGAAATGCATCCTGGTGGTTATGGATTTCGCCACCCGCTACCCAGAGGTGGTGGCTCTGTCCTCCACCGGAGCAGACACCGAGGCAGACGCGCTGCTGACCATCTTCAGCAGAATGGGGGTCCCCAGCGAGGTCTTTACAGACCAGGGATCCGAGGTCATCTCAGCCCGGCTCCGGGGCGTGTGGGAGAAAGGTGGGGTCTGGCCCACCTGGGCCTCTGCATATCACCCTCAGTCCAACAGGCTGGTGGAGAGAGTTCAGGGGACCGTGAGGCTGATGCTGAGCACTTGTATAAATCAGCATCCACAGGACTGGGACAAGTACCTGCCCCACCGATGGCACAGGGAAGTACCCCAGGAATCACAAGGGGGCTTCCCTTTTGAGCTGTGGTATGGGAGGAGAGTAAGGGGACCCCTAGAACCAGTAAGGGATGATTGGGAGGAGAAGGGGGAAGACCCCCTGATGGATCTCTCCCCTGAGATGGGAGCCCATCCTCCCATCAGGTGTCCTCCATTCAGAGTAACTGGGAAAAGAGTCCAGAACCTGGAGAGAGAGGCCAAGGACAGGCTGGCTTTAGAGGTGACCCAGTCATTCAACAGCCCAGGGCTGGCCAAGGTGGAGGCGATCAGAGATTGGCCTGTTCCCCAGACCAAGAAACAGGTCCAGGCCTTTAGCGGGATGGCGGGGTACTACCAGAGGTTTGTACCCCCTTTTAGCTCCCTAGCTGCCCCCATCACAGAGCTAAGTAAGAAGGGGAAGCCAGACGAGGCGGTCTGGACCAAGCAGGGCCCGAGGGCTCTCTGTGCGCTGAAGGAGGCTCTAATCCAGGGGCCGATAAATCGAGTAAACCCAAGCCCTGTACAGTGTTCACCGAAGCCTCAGACACAGGGCTGGGCGCGGTGCTGATGCAGGCCTATGCGAAGGGGGGGAGACCCCCCCATCGGGTATCTGAGCAAGGAGCTGCTACCCTGGAGGCAGAACGGTCCAGCCATAGAGAGGGAATGCCTGGCCATGGTGCAGGCCCTTAAGAAGCAGCAGCCGGATCTATTTGGGTGGCGCTTTACGGTGTATATTCACCACCTCGCCCCGACGTGGCTGCATCCAGGAAAAGGGGCCGATGCCGAGCGGCTGGTGACACAGACACGTGGTCAGAGAGGGGACCAGATCAAGAGGGAGGCTCTTAACCAAGAGAGCCCGAATTACAGCCCTCCAGACTGGAGCGCTGGGAAAAGACCTGATCTCAGCTTGAACCCCCGGGGTTTTGGGATGGGAAAAGGGCACGGGCCGCATAAACCTTCCCACATGCGGCCTGCGGGTGCCATCAAGCCCACCCGACCTAAGGGAGCACGTGGAACTGGAACGGCCTGGTATGACCAGGTTCGAACTTCCCCAGGTCACTGGCTAAATTGACCCTGCTCAGTTCGGTCTCGAAGGGGGGAGAGATGTGACGAACTAGGACTGTTGTTACGGTTTCCCTGAGTACTGTGTGGGTGCCTCAGTTTCCCCTATGCAGTGCTTGAGTATCTAGGTGGTGGGACAACGGTGTATGATTGTTACAAAGCCCTAGAAGGCAGGGGTGGGCAGAGGCCTGCACACAGAGAATGGCCCTGTCTCCTGGCAACAGATGGCCCGGCCCCTCCCCTGCAAAGGTGAGAGATGAAGGTGTTCGAACAAAGGGATCAGGTGACCTCCTGGCCCGGGAAGGAGACAAAGGGGGAGGAGGGGCTGGAGAGTTTCAGTTTGGAGCTGGCTGGAGAGGAGGAGGAGAGGCAGACAGGGTCTGGCCTCCCTGGCCCCGTTTGGAGCTGTGGGTGAAATGCAGGGAGCCCCCAGGCCGGGGTCTAAGCTCCCTGCCCCCCGGAAGGGCCCTGCTGAGGGGTCCTGGATGTACTGACAAGCTCTGGCTGGACTGTGTTCCTGGCATCTCTAATAAACCTTCTGTTCTACTGGCTGGCTGAGACTCCCAGTGAATCCGGGGAAGTGGGGTGCAGGCGCTGACTCCCCCGGCACTCCGTGACACCTGCCTCAGAGGGTTTATGTAGGAAGTGGGGCTGATGGTGTTTCCCAACCTAGATGCCCATTAGAACAGCTCCTGATGTACGTACAACAGTGATGTCAGAGGGGCATTTTCTGGCTTCATTTCTCTGGCTTTAGGCTCGCTGAACAGAAAAGTAACATTACTGTGATTTTATCTTAAAGCATCCACGGCCCAAGAAGAGACACCGACATACACGACCATCGAGGTTCCATGGAGCAGCTGGAGCCCCATTGCCCAGCCCTGCTCCACCAGCTCCCCTGGGAGGCCCTGCCCCGGTGAGCTCCCCAGGCCTACCTGTGCTACCCAGTGGCCCAGTGTGGAGCTGCACCTGGCCAAGCTGCTGCCAGACATGGCCCAGCCTGGATCAGTTCGGTTTGGTTTGGAAGAGAATGGGGCAAATCAGCAGCAAGGGGAGGCTCTGGAGTGGAGGGCCCAGGAGTGGTGTGGCTGGGGATTTGTGGGGAGAGGGGGCTGGTTCAGGAATAGAGGTTTGGCAGGAGCCCTGTTCGGTAGGCAGTGGGGAGGTTCAGGTCAAGAGGGATCAGTTCGTAGAGGGGTCTGATCCGGTTCGGGCTGGAAGGGGGTCCGGGGAGGGATGGGAAAGTTTAGGGGTTTTGGTCTGTGGAGGGATGTGAGTCTGGCCCAGTTTGGTTTGGGAAGGGATGTGGGTCTGGTTGGATTTAGAGGGCTTGCCTGGTCTTTTGGGGGCCCAGCTGGTCCTGATCCTAGTCTCTGCATCTCTCTGCCTGCAGGGAAGGTCAAGCAAAACTAGGGTGAATAATGACACTGTAAATAAAATGTATTAACATTTTTCATGTTTTTAATTTTAAAATGTTTTAAACAGTTTTTTACTCTGCCCCAATTTCATACAAAAATCTGATTCAAGCCCTGGCAGTTCATATGAGAAATGTGAAGGGTGAGATAGTCTGATGGTTCCCTTTCAGTGGGAGCAGCACACGGCTGGTGTTTTGCTGCTTTGGCTTTTTTTTGCTGGTTTTTGATTTTGTATTTTTTTCTTTTAGAATGTATTTTATGTGCACTTGTGTGGATCTTTTTGCCCTGGGGCTGTCATTGCTGGTACCCTAATGGCAGCCACTCCCCCTGCAACTTACACTAATAAATATTGTAAATAAAACCTGCGCAGTTGTGTGCTGTGTCAAAAACAACTCCTGTGTCAATCTCCTGTCTTTTCCAAGCGTTCCCCATGGGGGCCCACAAATATGCTTGGAGTCAGGCCCACAAAACATTCATCCGGCCCTGCTTTCCCCCTACATTTGAGGCCTCTCTGCAGGAGGGATTATTTGTACGGAAGGAAGGAGCTGGGCTGGGCTGTCTGTCTGGGACAGTTCATGGCAGGGCTAAGATCTGACAGAGCTCGGTGTGGCCCTGGCCTGGCTGGGAGTGAGCAGAGAGCTGCAGGTTGCAGGGCAGAGTGACTGACGGATGGGGAAGGGAGGGGGACTGAAGGAGGCTGCAGGAGTTACCTGGGCAAAAACAGTTACCTCAGGGGCCTATTGTATAGCACTGACCAATGGTGTCTGCCCAACACCCGCTCAGCACTGGGCACTGGTATCGCTCCAGGCAACACCCCTGCCTCCCCTGCTCACAGCTGCTCAATGGGGTTCTCCCACTCTCAGCCCCTCTCAATCCTAGGACTGCCAACTTTCTAATTGCAGAAAACGGAACACCCTTGCCCTGCCCTCTGTCCCGCCCCTTCCCCGAGGCCCCCCCTCCTGCCCTGCCCCTTCTCTGAGGCTCCGCCTCCCACTCATTCCATCCCTTTTCCTACATCACTCGCTCTCCCCCACCCTCGCTCATTTTCACCTAGCTGGGGCAGGGAGTTGGGGTGCAGTGGGAGGGGGAGGGTTCCAGCTCGGGGTGTGGGCTCTGGAGTGGGGCTGGGGATGAGGGGTTTGGGGTGAAGGAGGGGGCTCTGGGCCGAGGGGTGGGGCTGAGGGGTTTGGAGTGTGGGAAGGGGCTCCAGGCTGGAGCAGGGGGTTGGGGTGTGGGAAGAGTTACGGGCTCTGGGATGGGGCCAGAAATGAGGGATTCAGGGTGTGGGAAGGGACTCAGGGCTGGAGCAGGTGATTGGGTGCAGAAGGGGATTTGGGCTATGGGCTGGGGGTGCGGGCTTTGGGATGGGGCCAGAAATGAGAGGTTATGGGTGCGTGAGGTGGCTTCAGGCTGGGGCAGTGGGTTGGAGTGCAGGGGGCGTGAGGGTTCTGGCTGGGGGTGCAGCCTCTGGATTGGGGCTGGGGATGAGGGTTTCGGAGTGCGGAAGGGGGCTCAGGGCTGGGGCAGAGGATTGGGGTGCGGGATGGAGTGTGGGGTGTGGTCTCCAGGCGGCACTGACCTGAGGCACCTCCCAGGAAGTGGTGACATATCCCTCTGGAGCCTAAGGGGAGGAATGACCAGGGACCAATGGGAGCTGCGGAGCCAATGCTCGGGGCAGCACCTGTGGGTGAGGGTATCATGCGAGCCAGACATGACAGCTGCTTCCCGGGAGCCACGCAGAACCCAGCCCCACTGTGCTGCCAACTGGACTTTTAACAGCCCGGTCATTAGTGGTGACCGGAGCCACCAGGATCCCTTTTCGACCTGGTGTTTTAGTCAAAAAACGGACACGTGGCAACCCTACTCCCTCCCATGATGCTGTTAATCCCTTCATGAGTCTCCTCCAGCCCTGTGGGCTCGGGCAGGCCCCATTTCTCCAGCACGAAGGTGATGGGCGCAGACACCAGGAGCAGCAGGACCAGGGCACAGTGAGCAGCCCAGACGGCAGGGGACATGACCGGCCTGTAACATGGAAAGGGACATGGTGAGTGTGACGGGTTGGGAACACAGAGACCGGCTTGGTGCTGCCACCTGGTGTGCCAAGGCTACTTCTGCCCCTGCTTCCAGGCCTTTTCCAGCTTGGGACTCCCGAATCCTGTCTGTTTTGAGCCAGATCCCACTGATCTGCTGCAAACACAGACCCAGGTCCGAACCAAGTCCACTCACCACTGTAAGGCCCCTGGAAGCGCTCTTGCCTTTGACACCCAGCTGCTCAACTCCAAGGAGGCTCAAACCCTTAATAAATCCGTTTTACCCTGTATAAAGCTTATACAGGGTAAACTCATAGATAGTTCGCTTTCTATTTCAAAGATGGAAAGATATGCACCACTGATCGCTTTCCCAAGGCACTAAGTCGTACTCAAGGAAACTTAATAAGTAAAAAGTGATTTTAATAAGTACAGAAAATAGGATTTAAGTGAGTTCAATTAGTGACAGACAGAACAAGGTGAATTACTGAATAAAATAAAAGAGAACACACAGTTCTATGTCTAATCACCCTGTGTACAGATAAACCCCTCACTGGGTCCAGCAATCACTCACCCCCCTAATGTCTTTGTCCTCTGTTCAGTCTCTTTCAGGTCTCCTTGGGGGGTGGAGAGCTTCTTCCTTTAGCCAGCTGAAGACAAAATGGAGGGGTTTCCTCGGGGTTTAAATAGATTTTCTCCTCTGGGTGGACACCCCTCCCTCTCCCTGTGTAGCATCCAGTTACCAAATGGAGTTGGGGTCACATGGACCAGTCACCTGCACAACTCAGTTCCAGACCAGCCACATTCCTGGCAAAGTTCAAATGTGGATTGGTGACTGCAAGTTCTATTGTCTGTTAAGTGCTTCTTGATTGGGCACTTAACCTGCACATTCCTTTCTCAAGAAATACAACCGATATTCATCACTTCAACTACAACAATGATACATGCATACAAACAGGAGGAATAAATTCAGTAGGTCATAACTTTCACAGAGATATGTTACATGGCACATGTGGCATAAAACGTTACACATATATAGTTATAAGCATCTCCCCATAAAGTTTTATGGGGACACTGTCACAGTGAGGGCCATCTGCAAAGCAGCGTGTGGGACTGCAGGGCGAGCAATGGACACAGAGCAGCTGCTGTGTAATGGTGACCCCGTGTGAGCTCCCAGAGGCCTAGATCTAAGGGTGGATCATGTTGCAAGGGAACATGTTCCTCTGATTGGAGGCCTTTGATGGAGGCTGTTGGGGAGGCTTCTCCCTTTTCAGCCCAGCTCTGAGGAGTCGGAGGAGCAGGGTATGGCGCAGGTTTTCTCAGGCTGCACCAGGACTCTGTGCAAAGGCCTCAGGAGAGCCAGCAACAGACACAGCAGCCCAGACCCTATCACCCCCCTCCATTGTGGCTGGCAGTTCACCGCGGGGCCGTCCCCGCCCTGGGCAGAGGAGCAGCACAAGGCCTTTCTACCTCTCCACTGCTGCTCGCCTGGCCTGTGCAATGGGGACAAGGAGAATCTGGACCTGTCAGTGCCTCCAGGTGACACTCAGTGTGTGAGAAACTCAGCTGTGCTGGGACATGACTGTTCCCAGACTGGGAAACTCCCCAAGGGGGCTCACCCTGCCTCCATCAGACCTGCCAAGTGTCACACATGTTACGGTCATTGTGCTGCCCTGTCCCCTTGCATGGAAGATGTGTGTAGGCATGGACTCCCCATACGGCATCCCAGAGCCTGAGGGTGGCCCTCAGCTACAAGCCAGGAGACCCTGTGCGCTAGGCCCAGCTCTCCCACTGAGTGTGATTAACTTTTCTGTGCACTTCACAGCCAAGCTACTAGCCAAGTGCTCATGCCCCTTACAGTGTAGGCAGTACAGCTGTCATTCGTCCCTTCTACATATAACAAAGGGTTGCACAAGATCACTTGAGGCAGAGCTGGGAACAGAGGGGTGGGTTCCAACACAGTAAACATCAGATTCAGCCGCTTTGTCTCACTGCCTTTAAGAGGGAATGTGCCAGAGTTATGTGCTTGGCTATGCTGCCTCCATCACTACCCACAGTCTACTCCCAGAGACTGAAAGTGACCCCGGAGTCCTGGGAACTAACATCCCACTCCTATCTCACTAACACTCATGTGATCCACCAACAAAGCAGATGTTATATCTGCCATTAGGGGCTGGTGCACACAGAGGATAAAAACCTACTTCTGCTTTGCACCCTGTCACTGAGCTATCTGCATCTGGATTCTCTCTGCCATTGCATGGACGATTATACTCGCTCTGACATTCACTCCCCTTACCAGTGATGCTGAGGTGCTGGGCAGGGCTGAGCTGGGATCTGTTCACCTGGTTGTCGCTGTCCATGATCTCGTACCCGCAGGAATAACTCCCAGAACTTCCCCTGGACACCACATGTTCATAGTTGTAGGTCACCTTCTCTGAGCCCATCTGGGACAAAAACTCCTCCCCGTCCTTACAGAAGACAACATGGGTGGCCCGGGCCCATGAGAACACAGAGCACTGGAGCCGCACGGAGACCCCTGGGTGCGTGGACGTCTGGCTCAGGTACAGGGTGGGGGCACGAAGAGCACCTGGGAAGGGGAATGGGTCACAACTGTCAGTGGGGACATAAGTGGGGCCCTGTTTCAGAGGGAGCCCAGGGAGCAGTTTGCCAAAGGAAGTCGGTTACTGTGGAAGCAGCTGCTAAGAGCATGACTACCCTGCAATCAAAACCCGCAGCTGGTCTGTGCCAGCTGACTCCGGCTTACGGGGCTCAGGCTACGGAGCTGTTTACATGGCACAGCCCAGCCGTGGACCTCTAATTGTAGTGTAGACGTACTCTGCCTGCTGAAGGGCTGCGGGATCTGTGTGTAAGGGGACTGTTATCCCCTTACTAACATTCAGAGCTCCCAGTACCAGAAGGGGAAGGGTCGATGGGACTGACAGTCCCCAGGGGCAATGGGGAGAGGCCAATGCTCCAGGTCAGCTCTGATTGACAGGGCGGGCAGGCGAATCAGGGAGTCAGGAGGTCAGGGTGAATCCCGTCCTCCGTGTGAGCTGAAGTTGCCTGAGTCAGAGTGAGTGGGGCCGAGCTGAGGAGAGGGCAGAAGCCAGAGCTGAGCTGAGCTGGGCCAGATCTGGAGGGGCCAGAAAAGCAGCCCAGAGACACAGACCTGCCCTGGGAGCAGAGTTGCAGCCCAGAGACACAGACCTGCCCTGGGGGGAGAAGCTGCAGCAGCCAGAGCCAGAGGGCCCAGGGCAGCAGCCCAGGGAGCTGGAGGCAGAGCAGCAGCAGCCGTGCAGAGGCAGAGCGGTGGAGCTGGAACTGGAGCAGTCCGGAGCCGGGTGTGGTGAGCAGCTGGGGAGAGCGAGGGGGACCCTGGGCAGTGGGCCCAGCACAGGGAGAGGCCTCAGCCAAGGGGCCCTGCAGGCCAGACTTGCAGGGGGATCTAAACCCCGACAGGGTGGGGGCAACGCTGGGAAGAAGGGTCCTGCCACCCAGAGCCTGCGAGCGTGTGGCCACCGCCAGAGCAAGTGTCCAAGCCACAGCGTCCCTGCAGCACAGCCAGGGCCTGAGAAGGAGCCTGGGACTTACAAAGGAACAGACTGAACTGCCCTGACATTGCAGAGACACTGTTGAGATGTTCCCTGCCACAGAGCGGGGTGATGTGTTTTCATTAGCCTTTCCCATTTTTCCTTATTCCTGTTACAAATTAATTGTTAATTAAATAATTTGCATTTGCTTTCAATTGTATGCAGTGATCAGTGGGTCAGGGAAGTATCCTGTTTAGAGAGAGTACCCCGGAGTGGGGACACCCTACCCCCTGACCTAGGTGACCACAGCAAGGTTGGGGGTCGAGCCCCCCAGGAATCCTGGGCCCAGCCTTGTTGGGGGTTACGAGGACTCTGCCAGACAGAAGAGTGCAAGGGGAGTCCTCGAGGGCAGGGAGGCCTCTGGGTAAAGGAGGTGGGAGCGAGGACTCAGATCCTTCCGCTAGCCCATTTCACCGGGGTAGTGCAGAGACGAGGAAAGTTCCCCACAAGAGCGGGACTATTCCCCCGCTTACATAATTGGCGTCACGAACAGGATCCTATTCACAGGGTCCACCCCATTGGTTTACTGGTTGCATTCTGGTAGCACTGTCCAGGCCTGGTCAAGAAACCTACCATGGCTGGAATTGAAGAACTACGGGCCCAGTTTGCTGAACTTCAGCGCAGATTGTCAGACCAAGCTGAGGCATTACAACAAGCTAGAACAGAACAAAGAGAAGCCTTATCACTGGCTAAGGCTGTAATAGACCAACAGGCAGCAGAAGCTAAGAAACCCCCTACTATTTATGTCCCACGGGAGCAGAAGGTCACAGAGTTTGGGGGCTTCCCGACAAGACCAGGAGACATTACAGTAGAGGAGTGGGTCAAGTCCGTGAAGACGGCGCTGCGTGTGCTAAGAGTACCTGAGGAAGATCATGTGGACTTCATAGAGGAACACCTCAAGGGCCAGGCCAAAACCACAGTAAAGTTCATGGCAGTGGCGGACAAGAAAGATGTGGAAAAGGCGTTTGAACTCCTTCTAGAAGTGTATGGAGACAAGGTACCTATTGGAACTCGACTAAAGGAGTTCTTTGAGAGAAAGCAGGATCCGGGTGAAACTGTCCGGGCATACGCATATGATCTCCAGGAGAGAATGAGTAAAGTGGAGCGGCGAGACCCTCGACGAGTTCCAGACCCAGATACAGTTTTGAAAGAGCAGTTAGTGTTGGGGCTCCGGGACGACTCCCTCCGCCGTGAAATGAAAAGGAGGTTTAAGGAAGAGCCCAGTAAGAAGTTCCATGAACTCATGCAGGCTGCCATTATGTGGTCAGAAGAAGAGGAAGTTCCTGTGGCAGAGACAGCCAAGCCTAATCCCCATACACGAAGTGGGGGCCTAGTGAATGCAGCTGCTGGGGAAAAGGCCCTGCCCCAAACACAGCTAACATTGGAAAGCCTAAGTGAAGCTGTCCAAAAACTGGCTGTCCAACAGGGGGAGATGCTGAAAGTGATGACTGAGGTGATGAAAGGAAATACCTCCACTAATGTGCCAAAATATCCAAGAGCTCCAGGATCCCGAAGATCTCCACTGAAGGATGAGCTAGGGAGGTACATTTGTTACACCTGTGAAAGGCCAGGACATACTAGCCGAGATTGTACACTGAGAAGGAGACCGGAGTCCCGGGCACCTGGAATCCAAAAGACACCAGGAGCGAGTAGCCCACCATCAGGGAAAGGCCGAGTGGGGACAGAAGGGTTTCTACGGCTGTCCCTAGGAAAAGGGCCTCATGTCAGCAGTGAGGAAGAGAGCCCTGATGATGATAGTGTGTTTGACGACTTCTGCGGCCGAGCTTTTGGGGACTGCTTGACAGTGGAAATAACCATAGCAGGGGTGAGAACCCGCTGTTTGATAGACACTGGCTCAGAAGTCACCACTATTTCTGAATCATATTTCCGAAACTACTTAAAAGAGAGAGATCTGACCATGCATAATACCCGATTTGTACAGCTAACGGCAGCTAATGGACTTGCGATCCCTGTCGTGGGGTGCCTTGAAGCCGATGTAGGGTACATGGGTCAAACAATCCCCGGGAAATGCATCTTTATCCTAGAGGATACAGCTTCAGAAAAGACTTTAATGGAGGACAGAGTACCGGGAATTCTTGGAATGAATATTATAAGAGAGCTGAAAGAATTACTGTTGGTAGGAGAAGGAACCCAGGAGATGAACCGTCATGGGCAGCCAAAGAAGGATGCTATACTGAAGCGGGTACTAGCCCGAGTGGAGAGACATGGGCGTTTCCCGGGTCCCATGGGACAAACTGGCTTTGTTAAGGTGGCAGGAAGACAGAAGGTGGTTATACCCCCCTGGAGTGAGAAGATTATTGATGGGCGCTGCCGGATGCCAAGTGACCTTGATGGATACAGAGTGCTTGTCGAGTCAACACCTGGGGCTAGTCTCCCTAATGGGCTTCTGGTTGCAAATGTACTTGCTAATGCCAGTAAGGGAAAAGTGCCAGTCAGGCTGTTAAACTCAAGTGAAAAGGCTATAAAGTTGTGTCCCCGAACCAGGGTGGCAGAGGTACACCGACCTGAAGGAGTGGTGCCCCCAGTGAGGGTGGCCCTGGAAGAAAATGGGGAAGAGCTGCGGGTGACAAAAGTGGAAAAAGGAACACAGGCTATCACATCGCAAGTGGCACCCGATGGAGAGCTACCCATTCCAGTCCAAGTGGACCTCCAACAGTTAACCCCTACACAGGCCAGCCATTTGAGGGCGCTACTGGAGAAACATCAAGAGGTCTTTTCCAGGGATGAGCGAGATTTTGGTTACACCACCACAGTGACACACCAAATAGCCACTGGAGATGCTGTTCCGATAAAACAGAGACACCGGCGGATTTCACCACAAGTGTTCCAGGAGGTAAAAAAACACATTCTGGACTTAGTGACTCAAGGTGTCCTTAAGGAAAGCCACAGCCCCTGGGCATCACCTGCTGTGATTGTAATAAAAAAGGATGGTGGGGTGCGATTTTGCTGTGACTACAGGAAACTGAATGAGGTAACACACAAGGATGCCTACCCGCTACCCCGGGTGGAAGAGTCACTGGATGCATTAGGAAGTGCAAGAGTGTTTTCAACCCTCGATTTAACTTCTGGTTATTTCCAGGTTGCAGTGGAAGAACAAGACCAGGAAAAGACAGCAGTGACGACTCCATTTGGGCTGTTTGAATGGACACGTATGCCATTTGGCTTGTGTAATGCACCTGCTACATTCCAGAGACTAATGGAGGGGGTGTTGGGAGACTATATCCTAGAGACTTTGCTGATATACCTGGACGATGTTATTGTGTTTTCCAAGGATTTTGAGAGTCATATGGAAAAATTGGACTTGGTTTTCACACGACTGAAGGAACACGGATTGAAGCTGAAGCCAAGCAAGTGCTGCCTACTACGTGAAAAGGTCAAATTCTTGGGCCATGTGATTTCGAAGGATGGAATCCAGGTAGATGGCGAAGAAGTGTGGCAATTAGTGGTGCCTGTGTCACTACGTCGTCAAGTTTATGAAGCCAGGCATGATCATGGGGGGCATTTTGGAGACAGGAGCACTCTTGAGGTGATAAGGAGAAACTATTACTGGCCCACGATGGGTAGTGATGTGCAAGCATGGGTCCGTCAGTGCAAACGGTGTGCCCTAGCCAAGGATGTGTTTCCTCCCAACCGAGCCCCTTTGACCTGTACTAACGTGACAGCCCCAATGGAGGTCCTAGCAATGGATTACACACGGCTAGAGAGATCTTCAGAGGGGTATGAGAATGTATTGGTTCTCACAGACATGTTCACCCGATTCACTGTTGCAGTTCCGACTAGAAACCAGACGGCACGGACAACGGCTGAAGTCCTCATAAAACACTGGTTTGTGTACTATGGTTGTCCAGCACGGTTACACTCGGATCAGGGAAGGAATTTTGAATCAGAGGTGATATCTGAATTGTGTGAGCTGTATTGCATTGCCAAAAGCCGAACAACACCCTATCATCCACAAGGAAATGCTCAGTGTGAGAGATTTAACCGGACAATGCACGACATGCTAAGAACACTCCCGCCTGAAAGAAAGCGAGCCTGGCAGGAGCATCTCCCTGAGCTGGTGTTGGCCTATAACAGCCATGTCCATTCGTCGACAGGTTACGCTCCTTTTTATCTTATGTTCGGGAGGGATCCCAGGTTGCCATTGGATATTCTGGACAGAGAGGGTCCTGAAGAGGCTGAGGTGACCAATTTGGATGACTGGGTTAAAGGTCACCATGACAGGCTGAAGATAGCCTGTGAAGTTGCTCTCAATACAACTAAAGACACAGCCCAAAGCAGGAAAAGGACTTATGATCGCAAGTCCAGTGGGGCTCTTATCAGGCCTGGTGACCGTGTACTAATTCGTAACCATAGACACCGGGGGCGTAATAAAATACAGGACAAGTGGGAGTCAAATCCCCACATTGTAGTCGCTCACAACAATCCCGAGCTACCAGTTTACATCATCCGGCCTGAGCGAGGAGGTCCTGAGAGAGTAGTACATAGGGACCAACTAAAACATTGCACTCTTAGTCCAGTCAGGGACCATAGGAGGCATAGATCAGCACACCCTGAGGAGACAGAAACCAATTGGCGAATGGTTCTAGTCCCACAAACTGAATACACAGGGGAACAGAGTGGGGCAAACACAAACCCTAATGAGAATGGCCAGATTCCTCAAGCTGACCCACTATTACCCGAGAATAGGGAAATAGAAAATATGAATAATGAACCACCATTTTTAAGAAGGTCCCAGAGGGCTAATAAGGGTGTACTGCCTGTTAAATTTAGAGATGATTATGTTATTGGTTCTATGTAGTGTTTTAATTAATATTATTATGTATAGTATGAAGAAGTAGATGTGAAATGTTTAATATGTTAAATGTTCTTTTGATGTTAATGGGTTTGATATAATGTGGGTATATGTTGTTAATAATGGGTCCGGAGGTATTAGTGTAAACCTTGTGGTTGTGGCAGTATTTTAGCAAGGGGGAATGTAAGGGGACTGTTATCCCCTTACTAACATTCAGAGCTCCCAGTACCAGAAGGGGAAGGGTCGATGGGACTGACAGTCCCCAGGGGCAATGGGGAGAGGCCAATGCTCCAGGTCAGCTCTGATTGACAGGGCGGGCAGGCGAATCAGGGAGTCAGGAGGTCAGGGTGAATCCCGTCCTCCGTGTGAGCTGAAGTTGCCTGAGTCAGAGTGAGTGGGGCCGAGCTGAGGAGAGGGCAGAAGCCAGAGCTGAGCTGAGCTGGGCCAGATCTGGAGGGGCCAGAAAAGCAGCCCAGAGACACAGACCTGCCCTGGGAGCAGAGCTGCAGCCCAGAGACACAGACCTGCCCTGGGAGCAGAGCTGCAGCCCAGAGACACAGACCTGCCCTGGGGGGAGAAGCTGTAGCAGCCAGAGCCAGAGGGGCCAGGGCAGCAGCCCAGGGAGCTGGAGGCAGAGCAGCAGCAGCCGTGCAGAGGCAGAGCGGTGGAGCTGGAACTGGAGCAGTCCGGAGCCGGGTGTGGTGAGCAGCTGGGGAGAGCGAGGGGGACCCTGGGCAGTGGGCCCAGCACAGGGAGAGGCCTCAGCCAAGGGGCCCTGCAGGCCAGACTTGCAGGGGGATCTAAACCCCGACAGGGTGGGGGCAACGCTGGGAAGAAGGGTCCTGCCACCCAGAGCCTGCGAGCGTGTGGCCACCGCCGGAGCAAGTATCCAAGCCACAGCGTCCCTGCAGCACAGCCAGGGCCTGAGAAGGAGCCTGGGACTTACAAAGGAACAGACTGAACTGCCCTGACATTGCAGAGACACTGTTGAGATGTTCCCTGCCACAGAGCGGGGTGATGTGTTTTCATTAGCCTTTCCCATTTTTCCTTATTCCTGTTACAAATTAATTGTTAATTAAATAATTTGCATTTGCTTTCAATTGTATGCAGTGATCAGTGGGTCAGGGAAGTATCCTGTTTAGAGAGAGTACCCCGGAGTGGGGACACCCTACCCCCTGACCTAGGTGACCACAGCAAGGTTGGGGGTCGAGCCCCCCAGGAATCCTGGGCCCAGCCTTGTTGGGGGTTACGAGGACTCTGCCAGACAGAACAGTGCAAGGGGAGTCCTCGAGGGCAGGGAGGCCTCTGGGTAAAGGAGGTGGGAGCGAGGACTCAGATCCTTCCGCTAGCCCATTTCACCGGGGTAGTGCAGAGACGAGGAAAGTTCCCCACAAGAGCGGGACTATTCCCCCGCTTACATGTGCAACGTCTCTGGAGCAGGCTCTTATTTCAGCACAGCTGGGTACTGGGGGGATAATGTCAGATCTGAGACTGTCAGCTCTTCGGGGGCAGGGACCAGAGCTTCACATAGGGGTGTGCAGCACCTGGCGCAATGGGGCCCTGATCCTTGGGAACGGCATCTGGGGTCGCAGTAATTAATAATAATCGGTCACTGGATGCATTTTCTATTATCCCCTCCGGCATGATAGCTAGCTATAGGGGTGAGTGTGTCTGGGGACAGACAGACAGACTCACCGGGAGCTGAGCAGATCTCCTGGCTGCTGGGACTCAGCGCTGGGAACAGAAAGGTGCCGTGTGGTTAGTGCTGGAGATAAAATCTCCCCCTTTTCTAAGGTCCCTCTTGAGGGACAAAAACTGCCTTTAATAGCTAGGCAAAACTGCTGGTTTGTGTGTTGCTGAAGAAGCAAACCAGGCAGGATGTTATATCTGGGGCATGGCAGATTCCTCATGCACACAGACCTTGGCTGAACTGGTACCGACTTTCCCTTTGGCTCTCTAGAGGGCCAGATCCTCAGCTGGCAAAAACCAGCATTGATTCCAATGGAATGACACTAATTTACACTAGCTAGGGATCTGGCCCAGTAGCTCTCACACTCAGTGCTTCTACTGGTTCCCCTTTCTTTCCCACTAAAGAAGATTTGCCGACAGTCTGGGCCAGGGGCTGTTCTTGGTTCTCTTTCCTCCCAACCTGTTACGAATTAGCACAGGATTCCCACATACTCACCTGGAAGCAAGAGGCTCAGAGACAGGAGCATTGGGGCAGTCGGGGGAACAGATCTGCATGGAAACAGCCCAGTGGTGTCTGCTGCTGATGGCGTCTGGAGGGGACAATACTCAGTTGCTCCCTGGTCCCACCTGTGCCCCAGCCCCCGCTCTGTCTGACTTCAGCAGAAGGGAAACTTTGGTCTCTGTTTGCTCCGATCTGCCCCCCTCTGCTCACCAGGGTTGGCTGCTCCTGCCAGCCCCTCTCCCAGCTCCCAGGCCTCCTGGAGTCTGTAGGACTCAGGCAGCAGAGACGCAGCAGCCTCTCTCTGACCTGCTCTGTCTCCTCCTTGGGTCTGATATTCGGCACATCTCCCCATTTCCTGCCCTGCGCCACCTTCCTTTTCCCCATCCTGGCCACAGCATCTCTATTTAGGGCTGGAAGATTGAGAACCGAAGGGGCCTGGTTTGCTTGTTTGAGTCTAAACATATCACTGAGGAAACACCCCCCGATCCCAACTCACTGCCTGGGGACCGAGACAACCTCCGGGCTAAAGGCACAGCAGGGTCAGGGTGAAAGGTCCCTGGGTGATTGTGGGGGGCCTGGGATGTTGGATGAGTCTGAACCTTTTGCCTCCACCCTGGTCTCCAGGCCCTGGTGAGAAAGATTCAGCTCCCCCAGGGGGAAATTCACCCTCTGTGCTTAAGGGGAACATAGATGGGGTCTGGGCCTCATGTGGGACCCGCTGCACTGGGGTGAATGACACCCCCAGAGAACAGCTGCCAGAGGACTGTGCTGGCTTCCTCACCGGCTTAATCTCATTTGCCTCATCCTTGAAACCCAGATCCAGCCACTTCTCACCCTGCCCTGACTGCCTCCCCCCTCCCCAACCAATTCTGGGCTTCTGAGGAATGTGCTGCCCCTGCTGAAAGATGGGAACAAGGTCCCTGCCCCCTATCCTGGTCCCTTCTGCATCCCTGCTCATTCTGCTGTTCCTGATGAGAGACGGGCACCAGGGCACTGCCGGATGAGGGAGAACACAAGGGAGCTGAGAAAGAGCATCCAGAAGTGACCTCTGAGCAGGTGGGAGCCAGAATCAGTGTGACTAAGCAAGTGGGGGAACCAGGGGAAAAGGCCAAAGAAACATTTGGGAAAGAAACAAAATCTTGTGAATAGATGTTAGCACCTCTGTGGGAAGCCAAACAGCCACAGCCCTCAAAGGAAATCTGTCAGGAGCACAAGGCAGAGCTGTTTAGCAGAGCAACTTTGCAGAGTAATTGATGCAGAAGCGGATCGTCCTGGGATGGAGTCAGCTCTGCAGAGGAGCTGGACAGAGGATGTTCGGGTGGAGCTCAGATTCATGGGGAATGGTCAGCAGTAGTTCAGATCCTCAAGGGCTGGTCCGAGGGGCACATTGTGAGAGGACCTGCCATAAGCAGAGTCCAGAAGACAGCAGGGTGGAACTGGGTAAATATTTTTTGCAATTTTTTAAATCATTGTTTCAAACCTTTTGTGAAAAATATTTTCCCCCTTTCGCCCCCTTTTCCCCTCTCGGTGGATAAAAATGGAAGGAGGGGAAATCCCCAAAACTGAAAACTTTTAAAAAAACTCTTAAAAGTGGGGGTTTTTAAATGAAAATATTCATCTTTTTTTCTTTTTATTTTCCAATATGTTTTTACAAAACCCCAGAAAGAGTTTTAATGTTTTCTTTGAAAAAATGGAAACTTTGGAAAAAAGGAAAATGTTTGACAAACTCTCTCACTTTTTTAAAAAAGGTCATTTTTAGATCACAACATTCTGACAGCTCTAACGCCGAGTGATCCCCGGGGCTGTGGGTCAGGCTGAGCTTCTGGCACCCTTGGATGGCAGCCGGGCCCTGCTTGTAGCTCAGACAATGCTGCCCACAAAGGGCCTGATCCAAAGCCCCTTGGTGGCAATTGAAAGTCTCCACTGGCCTGGGGATCAGGCCCCTGTGTCACGGTTCTGTTGTGACAGTGAAATGGCTCTGCAGCTTTCACTTGGAGTGACCCCAACCCAGACCCGCCGAGGAACAGGAACAGGGAAAGTCTCCACCACTGGTGGGTGCAGTGCTCAATTTGTAAGGAAAGAGGTGCTGGGGCTCAAGCAATTTTTTTTACATTGATAACTGATGCAGCAAGACCAGAGGTGCTGGGGTTATGAACTGTCAAGCCCAGAGGTGCTGGGGCTCAGCCCTGGGAAGCCGTGGCACAAATTAACACTGGGAGGGTGAAGGGGAGGTTAGTGACAGGATCATGCACAATGCGAAATGGGATGTGAAGAAGAGGAACTCACCCTGCCCCCCTCAGCCAGTGCCAGAAACGCAGCTGATACAAGCAGCAAGAGCATCCACCGAGTGAGTTCCTCCTGCTGCACAGACCCTGCAGCTCCCTCATTCGCACAGACCCTGAAAGGAGAAGAGAGATGGCTCCACACAGGGAAGAAATGACCTGTGTGTCACCGTGCCTCAGTGGGTCACAGGGCCGGCTCCAGGCACCAGCAAAACAAGCTGGTTTCTAGGGGCGCCCCTAAAAATGTGCCCCGGCCACCCTAGCTCACCTCTGCTGCCGCCGCTGGCTCGCGCGCCACGGTGCGCGAAACAGCTGATTCGCGCGCCGCTGCTGGAGGGGGAGATCCCGAGCGGCTGCAGCGCGCGAACCAGCTGATTCGATCGCTGCTGCTCCCCCTCCCTCCCAGGCTTGAGAGCCTGGGGGGAGGAGGCAGGGCTGGGGATTTGGGGAAGGGGCGGAGTTGAGGTGGGGGTGGGGTAAGAAAAAAACGCGGGGGGAGGGGGGCGGCCAAATTTGTTTTTGCTTGGGGCGGCAAAAATCCTAGAGCCGGCCCTGGTGGGTCACAAGCTGCTGAGAAATAGGGCAGACACATCCCACAACTGGTGGTTATTCATCCATAAGGTATATCAGACCAGCAACAAAAGTAAACTTCTGTCTCACCACACTGGCTAACAAGAAGTCAGAAATGCATTTTAATAAAATCAACGGAACTAAAACAAACACAGGAGTTTGTACCTGTGCCTCAGCACATGAGTTGCAAACATTTAAAAACAAAGACATTCTGATAATGCAACAGAAAAATTCATACTTAAATCTAAAAGTCCTAAGAAAATGAAAGCTTAATATAACTTTCACATGGATTTGTTAAAAAGTGGAGAGGAAAATAAACTTCACTCTGATCCACAGGATTACAGAATAGGGGGAATATAAACTAGCTATTACTAAGATTCTGTGGTTTTCACTCTGGGGTGTTTTCTGCATGCTCTAATTTATTGAAACACACATGTAAAAATGTTAAATAAAGAGCTCTGTCTTCAGATAGGTTTGTCTTTTTAAGTGTTTATCCCTTTACAAGACTTAATATAAGACTTAAACGTTTGGAGAAGAAGCAGCTTTCTTATCTCTAATCCACTGACTCACAAACACTGTTTTTGCTAACAGGGGTTTTGCTGCAGCTTCAAATTGTTCGTACTAAAAAATAACCAATGTTAGTCTAAAACCTAGGAGGGAACTTTTTTGTCACTATACTCTTTTATAAACAGGTTTTCTGTGTTTTTAACCCTGGGTTGTTTCTGCATACTCACATTTTATTGAAACACCTATGCCAAAGAGGCTAAATAAAGAAATGTATCTTCAGATAGCCTTGTTTTTCAAAATGGTCTTCTTCTTTTCTAATCCACTACCTTCAAAAGGCTATTTCAAGTTGTTCTCACTAAAAATATGGGGGAAAAGCTTTAAAAAACTTTTTCTTAGTGGGTTTAACCCTGGGTTGTTTCTGCATTCTCATTTTTTGTTACAACACATGTGTAACCCTTCTGCCAGTCAGAGTTGGCAGCAACAAGGGCCGGGTTCAGTATCTAGGGGTTCTGTTTCAATAACACAATGCAAAACCAGCTTGACCCTTCACCCAGTGACCTGGGACAATTACATACCACACCCCTGGGTGCTTCTAAGAGGCAATACTTCCCCTCTTGCAAGCACAGTCTGAGTGTAGAAAAACATCTTTTAATAAAGAAGGGAAACAATGCGGCATTATGTTGGGGAAACACCACAAACAGGATTCATAACACAAAACATAAGCAAAAGACCCACCCCCAAGTAAGTTTGGCAGGGTCCTTTTTCCCTCAGGGTCTTAAGTCCAGCAACCCAACAGTCGCCCCTCCCACAGTTTCTGTCCTTCGTCAGTGCAGCCCCAGAGTGGTTTTTGTGTCCAGCAACCCAAAGTCACCCCTCCCACAGCTTCTGTCCTTGGTCAGTGCAGCCCTCCCCCCCACCCCCCAGAGTTCAGAAGTTCATCTGCAGAGTTTACCTCCCAGTCTGGGCAGAAAGGGGGGAGGTATGGAGCACCTTACGTGCTCCGTTGCTTGTGTCGATGGCCAATTGCCACGCCTCTCCGTGGAGTTCTGCTGCAATCTTCACAGCAAGCCACTCCTCTCCGCTAGCCGTCCTGCTAGCCATTCACCACCCCGCTAGCCGTCCTGCTAACCGCTCACCATCCCGCTAGCCGTCCTGCTAACCGCTCACCACCCCGCCAGCCGTCCTGCTAACCGCTCACCACCCCGCCGGCCGTCCTGCTAACCGCTCACCACCCCGCCGGCCGTCCTGCTAACCGCTCACCACCCCGCCGGCCGTCCTGCTAGCCATTCACCACCCCGCTAGCCGTCCTGCTAACCGCTCACCACCCCGCCAGCCGTCCTGCTAGCCATTCACCACCCCGCTAGCCGTCCTGCTAACCGCTCACCATCCCGCTAGCCGTCCTGCTAGCCATTCACCACCCCGCTAGCCGTCCTGCTAACCGCTCACCACCCCGCTAGCTGTCCTGCTAACCGCTCACCACCCCGCTAGCCGTCCTGCTAACCGCTCACCACCCCGCTAGCCGTCCTGCTAACCGCTCACCACCCCGCCGGCCATCCTCCTAACCGCTCACCACCCCGCCGGCCGTCCTGCTAACCGCTCACCACCCCGCCGGCCGTCCTGCTAACCGCTCACCACCCCGCCAGCCGTCCTGCTAACCGCTCACCACCCCGCCGGCCGTCCTGCTAACCGCTCACCACCCTGCCGGCCGTCCTGCTAACCGCTCACCACCCCGCTGGCAGTCCTGCTAACCGCTCACCACCCCGCTGGCCGTCCTGCTAACCTCTCACCACCCTGCTGGCCGTCCTGCTAACCGCTCACCACCCTGCCGGCCGTCCTGCTAACCGCTCACCACCCCGCTGGCAGTCCTGCTAACCGCTCACCACCCCGCCGGCCGTCCTGCTAACCGCTCACCACCCCGCCGGCCGTCCTGCTAACCGCTCACCACCCCGCTGGCTGTCCTGCTAACCGCTCACCACCCCGCTGGCAGTCCTGCTAACCGCTCACCACCCCGCTGGCCGTCCTGCTAACCTCTCACCACCCCGCTGGCCGTCCTGCTAACCGCTCACCACCCCGCTGGCCGTCCTGCTAGCCGTTCACCACCCCGCTGGCCGTCCTGCTAGCCGCTCACCACCCCGCTGGCCGTCCTGCTAACCGCTCACCACCCCGCTGGCCGTCCTGCTAACCGCTCACCACCCCGCTGGCCGTCCTGCTAGCCGTTCACCACCCCGCTGGCCGTCCTGCTAGCCGCTCACCACCCCGCTGGCCGTCCTGCTAACCGCTCACCACCCCGCTGGCCGTCCTGCTAACCGCTCACCACCCCGCTAGCCGTCCTTCTAGCTGCTAACCAATATATCTTTAGCCCCCCCCCCCCCACTACTTACCACATCTCTCAGTGAATTTCAGCTCTTTAGTGATTTCAGCACTCAGTGATTTCAGCTGGTAGTAGGGGAGCCTCAGTGCTGGTGCACCACTAGCCCAAAGTAGGTCTAATGCTTAGACCTAAGTATCGATGATTTCAGCTCTGCAGTATATAACTAGATTCCTAATGAAGTCAAAATTAGCTCTGTTATTACACAGTGGTGAGAGAAGGGGTCAAAGTGGTGTTTAGGGCCCTCAGAAGGGGCCCACACTACCAGGTACAAATACCTGCCTCCAACCTCTCTCAATTCACTGGGTTTTGGAACCCATGTCCCTTGTCTAGCGATTGCTACTTAGTTGAGGGCAAGTCCCTCCATCGTAAAATGCCAGGTACAGTTCTACTGTCCTTGATTCACATAACCAGGATAACAACGCTTTATTACTCCTGCCCCAATAACAGAGACAATATTCACCATTCTTTCCACTGTCAAAGCACGAATGGGTTTAACACAACCCTAACTATGGTGTAACTACCACTGCACCCTAATCCAGACAGATTCCAGCCCCTGGTTATGTTTTACTTCTATGCCCAATGGTGTCAGTTCTGTGAACTGACAAGACATGAGACTTCCCATTGTACAGGGTGGGAAGAAGGAACTTGGGGCTAACACTCAGGGCTTAGTGGATTCCTGTGGTCCATTCCCAGCTATATCACTGACTCACAGTGTGAGCTTTGGTAAGTCCCCTCCTGCCCCTCTAAAGCCAGGGCAAATAACATTTCTGTGCTTCATAAAGGCATTAATAACCAGCACAAATCTAAAATCAGACATGGAAATGAGAACAAACCAGTGTGTGCACAGACCCAGTGTCTGACCCTACAATAACAAAGCAGCATGTGCAGCACCCAAAAGACAACCACAAAGTAAACAAGCCAATGTACAGAAGAAATAACATTATTGCTAAATAAATAAATAAATAAACAGCACTGACACCCAGAATTGGACACAGTCCAGTTCCAAGGAGAGCGGGACAGTGACCTCCCATATCTCACATACTTCCACAAATACATTAATAAGAAACATTTTAAAAATCTTTCAGTCAAAATCTAATTTTCTATTAGAAAGGCCTTGATGTACAATTTTCTGCTGGCCCTGGTGCACTCGTCATTAAGAATGTGTTGTTTCTTCAGTACCGTTGGTGGGCTGGTGCTGTAGAGTTAGGTATCATCAGAGCCGGCGCGCCCACTAGGCGACCCTAGGTAGTTGCCTAGGGTGCCAAAATTTGGGGGAGGCGGGCGGCTGCCTCCCTGCTCCCTGCTGGCAGATGTCGCGAGCCGCCCCCCTGCCCCAGGCTCCCTGTTCAGCTCCCACGGATCGCGGGGGGAGGCTGAGCTCCCATGGGCGGGGGAGCTGGCTGGGGGGGCGGCATTACGAGGGGGGGCGCAGGGCTGGTGCAAGGAAGTTTCGCCTAGGGCGCAAAACTTCCTTGCACCGGCCCTGGGTATCATACAGCTCAATCCCTGCCCTGACAATCTGCCATGGGTTATATTCTTAACCGGAGTGTTAAACTTCCCAGTATCCTTTGTTACAGTGTAACCTAGGATTGTCTGTGGCCTGGCCTAGCTGCCCAGTCAGTCTGTCAGTATCCGGTACACACCAGATCTGCACATTTGGGTACACACCAGATCTTCACACTCCACTGAGCTTTCTGAAATCTCTGCCAAGACCAACAGCTCCATCTTGTCCCTCTTCCCCATTCACCGTTAGGTGGCTCAGCCACCCCTGATCAAGCATCTTCTTCCCCTCCTCAGTCAGACTCCAGATCATCATTTCTGGTACCTACTGCACTTTTGCTCAGAGGGAGAGTCCCCACACCCAGACTTTGGGGAAGTTTGGATCCTAACTGTGTGGCCTAGGGCTGTCTCTATCATAGGCCCAAACTGGAACCCCAAGTCCCCAACCCCAAACTCTGGGGAAGGTCAGAACCTACACCTGGAACTAAACCTCAAGGCCCAACTCCAGTTGCTCTGTCCCAGTCCAGCATCTCCCTACCCCTTGCTCCCCTCTTGCACTGATCAGCCACAGCCATCTTAGTGTTTAGAAATGTGAGCCGGCTTGCACTCTTTAAATCAAGAAGAGATGTCTCCTTCTACCAGACATGCTCTAGCTCAGTCAGACGTTAGCGGCTCAATGCTGAGATCCCTGGGGGAGGCTCTCTGGCCTGGGCTGTGCAGACACTCAGATTAAATGGTCCCATTGGTCCCTTCTGGCCTTTAAATGTAAGACTATGAAAATAAACTCCCCTGGAAACCTCATGAAAGAGAAAGAGAGAGAATGAGGCAGATTAACGTGTGGGGACAAAAATAACATTAGAAGCGACAAAGAGTCTTGTGGCACCTTATAGACTAACATACGTATTGGAGCATAAGCTTTCGTGGGTGAATACCCACTTCATCGGATGCATGCAGTGGAAATATCCAGAGGCAGGTATAAATATGTAGGCAAGAGTCAGGCTAGAGATAATGAGGTTAGTTCAATCAGGGAGGATGAGGCCCTCTTTTAGCAGTGGAGGTGTGAACACCAAGGGAGGAGAAACTGCTTTTGTAGTTGGCTAGCCATTCACAGTCTTTGTTAAATCCTGAGCTGATGGTGTCAAATTTGCAAATGAACTGAAACTCAGCAGTTTCTCTTTGAAGTCTGGTCCTGAAGCTTTTTTGCTGCAGGATGGCTACCTTTAAATCTGCTATTGTGTGTCCCCACTGCGCTTTCCCCCGCGGCCGCCGCCCCGCCGCACAGCTGAGAGGCGGGCGGCTGGGCTAAAAAAAGCCACGGCTTTTCGGAGGGAGGCAGGAACCCAGAAGGTGAGTTGGGCACGGGTGGGGGGGCCAGCGGGGAGCTGCCGGTGGGTGCTCAGCACCCACCAATTTTCCCCTGTGGGTGCTCCAGCCCCAGAGCACCCACGGAGTCGACGCCTATGCTCTCCTCTCCCTTCCCTCTTCAAAGCAGCAGCCAGTCACTCTCTAGTCCTGCAGCATCTGGCTCCATCAGTAACCACTGCAGAGTTGGGGAGACGGGTCAAATTCTGCCCTGGTTGCCATGAGGTTTGTGCCAGGGGAGAGAGGCAGGATCGAGGCCAGTATGAATAGGGGGTGGGATGCTCTGGGATCAGTTAAATCCCAGAGCATCCCAGCAGATTTCCCAGATTGTGTCTCTGACGTTTTCCCTCATTCCCAGTCTCGTCCCATCCAGGCTCTTCTCCTCTTTGAGTGAAATAGCCCAAGGCCATTGGCCTTCCAGGCAGGTTGGTCGTTGTCACTCAGGCTTTTGGGAGAGCTGGGGGCTGAGGGGAGGAAGGACAATCCAGTGGGTGGTGCTCAAGAGCCCAGGATTCAGTCCCTGACTCAGCTGTGGACTCCTGTGTGTCCTGGGCTCAGTTACTTGGTCTCGCATCCGTTTCCCCATCTGTGAAATGAGGATGAGCTGCCCTCCCTCTCAGAACTGTCTGAGGATAAACCCATTAATGATTGTGAGGGGCTCAGATACTCAAGTGACAGGGGATGTAGAAGAAGAGGGAGAGCATTGATGGGAGGAGCTCTTTATCTCAGGGCTTCTCTATAGACAGGAAAATTTACAAGTATAATTAAACCGCTCTGGCTTTGCTGGTTTAACTCCCACAGGGACACTCCTATTGTGGAATCAGAGCCTTTGTCGGATTTATTCCTAGATTCTAAGGCCAGAAGGGATCACTGTAATCATCTAGTCTGACCTCCTGTATAACACAGGCCAGAGAACTGCCCCCAAATAATTTCTGTTTGAAATGAAGCATCTCTTTTAGAAAAACATGCACCCTTCATCTAAACATTGCCAGTAATGGAGAATCCACCAAGAGCCCATAGTAAGATTTTGCCATGGTTAATTATCCTCACTGTTCAAAATGTACACCTTATAGTTTATATTGCTACCAAAACAATATAAGATAAACCAAAAAAGGATCTCTTATACCAGAATCTTGGTGTGCACTGTTAGCATATAAGCCTGTTTGTTAGCCTGAGATAGAATTTTGGGTTTGTCTTTTAATACATTTACATCCTTACTAATATTTGTGAAGAAGAAGGACAAAGATGCTGTGTGTTGCATTTCCCACAATCAGCTGGGGCTTTTAGTACAATGGGACAGATAAGGGATAGAGCTAAAAGTGTTGCAGAGTATGGTGGGAGTGTAATATATGAGCACACATTTGAGGACTGCTTCAACTCCTTACCTCAAAGTAAGGTCAGGTAACCAGTCCGGAGGAGCAAGAGGGGATTGGAGTGGAGAGATAAAACACTGAAAGTCCAGAGAAATGCCTGACCCTGACTGGAGCACAACCTCACGCCTTACCCCTTCCAAGGAGTTCAAAAGGGGTGAGATGAAGACCCCGACTCACGACCCTCCAGAACAGAACATGACTGTAAGTTATAAGGGGTGTGACTAGGAGCGTGCATTGCAGGTATATTTGGGCCTGCTAAGAAGAAGGAGGGGGAGTGGGAAGGGGAATGGTAATAGGGGAATGGGAGAATGGGGGACTGGGAACAGGGGAATGAGGAACAGGGACACAGGCAAGGCTCTGCAGTGTCAGAGCTGGGAAGGGGGACATAGGGTTAATGCTCTGCAGCATCAGAGCTGGAAACAGAACACTGGGAAGAGGGAGCTCCGTCGGCGTGCAGAGCTCAGGATTAGAAGAAGAAGGGGTTCTGTTGGCGTATAGAACTGTAGTCAGGGGAGGGGAAGGTGAAAACTTTATTGGCGTATAAATATAAGCCTGACTGGTGTGAAGGGCTTTGGAATATGGTAAAACTCTATTGGCGTATAGAGATAGGCCCGACAGGTGTGAAGGGCTTTGCTTAGAACTAAAATCCCAATAAACATCTCATTGTCTGCACTTCGGACTTCTGGTCATCTGCTTTCCATCTGCGTAACAAGAACCAGGGGTGAAGCGAAAGCCCTCTAACATACACAATGACTTTTACTGCTATTACTGGAGTGGTATAAATTCATCCCTTAGCTGATACCAGATAACTTCCCATGAACTAGGACTAGGGACCGAATGGCTGGGCAGCAGTTCTGCAGAAAAGGACCTAGGGGTTACAGTGGACGAAAAGCTGAATATGAGTCAACAGTGTGCCCTTGTTGCCAAGAAGGCTAACGGCATTTTGGGTTGTATAAGTAGGGGCATTTCCAGCAGATCGAGGGACGTGATTATTCCCCTCTATTCGGCACTGGTGAGGCCTCATTTGGAGTACTGTGTCCAGTTTGGGGCCCCACACTACAAGAAGGATGTGGATAAATTGGAAAGAGTCCAACGGAGGGCAACAAAAATGATTAGGGGGCTGGAGCACATGACTTATGAGGAGAGGCGGAGGGAACTGGGATTGTTTAGCCTGCAGAAGAGAAGAATGAGGGGAGATTTGATAGCTGCTTTCAACTACCTGAAAGGGGGTTCCAAAAAGGATGGATCTAGACTGTTCTCGGTGGTAGAAGATGACAGAACAAGGAGTAATGGTCTCAAGTTGCAGAGGGGGAGGTTTAGAATGGATATTAGGAAAAAAAAAATTCACTAGTAGGGTGGTGAAGCACTGGAATGGGTTACCTAGGGAGGTGGTGGAATCTCCTTCCTTAGAGGTTTTTAAGGTCAGGCTTGACAAAGCCCTGGCTGGGATGATCTAGTTGGGGTTGGTCCTGCTTTGAGCAGGGGGTTGGACTAGATACCTCCTGAGGTCCCTTCCAACCCTGAGATTCTATGATTCTATGATTCTATGAAGGCCTAGATAATACTTAGTCATGCCATGAGTGCAGGGGACTGGACCTCTCAAGGTCCCTTACAGTCCTTTGATTCTATAGCAGCAGGGGCTATGTGGTTCAAGGGCAGGTGCTGGGTTGAATCCATCTGCTCTGGGAACATGTCAGGGTGCCCACAGCTTTCACACAGCTGCCTCTATTGCCTCAGCAGGAAATGTGATAAACCAAGCACGGTATTTAAAATTTATAGTATATCTATTTATCCCCATATACATCCTTTGTCTATCTTTCTACCTCTCTATTTCCATGCATAGTCATCTCTATCTATCCATCGATCTATCTATTGATCTCTCTCTCTATCACAGGCTCTGTGCAGCTGATTCCTTTCAAGTCTCTGTTAAAGGACTAGTGTAGAGAGAAGCCCTGGTCATTTCTGTCCTCTGTGGAGCCGTCTCTGCTCCTTTCAGGGTCTGTGCAGTGAGGCAGCTGCAGGGTCTGTGCAGCAGGAGGAACTCACTCTGCGGATGCTCTTGCTTTATGTATCAGCTGCTTTTGCAGCTCTGTGGGGGTTGGGGGGAAACGTGAAATGTGCCCAGCCACCATCCCAGGACAATCTGTTTCTGCATCAATTACTTTGCAAAGTTGCTCTGCAAAACTACTCTTCCTTCTTCACATCCCATTTTGCACTGTTCTTGATACTGTCATCAACATCCCCTTCATCCTCCCATGGTAGAAACTTTCCCTGTTCCTGTTCCTGTGGCCAGTGCGGGTTGGAGTCACTTCAAGTGAAAGCTCTGGAGCCATTTCTCTCTCACAAGAGAACTGATCCTCTTACACAGCGGCCTGATCCCCAGGCCAGTGAAGTCAGTGGAGTCTTGCCATTGACATCAATGGGCTTTGGATCAGATCAGGCCCTTTGTGGGCAGCATTGTCTGAGCTACAAGCATGGCCCGGCTGCCATCCAAGGGTGCCAGCAGGTCAGCCTGAACCACAGCCCCTGGGATCACCCTGGGCTAGAGCCATCACAATGTTGTGATCTAAAATGGACGTCATTTTAAAAGTGAGAGTTTTTGTCAAACATTTTCATTATTTCCAAAGTTTCCATTTTTTCAAAGACAAAATTAAACCTGTTTGGGGGGTTTTGTATAAACAAAACTGGAAAAATTAAAATAAAAAATAAAAATTTACATTTAAATAACCCACTTTTTCAGAGACTTTTTTTAAAGTTTTCAGGTTTTGGATTTCCCCTCCCTCCATTTTTACCATTTTGCCACCAAGAGATGGGAAAAAATATTTTTCATAAAAGATTTTGAAACAATCATTTTAAAAAACAAATATTTACCCTTTTTCACCCTGCTGTCTTCTGGGCACTGCTTATGACAGCTAGTGGCAAACTCTGCTCCTCTGACCCTCACCTGAGCATCTGAGCTCCCGCATATAGCCCTGTCCAGCTGCTTTACAGAGCTGACTCCATCCCAGGGGTGAAATGTGCCCGGCCACCATCCCAGGACAATCTGTTTCTGCATCAATTACTCTGCAAAGTTGCTCTGCAAAACTGCTCTGCCTTGTACTCTTGACAGATTTCCCTTGAGGCCCTTGACTGTTTGGCTTCCCACAGAGGTGTTAACGTCTGTTCACAAGACTTTCTTTCTGTAAGTGTGGAAATGGTCCCGCTATTGTGGGGAACTTTCCAGGCATATACGCTACCCTGGTGGAACTGACTAGCGAAAGGATCTGAGTCCTCGCTCCCACTCCCTTTACCCAGAGACCTGCCTGACCTTGAGGACTCCCCTTCCACTCTCCTGTGTGGCAGAGTCCTCGTAACCCCAACAAGGCTGGGCCCAGGATTCCTGGGGGGCTCTTGCCCAGGCGCTGGCTGTAAGGC
The DNA here is from genome assembly GCA_037349315.1 of Chelydra serpentina. Taxonomy (NCBI): domain Eukaryota; kingdom Metazoa; phylum Chordata; order Testudines; family Chelydridae; genus Chelydra; species Chelydra serpentina. Next base: position 549,320 of record JBAIAC010000046.1, on the reverse strand, counting down.
AGGGATGCTGGGGGTCGGACACTTGCTCTGGCGGTGGTCACACACCCTCAGGCTCTAGGTGGCAGGATGATTCTTTGCAGCGTCAACCCCCCCATCGAGGTTATGATTCCCCATCCCCCCAAGTCTGGCCTGCAAGGCCTCTTGACTGGTGGCATCTCCCTGCACTGGGCCCTCTGCCCAAGGGTCCCCCTCGCTTTCCCTAGCTGCTCAGCGTACCCGCTCCAGACTGCTCCAGCCCCAGCGCTGTTGCTTGCTGCTCTTCCTCCAGCTCCCTGGGCTGCTTTTCTTTTTTCCCTGGCTCTGATTGATGCAGCTCTGCTCCCAGCACAGGTGTACTCCCTGGGCTGCTTCTCTGGTTCTCTCTGGTACTGGCTGGCATGGCTCTGCTCCCAGCTCAGCTCAGGCTCCTGCTCTCCCCTTGGATTGGCGCCTCAGCCCCACTTGGGCCCAGGCAGTTCCAGCTCACCTGGAGGATGAGATCCCCTGGCCTCTTAACATCCCCATTAGCCTGCCTGGCCTGTCAATCAGGCTGACCTGGAGCCTTGGCCTCTCCCCATAGCCCCTGGAGGCTGTCAGTCTCAGGATCATGAATTCCCATTGACCCTTCCCCTTGGTACTGGGAGCTACCCAACCAAAAACCCCACTGAGTTTTAGTAAGGGGCCATCAGTCCCCTTACATTTCTATCCTACATGTTTCTTTGGCCTATTGCTCTGGTTCCCCCACTTGCTTAGTCACACTGATTCCGGCTCCCCACCTGCTCAGAGGTCACTTCTGGATGCTCTTTCTCAGCTGCCTTGTGTTCTTATCCACCTGGCGGTGGGGGGTGACTCAAGAGAGAACCAGGGTAAGGGTAAGGGACCTGGTGCCCATCTCTCAGCAGGGACAGCAGACTCCTCAGCACCCCAGAGTGGGGAGTGGGGGCAGTCAGGGCAAGCCGGGCAGAAGTGGTTGGAGCTGGCTGTGGAGCACAGGGCAGGTAGAGACTAAGCTGGCGGGGAAGCCAGTGCAGTTCCATGGTAGTTCTTCTCTGGGGGTGAAATTCACCCCTGTGCACCAGCACAAGGCCCAGACCCCGGTTATGTCCCTCTTAAGCCGAGAGGGTGAATTTCCCCCAGGGGGAATTGGGTCCTTCTTACCAGGGACTGGAGACAAGGGTGAAGGCAAAAGGTTCAGGCTCCTACAATATACCAGGCCTCCCAATCACCCAGTGACCTTTCACCCCGGCCCAGCTGTGCCTTTAGCCAGGGAACTGTCCTGGACCCCAGGAACTGAGATGGGACGGGAGGCGTTTCCTCAGTGACATGTTTAGACTCAAATAAGCAAACCAGGCTCCTTCAGGTCTCAATCTTGCAGCCCTAAATAGAGACACTGTGGCCGGAGCACGGAAGGGGGGGTGGCATGGGCCAGGAAACAGGGAGTGGTGACGAATGTCAGACACAAGAGGGGACAGAGCAGGTCAGAGAGAGGCTGCAGAGTCTCTGCTGCCTGAGCCCTACACACCCCAGGGACCTGGGACCTGGGAGAAGGGAGAGGAGCTGGCTGGAGCATTCAACCCTGAGGAGCAGACGGGGGCAGATGAGAGCAGAGAGAGAGATCGGAGCTTCTCTTCTGCTGAAGTCAGACAGGGCCATGGGGGCAGGTGAGAGCAGGGAGTGACAGCGGATTGTCCCCTCCTGGCCCCGTCAGCAGCAGAAGCTGCTGGGCTGTTTCCATCCCGATCGGTTCCCTCAACTGCTCCGATGATCCTGTCTCTGTGCCTCTTGCTGCCCGGTGAGTATGCAGGAATCCTGTGCTAATTCGTAGCAAGTTGGAAGGAAACAGAACCGAGAGCAGCCCCGGGCCCAGACTGTCTGCAAATCCTCTTCGGTGGGAGAGAAATGAGAACCAGTATAAACACTCAATATGAGAGTTACTGGGCCAGATACCCAGCTGGTGTAAAAAAGTGTAGCTCCATTGGAGTCAAGGCCAGTTTACACCAGCTGAGGATCTGGCCCTCTAGAGAGCTGAAGGGAAAGGCGGTCCCAGCTCAGTCAAGGTCTGTGTGCGCGAGGAATCTGCCATGCCCCAGATCTAACGTCCTGCCTGATTTGCTTCTTCACCAAAATGCAAATCAGCAATTTTTTTCCTATTAAAGGCAGTTTTTGTCCCTCAAAAGGGACCTTAGAAAAGGGGGAGATTTTATCTCCAGCACTAACCACATGGCACCTTTCTGTTCCCAGCACTGAGTCCCAGTAGCCAGAAGATCTGCTCAGCTCCCGGTGAGTCCGTCTGTCTGTCTATCTGTCCCCAATCTACCCAAGGCATTTACCCCTCCCCAGTGTTTTCCCCATGAATTGAAATTAGGGGGGTGTTCGAATTTACAGGGGCGGGGTCAGGGCCAATGAGGGGTGAGACCGTAAGGGTGAAGGTGGGCTGTATGGCACCATAGTAAAAACTGAAAAAGGACCATTTTATTGGATTTAACTCATGTTTTAAAATCATCACACAAATTAAAGTTGGCTACTCAAGCCTTCTATGAAGCACTACTCATAGACTTTAAGGTCAGAAGGGACCATTATTATCCACTAGTCTGACCTCCTGCACAACGCAGACCACAGAATCTCACCTGCCCACTCCTGTAATAAACCCCTAACCTATGACTGAGCTATTGAAGTCCTCAAATCATGGTTTAAAGATTCAAGGTGCAGAGAATCCTCCAGCAAGTGACCCGTGCCCCACACTGCAGAGGAAGGTGAAAAAGCCCCAGGGCCTCTGCCAATCTGCCCTGGAGGAAAATTCCTTCCCGACTAGGATGACCAGATGTCCCGATTTTATAGGGACAGTCCCGATTTTTTGGTCTTTTTCTTATATTGGTTTCTATTACCCCCCACCCCCTGTCCCGATTTTCCACACTTGCTGTCTGGGCACCCTATTCCCGACCCCAAATATGGTGATCAGATAAACCCTGAACATGTGGGCAAGACTCACCAGCCAGACACCTAGGAAAGAATTCTCTGTAATAACTCAGATCCCACCCCATCTAACATCCCATCATAGGTCATTGGGCATCTTTACCGCTAATAGTCAAAGATCAACAGCATTTTGGGCTGTATAAGTAGGGGCATTTCCAGCAGATCGAGGGACGTGATTATTCCCCTCTATTCGGCACTGGTGAGGCCTCATTTGGAGTACTGTGTCCAGTTTTGGGCCCCAAACTACAAGAAGGATGTGGATAAATTGGAAAGAGTCCAACAGAGGGCAACAAAAATGATTAGGGGGCTGGAGCACATGACTTATGAGGAGAGGCTGAGGGAACTGGGATTGTTTAGCCTTCAGAAGAGAAGAGTGAGGGGGGATTTGATAGCTGCTTTCAACTACCTAAAAGGGGATTCCAAAGAGGATGGATCTAGACTGTTCTCAGTGGTAGAAGATGACAGAACAAGGAGTAATGGTCTCAAGTTGCAGAGGGGGAGGTTTAGGTTGGATATTAGGAAAAACTTTTTCACTAGTAGGGTGGTGAAGCACTGGAATGGGTTACCTAGGGAGGTGGTGGAATCTCCTTCCTTAGAGGTTTTTAAGGTCAGGCTTGACAAAGCCCTGGCTGGGATGATCTAGTTGGGGTTGGTCCTGCTTTGAGCAGGGGGTTGGACTAGATGACCTCCTGAGGTCCCTTCCAACCCTGAGATTCTATGATTCTATGAACTCACAACCCTGGGTTTAGCAGACCAATGCTCAAACCACTGAGCTATCCTTCACCCCATCTTGGTAGATACTTTCCAAAGCCAGTAACAATGGCTGGAGTAACTTTAAGACAACAGCCAAGGATCGCTCATGAGAAAGCCAGTGGGTTTTCCCAGGTTGGACTAATTTGAACTTCAGTCCCAGTGTATCTTCTATATTTTTCAAGATATTCAGTCTTTTTGGACTCTTGCTGAAAAAAGAATATAATTAAGACATTACATTTATAGCTTTTTCAATGTATTTTGAATAGTCTGCAGCTCGTACTACCGCTAGTTGGAGTAGATGGCTTCTGCAGTGTGTATAGGAGAAATTAGGGTTACATGTTTCTCTGAGCAAAGCTTGTACTCCACCATGTGTTCCAGAGAAGTTTGCAGCTCCATCAAATGCACAAGCAGCCATCTGTTTGGGGTCCAATTGACAAGCATTTAACTCTTCTAAGATGTGGGTTGTTACAGATGCAGCCGATGTGTCTTCTATAACTTGAACATCTAGAAATGCATCCACTGGTCTACCACTGACATCAAGATAACGTACACAATGACTTAATACTTGATTCCCATTTGCATCAGTGCATTCATCAGCCATGTATGCAAATTTTTTGAACGTGGTGAGAGAGTTCTTCACTTTTTCAACTGTTGAGTCTTTCACTGTTGCACTGAATGCTTCTAGCCAGTCAGTTGAGTTTCTTGCAGAAAGATAGTGAGCATTTGCTGGTCTTGTTCGGAACCAGTGTTCAACTTCAGGATTAGCAAGTGACAATGCACTTACCATTGGCCTCCAGTTTGTAGCGTGTGGTATCTCTTGCTTAAATAGAAAGTATGATGCCACAGCCATGTTTGTTTGCATGAACTGTGTTGTGTCTCCAGCATTCTTAACAGTCTCATTAAGTACTTCTAAAATTTGCTTTGAAAGTGGGCTTATAAGGCTTTCTGCATGCTGATGCACTCCAGAGGTGTGGTGTTTTGCAGCCTTTTCATGTAGTTTCTCAGCATTGGCTTTGCTGAGCGGTCTGACAAACCAAGCTCCTCCACTTTTACCAATTATAACGTTGGAAAGCTTTCTTTCTTCGTAAGCTTTATTGCAAGAGGTGCACCAGTAGCCATCTTTTGTAACTTCAATAAATGGGAACACTTTGACCAACAAACATTGGGAACTGCCTTTAGGTTTTGGAGACACTGTTTCTTCAGTAGGTGGCTGTATTTGTGCTTTGGGCTGGTCGGATGTAGATACACCACTTGAACTTTCAGATGACATGTTGATATATTCTTGGTTCTTGATATGTTCTTCACCTTCGTTGGTTTCTGAGGCCTTTGAGTGGAAAAATGGTTGCATTGTTTTTTGTGTTTTCATTTTCACTTTGACCTGAAATATATGATATGAATAAATTAAATGTTTTGTTAGGATCATGCAAATTTAACATAAGAATAATGCAAATTACACCAAAACACATAACAGTTCTAGATTTCTAAAACAAATATAATTTTTTTAAATGTATTTAATTTAAATTGACTTTTGAAAAGTAAGCCATCATGGGATAAGAGGGATGTCCTCTCATGGATAAGTAACTGGTTAAAAGATGGGAAACAAAGAGTAGGAATAAATTATCAGTTTTCAGAATGGAGAGAGATAAATAGTGGTATTCCTGAGGGGTCGGTACTGGGACCATTACTGTTCAACATGTTCATAAATGATCTGGAAAAATGGTAAACAGGGAGGTGGCAAAATTTGCAGATGATACAAAACTATTCAAGATCGTTAAGTCCCAGGCAGACTGCGAAGAGTTACAAGGGGATCTCACAAAACTGGGTGATTGGGCAACAAAATGGCAGATGAAATTCAATGTTGATAAATACAAAGTAATGCACATTGGAAAACATAATCTCAACTATACATACAAAATGATGGGGTCTAAATTAGCTGTTAACACTCAAGAAAGAGATGTTGGAGTCATTGTGGATGGTTCTCTAAAAATATCCACTCAATGTGCAGCGGCAGTCAAAAAAGCAAACAGAATGTTGGGAATCATTAAGAAAGGGATAGATAATAAGACAGAAATATCATATTGCCTCTATATGAATCCATGGTACATTCACACCTTGAATACTGTATGCAGATCTGGTCACCCCATCCCAAAAAAAGATATATTGGAATTGGAAAAGGTACAGAGATAGGCAACTAAAATGATTAGGGGTATGAAACAGGAGGAGAGATTAAAATGATTGGGACCTTTCAGTTTAGAAAAGAGATGACTAAGGGAGAATATGATAGAGGTCTATAAAATCTTGACTGGTGTGAAGAAAGTGAATAAGGAAATGTTATTTAATCCTTCATATAACACAAGGACTAGCAGTCACCGAATGAAATTAATAGGCAGCAGGTTTTTTTTAAAAAAAAGTACTTCACCCAACATAAAGTCAACCCGTGGAACTCTTTGCCAGGGGATGCTGTGAAGATCAAAACTATAACAGGATTAAAAAAATAACTAGATAAGATCCTGAAGAATAGGTCCATCAGTGGCTATTAGCCAGGATAGGGAGGGATGCAACACCATGCTCTGAGTGTCCCTAGCCTGTTTGCCAGAAGCTGGGAATGGGCAACAGGGATGGATCACTTGATGATTACCTGTTCTATTCATTCCCTCTGAAGCACCTGGCCTTGATCACTGTTGGAAGACAGGATACTGGGCTATATGGACCATTGGTCTGACCCAGTAGGGCTATTCTTATGTAAAATTTAATTATTATAATAAAAATGTTTAGTACAGAAACTCCCCAACATAATTACCTCTCAAGATAGCAATGAGGTGAGATAACAACCTTGGAAAATAATGCATTTTAAAAATCTTGGCCTACTGGGAAACATTTTTATATAAGTTTCCATTCCCAGTCACAAATCTAGCATTCTGGAGCAAAGTCACTAAAATATAGTCCAACAAACAAATATTTATTTAACATGCCCCTCACTTTTCCCTCCATCGCACCACACTCACCAGTGTTGTCCTTGGTCAGTGGAGACTCAAGAGTTCAGAGGTGCTTTCACATGAGTTCACCTCCCAGGTGGGGGGCAAGAAAGCACCTTGCTTGTTCCTCCAGCTGCCCACACTGGGGCCTCTTAATCTAGGAGCATGAACAGCGCCAGACAATGCGAACCTAGCCCCATTGACGGTGCTGGGCGCCACCAATGCCCCACTGACAATTCTGACCTATTCCCCTTCCCAGGCACTCTCCCTGCCCCCACCCTCTACCTGAGCTTGACGTCTGCCCAGCCAGGGGACTCTGTGAAGTTCAAGTGCTCCATGTTCTCCCAGGCCCTGGCCACCCGCGTCATCTTCTGCAAGGACAGGGAGGAGATTTCGTCCCAGAAGGGCTTGAAGGAGAAGGCCACCTACGACTATGACCACGTGATGTCCGGAGTCAGCTCTGGGAATTACACCTGTGGGTATGAGATTAAGGACAGTGACAACCAGGTGAACAGATCCCAGCTCAGCCCTGCCCAGCGCCTCAGCATCACCGGTAAGGCCAGTGTGTGTATGTGTGTGTGTGTCCATATCCCAGATCAGCCCTGCCCAGCAACTCAGCATCACACAAAATGGGAGGGGAGGGGGGCGAATGGCAGACCAAGAACAACAATTAAATAATAAACCCCTGAAAATACAAATGCTGAATTTCATCAAAAGCTGAAACAAAAATTTCTAACACAACATCTTTGTTCAAAATTTGACACAGGGAACCTCGCCCCCAATTTTCACCCATCTCAGCTCAGACGGCCCAACCCTCACAGGTAGGGGACATCATAGAAATGTTGGGCTGAAAGGGACCTCAAGATGTCATCAAGTCCAGCCCTCTGGAAAAAAAAAATCTCTAGTTCAATATATCCCACCTCTCTGCCACCATGTCAGGGTTCCCTCCCCACTCTAAACTCTAGGGTAAAGACGTGGGGACCCGCATTAAGAGCCCCTAAGCTTATTTTTACCAGCTTAGGTTAAAACCCCTAAGGTACAAAATTCCCTGCACCCTGAGAAATGCTTCTTCCACTGCCACCATCAAGTGTTCTAAACAGGAATCCAGGAGGTTTGATTTTCGGTAGGTTCCTTCTGTCTTCCAAAATCACTCTGACTCAGACAAAGCCACACACACACAGCCTTCCCCCCTCCTAAATTTGAAAGTATCTTGTCCCCTTATTGGTCAGATGCCAGCCAGGTCAGGTGTCAGTCTGGCTACCTGTATTTCTTAACCCTTTACTGGTAAGAGGATTTTATAGCACTGCATCAGACCCTCTCCCCCTTCCCTTCATTTATGACACGCCCCCCAAATCACCGATAGTGTGAAACACTGGCTGTGATTTCTTCCTGGAGCTCTAAAAGAAAACAAAAGTAATAAGACACATGCATCTCCAATATACTAATAACTGGATAAAGACTACCAATATTGTCCACATTGCAAGAACAATTTTAACCAGTTGGTTCTTCATAGTAGACACCTTCAGGCCACTCAGCGTCTTCTCCTCCGTCGGCAGTAAACTGACAAACCTTCAATTCTCGGGGAAAAAAAGGCTTTAGAGAATTAACATGGTACACCTTAGGCTTGAGAGTTGTGGTGGGGAATGCTATGAGATAGTTCACAGCTCCCAGGCGTTCTTGGACCGTAAATGGCCCTTCCCATGACGCTTCCATTTTATGGGCCTGGAGCGCCTTCAAGACCATGACTTGGTCCCCTAATTTAAAGGAACGCTCTCTGGCATGTTTATCGTACCAGGCCTTTTGCTCTTCCTGAGCCCCTTTTAGGTTTTCTCTAGCAAGGGCTAAAGAGTCTCAGAGGGTGTTTTGTAGGTTGCTTACAAAGTCCAGAATGTTAGTTCCCGAAGAAGGCGTAAAGCCCTCCCATTGCTGTTTCACCAACGGTAAGGGCCCTTTAACCTCACGGCCATACACAAGTTCAAATGGTGAAAACCCTAAACTGGGGTGTGGTACAGACCTGTAGGCAAAGAGCAACTGCTGTAACACTAGGTCCCAATCGTTGGAGTGCTGATTTATGAATTTACGTATCATGGCTCCCAAAGTTCCATTAAACTTCTCCACCAGACCATTTGTTTGATGGTGGTAAGGGGTGGCAACCAAGTGGTTCACCCCATGAGCTTCCCACAGGCTTTTCATGCTCCCTGCCAGGAAATTAGTTCCTGAATCAGTAAGGATGTCGGCGGGCCAACCTACCCTGGCAAAAATCTGTTAATGCCTGGCATACACTTTTAGCCCAGGTGTTGCTCAGAGCTACTGCTTTGGTATCCACTGTGGTAACTGTGGTATCCACAGCTACCCGCTGAAATGGAACTTCAATTATGGGGAGTGGCTGGAGAGGGGCTTTGACCTGGTCTTGGGGTTTTCCCACTCTTTGGCACACCTCACAAGACCGGACATAGGTAGAAACATCCTTGCCCATTCCCTCCCAGTGGAATGACCTCCCCAAACAGTCTTTGGTTCTGTTCACCCCAGCATGACCACTAGGATGATCATGGGCTAAGCTCAAGAGCTTTAGCCGATACTTAGTCAGAACCACCAACTGTCTCTGAGGATGCCAGTCTTCCTGGTGTCCACCAGGAAGAGTCTCCTTATATAGAAGTCCTTTTTCTATAACAAACCGGGATCGATTAGAAGAGCTGAGAGGTAGTGGGGTGCTCCATCCCACTGTCCAAGCTCTCTGTAGGCTTTCATCTGCTTCCTGCTCGGCTTGGAACTGTTCCCTAGATGCTGGAGACATCAGTTCCTCACTGGGTTGTGGACCTGGGCTGGGTCCCTCTGGAAGCGATGCAGGTGATGGGTTTGTTTCCGCTGACTGTGAACCGCTCTCCGCTGGTGCACAATGTGGTAATTCAGGCTCTGGCTGAGCCTCTTGTATTGAGTTATCGGCTGCTGCTGCCATTGCAGGCTCGGTGGTGCCCTAGGGTGTTGGCACGGTAGATGTGGTTGCAAGCGCTGGACTCAGTGCTGGCAATGGTTCTGGTGCTGGTTGCTTCACCTGTTCCGGTTCCGAGACTGGCTTGGGTCAGGTTTCTGTGATTGGATCTACGATGGCTCTTGCAGTCGTTGGCAGGGTATCCGGTTCCACCACCTCTATCTGGGTCTCTGGTAGTACAGATGGGGTTCTGGTGGAAGTCTCAGGAACAGAGCTAGGTATGACATCTTGCTTAGCCTGGCTGCGGGTGACCATTCCCACCCTCTTGGCTAGCTTCACACAATTGGTCAAGTCTTCCCCCACCAACATGGGAATGGGATAATCATCATAGACTGCAAAAGTCCAATTTCCTGACCAGCCCTTGTACTGGACAGGCAACACGGCTGTAGGTAAATCAAAAGAGTTGGACCTGAAGGGTTGAATCGTCACTTGTGCCTCTGGGTTGATTAAGCTGGGGTCCACTAAGGATTTGTGGATAGCCGACACTTGTGCTCCAGTGTCCCGCCATGCTGTAACCTTCTTTCCGCCCATACTCACCGTTTCCCTTCGTTCCAAGGGTATCTGGGAGGCATCTGGGCCTGAGGACCTTTGGTGTGACCCCGGTGCAATGAACTGTATTCTGTTGGGGTTCTTGGGGCAGTTGGCCTTCACATGCCCCAATTCGTTACATTTGAAACATCGCCCAGCTGAGTGGTCAGTGGGGCGAGGTGGGTTGCTGGAGAATGGGGTGGTGGGGCAATAAGGGGTCTGGGTTTTTCCTTGTGGGGCCTTGGGCTGCTCCTGGTGAGGGGGTGTGGTCTCGGGTTTTCCTTTCTGGTATCTCCCCAAACTATGACCAGGGTTGTTCCTCTCTGCTTCCTGCACCCCTTGTGTGCCAAATGTCCTTGCCCCTCTGCTGATCTGGGACTGTTCGTATTGATCAGCATAAGCAGCAAGGCTGTCTGCTGAATCCATTTTCTTATCCCATAAACACTGTCTTATATCATCCTTGGACATATTCAGGAATTGTTCCTGAGCCATCAAATCATACACTCCTTCAAAGCTAGTAACATTCCTTCCCTTGACCCATTTTTTTAACAGCTCCTTTATCTGGTTTACATAAGCTACATTACTTAGTCCAGGCCCTCAGATAAGGGTACGAAATTTTACTCGGTAGGTTTCAGGTGTAACTTGAAATTGTTTTAAAACCAAATCCTTGAATTTCTCATAGTATTCCGCAATATCACGGGATTCATCATACGGTGGACATATTCGCTCCCATTTGTGGATTGTTGGGGAAGGATTGTTAGTGTTATCCGGTAGATTCCACTCCACCCTGTTCTTCTCCATCTCCAGGGCATGCTTCCTCTCTCTCTCCTTCTCCTACATAGCATACTTCCTCTCCTCCTCAGCATGCTTTCTCTCTCTCTCCTTCTCCTCCATAGCATACTTCCTCTCTTCCATCTCCATCTGTTTAAGTTGTAGCAGTCTTGCATGTTTCTTCTCCTCCTCATTGGCCTGTAGCCAAGCTATCTCAAGTTTAATAGCTGCTTCACTGGCAGTCATCTTAGCCTTTCTGTTTTAATCTGTCTTAACCCGAGAGAGTTAGAAAGAAAAAAAAGCTTGCTTGGGTATTCCCTGTAGGGGTTAACTACCTGCTTTCATATGTAGATACTCTAGCTCCTAGCAGCTTAACCCCTCCCCCCTCCCTGCTTCCAGCAGCTACAGGGAAGAGCTAGAGAGAAGAGAAAAAAAATTCTAAACTCCCTGTGTCTGGTTCAAAAAAAATCTCTGGTTCAATATATCCCACCGCTCTGCCACCATGTCAGGGTTCCCTCCCCACTCTAAACTCTAGGGTAAAGACGTGGGGACCCGCATTAAGAGCCCCTAAGCTTATTTTTACCAGCTTAGGTTAAAACCCCCAAAGTACAAAATTCCCTGCACCCTGAGAAATGCTTCTTCCACTGCCACCATCAAGTGTTCTAAATAGGAATCCAGGAAAGGGGACCACTTGAAGTCCCTCCCCCACCCAAAATATCCTCTCAAGCCCGTACCCCCCTGTCCTTGGAAGCTTGGGGATAATCTCCTAACCAATTGGTTACACAGTGATCTAAAAACCCACCCCCTGGGTTTTAACACCATAGAAAACAGTCAGTTTCTTAAAAGAAGGATTTTATTAAAAATAAAGAAGGTAAAATCATCTCTGTAAAATCAGGATGGTAACTATTTTACAGGGCACTTAATTTCCAAACTCAGAGAGATTTCCCCCTCTGGACAAAACCTTAAAGTTACAGAAAGCCATGAATACCTCCTCCCCCCCCCACCCCGCCCCTTCTAACACAGGGAATATACCAAGCAAAATTAAACAGAAATCTATTCGCTATGCTATCTAAACTTACTTCAGAAAAGGGAGGTTTGATTTTCTGTAGGTTCCTTCTGTCTTCCAAAATCACTCTGACTCAGACAAAGCCACACACACGCAGCCTTCCCCCCTCCCAGATTTGAAAGTATCTTGTCCCCTTATTGGTCTGATGCCAGCCAGGTCAGGTGTCAGTCTGGCTACCTGTATTTCTTAACCCTTTACTGGTAAGAGGATTGTATAGCACTGCATCAGACCCTCTCCCCCTTCCCTTCATTTATGACAGAGGTTTTGGAACAAATTGATAAATTAAACAGCAATAAGTCACCAGGACCAGATGGTATTCACCCAAGAGTTCTGAAGGAACTCAAATGTGAAATTGCAGAACTATTAACTGTAGTCTGTAAACTATCATTTAAATCAGTTTCTGTACCGGATGACTAGAGGATAGCTAATGTGATGCCAATTACAGCCCTGTAAACCTGACTTCAGTACCAGGAAAACTGGTTGAAACTATAATAAAGAACAATATTGTCAGACATATAGATTAACCTAATTTGTTGAGGAAGAGTCAACATGGTTTTAGTAAAGGGAAATCATGCCTCACCAATCTACTAGAATTCTTTGAGGGGGTCAACAAGCATGTGGACCAAGGGGATCCAGTGGATATAGTGTACTTAGATTTTCAGAAAGCCTTTGACAAGGTCCCTCACCAAAGGCTCTTATGCAAAGTAAGCTGCCACGGGATAAGAGGGAAGATGCTATCATGCATTGGTAACTGGTTAAAAGATAGGAAACAAAGGATAGGTATAAATGGTCAGTTTTCAGAATGGAGAGAGGTAAATAGTGGTGTCCCCCAGAGGTCTGTTCTGGGATCAGTCCTATTCAACATATTCATAAATGATCTGGAAAAAGGGGTAAACAGTGAGGTGGCAAAATTTGCATATTATACAAAATTACAGAAGATAGTTAAAACCCAGGCAGACTGTGAAGAGCTACAAAAGGATCTCTCAAAACTGGGTGACTGGGCAACAAAATGGCAGATTTCAGAGTGGTAGCTGTGTTAGTCTGTATACGCAAAAAGAACGAGGAGTACTTGTGGCACCTTAGAAACTAACAAATTTATTTGGGCACAAGCTTGCAGATGAAATTTAATGTTGATAAATACAAAGTAATGCACACTGGAAAGCATAATCCAAACTATGCATATAAAATGATGGGGTCTAAATTAACTGTTACCACGCAAGAGAGAGATCTTGGAGTCATTGTGGATAGTTCTCTGAAAACATCCACTCAATGTCCAGCGGCAGCCAAAAAAGTGAACAGAATGCTGGAAATAATTAAGAAAGGGACAGATAATAGGACAGAAAATATCATGTTGCCTCTATATAAATCCATGGTACGCCCACATCTTGAGTACTGTGTGCAGATGTGGTCTCCCCATCTCAAAAAAGATATATTGGAATTGGAAAAGGTTCAGAAAAGGGCAACAAAAATTATTAGGGACAGGGAACGGCTTCCTTTTGAGAAGAGATTAATAAGACTGGGACTTTTCAGCTTGGAAAAGAGACGGCTAAGGGGAGATATGATTGAGGTCTATAAAATCATGACTGGTGTAGAGAAAGTAGATAAGGAAGTGTTGTTTACTATTTCTCATAACACAAGAACTAGGGGTCACCAAATGAAATTAATAGGCAGCAGGTTTAAAACAAATAAAAGGAAGTATTTCTTCACACAATGCACAGTCAACCTGTGGAACTGCTTGCCAGAGGATGTTGTGAAGGCCAAGACCATAACAGGGTTAAAAAAAGAACTAGATAAATTCATGGAGGATAGGTCCATCAATGGCTATTAGCCAGGATGGGCAGGAATGGTGTCCCTAGCCTCTGTTTGCCAGAAGCTGGGAATGAGCAACAGGGGATGGATCACTTGATGATTACCTTTTCTGTTCATTCCCTCTGGGGCACCTGGCACTGGCCAGTCGGAAGACAGGATACTGGGCTAGATGGACCATTGATCTGACCCAGTAGGGCAATTCGTCTGTTCTTATGTTCACTAGCCCTATAGTTAGAAAGGTTTTCCTACTATCTAACCTAATCCTCATTTGCTGCAGATTAAGCCCATTACTGCTTGTCCTATCTTCAGTGGGACTGAGAACAACTGATCACCATATTCTTTATAAACAGCCCTGAACATATTTGGAGACTACTATTAGATTCCCACTCAGGCTTCTTTTCTCAAGACTGAACATGCCCAGTGCTTTTAACCTTTCCAACTAGGTCAGCTTTTCTAAACCTTTCATCATTTTTGTTGCTCTTCTCTGGACTCTCCAATTTGTCCACATCTTTCCTAAAGTGTCACACCCAGAACTGGACCCTGTACTCCAGCTGAAGCCTCACCAGTGCCGAGCAGAGCGGGACAATGACCTCCCGTGTCTGACATACAACGTTAGCCCTTTTCACAACTACCTCGCACTGCTGACTGAGGGTATGTCTATACTTACCCGTCGCGTCGGAGGCGTGGGATCGATGTTCTGGGTTCGATTTATCGCGTCTTGTCAAGACGCGATAAATCGAACCAGGAAGTGCTCCGCCGTCGACGCTGGTAATCCAGCTCGACGAGCGGAGTAGGCGGAGTCGACGGGGGAGCCTGCGCGCCGCGTCTGGACCACAGGTAAGTTCGAACTAAGGTACTTCGACTTCAGCTACGTTATTAACATAGCTGAAGTTGCGTATCTTAGTTTGACAGGGGGGGTTAGTGTAGACCTAGCCTCAGATTCAGTTTCTGATCCACTCTAACCCCAGGCCACTTTCAGCAGCACGGCCACCAGCCAGTCATTGCCCCTGGTGTAGCTGTGCTAGGGCAGCGTATGGGCCTGGAGTGGGGCCATGCTCTGCTCTGATCTCTTGTGTGTTTATTGCCTAGGTGATGACTCCAGCAGCAGCGGAGTCGGGGGTCCCCCACTACAAGGTAAATGCTTCTGATGCATTTCTTTATTTTGGAGACTTTATTTAGGAAAAGGTGGGTCCTGGGCTGGGCAGCCCCTAGTCTGAGTGTGATCGGCGTGACGATGGATGTTGAGGAAACACACAGTGTCGCAACAGGGTGACAGGCTCGTCCAATGCGGCGCATTCTCCCTGTATCTCTCTCAGGCTTTAATCAGCATTGCTGAGCTGGGCTGCATCTTTTCAAGGCATGAAAATGGCTCTTTCAAAGGGGGAATCCCCAAACCTTCTGATGGGCAAGAGTTCACAGACTGCTAAACCGGCAGTTAGTGAATTATTTCCTCCCTTTCCACTCACTGTATTTGTTGTTGCTCTGGCAGGAGGCACCAGACGCATCATCACACCTGGGCTCACAAGTTCTTTCTCTCTGTGTAATCAGTTATTTACGCTCTGTGCTCCAGTCCTGGAACAGAGGTGTCACAAACAGCATGTGGGCAAACCCCTCGTTCAGGAATCTCAGCCCAGCACCGGTGCCCAGTTCCCAGGGAGCAACTGAGCCCCAGGAACTGACTTTAGCAGACCCCAAACCTGGCTGTTTGCCCTAGCCCCCTCCCCACAAGCATCTGCATCAGCAAACCAACACCTAAACAGCATGTCTGCAAACGCTGTGTGCACCGCTCACAGGGCAAGGAAAACCTGGTGTAAAACTTTGTGTAACAGCATCAGCTAGTGACTCCTGCCAGAGCAACACTAATGTTATCTGTGCCTGTAGAGCTCCTGGGAACACAGCAGTTCTGTCCTGTGAGAAATTCTGACCTTTCACATTTTATTTTCATCCTGAATCAGGATGAAAAGTCAAAATTTCAGATTTTGCAAGGAACAGAAATTCAGCAACATTTCGATTCCGAAAGAATATAGAGCTTTGTAAAAAGGTTTTGATTTTGAAGAAACAGTATTTTCTAATGGAAAACTCTTCCACTGGATATTTATAGACCAGCTCTGCTCACATCTCTACATGCTGTACAGATCTCTGGCCCTCACTCAGGAAAGCTCTCACACGTGTGCTCCAGTCCAACCCTATCCAGAACAGCACCTATGTATGTGCTTAACTTTAGGTACCTGCTACAGTCCCATTGCTGGAACTAAAATGGTAGTTTGAAGTTAAGTTAGTATCTCGGTGCTGTCCTGAATCGTGATGCTTCCCTGAAGCAGGGCAGTTCCCACAGGGATGTTTCCTGCCTTGAGGAACTCGCCCTTAGAGCTGGGGGAAAATCCAAGGTTATTGCCAAAAAAAAATTGTGAAGAAAACGATGTCATTCAAAACTTGTCATGGAAAACTTCACTGTTTTGAGGGAAAAAATATTCATGAAACTCAACAAAAAAATTTCATTTGGCCTCATTTTGACTTGACAGTTTCCTTTGGGGGGGCGGGTTTCAGAACCAAAATGAGATACAACTGTCAGTTAGAAACAGAGAGAGTTTCACTTTGTTTAGTTTCAAAGTAAATGGACGTTTTCCTTCCATTTCTGGATTTTGAAAACCAAAATGAAACAAAATTGTCAATTCAAAGCAAAACAAAATGTTTTCTTTCATTTCAAAATTATTTTTGTGGAAAGACTAAGAAGGTCCTTGCGTGCGAATTCTTTGGGAGAAAGATTTTGATTTCAGTTAAACTGTGTTTGGATTAAAAAAAAAGTTTGGCCAAAAAAGATTGTGGAAAAACTTCAACGAGCCTTACTCACAAAGAACAGCCAATAATGTCGCCCAGCAGGGTGAGTTTCCAGGTACATTCATGAGGACATGAGGGGTCACTTACCACAGGACTCAGCCCACTCCAGCCATTAGGGACTTGCCGGTGGCTGCTTAGAGAGGCCATTCACATCGAGGTTCTTTCCTAGGGCTGGATCTAAAGCTCCTGTTGGGAATTTCAATCCCTGCCGTCCTGGTTCTGGCTGTGGTGCTTTATCTGCTGGGAAAGAAAGGTGGGTATGACCGTGAGGCCAAGCAGTTTCAGCAAATGTACAGACAGACATGGCAGAGAGAATTCCTTAGATCCCCTGTACCCAGTGTGTCTGGGATGGGCGGGGCGGGGGGAGGGGAGAGATGATCAAAGACAATGAAATTGATCATTTGTTTTTGGGAAGCTGGCTGGGGAGAGAGATCAAAGAGATGAAGAAAGGGATTATCATTGTGACTAATTATTTGTATTACAGTAGCACCCTGGAGCCCAGTCAGGGATCAGAGCCCCACTGCATTGATCACTGCACAGATTAGTAATAAAGAGGACAGTGCCTGCCCCATACATGGTCACATCTAGGACTCAGCCAGGGATGTGTGTCTGGATGGAATATCAACACACAGATAACTAAGGCTGCAGTTCTTCAAGGAATCCCAAAGTCAGGAAGGGACATAAGCATGTGCCCGTGTATAAGTGCTTTCCTGAATCAGGGCCTAACAGTGCTGAAAATAAAGCTCTGGACACAGCTCTGCCCTGCCAACCTTTCCTCACACGGCGTCCCCAGCCCCAAGCTTTCACAGCACTCGAGTCACCCCAACTATCTCGAGATTGGCGTAAAACTCATGGGATTTCCAACAAGTATCAGTGTGGGGTCTGTATTTTCCTGCAGGATTTGATCTTTGTGTGGTCTCTTGGGTCACATATTCAGGCTTTTCTCTCCAAACACTAGGGTTATAAATTTACATTTTTTTAAATGAAAGCCGAGATTCTCACAGAACCCCCTGACTCAGATCCAGGGCTTTACGTAGAACATCAAATACCATGAGCCTGACACTAAAGTCATCAGATTTACCTACACGGCAGTCAGTGGGGCTGGTGGAGGAGAGCGCAGGGCTGGGCTATGGGGACGGGGCTCTGCATCAATGTGATGATGAATTTGGGCCGTGTCGCTCAGTTTCTGTCTCTCTCTCTCTCTCTCTGCCCACGAGGAAACATGTCCACGTCTTTGACCACATTGTTTCTCTGCCTTCCAGTCATGTCTCTACCAAGGGATCAAAGGTAGGAGGAGATTATTCCCTCTCCTGTCCCATTTCCATTCTGGGGCCCTTCTCTCTGCCTCACTGAAGGGCTGGCAGCTGCTCCAGCCTCAACACAGAGTGAACTCCCTGGTCGGGATGGTATCTGGGGAATCTGGGGGGCTTTAGAGGAGAGTTTTTAAGGAAGGTGTTTGCCAAAGTGGCGTGTTCCCATCGAATTCACCAGCAGCAGAGTGAGCATGACCCTGTTTTACACTCAGGAGGTGTCTGGGCTGGTCAGCCACAAAGTGACACCGACCAACCCAGCCAGTTCCCTAGAACTGGGTCTGTTCTTCTGGGGCAGGCCTGGCCGGGAACCAAGGGTCTCCAGTCCCTCCAGCTGTAGTGGGTAACACCCAATGTTAGCTCCATCGGCTGTAGCTGGTTTAGTGCCAGGCTCGTTGCGTTCACACATGGACTCGCCCTGAAACACCCACAGGGGACATGATTTCAGTGCAGGTTTGCATGGGGCAGCCGTAGCGCTCCCCTGCCTGCTGGGGAGAGCCAGGCAGCAGGGACGCCCTGCTTCAGTGCACGCCATACGTGTGAAGAACTCACTGTACAGGGGGTGCTCTGAGCTGGTCGCCTCTGCAGTATGACCTAGGGGTAACTCTTTGGATGCCCTCAGTGCTGGGGGATCTGCTAAGTGCTGCCCACCACCCTGTCAGAGGGTTCTTCTTAGGGAAGCCTCCCCCACCCTCCACACACAGAGACCCTGCAGGGATCCCTCACACAGTGTCTAAGCGTCTCTCCCCATTGCTCTGCAGCCAGCACCTGCCACTCAGGGCTCCCTTCGACTCCTGCTCCCTCCCCGCTCTACTCCTTTTGCAGCCAGCCAGGCCCGCTGCAGGCTGCAGCCCTTCTGAGGCCGGGGGGCCCATACGCTCGTTCTAAGCCCTGCCTGGCCCATGCCAACCTCACTGCCACAGAGCTCGGAACATATTCATCAGCTGAATGTTGCCCCAAGAGGGATTCCAGGAAATCTACATGGCCCTGGCCCAGACAGATGTGATAGGGGGAGAAGCCAGCCCTGGGGGTGGGACAGAGAGTGCCCAGGTGGGAGAAGAGGAAATCCATGGGGTGACCAGCTGGACACAGAGAGGGAAAGGCGCGTGGGGAGACTAGAGGCAGTTTCCAGGCTCTGCCAGTGTCCAGCCCAGCCTGGGTCCCCAGTGCAGTGACTCTGCCAATAAAACTGGTGGGGGTAGGGGAGACATGACACACAGACCTCAGTGCTGAGAGCTCCCACCCCGACTCCCAGCACTGTATGTTCCCTGCCTGCCTCCTGCGTCCCCCACCTGTAGGGCTCCTTAGCTGCCTTTCCCCAAATATTCCCTCCCTCCCTCCTCCTCCCATATGACCAGTCTATCCCCCCATACACTCCCAGTCTTTATTCAAGCCTAATTTAATGGTGTCCAGTTTGCAAATTAATTCCAGTTCTGCAGTTTCTCGTTGGAGTCTGTTTTTGAAGTTTTTTTGTTGAAGACTTGCGACTTTTAGGTCTGTAATTGAGTGACCAGGGAGGTTGAAGTGTTCTCCGACTGGTTTTTGAATGTTATAATTCTTGACATCTGATATGTGTCCATTTATTCTTGTACATAGAGACTGTCTGGTTTGGCCAATGTACATGGCAGAGGGGCATTGCTGGCACATGATGGCATATATCACATTGGTAGATGTGCAGGTGAACGAGCCTCTGATGGTGTGACTGATATGATTAGGTCCTATGATGGTGTCCCTTGAATAAATATGTGGACAGAGTTGGCAACGGGCTTTGTTGCAAGGATAGGTCCCTGGGTTAGTGTTTTTGTTGTGTGGTGTGTAGTTGCTGGTGAGTATTTGCTTCAGGTTGGGGGGCTGTCTGTAAGCGAGGACTGGCCTGTCTCCCAAGATCTGTGAGAGTGAGGGATCGTCCTTCAGGACAGGTTGTAGATCCTCGATGATGCGCTGGAGAGGTTTTAGTTGGGGGCTGAAGGTGACGGCTTGTGGCGTTCTGTTACTTTCTTTGTTGGGCCTGTCCTGCTGAACCTCAGCCTGGACCAGTCCACACAAGAGATCCACTTCCTGGACACTACAGTGCTAATAAGCGATGGTGACATAAACACCACTCTATACCGGAAACCTACTGACCGCTATACTTACCTACATGTCTCCAGCTTCCATCCAGACCACATCACACGATCCATTGTCTACAGCCAAGCTCTAAGATACAACCGCATTTGCTCCAATCCCTCAGACAGAGACAAACACCTACAAGATCTCTATCAAGCATTCTTAAAACTACAATACCCACCTGCTGAAGTGATGAAACAGATTGACAGAGCCAGAAGAATACCCAGAAGTCATCTACTACAGGACAGGCCCTAACAAAGAAAGTAACTAAATGCCACTGGCTCTCATGTACAGCCCCCGGCTAAAACCTCTCCAGCCCATCATCAAAGATCTACAACCTATCCTGAAGGACGATCCCTCACTCTCACAGATCTTGGGAGACAAAAACTTCAAAAACAGACTCCAACGAGAAACTGCAGAACTGGAATTAATATGCAAACTGGACACCATTAAATTAGGCTTGAATAAAGACTGGGAGTGGATGGGTCATTACACAAAGTAATACCTATTTCCCCATGCTAATTTTCCCCCTACTGTTACCCACACCTTCTTGTCAACTGTTTGAAATGGGCCATCCCGATTATCACTACAAAAGCTTTTTTTCTCCTGCTGATAATAGCCCACCTTAATTGATTAGTCTTGTTAGAGTTGGTATGGCAAAACCCATTTTTTCATGTTCTCTGTATATATATATCTTCCTACTGTATTTTCCACTGCATGCATCTGATGAAGTGGGGTTTAGCCCACGAAAGCTTATGCCCAAATACATTTGTTAGTCTCTAAGGTGCCACAAGTACTCTTCGTTCTTTTTACCGATACAGACTAACATGGCTACCACTCTGAAAAGTGTCACCAAGGTGACAGAGAGAGCACATGGCATCACTGATACCCCCTGTCCTTATTACTCCCCACAGGGAACGAGTCCAGCATGACACCAGCAACACTCCCAAAGGTCATATCGAATGTAAGAGTTTTTGTAGAGTACTGGGGTTACCTGGGTCACCTGCAGAAGAGGGAGAAAGGTGGGGTTTGGGGGTAAATGTGTTAATTGGTGGGGGATGGACAGATCCCAGATCAGACTGTCTGGCCAAGAGTTACAACAATTAACTGCCTGTGATCAAAGTAAATGAGAAGAAAGAGTTCTCAGGGAAACCGGGGCTTCTGCATCTGAGTTCCTGACGTTCCTTTGTCCCACCCTTTTCCTGTAATACCCAGTCCTGCATTGCCATGACTTAGGGGACTGAGGTAAAGTGTTACCACTTCCTGTCCTTCATGAAAAGGACACATTTCAGGGAAAGCTCCCATTGGAAAGTGTCCCACCCCCTTCACTGGGAGCTGGGTGCAAGAGTGCCTCATGGGAGCTGTAGTTCAGGTGCCACACGATCCTGGTCTCCTCTTTGAGCTGGGCTCTCTGGCTCTCCCATGATGCACCACTTTCTCCCCTCTTGGTGATGGGAAGTAGTACATCATGGGAGTCCCTGGTTGCAGTGTATCATGGGAGATGATGCCAAGCCAGGCAGTCCAGCCTGTAGAGGACAATATGAGCTCGATGCAACTGAACTACAAGTCCCACGCAGAACCAGGCTGGTATTCTGAACCAGAATATTTCTGGGTTTGGTCAAAATATTTCAATTTTGGAGCACTCATTTTTTGAACAAAATCTTGAAATTTTCTCCCCAAAGCTGACTCTATGACAAAATAGCTCTGTGGAAACCCAGACAGACAGTTTCCACTGAACATCTTCAACAGCCGTATTAAATCCTTCTCCTATGGTATCCCCTAGCGACCCTGCTCAGGATCAGGCTCCATTGTGCTCAGTGTTGCCCACAGGGGAGCCCTGCGAGCCGTGGGGTTATAGTTTATGCTCAGCGAGGTCCTTTTTCCTAAGGGCATTTACACCCCAGTGACCATGTGTAACTGTCATTCTCTCCCCAGATGCCTCCGTGAATTATCTGGCAACGACCAGGGTGAGTTGCAGCTTTTATTAAGGACAAAGTGAAGTGATAGAAAAGAGCGATTGGTTTGCCTGTTCCAGCTTGGCAGCAACCCGTGAGCATAGAACATGGATTTACTCAGGATTCCCAGGCTTCAGGTTGTGTCTGTTACTCTGGTCTCACTGCTGCTGCCCTAGATCTCCACCCAGGAGCAAGTAGCTGCCTCCTATAGCTGCTGTTAGCCTGGCCAGTCAGGCCCTGCTCACCACAGACACACAGACCCATATGCAGGCAAGAGGAAAACATCCTTCCTGACTCCACACCACAGTGATAGTGGAGAATCCTCCATGGCCTGAAAGTCTCTCCGGCTACAGAGGGGCTTTCCCCACCAGTCTCTGAGGTGAAACAAACAACCAGGGCAGATGTTTAAGGTTTCAAAGTTCCTATTAAAACTCCTGGGAGCTGGATGTTCAAATCCCCCAGGCAGGTTTGAAAACGTTCTCCGAAATGTTACCCAAGTGGGAATCAGCTGTAGTGAAAAGCCCCAGCATCACTTGTTGCTAACCGTCCCCGTCATAGGGAAGGAAGACAGGCAATGGGTGAAATCCTGGGAGTTTCACATTGACTTCAGTGGGGCAATATTTTCTCCAATGGGTTTGCATGCGATGTAGGTGTCAGAGGGGCGTGCCCAGGATCACACTGCTAGCAGCGGCTGTGCGGTGGTGCACACACCCTGGGTACCATGTTAGTGGCAGGGAAAGCTGCTAACACAGAGCTTCCTTCCCCCAATTGCTTCCTTATGATAATTATTTGTCCCACTCCAGCTGGTATTGGCAATGAATAATAACCAGGGCTTTTTATTTCTCCTCTAAAGATGCATGGGAGGACTTTGGGTCACTGAAGTTCTGTCCTAGTATTTTTTTTTTATTACAAAACATTTTATTGAGTGTTTAAAGCCATGTCACAAAGGGAAGAGCTGTGTGCTGCTATCATGGAGGCGTAGCTGGTCTCCTCGGAGTTAAGGTTGAAGTTAGCATCCCTTTATCAGTCTGATTTTGACATATAGCCCTACAAATCCATTCCAGAAGATATGAAATTTGATAACCACATCTCATCACTGGGGAGGTCTTGTCCTGAAAGTTTGGGGTAAAGAACTGAAGTGATCTCAGAGAGATGGAGTCTCATTCACTTTCTGGAGATTTTGCTAGTATTACTTTGGCTGTTCTTATGCTAACAAATGCCGATTTATAGATTAGAGATTTTAGTAAATGAGTGTAGGACAGGATATTACTTACAGAGATATTTAAGACTCCTGTGAATTCAGAAGCTGATTTAACCCTATCAAAATTATATATATAGATTTCCCTTTGATCCAAACAGTGAGCCAATATTCTGGGTCTTGTGCATAGTTACATTGCGAGGAGAAAGTGATGACAGAGTCAGGTATGTTTGTTGATGCAACCCTACTTATTTACATAACATCGTCTGGTCCTGTTTCCCTGAGCACAACAGGACCAGACGACAGAAGGCACTTTCTTTGATCCCAGCTCCAAGCCTCTTTCCAGCCAGCACTCTGCCCAAAAGCTTGCTTTCTCTCTCAGCTTTTTTCTCAGGATCCTGCTCCAAGTGCTCCTCTGGTTGTGTCTGGCATTCCTGTTGCTTTCTCTGGTTGCGTCTGAGGTGTTTCTGCTGCTTCTGTCACACAGCTTGACTCTGCATTTCTCATCAGACCCAAAGGATCTCTCTTGGACCACATGGCCCTGCCATGCCCAGACTTGTCTGTGGTCTAATCCTAGGGTGATGGTTTCCCATTGCTTCAGCTGAAACTAAATAAAGGGGCATTTAATGGTTCCCTTATTTAGCCTGCATGGAAAGTGTCTATCACAGCCACCAACTTCACCAAGGTGAAATATATCTATATCTATACCTATATCTATATCTATATCTATATCTATATCTATAGGGTTTGTCCGGAGCCAGAGAGAACCAGAGAAGCAACCCAGGGAGCAGATCCGTGGTGCGAGCAGAGCCACAGCAGCAAAAGCCAGCGAAGCAGCCAAGGGATGAGACCTGTGCTGGGAGCAGATCTGCAGCAACCAGAGCCGGAGGGGCCAGAAAAGCAGCCCAGGGAGCTGGAGGCAGAGCAGCAGCAGCGCTGGGGCTGGAGTTGGGGCTGCAGCAGTCCGGAGCCCAGTGCAGGGAGATGCCACCAATCAAGAGGCCTTGCAGGCCAGACTTGGAGGGGGATCGTAATCCCAACCATGGGCGCCAACTTCCCCTCTGCCCGGTGGGTGCTCGACCCCCACTGCCCCTGCCCCGCCTCTTCCCACCCCTGCACTGCCCTCACCCCGCCCCCATTCCACCCCCTTCCCCCAAGTCCCCGCCACTGCCCCGCCTCTTCTCCACCTCCTCCCCTGAGCGCGCCGCGTCCCCGCTCCTCCCTCTCCCTCCCAGAAAGTCCTAAGCGCTGCCAAACAGCTGTTAGGGATGGGCAGGAAACGCTGGGAGTGGGGACACGGTGCGCTGTGGGGGGGAGAAGGAGGTGAGGAGGGGGGAGCTTGGATGCTGGTGGGTGCGGAGCACCCATTAATTTTTCCCTGTGGGTGCTCCAGCCCCAGAGCACCCACAGAGTCAGCGCCTATGACCCCGATGCAGGGGGTCGACACTGGGAAGAAGGGCCCTGCCACCCGAGCCTCAGGGTGTGTAGCAAGAGCAAGTGTCCAACTCGCAGTATCCCTACAGTACAGCCAGGGCCTGGGAGGGAGGCCTGGCACATATGAGTAACAAACTGTGAACTGCTCTTACATTCTGCGATGGCTGTTTCTGATGTCCCCGTACCACAGAGCGGGGTTCTGTGTTTTCCTTTAACCTTTCCCATTTTTTCCTTATTTTTTAAACTGGTTGCTGTTTAATAAATTGTATTTGCTTGAACTATATGTAATGATCAGTGGGTCAGGGAAGCGTCCAGAAAGGAGAGAGAACCCCGGAGTGGGGACACCCAGGCCCCTGCCCTAAGTGACCGCGACAAGATTGGGGTTGAACCCCCCAGGAATCCTGGGCCCAGCCTTGTTGGAGTTACAAGGACTCTGCCACACAGGAGAGTGGAAGGGGAGTCCTCGAGGTCAGGCAGGCCTCTGCATAAAGGGAGTGGGAGTGGGGACTCAGATCCTTTCACTAGCCCATTTCACCAGGGTAGTGTATAAGCCAGCAAAGTTCCCCGCAATAGCAGGACCATTCCTCCACTTACATACAGAGTCCTTGGGCCTGCCACTTCATCTATGTGGGCCTCAGCTCCCGATCTGTGAAAAGGGGCTAATAATTCTGCCTTGTCTTAGGGGACAATTTTCAAAGCCTTTAAGTGATGTAGGAGCACAAGTGTGTGACTGTGCTCTGTACCCACTGCCTTTTGCTCCTAAGTTCCACAGATGTTTTTGAAAATCTCCCCCTAGATTCGGAACTCTTCCAGGTGGGGGCTGTCTCTCACTAAGGGTTCGTCTGCACAGAGAATCAACCAGCAGAATTGATTGTAATTAAACCACTACAGTCATCCTGGGATCACTGGTCAATTTTCCCCTGCAGACAAGCCCTTAGTGTCTGCGCAGCACCCAGCGCAAAGGGGCCCTGACCTTGGCTGGGGTCTCTGGTGGGTCCTATTATAAAAATAATAACAGCAAACTGCAGTCAGGGATCAGTGGCCTGGTGCTGGATGAGGAGCCAAGGAACGAGGTCTCTGTTCTTTCTTCGATATTCCGTGCCCTAGCTGGGTATTCTTCTGTCTCCAGTGGAGGGTTTGTCTGCATCATTCACACATCATTCAGATGTGTGACGGGGCAAGGCCAGATGGCTATAGCAAAGTGGTGAGGAACCAGTATGTTAGCCCCAGGCTAAACAAATCCCCGATACCTTGATAACCAAATGGCAGTTGCTCCAGGTTAATCAAGACACCTGGGGCCAATAAAGATCCTTCTGGAAAAAGCAGTGGAGATAGCTAGATTGATTGGGACACCTGAAGCCAATCAAGGGCTGGCTGGAACTAGTTAAAAGCCTTCTAGTTAGTCAGTGAGGGGTGGATGTCAGGAGCTGTGGAAGGAGGTTGCGCTATTGGAGAGACTGAGCTGTACACACCATATCAGACACAAGGAAGGAGGCCCTGAGGTAAGGATGAAGTGGAGTTTGAGGAAGTGGGGGGCTGCTGTGGCGGAAGTAGCCCAGGGAATTGTACGTGTCCTATTTCTAAAAAGTTAGCTACCATAGCTGATACTTTTAGAGTCCCTGGGCTGGAGCCTGGAGTAGAGGGTGGGCCCAGGCTCCCCCCCTTTTGCCTCCCACCAATTAATCACCAAGACTGGGAGACAACAGAGACTGTGCAAGGGAGGATAGCTTCTCCTCACCTCCCTCACTGGCTTATGATGAAAATGGCTCAGTAGGCTGTGACCTTTGCCTCTAGAGAGAAGGGTTACAAGGAGGGTCACAGTGAGCCTCTGAGGCTAGCACAAATCCGCCAGGAAATGCAGGATCCATGGAGACAAGAACAAAGCTTTGTCACAGATGTTAGACTGGGAGTGTGACCCATATGCCTAATAGGGAAACATCTCTGTATAAGATCTAGAGAGAAGTGAGGAGAGGAATAAGTTGTGTCTGGGGCATTATTGCTAGGCAGATGCACAATTAGCATAGCACACCAACAAGTTTTAAAATTGGGGTATTAGTTTTGGGCATGCTCCATAGGCTACGTTTAGCTGGACACAGAAACTCCATTGAAAGCAAGTAGTCAGGGCAGCTGCTTTACAAAAAAGGTATATGACTTGTATGGGGTGGGAGAAGCTCAGCTGCAGGCGCAAAAAGAAAGCTCTTTTCTTCTAGCTCTGAATTATTTTGCAGCGGTTAGTGCTATTGTTAACTTCCCAATAGAGACTTAAAAGCAATATTAGTTGTTAAAAAAAGGGAGGAAAAACTGATTTATTTCAATTTAATTTCACCTTAAAAGTTATTTAATTTTAGTCAGATTTTCTTAACCAGCCTGGTTCACCAACTTGCTTCTTATTTAAATGTAATAATAAAGAAAAAACAAAGAGTCCTGTGGCACCTTATAGACTAACAGACGTATTGGAGCATAAGCTTTCGTGGGTGAATACCCACTTCTTCAGATGCATCTGAAGAAGTGGGTATTCACCCACGAAAACTTATGCTCCAATACGTCTGTTAGTCTATAAGGTGCCACAGGACTCTTTGTGGGTGCCACAGGACTCTTCACAGATCCAGACTAACACGGCCACCCCTCTGATAAAGAAAAAGCCATCCATATTTTGGTATTGTCACATTTTGTATTTGTTTGTAACAGGGTTTTTACATTATATACTTAATACTAATGAATTAGTTAATTAGGTAACTAAGTAATTCCACAGTCCAGAAGAGATGTGTGCATGAATTGCAGTTAAAAATTTCTGCACGCAAAAGAAAAAATATATTTTACAGTGCTTTTCAAAAATCGATATAACGTTAATTTAAAAAGTCTCAAATAAAGCTATCTAAGCTTTTAGAACTCTAAGTTACTTCTTACTGTTTGTGAAAACTAAGTTGTTTAAATTTAATTTTTCTTTTATTTATATGTAACTAAAATAATATATGTAAATTATAAAATATAATTTTTATTTAGTAAAAATTGAGCTATTATTATTTTTATCATTATAAATGTTTATAAAGTTAATTCCTAAATAATTAAGTTCATTCTTTTTATCCTTCTTAAAGTAATTGTAAAAAGATTAACCCAGTGCAATCATTGCAGAAAATCCTCAATAACTAAATTTTGGCTCTCCTTGTGCTCGTCTATAAAAATTGTGTTAAAGCACTTAAAAACACACACACAGATCCTGCCAGCACAGTAACTCAGTGTCACGGAGTGTGGGGGAATCAGGTCCTACACCCCTCTTCCCAGGATTCAATGTGACTCTCAGCCAGCCAGTAGAACAGAAGGTTTATTAGGGTTGCCAGGAAAGAGTCCAAACAGAGCTTGTAAGTATGACCAGGACCCCTCAGCTGGGCCCTTCTGGGGGGCAGGGAGCTCAGACCCCAGCTCTGGGGCTCCCTGCGTTTCCCTCCCAGCTCCAAACTGAAAAAACAACCAGCCAAACCTCCAGCAGGTTCTTCCCCTCCCCCGGGGTCCCTCCTCTCGCATTTGACCATTCTCCCAGCCAAAGGTGTCACCTCCCAACCCCCGTCCTGGCTCATGTTACAGCCCCAGGTAAAGTCTCGCATTCCCAATGTAGCCTTTCCCAATGCAGCCAGCCTCTCAGGTCAAATCCATCTCGCTCCCTACTCCGTCACACTCGGTTAAAGTATTTTGGTGATTCACACCATAATTTACAGATTATCATCATTTTAAGTGCAAAACCTGTTTTTAAGTGGGCTCCTCACTGTGTGAATCCCTAAAAGTCAGATGACTATTATTATTTACATTGTGGTAGCACCTAGGACCCCAGACAAGGACCAGGATCCCATAGTGCTAGGTGCTGTACAAACCCAGAACATGAAAACAGTCACCCTAATGTAGATCAACAACATGGCTTGAACCCTTAAGTGTCAGATACCCAGCTCAGGCCCTTGTTAGCTGAACCACATGAATAATTACAGGCTTCTTTTTAAACCAGCTACTGGAGAAAGTCGTGAGAAACCCTTTTTCAATGGGTTACTCAAGTATTCACTTGTCAGCAGTAGAATATGGTTTATCAAGAATCGTGGCTTGTACTCCAGCTCTGGGAGAGGAGTGTGGCTTATATTGAGTAGAAATATGATAACCCAGCCTGTGTTAGTCACTCTGAAAGGTGGTGTGGTGCAATAAATGTCATCTTAGAGACCTGGGTCCTAGGTAGAGTCGCAACTAGGACTTTTAGCGCCTGGGGTGAGCATGCCCTCCCCCACCCAGATTTTTTGGTTGTGTGCCCAACCCAGACAGTGTGGCCTACTGAGGTGAGTCAGGGGGTGGAGGTGGTGCACCCTCCTCTAGTCCAGCCATGTGGGGCTGGCCTGACCACACACGAGGGTTTACATGTCACCTCTGTTTCCATCCTCATTTTTCCACCCCTGCGGCTTTGTGCCTTGGGTGGCTGTCCCACTCGCACTGCCCTGGCTATGGCCCTGGTCCTAGATCTCTCTCTCTCTCTCTTATTTTTTATTCCTTTTTGCCATGCCACATTTTTTGTCATCAAATTAAAACTCAGCAGCTTAATTGGCACACAAATTAAACGTTACCGTTTTTAAGTACTTTTTATATGCCATGCACTGACCTGAAATTGATATTCTTGGAATTCCCATTATAGAAGCAATGACATATTCAAATGTGGAGCAGGCATGGCCACTTGGAAAGATGTGCTGGGACCACTGCACGCGTCACCGAGCAAACAGGAAGGGGACTTTCAAAATTCCAAAGCAATTTACGGGTGGGGATGACTGTTGGTCACCTGAAGGCAGGGCAGTAAACTTCAAACTGATGTCCAGACAGGCAAGAACAGGCATTGTGGGACACCTCCTGGAGGCCAATCGCAGCACTGTAATCGTCCAGGGTGTCTACACTGGCACAGGGACGCAGTACCTGCAGTGCAGAAAGCTGTACGCCTCTCATCGGGGTGTTATTTTTACAGGGCTGCAACTGCACAGTTTCTGCGCACTAAGTGGCTTGGCAGTGTGTACACCTCGGCAGTAGGATAACCAGATATCCCAATTTTATAGGGACAGTCTCGATTTTTGTGGGTCTTTTTTCTTATATGGGTTCCTATTACCTCCCACCCCCATCCCAATTTTTCATACTTGCTGTCTGGTCACCCTACTCGGGAGTTACACAGCAAGCTGCTTTACTGCGCAGAAACTTGCCAGTGTAGACAAGGCCTTAGTCTCTCTCTGTGCCTCATCTGTGAAATGAGGATGAGCTGCCCTACCTGTCAGGCATGTGTGAGGATAAAACCCATTAATGACTGTGTGGGGCTCAGATACTCCAGTGACAGGGGATGTACCAGGAGGGGTAGAATGGTGGGAAGATCTGTTTATCCCAGGGCTTTGCTATATACGGGGACATTTACCAGTATAAATAAACCACTATGTCTTTGCTGGTATAACTCCCATGGGGACACTATTATTATGGAATAAGAGCCTGTCTCAGGATTACTCATAGATTTTAAGGCCAGGAGGGGCCACTGTGATCATCTAGTCTGACCTCCTGTATAACCCAGGCCAGAGAACTGCCCCCAAATAATTCCTGTTTGAACTAGAGCTTCTCTTTGAGAAAAACATCCACCCTTGATTTAAAACTTCACTAATGGAGAATTCACCCCAGCCCTTGGTAAGTTTTCCCATGGTTAATTAATCCTCACTGTTAAAAATGTACGCTGTATAGAATATATTGCTTCTAAAATGACATAAGATAAACCAGAAAAAGGCTCTTTTATACCAGAATCTGGGTGTGCAAAGGGATTTATGCTGGTGTAACTGGAGCAGTATAAATTCACCCCTTAGCTGATACCAGACAACCTCCTGGGAAGTACTATAGGGCAGGGGTTGGGTGGTTCATGGCGGGCAGGTGCTGGGTCGAGTCCATCTGCTTTGGGAACATGTCAGGGAGCCCACAGCTTTCACACAGCTCCCTCTATTGCCTCAGCAGGAAATGATCAATGTTCACCCCGCAGGGAAGGTTGGGGCAGCTGATAACTGGACTGGCCGCTCGGCGTCCACACAGTGTGCTTGTGCCAGAGGAGCTTTATCACAAAATCCCCATCACAACTGGCACTGATCACCTTTGATTGCAGTCTCACCTGAAAGCCAAGGATAGAACGGGCCGTGGGGACGCAGCCCCCATAACCCTACAGCTGGTCTCACACACAGATTCGGCACATGCATAATTCTCACTTCTGGCCAAACCTTCCAAAATGGCCAGTGATTTTGGGAGCCCAACGTGAGACAGCTTAAGGGGTTACAGACAGACTGTACTGAGCCCCCAGCCACTGGAAATCAGCCCCTTTAAGGTGGCTTAAACGAGGCCCCCAAAATGACTAATCACTTTTGAAAGTCTTGATCTCTGTGTTTAACGATGTGATAAGCCAAGCACAATGTTTAAAAACAATATTGTATCTATGTACCCCCATATACATCCTTTCTCTCTCTTTATCTCCATACATAGCCATCTATCTATCAATCTCTCTCTATTGCAGGGTCTGTGCAGCTAACTCCTTCAAGTCTCTGTTAAAGCACTAATGTAGAGAAGAGCCCTGGTCATTACTTCCCTGTATGGAGCTGTCTCTCTGCTCCTTTCAGGGTCTGTGCAGTGGGGCAGCTGCAGAATCTATGCAGCAGGAGGAACTCACTCTGCGGATGCTCTTGCTTCACGTCTCACCTGTGCTTGCAGCTCTGGCTGGGAGTGAGTTCCCCTTCTTCACATCCCATTTTGCACTGTTCATGATCCTGTCATCAACCTCCTCTTCACCCTCTCACGGTGGAGACGTTCCCTGTTCCTGTTCCTGTGGTGGGTCTGGGTTGGAGTCACTCCAAGTGAAAGCTCTGGAGCCATTTCTCTGTCACAGGAGAACAGACCCTCTTACACGGCGCCTGATCCAAGGCCAGTGGAGTCAGTGGAGTGTTTCCATTGACACCAAGGAGCTTTGGATCAGCTTCTTTGTGGGCAGCATTGTCTGAGCCACAAGCAGGGCCTTGCTGCCATCCCAGGGTACCAGCAGCTCAGCCTGAACCACAGCCCTGGGGATCACTCTGGGCTGAGCCACCAAAATGCTGTGATCTAAAATGGATGTAATTTTCAAAGTGAGAGTTTTTGTCAAACATTTTCATTATTTCCAAAGTTTCCATTTTTTCAAAGACAAAATTAAACCTGTTTTGGGGCTTTTGTAAAAACAAAACTGGAAAAATTAAACGAAAAAATTAAAATTTACATTTAAATAACCCACTTTTTAGAGAATTTTTAAAAAAGTTTTCAGGTTTTGGATTTCCCCTCCATTTTTACCATTTTGGCACCAAGAATGGGGGGGAATATCAAAAAAAATATTCTTCACAAATAATTTTGAAACAATGATTTTTAAAAAAAATGCAAAACAGATTTCCCATGTTCACCCTGTTGTCTTCTGGGCATTGCTTATAACAGGTAGTGTCACACTGTGGTTTACTTGACCCTCACCTGAGCTACGCTGACCATCCCTCAAGCACCTAAACTTCCCCAAACATCCCCTGTCCAGCTGCTCTGCAGAGCTGACTCCATTCCAGGGGTGAAATGAGCCCAGCCACCATCCCAGGACAATCCACTTCTGCATCAATTACTCTGCAAAATGGCTCTGCCTTGTACTGGACAGATCTCCCATTAGGCCTTCTGCTGTTTGGCTCCCACTATTCACAAAACTTTCTTTCTTTTCCCCATGTTTCTCTGACCTTTTGCCCTGATTCCCCCACTTGCTTAGCCACACTGATTCTGGCTCCCCACCTGCTCAGAGGTCACTTCTGGATGCTCTTTCTCAACTGCCTTGTGTTCTTCCCCATTCAGCCATGCCCATCTCTCAGCAGGGACAGCAGACTCCTCAGGAACCCAGAATGGGGAGCAGGGGCAGTCAGTGCAGGGCGTGCAAAAGTGGCTGGAGCTGGATTTCATGGATGGGGCAGGTGGAGACTAAGCAAGAGGGGAAGCCAGTGCAGTCCTGTGGTAGGTTCTCTGGGGGTGAAATTCACCCCCCCTGCAGAGGGTCCCACATGAGGCCCAGACCCCATTTATGTTCCTCTTAAGCCCAGAGGGAGAATTTCCCCCTGGGTGAGCTGGGCCCCTCTCACCAGGGACAGAAGACCAGGGTGGAGACAAAAGTTTCAGACTCATCCAACATCCCAGGCCCCCGCATCACCCAGTGAGGTTTCATCCTGGCCCAGCTGTGCCTTTAGCTAGGGGGCTGTCTTGGTCCCCAGGCAGTGAGATGGGACAGGAGATGTTTCCTCAGTGATATCTTTAGACTCAAGCAAGTAAACCAGGCCCCTTCGGTTCTCAATCCTTCAGTCCCAAATAGAGACGCTGTGCCCAGGGTGGAGAAGGGGGCTGGCGCAGGGCAGGAAACGGGGAGCGGTGACAAATATCAGACCTGACGCGGGGACAGAGCAGGTCAGACAGAGGCTTTGAGGTCTCTGCTGCCTGAGCACTACAGACCCCAGGGGCCTGGGAGCAGGCAGGGCCGGCGCTCCCATTAGGCGACCCTAGGCGATTGCCTAGGGCACCAGGATTTGGTGGGGGGGCAACTCCCGGTGGCGAAACACCGCTGAGAGGAGCTGCCACCCCTGCCGCCTGCGGAGGTGAGCTGCCGCGGCCCGCACGGGGGCGGGGAGTTGAGCCCAGCGCCCCCGCCATGGGCCGCGGGGGAGGGTGGGGAGCCCAGCCCAGCCCACCGCGGGCCGCACAGGGGCCAGGAGCTGAGCCCAGCCCAGCCCGCCGCGGCCCAGGGAGATGAGCCCAGCCCGCCGCGGCCCACAGGGTGGGCCGGGGCCGGCCCACAGGCGGGGAGCCCAGCCCGCCACGGGCTGCAGTGGGGGCCGGGGGCCCAGCCTGCCGCGGGGGGTGGGGGGAGGCCTGGAGCCGAGCCCATCCCAGCCCCCCCACCGCAGCCCGCGGGCGGGTGGGGAGGCTGCCGCGGGCGGGGGCATCGTTTGCCGTGGGTGGGGGTGTAGGCTATAGCTGACTGCCACGGGGGGCGGCGTTAGCTGGGGGTGGAGGGGCGCAGGGCTGGTGCAAGGAAGTTTCCCCTAAGGCATGAAACTTCCTTGCACCGGTCCTGGGATCAGGGAGAGTGGCTGGCAGGAGCATCCAACCCTAGGGAACAGAAGGGGGCAGATTGAAGCAGAGAGAGACACTGGTGCTTCCCTTCTCCTTAAATTGGACAGGGCAGAGGGGGCAGGTGGGATCTGGGTGCGACTCTGGATTGTGCCCTGCTGACCCCATCAGGAGGAGACGCTGCTGGGCTGTTTCCATCCCGATCTGTTCCCCCCCAAACCCCAATGATCCTGTCTCTGTGCCTCTTGCTTCCTGGTGAGTATGTGGGAATCCTGTGCTAATTTGTAGCAGGCTGGGAGGAAACAGAACCAAGAGCAGCCCCTGGCCCAGACTGTCAGCAAATCCTCTTCAGTGGGAGGGAAATGGAAACCAGAAGAAGCAGTGAGTATGAGAGCTACTGGGCCAGATGCCCAGCTAGTGTAAATCAGTGTCACTCCACTGGAGTCAATGCCGGTTTATACCAGCTGAGTATCTGGCCCTCTAGAGAGCTGAAGGGAAAGGCGGTCTCAGCTCAGCCAAGGTCTGTGTGCGCGAGGAACCTGCCACGCCCCAGATCTAACGTCCTGCCTGGTTTGCTTCTTCAACAGCACACAAATCAGGCATTTTTTCCTATCTATTAAGGGCAGTTTATGTCCCTCAAAAGGGACCTTAGAAAAGGGGGAGATTTTATCTCCAGCACTAACCACACGGCACCTTTCTGTTCCCAGTGCTGAGTCCCAGCAGCCAGGAGATCTGCTCAGCTCCAGGTAAATCCATCAGACTGTCTGTTCCCAGACACACTCACCCATCGAATCGAATCGAATCGAATCGAATCGAATCTAGGGGGAGAGGGACAGCTCAGTGGTTTGAGCACTGGCCTGCTAAACCCAGGGTTGTGAGTTCAATCCTTGAGGGGGCCATTTTGGGATCTGGGGCAAAAATTGGGGATTGGTCCTGCTTTGAGCAGGGGGTTGGACTAGATGACCTCCTAAGGTCCCTTCCAACCCTGATATTCTATGCTTCTATGATCTATCTATCAAGCCAGAGGGGTTTGTATTGATAGAAAAGGCTTCCAGCTACATGTAAGCGGGGGAATAGTCCCGCTATTGTGGGGAACTTTCCTCGTCTCTGCACTACCCCGGTGAAATGGGCTAGCGGAAGGATCTCAGTCCTCGCTCCCACCTCCTTTACCCCAGAGGCCTCCCTGCCCTCGAGGACTCCCCTTGTCCTCGTAACCCCAACAAGGCTGGGCCCAGGATTCCTGGGGGGCTCGACCCCCAACCTTGCTGTGGTCACCTAGGTCAGGGGCTAGGGTGTCCCCACTCCGGGGTACTCTCTCTGTACAGGATGCTTCCCTGACCCACTGATCACTGCATACAATTCAAAGCAAATGCAAATTATTTAATTAACAATTAATTTGTAACAGGAATAAGGAGAAATGGGAAAGGCTAATGAAAACACATCACCCCGCTCTGTGGCAGGGAACATCACAACAGTGTCTCTGCAATGTCAGGGCAGTTCAGTCTGTTCCTGTGTAAGTCCCAGGCTCTTTCTCAGGCCCTGGCTGTGCTGCAGGGACGCTGTGGCTTGGACACTTGCTCCGGCGGTGGCCACACGCTCGCAGGCTCTGGGTGGCAGGACCCTTCTTCCCAGCGTTGCCCCCACCCTGTCGGGGTTTAGATCCCCCTGCAAGTCTGGCCTGCAGGGCCCCTTGGCTGAGGCCTCTCCCTGTGCTGGGCCCACTGCCCAGGGTCCCCCTCGCTCTCCCCAGCTGCTCACCGCACCCGGCTCCGGACTGCTCCAGCCCCAGCTCCACCTTCTGCCTCAGCCCCAGCTCCTCTGCCTCAGCACGGCTGCTGCTGCTCTGACTCCAGCTCCCTGGGGTGCTGCACTGGCCCCTCTGGCTCTGGCTGTTACAGCTTCTCCCCCCAGGGCAGGTCTGTGTCTCTGGGCTGCAGCTCTGCTCCCAGGGCAGGTCTGTGTCTCTGGGCTGCACCTCTGCTCCCAGGGCAGGTCTGTGTCTCTGGGCTGCTTTTCTGGCCCCTCCAGATCTGGTCCAGCTCAGCTCAGCTCTGGCTTCTGCCCTCTCCTCAGCTCGGCCCCACTCACTCTGACTCAGGCAACTTCAGCTCACACGGAGGACGGGATTCACCCTGACCTCCTGACTCCCTGATTCGCCTGCCCGCCCTGTCAATCAGAGCTGACCTGGAGCATTGGCCTCTCCCCGTTGCCCCTGAGAGCTCTGAATGTTAGTAAGGGGATAACACTCCCCTTACATACAGAAGATTATTATTACTGTGGCCCCCAGATGCCCCTCCCACAGGGGCGGCTCTCACAATTTTGCTGCCCCAAACAGTTGCTGCGGCCCCGCCCCCAACGCAGGCAGACGTGGCGGGGCCCCGTGACGTCTGCTTGCGTCGGGGGCTGGGCCCCGCCCCTGATGCAGGCAGTCCCAGTCCGTGGCGGCAAGGGAAGAGTGGCAGGTGAGAATGGGGCAGCAGTCCGAGTCCCGCGGCGGCAATTCAGCGGCAGGAAGAGTGGACCTGCCGCCGAATTGCCACCATGGGACTTGGACTGCTGCCCCATTCTCGATACCGCCCCAAGCACCAGCTTGGAAAGCTGGTGCCTGGAGCCGGCCCTGCCCTCCCAGGGATCAGGGTCCCATCGCGCCAGGTGCTGCCCACCCCTATGTGAAGCTCTGCTCCCTTCCCCCGAAGAGCTGACAGTCTCAGATCTGACATTATCCCCCACTACCCAGCTGTGCTGAAATAAGAGCCTGCTCCAGAGCCATTGCGCAGACCCCGCAGCCCTTGAGTAGGCAGAGGTCTTCCTGCCCTGCACCACAGAGAGGTGTCGGCGCTATGGAGCTACCTTCACTGTGCTCCATGTACGTGGGCTATCCCGGCCATTGCTCGCACGAGTCCATTGATCCCACATGGGGTTCACACCCCACTCAGCATGGTCCCTACTAACCCCCTCCTACACTCAGTTAAATTATCAGCCATGCCTTCCCAGAGTAGGGTGACCAGATGTCCCGATTTTATAGGGACAGTCCTGATATTCAGAGCTCTTATATAGGCGCCTATTACCCCCCACCCCCTGTCCCGATTTTTCACATATGCTATGTGGTCACCCTATCCCAGAGTTCCCTGGCACTGTTCCAGGGAATTGTGGGTGATTGCACAGTGACCTCGCAGGTGCCCAGGAGGATTGTGAAAAGAGAGGCCTGTCACGGAGTGTGGGGGAGTCAGGGTCCTGCACCTCCACTTCCTGCGATTCACTGTGACTCTCAGCCAGCCAGTAAAACAGGAGGTTTATTAGACGACAGGAACATGATCTAAAACAGAGCTTGTAGGTACAGGAAACAGGACCCCTCAGTCAGGTTCAACTTGGGGGGCAGGGAGCCCAGCGCCCCGCCTGGGCTGAGCCTCCCTCCATATCCCCAGCCAGCTCCAAAACTGAAACTCTCCAGGTTTCTCCTCTGGCCTGTGTCTCCTTCCTGGGCCAGGAGGTCACCTGATCTCTTTGTTCTCCAACACCTTTAGTGGGCACCTTTGCAGGGAAGGGGCCCAGGCCATTAGTTGCTAGGAGACAGGGTGTCGGCCAGTCTCTGTGCAACAGCATCAAACTGGCCCTCTTGAAGTCTCTGCAACAATCACACCCCCTGATCCCCCCACCTAGATACTTTTAGAAATGCATAGGGGAAACTGAGGCACCCACACAGTATTCAGAGAAAACATTAAGAACAGTCCCACTTCGTCACAAGGCCAAACCCCCCAGACTCCCACAATCCTATGTGGAACATCCCACGCCCCCCAGGGTGCTATTCCATAACTCCTCTGTGGCCTGGGATCCACCTAGCAACTGCAAACTGCTTCCACGGCAACCAACTTCCTTTGGCAAACAGCTCCCTGGACTCCCCCTGAAACAGGCACCACCGACAGCCCCATTGACAGCTGTGCCCCATTCCCCTTCCCAGGCACTCTCCCTGGCCCCACCCTCTACCTCAGTTAGATGTCTGCCTAACAGGGGATCTCCGTGCTGCTCCAGTGCTCCGTTTTCTCCCAGATCTTGGCCACCCGTGTCATCTTCTGTAAGGACGGGGAGGAGGTTTCATCCCAGCGGGGCTCAGAGGAGAAGATCACCTACGACTATGACCATGTGGTGTCCAGGGGCAGCTCTGAGAATTACTCCTGAGGGTACAAGATCAAGGACAGTGACAACCAGGTGAACGGATCCCAGATGAGCCCTGCCCAGCGCCTCAGCATCAGCCTCAGCCGCTGGTTGCCATAAGGGCTGCTAGTGGTTAAAAGAGGGGCATTGTACCTTATGACTCTTACACCAGTAAGGGAGATGAACGGTACAGTGAGTACAATAGTCCATGCAATGGCAGAGAGAGAATCCAGATGCAGATAGCTGAGCGACAGGGGTGTCAGGCAGAACAAGTAGCTGTTCTACTCCATGTGGATCAGACCCTAGTTGGAGACACGACACCTGCTTTGTCAGTGGGTCACGCAACTGTTAGTGAGACAGCAGTGGGATGTTGGTTCCCAGGACTCCTGGGTTTTATCCCTCGTTCCGGGAGCAGACTGTGGTTAGTGTTAGAGGCATCACAGCCAATCACATAAAACTGGCACATCCCCTCTGAAAGGTAGCAAGACAAAGTGGATCAGACTGCTGTTTGCTGCATTAGTCCTCTGCTCTAGACCCAACTGTGCCTCATGTGAGCTTGTGCAACCCTTCATTATCTGTACAAGGGGCACAGGCATAGAGTGACTTCTGTATTTAGGAGGGAAGCTCCAGTCAGGCCAATAGAGCCACACATGGCCTGGGAGGGACAAATTCTGTGCCTCTCCGAGGATTCCAAATGATGCCCATGCCATGACAAGGGGTGAATGACAGCTGTCACCTATACCGTAGGGCGTGAGCTCTTGGCTAGTACTAGGAGTGCTCTAGTGGAAAGCACTGGTAAGTTAGTAACATTCAGTGGAAGAGCTGGGCCTAGAGTGCAGGGTCTCCTGGTGTGTAGTTGAGTACCACTTCAGGCTCCAGGACGCCGTGTGGGGAGTCCATGCCCACAAACACAGCTTCTGCGCAGGGTGACAGGGCTGCCAAATGCCCGTGGAGACCTGATGGAGCCAGGATAAGCCCCTTTGGAGAGGTTTCCATTCAGGGAACAGACATGTCCCATTTGACTGGTGTCGGGGGCTGGGCGCAGCCATCGCAGCCGCGTTTCTCACACACTGAGTGTCACCTGGAGGCACTGACAGGCCCAGATTCTCCTTGTCCCCATTGCACAGGCCAGGTGAGCAGCAGTGGGGAGGAGTCAGACCCCACAGCTCACGGAGACGCTCTTGGGCCAGACCCCGGGGATCTGAGCCCGGCTCTGTCCCCCCAGCTCTCCCCTCACTGCATAGAGACTTTGAGCCAAACTCACCCCTGGGGTAACTCCTCTTCCTGAAGCACTTACACCATGGGGAGACCCAGCTCTCTGCAGTGAAACCCGGCCTGTACAGAGGGGCCAGCCCCAGGGCCAGGCAGCACTTAACTCCTCTGAACCCTCAGCACTGAGCGTGAGCAGGGCCTAGGCCTGGTGCTGCCCCAGGCACAGGGGTGGCTGGGGAATGTCGCCCGTGCACCAAACCTCATCACACAACCCGCTCTGCCCACCAGGCGAGCCCCAGGCTGTCTGAAGGGTGCAGGAGTCTCCCGCACATTCAGATCCCCGAGGGTGCTCCACAGACAAGAGCACCTGATTGGGGGGCAGGGAAATGCTGGCTCAGGGCTTCCTGGGGCATTTTCATCCCCGCGGAGCTTCGACCTCAGTGCCAGGTGCCAGGGATCGGTGAAATGAGGGTTTGTTAAATGGACAGTGACGCCCTCGCTGAGTCTGCAGTGGGGAAACTCAGTGTGAAAGTGAGAGCAAAGGAGAGAGTCCCTGAGCCAGGATTTCCCTGCCCCCCAAACAGATGCTCTTGTCTGTG
This sequence comes from Chelydra serpentina, assembly GCA_037349315.1. Lineage (NCBI taxonomy): Eukaryota > Metazoa > Chordata > Testudines > Chelydridae > Chelydra > Chelydra serpentina. The sequence continues at coordinate 509,532 of JBAIAC010000046.1, read as the reverse complement.
GAGCACCCTCAGGGATCTGAATGTGCTGGAGACCCCTGTACCGTTCAGACAGCCTGGTGGGCAGAGCGGGTTGTGTGATGAGGTTTGGTGCACGGGCGACATTCCCCAGCCACCCCTGTGCCTGGGGCAGCACCAGGCCTAGGCCCTGCTCACGCCCAGTGCTGAGGGGTGGTACCGCCATGCCGGAGGAGCTGCCAGTGTGGTGCTGCTCCTTTTGTCGCTGCAATTCCCTGCTGAATGTGCCCCCCACAGGCATCTGGGGAGGGGCATGTGGCCCTTCTTGCCCCCCCCTCCCCATGAGTCACCAGGCTCTGCTCATGTAAACTGACAAAGCCCTATGGACATCAATGGAGGGATGACAATTTACACCAGCTGGGGATCTGGCCCATTGACTCCAGCAGAGTGATGCTAATTTACATCCACTGGGGAGCTGGCCCCAGTGTCTGGCAGAACCGCTGTGTCTGTCGTGGAGACAGGGCCAGATCCAGGCACCAGCTGACCAAGCACGTGCTTGCGGCGACACCTTCTAAGGGGCGGCCAATCTTAGGGCAGCAGGGTGGGGCTCGGGGTTTGTTGTTTTTTTTTACTTTGGCAGGGCAGCACTCGGGGGGTGTTGTTTTTTTGTTTTTGTTTCGGCGGGGCGGCGCTCGGGGGGGGGGTTGCTTCGGCGGGGCAGCGCTTGGGTGGTTTTTTGTTTTTGTTTTAGTGGGGCAGCGTTCGGGGGGGTTGTTTCGGTGGGGCGGCTCTCAGGGTGGTTTTTTTTTTGTTTCGGTGGGGCAGCGCTGGGGGAGGTTTGGTTTTTTTTGTTTCAGCAGGGCGGCGCTCAGGGGTTTGGGGGGGTTTTTTGCTGGTGGGGGCAGCCCTCATTTTTTGTTGGTTTTTTTTTTGCTTGGGGCGGCAAAAAGGTTACATCCCTGCTGCAGGCATCTCTCCCACACGGTGCGATTCTCTTTGCCCTTGTCCCACAGGCAGCAGAAGCGGAGGAGGGGAGGAGCCAACCCGCACAGGTACCGGGCTATTGCTCTATCACACCCTGATTATCAGAGCCCGGCTCTGTGCCCCCAGCTCTGACCTCAGGGCATAAAGTCTGGGACAAACTCCCCGCCCCTCCGGGCAGGTAACTCCTCGGCCTGCAGCACAGTCACCCCGGATGGCATGGGCTCTGCCAGTGTAATTCCCCCAGGGCAGAGGGGCAGCACAGCCCCACGGCATCGCTTACGTCCCACGTCCACCCTCTCCTGAGCACACGAGGTGCCAGGGCCTCGTGCTGCCCTCTGCCCAGGGTGGGGTCGCCCCCACGGTGAACTGCCAGCCACACTGGAGAGAGGTGACAGGGTCTGGGCTGCTGCATCTGTCACAGGCTCTTGTGAGGTCTTTGCACAGAATCCAGGTGCAGCCTGAGCAAACTGGGGCAAGACTGACCTGTGCTGGGGCAAAGGGAGGAGCCTCCCCAACAGCCTCCATCATTTAGGCATCCCGGTGGGGAACGTGCCTCCCTGCAGCATGATCCCCCTTAGATCTAGGCCTCCGGGAGCTCACACAGGGTCCCCATTACACAGCAGCTGCTCTGTGTCTAGTGCTGGCACTGCAGCCCCACACGGCTGTCACCATGTCCCTTTCCATGTTGCAGGGCCGGCCATGTGTCCTGGTCCTGCTTCTTCTGGTGTCTGCGCCTGTCATCACCTTCATGCTGGAGAAACGGGGCCGGCCCGAACCTGCAGGGCTGGAGGAGACTCGTACGGGGAGCATCAGCATTTTGCGGGGGGAGCCAATGGGGGATCCCCATTGACCAGTTGTGAGCACAAGGAAGGGTGGGGAGGGGGCTGGGGAGATACCAGTGACCAGCTCTGAGCATATGTTGGGGAGACGCCATTGGTTAGTGCTGAAGAATAGGCCACTGCAGTAACAGTTTTTGCCCAGGTAAATCCTGCAGCCTCTTTCAGTCTCCCTCCCTTCTCCCATCAGGGACGTTGTCAGTGACTGACTAGGGTTGCCAACTTTCTATTGGCTGAAAACCATATCCCTGGGGCCTCGTCCCTGCCCACCTCTTGCCCCAAAGCCCTGCCCCTTCTCCGCTTCTTCCCAGGCCCCACCCCCCACTTGCTCCTCTCCCATCTCCCCCCATCGCTCTCTGCTCTCCCCCCCATTCCTCCTCTCTGGATCGTCTCCTGCCACCTGACCTGCTGGGCTCCCTCTGCTCCAGGGCTGGGATGGGAGCTGCTGCAGCCTGATGCAGGGCCTGCCTGCAGGTAGGAGGCAAGGCAGCCCCGGCTAAACAAGTTGATGACCTGGTGCCTCGGCCAATCTCCCAGTAACTGGACCTTCAGGATCCGATCAGTGCACCTGACCGCACACTGCTAGGTCCCCTTTTTGACCAGACATTCCGGAGAATAGCTGGGCACCCGGCATCGGCAACCCCTTGCCCTGCAGCCTGCAGACCTCTGCTCACTCCCAGCTAGGCCAGGGACATGCTAGGCTCTGTCAGATCTTAGCGCTGCCATGAACTGTCCCAATCAGACAGCCCAGCCCAGCTCCTTCCTTCTCTACAAATAATCCCTCCTGCAGAGGGGCTGTAAATTTAGAGAAGGGGGATGAGCTAATGGTTAAGGCACCAAGGTAGCACTTCTAGGAGATTGGGATTCAATTTCCAGCTCTGTTACAGAATTCTTGGGCCTGTCACTTCCTCTCTCTGGGCCTCAGCTCCCCATTTGTGAAATGGGGACAATGATTCTGCCTTGTCACAGGGGAGAATTTTCAAAGCCCCTAAGGGATTTAGGAGCACAAATGCATGACCGTGCTCTGTGCCCACTCCCTTGTGCTCCTAAGTCCCTCAGATGCTTTTGAAAATTCTCCCTTAGACTGAACTCTTCCAGCCGGGGGCTGTCTCTCACTAAGGGTTTGTCTGCACAAGGAAATCGACCAGCAAAACTATACTGTAAATAATCACTGCAGTTATCTCATGATAACTCCCTGTGGGGACACCCTTATTCTGGAATTAGCCTTGGTCGGGGTTAATTTTCACCATGAGGTAAACTGGAAAAAGCCCCTCATACACTGGAGTAAGAGTGTCCCCACCGGGAGTTATCCTGGGATAGCTGTAGTGGTTTAGCTAGGCCAGGATAGTTCTGCTGGTCAGTTTTTCATGCAGAAGCCATTAGTGTCTGTACAGCACCCAGCACAAAGGGGCCTGACCTTGGCTGGGGTCTCCGGGGCTGCTGTAACGTATATAGTCACAGGAAATTGCAGAAGGGGGCTCGGTGGCCAGGAGCTAAGGAACGAGGTCTCTGTTTCTGATTTGATATTCTGTACGGTAGATAAATTGTAAAGTCAGTGGCTTGACCACACTCTGGTTTATTATGAAATGTATTCAAGAGCCCAAATAACCAATATTGTCAGATTTATTGCTCTAAGTCAACAACAATATAATATAGGGAAAAGGTTCGATACAATACCAGTCTCCGAGAAGCATCTCGTGCACCGTTGTTATGTAAGCAGAGTCAGGATGAGCTCCACCCTGACATCTAGTGGGGAGTCATGGCAAAGCATGCCAGGGGCTGATCCAATTTGCATAGGCACACCCACCCTGCCTGGTACGAACCATAGTGACCCAAATGGGCATTTTGGGCTGCTGTAGGATCCCCAGTTTTCTGTATTGGGGCAGGAATTTCTGTTATTGGGGCAGGAAGAATAAACTGTTGTTATACTGCTTATGTAAATCATGGACAGTGGAACTGTACTTGGCCTCTTGTCATGTTAAAGGGGAACTTACCATTAACTAAATAGCACTCACCAGCCAAGGGACATGGGTTCTAAAGCTCACTGAATTGAGAGAGGCTGGAGACAGGTATTGAAAACAGCCACTTGATCTGGCCTTTTGGCTATAGAGCAAACATAATGCCTGGTGGTGTAGGGCCCCTGTGAGGGTCTAGGACACCAATTGCAGCATCTCCTCTTCTCTCTACTGTGGAATATCAGAGCTAATATTGAGTTTCTTCAGAGTCTGGTTTCAGGCTGCTGAATTGAAATCACTCTGGGCTAATGCAAATGAGTACTAGGGCTCCCCTAAACTACAAGCTGACATCACTAAAGAGCTAAAAGCATTATGAGCTGAAATCACTGAGCACTGTGTTAAGTAGTGGGGGAGCCTGAAGATAAATTGCTGAGTGGCTGGTGGAGCAGTTGGCAAGACAGCTGATGGTGTGGCGCTGCTGGCAGAGCGGAGCAGTTTGTGGTTGCAGTTGGAGCAGCTTGCAGGACGGCTGGTGGAGCAGTGCTGTTGGCGGGGCAGAGCAGTTCGTGGGGACAGCTGTAGCGGCTTGGAGGGACAGCTGGTGGAGCAGAGCGGCCTGTGAGACGGCTGGCGGAGCAGAGTGAAGCCCCACAGGGTGAGGCAATCATCTTCATGCTACGTAAGGTGCCCCTTACCCCCCCCTTCCCATTGCTGCCCAGGCGGGTGGTGTGGAGCACCCTGCAGATGAACTTTTGAACTCTGGACTGGACTTTGGGGTTCTTGGACTTTTGGGGACTTTGGGTGACTTTTGGGTTGCTGGACTCAAGAACCCAAGGGACAGGGCATGGCCCAATTGGCTGTGGTGGGTCTTGCTCACAGTTTGGCTTATGGATCCTAGTTGCAATGATTTCCCAATTTAAGGCTGGTATCGTTTACCTACTGATTAAAGATTCCTGTTACACTGAGGCTCTGTGCTTACGAGAGGGGAAGTATTGCCTCTTTGAGGTGCCCAGGGGTGTGTATAAGATTTTCCCAGGTTACTGGGTGGGGGCTCGAGCCGGTTTTGCATTGCATTGTTGAGAAGGGAACCCCTATGTACTGAACCTGGCCCTTGCTGCTGTCAACTCGTCCTGGCAGAAGGATTACAGTTACATTCCCCTTACACAAAACGTGTGCTCCCCAAGTTATGCCCCTAAAGCCCTTTTTTTATACCCTACCTGTTTAGATGTACAAGGTGCTGGGTATGTCATCTGACACTAGATTTAACCAATCAGCTCTCTACCTTGTTTCTCTGGTACCATGGAGTACCCCTTATTTCTTTGTTCTGAACACATGGTGCCAAAGGGCATTACGGCACCTCTTAGGTCTGTACTAGGCTGGAACATCTTGTCCTCTTCCTTTGACATTCTGTACTCTGAAGAGTAACTCCCTACCTGTGGCTATGATAAAACACTCACATGTCCTGGTCCTTACAGTTTTCCTATTTATAAACCAAAGCTTATTTCAGCAAATGCAAGATGTGATAGGATTCTTGGCACAAGTGAACAGGACTATAATAAAGGTGTAGGCCAACTTAGGCTACATAACTGGTTTAATATGTGTGCTTAATACTATTTGTGCTTAATGCATACTAATGGATAAATATATATATGAGGATAATACATATTATTGATATGAGTGATACAGATGCTAGCCAGCATATATTGGTCAACAGTACCCTTCTGGGGTATTCTTCTGTCTCCAGAGGATGCTTGGGATTCAGATATTACACTGTGAGCTCTTTAGGGCAGGGGCTGTCATTTGCTCTGTTTGTACAGCACCCAGTACAATGGGGCTCTGACCCAGTTGGTCTCCAGGTGCTACCACAATAGAATTGTTAAATCAGAGAGTGCAGAGTGTCTGCGTGAAAGGTCCCATCTCCTGTTAATTATTTGGGTTTCTCTTGTTAGTTTCATTAGTGTTTATTTTCTGATCAGTGTAAAGTTCCCATCAGAGGCAGTGGCGTAGCCAGATTTAGAGCACAGGGGGAGCGGCGCTATAAAAAGGCGCCTCCCCGCTCCCCCTGTACTCACCCAGTGGCGCTTTAAAGAGCCCAGGGCTCCAGCTGCTGCGGAGCCCCCAGGACCTTTAAAGCGCCGCCAGAGCTCTGGGGCTCCGGTGGCACTTTAAAAGGGCTGCGGCTCCCCGTGGCTGCAGGAGCCGCGGGCCTTTTAAACCTCCCCCCGAGCCCGGCTCCGGCAGCGGGGCTCAGGCTGTGCTTTTCAAGGTGCCGCTTCTCCTCATAGGGGGAGCGGCCGCTCCCCCTGCTCCCGCCCTGGCTACGCTACTGATCAGAGGAGTTACAGGATGACTGGCCAAAGAACAGCTACTAGGGCTAATCTGTGGATGGGTGCAGGGATGTTTGCCACTAATGGAAGGAAACATGCCCCCTTGGGTGTCTCACGTCTATACAGGGTCTTCAGAAATATGCACTTAGCTGCATTTCACACCTGGGAACATCAATGGTGCTGCCAGGGTTCCACTGTGGGGTTTATAGACAATGTACAATTCTTAAAGTAGGGGAGCAGAGATAACAAGAAACCTCTGGAAATATTTCACCTCTGAACCCTGCAGGCTTGTCCCTGTGAAGGTACCTTCCCATCCACTAGATGACACATTGCACCAATCCCAATGGAAAACTCCATCTTACCTGTGTTGGTCCAATAAAAGATATTGCCTCCCGCACCTTGGCTCGCTATTTTTTCGTCACCCATTAATGCCGCCATCTTCTGGCCAAAGCCATAATTGCAACTGTGAAAAAATTGTCATGGTTTTTGTCTACATCAGAGTTCCATGAACTTCTCTGTCCTGTGGAGCTGACTGTAACAGACAGACTGTCTAGCAGACATAGGGCGACCAGATGTCCACATTTTATAGGGACAGTCCCGATTTTTGGGTCTTTTTCTTATATAGGCTCCTATTACCCCCCACCCCCGTCCCAATCTTTCACACTTGCTGTTTGGTCACCCTAAGCAAACACCTCCCCTGCCATTAGCACCCACGTAACATCCCCGTGGCCACCCTCACAACAGTTTCTCTGGAAATTCAGCATTAGGAAAAGGCCAATTTCTCAACAGAAAAATTTCTCTCTCCCTCTCTCTCTTTCTGTTCCCCTCAGTACCAGGGTGGGGGAACTGGCTGGCCCAGTGGGATATGGAATGAGACACAAATTGTACAATCAGTACACCAAATAGTCCATCACTGACTAAAGATTATAACCCAAGTTTTGTTTCATTAAAACTCACTCAAAACCACAGTATATGTATCATCCTTTCCATTGTCAAAACACAAATGTCTTTAACACATCCTAGCTATGGTGTAACTACTACTGCACCATAATTCAGACAGATTCCAGGCCCGGCTATGTTTTTCTTTCATGGCCAATGGTGTCAGTTCTGTGCACTGACAAGACATGAGATTTCCCATTGCAGAGGGTGGGAAGAAAGATCTTGGGGCCAACCCCCAGGACTTGGTGGATTCCTGGATTGTATTCCCAGCTATGGCACTGACTCACTGTGTGAGCTTTGGTAAGTCCCTTCCTGTCTGAGTACCTCAGTTCGCCCTTCTACCGCCAGGGCAAATAACATCTATGTGCTTAATATGGGTATTAGCAACCAGGGCAAATCTGAAAGCAGACATGGAAACGACAACACAACAGTGTGTGCACAGAACCAATGTCTGACCCTACAATAACAAAGCAGCATGCGCATGCAGCCCCAGCATCCAAAAGACACCCACAATATAAACAAGCCAGTGTGGAGAAGAAGCAACATTATCACACACACACAAAACTTCTTGTAAACCAGCACTGACATTGCCAAACACACCAGTTTAAAACCAACAGAAAAATGATTTGAAAATCCAGTGTGCTCCCCTCGCTGGAATGAGAACGACTCTCCAGCCTGGGGATTAAGGCGGGGGGTGGGGGTTCAGGGGGGAAGAGGGGTGCTAATCTCAGGGTGTCCCCCTCCCCCCCGCTTATGGCCTCAGGGCATAAAGTCTGAGCCAAACTCACCTTGGGTGGGTAACTCCACGTCCTGCAGTGCAGTCACCCCCGGCTGGGCTGGGCTCTGCCACTGCAATTCCCCCAGGGCAGAGGGGCAGCACAGCCCCACGGCATGGGCGACTCATGACTCATCTATTTGTAGAGGCTGGGCGCACCCTGACTGTGGCCCTGCCCTGAGGCCCGCCCCCAGATGGCCACCTCCCCCCAAAGCTCCACCCACACTCTACCCCCAGCCCTGCTCGCCCGCATCCCCAGAGGACCTCTCCCTCCCCTCCCCCCCACGGCTCGTGCCACTTCCCTCAGGCACCCCCCTGCCCACCTGTCATGCCTCTTCCCTCAAGGCCCCCTCGCCGCTTGCGCCTCTTCCCTCAGGCACCCCCCTGCCTAGCTCATGCCTCTTCCCTCAAGGCCCCCCCACACTGCTCGCACCTCTTCCCCCAAAGACCGCCCCCACCCGCCGCTCTCGCCTCTTCCTCTGAGACCTCGCTGCCTACAACTCACACCTCTTCGCCCCCTCCCCCAGGTTCCCGTGCCCGCCACTTGCATATCTTCACCCCTTCCCCAATGCCCCCATGCGGGCAGAGTGGGGACAGGAAGAGATGGAGCGAGGGTGGAGCCTCGGGGGGCAGATGACAAGCAGGAGCGGGGCCTCCGGGTGGATCACTGGCAGAGTCAGCACACGGGTACCCTTTTGGTGGCAGGCTGGCTGTTTGGGGAGGCTTAGACTCCCCTGGCCTCTTATGTCTGGCGCCCATGTTCCATAGGGTGACCAGATATCCCAATTTTATAGGGTCAGTCCCGATTTTTGCATCTTTTTCTCCACCCCCGTCCCGATTTTTCACATTTGCTTTCTGGTCACCCTAATGCTCCACAGAATCACTACGTCCCACTTCCACCCTCTCCTGAGCACACAGCTGGTGCCAAGGCCTCGTGCTGCCCCTCTGCCCAGGGCGGGGTTGGCCCCGCAGTGAACTGCCAGCCACACTGGAGATAGGGTCTGGGCTGCTGCATCTGTCACAGGCTCTTGTGATGTCTTTGCACAGAATCCAGGTGCAGCCTGAGCAAACCTGGGCTGTTCCCTGCAGACCAGCCCTTAGTGTCTGCACAGCACCCAGCGCAAAGGGTGCACAGCCCTGACTTTGGCTGGAGTCTCTGGAGGGTCCTTCTATATAAATAATAACGGCAAAATGCAGTGGGGTCTAATCTGTGTAGGGTGCAGGGGCCTTTCCCACCACTGAAAGACACATGTCCCCTTGGATGTCTCACATCTACATAGAGCCTTCAGCGATATACAGTTAGCTGCATTTCACATCTGGAAACATCGATGGTGGCACCCGGGTTCCGTTGTGGGGTTTATAGACAATGTGCAAGTCTTAAAATAGGGCAGCAGAGATAACAAGAAATATGCTATCTCTGACCTCTTCAGCCTTTTCTGGGTGAAGGCACCTTCCCACCCACTAGATGGGGCTTTGCAGCAATCCAATTACAAAACTACATCTTACTTACTGTTTCCATGCCCAGACCTGAAGAAGAGCTCTGGGCAAGCTCATAAGCTTCTCTCCCACCAACAGCCACTTGTCCAATAAATAATATTACCTCCCCCACCTTGGCTCTCTATTTTTTCCAGACCCACATTACTGCTGCCTGGCCAAAGCTATAAATGCAACTGGGTGTAGCACTCTGCAGATGAACTTTTGAACTCTGGACTGGACTTTGGGGTTCTTGGACTTTTGGGGACTTTGGGTGATTTTTGGGTTGCTGGACTCAAGAACCAAAGAGACAGGACATGGCCCAATTGGCTGGGGTGGGTCTTTGCTCACAGTTTGGTTTATGAATCCTAGTTGCGGTGTTTTCCCAATTTAATGCTGGTGTCGTTTACCTGCTGTTATTAAAGATTTTCTGTTACACCGAGACTCTGTACTTGTGAGAGGGGAAGTATTGCCTCTTTGAGGTGCCCAGGGGTGTGTGTAAGATTTTCCCAGGTTACTGGGTGGGGGCTCGAGCCAGTTTTGCATTGTGTTGTTGAGAAGGGAACCCCTAGATACTGAACCCGGCCCTTGCTGCTGTCAACTAGTCCTGGCAGAAGGGTTACATGTGCAAATTTGCCTTTCTTGACTCTACATCAGGGTTTGACAGAACAAGGAGCAATGGTCTCAAGTTGCAGAGCAGGAGGTCTAGGTTGGATATGAGGAAAAACTATTTCACTAGTAGGGTGGTGAAGCACTGGAATGGGTTACCTAGGGAGGTGGTGGAATCTCCATCCTTGGAGGTTTTTAAGGCCCGGCCTGACAAAGCCCTGCCTGGGATGATTTAGTTGGGGTTAGTCCTGCTTTTAGCAGGAGGTTGGACTAGATGGCCTCCTGAGGTCTCTTCCAACCCTAATCTTCTATGATACTATGATACTATGATTCATGAACTTCTCCGTCCTGTGGAGCTGACTGTAACAGACACTGTCTAGCTAGCCAACATAGCAGACACCTCCCCTGCCATTAGCACCCACATAATATTCCTGTGGCCATCTCCCACAACAGCTTGTTCTGAAATTCAGCATTAGGAAAGGGCTGGTTTCTCAACAGGAAAATTTATTTCTCCCACTCTGGTTCTGTTTCCCTAAGTCTCAACAACATCCTGACACCCCTTATCCACCAGGGAATCTCACACCAGCCTCAGCTGAAAACAGAGACCAGAGAACCAAGGGCTTCAACCCTCCAGTGTCAGCCAGAAATGAAACTTCGGTGTGGGCTGGTGGGGGCTCAGGGCACTGGGGTGTGGGACTTTTTCCTTACTGGGGACTCAGGCTCCGATCCAGTCCCATGTTGGAGGAACTGGCTGGCCTATTGGGAGGGGGAATGGGACACAGGGCCTTCTGTTTTGGGGTACTGATACAACATATTCAACATGCTGAGTTAGAAATAAACTCTCAAGGTACAAACTGCCTAACTGGGCCCCACAAGCTAACCATAATGGTTCCAGACCCTTAGTCACAATAACCCTCAATAGCTAAGAGCACATAGCAGCAGGTTTATAACACACAGCAGCAAGATTACACAGTGTTTCCAGCTTATGCAATTTAGTGTGATAGGTCTCAGTGCCAATCAGCACACGTCTGCAGCCCATGTGTCATCCTCAGGGCCATACCGGTAGTATTGGATGCGGCCCACATAACACATTGTGGGATACATATGCGGCCCACAATGGTAAATAGGTTGAGAACCACTCGTGTAGAGCCTGGGCCGACCATGTCACCCCACAGCTAGCAACAACGGGGCTGAGTTCTCTCCTCCTCACCCCACTTCTCCCTCCCCCTCTCTCATACCCCTGCAGGGCAGCTTGGAGCTCCCAGTCTCTCATCTCCATCTGGGCCCTGGTTTGATACTGCAACAAAAATTGTGTCACTGATGGCAAAATCCCCCCCGCATTGCCAGCTCCAGGGGGAGGGTGCAGGTCGGGCTGAAACTCTGGCCTAGACAATGGAGGGTCAGTGCCGCACAACCTCCCCACACACACACACAGGTGCAGCAGCTTCACTAGTCAGAGAGAGCGACCCTTGCACAGCTCCATCCCCTGCATCCCCTCCCACTCAGTGCTACCCACCATCTGGCTCCCACTCAGTGCCCCTACCAGCCCTCCTGCTTGGTGCTCCCCACCATCCCTCCTGCTCCCATCTCCAGGGAAAGGTCTGTAATATTGAGGGCACTTAGACCTCAGGAAAGCAGCTCAGGGGAAAGGGGTGGAGGAAGGGACAGGGGTAAGAGAGATCATGGACTGACCTGGCTCAGAAGAGAACTTTGGGTTCAGGCTCTGGCACTGCCTGTCCTTGCCAGGGTATCCTCCACCTCAGAAATTACTGAGCTGAGGGAGGTGGGAGGACAGGGAATTGTGATTAACAGGAAAGAGAGGCTGGTGTCAAGTCCCAGGGGCCCTGGGGCTGAGACAGTCTGAATGCACCAGAAGCCAGCTCCCCCCTGGGGTGGATGGAGCCTCCTCAGGGCTGGACGGACCCAGTCCTGACACTGAGCAAACCTGAGCTCAGCTAGGAATGGCAAAAGCAGGAGACCCAATTTACCTGCACCCGCTGCCTGGGATAAAGTGGGGAGGGGGCCCTTTATACCAGAGCCAGAGAGAGAAGCCAGGAGTCCTGGCTCTCAGCCCCCTGCTCTAGCCACTAGACCCCACTCCCCTCCCAGAACTGGGAAAGGAATGCAGGAATCCCAACTCCCAGCTCTATCCATTAGACCCTGCTGCACTCCCCAAGCTGGGAAGATCCCTACAGGAGATGCTGTGGGTGAGAAATGGAGCTGAGGGGGCAGCAAGGAGAGAGACAGAGCAGGGGGAATTGGACCACGGCCGGTTTCAAACCACTGTCGCTGGAGAAGACACACACACTGCAGCACCAGAAAGGCAGAGGCTAGCTGCTGCAACACCAGGTCTCAGCTGTGCTCTACTTGCAGAGGGCAGCTTTACTCAAAGCAGCCAGGCTGAGTCCCCCTTGTGATGGGGCCAGACCTGCCCTGCTGTGATTCCTAGACCCATCACTGCTCACAGCTAATGGAGAGCTCCTTTAGCTTGCGGGGGCAGGCCTGAGCTTTACCCCTCTCCCCTCCTTTGGCTGAAAACAGAACCCAGGCATCCTGACTGAGCCCATGTGATTCCTTCTGAGCATTGGCCTACTAAACCCAGGGTTGTGAGTTCAATCCTTGAGGGGGCCATTTGGGGATATGGGGCAAAAATTGGGGATTGGTCCTGCTTTGAGCAGGGGGTTGGACTAGATGACCTCCTAAGGTCCCTTCCAACCCTGATATTCTATGATTCTATGTTCATCTCCCCAGCCGTCCATTTGGGCTGTGATATTAAACCAAGCCAAAGAAGTTGCCCAGGGACTTTTTCCCCCAAAGAAAGAGGGGTGAGACAATCCCCTTGTCCACTCCGTGCCCGTGTGGGTCACATATGGGGTAGTGACAGGTATTTATGTCCTGCCTCATCCCCGTTCTCTGGCCGGCCTGATTCCTCCTCCTGACGCTGACTCCCTGGGGTTTGCAACCTCTAGGGGGTGTTCAGCTGTCCTGGGCTCCCCACCTCCTGGGGAACCTTTTGGACCCTGCTCAGGCTGCTGGCCACCTCATCCATCCGGCCAGTCCAGACTGGGAGTTCTAGGAGATCTGGCTGGTCCAGACTGGGAGTTCAGAGCGATCCAGCATGTCCAGACTAGGCATTCTGTAGCCGGGCTTCCCAGTCTTTCCGGACACTTAGCAGCTGCTGCCCCAGCAGATCCCTGACCTCAGGACATGTCTCCATCTTGCTGGGAAACCTTCAGATGCTGTTTTAATTCCTGTATTTAGTCTCTCGCTCTGATTTTAGGGTTTGGTTTATTCCCTTTGGAAAGGCCTTAAGGCCCTTTGGGCAGCTTTGATTTCTGCAAGTGGCCCCATTATTTGTCCCATCTTAGTTCAACAGCAAGCTCAGCTCAGTATATCTCTCTCCGCTCCTGATACCATGGCTGACCCCCTCCCCCAGCCCCGCCTGCAGGGATCAGTTCATAGAATCATAGAATCATAGAATCTCAGGGTTGGAAGGGACCTCAGGAGGTCATCTAGTCCAACCCCCTGCTCAAAGCAGGACCAACCCCAACTAGATCATCCCAGCCAGGGCTTTGTCAAGCCTGACCTTAAAAACCTCTAAGGAAGGAGATTCCACCACCTCCCTAGGTAACCCATTCCAGTGCTTCACCACCCTACTAGTGAAAAAGGTTTTCCTAATATCCAACCTAAACCTCCCCCTCTGCAACTTGAGACCATTACTCCTTGTTCTGTCATCTTCTACCACTGAGAACAGTCTAGATCCATCCTCTTTGGAACCCCCTTTTAGGTAGTTGAAAGCAGCTATCAAATCCCCCCTCACTCTTCTCTTCTGCAGGCTAAACAATCCCAGTTCCCTCAGCCTCTCCTCATAAGTCATGTGCTCCAGCCCCCTAATCAGTGTACCATTGTACCCCTAATCAGTTGTACCATCCCATCCCCTGCTGGGATCCACTGCACCATCCCATCCCCTGCTGGGATCCACTGCAATGCCCCCTGGGGTGCTGGGTCAATTTTTATAGCAGGGGTGCTGAGAGCCATTGAACCAAACTGTAAACCCTGGATATGATGGAAACCACTTCAAGTCAAGGGGTCTGGCAGCACCCCCAATACCCCTAGCTCCAGGACCTACGGACGTCCCCTCCCCCAGTTTTTTATTGTAGGGTGATCAACTGCACTGGGGTGTGCTGGGGGAGATACAATACAGTGACTGCAATAGGCTGGGATGCCCAAGGCCCCCTGGCAGTGAGGAGCCTCTGCCCCAGAAGGACCCTAACCAGAGAAATAGGAGCCAGCCCCTTTCAGAGCTGGAAGCTTCTATGGTGGTTGGCTGGAGTGGGGTCAGGGCAAGTGCCTTGACATGGTGTGGGGACTGAGGTGGCTGCAGCTCCCTGTCCTGGGGGAGGCCCCTCATTACACCTCTGGGGGGCACCCAATGTTAGTGTGATGGGGCTAATAATATCAGCCCCACAGGCCATGGAGAGCCCCCCACCCACATGCCTGGGCCACAGCCCACTGCAGGGAGACAAAGACACGGGGAGAATCATAGAAAGTTCATCCTGTGTTTGTCTAACCTGCTCTTAAAAAATCTCCAATAATGGAGATTCCATAACCACCCTAGGCCATTTATTACAGTGCTTAACCACCCTGACAGGAAGTTTTTCCTAATGTTCAATCTAAACTGCCCTTGCTGCAATTTAAGACCATTAATTCTTATCCTATCCACGGCTGTTAAGAAGAACAATTTTTCTCCCTCCTCCTTGTAACAACCTTTTGTGTACTTAAACACTGCTATCATGTCCCCTCTCAGTCTTCTCTTCTCCAGACTAAACAAACCACATGTTTTCAGTCTTTGCTCATAGGTCATCTTTTTTTTTTTTTTAATGGATGCTATCTCATAGAACTGGAAGGATCTTGAAGGGTCATCAAGTCCAGTCCCCTGCCTTCACTAGCAGGACCAAATACTGTCCCCTGACAGATTATTTTTTTTTCCCCCAAATCCCTAAATGGCCTGCTCAAGGATTGAACTCACAACCCTGGGTTTAGCAGGCCAATGCTAAAACCACGGAGGTATCCCTCCTCCCTAGATCTGGATCAGTTTTTTTACTCTTCTCTGGAATTTCTCAAATTTTTCCACATCTTTCCTGAAATGTGGCACCCAGAATTGGACACAATACTCCAGTTGAAGCCTAAACAGTGTGGAGTAGAGCAGAAGAATTACTTTGTATCTTGCTTACAACACTCCTGCTAATAAATCCCAGAATGATTGCTTTTTTTGCAAAAGTGTTACACTGTTTACCTTGTGATCTACTGTGACCCCCAGATCCTTTTCCACAGTATTCCTTCCTAGGCAGTCATTTCCCATTTTATTGTGTGCAATATTCCTTCTTAAGTGGAGTACTTTGCATTTGTCCTTAAATGAATGTAATACTATTTACTTCAGACCATTTCTCCAGTTTGTCCAGATAATTTTGAATTTTAATCCTATCCTCCAAAGCACTTACAACTGACAGCTTGGTATCATCCGCAAACGTTATAAATGTTACTCTCTAAATTACTGAAGAAGATATTGAACATAATCAGACCCAGAACTGATCTCTCCAGGACTACACTTGATATGTCCCTGAAGCTTAACTGTGAACCACTGATAACTGCTCTCTGACACAGTTTTCCAATCAGCTATAGTAGCTCCATCTAGGTCAGCATTTCTCAAATGCGGCCACCATAGCCGCATTTGACCACCAGGGGCTTTTCTTGAGGCCACAGCCTCCTGGGCTGTGATGGGGGGAGGGGGAGGTACAAACGCTGGAGGTTCAGGCATGAATTGCCCACTTTCCTGGAGGGGGGGAACGGGAGGGGGGAAGCGATAGGCTTTGGTCCACAGGGCTTCGGGCTCCATCCATGTGGTGGCAGGGCCGGCAGGCTATGGTTCCAGGCTCCTGCCCCAGGCTCACCACCCTCCATAGATGCCGACTCCGTGGGTGCTCCGGTGCTGGAGCACCCACGGAGAAAAATTGGTGGGTGCTCTGCACCCACCGGCAACTCCCCGCCCGCCCCGGACCCGCGGCAAACTTACCGGAGCACCGGGAGATGTTGCGGGGCCCCGCCCCCGACGCCGGGTGACGGCACCCACGGGCGTCGCCGGACGTCGGCCCCTGTGCCACCCTCACCATCGTTCCTTCGCCCTGCTGCCTCCCTGCCACCTCCCCATCCAGGGCTTAATCTGTCCCAGGAGTTGCCAGAGCTGAGTAAGTCTGTTGTGAAAAGTGATATTAACAAACATACAAATATCACTTTTCACAGCAGCAGACTTACTAGCTAGCAAGTCTTTAAAAAATGCAACGAAAAAGCAAAAGAAACAACAAAAAGACAAGAATATGCAAAGCGCCTTAACTGTGTTTCTATTGTTTAGGTCCAGTAATGAATAGAGACAACTGTACATTATTTTATTACTGAGTCTGAAAAAAAAAACCCTACAAAAATAAAATACAATGATTTGGACATGTATATGTGCATATTTATTAGTTTATCCTTAAGTTAATTAAGTATTTTAGGAAAAACTGTCCGTGCGGCCACCAGCAAGAGTTGGTGGCCGCACTCTGACGCCACCAAAAAATTTGTTGTGAGAACCCCTGATTGTATTTCCTAGTTTGTTTATGAGGTCATGCAAAACAGTGTCAAAAGCCTTACTAAAGTCAAGATATACCACGTCTATTGCTTCCCCCCTATTCACAAGGCTTATCACCCTGTCAAAGAAAGCTATTAGGTTGGTTTGACATGATTTGTTCTTGACAAATCCATGCTGACTGTTACTTACCACAAAGGCTAAGATTTTGTCATGGTTCTTTTTAGTAAAAGTCATGGACAGGTCACGAGCAACAAACAAAAAATCACGGAAGCTGTGGCCTGTCTGTGACTTTTGCTGCTGTGGCTCCATGGTTTCCCCCACAACCATGGTGGCTGGGAGTTGTGGGGTCTCTACTTTCCCCCACACACACACCCATGCAGGCTGTCGCCCGTTGCTGAAACCCAGAGGAGGGCCCCCTGAGGAGGCTGTCCCCAGAAACCTGCAGGGGGACCCTGAGGAGGTTGTCGCCTGTCGCTGGAACCCTGCAGGGGGACCCTGAAGAGGCTGTCGCCCCGGCTGGAACCCTGTTGGGGCCCTGCTGGCTGCCAGCTCTAGTCCTGGGTCCCCTGGGGCTGAAGCAGAAAATGTCATAGAGGTCTCTGAAAGTCAAGGCTCCTGTGACTTCCATGATCTCCGTGACATAAACTTAGCCTTATTCATAAGAACGTAAGAGCTGCTACACGGAGTCAGACAAAAGGTCCATCTTGCCCAGTACCCTGTCTCTGACAGTGGCCTGTACCAGAACTTCAGGGGAAGTGTATAAAACAAAGCAATTTTGGAGGGATCGACTGCTGTCTTCCACTCCCATTCTGGTACCTCAAGCATGGGGTTGCATCCCTGAGCAAAATGGCTAATAGCCATTGAAGGACCTATTCTCCAGGAACTTATCTAGTTCTTTTCTGATCCCAGTTATACTTTTGGCCATCACAACACCCCATGGCAATGAGTTCCACAGGTTAGTTGTGCATTGACACTAAACTGGGAGGAGTGGTAGATATAGTGGAGGGTAGGGATAGGATACAGAGGGACCTAGACAAATTAGAGGATTGGGCCAAAAGAAATCTGATGAGGCTGGGTATGTGTACACTACGAGACTAGTTCGATTTTTCTTAAACCGAACTTGTGAAACCGATATTGCAAAGTCGATCGCGCGAATCCACAGCAAGGACATTAATTCGAATTTGTGAGTCCAGAGTAACGGGGCAAGCGTCGACATTGCAAGCGGTGCACTGTGGGTAGCTATCCCACAGTTCCCGCAGTCCCCGCTGCCCACTGGAATTCTGGGTGTAGCCCCCAGTGCCTTCTGGGGCCAAAAATGTGTCGAGGGTGGTTATAGGTAAATGTCGTCACTCGACCAACACTCCCATCCTCCCTACGTGAAATTGCCGGCGGGCAATTAATTCGCGCCCTTTTCCGGTGATTGACAGCTCGGATGCCACAGGACAGCGAGCATGGAGCCCTCCGCGATTATCGCTGCTGTTCTGTCCGTTGTCAACACCTCGCGCCTTATCGTCCACCTTTTCCAGAGGCAGATGCAGAGAAATCGGGCGAGAAGGCAACGGAAGCTCCAGGAGGACATGAACTCTGAGAGGGGCACATACCTCTCGCAAAGCACGGGACCCCGGCCCGTAGAAATCATGGTGGCAATGGGGCATGTTGATCCTGTGGAACGGCGATTCTGGGCAAGGGAAACAAGCACTGACTGGTGGGACCGCATAGTGCTGCAGGTCTGAGATGAATCCCAGTGGCTGTGAAACTTTCGGATGCATAAGGGCACTTTCCTGGAACTCTGTGAGTTGCTGTCCCCTGCCCTGAAGCGCCAGGACACCCGGATGCGAGCAGCCCTGACTATCCAGAAGCGAGTGGCCATAGCCCTCTGGAAGCTTGCAACTCCTGACAGCTACCGGTC
This sequence comes from Chelydra serpentina, assembly GCA_037349315.1. Taxonomy (NCBI): domain Eukaryota; kingdom Metazoa; phylum Chordata; order Testudines; family Chelydridae; genus Chelydra; species Chelydra serpentina. The sequence continues at coordinate 491,145 of JBAIAC010000046.1, read as the reverse complement.
AGTCGCGAATCAATTTGGAGTGGGCAAGTCTACCGTGGGGGTTGCTGTGATGCAGGTAGCCCATGTAATCGTCGACCTGCTGCTCTCAAAGGTAGTGACCCTTGGAGACGTGCAGGTGATCATAGATGGCTTTTCCGCTATGGGATTCCCAAACTGCAGCGGGGCTATTGATGGGACACACATCCCTATCCTGGGACCGGACCACCAGGGCAGCCAGTACATTAACCGTAAGGGCTATTTTTCTATGGTGCTGCAAGCACTAGTGGACCACAAAGGACGTTTTACCAACATCAATGTCGGATGGCCGGGCAAGGTTCATGATGCTCGTGTTTTCAAAAACTCTGGTCTGTTTAGAAGGCTGCAAGAGGGTGTATATTTCCGGGACCGCAAAATAAGTGTTGGAGGAGGACGAGGCAGTCGACAGCGCTCCAGGTCGTTGATGAAGATATTGAACAAAACCGGCCCCAGCACCGACCCTTGGGGCACTCCACTTGATACCGGCTGCCAACTAGACATGGAGCCATTGATCACTACCCGTTGAGCACGACCATCCAGCCAGTTTTCTATCCACCTTACCGTCCATTCATCCAGCCCATACTTCTTTAACTTGCTGGCAAGAACACTGTGCGAGACTGTATCAAAAGCTTGCCAGCAAGTTAAAGAAGTATGGGCTGGATGAATGGACGGTAAGGTGGATAGAAAACTGGCTGGATGGTCGTGCTCAACGGGTAGTGATCAATGGCTCCATGTCTAGTTGGCAGCCGGTATCAAGTGGAGTGCCCCAAGGGTCGGTGCTGGGGCCGGTTTTGTTCAATATCTTCATCAACGACCTGGAGGAGGGTGTGGACTGCACCCTTAGCAAGTTTGCAGATGACACTAAACTGGGAGGAGTGGTTGATACGCTGGAGGGTAGGGATAGGATACAGAGGGACCTAGACAAATTAGAGGATTGGGCCAAAAGAAATCTGATGAGGTTCAACAAGGACAAGTGCAGAGTCCTGCACTTAGGACGGAAGAATCCCATGCACTGCTACAGACTAGGGACCGAATGGCTGGGCAGCAGTTCTGCAGAAAAGACCTAGGGGTTACAGTGGACGAAAAGCTGAATATGAGTCAACAGTGTGCCCTTGTTGCCAAGAAGGCTAACGGCATTTTGGGCTGTATAAGTAGGGGCATTGCCAGCAGATCGAGGGACGTGATTATTCCCCTCTATTCGGCACTGGTGAGGCCTCATTTGGAGTACTGTGTCCAGTTTTGGGCCCCACACTACAAAAAGGATGTGGATAAATTGGAAAGAGTCCAACGGAGGGCAACAAAAATGATTAGGGGGCTGGAGCACATGACTTATGAGGAGAGGCTGAGGGAACTGGGATTGTTTAGCCTGCAGAAGAGAAGAGTGAGGGGGGATTTGATAGCTGCTTTCAACTACCTAAAAGGGGGTTCCAAAGAGGATGGATCTAGACTGTTCTCAGTGGTAGAAGATGACAGAACAAGGAGTAATGGTCTCAAGTTGCAGAGGGGGAGGTTTAGGTTGGATATTAGGAAAAACTTTTTCACTAGTAGGGTGGTGAAGCACTGGAATGGGTTACCTAGGGAGGTGGTGGAATCTCCTTCCTTAGAGGTTTTTAAGGTCAGGCTTGACAAAGCCCTGGCTGGGATGATCTAGTTGGGGTTGGTCCTGCTTTGAGCAGGGGGTTGGACTAGATGACCTCCTGAGGTCCCTTCCAACCCTGAGATTCTATGATTCTATGATTCTATGAAACCCCGGGGCCGTATGCAGCCATGCTATGCAAGGCAATGATACCAGAGTACCTGCAGCTTACATGGCGCGGGAAAGTATCCTACCATGGAGGAGACAATAAGGCCACTCTCCCTGGGAACCTGATACAAAAGCTTTCACTGTACCTCCAGGAGAGCTTCGCGGAGATCTCCGATGGGGATTTCTCCTCTATCCCCATACATATTGACAGACTTTTCGAGTAGTTGCACTGGAAAACGACTCAAAGCTGAAGCGCCTAAGGCCAATTAAGCAATACAAACACAGTGCTTATACACCATGCCTATTGTATTCCAAATAAATGTTTAAAACACTGACCTGCTGATCCTTCGCCTGATTCCTGGTCAGGGATGCTGCCTTGGGAGGGTTCGTAGGGGAGCTCAGTCAGGGTGATGAATAGATCCTGGCTGTCGGGGAAATCAGCATTGAAAGCGCTGTCGACTGCCTCGTCCTCCTCCTCTCCTTCCTCATCTTCACCGTCCGCGAAAACCTCCGACGACGTGGCCGTAGATAAGACCCCGTCGTCGGAGTCCACGGACACTGGTGGGGTAGTGGTGGCAGCACCACCCAGCATAGCATGCAGTGCCTCGTAAAAACGGCAAGTGTGTGGCCGCGATCCGGAGTGTCCGTTGGACTCCTTGGTCTTCTGGTACGCCTGTCGCAGCTCCTTGATTTTCACGCGGCACTGCGTTGCATCCCGGCTGTATCCTCTCTCCGTCATAGCCTGGGATATTTTCTCATAAATTTTTGCATTCCGTCTTTTGGATCAGAGCTCGGATAGGACGGATTCATCTCCCCGCACAGCGATCAGATCCAAAACTTCCCGATCAGTCCATGCTGGAGCCCTCTTTCTATTCTGGGATTGCATGGTTACCTCTGCTGGAGAGCTCTGCATCGTTGCCAGTGCTGCTGAGCTCGCCACGAGGTCCAAACAGGAAATGAGATTCTAACTGGCCAGACAGGAAAAGGAATTCAAATTTTCCCGGGGCTTTTCCTGAGTGGCAGGTCAGAGCATCCGAGTACGGATTGCTGTCCTGAGCGTCCACTGAGTGGTGCACTGTGGGATAGCTCCCGGAGCTATTAGCGTCGAATTCCGTCCACAGTACCACGAATTCGACATGGCCATGTCGAATTTAGCGCTACTCCCCTCGTCGGGGAGGAGTACCGAAATTGAATTAAAGAGCCATTTATGTCAAAATAAATTGCTTCCTAATGTGGACGGGTGCAGGGTAAAATCGAGTTAACGCTGCTAAATTCGACATAAAGTCCTAGTGTAGACCAGGCCTTAGTTGAGGATTGGTCCTGCTGTGATCAGGGGGTTGGACTAGATGACCTCCTGATGTCCCTTCCAACAGTGATATTCTATGATTGTGTGAAAAAGTACTTCTGCTTGTTTGTATTAAACCTGCTGCCTATTCATTTAATCAGGTGACCCCTGAGTTTTGTTTATTGTATGAAAGGCTAAATAACACTTCTTTATTCACTTTTCCACACCATTCATGATTTTATTGACCTCTATCATATGCCCCCCCCCCCTTAGTCCTCTTTCTTTTGAGATGAACAGCCCTAATATTTTTAGTTTCTCCTCATATGGAAGCTTTTAGATACCCTTGAGCATCCTTGTTACCCTTCTCTGGACCTTTTCCAGTTCCACTTTTTTGAGTAGTGGCATTATGATATTTTCTGTCTTATGTTCTATCCCTGTCCTAATGTTTCCTAACATTGCTAGCCTTTTTTATCCTTGCTGTGCATTGAGCATGACTCATGATCTGTGACTTCTGCCTATTGTCCTATAGCTTTGTAATACTTCACCCCCTCCATGCCCTTTACCACAAACCTCTGCACTGTCCGTGGGCACCTTATGCTGCAATTCTGGCTAGAAGGAAAAGCTTAGTTTTCATTTGGCTTTAACATTATGGTAGTGAAAAGTGTTACATTGACAGTCATGGTGATTGAATCCCCTCTTTTTAGCCCCAAAATAGTTACAGCAGTGACTTATCCACACTACTGCCCTATCCATGCCAATATGTCTCAGGCTCTCAGCCTTGTTTTGATGAGGGACTCCACTGACAAGGGAGAGGGAAATTCAGTCTCCATGGTCTGTGCATTCTGTGGTCTTTCTGCTGAGATCGCTGCCACTGGGGCTAAGTCCCGTTGGTGAAAGGGAGGAAAAATAGTCTAGAAGTCTGATACAAAGGTAAAAATAAAGAGAGAAGTTATGTTAAAAGAAAGTGACTGAAATGAGGGTTTTTGGAAAAGCATGAATCAAGAGAAAGAAACAAAAAGACTAAGAGAGGCAAAAAAATGCATCAAAAGGAAAAGTGAGTTTGAGACAGAGCTATGCTGTAGGAAGACAGGGGGAGAGAGAGAGAGAGGAGCCAGGCCGGTTTGAACCTAAGAAGGGGGGGAGGGATAGCTCAGTGGTTTGAGCATTGGCCTGTTAAACCCAGGGTTGTGAGTTCAATACTTGAGGGGGCCATTTGGGGATCTGGGGCAAAAATTGGGGATTGGTCCTGCTTTGAGCAGGGGGTTGGACTAGATGATCTACTAAGGTCCCTTCCAACCCTGATATTCTATGATTCTATGAAGGAAAACCTAAGAAGGAAATAGTAACATTATTAACAGTCATACTTTGTACAGAGATTAAACCTCGCCACCTCCAGGAACACTAGGCAAAGACTACTTTCATTTTACAGGAGTGGGAGCTGAAGCTTAATGTGGTGATGTGACTTTCTGGGTCACAGAATAAGGCAGTGTTACTTGGATTAGAACCCAGGAGTCCTGACTCCACAGTGCCCGGTTCTTTAGAAAGATGGGAAGGCAGATGAAAAAAATTGAAAGAATCAGACAGAGAGATAAATCTGAAGACAATGTGTGGTATGTAGTAGAGACCCAATTATTCAAATAGAATGGCAGACATTAAATTAATTAATGGAAGAGAGGGTAAAGCAAGTATGATTTGAATATAGAATTATGCAAGTTAGGGGCCCTGACTTCATTTTGTATAAATGTCAGGGTTTGGATATAAACACTGTAGACAATGAGGATTTTGCTGTCTGGTACAGAACTGTAACAGTTACTGTGAAGTGCTGGCAGCTGAGTTCTAATGTGCAACTCAACTAGATGCCATTGCAGAGAAGTTCTGATTTGGATTCCTGAAGGAGGGCCCTGTGTAATGGTGTAAGCTTATTATATTTGTAATAATTTAATTACATTATATGTGAAGGCTTACTATATTTGTAATGGTTTAAACTTATTATATTTGCAATACAACCATTTTATATCATGGTGTGAATGGTTTGGATTTTAGTTTTTTCTCATCTTGGTTATATGGCTCCTAACCTGAAGTCATCATAGCAATGGAGGAAAAGGCCATGTTTACGCCTTGGAGTCCACACTCTAATGTTGGGAATCTGGGAATTCTGACAGGAAGAAAACTGCTCCCGACTCTCAGGCCTGTATCGGATCCCAAGAGTCTGGGCCTGGGTCTCCTCTCACTGACAATGGTGTGAGTCAGGAATACCCTTCCTAGAAAGTGCTATTGGTGTATACCAGGGGTAGGCAACCTATGGCACAGGTGCCAAAGGCGGCATGCAAGCTGATTTTCAGTGGCACTCACACTACCTGGGTCCCGGCCACCGGTCTGGGGAGCTTTCCATTTTAATTTAATTTTAAGTGAAGTTTCTCAAACATTTTAAAAACCTTATTTACTTGACATACAACAGTAGCTTAGTTATATATTAAAGACTTACAGAAAGATACCTTCTAAAAACGTTAAAATGCATTACTGGCATGTGACACCTTAAATTAGAGTGAATAAATGAAGACTCGGCACATCACTTCTGAAAGGTTGCCGAGACCCGGTGTATATCGTGGCCAGAGTCGCATGGAGTGCTGTGGGTTGATTGTGTGGCTGGACTTGCACAGGTATGACCAGCTCCTAATGTGCCTTTGAAAAAATGTTCTTTTTCCCCTAACACATAGACACAAGGGGGCAAAATTAATGTTACATGAACAATCTGAATTCTGGCATTTCCTAACTTTTGAATGCTTGACTGTGCAATCTAAATAACCTTCTTGTAATGTCAGAGGTGTTATATGTAATTAATTATATGTACATGATTGGAGTGAACCCTACAGAAAGAAAGTTTCTGCTTTTCTATGGTTTTGGACGAGGGCAGATTCTCTGGTGCCCCACAATAGATTTCGGAATGAAGCTTTTCCTGCATTTACCACAGGGATGGTGTCTCTCCTGCATGGGTTCACTGGTGCTTAGTAAAATGGCCTAGTAGCTGGCTAAAACTCCTTCCATATAGTCAAAACAGGAATAGGATTTCTCTCTTGTGTGGGTGCAGTGTGAGAGGATGAGGCGTTTTCCACTCTTTTTCAGCACAACATGGAGAGCTACTATGTTGTAAGCTTTTCTCACAAGCACCTTCACACTTTTTCCCAAGCTGACTGCCATGAATGGGAAAAATGTCACATCAAATTTCATAAAGACACCCACTGTATCTTATTGTAAGTCCCCCCTTAAAATGTAACTTTGCTTCATGCATGCCAATCACTACCACCTGGCTGATGGCCATCTATAATTACTATGACCAGGTTGACTAATTTATGCAAACACACATATCCTTATTGTTACCTAGCCCCCTACCTCTGTTTATCCATGTGTTTGCATCTTTTCATGTTCCTATATTCTGAGCTGGGGTAGGAACTGGATTTGCATTACTTGTTGGTACAGTGTCTGTCACAGTGGAGCCCTGACTGAACCCTCTAGGCACTACTGAAATAATAATAAAAATAGCTTGCCCTCTCAGCCCATCTCCCTTCTTTGCATGCACCTGTGCTCATGTCTCTTTGCCTCCTCTCCCAGCTACAGACCCCTCATTCCAGCTTCTATTTCTTCTGGCCCTTTATAGTTAATCCACCTCCCCAAAAGGCAGTAGCTAGCTCCCTGGAAGAATTCTTCCATCGACCTAGTACTGTCTACACTGTGGGTTAGGATGGCTTAACTATGTCACTCAGAAGTGTGGATTTTTCACACTCCTGAGCAATGTAGCTGGGTCATTAGATTGTAAGCTCTCTGGGGCAGGGACTGTCTTTTTGCTCTGTGTTTATAGAGCACCCAGCACAATGAGCACCTGATCCATGACTGGGAATCCTTGGTGCTAAATAATGAACAATAATTATATAGTATCTGAGCACCTGGCAGTCTGTAACCCCTGCCATCCCCTGTGAAGTAAATATTCCCCATTTCAGACTGTGGTATTGAGTTCACTGAGCATGGGCTTCCAGTTCCTGAACTTGTTTCCTGCCAGAGACTGCAAAATCCCAGAGAAGAGAGGGTATGAGTGGATCGTTGAGGCAGAATGGGCCCCTCCTCCTTTTGGGGGAAGGGTTTAGGGGACTCAGACTCTGGCAGTCTTCTCAGCAGAGAGGCTGGTTTGGTTGGTTTTTCTTCCTGTTCCAGCATATGGTGAGTGAGAATGAGGAGAATGATCTGCAGGAAGGGTCTGAGAGTGGAAATTCAAGGGACATTATTGGAGGATCCAAGGGGAACGTTTCCCAGCAATCCCCTCACATTGCTCAGATGTGGCCTGTTGTCATTCAGTCCAGGATCGCTGGGTAGCTACTGTACTGAGATGAGTGAGACCACGATAGGCTTTTTTTTCTTTCCACTTCAATTCCTTCCCTATGTCAAGATCTTCCAATATCGTAATGGATCATCCCCAGGGCCGGCTCCAGGCACCAGCCTACCAAGCACATGCTTGGGGCGGCACCTGGAGGGGGGGGCGGCACTCAAGGTTTTTAGTTTTTTTTTGTAAATAAAAAAAAAAAAACTTCCTCTGGCGCCCCTGCCGGGGCAGCGGGGCGGCGGCGTGCTCCGCTCCCCGCTGGGGCAGCGGGGCGGCCGGCGTGCTCCGCTCCCCGCTGGGGCAGCGGGGTGGCCGGCGTGCTCCGCTCCCCGCTGGGGCAGCGGGGCGGCCGGCGTGCTCCGCTCCCCGCCGGGGTAGCGGGGCCGCCGGCATGCTCCGCTCCCGGCTGGGGCAGCGAGGCCGCCGGCGTGCTCCGCTCCCCGCCGGGGTAGCCGGCGTTCCGCGCTCCCCACTGGCAGGGGGAGCGGGGCGGCAGGCATGCCGCCCTCCCCGCTGCGCGCTCCCCCCCCCTGCATTTTGGCGGGGCAGCGTTTTTGGGGGGGCTGGTGTTTTGGCTGGCGTTGGGGGGGGTGGCGCTTGTGGGTTTGTTTGTTTTTTTGCTTGGGGCGGCGGAAAAGCTAGGGCCGGCCCTGATCATCCCTGGCTCATCCAGGCACCCCTTTCTGTGGGATGAAGTTGTACACTGTCCCCAGGGCTAATCTGAACCTTTGTTTAGTGTCTCTCATCACAGTGATGGATGTTTGAGATTTCAGAAGGAACTGAAAAGGGGATCATGGGCTGGAAGGCAGACAGCTCTTGAAAAGGGTGAGGGTCACACTCAGAATTTATAACTCAGGGCTAGTAGTTCCCTGAGAACTAAAAGTGAGAGGGAGCATATCTCTATGGAGAAAAGGTATTAGCTGGAAGCAGCATCTCTCCTGGAGGGGACGCATGCCTGGCATGAGAGTCCAGCTTCTCTTTTTCTCCTGTCATCCTACCACCTTTGGAAAAAGTTCCATTTGCTTCTGGGCTGGTCTACACTACCCGCCCGATTCAGCGGGTAGAGATCGATCTTCTGGGATTGATTTATCGCGTCTCATCTGGACGCGATAAGTCAATCCCAGAAGCGCTCCCCGTCAACTGCGGAATTCCTGCTCAGCGAGAGGAGGAAGCGCTGTCGACGGGGGAGCCTGCCTGTGCCGCGTGGACCCGCAGTAAGTAAACTTAGTTCGATCTAGGAAACGTCGACTTCAGCTACGCTATTCTCATAGCTGAAATTGAGTTTCCTAGATCGATCCCCCGCCCCAGTGTAGACCAGCCCTTTAGACGGGCTGGGAGCATGTGTAGCTCCATGGGCAAGTAAATGTTAGAAAGGGGAGAGGATTGTCATTTGATCTGTAAAAATCTACAAAATTATAATTTCAGTGGTGTCACACTCAATGGCTGGTGGGAGAGGGATCTTGCTCCCTCCTCTCCCTGAGTGGGAGTGGCAGGATACAAGGAGACAGGGCAGATGTGCCCGACTGAATTGGAAAGGCTAGGGGTCAGCCAGGGTTTGCAGGGCTGAGGCTTCCTAACAACCCACCCCACCCCCCCAAAAAAAACCCTGTTCCATATTTCTCCCACCCACACCCAACAACCCTCCAGGTTCATTCCTAGGCTCCTCCCATCTCCCTCAGCTCCTCCATTACCCTTGACTCCCCAAGGCTTTGCACTGCTTCTGAGGAGGGTGGGAAATACAACTCTGTATTGTAGTTTAAATGAATTACTCAAAGTTCTGTATTTATATACCTAGTAAGGAATCTATTTGTCAGAAAACATTTCCTGAATCTTTTTCATTGTCATTGTCATTATTACAGATATACTTGCTGATGGGTACTTTGAAATAAATTACCAAAATAATTGAAACTGATGTGATTATATTGTGTTATTTTGACAAATAAAAATTTGAAGAATTGTAAAATATTTTGTGCAGAATTTTTAATTTTTTGGTGCAGAACTCCCCCAGGAGTACAGAAATGCATCCATAAACTGAATTTGGCCAGGCTAAAGGGGAAGTACATCAGGCATAAGACAAAAGTTAAAGATGCTGGGCCATGCCAGCTGCGGGCAAGACTCATCTTCTACTAGGTCGCATAGCATGTTTTGAGAAGAACCTCAGAAGAACCAGGGGTCAGTTGGAAGCCCGAAGGCATCCATTAAGCGTAGTTTCAACATATGAGACGTAAAGAGTCACTCTTAGAAAAAATGTTGCATGGAAAGTAAAATTAAGTGGGTGAAATGACTCAAAAGATGCCCATGCATACAGCATAGAGTATCACTTTGAGTGCCACACTGAATGTATATAATGCGTTGGGTTGAAAGGTAAAAGCAACAGAAACAAATACTGATTTTACTACTGCAACTTGTGTGACTCAGCCCGGCCCCTCCCCCGCTATCCCTCCTCCGCAGCCATGCGGGCAGTGCTCTGGGGGATGGGGCTGCACGCTCCTGAGGGGCAGCGTGTCTAGCGCTGTCCGGGCCACACAGCTGCCAGACACGCTGCTCTGAGTGGCATGTAAGGGGGGGGGGGGGGTTGGATAAGGGACGGGGGCAGTCAGGGGACAGGGAGCGGTTGGAAAAGGAGGAGGCTCTGGGGGTGGGGGGAGTTGGATACGCATGGGAGTCCCGGGGGTCTGTCAGGGGTGTGGATAGGGGTCGGGGCAGTCAGGGGACAGGGAGCAGGAGGGGTTGGGTGAGGTCCTGGGGGGGCAGTTAGGGTGGGGGGGGTCTCAGGAGGGGGTGGTCAGGGGACAAGGAGCAGGGGGGCTTAGAGAGGGGGTGAGGTTCCAGGGGGGTGGTTAGGGGCAGGGGGTCTCTGGAGGGGGCAGTTAGGGGACAAGGAGCAGGGGGGGCTAGATGGGTCAGGGATTCTGAGGGGGCAGTCAGGGAGCGGAAAGTTGGATGGGGGCGGGGCCAGGCTGTTTCAGGAGGCACAGCCTTCTCTACCTGGCCCTCCATACAATTTTGCAACCCCGATGTAGCCCCCAAAAAGTTTGCCCACCCCTGCTCTAATGGATGGGAAAGTGGCCGATGCAGAAGCTAAGTACAGAGAAATATGTGCTTTGAATGAGATTGCAGAGGAACAAATGTGTAGCAGAAAGGTTTTTAAAGCACTTATTGAATCTGAACTCTGAGATACACACATAGATTTTAGCAATCCTAGCCGCAGAAATGAATCAGTGCATTTCCTTAAAAGCTGCACACGATCAGGCTCTATCAAAAGCAGAAGAAAGTTCTGACGTCAATAGTAATATGAAGACGCTGTTTGCAGCTGCTGCATTTTTATTTTTTTTTACAGAAAAGCATTTTGTCCTGCAGTACGTAGGAGTTCCAGGGTTGATCCCAAACCTGAAAAAAATAATGCCACGTGACCTGTACTTCTTTTTATGAGGCGCATCAGTGCTCACAGTGGCTTCAGCACTTGCAAGTAAACCAGTGGAGTACAATGCTGCTGCTTTATCGCATGCCATAGCCTGATGCACGAGTTCTTGAGTGAAAGGCTGGGTCAAAACCAGGCCTCCCTAACCGTGCTGCAGAGGGTGACACCATTGAACTTATGGTTCTGTCGATTTTTACCTCCCTTCTCTTTCTATTACTCGCGTGACCGGGGAACGAGATTTTACTGTGTTCCTCTCCCACACTCTCAGTCTCCTATTTCCTGCTCTGCATAGGGGCCGCTCCAGGATCACTGCTGAGTGCCATGCGCCTCCCCAGGGGGCAGGGAGAACACGTGAACAAGCAGGGTCTGGGTCAGGGTCTCCCCCTCCCTGCAGAGAAACCAGCTGAGCCCCGAGACTGCTATGGGCGGCTCCGAGAGCGAGGGCTCAGGGGCGGGTTGAACCTGCCCCCTTCCCTTGACTGACAGCGATCGCGGCCAGTCCCTGTCACGCAGAGGTGGGGTGAACCCTGCGCTCGATGGAGGCTGCAATTTGCAAGCGGGAAGCAGGTGTGTGATGATTAGTAGGTGTGTTGTGGGAAACCGCTGCTGTGCTGCCGGCGAACCCGTCTCAATGTCTGCGGGGTATCTGGGTGAGTGCGTTGGGGTGGCTGGGGTTACGGGGGGGGGATGTGACAGTCTGTTGGGGTGTTTAGGGAGAGGGATCTGTCTTTTGGGGGGCTTAGAGAGGTGGGGGGATGTGCAGGGCGGGGCCTGTCTTTTGGGGAGTTTAGGGAGCTACACAGGTCCGGTCGGGGGGGATGTGCCCATGGGGGTCTCACGGCAAACTCCCACATGTTCCCATAGTCCCATGTGTCTCATTACTTTCAGTGAGCGGAAGACAAGATGGCTTCTCGCAAGCTGGCCAATCCCCTATAGCCTTTGCACATGGAAGTGAGGTTGCCCTTAGTGAACACAGAGACTGAAGCCAGGCTGTTCTCGGGGAAGATGGCTGCCTCGGTTAGGCGGCTGAACTGGAAGCCATGAGGTGACGGGAATACAGGGAACAGAAGGGAGGCTGAAGATGTGCAAGTAGATAGGAGGGACCGGAGGGATGAATCGGGAGGAAACTGAAGAGAGGCAAGAGGGTTCTTGGGAACATCTTTCAAGTGCAAGGAAAAATGTGAGGGGTAGGATGCTATAAAGTAATAGGGAGGGAAACTAGGGACAGGAGTGTTGGAGGCAAAGGGGGATAATGTGAGTGGGGAGAGGAGACTTGGTTGGCTTGATAAGGAGGCGTTGAAGGGAGAGAAATAGGTCAGTGATAGGAGAGGGGAGTGGAGAAGCATTGGCCAGCGGCTCCACCATTCTAGGGGTTAGGACAGGGGCCGGCAAACCTTTTGGCCCGAGGGCCACATTGGGTTTCTGAAATTGTATGGAGGGCTGGTTAGGTATGGAGGTGGGGCAGGGAGTTCTGGGGGGCAGTCACGGGGCAGGTGTGGCCTGACCCCCGCCCCCATCTGACCCCCCCTTGCTTCTCGTCCCCCTGCCCCATCCAACCTGTCCTGTCCTCTGACGGCCCCCCTGGGACCCCTGCCCCATCCATCCCACCCTCCATGACCACCTCTGGACCCCCCTGCCACCCCATCCAACCTCTCCTCTCATTTCTAACAGCCCCCCCAGGACCCCTGCCCCATCCAACCACCCCTTCTCCCTGACTGCCCCAGGAACCCCTGCCCCTGACTACCCCTAACTGCCCCCCCAACCCCATTCAACCCTCCTGTTCCCTGCCCTCTGACCGTCCTGAACCCTATCCACGCCCTCACCCCCTGATCACCACCCCAAACTCCCCTGCCCTCAATCCAACCCCCGCTGCTCCCTGCCTCCTTACCATGCAGCACAGAGTACCAAGAGCTCGCAGCCCCGCCGCCAGAGCATTGTGCCAGGGCGCAGTGAGCTGAGGCTGCGGGGGAGGGGAAACAGCAGGGGAGGGGCTGGGGACTAGCCTCCTGGGCCGGGAGCTTGGAGGCCGGGCAGGAGGGTCCCGCGGCCGTAGTTTGCCCACCTCTGGGTTCGGTGGAGTCCCTCTTGGAGTCATCAATGGTGAGGCTGCATTCTCTGACTGTGTACTTCACTTTGAATTTTGACCCTGAAATGATCTCACACACACTGGGGCCAGGCATCTCCTGCTACAGAGTGCAAAATCAGAATGCAGTTCAGAACCTCACATGGGCGTACAGTTCATTAGAGGTTTTTTTTTTCTTTTTTAAATCTTGTGATTTTGGGGGGTGGGGGAGAGGTCAGACTCATGACCAAAGGGGAGATTTCCAGAAGGATTAATGTGCGGACCAAATTTACCGAAGGCAGGTGAAGGGAGGAGTGAAGTACACTCCTCCCCTCACCTGCCGCATGTGCCAGGGATGAAGGAGAGGGAGAGACGAGGGGATTTCTGCATGAGAGAAGAGGCAAAGGGACATGAGCCAAGAAAAGGAGGGAACTGGGAGGAAAAGAAAGAGATTTCCGGCCCAATACAGTTGAGAGCCGAGGGGGAGCTGAACCCCTCAGTTGTGAGAAAATTATGAAGCCAGGGGAGAAGGTGATCAGATTTTGGGGCTATGGATTGTGCTCCTCTTGGTCCCCATTTTTTTCTTGGGTGAGTGTAGGGCTCCTTCTGGTGGTATCTCCAGTTATCATGGATGTGAGCCTGCCAGGTCGCACCCTCTGCTGGAAATGTGACACATTAAATCATCACTGGGTTCTCTTTTCACTCGGCAGGTGCCGGGATCCTGAGCAAAGCTGAGATACAGCCTTATGAGGAAGGGCCTGAAAACCTGGAGCCACCTGACACATTACAAGGGGGATCAGGAGAGACTGCTTGCCAGAGTCCTGAGCAGGAAGAAGCCTGCGAGAAGCAGAAGAGGAACCCAATCAGGAATGTGTCAGATCCCTTAGGGGAATGTGAGAACAGATTCAAACTTCCCCAGCCACTTCCACAGGGTAGACCTGGGACCATGGGAGATCTTAATAGCCAAGAGAAACCCCATAAATGTATAGATTGTAGGGAAAGCTTCCATGAAAAGAAGGAACTCTTGGCCCACGGGAGAGTCCACAAGAGGGAAAGATCCCATCCCTGTGCTGAATGTGGGGAGAGGTTCAAGCATCGGTCAGAGCTTTCTAAACACCAAAGATCCCACACGGGGGAGAGCCCCCATTCCTGCGGGGAATGTGGGAAGAGCTTCCGGCATCTGGCTACACTTGCTGCGCATCGCCAAATCCACATGGGGGAGAGACACCATCCCTGTGGTGAGTGTGGGAAGAGATTCAGCTGCCCTTCAGATCTCAGCGAGCACCAGAGGTTGCATGCTGCCGAGAGGCGCTATTCCTGCCCTGAATGCAGGAAAGGATTCAATCATCCCTGCGAACTGAGCAGGCACCTGCGAATGCACACGGGTGAGCGCCCCTTCCTCTGCCCTGAGTGCGGGAAGGGGTTCAGCCAGAGCTCGGATCTCAACAAGCACCTGCGGGTGCACACGGGCGAGCGCCCCTTTCCCTGTGCTGAGTGCGGAAAAAGGTTCAGCAATAGGTCAGATCTCAACAAGCACCTGCGGGTGCACACGGGCGAGCGGCCCTATCCCTGCACGGAGTGTGGGAGGAGCTTCAGCCAGGTCTCTGCACTCACCCTACACCAGAGAACTCACACTGGAGAAAGACCCTACGTCTGTGATGTGTGTGAAAAAAGGTACACGCACCCATCAAACCTCATCAAACACAAGAGAATCCACATGGGGGAGTGACCCTGGCAAGGCTTTTGGGGGAGAAAGTCTCTGGTAGCACACCAGAGGATCAGCAGCTTCACGATGGTAGATCCCAAGGGACGGAGCCTCCTTGCAGATCGAGTGCCACCCAGACTGATTTCTAGCTAGATCCCACCAGAGAATTCAGCTAGACAAGTGAGACCTTCCCAGCCATGGATTTTGCTCCAGATGTATGTGTATAATAATGTGACACTGAGGAACAGAAACCACTACTAGAGTTTGAGAGAAATCGGCTCCTGCCCCCGACTCCCACCATCCCCTCCCAGAACCAGTGGTTTAAACCACTAGGAAATGAGGAAGGGCTTTCTCTGAGGAGTTGTCCAGTGCCAGAAATCCCTCAGCAGCAATTAGTCCCTTACCATCTTTTTACCAGTCAGGAGGTAACTTGTCTCTTCTCTGGATCTGTGTGAACTCATTTTGTTCCCTGCTCTGGCTTCTTCTGTGGCCGGGACTGGCGCCTTCTTGGGGCTCTCTGCCTTTGGGTAAGGGAGTTTTCTCTGGGTGTGTTTGGGATTCCCCTGGGACTTGCTAGGGCTATGAGCAAGAGGATGTAGAGAAAGGGTTTGTCCCATGGGTTGGGGAGGCCCCAGCATCCACCTGAGAAATGGCTCCAGAACCTCGCACATTAGAGTCAGTTAAGATCTTTACAGATCCCAGACCTGATTGTCCTCTTACTCACAGCAGTTTTACACTGTCACTCTCTTGACTTCAGTGGAATTACTCCTGACTTACACCAGTGGGAGTCTGAGGAGGACCAGGACCAGCATCCCCTGGAAGCTGAGAATAGATTTTTCCTAAGTGATTTGAGGTATAGATGTGGCCTTTGGATAGGATCAGGCTGTTGGTGTCTGAGGTCTATTTGGAACTTCCCAGCAGATTTAAGTATCTTCAGATGCATCTCATGGGAGCCATGTAGTAGTTCTGCATGGTATTTTTAATCCTACACTTCTAGGATTGCTGACCATATTTCTGCAAAGGAAGCAATGCTGTGACTTCCATGGGAGGTACTTTCAGACTTCCTGCAGCTCATTGGCCCAGACAGAAAAGTTACCTGGCTCCTTTGGCCTTTATTTTATTTTTTGGCAATTTATGTTGTGCTGAACATGACCACAGTCCCTTCTCTTACTGCACCCTCTCCCCAAATAGTTGATCCTGAACCAATTACAGCTTTGTGTTTTAATGTGGATTTGGTTGTTTGGTATCATTAGGCCAGGCATTTCCTTCTTGAATTCATTTAAAACTCCAATTGCTAAAATAGAAAAATCAATTACAACCCTAAGATTAGGAGAGACCCTGAATTTTCCCACTTTCAGTGACATGAAATGTTTGCAAACTCTGGCTTTATTGAAACCAGCCTTGAAAAAAGTTGTTCAGGGTTCAAAATAAATGACGTCTTCTCAGCTCCAATCCTCCCCTTGTGTGTATTCATCTACTGATTTCTTGTGGTGTTGGCGCTCACAAAAGCAGATGCAGTGGATAAGGGTCTGTCTACAGAGTCAGGAGCACTAAGTAACAAGATGATGGGCTACATGCCTCACAGTGGCTTTAGTGTAGACATAGCCTATGCACCTTTTAGTGACACAGCTATGCTGCTAAAAGGTGTGTAGTGTAGTCACTCTTTGTCAGCAGGACAGAGCTTTCCCACCAACAAAACGCTATTTACACTGGCGCTTTTTGTTAGTAAAACTTTTGTTGTTCGGGGAGGGTGGGGTGTTTTTTTCACTTCCCTGAATGACAAAAGTTTTATTGATGAAAGTCCAGTGTAGAGAAGAAGTTAGGAAAATAGGCAGTGTCTATAGGGGTTTTGTTGGTTGCTTTTACTCCATAATAATGATCATGGGGAAACAGGTCAAGCATGCCCCGCTGATTAATGACTTACCCAGTGTCATAGATCTTCCTGTATTCATCCATATAGCATAGGAATAGGGCAAGTCACAATACTCGGGCAAAGGAAGCTGCAAGAGAGTGTGAATGACACAGTTCTTTAAGACCAGAAAGGACTTTTATGATCACCTAGTCTGACCTTTTCCATAACACAGGCTATAGAATTCACTCAGTGAATTCCTCCATCAAGCCTGGTTAAAATGTGTCATTGAGAAAGACCTCCAGTCTTGATTTAGAAATTTCAAATGATGGAGTTCACCACATACCTTGGTAACCTGATGCAAAGCTTACGTATCCTCACTGTTACAATTTTCACCTTGTTTCCAGTTTGAACTTTGCTGACTTCAGCTTTTGGACCTTGGCTTATGTTATGTAGTCATTTGCAAGATTAAAGAGCCCTCTAGTATCAATACTTTGATCAAGTTGCCTCTTAACCTTCTCTTTGTTAAGCTAAACAGAGCAAGTAGGTCTCATCAGTGCCTCACTGTATGACATGTTTTCCTAGACCTTGGGTCATTGTAGCTCTTCTGTGACCTCTCTGTAATGTTTAAAGTGTGGACACCAGAACTGAACATGCTACTGAAACAGTGGTCTACACAATAGAATCATAGAATCTCAGGGTTGGAAGGGACCTCAGGAGGTCATCTAGTCCAACCCCCTGCTCAAAGCAGGATCAACCCCAACTAGATCATCCCAGCCAGGGCTTTGTCAAGCCTGCCCTTAAAAACCTCTAAGGAAGGAGATTCCACCACCTCCCTAGGTAACCCATTCCAGTGCTTCACCACCCTACTAGTGAAAAAGGTTTTCCTAATATCCAACCTAAACCTCCCCCTCTGCAACTTGAGACCATTACTCCTTGTTCTGTCATCTGCCACCACTGAGAACAGTCTAGATCCATCCTCTTTGGAACCCCCTTTTAGGTAGTTGAAAGCAGCTACCAAATCCCCCCTCACTCTTCTCTTCTGCAGGCTAAACAATCCCAGTTCCCTCAGCCTCTCCTCATAAGTCATGTGCTCCAGCCCCCTAATCATTTTGTTGCCCTCTGTTGGACTCTTTCCAATTTATCCATCTCCTTCTTGTAGTGTGGGGCCCCAAACTGGACACAGTACTCCAAATGAGGCCTCACCAGTGCCGAATAGAGGGGAATAATCACGTCCCTCGATCTGCTGGCAATGCCCCTACTTATACAGCCCAAAATGCCGTTAGCCTTCTTGGCAACAAGGGCACACTGTTGACTCATATTCAGCTTTTCGTCCACTGTAACCCCTAGGTCCTTTTCTGCAGAACTGCTGCCCAGCCATTCAGTCCCTAGTCTGTAGCAGTGCATGGGATTCTTCCGTCCTAAGTGCAGGACTCTGCACTTGTCCTTGTTGAACCTCATCAGATTTCTTTTGGCCCAATCCTCTAATTTGTCTAGGTCCCTCTGTATCCTATCCCTACCCTCCAGCGTATCAACCACTCCTCCCAGTTTAGTGTCATCTGCAAACTTGCTAAGGGTGCAGTCCACACCATCCTCCAGGTCGTTGATGAAGATATTGAACAAAACCGGCCCCAGCACCGACCCTTGGGGCACTCCACTTGATACCGGCTGCCAACTAGACATGGAGCCATTGATCACTACCCGTTGAGCACGACCATCCAGCCAGTTTTCTATCCACCTTACCGTCCATTCATCCAGCCCATACTTCGTTAACTTGCTGGCAAGAACACTGTGGGAGACTGTATCAAAAGCTTTGCTAAAGTCAAGAAATAGCACATCCACTGCTTTCCCCTCATCCACAGAGCCAGTTATCTCATCATAGAAGGCAATTAGGTTAGTCAGGCATGACTTGCCCTTGGTGAATCCATGCTGACTGTTCCTGATCACTTTCCCCTCCTTTAAGTGGTTCAGAGTTGATTCCTTGAGGACCTGTTCCATGATTTTTCCAGGGACTACACAATGATTGTGTAGACGAAATATCACCTCCTTACCCCATCCTTGGGGATCATTGCTCCTGTTATTCTTACACAGGGTTTTGCGACTGGGGCCCAGAACTGGTTCCACTGGGGTTGTCCTGAAAATGACCATGTGAGTCATAGCCCCATTGGAGCCAATTCCCCACCTCACTGCTAGGGTCCCTCTCCATGGTAAGTGATTTGAGGTGATTTGTGGAATCTCCAACAAGGGCTGAGCTGCTCTCCAGTAGCAATGGGACTAACACCTCATCCTCATATATATATGAGAAGCCACCAGCCCACAACTGGCCCTAACTTTTAGCTACTCCCAGCCTGGACAAAGCTTGAAGTAAGGCCCTGAGATGAAAAGCTGCCTAGCCCAGTCTTTTGCTAATGAATGTTAATTGTTTTACCTCTGGGTAATTTAATGTAATAATTTCCCCCCAGTGGAGTCTGGACCTGCATAAGCCAAAGAGCTGGGAACAGGCTTCAGTTCTCATAAATGGTTTTTATTAAAAGGTTTAACCAGCTTCTATAGGAATAGACACAACAAGCAGAATGGCTGTCCCAAAACACCCTCCTACATAATCCTCACCAATGAGAGGTCTGCCCATGCTGCTAAGAGTAAGGGACACGTGCAAAGGGCCTGGAATGTCCCTAACCCTCATCAGTGGATGGAAGCAAAGGAGTAAGAAGAAAAGGTTTATTTGTGGTGATTCTGGTAGAATGGGGTGGGGGAGAGAGAGGTGTGTGTCAATCTAGTGATAAGTTAGATTTGATCAAGGGGAAAGAATTGAATGATGGAGGGCCCTGAAGGGGATGAGGGAAGCAGGTGAGTGTTGTAGAAGGAGATAAGATGGTGATCAGAGAGGGACAGGTCTCAGTGATGAGACTGGTGGATGCTGAGAGGGGCAGGGGTGAAGCAGCAGAGGAGGGAGGAGCAGGCTGTTTGGACATTTGGGTAATGAGAATGAGTGACAGTCAATTACTAATTAAGGGACAGTTCTGTAGGTTAGACAAGTGACATGGGAAGGAGCTAAGTACACAGCACTAATGACTGAATTGACAGAGTACTATTTAATTCATTATAATCAGGTGAACAGGAAATCATCTAAATATAAATAAATCAGAACAGCAGCAAATGAGGTATGTCAGTGAGTTAAATACTGAGGCTCTGCTCCTGCACTGAGCTCTAAAGGAGCCTGTTCACATGGAGCTCCTTTTCAGGATCAGGGTGTAATCTGATCAAAACCTCCCATAAGTATAACTGAATTGGTAGTTGTGGTCAAAGGCAGTTGAGCAACAAGAGAGCTTCTGAAACGGGGGAGTAAACAGAAGTAATATCAGAGTAGTGATTTGGGCATGAGCAGAAGACCAGGGTGAGAGATGAATAGCTGGTTATTCAAGGAAGGTGCCCAATTAATTAGGTAGTAAGCAGTAAATGCATCATTAGTGGTGTTAGTTGAGACAAGGGAGCAGGAAGAGTCAGTCAGGTGAAGGGGATTTAGTAATGCACCATGGCAGACTTTGGACATATTTACTGGGTGGCAGCTGGAGAGGGACAAAAGGGGGGAGGGATAGCTCAGTGGTTTGAGCATTGGCCTGCTAAACCCAGGGTTGTGAGTTCAATCCTTGAGGGGGCCATTTAGGGATCTGGGGGGCAAAAATTGGGGATTGATTTTTTTATATTTTGGGGGGAGGGATAACTCAGTGGTTTGAGCATTGGCCTGCTAAACCCAGGGTTGTGAGTTCAATCCTTGAGGGGGCCGTTTAGGGATCTGGGGCAAAAATTGGGGATTGGTCCTGCTTTGAGCAGGGGGTTGGACTAGATGATCTCCTAAGGTCCCTTCCAACCCTGATATTCTATGATTCTATGACTGGAATGCAACTAAGGGCCAGTGAGGCAGAGCAGCTACACGGCTGGTCAGTGGTGGGGGCAGAGGGGCTAGATTGCCTGTCATGGAGGTGCAGTCCCTGGTGCCTCCTACTGAGTTACAAATCAGGCATTGCAGGGGCCAGGCCGTGAGCTAGAGGTGCCGCTAGCAGGGGGGTGTTTGAGTGCTGTTGGGAAGCAGGACTGTTTCTCCTGTGAAACTGACGGATCTCAGATATTAGGGCGCTGGAAAACAAAAATCCTTTCTCCTCTTCTGGCTGGCCTGCTTTGCTTATGAGTACTACAAATACACACCTGCCCCAAAGCACCAGAAAGGAAACCAGGGCTCTCCTATCACCTTACCTCCTTTCTGCAGCACTTCAACATATGGAGAGAGCTATACAGGAGCTAGGTGTTATTAGTAAAAGCAGGTAAGAACAGAATACCTTCTGGAGGTTTCAGGCACGGACTTCTCTGAGGAACGTTAAGCCTTCCTCATTCTGGAGGATGTGAGGGGGTGATGATGGCATAAGGGAGGGTCTAGGGCTTATTTCCTTCAGGCTGTGTAGTAGTGGCTCACGTTCCTCTGCTCCAATCGCACATATAGGCTAACCAGAGCAGAGCTCTCGGTTAGTCTATAGTCTGAACATGGTTTCACTTGTTTCTGGCTGCGGCTCTGGCGTGGATTCTCTGGTGACGGGCCAGAGAGGATTTGTTACTGAAGCTCTTCCCGCACTCAGGGCAGGGGAAGGGCCGCTCGCCTGTGTGGGAGCGCTCATGCACAGTGAGATCAGCAAGGTACTTGAAGCTCTTCCCACACTCGGTGCATGGGTAAGGCCGCTCCTCTGTGTGGCTTCTTTGGTGTTTAGTCAGGTTGGAGAGCTGGCTGAAGCGCTTCCCGCACTCGGCGCAGGGGTAGGGCCGCTCACCTGTGTGGGAGCGCTGGTGCTTGTTCAAGTCTGAGGGGTGAGTGAATGTTTTCCCGCACTCAGCACAGGAGTAGGGTCTCTCCCCTGTGTGCAATCTCTGGTGAGTGGTCAGTGTGGAGAGGTGGCCAAAGCGTTTCCCACACACTGCACAGAAATAGGGTTTCTCTCCTGTGTGGGTTCTCTGGTGTGTCTTGAGATGAGCTAGGCGGTTGAAGCTCTTTCCACATTCAGCACAAGGATGGGGCCTCTCACTCCTGTGGACTTTGCCATGCTCTGTAAGCTCCTGCTTTTCCCAAAACCTTTCCCCACAGTCTCTACATCTGTGGGGTTTCTCTGTCCTGAGAAAACTGCTTTGATGGTGAAGGTCCCCTATGGTCCGAGGTCTCCCCGGTGCAGGGAACTGGGTTAGTCTCCTGAATCCACTCTCACGTTCCCTTGGGGGATCTGCCTCATGTGCTGGACTCCTCTTCTGCCTCTTGCAGGCTCCTCCCTGCTCAGGTCTGTGGGTAACACTCTCCCCAAAGCCCCTTTCTGGGACGTTGGGCAGCAGCAGGTTTTCAGGCCTTTCGTCGCAAGGCTGCTCCTCAGCTCTGCTCAGGATCCTTGCACCTGCATGGAAAGGAGAATCCATTTCATGTGCTGCTGTTGTAAAGGAATGTCACTCATCTCATGGCCATGACTGTGGCAGCCTCACATCCACCCCACTGGAGATGCCCCAGAGTCAGTCACACAGAAATGGGGCTGAGGGGGAAAAGTCAGGAAGGCCCACATCCCCATTCTTCATTCCCTTCCTTTTTCCCTTCAGACCCCACCAGAAAGTTTTCACAGCCTCCTTTCTCCTCCCCTTCAGCCCCATCACCTTGCTAAGCACCATCCCACCCACTCTATACAGGCTTCTTTGTCGGTAGCCTCCCTTCTCTCACTCCTGCCCTCTTGGCTCACCTCCTTTGCCTTCACTCGGTGTCTCTCCTATGCTTGTCTCTTTACCACAGCTGTTCCTCTCAGGGCCGGGCCCACCTCACTCACTGCTAAGGCACTGGAGCTTTCCTGGGCCAGGGATGATGAACTGGCCCAGGAAATACCTACCCTAAATTCCCTTAATGAGCACCAACTGCCACCATGCAGCCCCCTCTCTTTCTCAGGCATCACTCTTGCTTACCTATAGATGGAAGGCTCTATACATCATTACAGTTCTCCAGAGCCATTGAGTTTCCCTCCCTAGACCCTCTGACGTAGGGGTTCCCCTGTTACTGTCATCTGTGCCCCCTTCCCTTACCCTCCCCCTGCCCCCCAGTGAGAAGAACACCCCTTATTCCCCTGTACGTAGCTTATTACCAGTTTCCTGTAGTACTTGATTCTCCTCGGCACAGGGCAACTTGGACTTGTTTTGTCCAACCTCCTCTGGGGAGATGCACTTGTGATTGGGCTGCAGTTGCTCCAGCTGGGAGTTCTGAGATTCCCATAATGCTTCAGGGGTCTCCATTTCCTCAACTTTTACACGCACTGTGACCTAGGAATGAACCCAGCACAAGCACATCACTTTGGAGCCAGGGCCTGAGAATCACGGGGAAGAACTGTATCTAAAAGCTGTGCTGCCAAAGCACTCCATGACCAGGGCTCCTAGCCCCTAACAGGGTCAATGGGACTTGGAGGACCTGCTTCACTAAAGTACAGACTCATCCCTCTAATGAGCTGAAGGGGGAGCCACAGAGATCAAGTTACTACAGAGAACTTTTTCCTGGGTGTCTGGCTGGGGAGTCT
This sequence comes from Chelydra serpentina, assembly GCA_037349315.1. Taxonomy (NCBI): domain Eukaryota; kingdom Metazoa; phylum Chordata; order Testudines; family Chelydridae; genus Chelydra; species Chelydra serpentina. The sequence goes on along the minus strand of JBAIAC010000046.1, from coordinate 468,114 downwards.
TGTCCACATGCTCGGGGTTCAGCTGATCGCCATATTTGGGGTCGGGAAGGAATTTTCCTCCAGGGTAGATTGGCAGAGGCCCTGGAGGCTTTTTGCCTTCCTCTGCAGCATGGGGCACGGGTCACTTACCGGAGGATTCTCTGCATCTTGAAGTCTTTAAACCATGATTTGAGGACTTCAATAGCTGAGACATAGGTGAGAGGATTATTCCAGGAGTGGGTGGGTGAGATTCTGTGGCCTGCATTGTGCAGGAGGTCAGACTAGATGATCATAATGGTCCCTTCTGACCTTAAAGTCTATGAGTCTATTATTGGAGCCATGTCCTGTCCCAGCCAGTCAGGGCCAGCATTGCAACTGGCATCTATGCCACTGGGGCCTTGTAAAGCACTGAGCGGGACATTACAGGCATTAGGCTCTCCACTGTCAATGTGCCTGGAGGGCTTGCAAAGCATTCAAAGTGGCAGCATCCCACTTGCCCCCTTGACTGTTGTCTGAATCACCTGTCCTGTGGATTTGGCCACCCTACAGTAGGGGCTGATAACATCTTGTAGATCACAGCTTTGTTACCAAATGGAACTCTATGAGCTTTTCCTCTCAGCCTTGCGCACCCACACGTTTCCTGGGCATTCAGGCAGGGTCCTACCCTTGCTTTGAAAATCCCAGGGCATCCAGCTCTCACTAGAGCTCCCAGGTGCACGTGGATGCATATTTATACCTACTCAGGCTTTTAATAATGTTGCCCTTGTTGAGTAAAAATGGCTCCTTTCTTGCTCCCTTTCCACAGCTGCAACATCCAAAATAAGATGCTGAACAGCATATTTAAACACAGTAACCAACTCTCCCTCTCACCTTCCCCAATCTGACTGGTGCTTCACTATTGATCCAAGCCCTGGTGAGGCACTGAGTGCACTGTAACAGCAGCCACAGTTGCTCACGATGGACCTGCTGAGAGGTACTGAGGGAAAGTGACAGGTGGGAGGCAGCAACATTTACAAAGAGAGAACACCAGGCTCTGCAGAGCCTCACAGGGCAGGGAGCTCTGGAAATCCCTTTAACATAGAATATATCAGGGTTGGAAGGGACCTCAGGAGGTCATTTAGTCCAACCCCCTGCTCAAAGCAGGACCAATCCCTAACTAATTCAAACTGCAACAATGCACTCATTCTAACACTTCCGTAGTTGGCAGGATTCAAACCTGTGCAGGGAGACCCCAATGGATTACTAGTCCATCACCTTAACCACTCAGCCACAGCTGCTGAGTCCTGAGCCCCAGACCCCAGTGCTGAGAGCAGGATTACACAGAACAAGCCCCACTCACATCCTGCTTTGACAATTCCCTGTATTCACCCAGCACCCCAAACCTGCCCCGTCAAATTCCCTGCAGAGCCCAAAGGAGACAGACCCCTTGGACATTCCCCTGCACCTGCTCTCACCTGCTGCTCCCAAACTCCAGCCTCTCGCTGTACCAGCTGGAAATCCTCTGCCAGGGACACGGCCTGGGCACAGGTCTCTGGGTGACGTACCCAGACCCAGCTCTGGATTTCCTCGGGCAGGATGGTCAGGAACTGCTCCAGGATCAGCAGCTCCAGGATTTGTTCCTTGGTGCGGATCTCTGGCTTCAGCCATTGATGGGAGAGTTCCCGCAAGCGGCTGCAGACCTCTCGGGGCCCTTTGGCCTCCTGGTAGCGAAACTGCCTGAAGTGAAGGCGCTGCATCTCCATGCTGATGTTGCAGCCTCGCAGGATGGCTGCCTTCACCTTCCCGTAGTCTCGGGCATCTCTGGCATCCAGGCTGCTAATGGCCTGTTGGGCTTTTCCAGTGAGGGATGGCAGGAGTCGGGTCACCCACTCTCTTCTGGGCCAGTGGCAGGCTTCAGCCACTCGCTCGAAGGAAGCCAGATAGACCTCAATGTCATCGTCTGGCTCGAGCTCCGGCAGTTCTGGGTTTCCCCAGGTCCGGGCTGATGCTGGTACAGCATCAGGAGGGGTTTGGAGGGCTCGCAGCGTGTCCTGACTTTGATTTTCCCAATGCTGGGGGATCTTCTCCCGTTGCTCAGAGCTGGATTTTTGTTGTTCTATCCGGGACAATGGGGGACTTGCTGAGCTGGGTGGCATCACAGCAGCGTCTTTCCCTTCTCTCTCCAATTCCTTCCCTGGTTTGGGGCCTGCTGGATTTTCTGTTTCCACTTTGACATGCGGTAGCACCACTTGTTGTAGCGGACTCTGGATCTGCAGCCCCAGGGGCTTCCGACCACGGTGCTTTGCAGCCATTTTGTGTCTTGTGAAAACAATCCCAGCTGAGGTAAGTGCTCTCGTTTTCAAACCTGCATCTCTCCCTTGTTCCTGCTGGAATGGTCCAGACTCCTGGGGTTCCTGCAGCAAAACACTGAATAGGGATTTCACTGTGTGACAAGGAACAGGACTGCAGTAAACAGAAGGGAAGAGACACCCAGGCCTGATTCACCCAAACAGCCTGAGCCGTAACCCCTGCTCCCCTTCAGCACAGACAGGCCCCTGCTGATCCCTAATCCAGGACTGACAACCAAGCATTCAAAAATCACGAGTTTAGCTTTATCATCATGAGATTTACAATAATACATGTTGGGTTCTGTTTTGGACCCTGTAGGATTCAGGTTTCCAAGCTTTTGAGGGCTAGGAACTTACCACTTCGTTCATTTTAACCAATGCAGGGACTGGGCTGGAGCTCTAAGAACAATATTAAATAGCCGTAAGCTTGTCATAAGCTTGTGAGAACTGGCAATAATGGTCATTTCAGCTCCCTGCCCCACTCCCAGCATAGGAAGCCCCCCTTCGAGTCCCTGACCCATAACTCCAGCTCCCTGCCCATCCCCCACCTGTAACCCCAGGCCCCTCCCTCACCCCACTATTCCTCACAGCCCCAGCTCCCCTCCCCTCAGCACAGCCAGACCTCTCCCTGCCCATCCCCCACCTGTAACCCCAGCTCCCTGCCCCGCCCCCCCCCCAGCACAGCCAGGCCCCCTCCGACCCCCCACCCATATCCGCAGGTCCCTGCTCCCCCCATCACACACCGGCCCCTCCCTCATCCCACTGCCCATCCCCCACCCATATCCCAGGTCCCTGCCCCCCAGCACAGACAGGCCCCTCCCTCACCCCACTGCCCAACCCCCAGCCGGAACCCCAGGTCCCGGCCACCCCCCGCCTCACCTCGCCGCCCCGCCCGGACGCAGGGGGGTGGCCGGCCCGGTTCTCCAGACAAAGAGCTTCCGTCCCGGCCAGCGCAGGGTTAATCCCCAGCGCGAGGATTGGCTGCGATCGCTGTCAATCAGTCAGAGCCCGGCCCCAGCCCCCCCTCGGCGGCCCCGGGGACTCAGTCCCTAGAGCCGGGAAGGAGGCAACGGCCCGGAGCTCGCCCGCCCCCATCCGGGGCTGCCCCTCTGCAGGGCGGCTGGGACTGTGGCTCCCGGGCAGCGGGTCTGCAGCTTTGGGCAAGGGGCTGCCCGCAGAGAGCTGGAGCCCCCCGCCCCAGGGCCAGCTCCCTTCCAGGGTCACCAATCAAGGGGATCCAAAGGGCTACTTCCCCCCCCCCCCCCCGGCATCTTCTCGGCCTGACTGCTGCCCCCCTGTAGGGGCTCCGGAGACACCCTGCCCCAGATACCCTTTAGTTCTCAGGAACCTGCCAGCCCTGACCTATGAAACCCTATGTCAGGACCCTCTGGCCTCTCTAGCACCTTTCTCAGCTCCCCTCTGAGTCCTCACATGCTCGTCACTGGGATGAGACACCCTGAACAAAAACAACAGAGTAAAAATGCACCCCAATCTGGGAGGGTATGTGGGGCAGGGGGGTCAGAACAGGGTCTTGGTCTTCTGACTAGCTGAAGTTACAGGCCACCAGGAGGGTGGGATGTATAGGAGGATCGTGGGGGGAGTTCTGTACTGTGTGGGGCAGTAGAGGAGATTATAGGTCTGGGCGATATGTAGGTGATCTGGGAGCTGAGTGTATCTTACGTTTATTGCAGTTCTCCCTTTCCCATTACCCAGCCTCCATCGAGCCATGGCCTTTTCTTCTGCCGTCATTCACAGAGTTCATAGAATCATAGAATCTCAGGGTTGGAAGGGACCTCAGGAGGTCATCTAGTCCAACCCCCTGCTCAAAGCAGGACCAACCCCAACTAGATCATCCCAGCCAGGGCTTTGTCAAGCCTGACCTTAAAAACCCTACTAGTGAAAAAGTTTTTCCTAATATCCAACCTAAACCTCCCCCTCTGCAACTTGAGACCATTGCTCCTTGTTCTCTCATCTTCTACCACTGAGAACAGTCTAGATCCATCCTCTTTGGAATCCCCTTTTAGGTAGTTGAAAGCAGCTATCAAATCCCCCCTCACTCTTCTCTTCTGCAGGCTAAACAATCCCAGTTCCCTCAGCCTCTCCTCATAAGTCATGTGCTCCAGCCCCCTAATCATTTTTGTTGCCCTCCGTTGGACTCTTTCCAATTTATCCACATCCTTTTTGTAGTGTGGGGCCCAAAACTGGACACAGTACTCCAAATGAGGCCTCACCAGTGCCGAATAGAGGGGAATAATCACGTCCCTTGATCTGCTGGCAATGCCCCTACTTATACAGCCCAAAATGCCGTTAGCCTTCTTGGCAACAAGGGCACACTGTTGACTCATATTCAGCTTTTCGTCCACTGTAACCCCTAGGTCCTTTTCTGCAGAACTGCTGCCCAGCCATTCGGTCCCTAGTCTGTAGCAGTGCATGGGATTCTTCCGTCCTAAGTGCAGGACTCTGCACTTGTCCTTGTTGAACCTCATCAGATTTCTTTTGGCCCAATCCTCTAATTTGTCTAGGTCCCTCTGTATCCTATCCCTACCCTCCAGCGTATCAACCACTCCTCCCAGTTTAGTATCATCTGCAAACTTGCTAAGGGTGCAGTCCACACCATCCTCCAGGTCGTTGATGAAGATATTGAACAAAACCGGCCCCAGCACCGACCCTTGGGGCACTCCACTTGATACCGGCTGCCAACTAGACATGGAGCCATTGATCACTACCCGTTGAGCACGACCATCCAGCCAGTTTTCTATCCACCTTACCGTCCATTCATCCAGCCCATACTTCTTTAACTTGCTGGCAAGAACACTGTGCGAGACTGTATCAAAAGCTTTGCTAAAGTCAAGAAATAGCACATCCACTGCTTTCCCCTCATCCACAGAGCCAGTTATCTCATCATAGAAGGCAATTAGGTTAGTCAGGCATGACTTGCCCTTGGTGAATCCATGCTGACTGTTCCTGATCACTTTCCCCTCCTTTAAGTGGTTCAGAATTGATTCCTTGAGGACCTGTTCCATGATTTTTCCAGGGATTGAGGTGAGACTGACTGGCCTGTAGTTCCCCGGATCTTCCTTCTTCCCTTTTTTAAAGATGGGCACTACATTAGCTTTTTTCCAGTCATCCGGGACCTCCCCCGATTGCCATGATTTGTCAAAGATAATGGCCAATGGCTCTGCAATCACATCGGCCAACTCCTTTAGCACCCTCGGATGCAGTGCATCCGGCCCCATGGACTTGTGTTCGTCCAGCTTTTCTAAATAGTCCCGAACTACTTCTTTCTCCACAGAGGGCTGGTCACCTCCTCCCCATACCGTGCTGCGGAGTGCAGCCGTCTGGGAGCTGCCCTTGTCTGTGAAGACAGAGGCAAAAAAAGCATTGAGTACACTAGCTTTCTCCACATCCTCTGTCACAAGGTTCCCTCCCTCATTCAGTAAGGGGCCCACACGTTCCTTGACTTTCTTCTTGTTGCTAACATACCTGAAGAAACCCTTCTTGTTACTCCTAACATCTCCAGCTAGCTGCAACTCCAAGTGTGATTTGGCCTTCCTAATTTCACTCCTGCATGCCTGAGCAATATTTTTATACTCCTCCCTGGTCATTTGTCCAATCTTCCACTTCTTGTAAGCTGCTTTTTTGTGTTTAAGACGAGCAAGGATTTCACTGTTAAGCCAAGCTGGTCGCCTGCCATATTTACTTTTCTTTCTACACATCGGGATGGTTTGTTCCTGCAACCTCAATAAGGTTTCTTTAAAATACAGCCAGCTTTCCTCGACTCCTTTCCCCTCATGTTATTCTCCCAGGGGACCTTGCCCATCAGTTCCCTGAGGGAGTCAAAGTCTGCTTTTCTGAAGTCCAGGCTCTGTATTCTACTGCTCTCCTTTCTTCCTTGTGTCAGGATCCTGAACTCGACCATCTCATGGTCACTGCCTCCCAGGTTCCCATCCACTATTGCTTCCTCTATTATTTCTTCCCTGTTTGTGAGCAGCAGGTCAAGAAGAGCTTTTCCCCTAGTTGGTTCCTCCAGCACTTGCACCAGGAAATTGTCCCCTACACTTTCCAAAAACTTCCTGGATTGTCTGTGGACCGCTGTATTGCTCTCCCAGCAGATGTCGGGGTGATTAAAGTCACCCATGAGAACCAGGGCCTGTGATCTAGTAACTTCTGTTAGTTGCTGGAAGAAAGCCTCGTCCACCTCATCCCCCTGGTCTGGTGGTCTGTAGCAGACTCCCACCACGACATTACCCTTGTTGCTCACACTTCTCAATGTAATCCAGAGACTCTCAGGTTTTTCTGCAGTTTCATACTGGAGCTCTGAGCAGTCATACTGCTCTCTTACATACAACGCAACTCCCCCACCTTTTCTGCCCTGCCTATCCTTCCTGAACAGTTTATATCCATCCATGACAGTACTCCAATCGTGTGAGTTATCCCACCAAGTCTCTGTTATTCCAATTACGTCATAATTCCTTGACTGTGCCAGGACTTCCAGTTCTCCCTGCTTGTTCCCCAGGCTTCTTGCATTTGTGTATAGGCATTTAAGATAACTCACCAATCATCCTGCTGTCCCAGTATGGGGCAGGAGCCCTCCCCTCTTGCACTCACTTACTTGTGCTTCCTCCCAGTATCCCACTTCCCCACTTACCTCGGGGCTTTGGTCTCCTTCCCCCCGGTGAACCTAGTTTAAAGCCCTCCTCACTAGGTTGGCCAGCCTGCTTCCAAAGATGCTCTTCCCTCTCTTCGTCAGGTGGAGCCCGTCTCTGCCTAGCACTCCTTCTTCTTGGAACACCATCCCATGGTCAAAGAATCCAAACCCTTCTCTCCGACACCATCTGCGTAGCCATTCGTTGACTTCCACGATTCGACGGTCTCTACCCCGGCCTTTTCCTGCCACAGGGAGAATGGACGAGAACACCACTTGCGCCTCAAACGCCTTTATCCTTCTTCCCAGAGCCACGTAGTCTGCAGTAATACGCTCAAGGTCATTCTTGGCAGTATCATTGGTGCCCACGTGGAGAAGCAGGAAGGGGTAGCGATCTGAGGGCTTGATGAGTCTCGGCAGTCTCTCCGTCACATCACGAATCCTAGCCCCTGGCAAGCAGCACACCTCTCGGTTTTCCCGGTCAGGGCGGCAGATAGATGACTCAGTCCCCCTGAGGAGAGAGTCCCTGACCACCACCACCCTCCTCCTCCTCTTGGGAGTGGTGGTCGTGGAACCCCCATCCCTAGGACTGTGCATCTCATGCCTTCCAATCAGTGGAGTCTCCTTCTGCTCTGTTCCCTCAGATGCATCATTCACTCCACTCTCTGCACTAGTGCCTGTGGAGAGAACATGAAAACGGTTGCTCATCTGAATATGCGTTTCTGGTACATGGACTTGTCTCATACTCTTTCCTCTTCTGGAGGTCACATGCCGCCAATTATCCTCGCTGATCTTCTGTCCCCGCTGCGCAGCCTGCTCTGAATCCTCAGAACACTGTGCCCGCTGAAGCCTATCCTGACGTCTATCCAGGAACTCCTCATTTTCTTTTATGGAACGCTGGGTTGATACTCGTTTCTCCAGACCTTGAATCTTCTCCTCCAATATGGAGATCAGCTTGCACTTTGTACAGACAAAGTCGCTTCTATCCTGTGGAAGAAAGACAAACATGGCACATCCTGTGCAGGTCACAACAGCGGATCGCTCAGCATCCATACTTCCTTCCTTCGAAGAGTTTCCTCACTTGTGGCAGAAGCTACTCAGGGAAACCTGCAAGGGGGATGCCTCAGTAGGTTCTCTCCAGGCGAACTCCCAGGCTAACTCCACCTGTTTGCTTCTCTGCTATGCGCTGCTCCGCTGGTGCGCAGCTGACTGACAGTCTTTTTAGAAGAGTCTGCAATGAAGCACTCCCAAATCACACTATTCAAACAGGAAATCAAACACTCAAGCACACGGTCAAAGTGCCAAACTGTCCCCTCAACAGATACTCACTCCCCCGTCTGCAGCCACCTGGTTGCTCTGCCTCTCCCTTTTGTTTGGGTAAAAAGAATTAGGAATGGCAAGGATAGCTTGCCCCCTTCTCACTCCCCTTCCAAACTCCCTCTCAAACTCCCCTGTTTGCAGCCCCTGTTTCGTTGTGTGTAGACCTGGCACAGTTAGGCTGACATTCATCCTCTCTTTGCCATTTAGATGTTGTTCTCCCCTGGTAATTATCAAGATTTGAGTCTGTGGCCATATTTGTTCCCAGTGTGGTTGAAGGGCGAGGAATTGACCGCAGAGGAGATGGGACCTTCTGGAGCATTATGGCACTCTCAGAGCTCCCAGCCTCAGTGATTGCAGCCTAGTCCTGAGTGTATGTATGTCCCAGACTCAGGAGTCTGGGACATACACTCAGGACTGGGCTGCAATCACTGAGGCTGGGAGCTCTGTACCAACTGCCCTGTGTCCTTAAAAAAAGGAGCTGTGAGCTCTCCATGAAACTGATAATTAGCATATATAGGGATAGGGGCAGCCTCTCCAGTGTGTAAGGTATGGGGGGCACTGAGGGGATAGTGTGGAGGGAACTCCCCTCCCTACGACTAAGAATATGGAGGGACAGGTTGGCTCAGGGAATTAAATTGAGGCATGGAACCCTTTATTGCTAGAGCAGATTTAAATTTTATTAGAAAATGTTTAAGAATACATGATACAAACAGTTTGAAGCGTCAGTTATTGGTCATTGGGGGTAGCATGCAGAGTATAGGGGGATGTTAGTATTTTGGGGTTGGGCAGCACACATAGTACATACGGGCTGCAATGTCCCCAATGAAGGGGTAAGCGGTGGGCGGGATCAGGGTACAGTTGGTAAGCGGTGAGGGTCTATCACTCATACAGGGAGTACAGGCAGTCATGGGTATAAGTAAGTGGGCTGGGTAATGAGGATGGGGCGACCCACACGTGGCGGGATTCGGCTAGGTTGGGTGGGTTCGGGGCTCAGGGGATGAGGTTCAGCGGGGGGGCGGGGGGTTAATACGTCCCTACACTCGATTGGATACCAGGATTGCATAGTGGTAGTGGGCCTCACTAAAGGAATTGGGAGATAATAGGGGTCTCAGCTGACAGATTTTTCAAGAGGGGAGCAGATGCTTGGTGCTCTAATGCAGAGAAAGCTCATGCTGGGTGTTGCATCTCATTGGAGACTTCACAGGGAGAATCAGGTGTCTCACAGGGATGAGCTGACATAAAGGCCTTTGGGGCATATGGGGCACGACCTATGGGTCTGGAGCTATGGTAGCTTGGCATCCCATAGTGAAACAGCCACCTCTTTTTGCCATCCCCAAATCCCCTGTTCATATTCCGTCCAGCAGGTGCTGTCTTCTCACAGCCCTGTGGCGGGGGAGGCAGAGTTGCCAGGCAGTATTTGGTGGGGGATTTTTTGAGTTTCTCACCATCACATAGTTCTTGGCATCAAGTCTGTGAATATTCCCCTATTCAAAATGGCCATCATCTCCCATTATTTCCAGCTGGTCTAAAGCCAAGTTGGCCTCAGTCAAGCTAGTCCCCATTTTCCTGCAGCCTTTGTGTGTGGCAGTGAGACTGCTCCCAGTATAGGTGGCTGCCCATGCCAAATTCCTGTTGTTTTCAAGGAGGCTGAAGCCAGACTTCTCAGGGAAGATGGCTGTGGCTCAGTGGTCAGAGGGCCAGGTGGGAAATGAGGAAATGGGACTGCAGGGAGGAAGATGAGCTAGGGCAGTGGTTCTCAAACTTTCATATTGGTGACCTCTTTCATAGAATATCAGGGTTGGAAGGGACCTTAGGAGGTCATCTAGTCCAACCCCCTGCTCAAAGCAGGACCAATCCCCAATTTTTGCCCCAGATCCCCAAATGGCCCCCTCCAGGATTGAACTCACAACCCTGGGTTTAGCAGACCAATGCTCAAACCACTGAGCTATCCCCCCTCCCATACATTAAAAACATGTGTAAAAATATTTAACACTATTATAAATGCTGGAGGCAAAGCAGGGTTTGGGGGTGGAGGCTGACAGCTTGTGACCGTTCATGTAATAACCTCACAACCCCCTGAGGGGTCACAACCCTCAGTTTGAGAACCCCTAAGCTAGAGGCAGAGCCCCTCTGAGCAGCCAGCAGGCAGGTTGCCACGGCTCTTTGGAACATGAATTTCTAGAGCTGAGGCTGAGGCCTAGGGTCTCTGCTGTTCCCTGGACCCTCCTGCTTCCTTCTGATATGTTCCCCAGTAGTGTAAGGCTCCAGGGCCTTTCCAGAGAGGGGTGAGTTCCTCCTGTGGCCAGCCCCACATGCCCATCCTTGCCACCTGCTTGCACTATAGGTCCATCTACATTTTAAGCAGGGGGTGTAATTTCCAGGTCGAGGAGCCCTAGTCACATTAGCTCTGATTGAGCTGGTGTGCTAAAATAGGGTGTAGCCGTGGCGATGTGGGGACTAGCTTCCCTGAGAACATGCCAGGCATCTTGTTGGACTGGTATATGTGGGCATCTATTCCCTCCTGCCACTCCAACTACACTCTATTTTTAGTATGCTAGCTCAAACAGCATCTCCTCGAGCTGCGAGATACATCCCAGGTTGAAGTGTAGATATATCGTATGTCAGACAGGCCTCAGTGTCATCTCTTCTCTAAGCAGTGGGAGTGCAGGACCTGGGATCCAGTCCCCGTCTTGGCTGAGAGCCACACTGGGATTAGGAATATTTATGAGTTGTTGGAGATGGCAAAACCTGACCTAGCCCTGGCTCCTCTCTTCCTCCACTTTCACTGGAGTCTCCCTCACTCTTATGAAGTCTCCAAAGCATGTCTTGTCCCCCTCCAGTCCTTATTCATGGCCCTTTTGCTCTTCTTTTGGCAACTCTCAAAGTCCTTAGAAAAGGAAATTCTGCCATTCCATTTTAACATCTCAGGGCTGCTTTCCTGCGACATGCATGTTTCCAACACCGACTCCTCAGCAGCAGCTGTTAGAGCCCTTTCTGAGGATTTGGCCAACAGCTAGCCTGATAGTCGGGTTGATGACAGTGGTAACTCCTGAGTCTTGTCTCCATTACAGCTACCCCTGTTCCTTCCCAGAGAGCAGGTGCACCAGGAGTGAGTTATGATCTAACTTGCCAAGTTGCACACTCATCCACCCTGAGAACAGCTGGGCTGCAGGAAATCAGGCATCCAGTCACAATGCACAAGACTCACTACCTTGGAGTTGAAGTTCCAAGTCTGGTTTTACTTTGCTGGTTCAGGGAGCCCAACACTCTAGGGCACGTGATGTCTGCATGGGAACAGCAAGATGCCTGCTCCAAAGGGTGAATATCTCTTCCAGGCACTCAGTGCAGATGCAAAGATGCTGAGCTGGCATCCATTCTGGCTACCCTGGTTCTTACACCTGTAACATTTTGGGGGTAAGAAACACCAATTGCTTCCTCCCTACTGTAAATTCTCAAATATGTCTTCTGTGGGGTGTTAGGTCCCTTATCCCCACTGTGTAGTTCCACCTGGACTGCAAACAAAAAGGTAGGGGATAGATGGCTGGGAATGGAGAGGCTGTCCCTTTATCACACAGTATGGAAATCATGGGAATATAGGAATTACCAGACTGCATCAGACCCAAAGTACATCTAGTACTGTATCCTGTCTGACTGTGGCTATCACCAATGCTTCAGAGGCTGGTGAAAGAACCCCCCCTAGCCGCAGATATAGGGACAATCACCTCCCACATAAAATCTTATCCTGATTGCCTACAATTAGAGATTGTAATCCTTTTTTAATCTTGCTAAGTCTTTGACCTCAAGGACTTCCTGTGGCAATGAGTTCCTCCATCTAAATTACATGCTGTGTGAAAAAGTATTTCCTTTTATTATTTTTCAGTGTGGGAGTGTGCTAATAATATTTGCAGATGACACAAAGTTGGGAAGTATTGCCAATATGGAGGAAGACCAGACTATCATACATGAAGATTTGGATGACCTTGAATACTGGAGTAATAGAAATGGGATGAAATTTAATAGTGCAAAGTGCAAGGTCATGCACTTAGGCAATAATAACAATTTTTTGCTATAAAGTGGGCACCTTATCAGTTGGAAGTGACAAGGAAGAGAAAGACCTCAGTGTGTTGGTTGATCACAGAATGCCTATAAGCCCATCAATGTGATGCAGCTGTGAAAAAGGCTAATGCAATCCTAGGATGCATCAGATGAGGTATTTCTAGTACAGCTAGGGAAGTGTTAGTACTATTATACAAGGCACTGATGAGACCTCAGCTGGAATACTGTGTGCAGTTCTGGTCTCTCATGTTTAAGAAAGATTAATTCAAACTGGAACAGGTGCAGAGAAGGGCCATTAGGATGATCAGAAGAAGAACCCACCTTAGGAGAGGAAACTTAATGAGCGTAGCTTGTTTAGCCTAATCAGACAAAGGTTGAGAGAAGATATGATTGCTCTCTATAAATGCATCAGAGGGATAAACACCAGGGAGGGAGAGGAGTTATTTAAGTTAAGGGTCAATGTTGACACAAGAAGAAATGGATGTACTGGCCCTCAGCAAGTTTATGCATGAAATTAGATGGTTTCTAACCATCAGAGGAGTGAAGTTCTGGAACAGCCTTTCAAGGGAAGGAGTGGGGCAAAAAAAACTAACTGGTTTCAAGACTGAGCTTGGTAAGATTATGGAGATGGTATGATGAGGTTGCCTACAATGTCATCTGGCCCATCTGAGACTGCTAGCAGCAAAAGGGGGAGGGATCATAGAATATCAGGGTTGGAAGGGACCTTAAGAGGTTATCTAGTCCAACCCCCTGCTCAAAGCAGGATCAATCCCCAATTTTTTTATTTTTGTGTGTGCCCCAGATCCCTAAATGCTCACAACCCTGGGTTTAGCAGGCCAATGCTCTAACCACTGAGTTATTCCAGCTCAGTGGTTTGAGCATTGGCCTGCTAAACCCAGGGTTGTGAGTTCAATCCTTGAGGGGGCCATTTAGGGATCTGGGGCAAAAATTGGGGATTGGTCCTGCTTTGAGCAGGGGGTTGGACTAGATGACCTCCTGAGGTCCCTTCCAACCCTGAGATTCTATGATTCTATGAAATATCTCCAGTGGCCAGAGATGGGGAAACTAGATGGGGAGGGTTCTGAGTTAATAGAGAGAATTCTTTCTCGGGTGTCTGGCTGGTGGGTCTCACCTACATTCACAGGATCCAACTGATCTCCATATCTGGGGTAGGAAAGGAATATTGGCAGAGTCCCTGGTGGTTTTTCACCTTCCTGTACAGCCTGGGTCACTTGGTGGTTTGAACTAGAGTAAATGGTGGCTTCTCTGCAACTTTAAGTCTTTAAGTCAAGATTTGAGGACTTCAGTAACTCAGCCAGAGGTTAGGGGCCTATTACAGGAGTGGCTGGGTGAGGTTCTGTGGCCTGCAATGTGCAGTAGGACAGACTAGATGATTGTCTCTATTGGCCTTAAAGTCTATTAGTCTAATTTGCCACCCTTTAATTTCATTCAGTGTCCCCAGGTTTATGTGTTATGAGACAAAGAGAATAGAGAATTTCCTGATCTATCTTCTTTATTCCTGGCCTTAGTTTATATGCTATTATCTTGCCCACTCTTATTCATCTCCTTGCTAAGGGAAACAACCCCAGTCTTTCCCCTCCATCTTCATAAGAGAGTTCTTCCGGGCCTTGATTATTCCCTTCATGCTTCTCTGCACCTCCTCTAGTTCTGCAATATCCGGTTTGTGACAGTGTGACCCAGTACAGCACATACGATCCAGATGAGGCTGCACCCCTGATACTCATGTTGCCCAGTGTCCCCATGCATGTCTCAGCCTCCCCTATAAGGGTTTGAGTTCTCCCATCCCCAATCTTCCCAATTTCTGCCTCTCCCCATTACCATTCAATAAACGGAAGACCCCCAAGGAGTTTGATAAACCCACTACTGTATAGTAACTGGGAAGTCAGGACTGCCGATAACAAGAAACAACAATGACAAAAGGGCAAATGACACAGAATAGCTAATTAAGGGACATAATAATGCAGTTAGACAGTGTCAAGTGACTAATAAGAATTAAGTATGTAGAGCAATAACTGATAATGAACACTATTCACTTAATTACAATGCCTGTTCACATGATTCAACTAAAAAAATACCAGAAATTCAAAAAAGCAGCAGACGAGGTAGGTCAGTCTATAAAAATAAAGGCCCTGATCTTGCTTGTGGGAAGCTCATTGCAGGATAAAGGCTACATGCTCAAAATCTCAGAAGAAACAGCTAAAGCGATAGTTGTACTGATGGGCAGCTGCGCAGTCGCACAGTAGGGATAAAAAAGCACATCGCAGAGACAAAGCAGTAAATAAAGAGTTAACATGGCAGCGAGCAAGGCAGGAGCAGCAAACCAATGAGACAATGAATAAACACACAAGATTAATTACATAGCAAACATAAATGCTTAGTTTGGGACAGGAAATAGCAGGAAGCTCCTCTCAGGAGAGCAGGAGATGGGATGATGCGGCAGACTTTGGGCACAGGTACAGAGTGACATCAGCGGGCTTGGGAAGTCTGGAGTGTGGAGAGGGTGGTTGTGAATGCACAGAGGCAGAGCTGGTTGACACAGATGTGGCCAAACACCTCCCCCTGGATCCGCAGTTCCCAACAATGCTGGGTCTGATGCCTCCCCGTGAGTCTGACGTAAGCAGCAGCCCTTGAGGAATTCTTTGGCTCTTTTTCCTCGTGGAGCTGAGAGATCTTGGGCCTCCCAACCCCTGGGAGAAATCCCTTCCCTATCTCGAGTGACCTGCTCACAGCCCAGGCAACTCCCTACGTTATTGCAAACCCCCCCAACCCCAAAACAGCAGAAAGAGAGAGCCAGTAGTAGGCCCCAGCCCAGCCCAGCCCTTAGAGAAGCTACAGGGAAACCAGATCAGATGAACTGATGTTCATGTGGACACACAGGAGAGACAGGCTACTCAATTGCTAAGTTGAGTAGGTAAGGGAACAGTCCCTGCTCAGGAGTTTCAGGGGCTGGGACTCCTCAGATCATAAGGTGAAGCCACCCTCTGTTCGCATGGTTCTTAATCCACCTCATGGGGTCTGCGAGGGAGGGATGGAACTGGCACTGGGAGCAGGGGGCTGATTTCTCCCAGATCCTGCACTAACTGTTCCCATTCCTCTATTTCACGTTATTATACACACACAGCTGGAGTGGCGCTCTTGGCCGGCAGGTCTCACTTGTTTCTGGCTGCGGCTCTGGCGTGGATTCTCTGGTGACGGGCCAGAGAGGATTTGTTACTGAAGCTCTTCCCGCACTCAGGACAGGGGAAGGGCCGCTCGCCCGTGTGGGAGCGCTCATGCACGGTGAGATCAGCGAGGTACTTGAAGCTCTTCCCGCACTCGGTGCAGGGGTACGGTCTGTCCTCAGTGTGACTTCTTTGGTGCATCGTCAGATTTGATTGCTGGCTGAAGCGCTTCCCGCACTCAGCGCAGGGGTAGGGCCGCTCGCCCGTGTGGGAGCGCTGGTGCTTGTTGAGGTCTGAGGGGTTGGTGAAGGTTTTCCCGCACTCAGCACAGGAGTAGGGTCTCTCCCCTGTGTGCAGTCTCTGGTGTGTGGTCAGTGTGGAGAGGTGGCCAAAGCTTTTCCCACACTCTCCACAGGAGTAAGGTTTCACTCCAGTGTGGGTCCTCTGGTGGGTTCTGAGATGGGTCAGTCTGTTGAAGCTCTTCCCACATTCAGGACAGGGATAGGGTCTGTCCTTCTCATGGACTCTCCCATGGGCCATGAGGTCCTGCTTCTCCCAAAACCTTTCCCCACAATCTCGACATCTGTGAGGTTTCTCCATCCTATGAACGCTGCTCTCCTGGCTTTTAAGGTCTCGGACAGCCCCAGGTGTCCCTTGAGCAGGGAGCTGTGGGAACACCCTTGGTGGAAGTCGCTCATTCCCAGATGGGTTTCTCTTCTGCCTCTTGCAGGCTTCTTCCCGCTCAGGTCTGCGGGCGACACTCTCTCCTGATCCATCTTGCGACGTTCGGGCCAGATCCAGATTTTCTTGTTCTCCCAAATTGGGCTGCTCCTCCACTCTGCTCATGATCCTGGCACCTGCTGGGTGGAAAAGAAAATTTATTTGAGATCCTGCTGTTGTCAGGAGGAATCACTCGTATCCTGGTAGCAGGTGTGACTGAGGCAGCTTCAGGTCCCACCCCAGAGGAGATACCCCCAGCAGAAGCCCCACAGTCAGCAATGCAGTAATAGGGGCCAGAGGTTCACTCAGGACTTCCATTTCTTTCTTTCCTGTCAGCTCCCCAGTTTTATCATAGAATATCAGGGTTGGAAGGGACCTCAGGAGGTCATCTAGTCCAACCACCTGCTCAAAGCAGGACCAATCCCCAACTAAATCATCCCAGCCAAAGCTTTGTCAAGCCTGACTTTAAAAACCTCCAAGGAAGGAGATTCAACCACCTCTCTAGTGAAAAAGTTTTTTCTAATATCCAACCTAAACCACCTCCACTACAACTTGAGACCATTACTCCTTTTTCTGTCATCTGCTACCACAAAGAACAGTCTAGATCCATCCTCTTTGGAACCCCCTTTCAAGTAGTTGAAAGCAGCTAGCAAATCCCCCCTCATTCTTCTCTTCTGCAGGCTAAACAATCCCAGTTCCCTCAGCCTCTCCTCATAAATCACGTGCTCCAGCCCCCTAATCATTTTTGTTGCCCTCTGCTGGACTTTTTCCAATTTTTCCACATCGTTCTTGTAGTGTGGGGCCCAAAACTGGACACAGTACTCCAGATGAGGCTTCACCAATGCCGAATAGAGGGGAATGATCACATCCCTCAATCTGCTGGCAATGGTCCTACTTATACAGCCCAAAATGCTGTTAGCCTTCTTGGCAACAAGGGCACACTGTTGACTTATATCCAGCTTCTCTGTAACTCCTAGGTCCCTTTTTGCAAAACTGCTGCCTAGATACTCGGTCCCTAGTCTGTAGTAGTGCGTGGGATTCTTCCATCTTAAGTGCAGGACTCTGCACTTGTCCTCACTGAACCTCATCAGATTTCTTTTGGCCCAATCCTCTAATTTGTCTAGGTCTCTCTGTATCCTATCCCTACCCTCCAGCGTATCTACCACTCTTCACAGTTTAGTGTCATCTGCAAACTTGCTGAGGTGCAATCCACACCATCCTCCAGATCATTAATGAAGATATTGAATCTTGAACATTAATGAAGATATTTCTTTCTGCAGCTCAATCCACACAGACAGCACTGGCCAAACTCTTTGCCAATCTGCTCCATTCTACAGAACCTTTCCATGCTTTTCTTAGGTGTCAGCAGGAGGCAATCAAGCTCCCTCGGTTTCCTACACAAATCCATATAAAGATATGAAACATGCATGAGCCCTTCTGCTGAACTATGCCAAGGAAACAAACTGGGTCTCCCTGTGTTACACTGCAGGCACCTGATGCTGTGGGGAGGAATCAGAGAGGCTCCATGACCCAACATTACCGCTGCTTGGAGACAGAGTGTTCAGCCCAGGATGTCCCATCCCATCAGCCCAGTAATGCCCTGTGCCATCCTGGGTCACATGCTCTAGGCAGTACTTCACTATTGTGTCACTTACATCAATGTCTCAGAGACATTTCCAATGTAGCACTAAGCCCAGAGAGGGATGAATTGCACTTCCTGCACTCCCCCTGCCAAAACATCCCGAAATCCCAGGGAGGACACTGGGCAAGTGGATGGCAAGGATTCAGCACTGGCCATGAGGAACAGCCATGCAGCCTGGACTCAACCCTCTCTGCTAAGGCCCTGGAACCTAGCACTGCCAGATTGCCTGTGAGGACACTAGTACGGCAGCCATCTGTCCCGGTAAGCTGTGTCCGAGGGAAGGTACGTGCAGGGGCTTGGGACCCTGTTGACATCTTCTGGAGAGAGTCAGATTGTTTCCCCAGTCTCTACGGGCCAGCCAGGGTGGGGATGGAAAAGTCTGGCACAGCAGGAATCAGAGAGAGCACCTTCTCTGTTAGCCACCTGGCTGTTACCAACCTTGCTGGATATGGCACTACCCAAGGCATGATTAGACAGCTCAGCAGATCCACCCTTATAACAATTAGTGCATCACAGGAGTTACGCTGGGTGCGTGAGAGTGAATGGGACAGTCCTAGAGCTGCCTGAGAAGGGTTAGGGATAGCTGGGGGTGGGACCTCCCCTACTAATAGGGATCTCTTGGGTGGGACTTAACACCTTTGCTAGATTGGGGAGGAACAGCTGAACACATCTGCTGAAGAAAACCTTGAAAGAGCCCAGAAAAGTGCCCAGTCATCATGCCCAGAAGGGGTAACTGCTCCCAGAGCAAACAGTGCTGTGATGGCTGCTTGATGAGACCAGTTGCCTACTAGAACCTGCTAAGGGTATATGGAAGAGAGGCCCAGTGATAACCAATGATCCCTCTAATTTTTGACAGGCTCTGTGCGCAAAAATGTCTTCTATACAAATTGTTGTGCTTCTGTGCAGTGTTTCGCCATGTGTGTGGGATTTAGAATCTGTGCGCGCGCACCACTTAGAGGGAACAGTGGTGATAACGTAAAATAATGATGCCAGAGAGAACTAAACCCCAGCAATTTCTTCCCCTTCCTTCAGCAGGTTCCTCAAAGAAAGCAGCTCCTCAAAGAATGCATTGATGGGGAGAGACACAGCTGGAAGGGAAGGGGAACAGAGAAGATGCCACCACTGGACAAGGGAAACCTACCACCTGACTTGATGCACAGGAGGCAAGTCAGCAGTAGGGGCTACAAGAAAGGCTGGGAAAGGGTCCATGACTGTTATAAGCCAAGTCAGCGAGCACCCACCTGCTGGACAGAACTCTGTAAAAGTGAACACCTGTAAAGGTGAACAGTCCCACCCAACAGCATCTGCACAGAGCCCCTGGGTCAGGTTAGACAGTGAGAAACATGCCTGAGCCCTCTCTGTACTATAGCCCCACCCTTGCTACCCCCAGGGAGGCAGGCCAGGCTCCCTCTGGGATAACGTCCCATGAGCTCACTATCTCGGGCCCTTCCTGCTGAGAATTCTCCTCATTCTCATTTATTTGCTGGAAGAGTAAGAAAATAATCACGACCTCTCTGTTGAGGAGACCATCAGGGTCTGAATCCCCTCTACATACTGGGGAGCAATTTAGGAAGTGCCAATTCTGCCCTCACTCCCCATATTAACACCTAGAGGATGGATGGGAGGAAGTGGCTCCTTCCAGAAATCAGTCAGGATGCATGGGAAGGCCTGAGGGACGTGGGTCAGGAGGAGAAGGCATCTGCTTGGTAGGATCTTGAACAGGAGACACAAGAGATGGCAGAAGGAGGCAGCCACTTGAGTGGGGGCAGCCAGAGTGCAATCCACATTGTATCCATAACTCCATATGTTACATGAGACATCAGCCTCCACATAGGCTCTTCCTCTGAAACACCGATCCCACCTGTGAGCCCCTCGCATACAGCACCCACTTTCAAAGCTCTCTAATGTTCCTGTTAGTTATGAAGTCCACAGTCGCCACCAAGATTGACCTACCACCATAATGTGGCCTGTTCTGCAGGCACCAATCCTGCTGTGCATTAACCTACAGATTGATGGCTCCACACCTCACTATAAATCCTCTGAGCCATGCAGTTCCCCCCATTTTCCCCTCCACACACCCTTTCCTCAGAAAGGCACCCCTAACCCCCCTACATGGCTTACCAGTTTCCTGTAGAGCTTCGGTCTCCTCTTCAGGGGCACGTGGCAACTTGTACTTACTCCGTCCCATCTCCTCCTGGGATCCCCATGTGGTATTGGGCTGTGGTGGTTCCAGCTGGGAGCTCTGAGATTCCCATAATGCTTCAGGGGTCTCCACCTCCTCTGGGGTCACTTCCTCGACCTTCACACGCACTGTAACCTGAGAAGGAACCACACAGGTCACCGTGGAACCAGGTCCTGAGAATTACTGGGGGGCGGGAATCATATCTAAAAGGCCCATTAGCAAAGAGGTCCACCCCCAGGGCAAAGGCTCCCGCAGCCCTTACCAGGGTCAACAAGACTTAGAGAGTCTTCCACACCGAAGCACAGGCATACACGTGGGCAGGCTCACCCCCAAAGTGGTCAGCCTCTTTGGCTCATCAAGAGGAGCCCTGCCAGTCAGGGTCAGTATTGAACACTGCACCGTACTGTACATCCCTGCCACTGGGGACGTGACAGACACGTGGCATTCTGCAGCCTGCAAGCTTAGGGGGTTTCCAGATGGCTGTGATCTACAGGGTGACAGCCCCACAGCTGTCCTGAGGGACACCCCGGTGTGCAGGAATTCTCGGCAGTGGAGAATTTCCCTCAGCACTGGGCCCTGCGGACACTACCAATGGTTTGGGGGAGGTACCACACCTCTTCCTCCAGAGAGTACAATGAGGGCAGAAGTTTTGGGGTCTGTCCAAGTGGGAGTCCTGCACCCTCAACTTCTCCACCAGGGTCTGATTACAGCATGCTTGTATGCTGATTGCCAATTGGCATTTAGATGTCATTAGCATATGGCAAGTGGTCAAGTTTGCTCAGTCCTGAGCCCCCCATGCAACGTTCCTGGGCATTTGGTCAACTTCGGCACAGTCAACACCAACTTTGAAAATTCCCTGGGCACAAAACATCCACTGAACCTTTGTCTGGGCAAAGCTGAGTACCTGCCCTTAGGCTTCAGATGGGGGCATATATTGTGATTAGAAATTGCCCCTTCCCTGGCTCACATGCCAAGAGAGCAGCATCTATGAGGAGAGGCTGAGGGAACTGGGATTGTTTAGCCTGCAGAAGAGAAGAGTGAGGGGGGATTTGATAGCTGCTTTCAACTACCTAAAAGGGGGTTCCAAAGAGGCTGGATCTAGACTGTTCTCAGTGGTAGAAGATGACAGAACAAGGAGTAATGGTCTCAAGTTGCAGAGGGGGAGGTTTAGGTTGGATATTAGGAAAAACTTTTTCACTAGTAGGGTGGTGAAGCACTGGAATGGGTTACCCAGGGAGGTGGTGGACTCTCCTTCCTTAGAGGTTTTTAAGGTCAGGCTTGACAAAGCCCTGGCTGGGATGATCTAGTTGGGGTTGGTCCTGTTTTGAGCAGGGGGTTGGACTAGATGACCTCCTGAGGTCCCTTCCAACCCTGAGATTCTATGATTCTATGATCTAGCCCCGAGCAAGAAACACTTCTGTGATTGCACATTTCAAACCAGTGACCAGTTCTGCTTGTAGTGTGCTACTGAGGCATCTCTACCGGGTCAAGTGCTGAGGAGGTCGTCGTCCTCTCATCCTCATCCCCAGGAAAGGCTGCTGAAGGGTACTGAGTGTCCTTGCATACAAAGAGGCAGTGCCACTTACAAACCAGAGAACACCAGGATCTGCAGAGCAGAGCATTACAGAGCAGGGAGCTCTAGAAATCCCTGTAGCTGGAGACCCAGCTGAGCCCCAGACAGCCCAGAGCTCAGTGCTGAGAGCAGGATTACACAGAACAAGCCCCACTCACGACCTGCCTTGAGAATTCCTGTGTTCACCCAGCACCAAAACCTGCCCCGTCATATTCCCTGCAGAGCCGAAAAGAGGCAGCCCCCTTGGACATTCCCCTGCACCTGCTCTCACCTGCTGCTCCCACACTCCGGCCGCTCGCTGTCCCAGCTGGAAATCCTCTGCCAGGGACACGGCCTGGGCGCAGGTCTCCGGGTGACGTACCCAGACCCAGCTCTGGATTTCCTCGGGCAGGATGGTCAGGAACTGCTCCAGGATCAGCAGCTCCATGATCTGCTCCTTGGTGCGGATCTCTGGCTTCAGCCATTGATGGGAGAGTTCCCGCAGGCGGCTGCAGACCTCTCGGGGCCCTTTGGCCTCCTGGTAGCGAAACTGCCTGAAGTGAAGGCGCTGCATCTCCATGCTGATGTTGCAGCCTCGCAGGATGGCTGCCTTCACCTTCCCGTAGTCTCGGGCATCTCTGGCATCCAGGCTGCTAATGGCCTGTTGGGCTTTTCCAGTGAGGGATGGCAGGAGTCGGGTCACCCACTCTCTTCTGGGCCAGTGGCAGGCTTCAGCCACTCGCTCGAAGGAAGCCAGATAGACCTCAATGTCATCGTCTGGCTCGAGCTCCGGCAGCTGAGGGTTTCCCAAGGCAGGGTCTGGAGCTGACACAATTTCAGGAGAGGTCTGTCGGGTCTGCAGCACCTGCCGTCGCTGGGACATCCCTTCTTGTGGCTCCGACTTGACCTGGTGTAGTCTAATCCGGGACCATCTGGGAGTTACTGAGATGGGGGGTGCCACAACGGGATCTTTTGCGGCCCGCTCGGATTCCTTCCCCGGTCCTGGTTCCACGGGATCTCGCTTTTCCATTTTCTCTTTCCTGGGCCCCACCTGCTGCAGCTGAGCCTGGACCTGGAGGTACAGGGGCTGTTGGCCCGCCTGCTCTGTAACCAATCTGTGTTGGGGTTTGGCCTTGTCCCAGCTAGGGTCTAGGCGCCAGTTCTCAAACCTGCTTCTCTCCTTCGTGCCCCTCTTGCAAACACTGGGGAACCTGCAACAAAACAGTCCATATGGATTTTCCTGTGTGACGGGAGAGTGACCCACAATACAGAAAAGAGACCCTGCCTCAACTTCCCCAAACACCCACTGGCCTGTCCCCCCTCCACTGACCCATCTCCCCTCCACTGACCCTCGCCTACCCGC
Source organism: Chelydra serpentina (assembly GCA_037349315.1). Taxonomy (NCBI): domain Eukaryota; kingdom Metazoa; phylum Chordata; order Testudines; family Chelydridae; genus Chelydra; species Chelydra serpentina. Next base: position 445,146 of record JBAIAC010000046.1, on the reverse strand, counting down.
GTTTTCCGCAGGGGCTGGGATCGCAGCGCTCCCGACACAAAGAAATGCAGCGGCTCCTTTCCCAGCAGGGACTGGGAGACAGGAACTCCCCCCGGCGAACGCAGGGTTAATCCCCCCTCTGCACGGCTAGGACTGGCCACCATCCCTGTCACTCAGCTGGAGAGGCCGGCTTAACCCTTCCCTGCGCTCCCTCCGCTGCTTCCCAGCCAGCCCCACGGCCGGAGCTGGCGTCTGCACCGCGCTGCGAGCAGGGAGGGCGGAGCCCGGCTGCGCAGCTCGGCCCGGGGGAATCCGGCCGGGAGAGCGGGGCGGTGCTTGGCCGGGTCCGGTCCTCGGCGCCAGACTCTGCCAGTGGCCGGGCTCAGCTAGTTGCTCCTGGATGGGACTTGCAATCCCCGCCCCGCTCTAGGACTCGTGTGAACGTTGCTATAATAGGCTGCGGGGAGGAAACCAGCCGCTGGTCTGAGACCTGTCGCTGAAGCCCTTTTGCCCAGTCTGTGCCCCTTGCAGCGGGCGTAACATAGCCTAGTAATGTCAGGCTGGAAGGGATCTTGAGAGGTCATCTAGTCCAGCTCCCCCACCTCGGAGGCAGGACCCAGTGTCCCTCCATCATCTGCTACAGGGCTTTGTCTAATCGAGCTCCTGAGGACAAAAGGAATCCAGAAACATAAGGCTATTCAGAGAAGAAAGGCTTTCATTGCCTAGCCACTAATGCTAGGAGCCTGGACAACAAACAGGGGAATTGGAATGGCTCGTGTGAGCCTATGTTGTCTAGCTGGTGTTCCTGACACCTGGTGGGACGATTCCCGAGGCTGGAGTGCTGAATCCGATGGGTACAACCTATCTGGGAAGGATGAAGTGGGCAGGGGGAGGGGGGAGTACTCTGTCTAAAACGGGTTTGCCTCTTTCTGAATAATTGATGACGTGGATGAAAATGATCTGTAATGCTTATGGATCAATGTCCTAACAGGTAATGCACAAGATGTGTGTTAGCTGGTGTCTGCTACAGCCTCTCTAATCACACTAGGGTACTGGATGACTAGCTCCTCATGCTCTATAAGGGCTTGGAGGTGGGGACAGGGAGCAGCCAGCTCTCTTATGGAGGGAAGCTGAGCAGGCAGGTGCTGGGAACCAGCTGAACAGCACCTTGGGCTTGGGTCTGATTCCTAGCTTGAGGCTATAAATGAGGGCCTAGCTCCTTGGGGGAGGCAGGGCCCAGGAGAGGGCTGAGAGTATATTCTCTTGGGGCTGTATCTGCAGGCTCTGAGAGGGTGAACCCCACCCTGAACTAAGGGAGATCCTCCCCCTTTAGCTATTGGAGGCTAGGTGGCCCCAGAGCCTCAGCCCAGAACACCACTATTGCTTTTGTTATTACTCCATGCTTCCTTTCTGTGTGTATGTTGAAGAATAAACAAATGAAACTGAGTGGGGCTGACCAGCTCAGGCTGCTACTCAGAGCCACCAGCTGACACACACCAATCTATAATGTGTAGTAGAGAGAAAAACTGTGCGATCATGGGGGACTTTAATCTGAGAAACATACAGCTGGAATGTATGTTGCCAGTACTAAAACATTCCTGGAATTTCTGAACATTATAGCTGACAATTTCCTAAATCAAAAAGTGTTGCATTCAGCATGGTGGAATTATATATTAGACCTCATCTTGACAGATAAAGAGGAAATGATCACAGAACTATTAGTTCTATTAGTAGTTTAGGTACAAGTGGTCATGGTTTGATCACATTTATAATGTGCAAATAGAATACAGTCCAGACCAGTTTATATATGCTTTAAAAGAGCCAGTTTCACAAAGCTGAAAACAGTTATGAGTCAAATCAGCTGGGAGGAAGAATTTAATTGGAAAAACTTGAATGATAATTGGAACTTGTTTTAAAACACTTTACTAGTTACCTGAAAAGCCACAATCGAGGAAGAAGGCCATATTGTTTAAAAAACCAACATGGTTTACAGGGGAAGTGAAGGCAGTTATAAATAACAAAAAATGATAGATCACAAATAGAAGAAAGAAGAAGTTGATGATAATCAATATATATCAGAAGCTAGAAACTAGAAACTTGATAAGGGAGAAATCTGTGGCTAGCTGAGTTAAGGAAAATAAGGAGGTTTTTTAAAGTATAGTAGGAACAAAAAGAATCCTGGTAGTGGTATCAGTCACTCCCCAGATGGAAATGGTAGAAATATCAGTAACAATGCACACAAGGCAGAAGTGTTCAATAAATATTTCTGTTCTGTATTTGGAAAAAACAGATTATATAGTCTCATCATAAAGTGATAACACTCTTTGGATTTGTATAAGATGGAACACCACCAAGAGTGTTGCCTAATGAGCAGGCAGAGGTGTGGCAAGTCACCTCCCAGTTGCAAATATCCTGTCCTTCAATGTCCCTTCAAGGGTTTCCAGTCCTTCACTTTAGTCTGGGGACTTTGGGGGGTCTGGGCCCTCGAACGGTCAGGGACTTCCCCAGCTGGGTTCTTCCCCAAGGTGAAGACTCATTTTGTTCTCATGTCTTCTTGGAATGGGTAGGGAAGCATGGGCCTGCCCTCTCCACCGGGCTCCACTCCAGGGCCCAATCTTGGGGTGCTAATCAGCCCCCTCCCCCAACCACTTCCTACACAAGTCTCCTTTTCCCCACATTGTAAATCAAAAAGTCTCAAGTAAAGTCTCTGACCTGCACAATCAGTCCTCTGCCTCGTTTTTGTAGGTTTGCTCAAGTGTCTGGCAATGAGCTCCTGGGTGGGCCGTACTTCTCCCAAGAACTGAGAGCAGTTATCTGCTCCCTTCCATTGCCTGCCTCCTTCTGAGCTGCTCTGCTTCCCCTTTCAAGCCCCTCCTCCAGCTTGTGCAGACTTTGCAGGTGTGGTTGGGGGGGAGGCCCAGAGCTGTTCCTTAACACCTTGCTCTTCAGTGTGGGGTTTGTACGCGCCATCATACCATTCCACTAGTATCTCACAAGGATGTTAAACAGCAGCTACTAAAGTTAGACATTTTAAAATCAGCAGGTCCAGACAACTTGCATCCAAGAGTTATAAAAAAGCTGGCTGAGGAGCTCACTGAACCATTAATATTGATTTTCAATAAGCCTTGGAACACTTGGGAAGTTCCAGAAGACACAAAGAAAACCAATGTTGTGCCAGTATCTAAAAAGGGTAAATGGGATGACCCAGATAATTATAAGCCTGTCAGTCTGACATGGATCCCAGGCAAGATAACGTAACGGTTGATATGAGACTTGAGTAATAAACAATTAAAATAGGGTAACATAATTACAGTTATGCCAATCAACATGGGTTTTATGGAAAATAGATCCTGTCAAAGTAATTTGATTTTTTTTGATGAGATTACGAGTTTGGTTGATAAAGATAATAGCGTTGATGTAATATACTTAGACTTCTGTAAGGTGTTTGACTTGGTACCACACAACATTTTGATTAAAACTCTAGAACAATATACAATTTACCCCACATTAAATTGATTAAAAGCTGTCTGATAGATCTCAAAATGCAATTATAGACAGGGAATCATTATTGAATGGTTGTGTTTCTAGTGGGATCCTGCAGGGATTGGCTCTTGGCCCTACACTATTTAACTTTTTGATTAATGACCTGAAAAAAACCAAAATCATCACTGATGAAGTTTGCAGGTGACACAAAAATTGAAGGAGTGATAAATAATGATGAGGACAGGTCGCTGATATAGCACGAACTGCATTGCTTGGTAACCTGGGCACAATCAAACGTGTTTTAATATGACTAAATGTATCCATCTAGGAACAAGGAACGCAGGCTAGACTTACGGGCAGGGTGAGGGGAGTGGACTCTGTCCTGGGAAGCAGTGGTACTAAAAATACTTGGGGTTTGTGGTGGATAGTCAGTTGAACATGAGCTTCCAATGTGACACTGTGGCAAAAAAGGCTAATGTGATCCTTGGATGCATAAACAAGGGAATATTGAGTAGGGTAGAGAGGTTATTTCACCTCTGTGTTTTGCTCTGATGCAACTGCTGCTGGAATACTGTGTCCAGTTCTGGTGTGCACAATTCAAGAAGGATGTACATAAATTGTACACAGTTCAGAAAAGGTCCATAGGAATGATTAAAGGATTAGAAAACCTGCCTGGTAGACTCAAGGAGCTTAATCTATTTAGCTGAATCAAGAGGATAAGGGGGAACTTGATCACAGGCTATCAGTACCTACATGGGGAACACAGATTTAATAAAGGGCTCTTCAACTAGCAGAGAAAGGTAGAACACGATCCAATGGCTGGAAGTTGAAGCTAGACAAACTCACACAGGAAATAAGATATACATTTTTAACAGTGAGGGGAATTAACTATTGGAACAATTTACCAAGGATTGTGGTGAATTCTGCATCCCTGACAATTTTTAAATCATGATTGGCTGTTTTTCTAAAAGATCTGCTCCAGGAATTATTTTGGGGAAAGTTCTCTGGCCTGTGTTATACAGGAGGTCATGCAGTCATAGGGCTTAAGATCAGAATTGGCCACCAGATCATCTAGCCTGACTTTCTCACAGGCCACCAGCACCCCCCAGGACCCACACACTAAACTCAATAACTGAAATTAGGCCAAAGTGTTACAGCCCTGAGGCGACTCAACTATTACCTTCCACAGGCAGATAATAGGAAGGACCAAAGTGCACCAGTGCCTGTCCCTGCAATGGCAGAGAAATGATTAAGTGAGATACACCCAAATAATCCTGGCATGTGACTCACTCAGAGGAAGGCAAAGGCCAAGGCAAAGGAAAAAACAAACAAACAAAACCCCAAGGTCACTGCCAATCTGACCTGAAGAAAAAATTCTTCCTGACCCTACATATGGCGATCAGTTAGACTCTGAGCATGTGGGCAACAACCAGCCAGTCAAGCAGCTGAGAGATAGAATACCTCAACCCAGCTCACCTAGTGTCCCATCTCCAGCCATGCTGGAGGATGCTTCAGAAGAAGGAGATAGCAAAACCCTCCCATAATACATTGAGGGGAGGAAATCCCTTCTTTACCCCTATAAGTGGATTGCTTGATGAGCTAGATGCACGCAAACAATATGTGTTTTAATACATCTAGGAGCAAAGAATCCAGGCCACATTTACAGGGTGGTGGACTCTATCCTGGGAAGCAGTGACTCTGAAAAAGATTTGGGGCTCACGATGGATAAGCAACTGAACATGAGCTTCCAGGACAATGTTGTGGCCAAAAGGGCTTGATCCTTAGCTATCAAGTAGGTGTAGAGTTTGTGTTACCTTTGAATTTGGCACTGGTATGACCGCTGCTGGACTACTATGTCCAGACCTCAATTCAAGAAGGATGCTGATAAACTGGAGAGGGTTCAGAGAAGAGCCATGAGAATGACTGAAGGGTTAGTAAACCTGCCTTACAGTCATAGACTCCAGGAGCTCAATTTATTTAGCTTAACAAAGAGAAGGTTAAGGGGTGACTTGATCACAGTTCATAGACTTCTACATAGGGACAGTGTATAACTCCTGTGGGCTGGCCTCTGTAGCTCCTGCTCCAGCCATCACGAGGGTGTTAGATGGCTTTGCAGTGAGCCTATAACTCTCTGGCTTGGGCCTCAGTGAGGAAGAGCTTCTGAGTCTCCTAGACTCTAATAGGGCAGGAATGGAGCCTTCTCCTCTGAGCCCTGGCCTTCATCCCCTTCTTCCTCCTTGCACTGATTTGTCCAAGTATCCCGCTGTGATAGGAGATGGGCTGCTCCTCTGCCTGCGGGTGGGTGGACTGCTTTGCCAGTGGTGCCTTGTAGATATGCCTCTCCTTTGTAATTCTCAGGCTCTGGCACCACGGTGACATATCTGGCTTATGCCCAGGTCACAGGTTGTGTGTGGTCGTGCAAGTGACTTCAGAGTGTCCTGAAGTGTCATGGAAATTTCAGAAGCAACGGCAGCTCAGTCACAAGTGTGTATCCAGGGATAAAGTGGGAGTGAGTAAACTGCTAGGACTATGATACAAGTAGTCCCATGTCCGTAGGCAGGAGTTCCACTGCAAATAAGCTGTGTATGTGGGACAGTGGACACTCCTCTTGGGTGTAGGATAGGGGCAGTGAGGGGCAGCAGGGGAGGAAATGTCCAGGGCTGATAGTATTGGGGAAAACAGATGGCTCGGAAAATTTAAATGGGGGCTGGCACCTTTAACTAAGGCATGATACAGCTGGCACCTGAGGAAAGGGGGAGGCTGCATGGAGGTGCTGGCTGCCTCACCCGCAAGCCTGGGGACAGTAGGGCTTTCCCAGCTGCAGGTGACTCAGCATGAGGCGCTTGGACTCTGGAGGCTACGTGCTGTATGGAGGGGGCTCACACTGAGTTTGAGAGGAGGTGGGGGTGTATCTCTCTGGGGAGCTCCCAGGTTGAATCAGATGTCACATGGGAGGCCAATGTCCCACATGGAGGACTATGGGGCTGAGCATAGGAGGTAAATGATGGCTTGACCACCTGCAAAAGGCCGCCTTCTGTGTCTGCTGTTCAATATTACTCCCAGCATGTGTCATCTCCTCATGGCCCATATCAGGGTAACAAGCCTTGTGGATAGGGGAGAAGCGGTAGATGTGGTATATCTTGACTTTAGTAAGGTTTTTGATACTGTCTCGCATGACCTTCTCATAAACAAACTAGGGAAATACAACCTAGATGGAGCTACTATAAGGTGGGTGCATAGCTGTTTAGAAAGTCATTCCCAGAGAGCAATTATCAGTGGTTCACAGTCATGCTGGAAGGGCATAATGAGTAGGGTCCTGCAGAGATCAGTTCTGTTCAATATCTTCATCAATTATGTAGATAATGGCATAGAGAGTACACTTATAATGTTTGCAGATGATACCAAGCTGGTTGCAAGTGCTTTGGAGGATAGGATTAAAATTCAAAATGATCTGGACAAACTGGAGAAATGATCTGAGGTAAATAGGATGAAATTCAATAAGGACAAATGCAAAGTCCCCCACTTAGGAAGGAACAATCAGTTGCACACATACAGAATGGGAAATGACTGGCTAGGAAGGAGTATTGCAGAAAGGGATCTGGGGGTCATAGAATCATAGAATATCAGGGTTGAAAGGGCCCTTAGGAGGTCATCTAGTCCAACCCCCTGCTCAAAGCAGGACCAATCCCCAGTTTTTGCCCCAGATCTCTAAATGGTCCCCTCAAGGATTGAATTCACAACTCTGGGTTTAGCAGGCCAATGCTCAAACCACTGAGCTATCCCTCCCCCCCAGTCATAGTGTGTCATAGTGTATCACAAGCTAAATATGAGTCAACAGTGTAACACTGTTGCAAAATAAGCCAACATCATTCTGGGATGTATTAGTAGGATTGATGTAAACAGGACACGAGAAGTAATTCTTCCGCTCTACTCCGCACTGATTAGGCCTCAACTGGAGTATTGTGTCCAGTTCTGGGCACCACATTTCAGGAAAGATGTGGGCAAATTGGAGAAAGTCCAGAGAAGAACAACAAAAATGATTCCGGTCTACAAAACATGACCTATGAGGGAAGATTGAAAAAACTGGGTTTGTTTAGTCTGGAAAAGAGAAGACTGAGAGGTGACATGATAACAGTTTTCATGTACATAAAAGGTTGTTACAAGGAGGAGGAAGACAAATTGTTCTCCTTAATCTCTTTGACAGGACAAGACGCAATGGCTTAAATTTCAGCAAGGGCAGTTTAGGTTGGACATTAGGAAAAACTTTTCTGTCAAGAGTGATTAAGCACTGGAAATAAATTGCCTAGGGAGGTTGTGGAATCTCCATCATTGGGGATTTTTAAGAGCAGGTTGGACAAACACCTGTCAGGGATGCTCTAGATAATACTTAGTCCTGCCTTGAGTGCAGGGGACTGGAGTAGATAACCTCTCGAGGTCCTTTCCAGTTCTATGATTCTATCACTCAGAGCTTCCCACCCACCCTGACCACGGACCGGTAGGAGCCCCTTTCCTCCCTCATCCTTTTCTTCACAATCAGCCAGGAGAGTGAGACTGTTTCAGAGTTGCCTTGCCCATTTTATCCTGAGTCCAGTGTTATTTGTTGTTTCCTCACACTCTTGTGATTCGTGACATCTGCTGTGCGAGATTTACACTATGCAGAATAGCCATCACCTCCCTCTACTTTCAACAGGGATGACGACAAACTGCCTCAGTCAATCTGGCCACACTTTTCCTACAGCCTTTGCATGCAGAAGTGGGGCTGCCCATAAGTCAAAATGGCCACCAACTCCCAGTGTTTTCAATGGGACTAAAGCCAGGGGTTAGGAGGGGGGTTGGGGAGTCCCCCTTGGATGCTGATCCAGAGGTTCATAGAGTCTTTGATTATAAGGCCAGAAGCCACTGTGATCCTCTTGTCTGATCTCTCGCATAACACAGGTCCATAGGACTTCCCTGAACTAATATTTGTTTGAACTAGAGCATTATTACTTGTGCACTATGTTAAATGTTGAACCTGGTACATTCAGACTTACTCAGGGGTGGGAGACTCACAACCCAGAAGGAAAATTTGGATTAAAAAAAAAATCTCATGATTGTTAAGCCACTCTCGTGATTTTTGAATGTTTGGGATTGGCCCTACAGGCGATGATCTCTCTTCTGTCCAGTAGAGGGAGGAGTTGGAGCACTCAATCCCTGATAATCTCACCAGCAGAGAGGTTGTAGTAGCTGTCATTACTATTAATATTCTGTTGAAAACAGATGCCCTGTCTAACAAATTGTTCTGAGGCACAGCGAGCCTTTTTCCATGAATCTTCCAGGCAGAGGGTGTTGTCTCCAGAATACATCAGTCATCTTCACACAGCGGTGTCCCTTCCACCTTTACTCCAGCTGCTGCCACTGCTGTTTGGATGGGGGATTCTGGGGCTGAGGCCTGGGGTCCCTTCTGTCCCCTGGAACCTCCCTTATGCCCAATAGCCCATCTCTGGTTCTAACAGAGGAACCTACACATATTTTTTCTCCCTTTTCCTGATGGTGGTGGTTACAGGGTTTCCCTCCCATCCCATGTAGCCTGCATCCAGGACCAGCAAAGCTTTAAGCCTTTATCAGTCTGAGTACGGTTCCTGATGATGTATAAGACCAGGGTCTACCTAGCCCCATCTAAAGTTTGGGCACTATAAGTGCCAAGGCCCATAGTGACAATGCACTTGGTGCCTCTAGCCCCTGGTGTTCCAAGGTTTTCCCCAGACAGCTAGCTTTTGGTGTTACATTCCCACCCTTGCCAGGACCTGGGGGGCCAGGTGAGCACGCATATGCTGCTCTGCCAAGCTTGCTGTTTCAACCTCTGATCTGTTTGCAAAGCTATTGTCCCAGTGAGATGGCTTCACACCCTCTTCCTTGCTCCTCAGATATGGCAGAACCCAGCATCTGTACAGTCACTTCAGTTTATAGTTGGTCTCATGGAGGATAGGTCCATCAATGGCTATTAGCCAAGATGGACAGGGATGCAACCCCATGATCTGGGTGTCCCTAGCCTCTGACTGCCAGAAGCTGGGAGTGGACAACAGGGGATGGATCACTGAACGATTGCTTGTTCCGTTCATTCCCTCTGAAGCACCTGGCATTGGGCACTATGGGAAGACAGGACTGGGCTAGATGGACCATTGGTTTGATTCAGTGTGGCCATTCTTAGGTTCACATAGTCTCCCAAGGGAGTATCTGAGCACCTGCCTCGAGTTGTGCCAGGATGGCTTCTTAAAAGTCACTCATTTTTCTATGCAGTGTGAACTTTACGTGCCTTTCGGGGGAGGGTGAGATCTCTCTGCATGCCTTTTCCTATCATGGCTACCCCAAGGCTTTGCCCTGTGCTTACTGTGTATTTTACAGTGGTGCCTTTTTTAAAAACAGTGAGATAACAATTGGGGATAATTATTGTGTTGTAAAATCCTAAGTGGAGACAGGCTGCTTATAGTGTTCACAAGGCAGCGGGGTGAGGTCAGAACTATGCCCCCGCCAATGGTTGACTTTGCCTGGTTTACCTCACAGAAACTCCACTGTGTGCGTACAGCAAGAGAGCTAATACACGTCAATTATTCTACCGTTAAAACCCCATTTTTTGTCATTGAAGACATAGCCTCAGTGTCCTCCCCTTACAGGGGCTTTGGGAGCTCCAGCGATGGGAGTGCAGGAGCTGGACCACGCACCTTTCCCATGTTTGATGCCAAACTGTGGGGATATCTTTGAGGCACCACACTTGGATAGTCCTCTCCTTCCTCCATATTCACTGGAGTTGCGAAGAAGAGACTGTGTTAACTTAAAATTGTGTGATATGAGATGGTGTTAGAACTGTTAAGTGAAACTCTATGATGAGGTATGTTGTGGCACCAAGAACATGGGCTACTGAGTGCCCAGAGACGTAGAAGCTGGGACTCATGGAGGGCCACTCTAGACAACTCTTTTGGAGCTTTTTGGGGCTGAATGTGAAGATTGTTGGGTGGCTCTGAAAGAGACAGGGAGCAGGCGGCCAGAGGGGGTAGATTACAAACAAGAAAAGAAGCATGGCTGGGCTGTTATCAGATTAGGCTTTCCCTCCTGCAGTAACGTAGCAGGTTACTGAACACTATTATGTATATTGTATGTATTGGGGTTAGTAGCTTTTCAAACCCAGGAGACTGAGGTGTAGTCAATCAGGTTTTGAAGAGATCTGCAAGGCCCTTGAAATAGTTAAAAAAGCCAGGATCACCCACTATTGACAGGGAAGTGTCCAGAGAGGAAGCGTAGAAAGGTAATGACGCTGAGAGAGTGGTGTTGAACAAGGTGTACATCCAGGAATGGGCAGGTAGTGGCAGGAGCCCTGAAATTTCTCAGCAGAAGCCTGCAAATCTTCTCTGATGCCCTCAGAGCCCCTTCTTCCATCAGAGCTTCTTCAGTCTGTATTTGGAAAGAGTGATAAGTTGGCTGACAGCTCACTTGCTGGTTAGGGGTTGATGACACAATGGTAACAATGCCAAAGTAGTGTCTCCACTACAGTTTCCACTGTTGCTTCTGCCAATGGAGCTACACTGATGAATTACAGGTCCTCATTTTCCAACTGTACATGACGCCTACGTTCTGTGCACTCCTTAGCCCCTCTGGAGCTGCAGGGAAGCAGACATCCAGTCACAACACACAGGACTCACCATCCCCACTGGAAGTTGATGTCTAAACTCTGTTTTTGCTTTGCTGGTTCATGGAGCCCAAAACTACAGGGTATCACGACATATATATGGGAACAGCAGGACGCTGCTCCCGCGTGAGAGTAACTCTCTCAGGCACACAGTGTGGATGGAAAGATCATAGAATCATAGAATATCAGGGTTGGAAGGGACCTTAGTAGGTCATCTAGTCAAAGCAGGACCAATCCCAAATTTTTGCCCCAGATCCCCAAATGGCCCCCTCAAGGATTGAACTCACAACCCTGGGTTTAGCAGGCCAATGCTCAAACCACTGAGCTATCCCTCCCCCCTGCTGGGCCTGCATCAGTTCTGGCTACCCCAGTTCTTCCCCTTGCAACATCTTGGGCTGGGTTCCTCTGAATGTTGCCTCCTCAACAAGGAAATGAAGCACATGTGTGGGGATGGCAAGTGTTCGTCACTTGCCATTCCCACACAAGTGAACACTGTAAACATTGTAATAGTAAAACTGCCCCTGTGAATCGCGGGGCCACTTATTCCCATGGTATACTGCTGGCTGGGCTGTAGTGAGAAAAGCAGAGCGGCACCAGGCTGCAGCTGGAGATACAAGGGCTGTTCTTGGTCACACGTGTTACCAAGTGTCCTGATGCACCCCTTAGCTTTTATTAGGAGTGCTAGATGCCTGCCACCACCACGCAGGTCCCACTTTCCACCCCTTCTCCCTGTTCTCAACCAGAAACGAAACCCATCCAGGGAGACTGATAAACCATCATTACAGTGAGTTGGGACTCAACAGGGCAAGAAGCCAGGGGGACAACAGCAAGAATGGCAATGGGCAGCTACACAAAGGCCAAATCAAGAGAGTGAGTTAAACTGAGTCAAAGGAACAGGGAAAGAGAGTTAATTAAGTGTGCAGAGCAGTGATTGATTGACAAGGAGTGCTGTTCAGTACACTACAATCAAATCAGCAGGAAATAAATAAAAAATACCAGCAATACCAGAAGGGCAACCAATGAGGTAGGGAAGATCAGAAGATTTTAAACTAAGGCCCCAATCTTACATTGAGCTACGCATGGGGACCCCAGTAGCCAGGCAGCACTCCAGAGGAATCTGCCCATGGGGAGCTCAGTGCAGGATTGGGGCAATCTGATCAAAATCTCACACCAAAAAAACTGAATCAGTGGTTGTGCTGATGGGCAGTTGAGCCAAGGAGCAACAGTGTGGTCTGGACAACGCAACACACTAGAGACAGGGCAACAAACAAAAAGAGAGTTAACAGGACAGGAGCAGAATACCGGGGGGGGGGGGGGTGATCACTAAATACAGAAGAGTACACGGAGAACATAAATGCTTAGGCTGAGATAAGAGTCAGCTGGAAGAGCCAGTTGGGTGAGCGGGAGGCAGAGAGTCAATGCAGCAGACTTGGGCCCCGGTTACACGCAGCTGCTGGGGAGAGATGATAGAGGGCTCTGAAGCTCTGGTGAGGCTGGGTGCCTCCAAATAGGGCAGAGTGTGGAAGAAGGTGGCTGTGCGGGAGCATCGAGGCAGAGTTGGTTGGCCCAATGCCTTCCCCTGGAGGTGCTGTTCCTGGTACCGCTGGGACTGGGACCTGCCAGCCTCACCAGGTCTGCCTTCACTACAGAGTTAACTTGAGTTATCTGAGCTCCAGTGACTCCTCTTGAGTTAGCCAAGCTCAGCTGAGAACAGCCACGCTGCTGTACCCACACAGGCTCTGCGCTCCCTCGAGTATGGCGCTATGGCTTCTGGGCACACGCATTTCCCAGTAAGTAGTGGGAGAACTTGTCTGTCTTTTCTGGGCACACTAGGGGAATTGTGGGAAGGCACTGGAGAATTAGTGATATGCAAGTGGCACAAGCCTGGAGCCACACTACAGAGGGGTTGTGTTAGCAGCTGATGAGTTGTGCTCCAGTTTTAGCTCCTTGGGCTGGCCAACTTGGGTTCACAGCACCACTGCACCCGACTTAAAGGTACTGTATGTGAACAGGACTCGAGTGAGGGACAACACTTGAGTTATAAGAAGTTAATTTGCAGGGAAGACAAGCCCCTAGAGTGGGCGTCTCCTCACTAGTTCAAGCAGGAAGGAGCAAATCACTGCTGGGGCGGTTCTGGAATCGGGACACCTCAAAGGACTAAGGTGAAGCCCCAGTTCACGCCCCCCAGTGTCCGTGAGGGGGATGGTTCTGTTAGTGGGCATGGGGCTAGCTTCTCTCAGGCAATGCTTCACATTATTATACAACACGACTGGAGCGGAGCCCTGTTGGGAGGATCTCACTTGTCCATGGCTGCGGCTCTGGCGTGGATTCTCAGGTGACGGGCCAAAGAGGATTTGTTACTGAAGCTCTTCCCGCACTTGGCACAGGGGAAGGGCCGTTCCCCAGTGTGGGAGCGCTCATGGATGGCAAGGTACGCCAGGTACTTAAAGCTCTTCCCGCACTCGGCGCAGGGGTAGGGCTTCTCCTGTGTGTGAGTCCTCTGGTGCATTGTCAGGTTGGAGAGCTGGCTGAAGCGCTTCCCGCATTCGGCGCAGGGGTAGGGCCGCTCGCCCGTGTGGGAGCGCTGGTGCTTGTTGAGGTCCGAGGGGTTGGTGAAGGTTTTCCCGCACTCGTCACAAGAGTAGGGTCTCTCCCCTGTGTGCAGCCTCTGGTGTGTAATGAGCGTGGAGAGGTGGCCGAAGTTCTTCCCACATTCAGCACAGAAATAGGGTTTCTCTCCCGTGTGGGTTCTCTGGTGGGTTTTGAGATGGGTCAGTCTGTTGAAACTCTTCCCACATTCAGGACAGGGATAGGGTCTGTCTTTCTCATGGACTCTCCCATGGGCTGTGAGCGCCTGCTTCTCCCAGAACCTTTCCCCACAATCTCGACATTTATGGGGCTTCTCTGTCCTGTGAATGCTATTCTGATGGTGAAGGTCCCCTGTGGTCCGAAGTCTCCCCAGTGCAGGAGGTTGGATTAGTCTCCTGAATCCACTCTCATGTTCCCCTAGGGGATCTGACTCATTCCCCGCTGGGCTCCTCTTCTGCCTCTTGCAGGCTCCTTCCTGCTCAGGTGTGTGGTTAATGCTCTCTCCTGAATCCCGCTGTGATACGCTGAGGGGCTGCACGTTTTCAGGCCCTTTGTCATGAGGCTGCTCCTCAGTCCTGCTCAGGATCCTGGCACCTGCTGGATGGAAGAGAGAATCCAGAGATTATTTCATCTCTTGTATTTCCAAGTGGAAGTGGCTGAGGCTCCTCACATCCTACCACTGGAGAGACCCCTAAGAAGAGCCAAACAGTCAGCCGTGCAGCAATAGAGGGCTGTGGAGGGCCTGTTCCCGGCTAATGGGAGCTTCAGGGGAGGTAACCACAGGCAACAGGAGCTCACGGAGCTCTCTACTCCCCCTCCTCCCGGGGCCGCAGGGACGCCGTGTCCGGGGCTTCCCAGAGCAGCGCGGGGCCCTCAGCACGTGGGGTGAGCAAATCCACGGGCCGGATCCAAAGCCCTAAGGGGCAGGATCCGTCCCGGGGCCGTAATTTGCCCACCCCTGGCCTGGAGGTAGGCTGGGGAGGGATGCGGCGTGCTGGGGAGGGGGAGGGGGCCCCCGGGAGTTTGGCAGGCCACAGGAAAGAATGTGTTTGAGACCCCTGGGTTAGAACCAGATAAAAAACAAATAGACAAAAAAAATTTGCAAAAAATTGTGAGGTTACAAAGTGGCGTTTGGAAACAGACCCATTGTCTACTTTTGAAAATGTTTTTATTTTTCATTTATCGAAATGGTCGGCTTTACGTGAACAAAGCATGTAGATGCAATATTTTATTTACAAAATGAGAAAAATAATTTTGTGAAAAATGTCATTAGTGTCAGCAATTATTTGCAAAAAGAGTTTGCTTCAGAAAAATGTCCACTTATGCCCCAAAATTTAAATAAAATTTCTGTGAAAGAAATGTTGAGTACGGAGGGTGATGAGACTCCTTAAAAGACGCCATCAAAAGAAGGAAGCGAATCATGAGGGGTTCCTGTGTTAGAGCCAGTGAGGCAGGATATTCAGCCTGGACACCAGGGGACGAAACCCACTGTGCTCTTCCTGAAAACGCATTGCAAGTGCAGGCACTGCGACAGGGGCTGGGCAGGGTACAAGCCTAGGACTGGCCACGCCAGGGAGAACCCACCTGTTGGTCACAACATCCCTGGCGAGGAGAATATTCTGCTCAGACAGCTTCTGCAGAGAGCCCGACAGCTGGGTCACACGGTGGGAAACACATGGGAGCCCTCCTTATGCTACAGCTCCCACCATTGCTACCCCGGGGGGGGGGGCGGGGGGGCCTCACTGACAGATTACAACTGTGCGGGATTTCCAATCTAGTGCCAGGCTTGGGTCACGTTCCTTTTGGGCCTCCCCGATAACATCCCTGGAGCTTCTTGCAGGCCTTTCCTGCGGAGATACTCCTCATTCTCACTCAGCCAGGCTGAACAGGGAGAAAATAAACCACAGCCTCTCTACTGAAGGTCTGACCCCCACCATCCCCCTAACTCACTACCCAGAGGAGAGGAAGGGTCCATCCTGCCTCAGTCTTCCAGCTGAGCGCTCAGTCCATGGATGGGGTGAGGGAAGGGATTTCCACCAGAGCTGGCCAGGATGCATGGGAAGCCCTGAATGACATGGGCCTTGAGAAGACAGTTCCTTCTAGGACCCACACAAGAAGAGTTCACAATCGCACCGGCTATGGGGCCACCCAGCTCCCACAGTCCCATCCCCACTGCCTGGGCCACTTGTCACCTAGGAGACACCCAATGGCCACCCCAACGCCACACACAGCCTCCCACGTTCTCCAGGCAATAATCCTGCTGAGGAGCCCCCCACGGCCTGAGCCAGCCACTCCCCTGTTCTCCCCACACACACTCAGCCCGAAGGATTCCCTTCCCCATGGTTCCCTCAGTGCCCCCAGGAAGACCCACCCCAGACCCCATCAGGAGCTCGTTACCCATTTCTCGTCCAACCCGGGGCTCCTTTCCAGGGGCGCCTGGCAGCTCGTACGTCCTCAGTGCCGCCTCCTCCGGGGATCCCCATGTGGGATGGGGCTGTGGTGGCTCCAGCTGGAGGCTCTGAGGTTCCCATAATGCTTCAGGGGCATCCATCTCCTCTGGGGTCACGTCCTCGACCTTCACACGCACTGTGACCTGGGAACCAACCACATGGGTCACCGGGCACCCAGGGACTGGGAGTCAGAGGGGGAATCATACCTGAATAGTGCCTGTGGCAAGGGCGCCCTCTCGTGAGGCAGAAGCTGCTTTGGCCAGCAGGGCCTGTACCTAATGGGAGAAGTAACAGGAAGGGGAGGCTGAGGCTGTGAAGTATGAGCCTGGGAGGAGCTTGGACCTCAGGGAGAGGCAGGCTCCCCATGAAGCCATCCAGCACCTCTGGGAGGAGCTGAAGGAAAGAAGCTAGCCCTGTCACGCAGGACCCTTCGGCAATTTCACTAGTACCTGCAGCTATTACCCCACTCACGTCTTGCGAAGTTAGGCAGCTCAGGAGACACCCCTACCCCATGGATGTGACGGCTGCATGTGACACACAGAGGAAGCTCAAGGTTGGGTCCCTAGGATCAGGCCATACTACATTGCCTCCTACCAGGACACGCTGGGTTCACACGGAGCCCCAGTCTGTTAATGAGGATCCCTATCAGTTCAGATATTGAGAGAGGTCACTGCAATCCACCAGCAGCTGCAGGTACTAGTAAACTGTTGCCCAAGGGTCCTGCATGACTCTACATAAGGGAGGCAGTGCCATTTATACCCAGAGAGAATGGCAGGGTGTACAGAGCAGGGAGCTGTGACAGCCCCGACCCCAGTGCTGAGAGCAGGATTACACAGAACAAGCCCCACTCACGTCCTGCCTTGAGAATGCCTGTGTTCACCCAGCACCAAAACCTGCCCCATCAAATTCCCTGCAGAGCCCAATGGAGCCCCCTGGACATTCCCCTACACCTGTTCTCACTTGCTGCTCTCATATCCCAACCTGTTGCAGTCCTACCTGGAAATCCTCTGCAAGGGACACTGCCTGGGCGCACGTCTCTGGGCAATGTTCAGAAACCCAGCTCTGGATTTCTTCCGGCAGGATGGTCAGGAACTGCTCCAGGATCAACAGCTCCATGATCTGCTCCTTGGTGCGGATCTCCGGCTTCAGCCATCGATGGGAGAGTTCCCAGAGTCGGCAGAAAACTGCCCGGGGCCCCTCGGCCTCCTGGTAGCGGAACTGCCTGAAGCGCTGGCGCTGTGTCTCCATGCCAACGTCGCACCTTTGCAGGACAGCTGCCTTCACCTTCACATAATCTCCAGCATCTCTGGCATCCAGGTTGCTAACGGCCTGCCGAGCTTTTCCACTGAGGGCCGGCACAAGGCGCGTCACCCACTCTCCTCTAGGCCACTGGCAGGCTTCAGCCACTTGCTCGAAGGAAGCCAGATAGGCCTCAATGTCATCGTCTGGGGTCAGCTCCAGCAGCGGAGGGTTTTTTGATGCAGGGACTGATGCTGGCACAACCTCAGCAGGTGTCCGTAAGCTCTGTAGCTCCTCCTGAAGTTGATCTTTCCAATATTGGGGCATCCTGTCACACTGCTCAGTCCTCAGCTGTCGCCATCCGGTGCGGGACCATCGGGGGCTTACTGAGATGCTTGGTCCCAGGACTGGCTCCTTCCCGTCTCTCTCCAGCTCATTCCCTGCTTTTGGGCCTGTTGGATCTGCCGTTTCCATATTCCCTCTTGAAGCCTGGATCTGTTGTCAAGGACCAGCTTGATCCCGCTGGGGCCTGCGCTCTAAATCTCCAACTTACCTCTCTCCCTCAGTCCTGCTGGACACATCCAGGTTCCTGGAGGGGGCTGCAGCAAAACAATTAATCAGGATGTTACTATGTGATGGGAGAGTCAGAAAACAACAGAGGGGAAAGAGACGGAGCCATGACTCACCCAAACACCCACTGACCCATAACCCCAGCTCCCTGCCCCCCAGCACTGACAGGCCCTGCCTCCACCCCACTGCCCATCCTCCACCCATCACCTCCAACCCATAACCCCAGCTCCCTGCCCCCCAGCACTGACAAGCCCTGCCTCCACCCCACTGCCCATCCTCCACCCATCACCTCCAACCCATAACCCCAGCTCCCTGCCCCCCAGCACTGACAGGCCCTGCCCCCACCCCACTGCCCATCCTCCACCCATCACCTCCAACCCATCTCCCTGCCCCCCAGCACTGACAGGCCCTGCCTCCACCCCACTGCCCATCCTCCACCCATCACCTCCAACCCATAACCCCAGCTCCCTGCCCCCCAGCACTGACAAGCCCTGCCTCCACCCCACTGCCCATCCTCCACCCATCACCTCCAACCCATAACCCCAGCTCCCTGCCCCCCAGCACTGACAGGCCCTGCCCCCACCCCACTGCCCATCCTCCACCCACCACCTCCAACCCATCTCCCTGCCCCCCAGCACTGACAGGCCCTGCCTCCACCCCACTGCCCATCCTCCACCCATCACCTCCAACCCATAACCCCAGCTCCCTGCCCCCCAGCACTGACAGGCCCTGCCTCCACCCCACTGCCCATCCCCCCATAACCGAGCTCCCAGCCCTCCAACACAGACATGCCCTCCCTCACCCATCACCCCAGCTCCCATCCCCCCCAGCTCCCTGCCCCCCGGGCACAGACAAACCCATCGTCCCAGCTCCCGGCCGCGCCCCCTCACCTCGCCACCCCGCCCGGACGCAGGGGGAGGCCGGTTCCCCAGACAAAGAGCTTCCGCTCCGGCCAGCGCAGGGTTAATTCCTCCGCGCGGGGATTGGCGGCGATCGCTGTCAGTCAGGTCTGGCCCCGCCCCCTAGCCGGCTGGGCCCGTCTCCGGGAGCGGATTCAGCTGAGGCAGCGGGAGCCCGGCGACCCCACTCCACGGGGATGGGCATAGCCCGAGGCGGGCAATTCCCAGCAGCTCCTACCGGGGTGCAAGAGGGGGTCCCACTGCCCCCTGCTGAGGGGTGGGGGCCTCTGTGCCGGGGTTACAGGGCTGTGCAGGGGGCTCGGGGAGCTGGGTTACAAGTTGGGGGGTGCTGTGCAGTGGCTCAGAGAGGAGCCTGTGCTGGGGGGAGCGGGAGTCACAGGGCGGGGGAGGGGGCTCAGGGAGGGACCTGTATGGCCTGGGGGTGATGTGCAGGGGGTTACAGCACTCCACAAATATTAACCCCTGTACCTTAACCGGGGAGGCAGTTCATTAGAGGGGGGAGGGATAGCTCAGTGGTTTGAGCATTGGCCTGCTAAACCCAGGGTTGTGAGTTCAATCCTTGAGGGGGCCATTTAGGGATCTGGGGCAAAAATTGGGGATTGGTCCTGCTTTGAGCAGGGGTTTGGACTAGATGACCTACTAAGGTCCCTTCCAACTCTGATGATCTATGATTCTAGAGTCCAGCCCATCCCCACCTGGGTCCTTATCATAGGGTGCCCGATCTTTATCACGGGGTGCCCTTTGCCACATCATATTGAAATGGGAGCCAACCCTGCAGGTTAAGAGCCTGTGTTTCAAACTGTTCTGAAGTCCACATATATGCACAAATTGCCATGAAAAAATGGTGGCCTCATCAGGGCCCAGGGTAGGATTTTTGGTGCAAATTTGGGTTCACTCACTCTCGGGGGTCCGGAGATACAGCACCCGGAGTAAAGGGTCCGTACACTTTGCCTGCTCTCATAATGTTCTTGGCACACACCTGTGGCTGAATCCATGCCCCTGTGCTGCACCCCACTAACTAGAGTTTACCCAGTTGGGTTTGACCCCAGCTAGTGACCAATGCTCTCTGTGCCAGGCCAGTAACTCAGCAGTTACTAGAGGTTCTGTGTGACTCTACAAATGGACTCACGTGCCAGAGAAAGTGATTTGTGCAGGCACTGTGGGACAGGTGCACCAGAATCCTGGGCGCTGACTCTGGTCGCTAGCTTTGTGGACAAGCTCAACTCCTGTTATGGTCAGTTGGTGGCTTAGGAAGCCGGATGACAGTCCATGAACTAAGCAAAGCAACGCCCAAGAAGCGTGAGTTCAGGTCTTCTGCTCAGCTGGCTTAGAGAATGGCTGATGGGCACATTGCCATCTGCCTTTGTTCTTCTCCAGGTGGCTACTCTTGGAAGTAGGTCCCAGGGTGCAGGCCATATTATAGAGGAGCACTAGGGCAGGTTATCCAAAGTGCTCCAAAATCCATGTATGTAGGGAGACTGTCTAGAAAACATCCCCTCTGAGCAAGGCCCCAGGCCTGTATCCTCATCAGAGATAACAGGCCTGTATCCTTCTTGAACATTGGAGGACAGCAGGGAAAATGTCCAAGAGTAGCGTGGGGGAAAATCTCAGGCCTTGTCTTCACTAGGAAAAAGGATGAGTTGAGGCCAGACTTAGCAAACACAAGATAGCTCAGTGCAACCTGAACTTGAGAATTTCCCTAGTCACAATACCCCCCTGAGGCCTCAGTAGTTGCTTACATCTGTTCATTCTTGGGGTAAGGAATCCTTCTGGAACATCACCTCCATGAGCCCAGATTGAGGCTTGTACCAGTCTGTTAGTACTTGCCAGAGCCAGCATGCAGCAGAGGGGGCAGAGTGGTGTGTGTAAACCAAGGCAGGGTGGGGTTCTGCTAGGCACTGTGAACATGCAATGGGGTGAAACACTCCTCTATTTCCCTGTCACCCCTAAGGGAACCAGGGATCATCCTGCCCTGCAGCTGCACCCTCCTCAGCTGGCAGGGCGAGTGCCACTACACCTAGTCCAGCAAGGGGATGAAGAGGAATGATACAGAATTGTGTTAGACACAGCCTAGGAAATAGCAACCACTATTAGGGACAGGGCAGGTTTGGTGTGGTCCCCATACCAACTGCTAGCCCCAGGGAGCAAAGGTAAGATCCTGTGGGGCTGCAGTGTGGGAGACATTTCCTTAACTCTGTAGTTGCTGGTTTTCAGAGCTGTAGGTTTGGCCACCCTCAATGTGCTGGGAGGTTATTAGGCAACCCAACCTGGGTTTCTGGAGGTGAATTTGGCTCTCTTTCCATCTCTCTCCTTCTGAAACCTGCCAGAAGCCCCTCCCACCACACAGGGACTGAACCGTTGCTTTGTCACCTCTGCACTGTTACTATCTAGTCTCATGCTGCCCAACCCAGCCTAGATGGTGGGTTGTGACCTGTTGTGGAAAGTGAGAATTAAAAACGAGCCACTCAGGTGCGAGACTAGAGACTGGTTATTTCCAGCAGGAACCGGAGTGAAATATGGAAGTTTGAGACTTAGAGCTTGGATAAGGCTGGGGCCCCCAGACAGAGAATGGCTGCGAAGCAGGGGAGCTGTCAACTCCTTGGTCTCCAGGTTCACATTCTAGGAGAGCAGGCAACAAAAGTGAAAATTGAAATCCGTGCTCCAGTGGACCCTGACCAAAGGGAGCAGAGAAAATCCAAGTAGTGACCTTTGGGCAGCTGCTGAGATGGCACAAGTGGTCAGGAGTGAGCGACAGGAGGGGTTGCTCCAGTGTTGAGGAGTCCAGGTTCAGGAAGCGCTGCAGGCCCTATATAGGCCCTGCATGAAGTTGTGTCAGCTTAAGCCCTATCAGGGAAACACAAAGCGGTCAGAGATGATGCTGGATGAGGCCTTGGTTTCCTTTGACTGAATGGCTGAAGCCTGGCAGTGGCTGGGAGGAGAGTGGGTGACTCAAATCGGGGAATCCCAACAGGCCTACAGGAGCCTGGATGCTCCTGTAGGCCTGGTGCTGGAGCCTATGGGAAGGTGAAAGGAGCCATCCTGCAAGGGTGCGACATCAGCATGGACATGCAGCACCTGCGCTTCATGCAATTCCACTGCCAGCGAGCCCCGAGAGGGTTACAGCCCTTTGATGGCTGAAGCCAGAGATCTGCCCCTAAGGAGCAGATCATGGAGCTGCTCTCGCTGCAGCACTTTCTGACAATCACGCTTGTGTAAATCCACAGCTGGGGCTGGCTATGTCACCCTCAGGGACCTGTAGAGGATCTGTAGCCAGGACAGTGAGACACTGGGACATAGGAGCAGCAGGCGAGAGCAGATGCACAGGCCTCCTTTCAGATAGGCAGATCATTTGACCTGCCAGCTCTGGCACGGGTACAAGAAGGGAAATTCTCCGAGCTGCTTTCCTGGGGCATCCTGGTTTTCAGCACCAACCCCTTAACTGAAGTTATGAGATCTTTTTGGGACACTCTCACCCTAACCAGCAGAGGGGATGACACAGTGGTAACAGCACTACAATCCTGCGTCTTCACCACAGCTTGAACTGCCGCTACCGCCAGTGGAGGAGCTGGACTAAAGGTGAATTACAGGTCCTCATTTTCCTGTCGTACCCAAGGCCTGGGTGGAGAGGACTCCTTAACCCCCTGGGGCTGCAGGAAAAGCAGCGTCCAGTCACAGTGCACACGACTTGCTAATTGCGCTGGCAGTTGGAAGTTGCAAGTCTGACTTTGCTTTGCTGGCTCTTGGAGCCCTGTGCTACAGGGTGCATGACGTCTGCATGGGAACAGCAGGACACCTGCTCCAGACCGTGAACTGCTCTTCTGGGCACTCTGTGAAGATGCAAACACACTGGCACAATGGCTTGGGCCTGCACCAATTCTGGCTACCCTGGTTCTTACTCTTGCAACACCTTGGGGTGAGTTCCTCCAAGTGTTGCCTCCAAACAATCAAATGAATAGACGTGCACAGGGGCAGGCGCTCTTCCATTATCTATGGAAATTCTGCAATAGTGTTATTGCCTCCAGAGCACTAGGCCCCTTTCTCCAGCTCTGTACTGCTAACTGGGCTGCACGGAAGGAGCCAGAGTATTATCTTGGTGTAATCTGTTTATTCAGAAACTGTACACAGGTCCTGTTTCCCTGGAGAGTGGTAGGAACAAAGCAGTGCAGGCAGCTCCCTTACACAAAAACTTCAGGTAAGGTACCCTGTTCCACAAAGCAGCTATTCTGCACCTCTGCTACTCTCTGCAAAGTGCTCAACGCAGCACCTTGTCCCACCCCAGCTCGTGTGGGCTTCTCCTGGGAAAGCCCTTCAGCACCACACCCCCTAGGAGCAGGTGATTTGTCAGATGGCCCTGCAAGTCAGCCCTCCACCCCATCCCCACCCTTGTGAATCCAGGTGCTTTTGCATCACAAGTCTCAGCTCCCTGTTAGACGGAAGGGGAGTGCTGTAGCCTGTCCATTCACGTTTCCTGTTCCTCCACTTCAAATATTCCTGATAAATGCCTGGAGCGGAGCTCTCAGCTGGGATGGCCTCATTCGTCCACAGCTGCAGCTCTGATGTGGATTCTCTGGTGCCGGGTGAGGGCTGACTTGTTGCTGAAGCTCTTCCTGCACTCGGCGCAGGGGAAGGGCCGTTCCCCGGTGTGGGAGCGCTCGTGAATGGTGAGGTACGCCAGGTACTTGAAGCTCTTCCCACACTCGGCACAGGGGTAGGGCTTCTCCTGTGTGTGAGTCCTCTGGTGCATCGTCAGGGTGGAGAGCTGGCTGAAACGCTTCCCACACTCGGCGCAGAGGTAGGGCCGCTCACCCGTGTGGGAGCGCTGGTGCTTGGTCAGGTCCGCGGGGCTGGTGAAGGTTTTCCCGCACTCAGGACAGGAGAAGGGTCTCTCCCCTGTGTGCAGCCGCTGGTGTGTAGTCAGAGTACAGAGGTAGCTGAAGCATTTTCCACACTCCCCACAGGGGTAGGGCCGCTCACCTGTGTGGATTCTCTGATGCTTGCTCAGCCCTGTCCTGGTGGTGAAGGTCTTGCCGCACTCAGCACAGGGGAAGGGTCTCTGCCCTGTGTGGGCTCTCTGGTGCCTCACGAATGTGGAGAGGTGGCCAAAGCATCTCCCACACTCAGCACAGGGGTAGGGTCTCTCCTGCGTGTGAGTCCTGTGGTGCATCTTCAGGTTGGAGAGTCGGTTGAAGCACTTCCCACACTCGGCGCAGGGGTAGGGCCGCTCGCCCGTGTGGGAGCGCTGGTGCTTGTTGAGGTCCGAGGGGCTGGTGAAGGTTTTCCCGCACTCATCGCAGGGGAACAAGCCCTCCCCTGTGTGGGTTCTCTGGTGCGTAGTTAGTGTGCAGAGATAGCCAAAGAGTTTGCCGCACTCTCCACATGAGTAGGGCTTCTCGCGCGTGTGGCTTCTCTGGTGGGTTTTGAGATGCGCTGGACAGCTGAATCTCTTCCCACATTCGGCGCAGGGATAGCGTCTCTCTCTCTCATGGACCTTGCTGTGAGCTGTGAGTGCCTGCTTTTCCCTGAAGCTTTCCCCGCAGTCTCGACATCTATGGTATTGCTCATGGTGAAGGTACCCTGTGGTCTGAGGTCTCCCCTGTGCAAGGAGCTGGGTTAGTCTCCTGAATCTGCTGTCATGTTCCTCTGGGAGGCCTGGCTCCTTCCCCGCTGGGATCTTCTTCTGCCTCTTGCAGGCTTCTCCCTGCTCAGGTGTGTGGGTAACCCCCTCTCCTGATCCACTCTGTGATACGCTGGGGGGCAGCACCGTTTCAGGCCCTTCGTTGCGAGGCTGCTCTTCAGCCTGGCTCAGGATTCCAGCACCTGCTGGATGGAAGAGAATCCAGAGATTATTTCATCTCTCGTATGTCCAACGATGGGAGTGACTGCACATGCCTCCATTGGAGAGACCCCCAGCAGGAGCCCCACTGTCCACTGCGCAGAAATATGGGGCTATGGAGTGGCACAACTAGGAAGTCCTGCATCCCTGTCTCTTTCCTCTTTCCCCAGTGCCCACAATAGCTTTTCTCCTCCAGTCCCATCACTTCCCCTCCAAACTCCCTCTGCCCCCTCTCTGTCCCAGCTCTTCTCCCACCCACAGAATCCTTATCCCTGGCCCTCTCCTGTTCTTGGTTCCTGGTTACGTGAGGGATCTCCTCTCCCGGTGCTACACTGCCACTGCTGAGATCAGCAGAGGTGTCTGAGCTGTATCCTCCGTGGGAGGAAGCCGCTGGCAGGAGGTTCTCTGGGAGGAGTCCTAATGTTGGATCTCGCTCCTCCATTTGGTCCATCAGAGCCCAGACATGTTAGCGTGCCAGCATGCTGCAAAGCCCCATCTTTCTCTCTTCTGACTAAGGCTGTGAGGAGGGGGCAGGCTGAGATGGATGTATTTACTGCTGGTGTTTTTAAGGTGTAGGATACACACCCAGAGCACTGGAAGAGCACCCTGAGAGTTAGGTTTTCAAATTTGAAAATACTACTCATAAATCCTGCTCTCCGTTCAGGCCCCAATTAATTAATTCTTCTGCAGATCAATCTCCTTGTAAATTGCACTAACCAATCTCTTTCGAGCCCCTGCCGCACTAGACAGAGCTGCTGTCCAGGCTATTTTTAGGCAGTGATCATGCTCCCCACCCATATCCACTTCTACGTTAGAGATGACTGAAAAACAGAAAGATATCTTCACAAACAACTTTGAAGTTTCAAAGTTGTTTTGTCCCCTGGGGTCAAAATGGATCATTTCGGGGGTAACATAAGAATGGCCATACTGGGTCAGACAAATGATCCATCTAGCCCAGTATCCTGTCTTCCGACAGCAGCCAATGCCAGGTACTTCAGAGGGAATGAATATAACAGGCAATCATTGAGTGATCCATCCCATGTTGTCCACTCCCAACTTCTGGCAAACAGAGGTTTAGGGATACCCAGAGCATGGGGTTGCATCCCTGACCATCTTGGCTAATAGTCATTGGTGGACCTATCCTCCAGGAACTTATCTAATCCTTTTTTGAACCTTGTTCTAGTTTTGGCCAAACCCTGTTCTAGTTTTGGCTTGAAATTGGTTTCTGACTTTAAAATTAAATAAAAATATTTTATGAAAATCATAACTGAAATATTTTATTTATGTAGAAGTAGGTTTTACATGATGGAAATTTAGCTCAAGAGTCTGAATTTAAATAGGCAGAAAAATGGCAAATGTCAAGTATCAGCAACATTCATAAAAAGTTTCAACTCAGAAAAAAAGTTATTTTTCACCAAAAAAAGAACTTGTGTTAGTGCAGCCTCTTTAGCGATACCAGCTGTTCTGTAAAAAGAACAGGATTACTTGTGGCACCTTAGAGACTAACAAATTTATTTCAGCATAAGCTTTCGTTGGCTACAGCTCACTTCATCAGACACATACTCCTCCCCATACCCCTCCCCCGAGGGGCTGCCACTGCGCTTTCCCCCACCTTCATGGAATCATAGAATATCAGGGTTGGAAGGGATCTTAGGAGATCATCTAGTCCAACTCCCTGCTCAAAGCAGGACCAAACCCCAATTTTTGCCCCAGATCTCTAAGTGGCCCCCACAAGGATTGAACTCACAACCCTGGGTTTAGCAGGCCAATGCTCAAACCACTGAGCTATCCCTCCTGCTGAACAGCTGACGGGTGGCAAAGCCTGTGAGCTAAAAAAAGTGGCTTCGCGGGGCGGCGCCTCCGGAGGTGGAACCCGGAAGCGGAGATGAGCTTGGCGCAGGGGGGCTGGCGGGGAGCTGCTGGTGGGCGCGCTGCATTTCCCCTCCCCCCTCCCTCCCAAGCTTGCAAGCCTGGGGGCGGGGGGTGGAGGGGAAATGCAGCGCGCCCGGGGGGAGGAGGCGGGGGCGGGGATTTGGGGAAGGGGTGGAATGGGGGTGGGGGTGGAGTTGGGGCGGGGCCGGGGGCGCGAGCACTCACCGGCGCTGACTAAAGTCGGCGCCTATGAAGCCAAAGACTGATGGGGGATATGCTGCACCTCAGGAGAACGTAAAACATCTGGGGAAAAGCTGCCAACCCCAGGGCCCAGAGAGGTCACCTGCTTTGTTGGCAGCACCATGGCCACTCAGGCCCTGGCTGGCACCACATGTAAACAAGACATATTTAGAGCTGGGTCCATCCTGCCTTGTAAGTGATGGTAAAAGTGTGATTGGCGGAGGGGCAAGGGTTGAACACAATCGGAGAAGGGTCAGGGATGCTGGTCATAGGCGGGTACTATCTAATGCTAAGAGATCACTCTTGGTCTGGACTCCCCAACTTTCCTGCCTTGGTTCGGCCGGGGGGAGCTGTAAGGTGGCTAACAGGTCTCGGGTTGACAACAGGATGGGGTCTTGGGCTGAGAGGGGCCACTGGGCCTTGGGAATGACAAGAGTGGGGAAGGAAATCCTGTCAGAGCTGCCAGCAATGGGGAGGAAAATGCAGGGGTTTCTGTGATAGACCCAGCAAGCCAGGATATTGGGCCTGTAGGAAGTGGGACATTCCAGGAAGACCCCGGGCCCCAGAATCTCCCTTCCAAACAGCAGTGGCAGCAGCTGGAGTGAAGGTGGAGGGGACATCTCAGTATGGAGGCATCTCGGTATATCCTGGGAACAACACCCTCTCTCTGGAGGATTCACAGGGAAAATGCTGGCCATGCCCAAGAGCTGCAGGGATGATGGCCTCTCACCTCGGGCACAAGCCCATGAGCCTGGTATCCGAGGCAATAGAAAACGTATGCCTGAGTTGGGCAGAGATCTCCTTGGCTCAGTACGTCTCAGGCTAGGCTGAGCCATTGCCAGATGTGCATGGACAGGTCGTTTTCAGCCCTGCTCAGAAGGGCCAACTCTTTTGCAGTCCCTTCCGATTGTTTCTGTTCCTCCCCAGCGGAGAGCAGTGGATGCAGCAATACCATTACACCAGAGTCTGGGCACTGTTCTAGCCTTGGGATCAGGGACTTTATCATCATGTCCCCCTAAGACATTCCCAGAGAGGGATATGTACCTAGGAGGAGCAACAAGAAGTTCTGAAATGGCCCTGGCAGGTATCCAGGCCAAAGCAGGGAGAACCCACTCATTGGACATAACAGCCCTGGAAAGCCCTGTCCAACAGCATCTGCACAGAGCCCTGAGTCGGGTTAGGCAGCGAAACACATGGAGCCCTCTGCATTACAGCTCCCACCATTGCTACCCCGCAGCAGCTGCCCTAGGGATGGATCACAGCTCCAGGGATTTCCTCTCGAGTCCAAGGCTGGGGGCACCCCAGTAATGTCCCATAAGCGTCTACTGCCTCAGGACTTCCTGCAGAGGATTTTAGGTCCCCTCTACAGCGGAGACTGTCATGGTCTGAATCCCCTGCATCTCTCCCCAGCCGAGAGGGACCCGCCCCCCAGACCTCAGGGAGTGGATGGGGAGGGGAAGGGTACCCGCTGGGTAATGCCACTGAAAAGAACACCACAAGGAGGGTTCGCTGTTGCTGGCTATGGGGCCACCCAGCTCCCACAGTCCCATCCCCACTGCCTGGGTCACTTGTAATCTAGAAGACATCCACTGGCCACCCCAACCCCCCACATAGCCTCCCATGTTCCCCAGGCAGCAATCCTGCTGGGGAGCCCCCACGGCATTAGCCAACCACTGCCCTGTTCTCCCCACACAGACTCAGCCCGAGGGACTCCCTTCCCCATTGTTTCCTCAGTGTCCCCAGGAAGACTAGCCCCCAGGGTCGGTGCAAGGATGTTTCACGCCCTAGGTGAAACTTCCACCTTGCGCCCACCCCCACCCCCGGCAGCTCCCCGCCCCCCCCTCCGCCCTGAGGTGCCTCCCCTGCAGCAGCTCCCCGCCCCGCCCCCGGGAGCCATGCGGCAGCTCCCTGCCCCCTTGGCCCGGGGAGCCGTGCGGCAGCTCCCCAGCCCAGCTCACCTCTGCTCCGCCTACTCCCCGAGCATGCCGCCACCGCTCCACTTCTTCCGCTTCCCAGGCTTGTGGCGCCAATCAGCTGTTTGGCACCGCAAGACTGGGAGGGAGAGAAGCAGAGCGGGGGAGGAGGTGGAGCAGAGGTGAACTGAGGCGGGGAACGGTTCCCCTGCGCGCTGCCCCCCAATCCCATTACTTGCTGCAGGCAGCCATAGAATCATAGAATCATAGAATCTCAGGGTTGGAAGGGACCTCAGGAGGTCATCTAGTCCAACCCCCTGCTCAAAGCAGGACCAACCCCAACTAGATCATCCCAGCCAGGGCTTTGTCAAGCCTGACCTTAAAAACCTCTAAGGAAGGAGATTCCACCACCTCCCTAGGTAACCCATTCCAGTGCTTCACCACCCTACTAGTGAAAAAGTTTTTCCTAATATCCAACCTAAACCTCCCCCTCTGCAACTTGAGACCATTACTCCTTGTTCTGTCATCTTCTACCACTGAGAACAGTCTAGATCCATCCTCTTTGGAACCCCCTTTTAGGTAGTTGAAAGCAGCTATCAAATCCCCCCTCACTCTTCTCTTCTGCAGGCTAAACAATCTCAGTTCCCTCAGCCTCTCCTCATAAGTCATGTGCTCCAGCCCCCTAATCATTTTTGTTGCCCTCCGTTGGACTCTTTCCAATTTATCCACATCCTTCTTGTAGTGTGGGGCCCAAAACTGGACACAGTACTCCAAATGAGGCCTCACCAGTGCCGAATAGAGGGGAATAATCACATCCCTCGATCTGCTGGAAATGCCCCTACTTATACAGCCCAAAATGCCGTTAGCCTTCTTGGCAACAAGGGCACACTGTTGACTCATATTCAGCTTTTCGTCCACTGTAACCCCTAGGTCCTTTTCTGCAGAACTGCTGCCCAGCCATTCGGTCCCTAGTCTGTAGCAGTGCATGGGATTCTTCCGTCCTAAGTGCAGGACTCTGCACTTGTCCTTGTTGAACCTCATCAGATTTCTTTTGGCCCAATCCTCTAATTTGTCTAGGTCCCTCTGTATCCTATCCCTACCCTCCAGCGTATCAACCACTCCTCCCAGTTTAGTGTCATCTGCAAACTTGCTAAGGGTGCAGTCCACACCATCCTCCAGGTCGTTGATGAAGATATTGAACAAAACCGGCCCCAGCACCGACCCTTGGGGCACTCCACTTGATACCGGCTGCCAACTAGACATGGAGCCATTGATCACTACCCGTTGAGCACGACCATCCAGCCAGTTTTCTATCCACCTTACCGTCCATTCATCCAGCCCATACTTCTTTAACTTGCTGGCAAGAACGCTGTGCGAGACTGTATCAAAAGCTTTGCTAAAGTCAAGAAATAGCACATCCACTGCTTTCCCCTCATCCACAGAGCCAGTTATCTCATCATAGAAGGCAATTAGGTTAGTCAGGCATGACTTGCCCTTGGTGAATCCATGCTGACTGTTCCTGATCACTTTCCCCTCCTTTAAGTGGTTCAAAATTGATTCCTTGAGGACCTGTTCCATGATTTTTCCAGGGATTGAGGTGAGACTGACTGGCCTGTAGTTCCCCGGATCTTCCTTCTTCCCTTTTTTAAAGATGGGCACTACATTCGCTTTTTTCCAGTCATCCGGGACCTCCCCCGATTGCCATGATTTGTCAAAGATAATGGCCAATGGCTCTGTAATCACATCGGCCAACTCCTTTAGCACCCTCGGATGCAGTGCATCCGGCCCCATGGACTTGTGTTCGTCCAGCTTTTCTAAATAGTCCCGAACTACTTCTTTCTCCACAGAGGGCTGGTCACCTCCTCCCCATACCGTGCTGCGGAGTGCAGCCATCTGGGAGCTGCCCTTGTCTGTGAAGACAGAGGCAAAAAAAGCATTGAGTACACTAGCTTTCTCCGCATCCTCTGTCACAAGGTTCCCTCCCTCATTCAGCAAGGGGCCCACACGTTCCTTGACTTTCTTCTTGTTGCTAACATACCTGAAGAAACCCTTCTTGTTACTCCTAACATCTCCAGCTAGCTGCAACTCCAAGTGTGATTTGGCCTTCCTAATTTCACTCCTGCATGCCAGAACAATATTTTTATACTCCTCCCTGGTCATTTGTCCAATCTTCCACTTCTTGTAAGCTGCTTTTTTGTGTTTAAGACGAGCAAGGATTTCACTGTTAAGCCAAGCTGGTCGCCTGCCATATTTACTTTTCTTTCTACACATCGGGATGGTTTGTTCCTGCAACCTCAATAAGGTTTCTTTAAAATACAGCCAGCTTTCCTCGACTCCTTTCCCCCTCATGTTATTCTCCCAGGGGACCTTGCCCATCAGTTCCCTGAGGGAGTCAAAGTCTGCTTTTCTGAAGTCCAGGCTCTGTATTCTACTGTTCTCCTTTCTTCCTTGTGTCAGGATCCTGAACTCGACCATCTCATGGTCACTGCCTCCCAGGTTCCCATCCACTATTGCTTCCTCTACTATTTCTTCCCTGTTTGTGAGCAGCAGGTCAAGAAGAGCTTTTCCCCTAGTTGGTTCCTCCAGCACTTGCACCAGGAAATTGTCCCCTACACTTTCCAAAAACTTCCTGGATTGTCTGTGGACCGCTGTATTGCTCTCCCAGCAGATGTCGGGGTGATTAAAGTCACCCATGAGAACCAGGGCCTGTGATCTAGTAACTTCTGTTAGTTGCTGGAAGAAAGCCTCGTCCACCTCATCCGCCTGGTCTGGTGGTCTGTAGCAGACTCCCACCACGACATTACCCTTGTTGCTCACACTTCTCAATTTGATCCAGAGACTCTCAGGTTTTTCTGCAGTTTCGTACTGGAGCTCTGAGCAGTCATACTGCTCTCTTACATACAACGCAACTCCCCCACCTTTTCTGCCCTGCCTATCCTTCCTGAACAGTTTATATCCATCCATGACAGTACTCCAATCATGTGAGTTATCCCACCAAGTCTCTGTTATTCCAATTACGTCATAATTCCTTGACTGTGCCAGGACTTCCAGTTCTCCCTGCTTGTTCCCCAGGCTTCTTGCATTTGTGTATAGGCATTTAAGATAACTCACCGATCGTCCTGCTGTCCCAGTATGGGGCAGGAGCCCTCCCCTCTTGCACTCACCTACTTGTGATTCCTCCCGGTATCCCACTTCCCCACTTACCTCGGGGCTTTGGTCTCCTTCCCCCGGTGAACCTAGTTTAAAGCCCTCCTCACTAGGTTGGCCAGCCTGCTTCCAAAGATGCTCTTCCCTCTCTTCGTCAGGTGGAGCCCGTCTCTGCCTAGCCCTCCCCGCGCCCCCCTGCCCCAGCTCACCTCCGCTCCACCGCCTCCCCGGAGCGTGCTTTTGGCCGCTCCCAACCACTTGGCACCCTAGGCGGCCGCCTAGTTTGCCTAGTGGTTGCACTGGCCCTGCCTGCCCCAGGCCCCTTCAGGAGCTCGTTACCCATTTCTCGTCCAACCCGGGGCTCCTTTCCAGGGGCGCCTGGCAGCTCGTACGTCCTCAGTGCCGCCTCCTCCGGGGATCCCCATGCGGGATGGGGCTGTGGTGGCTCCAGCTGGAGGCTCTGAGGTTCCCATAATGCTTCAGGGGCATCCATCTCCTCTGGGGTCACGTCCTCGACCTTCACACACACTGTGACCTGGGAACCAACCACATGGGTCACCAGGGAGGGTGGGGGCAGAGTTAGCTCCGACCATTCTAGAGCCAAATGCTGTGGGGAAGAGCAGGAGACAGAGGCCACAATGGAGCACAGCCAGGTCCCTCCCTGCCCCCCAGCTCATCCCCCACCTGTAACCCCAGCTCCCTGCCCCCCAAGCACAACCAGGTCCCTCCCTGCTGCCCCCCAGATCATCCCCCCAACTCCAGCTCCCTGCCAATCCCCCCACCCCTAACCCCAGCACCCTGCTCCCCAGCTCTGCCCCCCAGCACAACCAGGCCCCTCCCTACTCCCCAGCTCATCCCCCAACCCCTAGTTCATCCCCACACCTGTAACCCCAGCTCCCTGCCCCAAAGCACAGACAGGCGCCTCTCTGCTGCCTCCCAGCTCATCCCCCCAACCTCAGCTCCCTGCCAATCCCCCCACCCCTAACCCCAACACAGCCAGGCCCCTCCCTGCCCCCCAGATCATCCCCCCGCCCCTGTAACCCCAGTACAGGCAGGCCCCTCCTGCTGCCCCCCCAGCCGGAACCCCAGCTCCCGGCCGCCCCCCGCCTCACCTCGCCGCCCCCCGCCCGACCGCAGGGGGACTCGGGAGGCCGGTACCCCAGACCTTCCGCCCCGGCCAGCACGGGGTTAATCTCTCCGCGCGGGGATTGGCGGAGATCGCTGTCAGTCAGGGCAGGCCCCGCCCTCTTACCAGCTGGGCCAGTCTCCGGGGCGGGGGAGCTCAGCGGCCCCGCCCCAGCACAGGGTGGGCGCCCGGCCCGCGAGAGGTTCAGTCCCTACTACGGCCCTGGGGTGGAGCCTGCCCCCGGCGCCCTTCACCCCCACCCCCGGGGGGGTCCCGTGTCCGTGGGGCTGCCCCTCTGCCGCCAGGAGTCGGGCCCTGCAGCCTTGGGCCGGGGGCTGCGTGCGGACAGCAGGGCGGGGAGGAACCGGGCTGCTGGGGGAGGGGGTCAGTGCAGGGAGTAGGGGTTGGGGCGGGTGGAAAGGGTGGTGGGGGGGCAGGGAGGGGCCTATATGTGCTGGTTAGGGGCGGGGAAGCTCAGGAGTGGCCGGGAATCCCCCCCCCCTTGTGAGAAGCTGTTTTGGTTGTTGCTGGAGGGCACCCAGTCACTAGGTGGAGGCACCAAGCATAGAGAACCTAGCTAGGGCCCATTGGATGGAAGGTGGGACACTGACCCCGAAGCAGAGGCACCTCAGGGCAGTTTCTGCCCCTGTGCAGATGGGGTCAGATCCGTCTCCAAACTGAGCCCCGCCTGATGCTGATAATGCTGTCCCACGGCCCAGCTGCCTGCTTTCTACTTCCACGTCATAAATCACAGCTGTCATCCCATTGGTTGTCACTCCAAACCCGGCTTAGCTTGTGCACAGGGCCCAGCCAAACTGATCTAGCCAATTGCACCAGTTTAACTCAAGAAGCGACAAAGAGTCCTGTGACACCACTGATTTCCTGAGAAAACTACAATGCATTGGTAATCTTCCAGAACACACCATCCTAGCCACCATGGATGTAGAGCCTCTCTATACTAACCTCCCACACACAGATGGAATACAAGCTGTCAGGAACTGTATCCCTGATGATGCCACAGCACAACTGGTTGCTAACTCTGTGATTTTATCCTCATGCACAATTATTTCAAATTTGGTGACAATATATACCTCCAGACCAGTGGCACCGCTATGGGCACCCGCATGGCTCCACAATATGCCAACATTTTTATGGCCGACCTGGAACAATGCTTCCTCAGCTCTCGTCCACTCACGCCACTTCTCTATCTACGCTACATCGATGACATCTTCATCATCTGGACCCATGGGAAAGAAACTCTGGAAGAATTCCACCACGATTTCAACAGCTTCCACCCCACCATCAACATCAGCCTGGACCAGTCTACATGGGAAGTCCACTTCCTAGACACCACGCTGCAAGTAAGCAATGGTCACATTAACACCACCCTATACTGAAAACCCACTGACGGCTATGCCTACCTACATGCCTCCAGCTTCCATCCCGAACACACCACACGATCCATTGTCTACAGCCAAGCGCTGAGGTACAACCATATTTGCTCCAACCCCTCAGACAGAGATCAACACCTACAAGATCTTCACCAAGCATTCTCAAAACTACGATACCCACATGAGGAAATAAGGAAACAGATCAACAGGGCCAGACGTGTACCCAGAAGCCTCTTTCTGCAAGACAAGCCGAAGAAAGAAACCAAGAGAACTCCACTGGCCATCACTTACAGTCCTCAGCTAAAACCTCTCCAGAGGATCATCGGTGATCTACAACCCATCCTGGACAATGACCCCTCACTTTCACAGGCTTTGGGTGGCAGGACAGGCCTCGCTCACAGACAGCCCGCCAACCTGAAGCATATTCTCACCAGCAACTACACACCACACCATAATAACTCTAACTCAGGAACCAATCCATGCAACAAACCTCGATGTCAACTTTGCCCACACATCTACACCAGGGACACCATCACAGGACCTAACCAGATCAGCCACACCATCACCGGTTCATTCACCTGCACATCCACCAATGTAATATACACCATAATATATCAGCAATGCCCCTCTGTTATGTACATCGGCCAAACTGGACAGTCCTTATGCAAAAGGATAAATGGACACAAATCAGATATAAGGAATGGCAATATACAAAAGCCTGTAGGAATCATAGAATCATAGAATCTCAGGGTTGGAAGGGACCTCAGGAGGTCATCTAGTCCAACCCCCTGCTCAAAGCAGGACCAACCCCAACTAGATCATCCCAGCCAGGGCTTTGTCAAGCCTGACCTTAAAAACCTCTAAGGAAGGAGATTCCACCACCTCCCTAGGTAACCCATTCCACTGCTTCACCACCCTACTAGTGAAAAAGTTTTTCCTAATATCCAACCTAAACCTCCCCCTCTGCAACTTGAGACCATTACTCCTTGTTCTGTCATCTTCTACCACTGAGAACAGTCTAGATCCATCCTCTTTGGAACCCCCTTTTAGGTAGTTGAAAGCAGCTATCAAATCCCCCCTCACTCTTCTCTTCTGCAGGCTAAACAATCTCAGTTCCCTCAGCCTCTCCTCATAAGTCATGTGTTCCAGCCCCCTAATCATTTTTGTTGCCCTCCGTTGGACTCTTTCCAATTTATCCACATCCTTTTTGTAGTGTGGGGCCCAAAAAGGAGAACGTTTCAATCTCCCTGGTCACAATAGCAGATTTACAGGTAGCCATCCTGCAGCAAAAAAACTTCAGGACCAGACTCCAAAGAGAAACAATAGAGCTTCAGTTCATTTGCAAATTTGACACCATCAACTCAGGATTAAACAAAGATTATGAATGGCTAGCCAACTACAAAAGCAGTTTCTCCTCCCTTGGTATTCACACCTCAGCTGCTAGAAGAGGGCCTCACCCTCCCTGATTGAGCTAACCTCGTTATCTCAAGCCTAAATCTTCCCTGCACATTTATATCTGCCCCTGGACATTTCCACTGCTTGCATCCGATGAAGTGGGTATTCACCCACGAAAGCTTATGCTCCAATACATCTGTTAGTCTATAAGGTGCCTGTGACGGTGTTCCCCATAAAACTTTATGGGGAGATGCTTATAAATGTATATATGTAACTAGAATATGTTTTATGCTACATGTGCCATATAACATATCTCTGTTAAAGTTATGACCTACTGAATTTACTCCTCCTGTTTGTATGCATGTATCATTGTTGTAGTTGGAGTTATGAAGATTGGTTTTATATTTGCTGGTTTTGTACATAGCCTTTGTAAGTGCATGGGATCATCTTTGGAGCAAAGAATGTGCCTGTTAAATGCGAGCACTTAACAGACAAAAGACGTTGCAGACCCCAATCCACATTGGGGCCGGGTCTGGAATGCAACTGGTTAGGCTGGTTGCGGAAGGGTGCATGGACAGGTGACTGGCCCAGGTGATCCCAAAACTCCATGGTAACAGGATGTTACACAGGGAGGGGAAAAAGACTATAAAAGCCCGGGGGAGACCCTTCCATTTTGTCTTCAGCTGGCTAAAGAAAGAAGCTCTCCACCCCCCAAGGAGACCTGAAAGAGACTGAACAAAGGACAAAGACATTAGGGGGGTGAGTGATTGCTGGACCCAGGCTAGAAGGAAGATAGCCTGTTTACTGGACCTAGTGAGGGGTTTATCTGTACACAGGGTGATTAGACATAGAACTGCGTGTTCTATTTTATTTTATTCAGTAATTCACTTTGTTCTGTCTGTCATTACTTGACATCACTTAAATCCTACTTGCTGTACTTATTAAAATCACTTTTTACTTATTAAGTTTCCTGGAGTACGAGTTGTTACCTGTGGGAAGGCAAACAGCTGTGCATATCTTTCTATCTTTGAAATAGAAAGCGAACTATGAGTTTACCCTGCATAAGCTTTATACAGGGTAAAACGGATTTATTAAGGGTTTGAACCTCCTTGGAGTTGAGCAGCTGGGTGTCAAAGGCAAGAGCGCTTCCAGGGGCCTTACAGTGGTGAGTGGACGTGGTTCGGACCTGGGTCTGTGTTTGCAGCAGATCAGTGGAATCTGGCTCAAAACAGACAGGATTCGGGAGTCCCAAGCTGGAAAAGGCCTGGAAGCAGGGGCAGAAGTAGCCTTGGCACACCAGGTGGCAGCACCAAGCAGGTCTCTGTGGTCCCAACCCGTCACAGTGCCACAGGACTCTTTGTCGCTTCTACAGATCCAGACTAACACAGCTACCCCTCTGATAGCTTAACTCAAGTGGTTTTAAAACTGATTTAATTTAAATTAGGGCCAATTTTATGTGTGGACAATGTCCATCCTGGCTCTTAAAATGGTGCCCATCACCCTAGTGTCTGATCTTCCAAGGAGAGAGCTCAGACGTTCTCTCAGGCAATCTCTGGGAACGTGTGTGTGCTGCAAACCAGGGGAAATGCAAACCTTGGGGCTCTTGTAGCGAAGTTGGGTGAGGCTGCAGCACACATCACAACAGCTGATCTGTCTTGCACTGCAGCACAAGAGAGGCTGCTGTAACATAGAGCAGCCCTGTGGCCTCCCTATGTTATGCCAGGCCCCATTTCAGGCCCAACGGCAGTCCAGGATCAGAAGGGCACAGAGATGGCTGTGTTCCCCCTCAATTGCTTTGGGTTATGCTTCCTGGAGATGCAGCATGAGAGTTCACCCCAGATTCCTCCCTGTTCTTCATGACCAGGGGAGAATTGCTTCCACCACAGAGCTGGGTGGAAAGGAAGGCTAGCCCAAGGGTTAGGATGTGGGAGACCCGGCTCTGCCATAGACTAGCTGTGTGATCTTGATCAAATCACTTCATCTTTCCTGGTCTCAACTCCCCAACTCTGAGCTGGGGATGATGATAACCCTCCCCTTCCTCCCAGGGGTGCTCTGGGGACAGATTGTGAGGGACTCATACTATAGGGGCTGTAAAAGTGCCTGAGATAGAAAAGTGCCAGTGTTTGTGATAGGGCGAGCTGGGTTGAGCCCCTGATAGAGAAGTGGGGATCACTGATGGGCAGGTGAAAAATGACATGAATCCTAAGCGGTTGGGAAGCTTGAGCCCAGCCCCCACTGTGCTTCCTGCCCTTGGGAAACCAGACTCTGGCTGAACCCGTTTCTGATGCGCTTTGGCTGAGTGCAGCCAACTTTAAGGATTTTAAGACAAGCCTCTTATTTGGTGGGTTTCTTAAAGCCCCAGCTTTGGGAACCATGTGAATCTCAGTAACAAACAATAAGTCACTTTCCAGCCCTCACAGTTGAAGAGGAAAAGGTTGTAAAGATGAGTGGAGGGCACCGTAAAGACTCAGGCACCAGGAGCCATGGGAAAGGAAGCCCAAATGTATTCCTTCAAAACACACACCCCTTCCCGGTTTTGAAGCCAATCTGGTGATTCCTGGATGCTTGAGTTTGTCAATACTGAGCAGGGATGGGTCCAGGCTAGATCTGAGGTTGTTTGGCTGGGAACACAGTGCAGCCCTTGATTGGTGGATTGAATGTCGGTTTCCCAGCCTCTGTTTTTGATTTGATCCAGCCCCAAGACTCCCTGCTGCATTTTAGAGTCTGGGGGAGAGGGGCAGTGTTGTAGCATCAGAAGGGTTTCCTTAGATCTAGCCCCCTGGCAGCATTTGTCTCTGATTTTTCTGCTCAGGATATGGGAGGTTGAGCTTCCTGGGTTAGACACAGCTGCTGCTACCTGCAATGTGAATGTGATCCGGGAACCCTTGGGTCTGTGCCGGGGACAGACCTTCATGTCCCCTCTGTGCCCAGCTGGGATGTGACCTTTTCCAGTGGGAACCAGCCTCCTAGGGCAGCCCCCGACATTAACACTTGAGCCGGAGGCTCCAGGTAATGAACTGGAGGGAAGGGCTGGGAATGGGCAGGAAAGTGATTCTGCACAAACAGCCCCAGGGGCCTCATATCTCTTGGGAATCTGCTCCCTTGTTGAGGTACCTGTGTTATATCCATCTGTCTTTCTATTATAGCACTTGCTCTGGTTTTTGTACTTTGATTTGTAATTTGGCGTTTTTAATTATACTTTTTTTTTCTTTTTATAGCAAAGTTTATTTTGTTGTGTCATGTGACTTCTAGTACGACTGATTTTCTCTCCTTTTTTTCACCAATTCCTTTGCATTTAATCCAGCAATGAGGATTGCATTTTGATGCATTTATCTTGACAATAATCCAGCCCTTATTGTCCCATATTCACACATCATTGCTTGTGTGTAGAAGTTGATTAATAAATATTCAGTAAGTGTATTATGTTATCCTTCCCAAAAATCTTCTGCAACAATGAAGGCTTGGTACAGTACTCACCCTATCTGAGTCCTGAGTCCTCCCCCGCCACACCCTCACCTAGATTGTCCTTCAACCAAAACCGACCAGATAAAATACTTGCATAGAGCAGGGAATGGTGGTGTGAGACATGTCTAGACCCCAATAAACTTGTTACATTGAAAGTCTTTTTGATTACACGATACACTGCCTAAGGATCAGGATTCTTGTAAAAATTCCATATCAGTAAACATTTTCATCATGCTGATAGGCGTATCTTAGGTAATGCTGACATCTGGAAGGAAGAACATGAGACAATGTAAACTATGTATAACATTATAACTACTGTCATTTCATTTTCTGAATTGTTACTTATCAAAGGTCCAGTGTGATTCTTGCCAGAGGTGGGCACATATACCCTGCATTCCAGAAGGAACTAATCAAAGGAAACTGACAAATGAGGAGCAAGAATACAAGTGCAAGAAATGTGCATAGTTCACTTTTTTACCAAAAAATAACATTATGTATTAAGGCTTGCTGTTCAAAACATCTTGGAACAAAGATAAAACTATTTTTATGCAAATACCAGATAATATAAAAAAAATTTAATTAAAAATAAATTTTCTGTATTGGTGTCCATCTGTATAAGGGAAATAATACAAGCAGCAAGGAGGGAGTAAATTGTGAGTGTTTCCAACCACAAAACCCCACCCCTTCGAATTCACAACCCCTGGACCGGTGACAGGTGGATGGGCAGGAAAGTCATTGCAAATAAGCAAGGGGGGGGGGGGAGTCAATGAAAAAAATCAAATGGGGCACTCGGCTATTACCCCGGGGGGTGGGGGGTCATGTCCGTGCTCCGTACCGCCAAGTCCCACCTCCCTTTTTAATGTACTCACACGCAATAAATAAATTTTGCACACATCATGTGTGCAGTACAGGTCATTTGTGGCTTGATGCAACTTTTGGGAGAAAATTGCATTCTGAAATTCTCAGGAATCTGAAATTAAGAAACCCCTATAACATACACATATCAATATCACCTTATTCTCAGCATTGCCTTTCAACAATCATTGTACTGTAATTTAAATAATCAATCCTAACATATTGTAACTTGATTATCTAACAAATGAGATGCCACCGCCTTAATTGGTTTACACCCAGCAAAATTACACATACATCAGCAAAGACCAAACAATAAATAAATCACCATGATTACAGGCATGCAAATAATTTAAGAAATGACAGTACAGTTATTGTAAAGATTCTTGATTAGTCATGCAGTTAGCCAGGAAGACCCTTAGTATTTGGGTACTTTTACCAGATTTGCCCATAACTTGGGGTATGCTCATTTATTGTGGTTACTTGTCTGGGTGTTTTGTCCCTGATAATTATATTAATGTACTGCTTGTGTATAATGCTATTGTAAAGCACCCCCTTTCCTCGGGGAATTTCCCCTTCTTCATTACCCATCTCTCTAACCTGCTGCTTTTCTCCTGTCTTAAGCGAGCAGCCATAAGATCTTTTTCACCCTTCTCTAATTTCTTATGTCACTAATGATCCCCACCAACTGCTCTTTCACTACTAACAGTATTGCTGTAAAACCTCTATTGTTAAGGAGGCCTGTGCCTTTAAGAACCCGGCATTGACAGTGTAGGAATTGGGAGGCCTGTGCCTTTAAGAACCGGCCCCAGGAATCCGCCCTCTGCTCCGGTGTTGACATGCAGCGTCTGGTAAAGAGCACTGAAAAAGCCTTTAGCACCCCCCACACCCCGATATTTGCGAGCACAGCAGGTGGCTGATCCCGCGGGGTCACTGTTCCCCCCTCTCCCCCTCCCTAAACGAGGCTTTTGTCCCCGCACAGGGTCTGGCAACGTCCCCCCCCCCCCCGACTTAACCCCGGTTCCCACCCCCGATTTTTCCCCTTTAGCCCATGTTCTGCTGCTACCTAGAGTAGCTTTATCCCCCCTGGCCAGTAAATTTCTGCCCCCTGCTCAAACCCTGACACCCCCCCGCTGCAATGTGCCCCCCTTGATCCTTTTAAACCCCTCCAAAGAGGAAGTAGCAAATTGTAAGTAGAAGTAAGGGCAGAGGGAGGGCAGTGGCAACAGCGAAGGTTACTGCGCATGCTCAGTTCGGGTGATAAATTGGAGAGGGGTCAGTGAAGAGCCACAAGAATGACTAAAGGATGAGAAAACCTGCCCGAGAATGACAGATTCAAAGATCTCAGTCTATTTAGTTTAACAAAGGGAATGTTAAGGAGTGACTTGATTACAGTGTATAAGTACCTTCATGGGGAATAAATATTTGATAATGGGCTCCACTCTAGCAGAAAAATGTATAGCACGATCCAATGGCCGTAAATTAAAGCTAGACAAATTAGGACAGTAAAAAAGGTGTAAATTTTTGACGGTGACAGTAATTAACCATTGGAACAATTTACCAAGGGCTGTGGTGGATTCTCCATCCCTGACAATTTTTAAATCAAGACTGGATGTTTTTCTAAACGATCTGCTCCAGGAATTCTTTTGGGGACATTCTCTGGCCTGTGTTGTTATAAGGGGATCAGATGAGATGATCACAGTGGTCCCTTCTGGCCTTGGAAATCTATGAATCCTTTAAATACTATGGGGCTTCCTGTAAGTAATCCCAGAGATCCTGTGAGGAGGGATCTGGACTTTCAGTGTTTGTGTCTGTCTAAATGTAAATGACTATTCCAAGAGCTCTAGCCACATGCAGAGGGGGATCCTTAATGTTCAGTTCTTTGTCTTTTAAAATAATAAATCTCTGAACACTCCCAGGACTTCAAAGCAGCCTTAAGATAAGTGACGTTTTGCTGGGGAGAAAATACCCATCAAATTTAATCCAAAATAGGCTAGATTGGAGTGTCCGTCAGTGGAAGGATTTAAATCAGGAATGGAATCTTTCCAAAAGATTTTCTCTAGGTCAATGAGACGTTAAGGGCTTCGTGCAGGGATATTTTCTGGTCTGTGTGATACAGGAATCCAGACTAGATGATCACAGTGGTCACTTCTGCCCTCAGTCTATTACTTAAATTTCACACCCTCGTGTGAGCATTTTGCCCATCCCATCAGCACTGTCTTCATTGGTGTGATTAACTAGTGGTTGAAAGGTGTGATTAAAGCTGTATCAAAGGCATAAGAACATAAGAAAGGCCGTACTGGGTCAGACCAAAGGTCCATCCAGCCCAGTATCCTGTCCACTGACAGTGGCCAATGCCAGGTGACCCGGAGTGAGTGGACCTAACAGGTAATGATCAAGTGATCTCCCTCCTGCCATCCATCACCCCCCTCTGACAAACAGAGGCTAAGGACACCATTTCTTACCCATTCTGGCTAATAGCCATTAATGGACTTAACC
Source organism: Chelydra serpentina (assembly GCA_037349315.1). NCBI lineage: Eukaryota > Metazoa > Chordata > Testudines > Chelydridae > Chelydra > Chelydra serpentina. The sequence continues at coordinate 402,523 of JBAIAC010000046.1, read as the reverse complement.
TCCATGAATTTATCCAGTTCTCTTTTAAACCCTGTTATAGTCCTAGCCTTCACAGCCTCCTCAGGCAAGGAGTTCCACAGGTTGACTGTGCGCTGTGTGAAGAAGAACTTCCTTTTATTTGTTTTAAACCTGCTGCCCACTAATTTCATTGGGTGGCCCCTAGTTCTTTTATTATGAGAACAAGTAAATAACTTTTCCTTATTCACTTCCTCCACACCACTCATAATTTTATATACTTCTATCATATCCCCTCTTTAGTCTCCTCTTTTCCAAGCTAAAAAGTCCTAGCCTCTTTAATCTCTCCTCATATGGGACCCGTTCCAGACCCCTAATCATTTTAGTTGCCCTTCTCTGAACCTTTTCTAATGCCAGTATATCCTTTTTGAGATGAGGAGACCACAATTGTACGCAGTATTCAAGATGTGGGCGCATTATGGATTTGTATAGGGGCAGTAAGATATTCTCCGTCTTATTCTCTATCCCTTTTTTAATGATCCCTAACATCCCGTTTGCTTTTTTGACTGCCGCTGCACACTGCATGGACATCTTTAGAGAACTATCCACGATGACTCCAAGATCTTTTTCCTGATTAGTTGTAGCTAAATTAGCCCCCATCATATTGTATGTATGGTTGGGGTTATTTTTTTCAATGTGCATTACTTTACATTTATCCACATTAAATTTCATTTGCCATTTTATTGCCCAATCATTTAGTTTTGTGAGATCTTTTTGTAGTTCTTCACAGTCTGCTTTGGTCTTAACTATCTTGAGCAGCTTAGTATCATCTGCAAACTTTGCCACCTCACTGTTTACCCCTTCTTCCAAATCATTTATGAATAAGTTGAATAGGATTGGTCCTAGGACTGACCCTTGGGGAACACCACTAGTTACCCCTCTCCATTGTGAAAATTTACCATTTATTCCTACCCTTTGTTCCCTGTTTTTTAACCAGGTCTCAATCCATGAAAGGATCTTCCCTCTTATCCCATGGCAACTTAATTTATGCAAGAGCCTTTGGTGAGGGACTTTTTCAAAGGCTTTCTGGAAATCTAAGTACACTATGTCTACTGGATCGCCCTTGTCCACATGTTTGTTGACCCCTTCAAAGAACTCTACTAGATTAGTAAGGCATGATTTCCCTTTCCAGAAACCATGTTGACTTTTGCTCAACAATTTATGTTCTTCTATGTGCCTGACAATTTTATTCTTTACTATTGTTTCAACTAATTTGCCTGGTACGGATGTTAGACTTACCGGTCTGTAATTGCCGGGATCACCTCTAGAGCCCTTTATAAATATTGGCATTACATTAGCTATCTTCCAGTCATTGGGTACAGAAGCTGATTTAAGGGACAGGTTACAAACCCTAGTTAATAGTTCCACCATTTCACATTTGAGTTCGGGTGAATGCCATCTGGTCCCGGTGACTTGTTACAGTTAAGTTAATCAATTAGTTCCAAAACCTCCTCTAGTAACACTTCAATCTGTGACAATTCCTCAGATTTGTCACCTACAAATGACAGCTCAGGTTTGGGAATCTTCCTAACTTCCTCAGCCGTGAAGACCGAAGCAAAGCATTCATTTAGTTTCTCCGCAATGACTTTATCATCTTTAAGTGCTCCTTTTGTATCTCTATCGTCCAGGGGCCCCACTGGTTGTTTAGCAGGCTTCCTGCTTCTGACGTATTTAAAAAATGTTTTGTTATTAGCTTTTGAGTTTTTGGCTAGCTGTTCTTCAAACTCCATTTTGGCTTTTCTTATTACATTTTTACACTTAATTTGGCAGCATTTATGCTCTTCTCTAGTTACCTCACTAGGATTTGACTTCCACTTTTTAAAAGATGCCTTTTTATCTTTCACTGCTTCTTTTACATGGTTGTTAAGCCACGGTGGCTCTTTTTTAGTTCTTTGACTTTGTTTTTTAATTTAGGGTATACATTTAAGTTGGGCCTCTATTATGGTGTCTTTGAAGAGTGTCCATGCAGCTTGCAGGGATTTCACTTTAGTCACTTTACCTTTTAATTTCTGCTTAACTAACCCCCTCATTTTTCCATAGTTGCCCTTTTTGAAATTAAATGCCACTGTGTTGGGCTGTTGATGTGTTCTTAGCACCACAGGAATGTTAAATGTTATTATATTATGGTCACTATTTCCAAGTGGTCCTGTTATAGTTATCTCTTGGACCAGATCCTGCGCTCCACTCAGTACTAAATCAAGCATTGACTCTCCCCTTGTGGGTTCCTGTACCAGCTGCTCCAAGAAGCAGTCATTTAAAGTATCGAGGAATTTTGTCTCTGCATTACGTCCTGAGGTGACATGTACCCAGTCAATATTGGGATAATTGAAATCTCCCACTATTATTGAGTTCTTTATTTTGATAGCCTCTATAATCTCCCTTAGCATTTCATCATCACTATCACTGTCCTGATCAGGTGGTCGATAATAGATCCCTATTGTTATGTTCTTATTAGAGCATGGAATTACTATCCATAGAGATTCTATGGAACATGTGGATTCATTTAAGATTTTTACTTCATTTGATTCTACATTTTCTTTCACATATAGTGCCATTCCCTCCCCCACACGACCTGTTCTGTCCTTCCGATATATTTTATACCCCGGAATGATTGTGTCCCATTGATTGTCCTCACTCCACCAGGTTTCTGTGATGCCTATTATGTCAATATCTTCCTTTAACACAAGGCACTCTAGTTCACCCATTTTATTATATACTTCTGGCATTTGTGTACAAGCACTTTATAAATTGGTCACTGTTTAATTGTCTGCCTTTTTCAGATGTGTGAGATTCTTTTTTATGTGAAAGTTTCTCATCTGATCTGGCCCCTCCTTTACCCTTTTCCACCCTCTCCTCCTGACTAAAACCTAGAAAATCTCTATCAGTAGACCCTCCTGTAAGAGAAGTCTCTGTCCAATGCATGTGCTTCTCTGCAGCAATCGGCTTTCCCCCATCTCTTAGTTTAAAAACTGCTCTACAACCTTTTTAATGTTAAGTGCCAGCAGTCTGGTTCCACTTTGGTTTAGGTGGAGCCCATCCTTCCTGTATAGGCTCCCCCCATCCCAAAAGTTTCCCCAGTTCCTAATAAATCTAATCCCCTCCTCTCTACACCATCGTCTCATCCACGCATTAAGACTCTGAAGCTCTGTCTGCTTACCTGGGCCTGCGCGTGGAACTGGAAGCATTTCTGAGAATGCCACCATAGAGGTCCTGGATTTCAGTCTCTTCAGACCTTTGCTATAACAGCCTTCAGACTCCTCCCGACAGGTCCTGAGCTTTAGTAGGGGTGAAGAGGTGAGATGATGTATCCAGAATTTTTAAAGGTGACCTGAAAAGTATCAGACCATTTATTTTGTGACCAATAAAGGCCTGGGAGGTATTTTATTCCTTCTAAAATGACAAAATATGGCTTTAGCCCTAATTTTTCCAAAAGAATCTGTGGGGAACTGGAGAACTAGTAGCTTTGTAACATCCAAGGAATCTAGCACATGAAATCAGGAGTTTTTTAATGCCAGTGACCATAGAATATATCAGAGGGGTAGCCGTGTTAGTCTGGATCTGTAGAAGCGACAAAGAGTTCTGTGGCACCTTATAGACTAACAGACGTATTGGAGCATAAGCTTTCATGGGTGAATACCCACTTCTTCGGATGCATGCCAAGAATCAGGGCCGGCTCCAGGCACCAGCTTGCCAAGCTGGTGCTTGGGGCAGCAGGTGAGAAGGGGGCGGCAGTCCGAGTCCCGCGGCGGCAATTCGGCGGCAGGTCCGCTCTTACCGCCGCCGAATTGCCGCCGCGGGACTCGGACTGCCGCCCCAGTCTCGCCTGCCGCGGCGGCAAAGGGGCGGCAGGTCCGCCGCTGTCCCCTTGCTGCTCCGGAATGGGACTGCCTGCGTCGGGGCCCCGCCACGACGCAGGCAGACGTGGCGGGGCCCCGCCCCCGACGCAGGCGGGCGGGGCCCCGCTACGTCTGCCTGCGCCGGGGGCGGGGCGCCGCCACCCCTGCTTGGGGCGGCAGAATTGTAAGAGCCGCCCCTGCCAAGAATGCATCCGAAGAAATGGGTATTCACCCACAAAAGCTTATGCTCCAATACGTCTGTTAGTCTATAAGGTGCCACAGAACTCTTTGTCGCTTCCATAGAATATAAGTGGCTGATTGAGAGAGGAATGTGCTTTTTGTTCAGTCAGTTTAAGCGTATTTTCAAAATTGGTTTGTTTTTGTAACAGATCTTAACTCCAGACACTTGTTGGAAAAGGTCTGTTAGTTCAAGAATCAGATTGACTTTCCTGGGAACGACATGAGCAGCAGAGAGAGGAAAAGCCAGTGTCTGCCTCTTCCTCGTTGCTGTGCTGCCTTTGGGGACAAAGTCAGGGGGAATCTCCCAAAGCAGCTCCTTTGATTCTGCTTGTTTCCAGCGTTAGGTCCAGAGACTCTGTTCATGGGAGGTGTAAACCTGTCTTGGTGGGTTTAGTCCGGGTGGCAGGAGCTGGGTCTGTTCTGGAATAAAGTGACTGAATGTTTTCAGCATCACGGTGTCTAGAACATCTCTATGCAGGGAAAGAGACTGTGGCGAATTGGGGGATGAAATGTCCTAAAGCCCCCCCTCTGACAACCCTTCTTCCTTCCTGACAGGCTGCAGAATAATGCCCATGATTCACTGCAGCTCAGTGGCTTGCAGACTTGAGTGGTTCATGTCCCCTCTCAAACACGTGTGACTGGATGGAACGTCAAGCTCCTATTGCACCCGGAGTCACATACCACGTTTGGGAACCTCTGCTCCAGACCATCCCGTCCTCCCAGGGGACAGGGAAGGGAGATGGCTGCTGTGGAGCGACCTCAGGTAGGGGATTGTCAGGGAGCTGTGGGGCAGGGGGTTGGCCTAGGATGTGGGAGAGGGACAGTAATACAGGAGGGGAGGAGAAGGGGAAAGGAAAAACCTGTTGGGTCTTTTGCTTTTTACCCAACAAACACAACATGGAGAAATCTCACCTGGGCTCCAGATAACGGGGCTTATAACGATACCCAAACACACAAGGCCAAGCTACAAAGGCACTGCTTCCTGGACTGGTTTCTGTAAGCTCAGTGTCTGCCTGCACTGCCACTGGAAGTTTAATTTCCAGTGTGGGTAGGGATACCCTGCAATGGAGTACAGGGTATCCCTGTACAATTTTTTAAAAGAGATACTACCCTACTCTTAGACATTTCCCCTTCTTCAGTGTGGGGCCTGAACCTCAGGGTGAGACCTGGCAGAAGGGGGATGGAAATTCCCCCGTGTGAGGAAACAACTCCTTGAGTGGGCTGGTATGCGAGGTCTAGTGCCAGCCGGAAGCACTCAAAGCCACAGATCCCTCTAGGGATCAGGAGATGGGCTTGAAAACCACAAGTCCTTAAAAAACCCAGCATTTGTGTCCATTTTATTTCCCTTCTGACTTTTGAGGCTTTTAGGGGGAAGCTGCTTAGTCCCAGAGTGTGTGTGTGTGCACCTGCTCCCAGTGTGTTTGTGTCACTATCCTGCCTCCTCTCTACCATAGCCATTCTCCTGCCCCACACTCCCCACAGTCTCTTCTGGCCACCTGGCCCTTTAGGTCTTTCCCTTTACAGTCTCCTACATCCCCTATCTGCCTCCCTACATTGGCCCTGCACTCCCTATTCATAGAATCATAGAATCTCAGGGTTGGAAGGGACCTCAGGAGGTCATCTAGTCCAACCCCCTGCTCAAAGCAGGACCAACCCCAACTAGATCATCCCAGCCAGGGCTTTGTCAAGCCTGACCTTAAAAACCTCTAAGGAAGGAGATTCCACCACCTCCCTAGGTAACCCATTCCACTGCTTCACCACCCTACTAGTGAAAAAGTTTTTCCTAATATCCAACCTAAACCTCCCCCTCTGCAACTTGAGACCATTACTCCTTGTTCTGTCATCTTCTACCACTGAGAACAGTCTAGATCCATCCTCTTTGGAACCCCCTTTTAGGTAGTTGAAAGCAGCTATCAAATCCCCCCTCACTCTTCTCTTCTGCAGGCTAAACAATCTCAGTTCCCTCAGCCTCTCCTCATAAGTCATTCACCTGCCCCCACCTCCCTCTGCTCTCCCTTCTGCTCCCCACAGCCCCCTGACCCTTCACAGCCTCCATCCTGCCCCCACCTCCCCCGTTCTCTCCACTTACTTTCTTCCCCATTCCTCTGCCTCTCCACCTCATTCCTGCCCTGGTTGTGCATTTCACTGAGGGTCAGTGGGCTGTGCTGGACCCCGTCCAGAGACCCTCGACAGGGATGTCGTGCAGGAGAATTGTGAGGCCGTGACCTTGCTGGGTAAGGATTCCTGTCCCCTATGTCACACCCAGGGCAGCTTCTGCTCCCAGTTCTTTTTGGGTCCTTAGATTTCAGGGGGGGTCATCCCCATAGCCCCTTGATCCCCTGTGTGAGCAACTGTCTCCACAGACCCACCCCTGGGAGAGGAGATTTGGAAATATAGTGGAGAGACTACTGGCTCCATCTCCATAGCTTTCAAGGGAGAGGATGGAGGTACCCCGCTGTGGCTTTAAATGTGTGTATGCACTGACACACAGAGAGATTGTGCATGTCCCTCCCTTCCCCGGACTGTCCCTGTGCCTGGAGAGGGCTCTGGTCTCAGCAGGGATGGAAAGGGGGAACTAACTATGCTGTGCTTAAGTCATATACTGTGCCCATGTCTTAAAATTCCCCAGGGCATGAAAACCCCTGAATCTCCTGCAGGGGGCACTGCATGCCTCCCAGGAACCACTGGACCTCCCCAGAGGATCTTCAGGAACATTTCCTCCTCCATTTGGCCATCCCCCATCAACTGTGTCTCAGAATGACTAAATGATTAGGTCTTTGGGGCAGGGGTCAACTACTGCTCTGTGTTTGAGGCCCCATTCTTGGCTGGCCCTTTGGCCCGACTGCAACAAACATGAATAATGATAATAATAAACCCATGGTTTCTCCTGTTTTACTTCCTCGGAGCAGGTTTTCCAGTCCTGACATGATCTCCCGGCTGGAACAAGGGGAAGAGCCATTGGGTCCTGGATCTCCAGGGCTCTGAGGAAAGAGGGACACTGAGAAACTTTCACAGAGGTGAGGAATTGGGTACATGGGCATAGAAACCATCCACCATTGACATAAACAGCTGGGATTGCCGCCAAGGCCCCGTGAGTTCCCCCAAGGTCTGCCGCCTCTCACCCAGGTCAAGATTGTGCCCAGCCAGAGTCATATCCGCATGGGAGATATCACTCATGGCTCCGCCTCTCGGCAGTTGCTCCCTCCTCCTGAATGTTCGGATGGGGCGGGGCGGAAGAATTGGTCCCCTCTTCTCTGGGGAAGGGCTGGTGGGGGTTTGGGCTCCTGAGTTTTCAATCTTCCCAGTAATTATTTTGGTTTTTCCCCCCCTTTCCGAATCTCCTTTCTGAGGTTCCCTCTCCCCCAGCACATGGGACAACTCCTTTCTGGATACTCCCTCTGTCCCGGCAGGCAATGGGATGGTGAGTGAAAACAAGGAGACAAATCCTCATCAGGAAGTCCCTGAGCAAGTGGAACCACACGGGACGGCACCGGGACCATCCACAGGGAACCTTTCCTGGAGGGGCAAGCAGAGAGCAGCCTGCGAGGGTCCGTGTGGGCCACAGAGAGGCAGCAGGGAAACCCCGCAGCGAGGAGATGGGGTAACTCCACTCAGAGACGTTTGAAGGACCACAGTGAAACCATGCTCCAGCTTAGAACTTGCACTGAAGAGAAACCGTATGAATGTCCTGAGTGTGGGAGGAGCTTCAGTCGCAACTCACACCTGATTGTGCATCACAGGATCCACACGGGAGAGAGGCCCTATGACTGCCTGGACTGCGGGAAGGGGTTCACTCAGGGTGCCGACCTGACAAAGCACCAGAGAACCCACACGGGAGAGAGACCCTATCATTGCCCCGAGTGCGGGAAACAATTTGCCACTTTCTCCTCCCTTATTTCACACCGGAGACTCCACACGGGAGAGAGACCCTACAAATGCCCCGAGTGTGGGAAAAGCTTCACTGCCCGCTCCAACCTTATTGTGCACCAGAGAACCCACACTGGGCAGAGGCCCTGGACATGCCTCAACTGTGGAAAAAGCTTCAACGTGAGCTCCAACCTTATCGCCCACCAGAGAATCCACACGGGAGAGAGACCCTATAAATGCCCCGAGTGCGGGAAAGGGTTCACTCGGAGCTCCCACCTCATTTCCCACCAGAGGATCCACACGGGAGAGAGACCCTATGAATGCCTGGACTGCGGGAAGAGCTTCAGTGAGGGCTCAGACCTTACTAAGCACCAGAGGATCCATACAGGAGAGAGACCCTATAAATGTCCTGAGTGTGGAGAAAGCTTCAGCCAGAGTTCAAGCCTGATTAAACACCAGAGAGTCCACACCAAGGAAAAACCCCTATAACTGCCCTGAGTGCCGCATAAGTTTCCTGCTGAGCTCCACCCTTATTGCTCATCAGAGAACCCACACAAGAGAGACACTATAAATGTCCGTTCTGTGGGGAAAGCTGTAAGCGGAAGGTCTTGCTATTGCCCCACTAGACACGCCACAGAGAAGGTGGCAGGAGCTCTCCCCGAACGTAATGATTCTGTGCCCTGCTGATGCAACGTACAAACGTGTTTCGTTTGAGTATGGTCTAGGTAGAGGGGGGTCAGGCGGGTGGATGATTTGGGTTTCAGTGTGGCCAGAGGAGGGAGCACTGGGTACTGGGGAGACGGGTCATTTCAAGGTCTGGGGGGAGCAGGTGTTAAAATTAGTGAGGAGACATTTCTGCAGGAGCTACACACACTTTCCAGGTCAGAGAAGAGGTGAAGATGCCCCATTGCACTTTGCATCCATGTTGTCTCTGCAGCTCCCAAGGTCTCTCAGGGTAGGGGTGAGGGGGTAGAGGACGCTCTTAATATTAATTATTGGTATTATCACAGTGCCCTAGTCATGGCCCAGGATCCCTCTGCACCAGGCGCTGTGCAAACACAGAATGAAATGCCAGTCCCTGCCCCAAGAGTTTACAATCTAAGTTGAGAGAAGAGACAAGAGATGGAGACAGACAGACGCGGGGAGGGGCTCCAAGGAAACAGACAGTACTGGTAGCAGGCTGGGTAGCGTGCTCAGCGCACCAGCACCCTAACCACTGTCAGGTTTTTTTGCAGGCCTCACAGCAAAGGAAAGTTTTAAGTTTTTCAGGGAAAGAGTGTGGGGTCCTGTGGGGCCACAGTGTAAAGCAGCAAGCTGCTGATCCAAAGTGACGGGATGGACTCTGTAAATGCTGGGGCTGGGGCTGGAGCCTGGGTAATTCATGGGGGAGATTCCCAGAGAGATGGGGGGTTGCCCTGTTCCCGAGAGGGCAGTCTGGTGTAGCAGTGAGACCAGAGGGAATTGGGCCTCGGGAGGCCTGGGTTTAGTTCCTAGCTCCAAGCGGGGAGTGTGATCTAGTGGTTAGAGCAGGGTGAGGGTGACTGCTGGGCTCAATAACCAGCTCTGCTAGTGTCACCTCAGCCCCGTCACTTCCCCTCATTTCTCTGCGTGTCTCTTCCATCTGTGCAATGGGGATAAGTCACACACCATCCCAGGGAGCCATCACCATTACTGTGGTCAGAGGCTCAGGAGGACAGAGGTGCCAAGGGAGGGGAAGTGCCATTGTTCCCTGTTTCATTATTATCTGATCCTCTCCTGTCCCACCCCAGCTGCTCATCAGTGGAAGGGCCTTACTAAGCTGAAGGGAAGGATCTCATCTGTTTCTGGGATGGGGCTCAGCTCGCTTGTCACATACGGGGCTTATTCCTGAACTAACTGCCCTGGGAGGGCTTTTCTCTTTGTTTCTGGATGGGGGAGGGGAGAGGTGAGGTCCTGGTTTTTCGGTTTTTTGCAATAGCAGAGGAATGACACAGGAGCCCCCTTCCAGTTCTTTGTCCTGCTTCTGGAAATGCACGTTTCGGAGGAATGTTTATTTCTTGCTAAAGTTTTTACCTAATTGGATTCTGATTTTCCCAGATCAATTCATAATAAAATGTTTATTGTGAATCCTTCGTCTCCCTGAGAATTTCCTGTTCTCGAGCTCTAGATGTGGGGAGCGAAGTGCCAGACAGGGCAATTCCCTGGCCCCCCTGTTATTTACCCACCATCGGCAGGAATTGCTGCCTCCCCCATAGCCAGCCATTCCCTGATGTCTCTGCTCCCCTGGTGTTCGGCACTGAGCTCTGTGCCCAACGGGTCCGAACAGTGACCTTTTCCTGTGGACGCAGAGCAGTGCAGGACTCTTTATGTCCTGGCCACACTCCATCCCAGCATCCTTGTTCCTTGGGCTCAGACCCTGATGGACAGTGAGACAGGGACCCATAGATCAGCCAAGGTTGGGAGTTCATTTCCCCAAGAATTGAAACTAAAATAGCTAAAAGAGGATTTTTGTTAATCCCCTAGGCAAGAATCTCATGTTTTGCATATGGATAAAACCTCTCTCTCCTCCCAACCTAGCTAAAAAGAACTAGTTACCAAGCAAGGGTGACACCCTGTTTTCCTATGCAAAGGAGCCCACTGCACATTGTATATGGATCAAGCGTTGGGTGGGGGAGCTGCAAGCTAAGCGAACTAGAAATGACTGGCTGTAAGACTGAAGGTCAAATTATCTGTTACCCCAAGAAATCCAAGCCACGTGTTTCCACCCCAAATTATAAACTATACACTGTTTTCCTTGCAAATCAAATATACCACGGATAACCTGTCTTTCACCCCAAATGAGAAGGGGCACATTTTTGTCTTGTGAGTCAGATCCTTCCGTATGGGGATAATATTTTTTGTTCTATTGTAAACCCTAAATAATGTGACATGTTTCTATACAACCAAAGAATGCATGGAGTATGTCCTCCAAATGTAGAAGATTATAAGGGATTTATAGAAGGGATTCTAGAAGTAATAGGATTTGCTTTGCACAAGGAAGAAGGAATGCTGAAGGATGTAAATCATGATATAACTTTGGAATATTAAGAGATATTGCTTTAAAGGCTGTGGGGGGGATTCCAGGTGATAATAAATACAATAAAGGGCTAATAAATACAATTCTTGAAATGAATCAGATAAGAAAAGGCTTGAAGACATTTATTATACATCATCGCCATCTACTGGATATTTACAGGAGCAGCAGAGAAAATGAGATCTGTGGTCCATGTCCAATAGAAATCAGAGCGTAGCCCCCTCCATTGAGCTCTGAAATTAGGGTATATAAAGCTGAGATCATCATGTTGACTGAACCAGCAAGAAGCTTCAGAATCCTAAGGGCAGCAACAGCAGCAGGTGGCCCAGCACCAGGCTGGATCCGTCCCGCTGGCCTATCAGCTGGTGCAAAGCGGGGCCCCCACGCTGGTAGGGCCTGATTTGTCCCAGGCCCCGCACCCCCCTAGGGACAGCTCTGCCTGGGTCATCTGTGACAGGCTCTCTCAGCGAGTGCTCAAAGCTGCCATGTGCACAAGCTCATATAATTGCACACAGAGCAGTTTTATGTTTACAGATTGACACCGGCTCAGTTAGATCAACACTAAATTCCTTCCACAAAGTTAGATTGTCCAGGCCTGAGGAATTAGCATAATTTTTTCTCTCTGCATCCTGTTGAACATCTGCTTTCAGGTTGGGGCAAAAGCAGGTCTTTATGGTCGTCATTGTCCAGATGCACTAATGCCTGTGAAGAACCATGGCTCAGCTGCTGCGAGTTTTCAGATAACAAAGTAAGGTTTCATTTCCACAGGATATTTTAAAACCTTTACTTTGCATCCAGGGTGTGATGGTGTACCCCATAAAGCTTTATGGGGAGAGGCTTATAAATGTATACATGATGTAACTGGAATATGTTTTATGCTACATGTGCCATGTAACATATCTCTGTGAAAGTTATGACCTGCTGAATCTATTCTTCCTGTTTGTATGCATGTATCATTGTTGTAGTTGAAGTTATGAATATTGGTTTTATATTTGCTGGTTTTATGCATAGCCTTTGTAAGAGCATGGGACCAGGTTTGGAGAAAAGAATGTGCAAGTTAAGTACAAGCACTTAACAGACAAAAGAAGGTGCAGACCCCAATCCACATCGGGGCCTGGTCAGGAATGCAACCGGATAGACTGGTTAGGGTGCTTGGACAGGTGACTTGCCCATGTGATCCCAAAACTCCAGGGCAAGATGATGCTACAGAGGGAGTGGGGGGAAAAAGGCTATAAAAGCCCTTGGAAGACCCCCTACATTTATAAGCCTCTCCCCATAAAGCTTTATGGGGTACACCGTCACACAGGGCACTTTATCATATTTTTTAACATTTACCTTTGGGATGCTGAGTGAAATTGACATCCTTGAGGTGTGTCTCCAGGAACTGACAGGCTTCTGTCTCCAGTCAGGGTTCTCAGGGCTTCCAGGCTCCCTCTTGTGGAGCCGGTAGCCTAGCCCCAATTAGAGTCAGGACTGCCAGTCACTAGCTCAGTTACTGGGATCAAAACTGACAGTGCTACTCACACGCTAGGGGAGAATGATTCCTTACCCTTCAGGAGTCACAGGGTGGGGGTCTCTGGCTTGGGTCATAACAGGAGGTCCTGTGTCATGGTCCATGCCTACCAATTCTCCCACAGGCAGTAGGAGGCTTATATGCATCATCATTGTTTGTCCCGACCTTGTCTCAGGTTTAATCTTGAACACCAGCAGATCTCCCAGCTTTCCCACCACCAGGTAAGGTCCTGCCTTCCATCTGTCATCAATCTTGTGTTTGCCAGCAACACCCACATTTCGCGTCCCTGCTTCTCCCCTTCCCTCCCAGAAAGTCCTAAGTGCCACCAAACAGCTGTTAGGAGGAGTGCGGACGCTGCATGCTTGGGAGGAGGAGTGGGGGAGGAGGCGTGGTGGGGGTGGGGGTAATTTGGCTGCCGGTGGGTGCAGATAACCACTATTTTTTCCCCGTGGATGCTCTAGCCCTGATGCACCTATGGAGTCAGCGCCTATGCTTGCATTATATTGGTGCTTGTTACTATCTGAATTCTTGTAGGCAGCAGCTGTAGCCAAGCGATAAGCATCCTGCAGTTTTTCTCTTAGTTGGGAAAATATACTGCAGATGTGTTTCATATTGTTTTTCATCCTCTGATACACCAAAGCACAGGTCTATGGATAATCTTGGCTCTCCCCCAAATATCAAGAGATATGGGGTGACTCCCGTAGCATCGTTCTTCATGGCATTGTAGGCATGCACCAAAAACGCAACATGCTGGCTCTAGGTTGCTTTTAGCTCCGGACATTATCCAACAGAGGCTGATTAAATTGCTCTGGCTGAGGATCACCTTGTGGGTGGTAAGGTGTTGTTCTAGACTTCTTAATTCCTGCCATCCTTAGCACCTCCTCAGGAGGTGACTCTCAAAGTCCTGTCCCTGGTCAGAGTGTATCCAAGCTGGGAATCCATACCCTGAAAAATATTTCTCCCAAAATGCTCAATCAACGGTGGTGGCCCTCTGGTCATGTGTGGGATATGCCTGGGCATACCGGGTAAAATGGTCAGTCACTACTAAAACATTCCCAACATTCCTCCTGTCCACTTCTAAAGACAAGAAGTTAATGCATCCCAGCTCCAAAGGTTTGCTGCTGGTGATATTCCTCAGCTATGCTGCTCTAGCAAGCAGAGTTTTCCTTTGAACACACCGGACGCATGTCTCACATTACTTGCATGCATCCTTGGCCATCTGGGGCCAATAGAACTTACTACAGATAAGTTCCAAGGTTCTCTCCATTCCCAAATGTCCGAAGTCATCATGCAAGGCCCATGGCCAGGGCTCTGCACTCTTTTGGTAGCACTAGTTGTATTTGTTGATTTTGTAAAGGATCTACTGTGATCCAGTGCAGCACTCCCTGTATCAGTCTTAGTTTGCTCCATTCCCTCAAGAGTAGTCTCTTTTTGCAAGTAGTGTCACGAATGTCTATCTTGCAGTTGGGCTTTTTGCGAGTTAGCAGCATTGAGCATGGGCAACAGAGATTGGTCCAGCACAATATAATTCACTAAGGCAGACAGCACACTCTCAGGGGGCAGGCCCAGAGTTTCTGTAACACAACCATGAAGACCCTCACGGGCCTCTGACTCTCAATAACTTCGGTTGTAAATAGCTCTCACCCCATCCATAGGAATCACAGCAATTTCTGATGGCTGCGGACGCTGTGACAACACATCCACATCTACATTACTTCTCCCTGATCGGTACTGAAAGCTGAACTCCTAGGTAGCCAAGGTGACCACCTATCTCTGCTCAGTAGCATCCAGCTTAGCACTTGTCAACATGTGAGTCAGCGGATTGTTGTCTATCCACACTTGAAACCTAGCACAATACAAGTAGTCACGAAATTTCTCAGTGATGGCCCATTTCAAGGCCAAAAACTCCACCTTGTGGATGGAGTAGTGAGTTTCACTATCAACCAGCCCTCAGCTGGCAAAAGCTACAGGTTTACATTTACCTTCCACTTCCTGGTACAGGACTGCTTCCAGTTCCCACAAACTGGCATCAGTATGCAGGATAAATGGTTTGCTCGGGTCAGCAAAGACTAGGACTAGAGCATGAGTTAGGCGAGTAATGATTTCCCGAAAAGCCCTTTCACATCTCTCATCTCACCGTGGCCCAAATGGTCTAAGGGGACGTAGTTTCTCTGCTCAGGAGGCATTGGTCTTAGAATTGTTCTTGCTGGATGGGTATTCCCATGTAAGATCACTCAGAGGTTTTACAATGGTAGCATAGTTTTTCACAAATCTGCTGTAGTAGCCGCTAAATCCGAGAAAGGTCTTAAGCTCTCTGTAATTATTTGGGCATGGGCATGTAGTGACCGCTTCTATTTTATCCGGGTCAGTGCTCACATCTTCCTGGGACACGATGTGACCCACATACTTCACCGAGGTTCTGCAGAACTGGCACTTATCAATGGAAAGCTTCAGTCCATAGGCCTCTAGCTCACCAAGCACTTTAAGAAGTCCTTCATGCTCCTCCAAGGTCCTTCCAAACACAATCACGTCATTCATGTAAACCAAGACTTGCAGTAAGTTCACATCTCCCACAACTTTCTTCATAAAATGTTAAAATGTGGCAGGTGCCCTTGAGGCATGCGTTCAAACTGATAAACCCCTAAAGGGCAGAAGAAGGCTGTCTCCTTATCTTCTGCTCCCAGAGGGATCTGGTAAAATCCACTTTGAAGATCCAATACTGAGAACCACTGGCTACCCAGCAGTCTAAGGCAGGGGTTCTCACAACACATTTTTTGGTGGCCTCAAAGTGCGGCCACCAATTCTTGCTGACAATTTTTCCTCAAATATTTAATTAACTTTAGGAAAAACAGATAGATATAGAATCATAGAATCTCAGGGTTGGAAGGGACCTCAGGAGGTCATCTAGTCCAACCCCCTGCTCAAAGCAGGACCAACCCCAACTAGATCATCCCAGCCAGGGCTTTGTCAAGCCTGACCTTAAAAACCTCTAAGGAAGGAGATTCCACCACCTCCCTAGGTAACCCATTCCAGTGCTTCACCACCCTACTAGTGAAAAAGTTTTTCCTAATATCCAACCTAAACCTCCCCCTCTGCAACTTGAGACCATTACTCCTTGTTCTGTCATCTTCTACCACTGAGAACAGTCTAGATCCATCCTCTTTGGAACCCCCTTTTAGGTAGTTGAAAGCAGCTATCAAATCCCCCCTCACTCTTCTCTTCTGCAGGCTAAACAATCCCACTTCCCTCAGCCTCTCCTCATAAGTCATGTGCTCCAGCCCCCTAATCATTTTTGTTGCCCTCCGTTGGACTCTTTCCAATTTATCCACATCCTTTTTGTAGTGTGGGGCCCAAAACTGGACACAGTACTCCAAATGAGGCCTCACCAGTGCCGAATAGAGGGGAATAATCACGTCCCTCGATCTGCTGGCAATGCCCCTACTTATACAGCCCAAAATGCCGTTAGCCTTCTTGGCAACAAGGGCACACTGTTGACTCATATTCAGCTTTTCGTCCACTGTAACCCCTAGGTCCTTTTCTGCAGAACTGCTGCCCAGCCATTCGGTCCCTAGTCTGTAGCAGTGCATGGGATTCTTCCGTCCTAAGTGCAGGACTCTGCACTTGTCCTTGTTGAACCTCATCAGATTTCTTTTGGCCCAATCCTCTAATTTGTCTAGGTCCCTCTGTATCCTATCCCTACCCTCCAGCGTATCAACCACTCCTCCCAGTTTAGTGTCATCTGCAAACTTGCTAAGGGTGCAGTCCACACCATCCTCCAGGTCGTTGATGAAGATATTGAACAAAACCGGCCCCAGCACCGACCCTTGGGGCACTCCACTTGATACTGGCTGCCAACTAGACATGGAGCCATTGATCACTACCCATTGAGCACGACCATCCAGCCAGTTTTCTATCCACCTTACCGTCCATTCATCCAGCCCATACTTCTTTAACTTGCTGGCAAGAACACTGTGGGAGACTGTATCAAAAGCTTTGCTAAAGTCAAGAAATAGCACATCCACTGCTTTCCCCTCATCCACAGAGCCAGTTATCTCATCATAGAAGGCAATTAGGTTAGTCAGGCATGACTTGCCCTTGGTGAATCCATGCTGACTGTTCCTGATCACTTTCCCCTCCTTTCTTTGAAAACAAGCAGTATTTATACTCTTCCATTACATACATCAATTGCCAATGGTTCTTTCCTGTTTATACATGTTCCTTCCTGAAAGCCTACTTATCTCAACGGTTTTTGCTCAATGTCAGCATTTCACCCTTATTTTTCGGAAGTAATGCTAAAACCGCCTCTTGAAGTTTTCTCACTCGCACAAGTCTTCCCCCCATGCTCTGTCTCTAAGTCAACCAAGATGGCTGCACTCAAATCCTCTTTTCTTCCCCCCCCCCCCCACTTCCACACAGTGATCCTTGTTCTGAAATGAAATATATATTTATATTATCACCACAGTAAGGAAATTGGGGATTGTAGTATCGTGCCTGCAGGTTTGCTGTCTTGAGATTGAAAAGGAAACATTAGAGGTCTCAATCGTTCAGCAGCTGAAGAGCTGCATTAAACCGCAGACAAATCAGAACATTGAGATTGGCCCCCACAAAAAAGCAATGTATAATTTAAGTCAGTTTGGGTGGCACTAGTGGGGCTCTCGCCACCCCAAAATTTGTCTTAGCCCCCCTGTGACAGTGTGGGATCACCCCTGCGGTGCATCCTGCTGGTCTTCTCAGGGAATTAGCTCACCAGTTCTCTGGAGCATCCTCTGTCGGCCGGTGATCCGCTACCGCTGGGCCCCCATGTCCCTCCCAGACCCCGGTGCCCCTTTCCACTGGGGTGCTACCCCCCTGGCAGTTTCAGGGCCTCCCCTCCCCAGGGAACCCCCACCTTGCCTCAGTATAGGCTACTGCCAGTCACCACTTAGCCCCATGCACTGGGGCAGACTGCAGTGTGCTAGCCACTCATCACAGGCAAGGGACTTTGGACCTCCTGCCTCTGAACCCCAGTACCTCTCTGGGCCCTATGCCAGGCCCTGCAGCCTGGAGCTTGCCAGCCTGGAGCCTCCCTGCTCTCCTGGCCTTTCCCCAGCTCTGCTCCCAACTAGGTCCCTGGTTCCTCCTTGCAGCCAGGCCCTTCTCCCTCTGAAGGGAGAGAGAATCTGTCTGAGCTCTTGGCTCACTGCCCTCTTATAAGGACCAGCTGGGCCCTGATTAATCTGGCCACAGCTGTGGCTACTTTACCAATCAGCCCAGCCACAGCCCACTCCAAGGGCTGTTTTAAGCCCCTCAGGCCAGAAGCGGGGTAGCCACGCTGCTACACCCCTCCATAGCCACGCCTCCTAGTGCAAAGGTCAAACATTATGCAGAAGTGCGGGTAGCATGGTATAGTATTGCCAACCTTACTTCTGCAGTTCTGCGCTGCTGCTGCTGGTGGTGCTGCTTTCAGAGCTAGATGCCTGGCCTGTAGCTGCCGCTCTTTGGCTGCCCAGCTCTGACGGAAGCGCCGCTGCCAGCAACAGTGCAAACATAGGGGTGACAATGGGGCTCTAAGTCAGCTGTGAAAAGTGGCATTGACAAAGATTCTTTGCACCCTGCTCCCAGTATTAAACAGTAATTATTTTTAAAAATAGCTTTTCTGCTCATAATAATAACTCAATAAAATGTGCTTTTAGTCTTAATTTAAAAGTGGGGAGAAAAGGTAAATTGGTTTTAAACAATAGGGCTAGAAACTTCGCATTTAAAACAGTATTAAATATATTAAAAATGTGTTTTTAATTTATAAGGGGCGGGGGTCACACTCAAGCTGTCTGAACCGGGTTGCCAATACAAAAAGTTTGAGATCCACTATGCAGACATGGTCTGCACCTCAGGTCTTTCCCCGCAGTTGGCTACTAGCTGTCATGAGAGAGCTCATTCAGCCCCTGCTTACTTCTATGAATCTACTTCACACAGACAGGGACAAACCACTGATTTAAATATAGGCCTATTCTCTGTATTATTTTCCATCCCATTCTTCTGCACCCTAACATCTTCTTAGCTTTATTGATGGCAGCTGCGCATGGATCAGCAGTCTCCAGTGAGCTGCCGGTGTGACATTTCTATATATAAACCCAGGCTTGATGTGCTGAGTCGATAAAATGTATCTGAGCAAAACTGGAAATGTTCTCACTTTGCACAATAAGGCCCACAGCTGCCCGAGGATGGGCAGGCACTACAGCCTGCTTAAGGTGCGGGAGCTGATCCAGACCTGTCACTGGGTTGTGCCCCGCTCTCTGCATTTCCACAGGTACTGTCGGGTGCCTCTCCCACAGGCAGAGTTTGCTGAAGGAAAAACCACCCTTGTATTTCAGAGCTCTGCTCAGGAATGTGTCTGTCTAATTCCCAGCTATGTCCTCAGCTGCGCTTGCCCTTTGGGGAGACTGTTCCCTCAGCACCGCTGCCCCTTTGGAGGGGGGCGGGGGTTTGCAGAGCTGGCTTATCCTGACTTGAGGGGATTCATGGCTGAAGGCAGGAGACCTCACTCTGTGCAGCTTGCTTTTTAAAAATTTTATGATTTCAATCCCACATAAGAACATAAGAATGGCCATACTGGGTCAGACCAAAGGCTGTCTTCCAGCAGTGGCCAATGCATTACCAGGTGCCTCAAAAGGACAGAACAGGCAATCATCAAGTGATCCATCCCCTGTCGCGCATTCCCAGCTTTTGGCAAACAGAGGCTAGGGACACCATCCCTGCCAATAGTCATTGATGGACGTATCTTCCATGAAGTCATCTAGTTCTTCTTTGAGCACTGTTATAGTCTTGGCCTTCACAACATCCTCTGACTGAGTTCCACAAACTGACTGTGCATTGTGTGAAGAAATACTTCCTTTTCTTTGTTTTAAAACTGCTGCCTATTAATTTCATTTCGTGAACCCTAGTTCTTGTGTTATGAGGAGTAAATACAAATTCCTTATTTACTTTCTCCACACCAATCATGATTTCATAGACCTCTATCATATCCCCCCTTAACTGTCTCTTTTCCAAGCTGGTAAGTCCCAATCTCTCCTCATACAGAAGCCATTCCATACCCCTAATCATTTTTGTTGCCCATTTCTGAACCTTTTCCAATTCCTATATATCTTTTTTGAGATGGGGGTGACTACATTTGCATGCAGTATTTAAGATGTAGGCGTACCATGGATTATATAGAGGAATATGATATTTTCTGTGTTATTATCTATCCCTTTCTTAATGATCCCCCAAATTCTGTTTGCTTTTTTGACTGCCTGTGACGGGGAAGACTGGCCCCGCACTGGCCATGAGAGAGTTAACCCTTCTCTGCTGGCAGAGGAAGCCACGCCCCTGAGGCCCTGCTGGGCATGCTCCAGCAGGGGGCCAGGTATAAAAGCCTGCAGAGCTGCTCAGTCAGGGCTGGCTGCTGAGGAAGAAGGATGCCCAGCAGAGGCTCCAGCCCAGGAACTAGGGCCGCCCTTACCAGGGAGAGCTAAAGAGCCCAGGACCGGGACTGGAGGCCAGCCACTACTGGAACCCCAGGAAGTTCAGGGAACTGAGGAGCCTGGGGGCTCAGAAATCACATGGACTACTGCATCCAAAGAGCCGGTAGGAAGTGACCCAGGGGGGGTGCGGGAGTGGTACCTCCCACCCCAGTGAGGGCAGCGTGTTTCGGTGGGATTCCCCGCTGACCCTGGCGGGCTGTGTTACCCGCTGTTAAGGCCCTGGGTTGGGCCCCAGGTCCCCTACCGAGGACCGTCGCCCTTGGGGGGACGGGCCCCAAGCTCAGAACTCAAGACTGCCTGACCTGACTGGGAAGGCACCCTGAAGTAACCCAGGCCCCTAGGCTGTGCTGTCCCTTCAGGGGAAGCGACTAAGGGGGACTCTGGCCATTGAGCCCCGCTGGACGGGCTGCTAGGAGTGGCATAAAAATCGGACTGGGAACTAGACAGGCGGGGTACCTCCTAGCCCCCCTGCATCTCGGAGGGGCGACGGAGTGCGAACCCCGCCACACTGCCGCTGCACATCGAGTGGATATTTTCAGAGAACTATTCACAATGACTCCAAGATCTCTTTCCTGAGTGGTAACAGCCAATTTAGACCCCATCATTTTATATGTCTAGTGGGCTCTATGGGAAGCCAACAGCATTTAATGGTGCTTATAGTTAAAAACCGTTCTAGGTGACCCCTCAGTTCTAGCACCACTACAGATGCCCCATAGCGTGCTCCCTTCCCTTGCCACAGTCCGATTGCTCAGACGCATATGAGAGCTAAGAAGTATGTCAACAGATACCTCTGATGGGACCCCAGCACTGCCCTGCCTTCATGGAGCCAGGACGACCAGAAGTCAGAGCAACCTGGCACAGGATCACAGCCCAACTCCCTGAGCTAAAGGAAGAGCCACTCCCGGGGTTGGGTTTAAGGCCCACAGCTGAGATGCCCTGAGCCTCTTCCCATCCTGCACACAGGCCAGCTCACAACCATACCACAAGGGGGTGACACAGCTCATAAAAGACACTATTCCAGGTGTTCTCTACATTTATTAACAATGAAATCGTTGTCCTGTTCAGAACGTGCCCTGCCATTAAAGGCCTGTCAGGACCTATGCTGCAAGCATGGCCCTCCCCTTGCTGGGGGTAGAAGCAGCAATGCGGGATGTGCCCCTCACACGCACTAGTGCAAGAGCCTAGGGAGGGTGGAACGTTTGGACGCCAGGAGGTGAAGCTTCCATCTCCCCATTCCAGGTAAGCTTCCATCTCCCCATTCCACTCCTCCGCAGCCCTATGTTGCTGGCAGCCTGCTAGTCAGTACATCTCTCGCTGAGATCTCTGGGTGCTCAAAAGACTTGGGACATCTGTGAATGTAACACTGTGAAGGGGAGTGAGGATAGAGACTGAAAAGCAAATGTAGTTGAGTCAAGGACACCATGGAATGAGTTAAATCATTACAGTGATAGTCTTCTTGGCAATCCCCCCTCCATCCCCACTCCCCCGAGGCACAGAGCACTGCTCACCCTCTAACCGCTTCCTCCGATAATTCCCACTAGGGTGACCAGACAGCAAGTGTGAAAAATCGGGACAGGAGGTGGGGGGTAATAGGAGCCTATATAAGAAAAAGACCCAAAAATCGGGACTGTCCCTATAAAATTGGGACATCTGGTCACCCTAATTCCCACAGACATCTCAGCAGCTGTGGAGGACACTCTGCCCTATGGCACAGGGAGGCATCTGGGTAGTAGAGGAATCTCAGCTCTGAAAATCCTGGACAAATCCTACAGCAACAGCAGAGACTTCAGAAGCATCAGTTCTGATTCCCAGAGGTGGGACAGTTTGACAGTGGCTCTCAGAGAGCGACAGGCCAGAGCCACAAAAGTAGACCCAGATTCAAACAGTCCAGATTTTAAGCTGTCCGGTCTCTGCTCTGGGCCAGTGGAGATTTAAGGTTTGGTTTTAGATTCCAGAAACCCCTCCTCGCAGCTGAACCATGCTGCAATGCAAGCATCCTGCTTCCATGTAACTATATCTCATGCCCCCATTGGTTTGCCTTGGATAATATCTGAGTCCAGCCAATGGGCAGATTCACCTCAAAGGGAAAGGATTGTATTTTGTGAAGAGAATGGCTCAAGCTGTCTTTAAGTTAGGGTACGTCTTCACTACCCGCCGGATAGGCGGGTAGTGATCGATCTATCGGGAATCAATTTAGTGTAGACGCGATAAATCGATCCCGGATCACTCTGCCTTTGACTCCTGTAATCCACCAAGATGAGGGGCAGAAGCAGAGTCGACAGGGGAGTGGCAGCAGTTGACCCCGCGCTGTGAGGATGTGAGGTAAGTCGACCTAAGATACGTCGACTTCAGCTATGCTATGCTATTCTCGTAGCTGAAGTTGCGTATCTTAGGTCGACCTCCTTCCCCCACCCCCCAGTGTAGACCAGGCCTTAGAGATCATGAAAAATCTCCTCCTGCTCACAGATAGACAAGTCTACTCAATGATTTAGGTCACAAACAGTATCCTGCTCTGAGGATGATTTTGGCCCATCCTTGTAGCTCCATATGATTCTGGGATTTCAAGGAAGTGGAACATTTTTCTGGATACAAATAATGAAAGATGTCCAAGGTTTCTTTGTGTCCTTGAGTCTGAGACATGGACTCAGATTTATGCTTTCAGGCTGACTAGAGACATTGCTGCCGGAATTACACAGCTGAATGTCTGAGCAGAACCCCCCATAAATGACAGTTACTCACTGGCGTATATAACTGACTCCTCTCCCATCGCTGGGTCCTCTTGCTGCCATTGCCATTTCTCAGGGGCTCAGGGAGGGTGGGGGCTCCTTTCTCCAGGATGCAGGTGATGATTGGGGCAGACACCAGCAGCTGCTCACTACCCCTTCTGCAGCACCATGGTCCAAGGGCCCCCACCTAGCCCCACTCTCAATGATTTCACTAAGAGCCTCTTCATTGTCTTCCACTGCAGCACTGTCCCCACACCGAGTCTCAGGCCTCACCCCTCAACCCTCTCACCAGTGACTTCTGCTCTAGCAACCAGAAACAAGAACTCTCCACTGAACCCAATCAGCTCTGTTGCAGACAACACAAAACAACCCCTCCCCTCCCTTTTACAGGGATTTGGCATCCCTACCCCCTGGTTAGCAAGTGAGGTCCAGTGTAAGGGATCACTCTTAATCAGGGCAGACTAAGTTCCTTTACTGCCCCTTACTCATGGAATAAGGAAAGAACATTTCAACATTCAATAGGAAAGTGAATTGTAACCCCAAACCAGCCAAAATTGATCCCTTTGACAGAGCAGGTTTGTCTGCTGATCCCCTAGGGGGAGTAGCGGTGCCTATGCCAGCAGTTCTCAAACTGTGGGTCGCAACCCCTGAAGGGGTCATGAGGTTATTACGTAGGAGTTGCGAGTACATGGGCTAAACAGAGAGCAACTGCTATAAAATATATAATTTAAATCTAGCATCTTAGAACAATTACACACACCTTTCCGCCGCAAGGTAGTGTATTTACTTCACAACGTATTGTAGATGTATTATGCAGTGATCCGTGTGGCTAAATGAAATATATATTTGTATTAGAACCACTTTAAGGAAATTGGGGATTGTAGTATTGTGCCTGCAGGTTTGTTGTCTTGAGATTTAAAGGTGGGACAGAGACAACATTAGAAGGCTCGACTGTTCAGCAGCTGAAGAGCTGCATTAAACTTCAGACAAATCAGAACATTGAGATTGGCCCCACCCCAAAAAGCAATTTATAATTTAACAGTCAGACACACATGTGGGGCGGCACTGGTGGGGGCTACCGCCACCCCAAAATTTGTATTAGCCCCCCACCCCCTCCATAGCCAGCCCTCCTAGTGCAAAGGTCAAACATTATGTATCATGCTATAGCATTGCCACCCTTACAGATGCAGTTCTGCGCTGCTGCTGCTGGTGGTGCTGCCGTCAGAGCTGGGTGCCCGGCCAGTAGCCCCCGCTCTCTGGCAGCCCAGCTCTGATGGCAGCGCCACTGCCAGCAACAGCACAGAAGTAAGGGTGGCAATGGGGCACTAAGTCAGCTGTGAAAAGTGATATCGACAAAGATTCTTCGCACCCTGCTCCCAGTATTAAACAGCAATTATTTTAAAAAATCACTTTTCTGCTTATAATAATAACTCAATAAAATGTGTTTTAGTTTTAATTTAAAACGGTGAGAAAAGGTGAATTTGGTTTAAACAATAGGGTTAGAAATTTAGCATTTAAAATAGTGTTAAATATAAAAGATGTGTTTTTATTTTATAAGGCGGGTCACACTGAGGCTTGCTGTCTGAACCGGGTTGCCAATAGAAAAGGTTTGAGATCCCTATGCTGATATGGTCTGTGCCTCAGGTCTTTCCCCACAGTTGGCCACTAGATGACAGGAGAGAGCTCATTCAGCCCCTGCTTACATCTATGAATCTACTGCACACAGACCAGGCCACTGATTTAAATATAGGCCTATTCTCTGTATTATTCTCCATCCCATTCTTATGCACTGTAACGTCTTGTTAGCTTTATTGATGGCAGCTGCACGTTCATCAGCGATCTCCAGTGAGCTGCCGGTGTGACATTTCTATTTATAAACCCAGGCTTAAGGTGCTGAGTCGAGAAAATGTTTCTTAGCAAAGCTGGAAATGTCCTCACTTTACACAATAAGGCCCACAGCTGCTCGAGGATGGGCAGACGCTACAGCAGAGGCGGGATGTGGCCCACGGGACTGTCCTGCTCGGCCCCTGAGCTCCCAGCTGGGGAGGCTGTCCCCCCTCCCCCGCAGCCTCAGCTCACTGTGCTGCCAGCACTCTGGGTGGCAGGGCTGCAAACTCCTGACGGGCGGTGCGGCTGCCAGTCCTGGTGCTCTGAGCAGCATGGTAAGGGCGCAGGGAGGGAGTTGGGCAGGGGGTTGGATAAGGGGCAGGGGGTCCCGGGGGGCAGTCGGGGGACAGGGAGAAGGGGGTAGTTGGATGGGGCGGAGGTTCTGGGGGGAGCAGGCAGGGGACAGGGAACGGGGGGAGGGGTTGGATAGGCATGGGAGTCCTGGGGTTCTGAGGGGGGCAATTAGAGGGCTGGAAGTGGGAGGGGTCGGATGGGGGCGGGGGCCAGAATATTTGGGGAGGCACAGCCTTACCTACCCGGCCCTCCATACAATTTTGGAACGCTGATGTGGCTCTCAGGCCAAAATGTTTTCCCGCCCCTGAGCTAGGGACACCATCCCTGCCCATCCTGGCTAATTCATTCCTTCATGAATTTATCTAGTTCTTTTTTGAACGCTGTTGTAGTCTTGGTCTTCACAACATCTTCTGGCAGAGTTCCACAGACTGACTGTGCGTTGTATGAAGAAATACTTCATTTTGTTTGTTTTAAACCTGCTGCCTATTAATTTCATTTGGTGACCCCTAGTTCTTGTGTTATGAGAAGGAGTAAATACAAATTCCTTATTTACTTTTTCCAAACCAGTCATGACCTTATAGACCTCTACCATATACCCCCTTAATTGTCTCTTTTCCAAGCCAGAAAGTCCAAGTCTTATTAATCTCTCCTCATATCGAAGCTGTTCCATACCCCTAATAATTTTTGTTGCCCATTTCGGAACCTTTTCCAATTCCAAAACATATCTTTTTTGAGATGGGGCGACCACACCTGCATGTAGTATTTATGATGTGAGCGTCCCATGGATTTATATAGAGGCAATATGATATTTTCTGTCTTATTATCTATCCCTTTCTTAATGATTCCCAAAATTGTGTTCGCTTTTTTGACTGCCGCTGCACATTGAGTGGATGTTTTTAGAGAACTAGTCACAATGACTCTCTTTTGCGAACAGGGGCTGAAAAGAGGGGAGTTTGAGAGGGAGTTTGGAAGGGGAGCGCAAAGGGGGCAAGCTATCCTTGCCATTCCTAATTCTTTTTACCCAAACTAAAGGGAGAGGCAGAGCAACCAGGTGGCTGCAGACAGGGGAGTGAGTATCTGTTGAGGGGAGAGTTTGGCACTTTGACTGTGTGCTTGAGTGTTTGATTTCCTGTTTGAATAGTGTGATTTGGGAGTGCTTCATTGCAGACTCTTCTAAAAAGACTGTCTGTCAGCTGCGCACCAGCGGAGCAGCGCATAGCAGAGAAGCAAACAGGTGGAGTTAGCATGGGAGTTCGCCTGGAGAGAGCCTACTGAGGCATCCCTCTTGCAGGTTTCCCTGAGTAGCTTCTGCCACAAGTGAGGAAACTCTTCGAAGGAAGGAAGTATGGATGCTGAGCGATCCGCTGTCGTGACCTGCACAGGATGTGCCATGTTTGTCTTTCTTCCACAGGATAGAAGCGACTTTGTCTGTACAAAGTGCAAGCTGATCTCCATATTGGAGGAGAAGATTCAAGGTCTGGAGAAACGAGTATCAACCCTGCGTTCCATAAAAGAAAATGAGGAGTTCCTGGATAGACGTCAGGATAGGCTTCAGCGGGCGCAGTGTTGTGAGGATTCAGAGCAGGCTGCGCAGCGGGGACAGAAGACCAGCGAGGATAATTGGCGGCATGTAACCTCCAGAAGAGGAAAGAGTATGAGACAAGTCCATGTACCAGAAACGCATATTCAGATGAGCAACCGTTTTCATGTTCTCTCCACAGGCACTAGTGCAGAGAGTGGAGTGAATGATGCATCTGAGGGAACAGAGCAGAAGGAGACTCCACTGATTGGAAGGCATGAGATGCACAGTCCTAGGGATGGGGGTTCCACGACCACCACTCCCAAGAGGAGGAGGAGGGTGGTGGTGGTCGGGGACTCTCTCCTCAGGGGGACTGAGTCATCTATCTGCCTCCCTGACCGGGAAAACCGAGAGGTGTGCTGCTTGCCCGTGGCTAGGATTCGTGATGTGACGGAGAGACTGCCGAGACTCATCAAGCCCTCAGATCGCTACCCCTTCCTGCTTCTCCACGTGGGCACCAATGATACTGCCAAGAATGACCTTGAGCATATTACTGCAGACTACGTGGCTCTGGGAAGAAGGATAAAGGCGTTTGAGGCGCAAGTGGTGTTCTCGTCCATTCTCCCTGTGGCAGGAAAAGGCCGGGGTAGAGACCGTCGAATCGTGGAAGTCAACGAATGGCTACGCAGATGGTGTCGGAGAGAAGGGTTTGGATTCTTTGACCATGGGATGGTGTTCCAAGAAGAAGGAGTGCTAGGCAGAGACGGGCTCCACCTGACGAAGAGAGGGAAGAGCATCTTTGGAAGCAGGCTGGCCAACCTAGTGAGGAGGGCTTTAAACTAGGTTCACCGGGGGAAGGAGACCAAAGCCCCGAGGTAAGTGGGGAAGTGGGATACTGGGAGGAAGCACAAGTAAGTGAGTGCAAGAGGGGAGGGCTCCTGCCCCATACTGGGACAGCAGGACAATCGGTGAGTTATCTTAAATGCCTATACACAAATGCAAGAAGCCTGGGGAACAAGCAGGGAGAACTGGAAGTCCTGGCACAGTCAAGGAATTATGACGTAATTGGAATAACAGAGACTTGGTGGGATAACTCACACGACTGGAGTACTGTCATGGATGGATATAAACTGTTCAGGAAGGATAGGCAGGGCAGAAAAGGTGGGGGAGTTGCGTTGTATGTAAGAGAGCAGTATGACTGCTCAGAGCTCCAGTATGAAACTGCAGAAAAACCTGAGAGTCTCTGGATTAAATTGAGAAGTGTGAGCAACAAGGGTAATGTCGTGGTGGGAGTCTGCTACAGACCACCAGACCAGGGGGATGAGGTGGACGAGGCTTTCTTCCAGCAACTAACAGAAGTTACTAGATCACAGGCCCTGGTTCTCATGGGTGACTTTAATCACCCCAACATCTGCTGGGAGAGCAATACAGCGGTCCACAGACAATCCAGGAAGTTTTTGGAAAGTGTAGGGGACAATTTCCTGGTGCAAGTGCTTTTCTAAATAGTCCCGAACTACTTCTTGTGTATAGGTGTGACGGGTTGGGATCACAGAGACCTGCTTGGTGCTGCCACCTGGTGTGCCAAGGCTACTTCTGCCCCTGCTTCCAGACCTTTTCCAGCTTGGCACTCCCGAATTCTGTCTGTTTTGAGCCAGATTCCACTGATCTGCTACAAACACAGATCCAGGTCCGAACCAAGTCCACTAACAACCATAAGGCTCCTGGAAGCGCTCTTGCCTTTGACACCCAGGTACCCAACTCCCAAAGAGGTTCACACCCTTAATAAATCCGTTTTACCCTGTATAAAGCTTATTCAGGGCAAACTCATAAATAGTTCCCCTTCTATTTCAAAGATAGAAAGATATGCACAGCTGTTTGCCCCCCTAGGTACCAACTCGCACTCCAGGCAACTTGATAAGTAAAAAGTGATTTTAACAAGTACAGAAAGTAGGATTTAAGTGATTCCAAGTAGTAACATACAGAACAAATTGAATTACTAAGTAAAATAAAATAAAACACGCAGGTCTATGTCTAATCAAACTTCACACAGATATCAAAACCTCACCGGCTCCAGCTTTCTTTCTTTCACAGGCTGTAAAGCTTCTAGCCTGGGTCCAGCAGTCACTCACCCCGCTATTGTCTCTGTCCTTTGTTCAGTCTCTCTCCGGTATGTCCTTGGGGGGTGGAGAGCTTCTTTCTTTAGCCAGCTGAAGACAAAATGGAAGGGTCTTCCAAGGGCTTTTATAGCCTTTCCCCCACTCCCTGTGTAGGATCCAGTTGCAATGGAGTTTTGGGATCACATGGGCAAGTCACATGTCCATGCACCCCTCGGTAACCAGTCTGACCAGTTGCATTCTTGACCAGGCCCCGATGTGGATTGGGATCTGCAACTTCTTTTGTCTGTTAAGTGCTCGTACTTAACAGGCACATTCTTTTCTCCAAACATGATCCCATGCACTTAAAAAGGCTATGTACAAAACCAGCAAATATAAAACCAATCTTCATAACTCCAACTACAACAATGATACATGCATACAAACAGGAGGAATAAATTCAGTAGGTCATAACTTTCACAGAGATATGTTACATGGCACATGTAGCATAAAACATATTCTAGTTACATATATACATTTATAAGCATTTCCCCATAAAGCTTTATGTGGTACACCGTCACAATAGGCACTTAAGATAACTCACTGATTGTCCTCCTGTCCCAGTATGGGGCAGGAGCCCTCCCCTCTTGCACTCACCTACTTGTGCTTCCTCCTGGTATCCCACTTCCCCACTTACCACTTTTGATTCTGTCCACATACGATTTGCCTCTTCCCATCACTGCATGGAACAATCAACCTCTCCTTTTGCCAATTTAGTTTTAGGTTGGCCAATTTTGTCTTTTAAGACGTCCACTCGGTCTTTGTCCCAAGATCCTAACAGTGACCACTGAGTATTGGGATTTCCCTGAGTTAGCCTAGACCATTTTTCCAGAAATTTACAGGAGTCCAGACCCTTTCTAAAATGCATAAAATGTGCAAGCATACCTTTAGGGAACTGTCCTGACTTAGACGTCTAGTTACACATACAGGAGGACTTTACACAGCAATCACACAAGAAGGAAAATCGGGTTTGTCAGAGCGATGCCCAGTGCAACACACAAAAGGAGCCCACAGGCTACTGCCTCACTCACCTTGCTTTCACACCAAGGGTTTTACCCAAGGTGCGGCTGCGATTGTGCAGATTTCACTCACTCAGACCGTGGGGACAGGAACCCTTTGGTCGGCCGATCCCCGGACGGAGACGACGCCCAGACTCAAACACTCCACAGGGAGGACAGATAGACACAGAGCCAAGACAGTCCTCAGTCCGGACAAAACACACAAATAATTACCTGACCAGATTCCTGATGTCAGATCCTGGGATCCCTACCAGAACAGCGTGGAAACAACAGGTTCGATGGCGTAGACTTCACTGTGGTCATGCACCCTTCTGTTCCGGTGGAGGACCCCTCGGGCCAAATGCCCAGGTGCCGGCTGCCATGGTCGTCTTAAAAATGGTCAGGAAACACACAGTCCCAGTGAAGACGGTTGCCATCTCAGTGGGACCTCCAAATTGTCAAAGTCAGATTCAGGACCACAATTTTATCAGACCACTCTGTTCATTAGCAAAGCGCTCTGCTAATACACCCAGATCATGTGAGTACATGCAAGACTCAAACTAAACTTATTTATACAGATAAGAGAGAACAAACTGAACAAGATAACAAAGGAAGCAGAAACTGATAAGTTTACCTGGGGCTAGGCATCCACATCTTATTTCCTTACTAACTGTTACCGGTCTCCTTTTAATGTCCCACCACTAGCTTTAAGTGGACCCATTGTCTCATACCTTAATGTTTCTCTTCCTGACAACTATATTTCAACATTCCGTTCTCCTTCTAAAAGGAACATACAGCATTTCTTTAATCCATTCTATTATTACAATATAATTCATTCTACTTTCACACTTGTAAAAATGGTCAATTTCCCAAAGCTGAAAACAATCATGAGCAAAACTGGGTGGGAAGGAAATAATAAGCATAAAAAATTAATGATCTTTGAAAGTTCATAGAATATCAGGGTTGGAGGGGACCTTACGAGGTCATCTAGTCCAACCCCCTGCTCAAAGCAGGACCAATCCCCAATTTTTGCCCCAGATCCCCAAATGGCCCCCTCAAGGATTGATCTCACAACCCTGGGTTTAGCAGGCCAATGCTCAAACCACTGAGCTATCCCTCCCCCGTTGTTTAAGACTGCTGTATTAAATACCCATAAACCTACAATTCTGAAATCATATAAAAGGCATTTTTGGTTAAACACATCCTGGTTAAGCTGGGAGATGAAAGCAGCAAAGTTGCTTTGATATAATTTTCAGAAACCTCAAATTTCAGTTTTTTAAAGGAATTTTATCTTTTAGTTGAAGAAAAAATAATCCCCATCAAGACATGAGGAGATGTCTCAGAAGGGTTAGTGTCACAGGAGAAATTGTTAGGCTTTGGCTACAGTCAAAACTTCAAAGCGCTGCCACGGGAGCGCTCCCGTGGCAGCGCTTTGAAGTGCGAGTGTGGTCGCGCGCCAGCGCTGGGAGAGAGCTCTCTCAGCGCTGCAGGTACTCCCAGCTCTGCAGGTACTCCACCTCCATGAGGGGATTAGTTTACAGTGCTGTGAGTGCGGCTCCCAGTGCTGGGGCACTGTTTACACTGGCGCTTTACAGCGCTGTAACCTCCTGCACTCAAGGGAGTGTTTTTTCACACCCCTGAGTGAGAAAGTTGCAGCTGTAAAGTGCCAGTGTAGCCATAGCCTTTTTAGTGAAGAACTAGAATCAGATTGCTGGTCTGACAGTCCAGCCGCAACCCTACAACTATTGACATCTACACTATGCAGTTTGTAACCAACCATCCTTGGCTCCAATGCTGTATTTCAATGGAACAACCAGTTATGGGACATGTTTTGTAAAGTAACATTTTCACTTTCGTGTTTACTCTTTGTGCTTAGTTATTGGTAGAATGTGGAGCTGAAAGATAAGGTTCATTAGCGCCCTGACTTAGCAAAGAACTGGTTACAGGATCAAATGGAAGTTAGAAAGAAATACTTTGGGACCTGGAAAAGTAGTTTTCCTATTTTATCTGTGTCATTTTGCTCTTTAATTTTCGTAGTGGTTGAAGAATTTACGGAAAGTGAATTTAAATGTCCTCAAAGAAAGAATCTGAGAATTTACTACAGCTTGTCCATTTTCATTTTTCCAGCCCTTATTTTCCTTCTCCTGACCTTGATATTTCAGCAGGATTTCATTGGCTGGGCTCGCTGCTCAGAAAAATACAGTTGCGACCGCTGCTGTGAAATAGTGGGAAAGGCTGTTGGATCTTCTCTTTTATGGTGTGTGATTCTCCTCATTGATGGCCGATACAGTGAGTGCCTACTTACGGTATTCAAGGGAAACAGCACAGAACCCACAGCACAAACAACACCAACGCAGCCACCCAGTGAAGCTTATGTACTATCGCAGGTAAGAG
The DNA here is from genome assembly GCA_037349315.1 of Chelydra serpentina. Taxonomy (NCBI): domain Eukaryota; kingdom Metazoa; phylum Chordata; order Testudines; family Chelydridae; genus Chelydra; species Chelydra serpentina. The sequence continues at coordinate 370,530 of JBAIAC010000046.1, read as the reverse complement.
TCCATCTGAAGTAAGGGGCAGAACTATTTCAGGCATTTTTGAAAACCCTGGAAAAAATATAGTTATAGAAATGGTTTTATGTTGTAGAACGATTTATTAAGTAGTAGTTTTGAACGTTATTTGAATATTTGTAAGTATGTATTACTTTAAAAAAATAGATATATCCATATAAGTTAATAAACTCATCCTTCATGAAACTAAAGATTTGCCATTGAAAATATAACATATGCTAGAGTTACTGGAATACTTCCATTGGCATTTTGCACCCAGCTCCTAAAATGAGTTCTATAAATAAATTTGAATAAAAGTTCGGAAAAAATGTTAGCTGGTGGATATGAAACAGTTATAAATTATTAAAGAGTACATTGGTTCGAAGTCTGGGTCTCCTTTAAAATGTTAGCACTTGGCAACAACAATACCTGTGTCTTTTTTATTTCTTCAGATTTCTAAAGAGTAAAAAGAGTCACCATCTTTGATCGCAGGCACTCAGGCAATAAATAAAAATGCACAAAAATAGATCCAAATGCAAGATCTAATGTCCAAAATCTTACAAACAACCAGCATGCCCTTATTTCCAATACTGTATAACAGTCTTTTCTAGCCTAGGGATAAAGGTAATCAGAATAACCTGAATATAATTTAATAATCTCACCAAATTTAAGAAATTCTTCACCGATAGTTTTATTTTTTTAATTATTTTACTGAATTTAATGATGTACATTTTTCTCAATTAACAGAAAATTAATATTTATACCCATGCTATAGGTATAAAGGAAGTTTATGGTTCCTTCTGGGGGCATTCAAGTCTCAGGAAGTTCCAAAGGACTGGGGGAAAAGCCCAAGTTGTGCCAATATTTAAAAAGGATAACTCGGGTAACTACAGGCCAGTTAGCTTGACACTGATCCCAGGCAAAATAATGGAGCAGCTGATACAAGATTCAGTGACTAAAGAATTAAAGGATGATAACATAATTCATGCCAATCAAAATGGTTTTATGGACAATAGGTCTTGTCAGACAAAGTTGATACTGTTTTTTGATGAGATCATAAGTTTGGTTGACAAAGGTCGCTGTGTTGACCTAATATATTTAAATTTCTGTAAGGAATTAAGTTAGTGTCACATGATATTCTGATAAAAGATAGCACGTTAAAAAATAATGTACCCCACCTTAAATGGATTTAAAACTGTCTAACTGCTAGGTCTCAAAAATAAATTATAAATGGGGAATCTTCATCAAACAGGTCCAGTGCTATTTAATATCTTTATCAACAATCTGGTAGAAAATATAAAATCATTGCTGATAAAGTTTGCAGATGACACAAGGCTTGGTAGAATAATAAATAATGATAAAGATAGAATTTTAGCGGCTTTGCCAAATCCAAACTCCAAAACATTTGAGTTTAGTTCATCAGTCTTAGTAACACTGAAAGATTCCACCATTACCCATCCCCAAATCCGGTTGAAGAGTTTTTTTGTTTTGTAAATAGATCTGTGTCGCTAAATTTATATCAGAGGATATATCCATTTTGGTGGGATGCAAAAGATGCATAAAGAAAAATTCCCATGAAAATAACTAGCTTTGTGTTGTATCAGTCATGCAAGGTACTCACAACTTCAACAGGTCTTTATTTTAAAAGCGAACTTCGTTATCAAGTTGCTGCTGCACCCTCTGTAGCTCTCTCAGCCTCTCAACTCCCTCCTCCCTCCTCATAGAATCATAGAATCTCAGGGTTGGAAGGGACCTCAGGAGGTCATCTAGTCCAACCCCCTGCTCAAAGCAGGACCAATCCCAACTAGATCATCCCAGCCAGGTCTTTGTCAAGCCTGATCTTAAAAACCTCTAAGGAAGGAGATTCCACCACCTCCCTAGGTAACCCATTCCAGTGCTTCACCACCCTACTAGTGAAAAAGTTTTTCCTAATATCCAACCTAAACCTCCCCCTCTGCAACTTGAGACCATTACTCCTTGTTCTGTCATCTTCTACCACTGAGAACAGTCTAGATCCATCCTCTTTGGAACCCCCTTTTAGGTAGTTGAAAGCAGCTATCAAATCCCCCCTCATTCTTCTGTTCTGCAGGGTAAACAATCCCAGTTCCCTCAGCCTCTCCTCATAAGTCATGTGCTCCAGCCCCCTAATCATTTTTGTTGCCCTCCGTTGGACTCTTTCCAATTTATCCACATCCTTCTTGTAATGTGGGGCCCCAAACTGGACACAGTACTCCAAATGAGGCCTCACCAGTGCCGAATAGAGGGGAATAATCACGTCCCTCGATCTGCTGGAAATGCCCCTACTTATACAGCCCAAAATGCCGTTAGCCTTCTTGGCAACAAGGGCACACTGTTGACTCATATTCAGCTTTTCGTCCACTGTAACCCCTAGGTCCTTTTCTGCAGAACTGCTGCCCAGCTATTCGGTCCCTAGTCTGTAGCAGTGCATGGGAGTCTTCCGTCCTAAGTGCAGGACTCTGCACTTGTCCTTGTTGAACCTCATCAGATTTCTTTTGGCCCAATACTCTAATTTGTCTAGGTCCCTCTGTATCCTGTCCCTACCCTCCAGCGTATCAACCACTCCTCCCAGTTTAGTGTCATCTGCAAACTTGCTAAGGGTGCAGTCCACACCATCCTCCAGATCGTTGATGAAGATATTGAACAAAACCGGCCCCAGCACCGACCCTTGGGGCACTCCACTTGATACTGGCTGCCAACTAGACATGGAGCCATTGATCACTACCCGTTGAGCGCGACCATCCAGCCAGTTTTCTATCCACCTTACCGTCCATTCATCCAGCCCATACTTAGACTCATAGACTTTAAGGTCAGAAGGGACCATTATGATCATCTAGTCTGACCTCCTGCACAATGCAGGCCACAGAATCTCACCCACCCCCTCCTGGAATAATCCTCTCAGCTATGTCTCAGCTATGTCAGTCCTCAAATCATGGTTTAAAGACTTCAAGATGCAGAGATCCTCCAGTAAGTGAGCCGTGCCCCATGCTGCAGAGGAAGGCAAAAAACCTCCAGGGCGTCTGCCAATCTCCCCTGGAGGAAAACTTCTTTAACTTGCTGGCAAGAACACTGTGGGAGACTGTATCAAAAGCTTTGCTAAAGTCAAGAAATAGCAATAAAGTCCTTCCTGTTTCCTGTCCTTACAGACTCCCAGCACCCAGTGCTCCCAGTTCTAATAATTGTAAGCAACATCTAAACACCACACTTTGCTTTCCCCCTCAGGTTTTTGGACTATTGACCCTTTTTGTTATCGTCTTTGTCTACTGCCTATACATACTTTACCCAGTCTGGTTTTGCTGTAATGATAAAGAAAAATGTAAGAAAATAGAGAGCCAGCGCATACTAGAGGAAGAAGCTCAAATCTGTATGTCAAAAGAGGAAATGTATGTGCAGGAAATAGTGCAGAATGTCCTGGTATCTAAGTTTCAGGATCACCTGAAAAATGTTTCGCATGACGTAAGTATAAAAGGCATATTTGAAGAAGTAAAGAAGTTTCTTAACCAACCAGCAACATCTCAAACTCCTCAAATGGAAACTGAATTGGAAGTCGGGCTCGGATAACTAATACTGATATAATCTTTGTGGAAAAGGTGCAGCTCCACATCTGCATGGTGCCTTTCCTATATCAATACAACCAGAAAAACAACAACCACTTTTTAAAAAGAGTAATGAAAATATAATTTAAAAAAAATCATACTTTATTATGTACTCTTCATATTAGCAGGTAGAAAACATCGGTGTGGCCGAGTGTTCCTCACAATATCTCCCACAGATATAAAAAAATGTATGTAGAATTTAATATTGTTTTCAGTCTTCTTGTACCTGTGTTGGTCCCAGGATATTAGAGAGACAAGGTGGGTGAGGGAATATCTTTTATTGGACCAACTTCTCTTGGTGTGATAGACAAGCTTTCAAGTTTACACAGAGCTCTTCTTCCGGTTATGCATTTTGGCTTGCTGTAGAATTTAATGGTCATGGCATTGATTTGTCCTTAAGAAAATAATCCTAAAGACTTCCAGTAATCTGCTGATCAGGACATATTCTGTTTATTGAAGGGCAGTTTCCTTGTGCATTGAAATCATAACCAAATATCCCTGATGCTGAGAATTTTAAATCTGTGCCCTGTGTCTGTTTCCAAGCTGTACTTTTCTCAAAACATTTTCGGGTGCTGTTGCGGAATGTTTCATTTGGCTTGGTCAGGTTTAAGGACCCTTTTCTAGTTCCTCTATCATTGCTTGCTTAGGACTGGACAAAAGCCGTCTGTTCAATAGCTCAGATGGTCGGTTAGTTTTTCTTATGTGCAGTGAATTTTCTTCGTAATTATCTTATTTTTATGTATGAAACCTTAAAAATAAAATTATTTTGGAATACACCATTTGTTTAATCCTTTTTTAGTTTTTAATCAGAATGAAAGTGTTACCCCCTTTTGACCAGAGGGGTTACTCAAAATTCGGGGTCTTGCAGGTTGTTCCATCTGGGAGGAGAAAGTGATGATGGAGTCAGGTATCTTTGGTGCAATCCTGTTTATTTACAAAGAATGGACAAAGGCCGGTTTCCTTGAAAACCAGAGGAGCAAACAACAGGTGATGATAGTCTCTTTGCTTGTGGCTCCAGGGAGGACACAGCCAAGGCTGACCCTGGAGGTAGCAGTGCAATGAGGCAGGAGAACCCTGATGTTCTCAAAAGTCAAATAGGGTGTGTCCCTGTATGCAACTGATATAGTGGTGCTGAGGGTGCCCCACCCATGGGGCATACCTGCTACCAGGGGACAGGTGTGTTTAACTGGTAGGGGTGGGACTGGGTCGAACCCCTCCTCTTCCCTTCTCTCCCTTTTCTGCCACTCTGCAATCCATTGTGCCACAGGGAAGCCAAGCCAGGTTGGCTGGGGGTAGTGCCACTCCAAACCAAGGATAGAGAGTTGACTACAGACCGCCAAGGACAGCGGCTGGAGCAGTGGCATGACATTTGGAGAGAACAAAGAGCAGTCGCAGGCTGGAAACCAATGAGCTTTAACCGTAAAGAAATATAAAGTGCACTAAGGTGCCTTGTTTGTGGGGAGTGGCTACTGTAGCATGTTCTGTGTGAGCTAGGGAGCTAAAGTGAAGTGAAAATTAGTGTAAAAAATGAAGCCAGCCGGCCCCTCTGAGCACCCGCTACGTTCTTCATCGTTAATTTTCTTGTATGTGGTAGTTCCAATGACTGCTGAGGGGAGGGTGTTTGTCAGGCTGTGCTGTCCCAGTGCTGTAGCTGCTCTGCTTCAGTTCCCTGACAGGGTCTCCAGCCTGCCCTGGTGGCTCCCAGCTCAGCCCCCGGTTAGGTCACTAGGAGAGTTCAACCTTCCCCAGCAGTGTCCAAAGTCACAGTCCCAAAACAAACAGGGATCAGCCCTTCTGAGGTTATTCCCCGGCCTGCCCTCTAGACTCAACCTTCAGATGCCCACCGCTTAACCCTCAGCAGGCCCCTGACAAATCCAATGTCAGGTGTCAGGCACCTTTTTCCAGAGAGGCTCTGACTGGCCGCAGTCCTGATCAGCTCAGTATTCTATAGACTTTGATCGGGCCCCGTCTCATCTGTTTCCTCTGCAAAGACTCCTGATTGGTTTAATCTCTCATCACATGAGAGTTTTTCCAGTCCCTCGATCCTTCTCGTCCCCCTTCTCTGACCCCCCTCAATGCCACAATAGCCTGTTTGTGACGGGTAACTAGGTGACATTTCAGAGCTTCTGCTACACAGGAAGACAGACTAGATGATCTAATGGTTCCATCTGGACTTAAACTCTGTGCAACGTTTCTGCCAGGTGGAGTCGGCAATAACAAAGGCTGGGTTCAATATCTAGGACAGGGGTGGGCAACGTTTTGGCCTGAGGGCCATATTGGGGAATAGAAATTGTATGGCGGCCATGAATGCTCACAAAATTGGGGTTGGGGTGTGGGAGGGCTCTGGGGTGGGCTGGAGATGAGAGGGTGGTCCGGGCTGGGATCGAGGGGTTTGGAGCATGGGAGGGGGATCAGGGCTGGGGCAGGGAGCTGGGGCACGGGGAAAGGCTCAGGGGTGCAGGCTCCGAGCAGCGCTTACATCAAATGGCTCCCAGAAGCAGTGGCATGTCTCTTCTCCATCTCCTACGCAGAGGCGCGGCCAGGCAGCTCTGCATGCTGCCCCATTCGCAGGCACTGCCCCTGCAGCTCCCATTGCAGCGCCGGAGGAGGCCATTGGAGGGCATAGGAGCTGTAGTCATAGGCACTGACTCCGTGGGTGCTCCGGCCCTCCACCTCCACCTCCTCCCCACACTCCTCCCCCAAGGCGCCACCCCAGTGTGGCGCGCGGCCGCTGACCAGCTGGATGGAGCCAGCAAAAGTGGGCCTCTGCCTGGCTGTCGGGTGGAGCCCGCCCTCGGGAGGCGGAGAGGTGAGCTGGGCGTGGGGGGGGGGCGGGGCTGGCGGGTAGCTGCTGGGCCTGGTGGGTGCTCTGCTGCTTCTCCACCCCCCCCCCCCCCAGGCTTGCAAGCGGGGGGGAGAGGATGTAGCGCGCCCGGGGGAGGGGGCGGGGCAGGGATGGAGTTGGGGCAGGACTGGGGGCGCGAGAACCTACCGGCGCCAACTAAAGTCAGCGCCTATGGCTGGAGTGGTTCATGCCATGGCTTCCGGGAACCGCGTGGTGCAGCCCATGACCCAGCACCCCAGCTGGAGTGCCGGAGCAGGGCAAACCTCAGACTCCACTCCCCAGTGGGAGCTCACAGGCTGTAGTTTGCCCACCCCTGATCTAGGGGATCCTCTTAACAACACAACACTGAACTGAATCATAGAATAGAATCATAGAATCTCAGGGTTGGAAGGGACCTTAGGAGGTCATCTAGTCCAACCCCCTGCTCAAAGCAGGACCAACCCCAACTAAATCATCCCAGCCAGGGCTTTGTCAAGCCTGACCTTAAAAACCTCTAAGGAAGGAGATTCCACCACCTCCCTAGGTAACCCGTTCCAGTTCTTCACCACCCTGCTAGTGAAAACGTTTTTCCTAATGTCCAACCTAAACCTCCCCCTCTGCAACTTGAGACCATTACTCCTTGTTCTGTCATCTTCTACCACTGGGAACAGTCTAGATCCATCCTCTTTGGAACCCCCTTTCAGGTAGTTGAAAGCAGCTATCAAATCCCCCCTCACTCTTCTCTTCTGCAGGCTAAACAATCCCAGTTCCCTCAGCCTCGCCTCATAAGCCATGTGCTCCAGCCCCCTAATCATTTTTGTTGCCCTCCGCTGGACTCTTTCCAATTTATCCACATCCTTCTTGTAATGTGGGGCCCAAAACTGGACACAGTACTCCAAATGAGGCCTCACCAGTGCCGAATAGAGGGGAATGATCACGTCCCTCGATCTGCTGGAAATGCCCCTACATATACAACCCAAAATGCCATTTGCCTTCTTGGCAACAAGGGCACACTGTTGACTCATATTCAGCTTTTCATCCACCGTAACCCCTAGGTCCTTTTCTGCAGAACTGCTGCCCAGCCATTTGGTCCCTAGTCTGTAGCAGTGCATGGGAGTCTTCCGTCCTAAGTGCAGGACTCTGCACTTGTCCTTGTTGAACCTCATCAGATTTCTTTTGGCCCAATCCTCTAATTTGTCTAGGTCCCTCTGTATCCTATCCCTACCCTCCAGCGTATCAACCACTCTTCCCAGTTTAGTGTCATCTGCAAACTTGCTAAGGGTGCAGTCCACACTATCCTCCAGATCGTTAATGAAGATATTGAACAAAACCGGCCCCAGCACCGATCCTTGGGGCACTCCACTTGATACCGGCTGCCAACTAGACATGGAGCCATTGATCACTACCCGTTGAGCACGACCATCCAGCCAGTTTTCTATCCACCTTACCGTCCATTCATCCAGCCCATACTTCTTTAACTTGCTGGCAAGAACACTGTGCGAGACTGTATCAAAAGCTTTACTAAAGTCAAGAAATAGCACATCCACTGCTTTCCCCTCACCCACAGAGCCAGTTATCTCATCATAGAAGGCAATTAGGTTAGTCAGGCATGACTTGCCCTTGGTGAATCCATGCTGACTGTTCCTGATCACTTTCCCCTCCTTTAAGTGGTTCAGAATTGATTCCTTGAGGACCTGTTCCATGATTTTTCCAGGGACTGAGGTGAGACTGACTGGCCTGTAGTTCCCCGGATCTTCCTTCTTCCCTTTTTAAAAGATGGGCACTACATTAGCTATGCAGTGGCTCGAGCTCCCACTCAGAAAATTGGGAGAACTAACCACCACCCCTGGGCAGGGCTGGATTAATCTTTTGTGGGCCCCAGAGCCTGGACTGTGGCCCCTCCACCCACCCATGCTCTGCCCCACTCAGCCTCTTCCCTCTGAGGTCTCACATGCACTCAGCACTGACGCCTCATCCCTGCTCGACCTCTTCCGCCCTGAGGCCCTGCCCACCGCTCACAAGCGGTGGGCAGCACCTGGGGAAGAGGTTGAGTGTGGGTGGAGCTGGGGGGAGGGGTCACAGTCTGGGTGCCAGCGCCATTGTAAACCCAGTACTGCCCCAGGTGCCTCTAGGAGGCAATACTTTCCCACTCGGAAGCATGGAGTCTGTGTATAACTTCAATTAAAAGGGAAAGGGAACCCAGCGTTAATTTGGGGAAACAACACAACCCCGATTTGAAAGAATGCAACCATAAGCAAATCTCTCTCTCTCTCTGTGGTCTCGGTGCCACTAGGTGGGACAGAACACCACACCCAGGAGATGTGTGGGTTACACAAACACCTGCTCTAGCCCACAGTACTGTATGGTCTGAGGCCTTTTTCTGCAGCCATATCAGGAGAGCAGCAGCCGTGAGCCAAGCAGCAGAAAGTCACATCCTCACATCCCATCTCAATTACATTAAAACAATGTAACATTGGCCTGTTAAAAAGGAGACCCCATCCTAATAGTACGTACCATCACCAGAGAATGAAACAGATCTTAAGATGTTTAAAGAAAACTTTGTTTGATAGCATTCAGTCTGACAAGAAAAAACTTATGAACGGTTGTGGGTATGAAATCTCTACTTCTTTATTGTTTTGTCTTTATGTTCCCCACTTCTCTATCGTTTATCTATATGGCTTCTCTCTGGCTCTTTGTTTCTGTCTCTCGTATACCTAATTTTGCAAGCTTTAAATCAACTAAGATGGTGGAGTATGATTGGTTAAAGAATTGTTTCACAATATGTCAGGATTGGTCAAAGAATTATTTTGAAATATTTTAGTAAAATGGTTAAGGTAGAGCTAAGCGGGACTCAAAGTTTCACTATAAAAACTGAGGTCCAAGGAGACCAGCTGGGGAAAAGAAAGGGAAGGGAAAGAAGAATAAGAAGAAAAGACCTGGAAGAAGAAGAACTCACAACCAGATGTGTAGCAACCAGAACCCAGATGAGACTGACTTGGCCTGGCCAACAGGGAAAGTCCGCCTGTGTGACAACATTGTATCCTTAGCGTGTGTATTCTGCTTGGTGATTGTTAATAAAGAGAGGTTAAGGATATTATTGTGTAAGGCTCTTTCACTGATAAAAGGTCTTGTAATAGAGTATGCCCCGAGCCCTGGGAACTGGGTAAGGGTGGGTGCCCTAGAGTATGTGGGTAACAGTACGTTGGGCAGTGTCCTTTGCCTCAGTTTCCCATCTTGCAGTGTCTGAGGAGCAAATGTCCCTTTAACATGCCCCTCCCCTTGCCCGCTGCTGCATCCCACTCACCGTTTGCTGTCTTTCGTCAGGGAGGACCAGCGTTCAGAGGTGTGTTCACGTGGGTTCACCTCCCACCCCTGAAAGCGTGGAAGGGGTTGTTGAGCATCATGCTGCAGCCATGCACCTCGGCAGCTGACTCACTGCCCCTGCTAACTCTGCCCCCCACACTCTGCTACAGTCGCTGTTGTCTGTCACTGCTCAGCTCTGCTGCTGCTATTACTGCTGCTGCTCACTACCCCTTCTGCAGCACCATGGTCCAAGGGCCCCCACCTAGCCCCACTCTCAATGATTTCACTAAGAGCCTCTTCATTGTCTTCCACTGCAGCACTGTCCCCACACCGAGTCTCAGGCCTCACCCCTCAACCCTCTCACCAGTGACTTCTGCTCTAGCAACCAGAAACAAGAACTCTCCACTGAACCCAATCAGCTCTGTTGCAGACAACACAAAACAACCCCTCCCCTCCCTTTTACAGGGATTTGGCATCCCTACCCCCTGGTTAGCAAGTAAGGTCCAGTGTAAGGGATCACTCTTAATCAGGGCAGACTAAGTTTCTTTACTGCCCCTTACTCATGGAATAAGGAAAGAACATTTCAACATTCAATACAAAATTGAATTGTAACCCCAAACCAGCCAAAATCGATGCCTATGGTAGAGCAGGTTTGTCTGCTGATCCCCTAGGGGGAGAAGAGGTGCCTATGCCAGGGGTTCTCAAACTGGGGGTTGTAACTCCTGAAGGGGTCATGAGGTTATTACGTGGGGGTTGTGAGTACATGGGTGAACCAGAGAGCAACTGTGTAGCAGGGCAGTTACCCTGCTCCTGGGGAAAAAGGTAGGCTGATTGGGGAGGCAACCGCAGTTGTGGCCACACCCTATCAGGCCACAGCTGGCCCTGATATAAGGGCTAAGAGAGGAGCTGGGTGTGGTGTTTAGATGTTGCTTGTAATTATTAGAATTGGGAGCACTGGCTGTTGGGAGTCTGAAAGGACAGGAAGGAGGCGGGAGGGAGTTGAGAGGCTGGGAGAGTTACAGAGGGTGCAGCAGCAGCTTGGTAAAGAGGTTTCCACTTTAAAATAAGGACCTGTTGAAGTTTGCTAGTACCTTGCTTGACTGATACAACACTGGGTCAGTCTAAGGCTGGAGTGGGAAGGGCCTAGTTGCCTGAGAGTGCAGAGTGCCTGAAGCAAAGCAGTGCTGGGCAAGGGCAAGAGGAGCTGCCGAGCTCCAGCCTGGCAACTCCCCAGGCTGAGGCATTATTAAAGGCCCAAGAAGGAACTGGGGCTGAGAGGTGCAGTCTGGGAATAGACAGTGGCAGCTGGTCCAACTCCCTTGCCATTGATGAGTGGCCATTACAGACTGCAGTTTGCCCCATTGAGAGGGGGCTAAATGATGACTGATATTAGCTACTGAGACAAGGTGGGTATAGGGGGTTGGGGGTTCCCCTGAGAGGGGAGACCCAGAGTGTGGGGGCACTAAAGTGGGCAGAAACCCAAAGTAAGGGGGCACCAGGGTCCGGGAGGGATACGGGGCCTGAGGCAGCCGAGACACTGGCCAGCAGGAGGTGCTCCAAGGCTGGAGATCGAGCTAATTCCCAGACTCCCAGCCAGTGAGTCTGTGAACTGTTACAAACTGCTATAAAATATATAATTTAAATCTAGTGTTTTAGGACAATTACACACACTTTACTGTTGCAAGGTAGTGTATTTACTTCAAAATGTATTCATAGAATCTCAGGATTGGAAGGGACCTCAGGAGGTCATCTAGTCCAACCCCCTGCTCAAAGCAGGACCAACCCCAACTAGATCATCCCAGCCAGAGCTTTGTCAAGCCTGACCTTAAAAACCTCTAAGGAAGGAGATTCCACCACCTCCCTAGGTAACCCATTCCAGTGCTTCACCACCCTACTAGTGAAAAAGTTTTTCCTAATATCCAACCTAAACCTCCCCCTCTGCAACTTGAGACCATTACTCCTTGTTCTGTCATCTTCTACCACTGAGAACAGTCTAGATCCATCCTCTTTGGAACCCCCTTTCAGGTAGTTGAAAGCAGCTATCGAATCCTGCCTCATTCTTCTCTTCTGCAGGCTAAACAATCCCAGTTCCCTCAGCCTCTCCTCATAAGTCATGTGCTCCAGCCCCCTAATCATTTTTGTTGCCCTCTGTTGGACTCTTTCCAATTTATCCACATCCTTCTTGTAATGTGGGGTCCAAAACTGGACACAGTACTCCAAATGAGGCCTCACCAGTGCCGAATAGAGGGGAATAATCACGTCCCTCGATCTGCTGGAAATGCCCCTACTTATACAGCCCAAAATGCCGTTAGCCTACATCTATTGTAGATGTATTATGCAGTGATCCTTGTTGCTAAATGAAATATATATTTGTATTATAACCACTTTAAGGAAATTGGGGATTGTAGTATCGTGCCTGCAGGTTTGTTGTCATGAGATTGAAAAGGTGGGACAGAGACAACATTAGAGGGCTTGATGGTTCAGCAGCTGAAGAGCTGCATTAAACCACAGACAAATCAGAACATTGAGATTGGCCCCCTGAAAAAAGCAATTTATAATTTCACAGTCAGACACACAGGTGCGGTGGTGCTGGTGGGGGCTATCGCCACCCCAAGATTTGTATTAGCCCCCCCGCCTAGTGCAAAGGTCAAACGTTACGCAGAAGTGCGGGTAGCATGGGATAGCATTACCACCCTTACTTCTGCAGTTCTGCGCTGCTGCTGGTGGTGGTGCTGCTTTCAGAGCTGGGTACCTGACCTGTAGCCCCCGCTCTCTGGCGGCTCAGCTCTGACGACAGCGTCACTGTCAGCAACAGCACAGAAGTAAGGGTGACAATGGGGCACTAAGTCTGCTGTGAAAAGTGATATCGACAAAGATTCTTTGCACCCTGCTCCCAGTATTAAACAGCAATTATTTTTAAAAATAACGTTTCTGCTTATAATAACTCAATAAAATATTTGTCTTAATTTAAAAGTGGTGAGAAAAGATAAATGTGTGTTAAACAATAGGATTAGAAGTTTAGCATTTAAAATAGTGTTAAATATAAAAGATGTGTTTTTATTTTATAAGGCGGGTCACACTGAGGCTTGCTCTCTGAACCGGGTTGCCAATACAAAAAGTTTGAGATCCCTATGCTGATATGGTCTGTGCCTCAGGTCTTTCCCCACAGTTGGCCACTAGACAAGAGAGAGAGCTCATTCAGCCCCTGCTTACTTCTATAAATCTTCTGCACACAGACCAGGCCAAACCACTGATTTAAATATAGGCCTATTCTCTGTAGTATTCTCCATCCCATTGTTCTGCACCCTAACCTCTTGTTAGCTTTATTGATGGCAGCTGCTCATTGATCAGAGGTCTCCAGTGAGCTGTCATGTGATATTTCTATTTATAAACCCAGGCTTAATGTGCTGAGTCAAGAAAATGTATCTGAGCAAAGCTGGAAATGTCCTCACTTTGCACAGTAAGGCCCACAGCTGCCTGAGGATGGTCAGGTGCTACAGCCTGCTTAAGGCGCGGGAGCTGATCCAGACCTGTCACCGGGGCATGCCTAGCTCCCTGCAGCTCCACAGGTGTGGACGGGAGGCTCTCCAAAGGCAGAGCTCGTGGAAGGAAAAGCCACCCTTGTATTTCAGAGCTCTGCTCAGGAATGTGTCTAATTCCCAGCCATGTCCTCGGCTGCGTTCACCCTTTTCTGGACCTTTCCAATGTATCTTTTTTGAGATGGGGGTGACCACATTTGCATGTAGTATTTAAGATGTGGGCGTACCATGATTTGATATTTTTTGTCTTATTATCTATCCCTTTCTTAATGATTCCCAACATTCTGTTCACTTTTTTGACTGCCGCTGCACACTGATGGATATTTTCAGAGAACTATCCACAATGGCTCCAAGATCTTTCCAGAGTGGTAACAGCTAATGTAGACCCCATCATTTTATATGTATAGTGGGCTCCATGGGGAGCCAACAGCATTTAATGGTTCTTATAGTTAACCATTCTAGATGACCCCTCAGTTCTAGTACCGCTCCAGATGACCCACGGCGTGCTCCCTTCCCTTGGCACACAGTCCGATTGCTGAGATGCATGTGAGAGCTAAGAAGTATCTCTACAGGCACCTCTGATGGGACCCCAGCACTGCTCTGCCTTCATGGAACCAGGACGACCAGAAGTCAGAGCAGCCTGGCCCAGGATCACAGCCCAACGCCCTGAGCTAAAGGAAGAGCCACTCCCGGGGTTGGGTTTAAGGCCCACAGCTGAGATGCCCTGAGTGTCTCCCTGTGCTGCACACAGGCCAGCTCACAACCATACCACAAGGGGGCGACACAACACATAAAAGACGCTATTCCAGGTGTTCCCTACATTTATTAACAATGAAATTGTTGTCCTGTTCAGAACGTGCCCTGCCATTAAAGGCCTGTCAGGACCTATGCTGCAAGCATGGCCCTCCCCTTGCTGGGGGTAGAAGCAGCAATGTGGGATGTGCCCCTCACACGCACTAGTGCAAGAGACAGGGACGGTGGAACGTTTGGACGCTAGGAGGTGAAGCTGCCATCTCCCCATTCCAGACCAGGCTCCCCCACAGCCCTGTGTTGCTGGCATCCTCCTAGTCAGTACATCTCTCACTGAGGTCTCTGGGTGCCCATGAGACTTTGGACATCTGTGAATGAAACAATTGAAGGGAAGTGAGGATAGAGACTGAGAAGCAAATGGAGCTGATCCAAGGACACCATGGAATGAGCTAAATCATTACAGCGATAATCCTCCTCACACCCCCCCGCCCCTCAGAGGCACAGAGCCCTGCTCACCCTCTAACCGCTTCCTCTGATAATTTCCCCAGACATCTCAGCAGCTGCGGAGCACACTCTGCCCTATGGCACAGGGAGGCATCTGGGTAGCAAAGGAATCTCAGCTCTGAAAATACTGGACAAAACCTATAGCAACAGCAGGGCCTTCAGAAGCATCATTTCTGATTCCCAGAGGTGGGACAGTTTGACAGTGGTTCTCGGAGAGTGACAGGCCAGAGCTACAAAAGTAGACCCAGATTCAAACAGGCCAGATTTTAAGCTGTCCGGTCTCTGCTCTGGGCCAGTGGAGATTTAAGGTCTGGTTTTAGATTCCAATTCCCCCTCCTCGCAGCTGAGCCATGCTGCAATCCAGGCATCCTGCTTCCATGTAACTGTACATCTCATGTCCCCAGCCCATTGCTTTGCCTGGGAAAATCAGTGAGTCCAGCCAATGGGCAGATTCACCTCGAAGGGAAAGAAAGGATTGTATTTTGCAAAGTCTGAAGAGAATGGCTCAAGCTGCCTTTGAATTACAGACCATGACAAATTTCCTTCTGTTCACAGATAGACAAGTCTACCCATGATTTAGGTCACAAACAGTATCCTACTCTGAGGATGATTTTGGCCCATCCTTGTAGCTCCATATGATTCTGGGAGTTCATCATTATCAGTCAGAGATGGGATCTCCCCTCCCCCCCGCCAATTTCAAGGAAGTGGAACATTTTTCTGGATACAAATAATGAAAGATGTCCAAAGTTTCTTTGTGTCCTTGAGTCTGGGGCATGGACTTAGACTTATGCTTTCCAGCTGACCAGAGACATTGCTGCCGGAATTACCCAGCTGAATGTCTGAGCAGAACCACCCATAAATGACAGTTACTCACTGGCATATATAGCCGACTCCTCTCCCATCACTGAATCCTCTCCAGCCTGCCCCTTGCTGCCATTGCCAGGTCTCAGGGGCTCAGGGAGTGTGGGGGCACCTTTCTCCAGGATGCAGGTGATGATTGGGACAGACATCAGCAGGAGCAGAACCAGGGCAGATCGGAGAAGCCAGACTCCAAGGGACATACCAGGCCCTGGGGCATGGGATGAAAGGCAGAGGTAGGGCTGTGCCATAGTTATAACTAAGGCTAAGATTTTGTCACGGATATTTTTAGTAAAAGTCACAGGGAGGTCAGGGGAAAAAAGAAAAATTCACAGAACTGTGACCTGTCCGTGACTTTTAATAAAAATATTGTGACATAATGGGGATCTGTGGGTCCCCAGACTGTCTGAAGTGGGGCAACTGCACACAGATTAGGAGCTGCCTGCAGCAGCTGGGGCGCTGCGGGGTACCCCTGCCACCCACAGCTCCAGGGGCCCCCAGTGACCGGGAGCTCGGGTGTTCCCCCGCCACTGCCACCCACAAGCTTGGGGGTTCCCCCGTCACCCCTGGTAGCTGGGACCTCGCAGCTAGGAGCTGCAGGGTACCCCGCCACCCATGGCAGATGGGAGCTGCAGGGGTAGCTAGCAGTGACTTCTGTAACCTCCGTGACTAAATCGTAGCCTTAGTTATAACACCAGAAGGGACCATTGTGATCATCTTGTCTGATGTCTTACATAAAACAAGCCACAGGATGCCCCTGGACTAATTCCTGTTTGAACAGGCGGCTGGGAGGTGAGAATATGCTGCCCAATGACAGATTGATGGGGAAACTAGTGTTGAAAGCATGTGCAATTTGGCTGCATTTGGGCCCTGAAGAGTGTTGAGCGCCCCCTGAGAAATGCTGGGAGCCCTCCTGTCCCACTGACATCTCAGCACCTTGTGGGACCTGCCCAGCGACTCTCAGCGTTAGTATTGCCTTAGACATTGGGGATTGAAGCAAAAAACAACTTTGGGCCAGGAAGTGAGGAGAATCCTGTCTCCAGCTGAAAGCACATGCCAGGATTTCAGGGTGAATGAAAGCAAATGGATTCACCCCACTGGCAATTCAGACCCAGCATTAACTCCCAGACTGCTGAGAAAGTGTCAAGAGGGAGAGAATGGGTAGGGCCTCAGTTTTAGCTCTCAGCAGGAAAGACCCAGTTCAGGCCAGTCTGGGACATCAGGGTCAGGGCTGATTCAGAGGCGAGAATGATCTCTGTCGAGTTACCCATGCTGCTCTGCTCCCTGCAGCACAGTACCTGCCACCCAGTGCCATATGTGTCATGGGTGTGGGTTACCTGAGCACACAACACCGGCATCTTCTCCGTGGTTACAGTTATGCTCTCCCCAAGGACTAGCCCTGCATTCGGAGAGGGCAGCTTCTGTCCCTGTGCAGTTAACCTCATCCAGCCAGATGAGGTGAGATCCTTGCCCAAAGTGAGCGTCACGTGGCGCCAATGATGCCGTCCCACAGCCCAGCTGCCTGCACACAACTCTGGCATCAAGAAAGTCCCAGTCATCATCACACACGGTTCCCCACTGCTGGCTCAGGAACACCTCGACTCTCCCTGCACAGCGATGTGGGCCGTTCACCAGCTGGAGCTGAGCAGGCTCTGAAATAGATAAACCTACAAACACAGCATGTGAACAGAGACTCTCTTCAGTTCATTTTACTGCAAATGACTGAGTAATGACAGTGCCTCTCTGACTGCGAAGTCCCAAAGGGCTCAGAATACAGCTATTGCTACTGCATCTGTACGGCCATGTCACCCTCTACTGAGAAGCAGCCACCCCTGGTGCTCATTAAGAGGGCAGAGAAACATGGCACAGATATTCAATACAGCAAGTGAAGAGAATCCTAAGTCTAATCAAAATTGCAGGAGTGTTTTAGAGAGGCAGGAGGTAATTAAAAAGTAAACACAATTCTTCAGTCACAAAAAGGTTGGGTTTTTTGATCCATCCTGGTTAAGCAGCATTAAGAAATATAATATTTTACACCCACACCCACCCACACCAACACAACAAAAGGAAAAAGGGGGAAGTAAAGACTATTAATCAGCAATTATGAAACACAGATAATTGAGAAGAGAAGCCAAAGAGAAAACACTACGGCTATTAGGGTTAAGAACAATAAGAACGATTTCTTTAAATATATCAGGAACAAATGAAATCCTGGCAATGATATTGGCCCATTCCTTAATAGTGATGGTCAAATGGTCAGTCATGATGCAGAAAAGATAGAATGTTCTGTTTTTGGAAGGATGATGTATTCACAGAATAGAGTAATAATGAAATACTTTCTATTCAATGACCAGGCAAGATGTTAATCAGCAACTATTGAAGTTCAATGCTTTCAAATCTGGAGAACCAGATTTCTTACACCCAAGAGTATTAAAATAATTGGCCGAGGTACTCTTTGAGCCATTGATTCTGATATTTTACAATTTCTGGAACACTGGGCAAGTCCCAGAGATCTCGGAAAAGATTAATGTGCCAATATTTAAAACAGGTGAAAGGGATGTCCTGAGAAATTATAAGTAGGATATCCTGACATCAGTTCTAGGCAAAATAATGTGATGGCGGCAATCAGTAAATAAGTAAAGGACGGCTTTATGGTAAATAACGAACAGGAGCTGCAAACAGGGGAGTTTGAGAGGAATTGCTCCAGGTAAAGCAGGAGCAAATACAGGACCCTTGGGGTAAGTGGCTGTCTGTAGTGTGTGTTTGGGGGTACTTGCTGTGTGATCAATTGTTTGTTTGTGTGAAGGACCGTGTGCTGTGGCTGGCAGTTGGAAGCTGAGCTTCTACACCAGGCTTGAAACCTAGAAGCCTTAATCAGGGGGCAGGGCTAATCAGGGAGTCCAGGGCTTTATAAAGCAGTGAGCAAGCGACCAGGAGCTGCAAACAGAGGAGTTTGAGAGGGAGTTTGGAAGGGGAGTGCGAAGGGGGCAAGCTATCCTTGCCATTCCTAACTCCTTTAACCCAAACTAAAGGCAGAGGCAGAGCAACCACGGGGCTGCAGACGGGGGAGTGAGTATCTGTTGAGGGGACAGTTTGGCAGTTTCACCATGTGCTTGATTGTTTGATTGCCTGTTTGAATAGTGTGATTTGGGAGTGCTTTGTTCCAGGCTCTTCTAAAAAGACAGTCAGTCACCTGCGAACCAGCTGAGCAGCGAATAGCAGAGAAGCAAACAGGTGGAGTTAGCCTAGGAGTTCGCCTGGAGAGAGCCTACTGCGGCATCCCCCTTGCACGTTCCCTGAGTAGCTTCTGCCACAAGTGAGGAAACTCTTCGAAGGAAGGAACTATGGAGGCTGAGCGATCCGCTGTCGTGACCTGCACAGGATGTGCCATGTTTGTCTTTCTTCCACAGGAAAGAAGCGACTTTGTCTGTACAAAGTGCAAACTGATCTCCATATTGGAGGACAAGATTCAAGGTCTGGAGAAACGAGTATCAACCCTGCGTTCCATAAAAGAAAATGAGGAGTTCCTGGATAGACGTCAGGATAGGCTTCAGCGGGCACAGTGTTCTGAGGATTCAGAGCAGGCTGCGCAGCGGGGACAGAAGACCAGCGAGGATAATTGGCGGCATGTGACCTCCAGAAGAGGAAAGAGTATGAGACAAGTCCATGTACAAGAAACGCATATTCAGATGAGCAACCGTTTTCATGTTCTCTCCACAGGTACTAGTGGAGAGAGTAGAGTGAATGATACATCTGAGGGAACAGAGCAGAAGGAGACTCCACTGATTGGAAGGCATGAGATGCACAGTCCTAGGGATGGGGGTTCCACGACCACCACTCCCAAGAGGAGGAGGAGGGTGGTGGTGGTCGGGGACTCTCTCCTCAGGGGGACTGAGTCATCTATCTGCCTCCCTGACCGGGAAAACCGAGAGGTGTGCTGCTTGCCACGGGCTAGGATTCATGATGTGACGGAGAGAGTGCCGAGACTCATCAAGCCCTCAGATCGCTACCCCTTCCTGCTTCTTCACGTGGGCACCAATGATACTGCCAAGAATGACCTTGAGCGTATTACTCAACAAAAATGATTAGGGGGCTGGAGCACATGACTTATGAGGAGAGGCTGAGGGAACTGGGATTGTTTAGCCTGCAGAAGAGAAGAGTGAGGGGGGATTTGATAGCTGCTTTCAACTACCTGAAAGGGGGTTCCAAAGAGGATGGATCTAGACTGTTCTCAGTGGTAGAAGATGACAGAACAAGGAGTAATGGTTTCAAGTTTCAGAGGGGGAGGTTTAGGTTGGACATTAGGAAAAACATTTTCACTAGTAGGGTGGTGAAGAACTGGAACGGGTTACCTAGGGAGGTGGTGGAATCTCCTTCCTTAGAGGTTTTTAAGGTCAGGCTTGACAAAGCCCTGGCTGGGATGATCTAGTTGGGGTTGGTCCTGCTTTGAGCAGGGGGTTGGACTAGATGACCTCCTGAGTTCCCTTCCAACCCTGAGATTCTATGATTCTATGAAATAGATCTTGACAGCTTGCCATTGTTATCTAACTCTGGTGGATAAGGGTAGATGTGTTGACATTCTATACTCAGCGCCACATTCTGAGCTGTGTCTTTAAGAAGCACAGCATAGAATGTACAGCTCAGGGTGGGGATTATGGTGGCTTTAAGCCACCTTTGTACCTGCCTTGGGGGCTGAAGAAACCCCTGGCATAACTTGGACAGGTGTGGGCCTTATGTGGATTATGGCAGCCTCCAGGGGGCTTCCCTATGGGCTGCAGCATTGACAGAATGTCAGTAGCTTCTGAGTGCTGCAACAGTCCCACCTTTGACAGCCCCGGCATGCCCCTACCCCAAGCCTTGTGAGGGGGTCCTTGGAGGACAGCCAAATGGCTCTTCTTCATGCCCTGTGCTGGGCCAGTACTTGGGTTTTTAGGGTCCCTTTATGTTGCTCCAGCTCTTTTACCGAGCATAAAGGGACCAGAATGGGGGTGAAGAACTGGGAACTGGAATGTAGAAATGTGTTTGGGGTTTGACTTAGTCCCACAAGACATTCTAGTTTAAAACACTAGCACTCTAAAAAATCAATGCATCCTGTATTAAATTATTTAAAACTGGTCTAACAGATAGATTGCAAAAAATAATTGTAACAGGGAATCATCGTCCAATGGGGTGATTGAAGTGGAGTGCTGCAGGGACCTGTTCTGGGCCCAATGCTATTCAATATTTTTGTATCAATAATCTGATCTGGAGGAAATGTAAAATGACTGCTGGTGAAGATTGCAGATGACACAACAATCGGTGCAATGGTAGCTAATGATGGGCACAGGTCAGTTATACAGACGGATCTGAATTGCTCGGTACAGAGGGGATCATTTGAATGTCATGTAGGAGGGAAGTGGTATTAGCTCTCCACATGGCGTTAGTGAGACTGTTACTACATACAGTGTCCAGTTCTCATGTCCATACTTCCAAAGATAAGTTGACAATTAGAAAGGGCTCAGAAAAGAGCTCTGAGGATTAACCGAGGTATGGAAAACCTGCCTTCTAGTAAAAAGACTTACGAAGCTCAGTCTGTTTAGTTTGCTCAAGAGACGGTTAAAGGGTGACTTGATCCTGGTCATAGAATCATAGAATCATAGAATCTCAGGGTTGGAAGGGACCTCAGGAGGTCATCTAGTCCAACCCCCTGCTCAAAGCAGGACCAACCCCAACTAGATCATCCCAGCCAGGGCTTTGTCAAGCCTGACCTTAAAAACCGCTAAGGAAGGAGATTCCACCACCACCCTAGGTAACCCATTCCAGTGCTTCACCACCCTACTAGTGAAAAAGTTTTCCCTAATATCCAACCTAAACCTCCCCCTCTGCAACTTGAGACCATTACTCCTTGTTCTGGCATCTTCTACCACTGAGAACAGTCTAGATCCATCCTCTTTGGAACCCCCTTTTAGGCAGTTGAAAGCAGCTATCAAATCCCCCCTCACTCTTCTCTTCTGCAGGCTAAACAATCCCAGTTCCCTCAGCCGCTCCTCATAAGTCATGTGCTCCAGCCCCCTAATCATTTTTGTTGCCCTCCGTTGGACTCTTTCCAATTTATCCACATCCTTTTTGTAGTGTGGGGCCCAAAACTGGACACAGTACTCCAAATGAGGCCTCACCAGTGCCGAATAGAGGGGAATAATCACGTCCCTCGATCTGCTGGAAATGCCCCTACTTATACAGCCCAAAATGCCGTTAGCCTTCTTGGCAACAAGGGCACACTGTTGACTCATATTCAGCTTTTCGTCCACTGTAACCCCTAGGTCCTTTTCTGCAGAACTGCTGCCCAGCCATTCGGTCCCTAGTCTGTAGCAGTGCATGGGATTCTTCCGTCCTAAGTGCAGGACTCTGCACTTGTCCTTGTTGAACCTCATCAGATTTCTTTTGGCCCAATCCTCTAATTTGTCTAGGTCCCTCTGTATCCTATCCCTGCCCTCCAGCGTATCAACCACTCCTCCCAGTTTAGTGTCATTTGCAAACTTGCTAAGGGTGCAGTCCACACCATCCTCCAGGTCGTTGATGAAGATATTGAACAAAACCGGCCCCAGCACCGACCCTTGGGGCACTCCACTTGATACCGGCTGCCAACTAGACATGGAGCCATTGATCAGTACCCGTTGAGCACGACCATCCAGCCAGTTTTCTATCCACCTTACCGTCCATTCATCCAGCCCATACTTCTTTAACTTGCTGGCAAGAACACTGTGGGAGACTGTATCAAAAGCTTTGCTAAAGTCAAGAAATAGCACATCCACTGCTTTCCCCTCATCCACAGAGCCAGTTATCTCATCATAGAAGGCAATTAGGTTAGTCAGGCATGACTTGCCCTTGGTGAATCCATGCTGACTGTTCCTGATCACTTTCCCCTCCTTTAAGTGGTTCAGAATTGATTCCTTGAGGACCTGTTCCATGATTTTTCCAGGGACTGAGGTGAGACTGACTGGCCTGTAGTTCCCCGGATCTTCCTTCTTCCCTTTTTTAAAGATGGGCACTACATTAGCTTTTTTCCAGTCATCCGGGACCTCCCCCGATTGCCATGATTTGTCAAAGATAATGGCCAATGGCTCTGCAATCACATCGGCCAACTCCTTTAGCACCCTCGGATGCAGTGCATCCGGCCCCATGGACTTGTGTTTGTCCAACTTTTCTAAATAGTCCCGAACTACTTCTTTCTCCACAGAGGGCTGGTCACCTCCTCCCCATACCATGCTGCGGAGTGCAGCCGTCTGGAAGCTGCCCTTGTCTGTGAAGACAGAGGCAAAAAAAGCATTGAGTACACTAGCTTTCTCCACATCCTCTGTCACAAGGTTCCCTCCCTCATTCAGCAAGGGGCCCACACGTTCCTTGACTTTCTTCTTGTTGCTAACATACCTGAAGAAACCCTTCTTGTTACTCCTAACATCTCCAGCTAGCTGCAACTCCAAGTGTGATTTGGCCTTCCTAATTTCACTCCTGCATGCCTGAGCAATATTTTTATACTCCTCCCTGGTCATTTGTCCAATCTTCCACTTCTTGTAAGCTGCTTTTTTGTGTTTAAGACGAGCAAGGATTTCACTGTTAAGCCAAGCTGGTCACCTGCCATATTTACTTTTCTTTCTACACATCGGGATGGTTTGTTCCTGCAACCTCAATAAGGTTTCTTTAAAATACAGCCAGCTTTCCTCGACTCCTTTCCCCCTCATGTTATTCTCCCAGCGGACCTTGCCCATCAGTTCCCTGAGGGAGTCAAAGTCTGCTTTTCTGAAGTCCAGGCTCTGTATTCTACTGCTCTCCTTTCTTCCTTGTGTCAGGATCCTGAACTCGACCATCTCATGGTCACTGCCTCCCAGGTTCCCATCCACTATTGCTTCCTCTACTATTTCTTCCCTGTTTGTGAGCAGCAGGTCAAGAAGAGCTTTTCCCCTAGTTGGTTCCTCCAGCACTTGCACCAGGAAATTGTCCCCTACACTTTCCAAAAACTTCCTGGATTGTCTGTGGACCGCTGTATTGCTCTCCCAGCAGATGTCGGGGTGATTAAAGTCACCCATGAGAACCAGGGCCTGTGATCTAGTAACTTCTGTTAGTTACTGGAAGAAAGCCTCGTCCACCTCATCCCCCTGGTCTGGTCGTCTGTAGCAGACTCCCACCACGACATTACCCTTGTTGCTCACACTTCTCAATTTGATCCAGAGACTCTCAGGTTTTTCTGCAGTTTCATACTGGAGCTCTGAGCAGTCATACTGCTCTCTTACATACAACGCAACTCCCCCACCTTTTCTGCCCTGCCTATCCTTCCTGAACAGTTTATATCCATCCATGACAGTACTCCAATCGTGTGAGTTATCCCACCAAGTCTCTGTTATTCCAATTACGTCATAATTCCTTGACTGTGCCAGGACTTCCAGTTCTCCCTGCTTGTTCCCCAGGCTTCTTGCATTTGTGTATAGGCATTTAAGATAACTCACCGATCGTCCTGCTGTCCCAGTATGGGGCAGGAGCCCTCCCCTCTTGCACTCACTTACTTGTGCTTCCTCCCAGTATCCCACTTCCCCACTTACCTCGGGGCTTTGGTCTCCTTCCCCCGGTGAGCCTAGTTTAAAGCCCTCCTCACTAGGTTGGCCAGCCTGCTTCCAAAGATGCTCTTCCCTCTCTTCGTCAGGTGGAGCCCGTCTCTGCCTAGCACTCCTTCTTCTTGGAACACCATCCCATGGTCAAAGAATCCAAACCCTTCTCTCCGACACCATCTGCGTAGCCATTCGTTGACTTCCACGATTCGACGGTCTCTACCCCGGCCTTTTCCTGCCACAGGGAGAATGGACGAGAACACCACTTGCGCCTCAAACGCCTTTATCCTTCTTCCCAGAGCCACGTAGTCTGCAGTAATACGCTCTAGGTCATTCTTGGCAGTATCATTGGTGCCCACGTGGAGAAGCAGGAAGGGGTAGCGATCTGAGGGCTTGATGAGTCTCGGCACTCTCTCCGTCACATCACGAATCCTAGCCCCTGGCAAGCAGCACACCTCTCGGTTTTCCCGGTCAGGGCGGCAGATAGATGACTCAGTCCCCCTGAGGAGAGAGTCCCCGACCACCACCACCCTCCTCCTCCTCTTGGGAGTGGTGGTCGTGGAACCCCCATCCCTAGGACTGTGCATCTCATGCCTTCCAATCAGTGGAGTCTCCTTCTGCTCTGTTCCCTCAGATGCATCATTCACTCCACTCTCTGCACTAGTGCCTGTGGAGAGAACATGAAAATGGTTGCTCATCTGAATATGCGTTTCTTGTACATGGACTTGTCTCATACTCTTTCCTCTTCTGGAGGTCACATGCCGCCAATTATCCTCGCTGGTCTTCTGTCCCCGCTGCGCAGCCTGCTCTGAATCCTCAGAACACTGTGCCCGCTGAAGCCTATCCTGACGTCTATCCAGGAACTCCTCATTTTCTTTTATGGAACGCAGGGTTGATACTCGTTTCTCCAGACCTTGAATCTTGTCCTCCAATATGGAGATCAGCTTGCATTTTGTACAGACAAAGTCGCTTCTATCCTGTGGAAGAAAGACAAACATGGCACATCCTGTGCAGGTCACGACAGCGGATCGCTCAGCATCCATACTTCCTTCCTTCGAAGAGTTTCCTCACTTGTGGCAGAAGCTACTCAGGGAAACCTGCAAGGGGGATGCCGCAGTAGGCTCTCTCCAGGCGAACTCCCAGGCTAACTCCTCCTGTTTGCTTCTCTGCTATTCGCTGCTCCGCTAGTGCGCAACTGACTGACAGTCTTTTTAGAAGAGTCTGCAATGAAGCACTCCCAAATCACACTATTCAAACAGGAAATCAAACACTCAAGCACACGGTCAAAGTGCCAAACTGTCCCCTCAACAGATACTCACTCCCCCGTCTGCAGCCACCTGGTTGCTCTGCCTCTCCCTTTTGTTTGGGTAAAAAGAATTAGGAATGGCAAGGATAGCTTGCCCCCTTCGCACTCCCCTTCCAAACTCCCTCTCAAACTCCCCTGTTTGCAGCCCCTGTTCGCAAAGCAGGGTCTCCAAGTACCTACGTGGGGTAGGCATTTCTGAGAGCAGAAGGTTGTTAAATCTGGCATAGGAAGGTGGAACAAGAGCCAAAAGTTGGGAGCTGAATGGCAGGAATAAGCTGGGCATTTTTACCATTGAGTGGAATTAGCCACTGAAACAACTGGTGGATTCTCCATCACTTGGAGTCTTTCCATTGAGCCTGGGTGTTGTTCTGAAACATAAGCTATAGCTCGGCGCGAAGGTGTGGGCTCCCTGCAGGAGAGACTGGGACGGATTCTATGGGATGGCTGTCATTGTCCTTTTGACTTTAAAACCTATTAATTTCTCAACTTGCCAATGAGCTAAAGAAATGGGGTTAGCACCCAGAGTCCAGTAAAAGTGACACAGGATGGCGAGCCCCCATGAGCACAGGCTGGGTCTGCTCACCAATGAAGCCCAAGCAGTATCTACATCCCCACAGTAACTCCAGCTGCAACAGCAGAGCATTAGGGTTTGGGCAGACTCAGAGAGGAGAGTGCCCTCTGGCGAGCTATTGGCACCGATTCCTGCAGCACAGCGCCCCCTAGGGATGACCCGGGCTAATATTACCTGAGCACACAACACTGGCAATGTCTTCATGGGTACAGTTATGGGCTCCCCAGGGCTTGGCCCTGCATTCAGTGATGGCCGCCTCTGTCCCTGTGCAGTGGAC
The DNA here is from genome assembly GCA_037349315.1 of Chelydra serpentina. Taxonomy (NCBI): domain Eukaryota; kingdom Metazoa; phylum Chordata; order Testudines; family Chelydridae; genus Chelydra; species Chelydra serpentina. The sequence continues at coordinate 344,415 of JBAIAC010000046.1, read as the reverse complement.
ATCATTCAGCCAGATGGGGTCAGAGCCTTGTCCAAACTGTGCTCTCCCTGGAGCTGATAACGCCGTCCTGCAGCCCAGCTGCCTGCACACGACTCCGGCATCACGTAGGTCCCAGTTTTTATCACACACGGTTCCCCACTGCTGGTTATAAAACACTTCAACTCTTCCTGTGCAGTGACTCCGGCTGTTCACCAGGCGGAGCTGGGAGTGCTCTGAAACGGTCAAACCCACCAATGCACCACAGGCATCACCATGGAGCTGTACCAAGGCCAGAGCTAAAAGGAAAAAGTGGCCGCTACCTTTATGGGAGTGTTGGACAATGATTTTTTAAAGGAAAGATGAAAAGTGGCAATGACTGAAACTTAGAAATGATAATATGCTGGGTAGCTGAAATGTCGATGTCGGTTTGCAACAGCTTGGGGGTCAGACCCATAGCAGAGCAGCTCTTCAAAAATTGCCATTTTTCATTATTGTTAATGGTGTGTTTCTCATTTTTAGCCTTTTTTGGCACCTGTTTGCAAAAATCTTGGGTTCTGAATCACTTCCCATGCTGCTGTATATTAGCCAAGATGGGCAGGGATAGTGTCTCTAGCCTCTGTTTGCCAGAAGCTGGGAATGGGCAAAAGGGCATGGATCACTTGGTGATTACCTGTTCTGTTCATTCCCTCTGAAGCAGCTGGCATTGGCCACTGTTGAAATACAGGATACTGGGTTAAATGGACCTTTGGTCTGACCCAGTATGGCCATTCTTATGTTCTTACATATGCCAATGAGGACAACAGCAATTGGAAGTCGGTACGTCTCTTTATTAATTTAGAAAATAATATTTTTAAATGATTTCTTGATAAAGATGATAACATGAAACGGATGTATTTCTGAGTGACATGAGTATTAGCCTAAAAGATCCACTAGGGGGCACATCAGGTCCATAGCCGGCTCTCTATGCCAGTTCCCCATAGCGGTTGGTTGAGGGTCTTGGTCCTGCTCTTTGTCCTGGGCCCAGCAGATCTAATCTATCCTAAAGCTCCAGAATAAGGACCAGGGACCATTCTGAGCTCCAGAATGAGGACCAGCTTCCCTCGCAACATGGAGCTCTTTCCCATAGTGGTAAAGCTGGAGACAGAACTTGCTCAGGGGCTGTAGAGTAAACTGCCTCAGGAACTAAGAACCATCACAGACCTCACCCCCTTCCACTCTCAGTGCGAGCAGCACACCTCTGACCTGCCTTCTCTAACACAAACACAGGGCAGTGTGGCCAATCAGCTATCGGAAGGCAGTCCGCCACATCAGTGATGAGGACAGGATAAGAACTACAGCTGGCTGAAACTTGAAAATTCCAGTTTGCAGGACCAAACCAAATCATTCTGAAATTTCCCATGAATCGGAAATTCTGAAAAAACTTCAGTTTCAAGAAATTCCCATTTTCTTATTTTGTTTTGGAATTTCAAACTTTTGTTTCAAATTCTGGTTCATGAGGTTATATTTATGCGCATATTATTTGTATGTTATTTTTTGACAGTAGTATAAGTGACTAATATGCACTACTACCACTGACAAGTCAGGATCTGACATAATAGTTGAAATATTCTGTTATTGTTATATTATTACATGTTCTATTGCTGGTCTATTGTTTATTTTTAAAATCATTAGGGGCAGCTGCTACTTCATATTGATTAAGTAAATTATCTTTTATTTTATGTCAAAGTTGTAATGAAAGACTGAGCCGCAGCCCTGCTCCCTGCAACACAGCGCCCCCTAGGTCCAGCACTGACCGCGAAGGGAGAGTGCCCCTCAGTGAGCTCACCCACCCCATTCTTTGCAAACCAGGCCCCCTAATGCCATGCTGGGTCACTGAGGCCAGCACTGACTGTGAGGGGAGAGCGCCCCCTGCAGTACAGGCCCCCTATCACCATGCAGGAAATTACATATGTGAGGGTTACCTGAGCACACGACACTGGCATCTTCTTCACGGGTACAGTTATGGTCTCCCCAAAGTCTAGCCCTGCACTCAGTGAGGGCAGCTTCTGTTCCTGTGCAGTTAACTTCATCCAGCCAGATGGGGCGAGACCCTTCTCCAAACCAAGCTTTGTCTGGGACTGATAACGCTGCCCCACACGCCAGCTGCCTGCACACGACTTTGGCATCATTAATATCCCAGTTGTGATCACACACAGCTCCCCACTGCTGGTCATGAAGCACCTCGACTTGCCCAGCACAGCGACTTGGGCCATTCACGAGGCGGAGCTGAGTGTGCTCTGAAATGGTCAAACCTACAAACGCCCCAGGAGAAAAAAGACTAACGGGTAAAATCCACCCCAGGGGGATGCTGTAATTATCCCCCAACCAAGTGTGCTAAACCCAGGAAATTCAGTGTTAAGGTGTGTGTGGAGTAGGGAGCGAGGTGGATCTGACCTGGGAGGCTTGCGGGGGAGGTTCACTGGGACCTGCTGCATTGGGGATGGGAGACTTTACCTGAGGTTGTAACATGAGCCAGGAGGGGGATTGGGAGGTGACACCTTTGGCTGGGAGAATAGACACAAGCTAGAGGAGGAGCCCCGGGGGGAGGGGGAAAGGGCCGGCTGGAGGGTTTGACTTTTTGGTTTCAGTTTTGGACCTGGGTGGTGAAACGCAGGGAGCCCCAAGGCTGGGGTCTAAGCTCCCTGCCCCCCAGAAGGGCCCGACTGAGGGGTCCTGGTCATACTTACAAGCTCTGTTTGAACTGTGTTCCTGGCATCCCTAATAAACCTTCTGTTCTACTGGCTGGCTGAGAGTCACATTGAATCCCGGGGGGAAGAGGGGTGCAGGGCCTGACTCCCCCACACTCCGTGACAAGGTGAAACTGCAAAGAACCCCCCAGCATGTTACAATCTGTTGCAGCTAAGCACCAATTAACCTTAACTCTGCCCTGCAGTGATGGGGGGCTTGGACAGTGCTGATCTCTTAGGTGCATGTATGGCCCAGTGGGCATGTTACAGAGCTGGAAATAGTGGGAATTGTATGGAGCCAGATTGAGGGCTTGTGAAAAGCCCCTCCCAGCCCCCTGACAGTCAGCAGCACAGGGCAGAATTGAGACTGCCTAGCTTGGCTGTGCTTGAGATGCCCGTGCCCATGGGGATGGGACCAGCATCCCAACAAACAAGCCACATCACCAGCTGCAGGGCCCAAAGAGCCCACCCATGCTGGGAGCACCCCTACTGCCATCGGGGGAAGACCTGCCTGCATGGGACAGCCCCTCTGAAACAGGAGCTAGGAGCGGAAAGGGACCCACTGAACCCAGTGGGGAGAGCTGTCGATGTCCCAGCAAAGGCCCCCCCCCTGCCATTGTCCCCCAGCTCTTCTGACCAGCCGAGGTGGGTGGAGGGCTGTGGGGGAGCGTGTGGTGTGCCTGTGTGGTTGTGGGCCGGCAGTGGTTATTGCTGTGGCACGGTGGGGTGACTCCGTTATCCAACCCCCTGTCAACTCCCCTGCTCCAACCCTACCTGGCGATGAATCGTGGTTTCCCCTTCTCACCGGCTGGCCCTTGGCTCCGTACAATGCCCTAGAGATCACAGGGGCTGTCTGCCCCTTCGTGCACCCAGCCACTAGGTGGAGGCACTGAGTTCAGAGGCACACAGGGCCCACTGGACCAAAGGTGGGACACCCCAGAGCAGGGGGGGAGCATCGGGAGTGTCTCTTGAGGGGGCTGAACATGGTTTCCCTGGGGAGAGTGGGGGGTGCCCCAGGCCAGCACATTGCTGGGAAGGACCATGTAACAGCTCAGCATAGGGAGCAGGGCCGGGGTGGGGCTCTCTGGCCTGAGAGAAGAGTCCCAGAGGGGACTGTGATGCTGTGGAAAGGGACCAGAGCGGATGTGGGAAGCCCAGAAGGGGAGACTTCATTTGAAACACCTGTTGGGAGATGTATGAGTATCCCCAGATTACACCCAGATGGGAAACTGAGGCTCCATCACACACCTCAGTGTGGCAGCTTTGTTGGACATGTAGCAGTCACCCACCCCACTCCCAGCAGCACAACGTCCTCAGCGCTGTTCTGGGGCATTGGGGCGAGAACTGTGTATGGGGGGAGAACACATCCACCTCCTGCACAATAGGACAGGGGTTAATATTACCTGAGCAGTCAACACCCGCATCTTCTCTGTGGGTACAGTTTTTGCCTCTCCAAGGACTAGCTCTGCGTTCAGAGAGGGCAGCTTCTGTCCCTGTGCAGTTAACCTCAGCCAGCCAGATGGGGTCAGATCCTTCTCCAAACTCAGCCAGCCCTGGAGCTGATAACGCCGTCCCATAACCCAGCTGCCTGCACACGACTCCAGCATCCTGTAGTCCCAGCCGTCATCACACACGGTTCCCCACTGCTGGTTGTGAAGCACCTCGACTCTCCCAGAGCAGCGACTTGAGCCATTCACCAGTTGGAGCTGAAGGTGCTCTGAAACGCTCAAACCTGCAAGTGCAACGTGGGAATAAAGACTCAGAGAGGGGGAGATTAGGTCTGAGCAGGGCCGGTGCAAGGATATTTTGCGCCCTAGGTGAAAATTCCACCTTGCGCCCCACCCCTCCACTCCCCTCCCCTCCCCACACATCGGTTCATTGAGGGGCAAATCCCAACGAGCCTTTGTAGACCCTGGGGGCCAGCTGTGCCCAGGGGCTGCTCCCCAGACCAGGTTCCCCCCTCCCCACCCCCATCCACTCCCTCCCACTTCCCACCCCCTGACTGCCCCCCTCAGAACTCCCAACCCCCCTGCTCCTTGTCCCCTGACTGCCCCCTCCTGACACCGCCCCCCCACCCTAACTGCAGCCCTAGGACCCTACCCCCTACCTGTCCCCTGACTGCCCCAACCTTCTCCACACCCCCGCCCCCTGACAGGCCCCCACCCCCAGAACTCCCGACCTATCCAACCCCGGCCCCCCCGCTGACTGCCCCAACCCCTCTCCACACCCCTGCCCCCCCCCAAACTCCTGACCCTTCCAACCCTCCCCCTGCTCCCTGACTGCCCCCTGGGACTCCCCTTACCAGGCCCAGGCCGCTGGAGCTGCTGGCTCCACGTGGAGGCAAAACACGCTGCCGGCTGCCGTGTGCACAGCCCCTCCCCGGCAGAGTGCTGAGGCAGTGGGAGGGACAGTGGCAGCTCACACGCCATCCTGGGAGCCGCAGAACCGGAGCATGGTGAGGGGGGGAACCGGGGGCATGCCTGCCTGGGCTGCGGCCCGGCACCCCCCCCCGGGGGCTCCTGAAGCAGATGCATGTGGGCGGTGGCCCCCGTGCACCCCCCGCTCCCTCCTTGCTGCGCTCGGGCTCTGCGGCTACCGGGAGTGTGAGCCGCAGTCGGTGCCCCTACCGTGGAGCCGCAGAGCCTGAGCATGGTGAGGGGGCAGCCGGGGGGCGCACAGGTGCTGGCGCCTACATGCATCTGCTGCAGGAGCCCTGGGGGTGGGCGATGGACCACAGCCTGGGCAGGAGGGGCGGGGGGCATGGCTGTTCCCTGCTAGCGGCGCTGCCGCCTTTGCAGGGCTGCTGCCCTCCCTGCACTGCGCCGGTTCCTCCATGGCTGGGGCCGCCCCCCCCAGCCAACGCTTTTTGGCGCCCCCAACCACTAGGCGCCCTAGGCGACCACCTAGTTCGCCTAGTGGTTGCACCGGCCCTGTGTCTGAGCCGTGAACGTCCTTTCTAGCATCCTCCATGTCCATGTGTCTTTACAGCGGGATGTTCTACGTCTCCTGGGAGCCTGGAGGCAACCAGACCTTTGTCCCTGAGCCAGGGCTTCGGATGGGAGTTTCAACAGCTAGGGTGACCAGATGGGAAGACCCGAAAATCGGGACTTCCCACAAAAAAAAAAAAACGGCTCAACCAAACTTGTTGAGCAAAAAAAAAAAAAAAGGCGTCCCGACCAGCCAGCGGGACAAATGGTCGGAAATCGGGACGTCTGGTCACTCTATCAACAGCTGAAAACCCGAACTGTATAAAGGTAACAAATTCCCTGCAGCCCAGACTATTTACAACAACGGCTGCACAAGAAATATCAAGATTTCCTTCTTGAACACACACCCACCTTTGGAAGGACATAGGCATACCCATAGTGCCGTCCTTCATGGGCAAGTGGGGGTGTGCCTTTTGCTACATGTGGGTTGCACCAGTTCGATTGAATTTAGTTAACCCTGTGCAAAACCCAGTGCAGACACTCTTATTTTGGACTTGGCAATTTTGGGGTTAGCTTCCCGCTGCCAGAACAGGGACAAAGTAGAACCAAGATAAGTGTAGACATGCCAACTGGCACGGTTTGAACTCCATTTGCAAACAGCACTTTAGTGGGGAACTGACTGAAGCTAAACTATATTGGGAACACAGGTCAGGACTGGAAGGGAGCTCCTGGGTCATCTGGTCGAATCCCCTGCTATTGCAAGCATCCCCCATCATATTATCCCATTCGTAAACACGTTAAACTCCATCTGCAAACTAGTTAGGGTGATTGTCCCCTACTCCTCCCATTGGGAGGCTGCTCCAGAACCTCCTTCCTCTGATGGTTAGAACCCGTCTTCTAATTTCCAGCCTCAATTTATTCCTGGCCAATTTATCCCCATTTGTTCTGGTGCCAGCATTGTCCATTAGCTTAAATAGCTCTTCTCTCGCCGACCCCTGAGGTATGTATAGAGAACCATCAGATCCCCTGTCAGCCTGCATTTGCTAGGCTAAACAAGACAAGATCTCCAGTCTCCTCTAGTAAGAGCAGCTTTCCATTCTCCTGGTCATCCTAGCAGCCCTTCTCTGCACCTGGGCCTGTTTGAATTCACATCTCAGTGCGGCTGGGCAGGGCTGTTAACCCCATGGGCTGGATGGGTAACAGAGGTCCAAAGTGACTAAGTGACTTGCCCAAGGTCACACAGGAAAACTGTGCCAGAACAGGGACTTGAACCACAGCCCAGAGTCATAGAGTTTAAGGCCAGAAGGGGCCACCAGATAATCTGACCTCCTGTGTATCACAGGCCACCAGCACTACCCAGCACATGCACACTAAACCCTACAATGGAAATTGTATCAAAGCCCTCGGGAGACTAGACTATTGTGTGCCACAGAGAACAATCAGATCCCCTCTCAGCCTTCTTTTTCCTAAACGAAAAAGCCAAGCTCTTCCAATGTCTTTTCATAAGCTCGCCCCTCCAAATCCTGATCATCCTACTAGCTTTTGTCTGCACTTGTTCCAGTTTGAAGAATCTTTCTTGAACATGGGTGACCAGAATCACACTCCGTATTCCAGATGAGACCATATCAATGCCCTGTACAATGGCATTAATACTTTTCTCTCTTTACTGGAAATGCCTCGCCTGACACACCCTAGGATCGCATTTGTCTTTCTTGCAGCCTCATCACATTGGTGGCTCAGAGTCATCCTGTGATCGAGCCGCACTCTCAGGTCTTTCACCTCCACCATTGCTTCCAACTGATGAGCCCCCAGTTTGTAGTAGAAATTCTTATTATTAGATGCTAAGTGCATGACATTGCACTTTGTACTATTGAATTTCATCCCATTTCTGTTATTCCTGTCTTCAAGGTCATCCAAATCTTTCTGTAGGATACTCTGATCCTCCTCTGTACTGATCACATCTCCCAACTTTGTGCCATCAGAAAATTTCATTAGCACACTCCCACTTTTTGTGCCAATATTGAATAAGACTGATACCAAGACCGATCCTTGAGGAACTCCACTAGTAACCTGCCTCAGCCTGATAGTTCACCTTTTGGCACAACCTGCTGCCTTCTTCCCTTTATCCAGTTCCTCACCCACCTTACAATGCTTGTACCAATCCCCATCTTCCCTAATTTAACTAATGATTTCCCACATGGTACTGTGACAAAAGCTTTACTGAAAGTCCAAGTATATTAGATGTACTGCACTTCCCTAATCTAAAAAAATCAGATATTGCCTGAAAGAAGAAAATCGGGTTAGTCTGGTACAATCTACCGTTGGTAAACCCCGATTGCATTACAGCCCCTTTTCCATTTATCTCCATGAATTTAAGTATTCTTTCCTTCACAATTTGTTCTAAACCCTTTCCTACTATTGAGGTCAGATTAATGGGTCTGTAATTGCCTGGATCACTTTTCCCCCGCTTTCTTAAATATAGTTACAACATTAGTTGTATGGTACATTAGTTGTATGGTACTTCAGTCATACTGTACTGTCCCCGAATACATAGATTTATTAAAAATCATTGCTGGTGGACTAACAATCTCATGTACAAATTCTTTCAGTATTCTGGGATGGATGTTAGCTGGCCTTCCCAGTTTGGATGCATTAGGCACTTTTAAATTTGTCTTCCATCTTAGATGTGGTAATTTCCATGTGTATACACATATCTTCATCAGCGTTCCTGCCTTCATGCCCTTGTATCATATTATCATCCTTACTGAAAACCGAGGCAAAGTATTCATTTAGTTTTGGGGCCATACCTAGATTAGTTTTGATCTCCTTCCTATCAACTCTGCATTGCAACCCAACCCCATCCTTCCTTATCCTCTAGACACCTACCCACTGGGGCATCCTTTGTCACAGGAAATTCCTAACTTAGAACACATCCTTGCCCAGGAGATTTGGGATTACAGAACTCTACCATCACCAGGCAGAAAAAAATCTATTTAATCAGATTGTGAGTGTAATTTTCAAAATCCCATGGGATTTAGGTGCCTACGGCCCAAATCCTATGGGTCCTAGGCTCCGAACACCCATTTAGATCTGACTCCCGCCCCTTCCTACCCCTTGCAGCACAATGCCCCCTAGTGCTGAAATCAGTGGGAGTCTGGAGCTTCAATACCTTTAAGGATGTGGGCCTAACTAAGTCCCTTTTGAAAATGGAACTGAGGAGCCAAAGTTACTTAGGGGTTTCAAAAACTTTTCCCTGCTTCTTTCTGCTCGTGATCCTGTGAAGTGATGATGCAGCTCCCACGGCTTCATTGTTTTTAAGAGTAGAGCTTGTTTAAATCTGGGACCCGTGGTACCTGCTCCACACCATCACCTGAAATTTCCAGTATCACTCCTAGGGCCTTTGAGGGGAGACACTCTCACTGGGGAGGTTTCTAGACACCAAGAGGCATGTTAAAGACAGCAGAGGAGTCTGACTGCAGAATTGCCATCCCCAAGCATTCACAAATCATGAGTTGAACACACAAAAAATCATGAGATTGGCTTCAAAATCATGACTTTTTTAAAAAGAGAAGAAATAATGTTTTGGGAGCTGTCTTCTGATTTTTGAACTGCCCCCCATGGGGTGTATGTGTCTGGGTGACAATCGGTGTTGCTCATTTTTCGTGGGAAATACAATTCTGCACCACCACATGCCGGCATCCAGGAATTTTGTGCCCCCCTAGGTCTAGCCCAGCCCCACAGGAGTTCTACCCACCCAGCGACACAACAATTCTGCACACGCCCCTTTTGCCACCCAGCCCCACATAAGAGCCTTCTGCAGCTGCGTGAGGAGGCTTTTCTCCCCTCGCAGACTTGGAGTGAGGGGGGAGCAGGATCCGTTCCTGTGGATTTTACGCCCCCCCCAGTCCTCCCTGTTCCAGGCCTGGTGTTGAGGGGAGAGGGGAGCAGAACAGCCCATGCTGCCATAGTGTCATGGCTATTGTTATGGTGCTGCTATGATCTAGTTACACAGATTATGTCTGCATGTGCTGCGATCAGATCTCCCAACTGCAGTGCAGACATACCCACTCTGAGCCAGTGGGCTCTCTCCTGTATCCCCAGTCCTCTCCTGCTCCATCCCAGAATTGGGGATTGAAACCCCAGAGGCCTGAATCACTGCCCCCTGCTCTAACGACTAGATGACACTTCCCTCCCAGAGCTGGGAACAGAACCCAGTAGTCCTGACTCTTAGCCTCCCTCTCTCTCTAAGCACTAGATTCCACTCCCCTCCCAGAGCCGGGGATAGAACCCACGAGTCCTGACTCCCAGGGAAATGTTACATCTAGTCTGCAAAGGTGCCAGAGGAGCAGATTCTTTAACAGGTTTTTGAAATCTCTGTGCAGCCGAATGGCAGAAGAAAAGGGCACTCACCCCCGAGCCAGCCCAGCAGGGTGAGCAGCGCTGTGTTCCTGGCCACCCAGTCCCTGGGAGCCATCTTCAGAGCCCTCACTGTGAGCTGCGTGGCCCCCCAGTGAGGATTGCTCAGTGGGGAAGGAAAGGGAGTGACTTGCTGTGGGCCAGTCTGTTGGTTTTGTTCCCAGCCTGACCAGGGGCTGCAGCTGCTGGTTTCCTGCATGAGACACATGATGGGCCAGGCTCGTGAGCACAGGAAGGGTATGAGGAGGCGCTCATGTGGAGCCTGGGGTGGGAGAGGTATGAAATGAACCTCCTGGCAAGGCTTCCCCCACCCCATGGCCTCTGCTACAATTCATAGCCCCAGGCACCCTCTGGAGGGACCTAGCCCTGGTAAACTTTGCCCACTCCCATCTTCCCCTCTCTGCACCTGTTGGTGCCCACCAGCCCTCCCCTGTGCAGCTGCCTCTCAGGAGAAAAATATTTTTATGCAGTTAGTGCATTTTTAAATACAGTCTTTAAGCGATTGTACACATTCTTAATGACAGGAATAAAGGAGAAGTATAACATATATAACGATGCATTTTCCTCATTGTAGAGGAAAATATTTTGTGGGCAGTTAGTACATTTCTAAAGAAAGTAACTAAACAATTGTACAAATTCTTAATGACAGAGGAATAAAGGAGAAATGTCTATACACACACACACATGCGCCTTTTCCTTAAGAGGGAAATACGCTTTTTTCATGCTGTTAATACATTTCTAAATAAAGTTATTAAATAATTGTACAAAGTCTTAGTAACAGGAATATAGGAGAAGGCTTGATCCATATATCTGTACAGAATCAAGCATTTTTAGAGGAATATATGCTTTTATTAGAGTTAGTACGTTCCTAAATAAAGTCTACACCAAGAATGCTGAGGGGTTTAATGCTCATTTTGCTTCCCTAAAGACGTTAACTGCAACCAGGGGCTAGATTTACTCCGCTTTGGGTAGGTTTACACTGCCTGAAGCACCAAGCCGTCCATGGTAAAAATAGCTGTGTAGGTATTTCAGCCTGGGCTGCAGCCTATCCCAGCTCCATAAGCTTCAGAGCCCACGCTGCACCTTCAACGCGCAATCTGCACAGCTGTGTTTCCAGTGCTAGTGTGAGTCCTGCAAGCCCAAGTCAGCAGAGCCAGGCTGGGAGGCTCAGTGCTGTGGGCAGTGTAGGTGCACCCTTCAGGGCCCAGATCCTCACAGTTATTTAGGCTCCTGACTTTCACAGAAATCAATGGAAGTTAGGAGCCTAAACACCTTTGAGGATCTGGGGATGGGTGCCTGAATCCCAGAATCAGGCCTCAGTGGCATTCACAAAACCTCCGCTCAGCTGCCTCCCTCTAGGCATGCAGATGCCTAAGCCCCAGAGCGATGCATGAAATGGGGGAAGATAGTCAGCCCTTCACCTAACTCATCAGCGGGGCCCGATCCAGTAAGTGTGCTCAGAACCTGCCCACCAGATCGGCCCTGCCAATGAACTCACACAAAACAGCCAGAGGTAGGGGGATAGTTGAAGCCCAGCTCCTGGGGACATTTCCCAAGGTACAATCTGGACAGAAGTGTCCCCTGAAGTCTCTAGCACGGGGTGCCTTTTACCAGAACAGCCACTCCTGGTCTGCTCACGCTACCTTCAGCATGTAAATTCACTCCCAGCTAAATACGTGAGCACTCTGACCAGTCACTCATGAATTACATACAGCGCGATCCCCGCAAGTTCTTAGTCCCAGACTTTTTCTGAGAAATGTGTGTCTTGTACTGAACCATGCAAGCTCATAGAAAGTCCGTCATTTCATCAAAGGAAAATGATAATGCACCAAGCTTGTTATCCCAAATGGAGTTTCCCACACACTCTAATCCAAACACACTCTGATTAAGATAAAACAATAAGATAAGTTTATTAACAACAGAAAGATACATTTGCAGTGATTACGAGTATTCATTCATAGAAGTTAGGTTTGGTTACAAAAGAAAATACAAAATTAATATGCAAGCTAATACCTAACTTAACAAGCCTAAAAACAAAGGTTGTCGTCTCACCATATGCTGTTGTAAATTTCACAGGCTGGATCTCCTTCCAGCCTGGGATCACTCCCCGCTTAGCTCAGTTCTTTGAGAGTTGTTGATATCATGAGCAGAGAGATGGGAGGAGAGGTGAATTGGAGGTCACTGTCTCTAATGTTTATATCCCTTTCCCTTCTTCAAGGATTACCTCCAGCTGGGGTGCAGGCAACAAGCTGTCTCTTGAAGCAACAAAGAATCCTGTGGCACCTTTCCACTACATGCATCTGAAGAAGTGGGTATTTCCACTACATGCATCTGAAGAAGTGGGTATTCACCCACGAAAGCTTATGTTCCAATATGTCTGTTAGTCTATAAGGTGCCACAGGACTCTTTGTCGCTTCTACAGATCCAGACTAACACGGCTACCCCTCATGTCTCTTGTGGACATGAGGTTTGAAAGGTTCCTCTGATGCAATGTACATTTCTTGTTTACCCTTTCCAATTGCTGAAGAATGGCCGCATAAGTAGTTGATGGCCCTTTAACACCTGAGTGGGGTTCTAGTGTGTCCTTGTCTCTGACAAACTAGAAAAACCTGCTTGTCTTAATCTTGTCTTAATCTAATAACTTCTCATACAATATTGATACACACATTTTATCAGAGCAATAATATTCAGCAGATTATGAGTTTTCAAATGATATCTCACAAGGCATACTTTGTAGAAAATGTATCATAGCCTTATAAAAGTGGTGACCATAGCAGTAAAGACCATTACACTCCCTCATAACTTCTAGCCCACCAGTGAGGGTACTCACCTGGGATGCAGGAGACCCCCTAGTTCAAGTCCTCACCCTACCTGAGGAAAAGATTTGAACAAGGATCTGCCATATCTTAGGCATGTGCCCAAGAAAGTAGGTCAATGACATTCTGGCATGGGGCTTCCTCAGTTTCTCCTATTGAAGATGTTCCACTGTGGCTAAATAAGGAAACAGGCATTTGCACAGACAGACTGGAACCTCAATCTTCCACATCGTCAGAGAGTACCCTAACCACAAAGCTGCAGCATCTTTTACACAGTTTTGCTCTCAGTCTTTCCATAAATGATACCCTTTTTGTTAAGGTAAACCTGTAACTCCTTCCGAATTTAGGGTATGGCATGTAGGTGAATTAAAGAGATTAAACGTGAATTTACTAAAGAAAATAAAAACAGCAATGGCGTATTAGAAAAACCTGTATTTTAGTATCTGAGAAGCAGTAGCTACAAACTAAAAGTTCTTCTTAAGATTCAGTGATTCTTAAACGATTTATCAGTAAATGTGACAAAGAGTCTTGTGGCATTTTACAGACTAACAGATGTATTGGAGCATAAGCTTTCGTGGGTGAATACCCACTTCATCCAAAGAAGTGGGTATTCACCCACGAAAGCTTATGCTCCAATACGTCTGTTAGTCTATAAGGTGCCACAGGACTCTTTTCAGAAGAGTCGTGTTAGTCTGTGTCAGCAAAAAGAACAGGATTACTGATGAAGTGAGCTGTAGCCCACGAAAGCTTATGCTGAAATAAATTTGTTAGTCTCTAAGGTGCCACAAGTAATCCTGTTCTTTTTACAGGACTCTTTGTCGCTTCTACAGATCAAGACTAACATGGCTACCCCTCTGATACTTAGCAGTAAATGTTTCACATTATTAACCTATTTGGCACATTTAGCAAACTACAAAGAAGAAATGAAAAAACATGAAATGGGCCTACCCACACGTACATACATACAGAGGAACGCAGACTTTTAAAGGTAACATGAAAACACAGGGCATGAGGATAAAAAAACTTGGAGGGGCATTTTAACAAATGTTTGAAATCTTTATTTAGTAAAACAGCCTTGTATGTATTTTTTTTTAATAAGATAGCAAGGTTTAACATGGGTAAGCATGTGTCATGCAGAAACCCTTTTCAATCTGGGGAGGAGGGATAGCTCAGTGGTTTGAGCATTGATGCCTGCTAAACCCAGGGTTGTGAGTTCAATCCTTGAGGGGGCCATTTAGGAATCTGGGGCAAAAATTGGGGATTGGTCCTGCTTTGAGCTGGGGGTTAGACTAGATGACTTCCTAAGGTCCCTTCCAACCCTGATATTCTATGATTCTAACCTCATGAGACATTATATTTCCACTTTTGTTTTTCCAGTGTTTCTAATCACTTTTTCACAGGGGAGTTAGTAAATAACAAACACTTCCAAAGGCATCAGGTGGAATGGGTATACATTCAGAGGCTGGTCATCTCTGACTGGGATGACAAACACTGTAACAATCACAATCAGGAGCGGCTCTCACAATTTTGCCATCCCAAGCAGTTGCCGCGGCCCCGCCCCTGACGCAGGCAAACATAGCGGGGCCCCGCCCCCAACGCAGGCAGTCCAAGTCCCGCAGTGGCAAGGGAAGAGCGTCAGACCTGCCGCTGAATTGCCGCCGTGGGACTCGGACTGCTGCCCCATTGTCAATGCCACCCCAAGCACCAGCTTGGAAAGCTGGTGCCTGGAGCCGGGCCTGATCACAACTGCTTGTTTTTATATCCTTAGTGATATTTTACAGAAGTACTTCAAAAGCAACAACAATTTTTGTTCATTAATATCCTAAGACACATATTGGAACTTAAAAGAACACCAATGATGAAACATGAAACCTAAAAGGGGTAGAGGGGTAAAGTCATTCTTAGCACTGTGCAGCTCACTGCTTCAAAACCCCCAGCTCAGACATGCTAAAAAAGCCCTGTGATATAATCAAAATGCACCAACATCTTTACTTTTGTAGCAATATTTTATACAGCTGTATGACAATTACTTTTTTCCATTTTTATCATCAATTGGAGTGGCCCCAAAATATTAATTTCCCTGTGATTTTATCAAAATGCACATTGCATAGTGCCTTTAAAACTGTAACCTCTTAGCAACTTCTTGCCTCCACCATACCTTTGATAAACATCATGGCTTTGTCTTAAGCAAAGAGAAAGAAGTCTGTTGAAATAAAAATTACACTGTAATATTTAAAAGCAAGACTATCCCAAACTTTTAAATAAGAGCATAAACTTGTTTTTAAAAATGAATTACCCAGCATGCAAACCCCCATAAAAAACAAACCCACGAAGAAAAGACTCCTCTAAAAGCAGATTACAAAGTTTGGACATAAACTCTCACTAAACCTCGTTTGTAAATTGTGAAGAAAGTGTTAGATTCCAGGGTACCGTTTAATCCCTACTGTCATTTTCAGATAAAAAATACAAAGCTTTTCAAATTTGATAACTGCATGTTGGAAAGAGATAAAGTCTGTAGCCTGTTATCTGGAAAAACATCCCCCACCCCACAGCCGATCCCCATGCACTGTGACAAAATTATTAGAAATTTGGCAAAATGATGGGGGGCAATAAAGCCTTCTGAAGTTCAATAATGTTCCTGTATGACAAAGGCTGGCCCTCTCTAAAGCAAGGCAACTAACAAAGAATGGATACAAAACTGTTACACTAAACAAAAACAAGATTTCAGTGCATAGTCAAACCACCCCCCAAATCTATGTCAGGTCCCTGTTTTTTTCATATTAAACTTTGAAAAGTTTGATAGTTTATTTTGTAAAACGCTGCTTGATATGATTAAAAACAGTGAGTTTAGCAGCAGCACAAGAAGGACATGGCTTTTCAGATTAAAAAAAAGTCAGGAAAAGAGAGGCATGGGGTAGGGTGTGGGGTGACAAGTTTTTTCAGATAACAGTGTCAGATGCTACAGACATTATCTCTCTTCTTTATGCAGTTACAAAGCTGTGGCTTGTCTTTTCAGGGTTGATATTTTTATTGTAAAACCTCTCAGTAAATGATCAAAGGTTTATGTATCCTGGAAACTTTCTTCACAATTTACAATTGATGAGCTTATATCATATCCTTGAAAACCCTTAGAGAAAATTGTTGTTGTCGGGGTGTTTTTGCATGTTGAGTAATTCATGTAGACATCACTTTAAAAACAAGCAAATGCTTTTATTGAAAAGGTCAAGCTAGTTTCTCTTTTCAGCATTGTAATGTACTTTTTATTTCACCAGACCCCCTTCTCTTTGGTTAGGACAAAACAGTAACGTTTATGAGAGGTGGAGTGGAGGCATGGGGAGGGAGCGTTAGAGCAGTGATGGGAGCTGCAGGGGGCCATGCCTGCGGACGTCAGCAAAATGTCTTGTGGCCCGCAATCAGATTACTCTGATGGGCTGCATGCAGCCAGCCGGATGCAGGTTGCCCACCACTGCATTAGAGGTTATGGTTTTAAAGGCACTATATGTGATGCTGGCAGACCAGGTACCAGGTCATGCCAAAGCCCCAGGCCTCACTGAATGTTTATGTAACCCTTCTGCACATCAGAGTTGGCAGCAACAAGGGCCGGGTTCAGTATCTAGGGGTTCCATTCAAATAACACAATGCAAAACCAGCTCAAGCCCCCACCTAGTGACCTGGGACAAATATATATCACCCCCCCCACCCCGCAGGCACCTCTAAGAGGCAATACTTCCCCTCTCACAAGCACAGAGTCTGAGTGTAGCAAAAACCTTTTAATGACAGAGAGAAACAATGCGGCATTATGTTGGGGAAACACCACATCTAGGATTCGTAAACCACATGGTGAGCAAAGACCACCCCAGCAAATTGACTATGTCCTTTCCCTTTGGATCTTGAGTCCAGCAATCCCAAAAATCACCCAAAATCCCAAAAGTCCAACAACCCAAAAGTCCAGCCCCAGAGTTCAAAAGTTTATCTGCAGAGGGTTACACCCCCACAGTCTGGGTGGAAATCACAAATATTTTAGGTTACTCCCAGTCCCAAGAGGCCAGTCACTCACCCAGATCAATTGGTATCATAGAATCATAGAATCATAGAATCTCAGGGTTGGAAGGGACCTCAGGAGGTCATCTAGTCCAACCCCCTACTCAAAGCAGGACCAACCCCAACTAGATCATCCCAGCCAGGGCTTTGTCAAGCCTGACCTTAAAAACCTCTAAGGAACGAGATTCCACCACCTCCCTAGGTAACCCATTCCAGTGCTTCACCACCCTACTAGTGAAAAGGTTTTTCCTAATATCCAACCTAAACCTCCCCCTCTGCAACTTGAGACCATTACTCCTTGTTCTGTCATCTTCTACCACTGAGAACAGTCTAGATCCATCCTCTTTGGAACTCCCTTTTAGGTAGTTGAAAGCAGCTATCAAATCCCCCCTCACTCTTCTCTTCTGCAGGCTAAACAATCTCAGTTCCCTCAGCCTCTCCTCATAAGTCATGTGCTCCAGCCCCCTAATCATTTTTGTTGCCCTCCGTTGGACTCTTTCCAATTTATCCACATCCTTTTTGTAGTGTGGGGCCCAAAACTGGACACAGTACTCCAAATGAGGCCTCACCAGTGCCGAATAGAGGGGAATAATCACGTCCCTCGATCTGCTGGAAATGCCCCTACTTATACAGCCCAAAATGCCGTTAGCCTTCTTGGCAACAAGGGCACACTGTTGACTCATATTCAGCTTTTCGTCAACTGTAACCCCTAGGTCCTTTTCTGCAGAACTGCTGCCCAGCCATTCGGTCCCTAGTCTGTAGCAGTGCATGGGATTCTTCCGTCCTAAGTGCAGGACTCTGCACTTGTCCTTGTTGAACCTCATCAGATTTCTTTTGGCCCAATCCTCTAATTTGTCTAGGTCCCTCTGTATCCTATCCCTACCCTCCAGCGTATCAACCACTCCTCCCAGTTTAGTGTCATCTGCAAACTTGCTGAGGGTGCAGTCCACACCATCCTCCAGGTCGTTGATGAAGATATTGAACAAAACCGGCCCCAGCACTGACCCTTGGGGCACTCCACTTGATACCGGCTGCCACCTAGACATGGAGCCATTGATCACTACCCGTTGAGCACGACCATCCAGCCAGTTTTCTATCCACCTTACCGTCCATTCATCCAGCCCATACTTCTTTAACTTGCTGGCAAGAACGCTGTGCGAGACTGTATCAAAAGCTTTGCTAAAGTCAAGAAATAGCACATCCACTGCTTTCCCCTCATCCACAGAGCCAGTTATCTCATCATAGAAGGCAATTAGGTTAGTCAGGCATGACTTGCCCTTGGTGAATCCATGCTGACTGTTCCTGATCACTTTCCCCTCCTTTAAGTGGTTCAAAATTGATTCCTTGAGGACCTGTTCCATGATTTTTCCAGGGATTGAGGTGAGACTGACTGGCCTGTAGTTCCCCGGATCTTCCTTCTTCCCTTTTTTAAAGATGGGCACTACATTAGCTTTTTTCCAGTCATCCGGGACCTCCCCCGATTGCCATGATTTGTCAAAGATAATGGCCAATGGCTCTGCAATCACATCGGCCAACTCCTTTAGCACCCTCGGATGCAGTGCATCCGGCCCCATGGACTTGTGTTCGTCCAGCTTTTCTAAATAGTCCCGAACTACTTCTTTCTCCACAGAGGGCTGGTCACCTCCTACCCATACCGTGCTGCGGAGTGCAGCCATCTGGGAGCTGCCCTTGTCTGTGAAGACAGAGGCAAAAAAAGCATTGAGTACACTAGCTTTCTCCACATCCTCTGTCACAAGGTTCCCTCCCTCATTCAGCAAGGGGCCCACACGTTCCTTGACTTTCTTCTTGTTGCTAACATACCTGAAGAAACCCTTCTTGTTACTCCTAACATCTCCAGCTAGCTGCAACTCCAAGTGTGATTTGGCCTTCCTAATTTCACTCCTGCATGCCTGAACAATATTTTTATACTCCTCCCTGGTCATTTGTCCAATCTTCCACTTCTTGTAAGCTGCTTTTTTGTGTTTAAGACGAGCAAGGATTTCAGTGTTAAGCCAAGCTGGTCGCCTGCCATATTTACTTTTCTTTCTACACATCGGGATGGTTTGTTCCTGCAACCTCAATAAGGTTTCTTTAAAATACAGCCAGCTTTCCTCGACTCCTTTCCCCCTCATGTTATTCTCCCAGGGGACCTTGCCCATCAGTTCCCTGAGGGAGTCAAAGTCTGCTTTTCTGAAGTCCAGGCTCTGTATTCTACTGTTCTCCTTTCTTCCTTGTGTCAGGATCCTGAACTCGACCATCTCATGGTCACTGCCTCCCAGGTTCCCATCCACTATTGCTTCCTCTACTATTTCTTCCCTGTTTGTGAGCAGCAGGTCAAGAAGAGCTTTTCCCCTAGTTGGTTCCTCCAGCACTTGCACCAGGAAATTGTCCCCTACACTTTCCAAAAACTTCCTGGATTGTCTGTGGACCGCTGTATTGCTCTCCCAGCAGATGTCGGGGTGATTAAAGTCACCCATGAGAACCAGGGCCTGTGATCTAGTAACTTCTGTTAGTTGCTGGAAGAAAGCCTCGTCCACCTCATCCCCCTGGTCTGGTGGTCTGTAGCAGACTCCCACCACGACATTACCCTTGTTGCTCACACTTCTCAATTTAATCCAGAGACTCTCAGGTTTTTCTGCAGTTTCATACTGGAGCTCTGAGCAGTCATACTGCTCTCTTACATACAACGCAACTCCCCCACCTTTTCTGCCCTGCCTATCCTTCCTGAACAGTTTATATCCATCCATGACAGTACTCCAATCGTGTGAGTTACCCCACCAAGTCTCTGTTATTCCAATTACGTCATAATTCCTTGACTGTGCCAGGACTTCCAGTTCTCCCTGCTTGTTCCCCAGGCTTCTTGCATTTGTGTATAGGCATTTAAGATAACTCACCGATTGTCCTGCTGTCCCAGTATGGGGCAGGAGTCCTCCCCTCTTGCACTCACCTACTTGTGCTTCCTCCCGGTATCCCACTTCCCCACTTACCTCGGGGCTTTGGTCTCCTTCCCCCGGTGAACCTAGTTTAAAGCCCTCCTCACTAGGTTGGCCAGCCTGCTTCCAAAGATGCTCTTCCCTCTCTTCGTCAGGTGGAGCCCGTCTCTGCCTAGCACTCCTTCTTCTTGGAACACCATCCCATGGTCAAAGAATCCAAACCCTTCTCTCTGACACCATCTGCGTAGCCATTCGTTGACTTCCACGATTCGACAGTCTCTACCCCGGCCTTTTCCTGCCACAGGGAGAATGGACGAGAACACCACTTGCGCCTCAAATGCCTTTATCCTTCTTCCCAGAGCCACGTAGTCTGCAGTAATACGCTCAAGGTCATTCTTGGCAGTATCATTGGTGCCCACGTGGAGAAGCAGGAAGGGGTAGCGATCTGAGGGCTTGATGAGTCTCGGCAGTCTCTCCGTCACATCACGAATCCTAGCCCCTGGCAAGCAGCACACCTCTCGGTTTTTCCGGTCAGGGCGGCAGATAGATGACTCAGTCCCCCTGAGGAGAGAGTCCCCGACCACCACCACCCTCCTCCTCCTCTTGGGAGTGGTGGTCGTGGAACCCCCATCCCTAGGACTGTGCATCTCATGCCTTCCAATCAGTGGAGTCTCCTTCTGCTCTGTTCCCTCAGATGCATCATTCACTCCACTCTCTGCACTAGTGCCTGTGGAGAGAACATGAAAACGGTTGCTCATCTGAATATGCGTTTCTTGTACATGGACTTGTCTCATACTCTTTCCTCTTCTGGAGGTCACATGCCGCCAATTATCCTCGCTGGTCTTCTGTCCCCGCTGCGCAGCATGCTCTGAATCCTCACAACACTGCGCCCGCTGAAGCCTATCCTGACGTCTATCCAGGAACTCCTCATTTTCTTTTATGGAATGCAGGGTTGATACTCGTTTCTCCAGACCTTGAATCTTCTCCTCCAATATGGAGATCAGCTTGCACTTTGTACAGACAAAGTCGCTTCTATCCTGTGGAAGAAAGACAAACATGGCACATCCTGTGCAGGTCACGACAGCGGATCGCTCAGCATCCATACTTCCTTCCTTCGAAGAGTTTCCTCACATGTGGCAGAAGCTACTCAGGGAAACCTGCAAGGGGGATGCCTCAGTAGGTTCTCTCCAGGCGAACTCCCAGGCTAACTCCACCTGTTTGCTTCTCTGCTATGCGCTGCTCCGCTGGTGCGCAGCTGACTGACAGTCTTTTTAGAAGAGCCTGCAATGAAGCACTCCCAAATCACACTTTTCAAACAGGAAATCAAACACTCTAGCATACGGTCAAAGTGCCAAACTGTCCCCTCAACAGATACTCACTCTCCCGTCTGCAGCCACCTGGTTGCTCTGCCTCTCTCTTTAGTTTGGGTAAAAAGAATTAGGAATGGCAAGGATAGCTTGCCCCCTTCGCGCTCCCCTTCCAAACTCTCTCTCAAACTCCCCTGTTTGCAGCCCCTGTTTGCAGCCCCTGTTTGCAGCCCCTGTTTGCAAAGCTCCCTGGTCGCTTGTGCACGGCTTTATAAAGCCCCGGCCTCCCTGATTGATTAGCCCCGCCCCCTGGTGTAGAAGCAGCCAACATCCTCTGTCAGCAGATGTTGGCTGCATGTGCTCTTCCAGTGTGTGTCACCCTGTGCAGAGAGCAGAGACCCAGGCCCCAATCGAACGGCCCAATAAATCCACACACCTGGCTCGTAGCAAAGGCCCTTGGTCAGGTTTATTGCCAACGAAACAGGGTGCTAATGCCCCAGCTCAATGGTTACAGCTTCACTAACACATGCATGCACGTCACAATGGACTGTCTCAGTTAGTGGTGGGACTTCCCACTTATCCCTAGGCCAGACAAAGACACTCCCTCTGACATACATCTTTATACACCACTGCAAACAAGTTACGTAGCATTCTTGACGTATCAGGGTGCCACCCATTGCCTTTTACCTGTAGATGCGATCAAAACATCTCTATTCATCATGCTGTCATCCTGACCTTATCCTTAACATGGGTCAGCATGTTCCTGTTATCTTTGAGGGATGTGTTTATCGGGGTGTTCTGGTACCACCCTTCTGGAATGTGCTTGTGTGAGTGTTTTGTGCCCATCGCCTCTTAGGACTATGTGTTTTTGCAACATCAGCCCTAATCTTGCCAATTCTGTGAGTAGGGTCTGCCTCTTGTTCACAGCTTAACTTTGCTTTATGTCAGCAAGGTTTTGACTACTTTAGCTCAGGCCTCAGTCCTCATACCAGGCCTCTGACACATGGGCTTATGTTTCAGGCCCTCTTTCTACTACATCCCACAGCCCCCATACCAGCCAGTCCCCCCTGCCTGAAGCTGGGTGAGAACCAGCCCCACTTCAGGCCGGGCACGGGGCGGGGGGGGGGGCAGAACCAGGCCTCCCCATCTCATCGGCCAGGCACCCTCATCTCCCCCAGGAAATCAATACCAGGGGGCAGTGGGAACATGTCTCTGTGTCACTCCCAGGCCAGCTGCTGTCTCCTTTGCTGGCTGCTCACAGAGTGTCACGCCTCGTATGCAATGACCAATGCCTGCTGCTTCAGAGGACGATGCAGACAACTTGTCAATGGGCAGCAGCGGGAAGTCCTGCCCCCAGGGGAAATTTGTTCCTAACCCCCATCAGTCGCTTTGTGGTTGGCTCATGCTTTGAAGCACGACATTTTATGTTCCTTCTACCCTCTCTCCTGGTCTCATTCTGCCAATAAATCTCCAATCCCTATTTTACAAATCCTTCTCAGATCTTTTACTCAGTGATATCTAGTAGCAGTGAGTCCTACAAGCCAAATCTTTGGTGTGTGTATACAGAAACTTTTGATTGGCTTTAAATCGCTCCCCTTTCAGTCTCACTGAATGCCCCCTTTTGCTTGTAATATAAGGGTGGGTGAATCTATGTTTCCCATGCACTTCACACTTGGCCAGATGAGAGGCCTCCAATTTAGGGGAACATAGGGTGCGCTTGTACAGCCGTATAGGGGGAAATCTTTTGTTTAGTTCATTAATGATGTTTATTCATTCTTCCTGCATCTTGTCCTGAATTATTCTTCAATAAGATATTATTCTTGACAACCAGCCAATCAAACACTCTCTTTGATTTCTGTTTTCCTCGGAGAGAGGCAGGTGCAATGACTAGAAGCCAAGTAGTAGCCACTAGTAGAAAGGTTTCTTGCCTGGTCAGGTCATGTGTCAGATTAATAATTCTTCAGACCCATATTGATTCCATCCACCTCACACATAAACATCAGAAAGGTGACATAAAATTGCAACAGGTATGAGCCTGCAGTGAAAACATTCCCAGCAGCAATAACTATCGGGATGCCTTTTCAGTTTCATTTTTGCTTTTGCCCTGTCATAATGGAGTGTCTTAATTGTATACACAAATATGCGTCACCAAATTGGTGGACTTTGCTCATGTGCTATCTGGAAGCTTGTTTATCTTTACAGACACTGAATGGTTAAAGTTTCCTTCTTCAGACTTCCTGCCCAAACGGTAAGAATCAGCTGCCCCCCAGAAGCAGCGTACCAGTCTCCAGCACCATGAACACCCAGGCTGGAATGCAAGACAGTCTTGAGACTTACTTCGAAAGGAGTGTGGAAATTGAGATAACCAACGAATCACGGGATGTGACCCTTCATTCCCCAAGGTAAACACCCCCTGCGGCACCTGCCTCAGAGCAGTAGCATAGCCGGGAGGAGCAGGGGGAGCAGCCGCTCCCCCATTGAGCAGATGCGGCGCCTTTTTTGTGCTCTGACACCTTTTGCTCCTGTGCTGCAGCCAGAGCGGAGCATTTTGTTTTGCTCCTGGTGCTTTTTTTGCTCCTGACGCTTTTTGCTCCCGGCACCTTTTTTTAGCTCCGCTCCCCCTGTGCTCTAAACCTGGCTACGCCACTGTCTCAGAGCACCCCCGAGCTCTCTGCATACTATCTATCCTGCTTCTTCAGATACTGAGTCCCTAAGTTTAGCATTGTCCCCAAAATATTCTTAACCCACTCCTTGTTCCTCCTATGCTCTATCATTGATTAAAATCTCCATGGTTTGGAAATTTTGATGCAGAAATGAATGCAACATGGAGAAAGATTTTCAATGCAGGAAAGGTGGAAAATCAAAAGCTAAGGAGCCAGATTCAGTTTTCATTTACAAAGATGTAAATCTGGTGTCACTGCAATGCAATCACTGGGCAGACTCTGGGTTTACACTGGGGGAACAGATCAGAATCTGGCCCTGACCCCACTGCAGTCAGTGGTTGACTCCAGATTTACCCCAGGGTAACTGAGATCAGAGTTCAGCTCTGACCCCATTGCAATTGGTGGATGACTCCAGATTTAACACATGGAAATTGAGATGAGAATTTGACCCTGACCACATTGAAGCCAGTGGTTGACTCCAGATTTAGCCCGGGGAAGCTGAGCTCAGAAGCTGAAATTCCCTGGCAGCGTTATTATCCAGCCAATTCTTACCCACAGCGAAAGGACTCAGAACAAGCAGTATCAGCTCATGAGCAGGGCAAAGGTCCATGCTCACAACGAGCAATTCACAACGAGCAATTCAGGACACTCTACTCTGTCTACATCTTTATGAAGCTGTAAACTCCATTTTGCTGATGCAGCCTTTTGCCTTCTCTATGATCCCTTTGCCTCCATATTGGGCTGAGATTCAAAGGCTGGTGGCAAAAGATAAACACAACAGTGTCTCTGAAGAGAGTCTCTGAAATCTGACCTGTGAGGAAAAGGTAAAAAAGTGGGCATGTTCAGTGCTGAGAAAAGACGACATAGGGGGGACCTGATAAAAGTCTGCAAATATGTTAAGGGTTGTTATAAAGAGGATGGTGATCAATTGTTCTCCATATCTGTCTGAGGTAGGGCAAGAAGCAAACAGTTTAATGTGTAGCAAAGGAGGTTTAGGTTAGATATTAGGAAAACTTTCTAACTATACGGGTAGTTAAGTTCTGGAATAGACTTCCAATGGAAGTTGTGGAATCATTGGAGGTTTTTTAGAACAGGTTGGACAAAGCCCCATCAGGGATGGTCTAGCACAAGGGACTGGACTTGATGACTTCCCAAGGTCCCTTCCAGGCAGGGCAGGCTCCAGGCACCAGATGGCAAAGTGCATGCCTGGGGCGGTGCCGTGTAGGGGGTGGAGGTTTTTTTTTTTTGCTTCGGCACTTCGGTCGGCGGCCATTTTCTTTCTTCAGCTGGGGTTTTTTTTGCTTTGGCACTTTGGCGGTGGCCATTTTTTTATTTTTATTTTTGCTTGGGGCAGCCGAAAAGCTGAAGCTGGCCCTGCTTTCAGGCCCACATTTCTATGATTATATAAGAAGTGGAGTGGGCCATCACCTGACAAAGAGGGCAGAATTCATAAAAGGGCATGGACAGCCAAAGGGGAAAAAGACAATCTAGGGAAGGTGGGTGAGGGTGAAGCAACCCAGAAGGTAGAAATTTAGTGGGCAGGATCCTAAAGCTGAGTGGCTACGGTACTTGACAACTGCCCTTGGGGGTTTGAAACTTGCTTGATCTCCCCCTAAAAAGGCCCCCACCAATTCACCCAGCTATGAAATAGGTACCTGATCCATTGGGTTAGGGTGATCAAAGATGGTCAAATGTGATACTGACTGCATCACTCCTTTGTGTTCCACTGGCTATAAAACTCATGTGCTGTAACTACATCAGCCGGATCAGCTAATGCCTCAGGGGCACTTTGACCCTGTCTGCCTCCCTGAGCCCAGATAGCACCAAGGGAAGGGTGAGCTAGCCAGGGGCATTGTGGTCAGGAAGTTTATTGTGTTCATTATGATCTGAACTCCCATGTTAAGTATAAAAGAACAATGGTGTTAGAATCCTGAGTAAAGTGTCTGTGGGCACGTCTACACTGCAAAAAAAAAACCTTATGGCAGCGAGTCTCAGAGTCCAGGTCACCAGACTTGGGCTCATGGGGCTCACATTATGGCTCTAAAAATAGCTGTGTAGGGCAGGCAGCACTTTGAACTTTTGGCTGGGGCTGGAGCTCTGAGACCTACCCTCTACCAAGGCTTCAGAGCCTGAGCTCCAGCCCACAAGCCAGAATGTTTATAAGGCTATTTTTAGCACAATAGCATGAGCCCTGCAAGCTCAAGTCTGTTGACCCGTGCTCTGCCGTGGGTGTTTGTCTGCAGCTAGACACACCCTCAGTGTGTTCTATGCTTTACAATTACTCCCTGCCTCCTAAGAGAGTTAAACTGTCACTAGAAGGCTCTCATTTCTAAGTGGAATTCTGGGAGAGGGTGTGTTAAGCAACAGGGGCATCAAGGGTCAGCACTGAGATGCAGGGCTAGGCATATGAACAGTTCTCAGGAGTGGGTGCTAGATAGAGGGTCTGCACCCCAGGGGTGTGCCTAGAGACCCCAAGACTGGACCAGTGTCTGGACTCCTTTCAGGCTTCAGAGGCTTAAAACACCCAAGATCCAGGGGCCAGGATTCCCCTCTCAGCTCTCTAGTGAGTGGCTGGGTGGGGGCACTCAGCTCGGATCTGTGACACCAGTAACATCAGGTTTAAGCAGGCACATCTCCGTTAGAGTCAACAGATTTGCATTTGATTGCCTCAGTCCTAAAATATTTGCAAATGCAGTGCACAAACCTCTTCTAACCCCTCCCTGTTTGTTTCCCACCACCCCCGTGCTGTCCCCAAGTAGCTAGTGTTGCAACATGGAAGTCAGACTATGCTCATCTCAATCCCTCCCTTCCCACAGGAGTTACTGCTTCAGCGGCCACAGCCTCCTGCCTCCTTCCCCCCGAATCCCACCAGGATCCAAGGAGAGGTGTCTGTTCACAAAGGGAAGGTACAGCTTTCGTGGGAGCGTGGGGCTGCTAGTGTACAACTCGGATGCCTTCACCCTTGCCATCATGTTCTCCAACCCCTTTGACTACAACCTCTACTGTGTTGAGTTTGGCCTCGAGATCTGCCCAGGCAAAGAGCACCTTGGTGACATGGAGGAAGTCTATGCAAGGATGTACAGTTATACGCCTGCCAACAGCTGCCCAACGTTCAAGAAAGCCAAGCTGGGCCAATGCCAGGAAGCACTTGTGGTCACCGCAGGGAATATCCGTGTCATGGCCACCATGTCCAATGCTGCCAAAGCAGTCATTAAAGTGCTCGTGGAGGAAAAAGGGAACCCACCTCCCTACTCAAAGAACCCAATTTACTACAAGGCATACTCCTAGAATAAGGGCTGCAGCTACCACCGACATCCAGCCTAACACATGAAATGACTCTGCATGGGTCTGATCCACAGGAAGAAATAACCCACTACTGCACAGACACCAGCTAGTGCAGGAATCTACCTAGGGACAGAACTGGCCCCCACTTATCATAGTGCTTGATAGACACCATGAGAGGTATCTAAGGCCAGAAGGGACCATTCTGATCATCTAGTCATATCTCCTGTATAATGCAGTCCAGAAAACTCCCCCCAGATAATTCCCTTTGAACTAGAGCATCTCTAATAAAATAAATAATGTCTCAAAGACATTGATCTTGTGACCCTGGCTTTGAATTGGTTCCATGTTGTTCACATTGTGTTAGCCACAGGTGGGAAAGTGAATTCATAACAGGCATAAATAATGTCTGATTCTTTCCTCATTTACTGCCCTTTTAGAATGGTGTAAACCCATTGCAGGCAGTAGGTGACTCTGAGTTGACCCCTGGGGAATTGAGATCAGAATCTGGCCCTGGCCCCATTGCAGGCAGTGGGTGACTCCAGATTTATCCAGAGGGAACTGAGATCTGAATATGGGCCAGTATGCAATCAATAGCATTTTCATTCTAGGAAATGGAAAGGAAAAAGTAACAAAGAATTAATATAAAAGCCCATGTGAGAATGGGATCAAAGAGTGACTCAGTGTAACACGCTCTCTCTTGAGCTACCAACTCTCTGAACTGGAGATGTGTCCCAGCAGTGCTCTGCAGGGAGTCAGCCAGATGCCTAAAGAAGCAGGACACAGAAACAGGAATGACAATGTCTTCTTCCAGTTACACAGCAAGATGCATTGCAGAAATTCATTAGAATTTAAAAACCTGCAAGCTCGCCAGTTACAAGAAGAAGCAAGCTTCTGTGGCTTTGTAGAATAGCATGGCTAGCGTTCCAGAGAGATGTGCTTTGATAATTGCTCCACCCTGCCCTTGGGAGCAGAGAATAGAGCATTATGCCTGTTTTCAAAATACTATAAAAGCTCTATGCACGTTCTTATTGTTTAAAAATTGCTGTATCAGTTTAGGGTCGAGATTAGAGTTTGGGGTACAAATGTGGGGTTATTTGGGCAAAGGATTTCTGAGACACAGCCCCTCAAAACAGCATTATTTTAAAATGTGCTGGTTCTTATCATTTCCACCCCCTCAGATCTAGGGAAAATACTACAGGCAGTATCCCCATAAAGCTCATATCCCCCTCAGCTGTCCTAGTGGCTGGCACTGAGCTCCAATTTCAAAACCTAATTATTCAAAAGTTATTAGACCTTCATTCTGGTTCCATAAGGTAGCCCACACATTGATCCAAGCCATAAATAATAGCATACATGCAGACTGAGCAAAATTTCTGTATCAATGCACAATTTCAAAGTGCTCTACAATTGATAGGAGGAGTCAGACCGGCTTCAAAGTTGGCATGCCAAAGCAGCAGCTGGGGTAGATCCTGTGGTGCTAATTTGGGGTCCTTTCATCTACAGGTTCCCAAGAAACATATTCCCCCAAATGACCTTTTAATTTTCAAAGTGTTCAAAAATTGACACGCATAGGGCAATTGTCTTGACAACAGGTATGCCACAGCAAGGCCTGGGGTGGGGTTTGTGGTTCAAATTTGGGGACATTTTGGTTGATGGTTTTTTGAGATACAGCCCCTTCCCACATGAGCTGCTTTTAAATTTTTCAGATTCCCATATTGTTTTTTCATACAGAGCGGCTCTGAGCCTCATGAAACTGCTATCACTGGACTGTTCTGAGCTCTGCTATCCAAAGGAGCCAAGGTCTGGTTCAGAAACCCAATCCTTCAAGAGTTATTGCACTACAAATATTTTATCACCTGATAGTTCACACGGCTTTGAGCTGTGGTTTCTTCAGACACTCCTTGGTGAGTGATCCACTGAAGTACCACACTCAGGAGCTCAGGGCAACCTGCATGGGCCCTTGAGCCCATGCAGGTTGCCCTGTCCCTGTTCTCGGTTTCCGTCCCTATTCTCGGTTCATTTTAAATGAGTCATTTTTATTGCAGTCACTCTGCGCTGCCCCATTTGGTTTATACACTAAGAGTGCGATAAAGGCCCCTACGGGTCTAGAGGGACTGGCCCTCCCTTGGTGTGATGGTGCCGGAATGGTCACACAGTATGTGGCCCTGTGCAGTGTTAGGAGAATGTGCAAGGCAAGACCCTGCTATAACATTTAGGCCAGAGAAGATGGACTTCTGGCTGCTATGGGCTCCCTAGCTCCTAATTCACCAATGGGATGGGGTTGTAAATTCTCAGTCTCAACACTGTGCTGACACCTGTTTTATTCTAATATATACCTCAGACTTTTCCCTAAGTAAAGAAGAACAGATAGCAAGCATGCCCTGCCCTATACAGCTGCTGGGGAAGGCCAGAGGCACCAGCCTGCAGCCCATGTCTGCCTCTTGTTTTACTTCCATTGTAGGACTACACAAAAATGAGGAGGTTAGTTAAACAGAAATTAAAAGGTACAGCACCAAAAGTAAAACCCCTGCAAGCTGCATGGAAACTTTTTAAAGACACCATAATAGAGGCTCAACGTAAATGTATACCCAAATTAAAAAACATAGTAAGAGAAACAAAAAAAGAGTCACCGTGGCTAAACAATAAAGTAAAAAAAGCAGTGAGAGACAAAAAGGCATCTTTTAAAAAGTGGAAGTTAAATCATAATGAGGAAAATAGAAAGGAGCATAAACTCTGGCAAATGAGGTGTAAAAATATAATTAGGAAGGCCAAAAAAGAATTTGAAGAACAGCTAGCCAAACACTCAAAAAGTAATAGCAATTTTTTTTAAGAACATCAGAAGCAGGAAGCCTGCTAAGCAACCACTGGGGCCACTGGATGATCGAGATGACAAAGGAGCACTCAAGGATGATAAGGACATTGCAGGGAAACTAAGTGAATTCTTTGCATTGGTCTTCACGGTTGACGATGTGAGAGAGATTCCCAAACCTGAGCCATTCTTTGTAGGTGACAAATCTGAGGAACTCTCCCAGATTGAGGTGTCATTAGAGGAGGTTTTGGAACAAATTGATAAACTAAACAGTAATAAGTCACCAGGACCAGATGGTATTCACCCAGGAGTTCTGAAGGAACTCAAAGGTGAAATTGCAGGACTACTAACTGTAGTTTGTAACCTATCATTTAAATCAGCTTCTGTAACAGATGACTAGAGGATAGCTAATGTGGTGCCAATTTTTAAAAAGGGCCCCAGAGGATACCCCAGCAATTACAGGCTATATCAGTACCGGGCAAACTGGTTGAAACTATAGTAGAGAACAAAATTGTCAGACACATAGATTACCATAATTGGTTGGAGAATAGTCAACATGGTTTTTGTAAAGGGAAATCATGCCTCACCAATCTACTAGAATTCTCTGAGGGGGTCAGCAAGCATGTGGACAAGGGGATCCAGTGGATATAGTGTATTTAGATTTTTAGAAAGCCTTTGACAAGTTCCCTCACCAAAGGCTCATAAGCAAAGTGAGCCGTCATGGGATAAGAGGGAAGGTTCTCTCATGGAATGGTAAGTGGTTAAAAGATAGGAAACAAAGGGTAGGTATAAATGGTCAGTTTTCAGAATGGAGAGAGGTAAATACTGGTGCCCCCATGGGTCTGTACTGGGCCCAGTCCTATTTAACATATTCATAAATGATCTGGAAAAAGGGTTAAACAGTGAGGTGGCAAAATTTGCAGATGATACAAAACTAATCATGATAGTTAAGTCCTAGGCAGACTGCGAAGAGCTACAAAAGGATCTCTCAAAACTGGGTGACTGGGCAACAAAATGGCAGATGAAATGCAATGTTGATAAATGAAAAGTAATGCATATTGGAAAACATAATCCAAATTATACATATAAAATGATGGGGTCTAAATTAGCTGTTAGCACCCAAGAAAGAGATCTTGGAGTCATTGTGGATAGTTCTCTGAAATCATCCACTCAATGTGCAGCGGCAGTCAAAAAAGCGAACAGAACGTTGGAAATCATTAAGAAAGGGATAGATAATAAGTCAGAAAATATCATATTGCCTCTATATAAATCCATGGTACGCCCACATCTTGAATACCATGTGCAGATGTGGTCGCCCCATTTCAAAAAAGATATATTGGAATTGGAAAAGGTTCAGAAAAGAGCAACAAAAATGATTAGGGGTTTGGAACGGCTTCTGTATGAGGAGAGATTAATAAGACTGGGACATGTCAGTTTGGAAAAGAGACAACTAAGGGAGTATATGATAGAGGTCTATAAAATCATGACTGGTGTGGAGAAAGTAAATAAGGAAGTGTTATTTACTCCTTCTCATAATACAAGAACTAGGGGCCACCAAATGAAATTAATAGGCAGCAGGTTTAAAACAAACAAAAGGAAGTACTTTTTCACACAACACACAGTCAACCTGTGGAACTCCTTGCCAGAGGATGTTGTGATTGGCCAAGACTATAACAGGGATCAAAGAAGAACTAGATAAATTCATGGAGGATAGGTCCATCAATGGCTATTAGCCAGGATGGGCAGGTATGGTGTCCTAGCCTCTGACTACCAGAATCTGGGAATGGGCAATAGCAGATGGATCACTTGATGATTACCTGTTCTGTTCATTCCCTCTCTGGAACCTGGCATTGGTCACTGTTGGAAGATAGGATACTGTGCTAGATGGACCTTTAGTCTGACCCAGTATGGCTGTTCTTGTGTTCTTAGATTGAGCACCACACGGATCAATCTCTAGCTAGGTCCTTAATATGGTCTAGGTGGGTATTTAGTTGATGTCCCTCATAGACAATCTTATCACTCCACTGAAGCTTCTGGCGATCATCTGATTGCCGGCTGTGTAACGGCATTCCTTGGTAAACACATTTCATAATTCATTGGTCTTCCATCCTAATAATACATCCGTACCAAGAGAGACACCAAAACTGATCCAGTGCTGATGGAGGCAGTTGGTGAGTTCAGCTCTGAATAACCTCATGGCTGATCTTTGCCTGCTGCTTAACCTGGAGCAGCGGACGAAGACGATGAGAAACAAAAATTTAATCCACAACCGTTAGTGCCCAAAACGTCAGCGTGAAATAGCCCCCTGCCCTGACAAGACCTGAGTGTGTTTGTGTGTGTACAGTATGTGTATCTGGTGTGTGTGTGTGTTATCTCTGCAGGCATGTGAATGCCCAACTAGCACTGTAAATACAAACCAGATGTTTTATAGCAGTTTTCCATTGGATACGGTGGAACATTTACATCCCATCACTTAATATTTCTTCCCACATCTGGCAGTCCGGCAGACTCATCACGTTTACTGCAATGCATGGGGAAGAAATGGGCCATTTCTGAGATGCCTCCCTTCACCTTCAGCAAGTGAGTTGGTAGAAAGGAGGGATAGACAATTCAGACCTGGGTGCAAACTGCCAGAGCAGGGAGCCAAGGATGGGTGCTCTGCAGAGGGAACATGTCTGGGCTGAGTTACAGCTCAAATGTGCAGACGTCACTGCTGGAGATACTGACAGGGGGAAAAGGCAGGGCAGTTAGTGCATCTGCTCTTCCAAACTCAGTCACCCCTTATACCCTGGTCTCTTTATTTACACCTGGGTCACAGAATCATAGAATCATAGAACTGGAAGGGATCTCAAGAGGTCATCTAGTCCAGTCCCCTGCACTCAAGGCAGGACTATCATAAATGATTTGGAAGAAGGGGTAAACAGTGAGGTGGCAAAGTTTGCAGATGATACTACACTGCTCAAGATAGTTAAGACCAAAGCAGACTGTGAAGAACTTCAGAAAGATCTCACAAAACTAAGTGATTGGGCAACAAAATGGCAAATGAAATTTAATGAAGATAAATGTAAAGTAATGCACATTGGAAAAAATAACCCCAACTATACATACAATATGATGCGGGCTAATTTAGCAACAACTAATCAGGAAAAAGATCTTGGAGTCATCGTGGATAGTTCTCTAAAGACATCCACACAGTGTGCAGTGGCAGTCAAAAAAGCAAACGGGATGTTAGGAATCATTAAAAAAGGGATAGAGAATAAGACGGAGAATATCTTACTGCCCTTATACAAATCCATAGTGCGCCTACATCTTGAATACTGCGTACAATTGTGGTCTCCTCATCTCAAAAAGGATATACTGGCATTAGAAAAGGTTCAGATAAGCGCAACTAAAATGATTAGGGGTCTGAAACGGGTCCCATATGAGGAGAGATTAAAGAGGCTAGGACTTTTTAGCTTGGAAAAGAGGAGATTAATGGGTGATATTATAGAGGTGTATAAAATTATGAGTGGTGTGGAGGAAGTGAATAAGGAAAAGTTATTTACTTGTTCTCATAATAGAAGAACTAGGGGCCACCCAATGAAATTAGTGGGCAGCAGGTTTAAAACAAATAAAAGGAAGTTCTTTTTCACACAGCGCACAGTCAACCTGTGGAACGCCTTGCCTGAGGAGGCTGTGAAGGCTAGGACTATAACAGGGTTTAAAAGAGAACTGGATAAATTCATGGAGATGAAGTCCATTAATGGCTATTAACCAGGATGGGTAAGGAATGGTGTCCTTAGCCTCTCTTTGTCAGAGAGGGGTGATGGATAGCAGGAGAGAGATCACTTGATCATTACCTATTAGGTCCACTCACTCCGGGTCACCTGGCATTGGCCACTGTTGGTGCACAGAATACTGGGCTGGATGGACCTTTGGTCTGACCCAGTATGGCCTTTTTTATGTTCTTACGACTAAGTAGTATCTAGACCAGGGGTTCTCAACATTTTTCTTGCTAAGGCCGCCATCAACATGCTATAAAAACACCAGGGCCCAGCGGAGGGAGAGTGAAGCATGGGACTCCGGGCCGGGGGGATGGGGGGAACCTTGGGAATAGGCATAGTTTTACTTATATCTTGGGAGGTCAAGGGCTGGCGGTGCTCGAGCCAGCTCTGCACAGCAGGGTCCAGGGAGGGAGCACCACCTCTACCCGCTGACTCAGGAGGCCACCCAGCCTGTCTGGGCTCTGGGGGGACACAACCAAAAAATATAACTCAAAGGGGGGACTCGGTTCAAAAAGTTTGAAAACCTCTCAGCGTGCATGGAGGGGATAACTAGGGGCTGTGTGAAGTGAGGGGAGTAGCTCAGGGTCCAGGCAGGGGTTAGCTAGGGGCTGTGTATGGGCAGGGGGGTAGCTCAGGGTGCAGGCAGGGGGTAGCTAGGGGCTGTTTATGGGCAGGGAGAGGGCTTCCAGTGCAGCTCCCCACTTCAGTGGCAGGAGGCGCTGGGGCTCCTGGCTCCAGCCCCCGACTGCTCCTGGCTTGGGGGTGGGGGGAGGTTTGCTGGGTTCAGCCCCACATCGCTCCCAGCTTGGAGCGGGGGGCACTGGCTTCAGCCCTGCACTGCTTCTGGCTGGTGGTGGGGTGCCAGCTTCAGCCACAGGGCTCCACGACCCCCCTGAAATGGCTTTCGGACCCCCATGGGGTTGTGGTCCCCGTCAGAACTGTCTGAGAACTGCTGATCTAGACCATCCCTGACAGGTGTTTGTCTAACCTGCTCTTAAAAATCTCCAAGGATAGAGATTCCTCAATCTCCCTAGGAAATTTATTCCAGTGCTTAACCACCATGACAGTTAGGAAGTTTTTCCTAATGTCCAACCTAAACTGCAATTTAAGCCCATTTTCTTCTTGTCCTATCCTCAGAGGTTAAGGAGAACAATTTACCTTCCTTCTCCTTGTAACAACCTTTTATGTACGTGAACACTGTTATCATGTCCCCTCTCAGTCTTCTCTTCTCCAGACTAAACAAACCCAGTTTTTTCAGTCTTCCCTCATAGGTCATGTTTTCTAGATCTGATAAATTTTTTGTTGCTCTTCTCTGGACTTCGTAAAATTTCTCCATCTCATCTTTCCTGAAATGTGGTGCCCAGAACCGAACACAAAATTCCAGTTGAGGCCTAATCAGCATAGAGTAGAATGGAAGAATTACTCCTTGTGTCTTGTTTATGTAACCCTTCTGCCAGGTGGAGCCAGCAGCAACAAGGGCCGAGTTCAGTATCTAGGGGTATCCTTTTCAACAACACAGCATAAAACCAGCTTGAGCCCCCACCCAGTGATCTGGGACAATTACACACCACACCCCCTGGGCACCTCTAAGAGGCAAAACTTCCCCTCCTTTTATAGCTCTTTGCAGTCTGCCTGGGTTTTAACTATCTTTAGTAATTTTGTATCATCTGCAAATTTTGCCACCTCACTGTTTACCTCTTTTTCCAGATTATTTATGAATATGTTGAATAGGACTGGCCCCCTTAGTTCACATGCTTGTTGACTCCCTCAAAGAATTCTAGTAGATTGGTAAGGCATGATTTCCCTTTACTAAAATCATGTTGACTCTTCCTCAACAAATTAGGTTAATCTATATGTCTGACAATATTGTTCTTTATTATAGTTTCAACCAGTTTACCTGGTACTAAAGTTAGGCTTACAGGCCTGTAATTGCCGAGATCACCTCTGGAGCCCTTTTTAAAAATTGGTGTCACATTAGCTATCCTCTAGTCATCTGGTATAGAAGCTGATTTAAATGATTATACACTACAGTTAGTAGTTCTGCAATTTCACATTTGAGTTCCTTCAGAACTCCTGGGTGAATACCATCTGGTCCTGGTGATTTATTGCTGTTTAATTTATCAATTTGTTCCAAAACCTCCTCTAATGATACCTCAATCTGGGAGAGTTTCTCAGATTTGTCACCTAAAAAGAATGGCTCAGGTTTGGGAATCTCCCTCACGTCCTCATCCATGCAAAGAATTCATTTAGTTTCTCCGCAATGGCCTTCTCGTCCTTGAGTGCTCCTTTAGCACCTCGATCATCCAGTGGCCCACAGGTTGTTTAGTAGGCTTCCTGCTTCAGATGTACCTTAAAAATGTTTTGTTATTACTTTGTGAGTCTTTTGCTAACTGTTCCGCAAATTCTTTTTTGGCCTTCTTAATTGTATTTTTACACTTCATTTGCTAGTGTTTATGCTCGTTTCTACTTTCCTCACTAGGATTTTAATTCCACTTTTAAAATGATGCCTTTTTTGCCTCTCACTGCTTCTTTTACTTTGTTCTTTAGCCACAGTGACTCTTTTTTGGTTCTCTTATTATGTTTTTTAATTTGTGTCATAGGCAGCGGCTGGCGATGGCAGCGGCGGTGAGGGAGCCCAGCACGGAGAGGTCGGGCAGCCATCTTCAGTTGAGTTGTCTGACTTCATTTCTTCTGGTGAAACACCGAATCAAGAATCACCTGTTCCTGACTGTTCTCCTCCATTACTGCCAGCGGCTGAGATACGCCCTTGCCCGGAACAAGCTGATACCACCTCCTCACCCGTTCACACTACGACCCCATAACCCATTGTCAGGGCTGAGCCCATGGTACTTTCAGGTGCAACAACACCAGGAGTTCGCTGCAATCCACCTTGAGACAGAAGACCTCCTCAATGGCTGGATCTTTAGCTAGGCCGAACCCACGGTTATGGGGCAAAATAATCCCTGGGGTTTCGCCGGGAATGGAGGCAGTCGATCCTCCTTCTTTAGTTTAGTGTTAGTTTTATTTCGGAGATGTTCTTATTAAGGGGGGAGGAATACGTTGTGTATTTGGTTGTCATGGTAATAGCACCTTGTTGTTGCTATGGCAACTGAGTTAGATTATTAGGGGATAGCCCAGCCAGTTGTGGCTGGTTTCGTTAGTTCAGTGTGTGAAAATAAATGGCTGCTTTCATGGCTCACAGCTCTGGGTTTCAAATGATTTCTTCCTAAACCTGCTGCCCCAAGGATACAACATTTGGGATTTTAAAGCAAACTGAAAACACAAATCCCAGGCTGTGGACCTGCACTGACCCACGTATGGGTCACTTCACCAACAAGGATGGAACTGATGTATCCACAGCAGAGACCTCTGCATCTGGAAGAAACCATGATGGGGATGGTAGGGCCTAGGTGGATAGAAAACTGGCTGGATGGTCGTGCTCAACGGGTAGTGATCAATTAGTGAAATTAGTGCCAGCTCTCCCAAGCCTCCCCAGTAGCTACTGCACATTTTCTGAGTTCCACTGAAGCTGTGGACCCTCTAGGTTACTGCTTTCCTCTTGGGGAATATAGACAGAGTCAGTAAACAGTACACAAAAGAGAATTTCTAAATTCACACATACTTTACAGAGAGAGAGCACAAGAGATGTACAAATCTGTGAAAACAACAAAAACTTGCATGCAAATCCTTACCTCACCATCCTCTGGAACCAAAAGAAGGTGAAACTATATACAAAAGTACAGATTTATCAAGCCTGGATACCACCAATTCTTTCATTTGGATCTGAAACGTGGACATTGTTTAAGCAAACATCAGGAGGCTTAAGGCACTTCATATGCACTGCCAGAGGTGACTACTGGGTATGGGATGGCTTGGCTTTATCAGTCATAAGGAGGTATCATTGAGAACAGGCCTCAAGAGGAATGACGTCATCATTGGCCACCACTGACTGGCTCTTTTTGGTCACGTAGCCCACCTTGGAAACAAAGTCCCAGAACATCGTGCTCTGAAGATCGGACTTGGTCAGAAGGGCTCATGGACTGACAGCTGTTACATGGTCACTCGTGATTAACCTGACTGCACCAGATCAGTAATAATCCTGTGGCACTCGTAGATGCCTGGAATACAGCCATACATTTGGTGCCTCTGACCTTTGCTGTCTAAGCGTATTGTTGTTGTTTCCTCAACATTCCTTGGCCCTTGGGTATTGGGTTTCTCTGGGCTGTAGCTAACTCACTGTGGAAGTTGACTGCTTGCATCTGAAGAAGTGGGTATTCACCCACGAAAGCTTATGCTCCAATACCTCTGTTAGTCTATAAGGTGCCACAGGACCCTTTGTCGCTTTCACTGTGGAAGGGAGCTTCCATTTGAATAGAAGATCCTGCAGGTTAACAGCCTTTGATTGCTCTGCGTTTTTCACCCTCTGGTAATGCCTCTTGGATTCCCTGTCCAGGATGGAGGTGAAGAGACAACAGTGAAGGAACACTGCTATAGTGTTACTATCAAAAGAGTGTTCTGAAACAAACAGGAGTGTGTAGTTTGATATAGGTTATGTCTACAATTATGGTGGCGTGTAAAGCACAGGCACTACATGTGTACCTACATGCGACAGTGAAAGGCTCCGGCACTGGGGAGGCAGTGGGACACTATGATGCTAAAAATACCAGTGTAGACATGGGAGGAACTGCTTGGGCATGTAGAGAGCCCATGTAGGGTATATACCATGGGGGTTCAGCCAGCCATGTAGGCCCTTCGACTTACTCTACTCACCTAAGCCGCATCTCACTATCCACACTGCTATTTATACCTATGTTAGCCGGGCGTGCAGCGTCTGTACTCTACACAACAACCTTATGTAGACATAGTCATAGATAGAGGCATACACTAATCCATCACAACTAGGAAACCCAATTCTTTTATTTTTTAAATCCATGTCTGATATTATCCCAATATAAGAGTATAAAAATATTGCTCAGGCATGCAGGAGTGAAATCAGAAAGGCCAAATCACACTTGGAATTGCAGCTAGCAAAGGATGTTAAGAGTAACAAGAAGGGTTTCTTCACATATGTTAGCAACAAGAAGAAGGTCAAGGAAAGTGCCTCCCCCATTCAGTAAGGGGCCCACAATCTAGCGACAGAGGATGTGGAGAAAGCTAGTGTACTCAATGCTTTTTTTGCCTCTGTCTTCACAGACAAGGTCAGCTCCCAGGCGGCTGCACTCCGCAGCACGGTATGGGGAGGAGGTGACCAGCCCTCTGTGGAGAAAGAAGTAGTTCGGGACTATTTAGAAAAGCTGGACGAACACAAGTCCATGGGGCCGGATGCACTGCATCCGAGGGTGCTAAAGGAGATGGAGGATGTGATTGTGGAGCCATTGGCCATTATCTTTGAAAACTCATGGCGATTGGGGGAGGTCCCGGATGATTGGAAAAAAGCTAATGTAGTGCCCATCTTTAAAAAAGGGAAGGAGGAGGATCCGGGTAACTACAGGCCAGTCAGTCTCACGTCAGTCCCTGGAAAAATCATGGAGCAGGTCCTCAAGGAATCAATTTTGAAGCACTTAGAGGAGAGGAAAGTGAACAGGAGGCAGTACTGTCATTATAACCCGAACGTTATAACAGGAACAGTCAGCATGGACTCACCAAGGGCAAGTCATGCCTAACTAACCTAATTGCCTTCTATGACAAGATAACTGGCTCTGTGGATGAGGGGAAAACAGTGGACGTGTTATTCCTTGACTTTAACTTTTGATACAGTCTCCCACAGTATTCTTGCCAGAAAGTTAAAGTAGTGTGGGCTGGATGAATGGACTATAAGGTGGATAGAAAGCTGGCTAGATCATCGGGGTCAACAGGTAGTGATCAATGGCTCAATGTCTAGTAGGCAGGCGGTATCAAGCGGAGTGCCCCAAGGGTCGGTCTTGGGGCCGGTTTTGTTCAATATCTTCATTAATGATCTGGAGGATGGTGTGGACTGCACCCTCAGCAAGTTTGCAGATGACACTAAACTGGGAGGAGAGGTAGATACTCTGGAGGGTAGAGCTATGATACAGAGGGACCTAGACAAATTAGAGGATTGGGCCAAAAGAAATCTGATGAGGTTCAACAAGGACAAGTGCAGAGTCCTGCACTTAGGACGGAAGAATCCCATGCACTTCTACAAACTAGGGTCCGAGTGGCTAGGCAGCAGTTCTGTAGAAAAGGTCCTAGGGGTTACAGTGGACGAAAAGCTGGATATGAGTCAACAGTGTACCCTTGTTGCCAAGAAGGTTAACGGCATTTTGGGCTGTATAAGTAGGAGCATTGCCAGCAGATTGAGAGACATGATCATTCCACTCTATTCGGCATTGGTGAGACTTCATCTGGAGTACTGTGTCCAGTTTTGGGCCCCACACTACAAGAAGGATGTGGATAAATTGGAAAGAGTCTAGAGGAAGGCAACAAAAATGATTAGGGGGCTAGAGCACATGATTTATGAGGAGAGGCTATGGGGACTGGGATTATTTAGTCTGCAGAAGACAAGAATGAGGGGGGATTTGATAGCTGCTTTCAACTACCTGAAAGGGGGTTCCAAAGAAGATGGATCTAGACTGTTCTCAGTGGTACCAGATGACATAACAAGGAGTAATGGTCTCATGTTGCAGTGGGGGACGTCTAGGTTGGATATTAGGAAAAACCTTTTCACTAGGAGGGTGGTGAAGCACTAGAATGGGTTACCTAGGGTGGTGGTGGAATCTCCTTCCTTAGGGGTTGACAAAGCCCTGGTTGGGATGATTTAGTTGGGGATTGGTCCTGCTTTGAACAGGGGGTTGGACTAGATGACCTCCTGAGGTCCCTTCCAATCCTGATATTCTATGATTCTATGAGCCATGGCAGTTGGGCCTAGTGGTCAGAGCCGTGGGGCTGAAGCCAGAATCAGGAGTCCAAAGCAGGGTTGGAGCAAGGCCGGAGTGAGAGAAAGGCTAAAGCAGGATTAGGAACACGGTTGGAGCAGGCTAAGGCTTGGGGAGTCTGTTGCTGCTATCAGGCAGGAGAGAGTTCCAAGACCTGGAGTGATGTTGTCGGACTCAGCCCATACCTGACCTGGGAGTCACCAGGTAAATTCCTGGCTTGTGGATTGGCTGGTGCCTAGCACAGGAGTGACCATTACCTTACGGTAGCTGGTAGCAGTAGCAGGCTGTTCTCCTTCAAGCGAAACAGCCACCAGAAGGACACAGCCCCACCCAACAAGCTCCTCCTCTCACAGTCTTCTGTTCCCTCCTGTTCCCTTTTCTCCTCACATCTGGTCTGCACTATGGAAACGACCAGTTGCTGACCATGGTTAACTGCAAATGCGGCCCAGGGTAGGTCCAGCAGCACTGCAGGAACCAGGACACAAACCTGTTACTAGAAACTCGCCTTCATCTTCCAGAAGCTCTCAGTCTCCCTACCCCTCCCATCACATTCCCTGCTCCCTCGCTGACCCTCCGTCCCTCCCCTCTCTCATAGCCCTGCCTCTCCCTGAAAAGGCCCTGAACATCAGGGAACTGTTGGGACAAAGAGCACCAATACATTTGTC
The DNA here is from genome assembly GCA_037349315.1 of Chelydra serpentina. NCBI lineage: Eukaryota > Metazoa > Chordata > Testudines > Chelydridae > Chelydra > Chelydra serpentina. The sequence goes on along the minus strand of JBAIAC010000046.1, from coordinate 303,191 downwards.
TTGGACTAACGTTGCAGAGAGCCCCTGGCTGAAGTCTACGATTTTGCCACCAACCATTAGCTGTCTCTGTGCCAAGCTGCAGGTGGGTTGTCACTCTGGGTCCTAACTGCAGGGCCCACCTTGGAGGGATAGTTCCCCCGGGGTGCTGTCTTTATGGCCCAACAGATGAAATGTCAGGAATGACTTGGGTCAGATTCTCAGCTAGAGGAAATGCTAACTGTCTGGGAAACATTTTACTCTGCTTTGGATGATTGTTTGAGTTACTTGTTTAAATGTTTTCTGCTGCAAAAGGGAGCACCAGGATCTCACTGAAATAGCCCCAGCAATCGTGCCTCAGGACTAGGATAGCACAGCTTGCCACAGCGCTCTGCACCTTATCAGGCTATTTTGTGTTCAACGTATGAGGCAAAAATATGTTAAGGAGTCAGATGATTCCCAAAAATTGTATGATGAATCTTTCGGCTTAAAGTCAGTAATGCAGGCACAAGCTGTTCCTAGTGCCATAAATCACACATTTGGGGATAGGTCAGGGTTAAAGACACTCTGAAATGTATTGGTAACCTATGGAAAACCCCACAGTTTTCTTCCTTCTCTGATACAAAAGTTTAATTAAGAATCATCACATTAGTCCTTGGCTACACTTGCAAGTTATACCTCAATAAAGCTACCCAGAGAGCTCTACTTCACTCCCTGTCCTCACTGGCAAGGCATGTAGAGCGCTCTGACTCTGCGGCTGGAGCGCTCCTGGTAATCCACCTCCGCGAGAGGAATAAAATTTGATGTGCCCTCGCTGGAGCACCACAGTGCCAGTGTGGATGCCTAATGCACTCTGATCGGCCTCCAGGAGTATCCCACAATGCCTCTTCTAGCCACTCTGGTCATCAGTTTGAACTCTACTGCCCTGGCCTCAGGTGACCAACCATCAGACATGCCCTTTAAATTCCCTGGGAATTTTGAAAATCCCCTTCCTGTTTGCTCAGCCAGGCGTGGAGTGCTTTCAGCGCATTTTTCCAGGTGACCATGCCTCCACGTGCCAGATGATCCCCAGTATGGAGCAATGGCGAGGTGCTGGACCTCATCAGTGTTTGGGGGGAGGAAGCTGTGCAGTCCGAGCTGCACTCCATCCGTAGGAATTACGATACGTTCGGGCACATATCAAGGGCCATGATGGAAAGGGGCCATGACCAGGACGCAGTGCAATGCCGAAGGAGCTGTGGAATGCCTACTGAAAAGCCTGCAAGGCAAACAGCCACTACGGTGCTGCCCCTGTGACCTGCAGATTCTACAAAGAGCTGGATGTGATACTTGGGGGTGACCCCACCTCCACTCTGAGGACCCCATGGACACTTCAGAGCCCAGTCCAACAAGGGGGGAGGTGGTGGAGGAGAAGGAAAGTGGGAGCGAGGGTACTGAGGTGGGGGGAGACACCCCAGAATCCCTCGAGGCATGCAGCCATGAGCTCTTCTCGAGCCAGGAGGAAGGTAGCTAGTCGCGGTGGCTAGTGTTTGGGGAAGGACAAACACCAGAGGAGATTCCTAGTAAGTGGCTTTTTTTTAGAAGGACGTTTTTCAGTGCGGGCTCTTGGGGCAAGGAGGGGTTGGGCTGCATGCATGCCTAGATGCGGAATAGGGCATGTGATGGGTTGCTATCACAGGAACCCCCTGGTAGCTGCCACCTGATGTGCCAAGACTACTTCTGCCCCTGCTTTCCTGCCGTTTTCAGCTTGGAACTCCAGAATTTTGTCTGGTTTGAGCCAGACCCGCTAGCCTGCTCCAAACCCAGACCCAGGTCTGAACCACTTCCCCTAACATCTGTAGGCTTGTCTGGAAGCAGCTTAGGAAGTGTTCCTGCCTTTGACACTCAGATGCCCAACTCCCAGTGGGGTTCAAACACTGAATAAATCTGTTTTACCCGGTATAAAGCTTATACAGGGGAAACTCATAGATTGTTCACCCTCTATAACACTGATAGAGAGATATGCACAGCCGTTTGACCCCCCCGCCAAGGTACTAACACGTACTCAAGGTTAATTAATAAGTAAACAGTGATTTTAATAAGTACAGAAAGTAGGATTTAAGTGGTTTCAAGTAGCAACAGGCAGAACAAAGTGAATTACCAAGTAAAATAAAATAAAACATGCAGATCTATCTTTAAGAAACTGAGTACAGATAAAACCTCACCCAGTAAGCTTCCTTTTACAGACTAGACTCCTTCCAGCCTGGGTCAAGCAATCACTCACACCCACTGTAGGTACTGTCTCTTGTTCCAGTTTCTTTCAAGTGTATCTGGGGGTGGAGCGGCTGTTCCTTGAGCCAGCTGAAGACAAAATGGAGGGGTCTCCCAGGGGTTTTTATACACTTTCTCCTCTGGGTGGACACCCCTCCCTCTCCCTGTGTAGAATCCAGTTACAAAATGGAGTTTTGGGGTCACATAGTTACATGTCATAGAATCATAGAATCATAGAATCTCAGGGTTGGAAGGGACCTCAGGAGGTCATCTAGTCCAACTCCCTGCTCAAAGCAGGACCAACCCCAACTAGATCATCCCAGCCAGGGCTTTGTCAAGCCTGACCTTAAAAACCTCTAAGGAAGGAGATTCCACCACCTCCCTAGGTAACCCATTCCAGTGCTTCACCACCCTACTAGTGAAAAAGTTTTTCCTAATATCCAACCTAAACCTCCCCCTCTGCAACTTGAGACCATTACTCCTTGTTCTGGCATCTTCTACCACTGAGAACAGTCTAGATCCATCCTCTTTGGAACCCCCTTTTAGGTAGTTGAAAGCAGCTATCAAATCCCCCCTCACTCTTCTCTTCTGCAGGCTAAACAATCCCAGTTCCCTCAGCCTCTCCTCATAAGTCATGTGCTCCAGCCCCCTAATCATTTTTGTTGCCCTCCGTTGGACTCTTTCCAATATATCCATATCCTTCTTGTAGTGTGGGGCCCAAAACTGGACACAGTACTCCAAATGAGGCCTCACCAGTGCCGAATAGAGGGGAATGATCACGTCCCTCGATCTGCTGGAAATGCCCCTACTTATACAACCCAAAATGCCGTTAGCCTTCTTGGCAACAAGGGCACACTGTTGACTCATATTCAGCTTTTCGTCCACTGTAACCCCTAGGTCCTTTTCTGCAGAACTGCTGCCCAGCCATTCGGTCCCTAGTCTGTAGCAGTGCATGGGATTCTTCCGTCCTAAGTGCAGGACTCTGCACTTGTCCTTGTTGAACCTCATCAGATTTCTTTTGGCCCAATCCTCTAATTTGTCTAGGTCCCTCTGTATCCTGTCCCTACCCTCCAGTGTATCAACCACTCCTCCCAGTTTAGTGTCATCTGCAAACTTGCTAAGGGTGCAGTCCACACCATCCTTCAGATCGTTGATGAAGATATTGAACAAAACCGGCCCCAGCACCGACCCTTGGGGCACTCCACTTGATACCGGCTGCCAACTAGACATGGAGCCATTGATCACTACCCGTTGAGCACGACCATCCAGCCAGTTTTCTATCCACCTTACCGTCCATTCATCCAGCCCATACTTCTTTAATTTTCTGGCAAGAACACTGTGGGAGACTGTATCAAAAGCTTTGCTAAAGTCAAGAAATAGCACATCCACTGCTTTCCCCTCATCCACAGAGCCAGTTATCTCATCATGGAAGGCAATTAGGTTAGTCAGGCATGATTTGCCCTTGGTGAATCCATGCTGACTGTTCCTGATCTCTTTCCCCTCCTTTAAGTGGTTCAGAATCGATTCCTTGAGGACCCTGCAAGACTGAGTTCCTTACCAGCCAAGCCACATTCTTGGGAAAGCTCGGATGTGGATTGGTATCTCCAAAGTCTATTGTCTGTTAAATGCTTCGTGAGTGAGCAATTAACTTGAACATTCCTTTCTCCAGAAGCTGATCAAATGCTCTTACTAAGGCTATGTAGAAATAAAGCAAATATATAACCAATATTCATAACTTCAACTACAAAAATTATACATGCATACAAAGAGGAGGAATAGATTCAGTGGATCATAACCTTTACAGAGATATGTTACATGGCACATGTAGCATAAAATATATTCCAGTTATATCATACCTACATTTATAAGCATCTCCCCATAAATCCCTATGGGGTACACCATCACAGGGTGTTGATGTGCTCTATTACATCGCGGTAATCGGCCTCAGTGACCTCTTTGAAGGTCTCATCCAGAACTTGAGCAATGCGCTTGCACAGGTTTATTGGGACAGCCACCGTGGTACTTGTCCCAGTCAGGCTAACATGTCCACGCCACTGTGCCGCGAGGGGTGGGGGGACCATTGCTGCACACAGGAAAGCTGCGTATGGGCCAAGGCGGAAGCCACATTGTAGTAGAGGACCCTCCCTTACTTCCCCGGTCACCCTCAGCAGCGAGATATCTTCCAGGACGAACTCCTGTGGAAAATGTTGGACAGTGTTCAGTGTAGGTGCCCCCTGCAGCGGTTGGTGCTCCCCAAGGTACAGAAATCCAGAGAACAGTACAACCATAAAACAATCAGTCCCCTTTGACCCTGTGCTTACTCACCATTTTGGGGCTCCCGTGGGTTATGTGCGCTCGCTTTGGGACGAGCAAATTATGCTATTGTGTAGACTGTGCTTGCCCTCCTCAAGTGCGGGGAAATCATAGCTCTGTCTGGTGTGAACAATGCTGCCTCTGTTAAGCGTTGCATTTTGTCTTTACAGATGCAACCTCGAGATCTCAGCCATCCATCTTATCACCGGTTGAGAGACTGCGAAGACTCAGGAAGAGGCCATGTAAAAGCAAAGAAGACGCTGCATGAAGTGATGCAGCAGTCTGTAAACGAGAATCGAAAGGCACAGGAGTGGAGGTGGAGCGAAAGGAGGATCCACCAGGAAAACGCAGCGCACCACCGGCAAAGCACGGATTGGCTGATCAGCATGAAAACTACAATCCTTATCCACTGCACTCAACCCCCATCACCAAGCCTTATAGCCATCCTGAAGTTCAGAACTCAGTGCACAGCACTCCAGACAGCATTCCAGAGTATGAGAGCAGGACATACACAAGTCTGTGAGTAAACCATTCGCCACCCCACCCCCTTGCCATTTCTGTATCCCAATCAGTTGTTAATTTTTTCAATAAATGAATTTTCTTTTCAATAAATTGATTTTTTGGCTTTGAAAACATACTTTATTAGTGCATAAAGCAAAAGATACCTTAGCCCAGGAAAGCAACAGGCACTGCAAGTCAGTGTAGCAAACACAGATTCATACTAACATTGGAACCACTGCCCTTCACTACCGTGCAGGGCACCAGACATTACTGGTGGCTTTCAGCCTCAAATTGCTCTCTCAAGGCATCCCTAATCCTTGCAGCCCCACGCCGGGCCTCTCTAATAGCCCTGCTCTCTGGCTGTGCAAATTCAGCCTCCAGGTGTTGAACCTCCGAGGCCCATGCCTGAGTGAAGCTTTCACCCTTCCCTTCACAAATATTATGGAGGGTAGAGCATGCGGATATAACTGCGGGGATGATGTCTTCGGCCAAGTCCAGCTTCCCATACAGAGAGCACCAGCAGCCCTTTAAACAGCCAAAAGCACACTCCACAGTCATTCGGCACTGGTTCAGCCTGCAGTCGAAGGGTTCCTTGCTGCTGTCAAGGCTTCCTGTGTAGGGTTTCATGAGCCATGGCATTAAAGGGTAAGCGGGGTTTCCAAGGATCACAATGGGCATTTCAAATTCCCCTACGGTGATCTTCTGGTCTGGGAAAAAAAGTCCCGGCTTGCAGCTTCTTGAACAGGCCTGTGTTCCAATAGATGCCTGCGTCATGCACCTTTCCGGGCCAGCCTGCGTTAATGTCAATGGTGCCCATGGTGATCCACAAGCGCCTGGAGAACCATAGAGAAATAGTCCTTCTGATTAATGTACTCGGAGGCTAGGTGGGCTGGTACCAGAATAGGAATATGCGTCCCATCTATCGCCCCTCCGCAGTTAGGGAAACCCATTTGTGCAAAGCCAGCCACAATGTCATGCACGTTACCCAGAGTCACGGTTCGTCTGAGCAGGATGCGATTAATGGCCCTGCAAACGTGCATCAACACGATTCCAATGGTCGACTTTCCCACTCCAAACTGGTTAGCGACCGATCGGTAGCTGTCTGGAGTTGCCAGCTTCCAGATTGCAATAGCCACCTGCTTCTCCACCATCATGGCAGCTCTTAATCTCGTGTCCTTGTGCCACCGGATGGGGTCGAGCGCCTCACACAGTCCCATGAAAGTTGCTTTTCTCTTCCGAAAGTTCTGCAGCCACTGCTCATCATTCCAGACTTGCATGACGATGTGATCCCACCACTCAGTGCTTCTTTCCTGAGCCCCAAAGCGGCGTTCCACGGTGGTGAGCATGTACGTGAATGCCACAAGCAATCTCGTGTCATATGCATTACGCGAGTCGATATCATTGTCTGACTCCTCATTGTCGGTTTGGATCTTAAGGAGTAACTCGACTGCCAAATGTGACATGCTGGCGAGACTTGTCAGCATGTTCCTCAGCAGTTCGGGCTCCATTCCTGCAGACCGAAAGGGAAGAGAGAGCACGCTGCATAAAACCCGTTGAAAAATGGCACCAAATGTGGACGGAAGCACAGGGATTGCTGGGATGCGAAGTGATGCATCACGGGACATTGGGACAGGATCCAGAATGCTCTGCACCCCACACTCCCTTCCCACAAGCCACAGTGCCCGAATGGGAAGAGGTGCTTTGTGGGATAGCTGCCCATAATGCACCACTCCCAATGCCGCTTCAAGTGCCGCAAATGTGGCCACTCCAGTGCGCTTGCAGCTGTCAGTGTGGACGGACTGTGGCAGTTTCCCGAATGCGCTCTCCGAAGGCTAGTTTAACCCAAAGCGCTCTACATCTGCAAGTGTAGCCAAGGCCTCAGGTTACTTTCTCTGGAGCTGCAGAACTGAGAAGCAAATGCTGCCCTCTAGTTCCCATTATACAGCATAGCCGCCCCTCTCCCAGCTGTCACTCACTACTACCCCAGTGCTCATTATACAGTATAGCTACCCCTTCCCCATCCCCACCCTTGGCTTACCTAGTGCCTATTATACAGCATAGCTGCCCCTTCCCCATCCCCACTCTCTGCTGCCCCCAGTGCCCATTTACAACATAGCTGCCCCTTCCCAGTCCTCACCCTCTGCTGCCCCCAGTGCCCATTATACAGCATAGCTCCCTTCTTCCCTAGCCCCAGGAGTGAGACATCACTGATAAATATGGTAGGTGCCCTTCAAACCCACGGCTGGAGCACCCAGTCACCACAGCTCCACTCCAGGCTTGTTTATTATAGCATGTAAACCCAGGAGTTTACTCAGTTACTGCTCATCTAGAGGTGCCCTTTGTACCCTCTCGAACACGGGAAAGTCTCACTGCAGATCCCAGGTCAGACGTCCTTCTCAGACATTTCTGGCTCCTCTGTCCTCAGAACTTGGTCTCAGTGCTGCCTTCCCAGTTGTCTGGTGGGAAAACCCACCTCTAGCCATCAACCTTCGGCTCCCTCTTCCCACTGCCCTCCTCTGCCTGATGGAACTGGCATGAACGTGCCATGTCGGCTCCTAGCAACCCAATAGGCCTTTCCAGAGTCCTCAGATGTTAAATAACCATCTCGTGCCCAAACCCAGGTTTACTTCCCACAGCCCCAGCCCCAGTAACATGAATTCACCACATTATTTGTCTGTAGGGAGCTACAAGTGCCAGGCGATAGCTCCTGCCCTGCCAGGGCATTGAGCCCAGCAAAGCTCAGATTGTGAACCTCAGGAAAAGCAGGGTTAAGGTTAATGCCCTCACACCTCACCTCTGCTCCCCGGGAGCCGGTGGCAGCCACTGGGAACCATGGGCGTGAGCTCTGGCTGCATTCCCTCAGCTAGGTGCGGTTGTGTGAAGGGTGGAGGGGTTCGTCTGAGAATCGTGGCAGGGCTCTGATGGGCTCTGATGCCATTGGGGAGGGTGCTGAGCTAAGGCCCAAGAGGTGTTTGTACTTGAGAGACCCAGTTTGCCCTGTGCAGCACTGCGTTGTGCAGGCTGTGCCAGTCGCAGGGCTCGGGGTGTTCCTGGCACAGGGACTGTCAGCAGGGAGGTGGGGGTGGGGCTGCTCTGTGGGTCTGCTGATGTGTGTAGGAAAGTCGATTAAATGGCGTCCTGTGCGTAGGAGCGAGGGGCTGGGGGAAGGGGTGTAAATGTAGCTGAGGTGGAGTTCCTAGGGCGGAGCAGGCTGGGTCTGTGAGTGGAGGGCAAGTGCCCGTAGCTCCTGTTTGCTACAGTGTGATGGCAGAGCCAGGGCATATTGGGGCATCCCTCAACAAGGGCAGAGTTAAGGTTGACTGGCCCTTCCCTCAGTTTCCTCGTTTGGGGAAGCCTGAGTGTGAAATACGTGAACTTGGAATGTTCTGATTTTTGGACGTGTGAGTTTGGCTGGTCTCAGCGTTCTGGGCGGGTACGAGATACCCCGGGGCTGCCTCAACTCTGTGCTAATGAAACTCTGTGTGTGTGTTTGAGAGAGAGGGCGCGTGCGAGAGAGAGATGAGGGCTTAAAGAATGTTCTCACATCCCCGTCCCCCTCAATCTGTGATGTTCACGACTCTCTGCATCTGGGTGTCTCTGCAGCCACCGTGTGGGGATGAGAAAACGCTGCTTGAACCAAACCTGTGTCACTGCAAAGTTTCCCCAGGGCCCCAGTGGACTCAGGGAGGTAATTGCTCCATGTGTGTCTCACCATAAGCCTGTCAAGAGCTGACACTTAGCTCTGGTCTACACTATGAGTTTCGGTCGAATTTATTAGGATTATATCGATTGATCTGTGCACCCGTCCACATGACGAAGCCCTTAACATCGACTTATAGGGCTCTTAAAATCAATCTCGCCACTCCACCCCCAACGAGGGGATTAGCGTTTAAAGCGATATTGCCGAATCGATGTAGGCTTAGTGAGGACGCAATTCAACGGTATTGGCCTCCTGGATCTATCCCACCGTGCAACATTTGACCGCTCTGGACAGCAGTCTGAGCTCGAATGCTCCGCGCAGGTAGACAGGAAAAGCCCCGCGAACTTTTGAATTTCATTTCCTGTTTGGCCAATGTGGTGAGCTGCAGGTGAGCGCAGATCTCATCAGCAGAGGTGACCATGATGGAGTCCCAGAACTGAAGACGAGCTCCAGCATGGACCGAGCGTGAGGTATGCGATCTGATCGCTGTATGGGGAGATGAAACCGTGCTAGCAGAGCTGCGGTCCAAAAGAAGAAACGCCAATACATATGCCAAAGTCTCCAAGGGCATGCAGGACAGAGGCTACAACAGGGACACGCAACAGTGCCGCGTGAAAATTAAGGAGCTCAGGCAAGCCTACCAAAAAACCAGAGATGCAAACAGCCGTTCTGGGTCAGAGCCCCAGACATGCCGCTTCTATGATGAGCTGCATGCCATTCTAGGAGGTGCAGCCAGCACTGACCCACCCATGTGGTATGACTCCATATGTGGATCATCAGAAACCACAGAGGAGCTGTCATAAAAATGAAGGGAAGGGGGAGAGGGTCTGATGCAGTGCTATAAAATCCTCTTTCCAGTAAAGGGTTAAGAAATGCAGGTAGCCAGACTGACACCTGACCTGGCTGGGCTCTGACCAATAAGGGGACAAGATACTTTCAAACTTTGGGAGGGGGGAAGGTTTTAGTGAGTGTCTTTGTCTGAGAGAGAGTGATCTTGAAAGACAGAAGGAACCTACAGAAAATCAAACCTCCCTTTTCTGAAGTAAGTTTAGATAGCATAGCGTATAGATTTTCTGTTTATTTTTGCTTGGTGCATCCCCTGTGTTAGAAAGGGAAAGGGGGGGGGAGGGAGGTATTCATGGTTTTCTGTAACGTTAAGGTTTTGTCCAGAGGGGGAAATCTCTCTGTGTGGAAATATAGTGCCCTGTGAAATAGTTACCATCCTGATTTTACAGAGATGATTTTACCTTCTTTATTTTTAATAAAATCCTTCTTTTAAGAAGTTGACTGTTTTCTATAGTGTTAAAACCCAGGGGGTGGGTTTTTAGATCACTGTGTAACCAATTGGTTGGGAGATTGTTCTCAAGCTTCCCTAGGAAAGGGGGTGTACGGCTTGAGGGGGCATTTTGGGGGGGAGGGAAGTTCAAGTGATTCCTTTCCTGGATTCCTGTTAGACATTTGATGGTGGCAGCAAGAAGGATTTCTCGGGGTGCAGGGAATTTTGTACCTTGGGGGGGTTTACCCTAAGCTGGTAAAAATAGGCTTAGGGGCTCTGAATGCGGGTCCCCACGTCTTTACCCTAGAGTTTAGAGTGGGGAGGGAACCCTGACATGGTGGCAGAGCGGTGGGATCTATTGAACCAGAGAGTTTTTTTGAACCAGACACAGGGAGTTTAGAATTTTTTTTTCTCTTCTCTCTAGCTCTTCCCTGTAGCTGCTGGAAGCAGGGAGGGGGGAGGGGTTAAGCTGCTAGGAGCTAGAGTATCTACATATGAAAGCAGGTAGTTAACCCCTACAGGGAATACCCAAGCAAGGTTTTTTTTTCTTTTCTAACTCTATCGGGTTAAGACAGATTAAAAACAGAAAGGCTAAGATGACTGCCAGTGAAGCAGCTATTAAACTTGAGATAGCCCGGCTACAAGCTGATGAGGAGGAGAAGAAACATGCAAGACTGCTACAACTTAAACAGATGGAGATGGAGGAGAAGGAGAGAGAGAGGAAGCATGCTGAGGAGGAGAAGGAGAGAGAGAGGAAGCATGCTGAGGAGGAGAAGGAGAGAGAGAGGAAGCATGCCGAGGAGGAGAAGGAGAGAGAGAGGAAGCATGCTGAGGAGGAGAGGAAGTATGCTATGGAGGAGAAGGAGAGAGAGAGGAAGCATGCTATGGAGGAGAAGAAGTATGCTATGGAGGAGAAGGAGAGAGAGAGGAAGCATGCTGAGGAGGAGAAAGACAGAGAGAGGAAGCATGCCCTGGAGATGGAGAAGACCAGGGCGGAGCAGAATCTACCGGATAACACTAATAATCCTTCCCCAACAACCCACAAATGGGAGCGACTATGTCCACCGTATGATGAATCCCGTGATATTGCTGAATATTTTCTCACCTTTGAGAGACTATGCAATCTCCATCACATTCCTGATGATCACAAAATGACCCTATTGGTAGCAAAGTTGACTGGAAGTGCTCTGGACATATTCAATGACATGCCTATTGATGAGGCTTCTGACTATGAGAAATTCAAGGATTTGGTTTTAAAACAATTTCAAGTTACACCTGAAACTTACAGAGTAAAATTTCGAACCCTTATCCGAGGGCCTGGACTAAGTAATGTAGCTTATGTAAACCGGATAAAGGAGCTGTTAAAAAAATGGGTCAAGGGAAGGAATGTTACTAGCTTTGAAGGAGTGTGTGATTTGATGGCTCAGGAACAATTCCTGAATATGTCCAAGGATGATATAAGACAGTGTTTATGGGATAAGAAAATGGACTCAGCAGACAGCCTTGCTGCTTATGCTGATCAATACGAACAGTCCCAGATCAGCAGAGGGGCAAGGAAATTTGGTACACAAGGGGTGCAGGAAGCAGAGAGGAACAACCCTGGTCATAGTTTGGGGAGATACCAGAAAGGAAAACCCGAGACCACATCCCCTCACCAGGAGCAGCCCAAGGCCCCACAAGGGAAAACCCAGACCCCTTATTGCCCCACCACCCCATTCTCCAGCAACCCACCTCGCCCCACTGACCAGTCAGCTGGGCGATGTTTCAAATGTAACGAATTGGGGCATGTGAAGGCCAACTGCCCCAAGAACCCCAACAGAATACAGTTCATTGCACCGGGGTCACACCAAAGGTCCTCAGGCCCAGATGCCTCCCAGATACCCTTGGAACGAAGGGAAACGGTGAGTGTGGGCGGAAAAAAGGTTACAGCGTGGAGGGACACCGGAGCACAAGTGTCGGCTATCCACAAATCCTTAGTGGACCCCAGCTTAATCAACCCAGAGGCACAAGTGACAATTCAACCCTTCAAGTCCAACTCTTTTAATTTACCTACAGCCGTGTTGCCTGTCCAGTACAAGGGCTGGTCAGGAAATTGGACTTTTGCAGTCTATGATGATTATCCAATTCCCATGTTGCTGGGGGAAGACTTGACCAATTGTGTGAAGCTAGCCAAGAGGGTGGGAATGGTCACCCGCAGCCAGGCTAAGCAAGCTGTCACACCTAGCTCTGTTCCTGGGACTTCCACCGGAACCCCATCTGTACTACCAGAGACCCAGATAGAGGTGGTGGAACCGGACACCCTGCCAACGACTGCAACAGCCGTCGTAGATCCAATCACAGAAACCCGACCCAAGCCAGTCTCGGAACTGGAACAGACGAAACAACCAGCACCAGAACCATTGCCAGCACTGAGTCCAGCGCTTGCAACCCCAGCTACCGTACCAACACCCGAGGGCACCACCGAGCCTGCAATGGCAGCAGCAGCCGATAACTCCATACAAGAGGCTCAGCCAGAGCCTGAATTACCACATTGTGCACCAGCGGAGAGCGGTTCACAGTCAACGGAAACAACCCCATCACCTACATCGCTTCCAGAGGGACCCAGCCCAGGTCTACAACCCAGTGAGGAACTGATGTCTCCAGCATCTAGGGAACAGTTCCAAGCCGAGCAGGAAGCAGATGAAAGCCTACAGAGTGCTTGGACAGTGGGACGGAGCACCCCACTGCCTCTCAGCTCTTCTAATCAATCCCGGTTTGTTATAGAAAAAGGCCTTTTATATAAGGAGACTCTTTCTGGTGGACACCAGGAAGACTGGCGTCCTCAGAGACAGTTAGTGGTTCCGACTAAGTACCGTCTAAAGCTCTTGAGCTTAGCCCATGATCATCCTAGTGGTCATGCTGGGGTGAACAGAACCAAAGACCGTTTGGGGAGGTCATTCCACTGGGAGGGAATGGGCAAGGATGTTTCTACCTATGTCCGGTCTTGTGAGGTGTGCCAAAGAGTGGGAAAACCCCAAGACCAGGTCAAAGCCCCTCTCCAGCCACTCCCCATAATTGAAGTTCCATTTCAGCGGGTAGCTGTGGATATTCTGGGTCCTTTTCCGAAAAAGACACCCAGAGGAAAGCAGTACATACTGACTTTCATGGATTTTGCCACCCGATGGCCAGAAGCAGTAGCTCTGAGCAACACCCGGGCTAAAAGTGTATGCCAGGCATTAACAGAGATTTTTGCCAGGGTAGGTTGGCCCGCCGACATCCTTACTGATTCGGGAACTAATTTCCTGGCAGGGAGCATGAAAAGCCTGTGGGAAGCTCATGGGGTGAACCACTTGGTTGCCACCCCTTACCACCATCAAACAAATGGTCTGGTGGAGAAGTTTAATGGAACTTTGGGAGCCATGATACGTAAATTCGTAACCCAACACTCCAACGATTGGGACCTAGTGTTACAGCAGTTGCTCTTTGCCTACAGGGCTGTACCACATCCCAGTTTAGGGTTTTCACCATTTGAACTTGTGTATGGCCGCGAGGTTAAAGGGCCATTACAGCTGGTGAAACAGCAATGGGAGGGGTTTACGCCTTCTTCGGAAACTAACATTCTGGACTTTGTAAGCAACCTACAAAACACCCTCCGAGACTCTTTAGCCCTTGCTAGAGAAAACCTAAAAGGGGCTCAGGAAGAGCAAAAGGCCTGGTATGATAAACATGCCAGAGAGCGTTCCTTTAAAGTAGGGGACCAAGTCATGGTCTTGAAGGCGCTCCGGGCCCATAAAATGGAAGCGTCATGGGAAGGGCCATTTACGGTCCAAGAACGCCTGGGAGCTGTGAACTATCTCATAGCATTCCCCACCACAACTCTCAAGCCTAAAGTGTACCATGTTAATTCTCTAAAGCCTTTTTTCCCCCGAGAATTGAAGGTTTGTCAGTTTACTGCCCAGGGAGCAGAAGACGCTGAGTGGCCTGAAGGTGTCTACTATGAAGGGAAAAATGACGGTGCCGTGGAAGAGGTGAACCTCTCAATGACCCTCGGACGTATGCAGCGCCAGCAAATCCAGGAGCTGTGCACTAAATTCGCACCGATGTTCTCAGCCACCCCAGGACTGACCGAACGGGCATACCACTCCATTGACACAGGTAATGCCCACCCAATTAGAGCCCGACCTTACCGAGTGGCTCCTCACGCCAAAACTGCTATAGAACGGGAGGTTCAAGACATGCTACAGATGGGTATAATCCGTCCCTCTAGCAGTGCATGGGCCTCTCCCGTGGTTCTAGTCCCCAAACCAGATGGGGAAATACGCTTTTGCGTGGACTACCGTACGCTAAATGCTGTGACTTGCCCAGACAACTATCCAATGCCTCGCACAGATGAACTATTGGAGAAACTGGGACGTGCCCAGTTCATCTCCACCTTAGACTTAACCAAGGGGTACTGGCAGGTGCCGCTAGATGAATTCGCCAAGGAAAAGTCAGCCTTCATCACCCATGTCGGGCTGTATGAATTTAATGTGCTCCCTTTCGGGCTGCGGAATGCACCTGCCACATTCCAGAAACTGGTAGATAGTCTCCTAGCGGGATTGGGAGAATCGGCAGTTGCCTATCTTGACGATGTGGCCATATTTTCTGACTCATGGGCCGAACACCTGGAGCATCTCCAGAAGGTCTTCGAGCGCATACGAGAGGCAGGACTAACTGTTAAGGCTAAAAAGTGTCAAATAGGCCTCAACAGAGTGACTTACCTTGGACACCAGGTGGGTCAAGGAACTATTAACCCCCTACAGGCCAAGGTGGAGGCTATCCAAAAGTGGCCTGTCCCAAAGTCAAAGAAACAGGTCCAATCTTTCTTAGGCTTGGCCGGATATTACAGGCGATTTGTACCGCACTACAGCCAAATCGCCGCCCCTCTAACTGACCTAACCAGAAAGAACCAGCCAAATGCGGTTCAGTGGACTGATGAGTGTCGGAAGGCCTTTAATCAGCTTAAAGCAACACTCATGTCTGACCCTGTGCTAAGGGCCCCGGACTTTGATAAACCGTTCCTAGTAACCACAGATGCGTCCGAGCGCGGTGTGGGAGCAGTCTTAATGCAGGAAGGACCAGATCAAGAATTCCATCCTGTCGTGTTTCTCAGCAAGAAGCTGTCTGAGAGGGAAAGCCACTGGTCAATCAGTGAGAAGGAATGTTACGCCATTGTCTACGCTCTGGAAAAGCTACGCCCATACGTTTGGGGACGGCGTTTCCACCTGCAAACTGACCATGCTGCACTAAAGTGGCTTAATACCGCCAAGGGAAATAACAAAAAACTCCTTCGATGGAGTTTAGCTCTCCAAGATTTTGATTTTGAAATACAACACATTTCAGGAGCTTCTAACAAAGTGGCTGATGCACTCTCCCGTGAAAGTTTCCCCGAACCAACTGGTTAAAATCGTCCTTGCAATGTGGACAATATTGTTAGTCTTTATCCAGTTATTAGTATATTTGGAGATTCATGTGTCTTATTACTTTGTTTTCTTAAAGCTCCAGGAAGAAATCACAGCCAGTGTTTCACACTATCGGTGATTTGGGGGGCGTGTCATAAAAATGAAGGGAAGGGGGAGAGGGTCTGATGCAGTGCTATAAAATCCTCTTTCCAGTAAAGGGTTAAGAAATGCAGGTAGCCAGACTGACACCTGACCTGGCTGGGCTCTGACCAATAAGGGGACAAGATACTTTCAAACTTTGGGAGGGGGGAAGGTTTTAGTGAGTGTCTTTGTCTGAGAGAGAGTGATCTTGAAAGACAGAAGGAACCTACAGAAAATCAAACCTCCCTTTTCTGAAGTAAGTTTAGATAGCATAGCGTATAGATTTTCTGTTTATTTTTGCTTGGTGCATCCCCTGTGTTAGAAAGGGAAAGGGGGGGGGGGAGGTATTCATGGTTTTCTGTAACGTTAAGGTTTTGTCCAGAGGGGGAAATCTCTCTGTGTGGAAATATAGTGCCCTGTGAAATAGTTACCATCCTGATTTTACAGAGATGATTTTACCTTCTTTATTTTTAATAAAATCCTTCTTTTAAGAAGTTGACTGTTTTCTATAGTGTTAAAACCCAGGGGGTGGGTTTTTAGATCACTGTGTAACCAATTGGTTGGGAGATTGTTCTCAAGCTTCCCTAGGAAAGGGGGTGTACGGCTTGAGGGGGCATTTTGGGGGGGAGGGAAGTTCAAGTGATTCCTTTCCTGGATTCCTGTTAGACATTTGATGGTGGCAGCAAGAAGGATTTCTCGGGGTGCAGGGAATTTTGTACCTTGGGGGGGTTTACCCTAAGCTGGTAAAAATAGGCTTAGGGGCTCTGAATGCGGGTCCCCACGTCTTTACCCTAGAGTTTAGAGTGGGGAGGGAACCCTGACAGGAGCATTTTCGGGGAGAGGAAGATGATGATAATGATGCTGAAAATAGCGCACAGACACAGCAAGGAAGTGGAGAAGCCCTTTTCCCCGACAGCCAGGAACTCTTTGTCACCCTGGAGCCAGTACCCTACGAACCCACCCAAGGTGTGCTCGATGCAGGAGAAGGGACCTCTGGTGAGTGTACCTCTGTTAAATTAATACATGTTTTATAAGCAAGCATGTTTAATGATTAATTTGTGGCCAGTACAGCTACAGATACTGGAAAAGTCTGTTAACATGTTCGGGGATGGAGCAGAAATCCTCCGGGGACATCTCCAGAAAGATCTCCTGGATGTACTCCTAAAGCCTGTGCAAAAGGTTTCTGGGGAGGGCAGCCTTATCCTGTGCTCCGTGGTAACACACTCTACCACGCCAGGCCAGTAGCACGTAGTCTGGAATCATTGCTTTGCAAAGCATGGCGGCGTATGGTCCCGGTGTTTGCTGGCATTCAAGCAACATCCGTTCTTTATCTGTCTGTGTTATCCTCAGAAGAGTGATATCATTCATGGTCAGCTGGTTGAAATAGGGGAATTTTATTAAGGGGGTATTCAGAGGGGGTCCATCCCTGCTGGGCTGTTTGCCTGTGGCTGAACGGAAATCTTCCCCGCTGTGACCCACGCGGTGCAGGGAGGGGGAACAGCGAACATCTTGGATGTGTGTCTGTGTGTGTGTGGGGGGGTGTCGATTAGGTTCGCGCTGCATGTTAACCCGAAAACCGCCGCCCCTCCCTTTTCAATTGCCAACAAGTTTTAAATTGCCTGCCCAAAGGCTGTTTGTTATGGGAAATGAGGGGGTTGCTGTTTGAAAACATTCCCACATGTTATGAAGGTTAAAGAAACCTATAGACTGTGGCTTACCATGGCTGCCTGCAAGCCGAATTCTGTTGTCCGCCGGACCTGCTTGTGTGATCTCTCACACCAAACCGGCAGACCCTCCACCCGCAAAGTGCAACCTTGGACCAAATGCACATGTGATATGTAATGTTTGGAGCATTGTTCTCTAATATGTGTCTTTTAAACTACTCCTCTCCCGTTTGTTTCCTCCCACAGCTGCAAATGTTTCAACGCCACCCCTTTCATCACCATCCCAGAGGCTAGCAAATATTAGAAGTAAAAAAAAAAGGAATCGAGACAATATGTTCTCAGAACTCATGCAATCCTCCCACACTGAAGCTGCCCAGCAGAATGCGTGGAGGCAGACACTGTCGGAGTCCAGGAAGGCAGAATTTGATCGCGTGGACAGGTGGCATGCTGAAGACAATGACTGGCGGGATGAGGAGAGACAGCGGCGGGATGAAGAGAGTAGGTGGCATCAGCGTGCAGAGAGAAGGCAGGATGCAATTCTGAGGCTACTGGAGGATCAAACGGAAATCCTCCGGCTTATGGCTGAGGAAAGGCGTAGGGTTCAGGAAAGGCCGCCTAAGCCCAGACTGCTGCTACAGCCCCTGTGTAACCAACAGCCCTCCTTCCCGAGACCCATAACCTCATCCCCAAGACGCCCAAGAACGCATTTGGGCGGCCTCCGTGCACCCAACCACTCAAGCCAAGAGAACAGTCCAAGCAAGAAAGGGCTGGCATTCAATAAGTTTTAAAGTGCTGTGTGTCCTTGTCCTTCCCTCATCCCCTCCTCCACCACCTATCCTGGTGCTTCCCTTCCTCCACCACCTATCCCGGGAGACTGTGGCAGTTACCCCCATAGTTCCCCCTCTTTGTTTTACGAATTAATAAAGAATGCATGATTTTTAAGCAACAATGACTTTATTTCCTCTGCAAGCGGTGACCGAGGGGGGGAGGGCAGGGCGGTTTGGGTAAAGGGAAGTAGAGTGAATGAAGGGGCGGGGCTTTTCATTACTGGGGAAAAACAGAACTTTCACACAGCATCCTGGCCATTCATGAAACTGGTTTTCAAAGCTTCCCTGATGCACAACGCACTCTGCTGTACTCTTGTAATAGCCCTGGTGTCTGGCTGCGCATAACCAGCGGCCAGGCGATTTGCCTCAACCTCCCACCTTGCCATAAATGTCTCCCCCTTACTCTCACAGATATTGTGGAGCACACAGCAAGCAGTAATAATAATGGGAATATTGGTTTCGCTGAGATCTAACCTAGTCAATAAACTGCACTAGCGAGCTTTTAAACGCCCAAATGCACATTCCACCACCATTCAGCACTTGCTCAGCCTATAGTTGAAAAGGTCCTGACTACTGTCCAGGCTACCTGTGTATGGCTTCATGAGCCATGGCATTAAGGGGTAGGCTGGGTCCCCAAGGATAACTATAGGCATCTCAACATCCCCAATGGTTATTTTCTGGTCTGGGAAGAAAGTCCCTTGCTGCAGCAGCTGAAACAGACCAGAGTTCCTTAAGATGCGAGCGTCATGTACCTTTCCCGGCCATCCCACGTTGATGTTGGTGAAACGTCCCTTATGATCCACCAGTGCTTGCAGCACTATTGAAAAGTAACCCTTTCGGTTTATGTACTCGCTGGCTTGGTGGTCCGGTGCCAAGATAGGGATATGGGTTCCGTCTATCGCCCCTCCACAGTTCGGGAACCCCATTGCTGCAAAGCCATCCAGTATGAGCTGCACATTTCCCAGACTCACAACCCTTGGTACCAGCAGCTTGGTGATCGCCCTGGCTACTTGCATCACAACAGCCCCCACTGTAGATTTTCCCACTCCAAATTGAATCGCGACTGACCGGTAGCTGTCTGGCGTTGCAAGCTTCCACAGGGCTATCGCCAGTCGTTTCTCTACTGTGAGGGCTGCTCTCATCTTGGTGTTCTGGTGCTTCAGGGCAGGGGAAAGCAACTCACAAAGTTCCATGAAAGTGCCCTTACGCATGCGAAAGTTTCGCAGCCACTGGGATTCATCCCAGACCTGCAGCACTATGTGGTCCCACCAGTCTGTGCTTGTTTCCCGGGCCCGGAATTGGCGTTCCACTGTATCAACAAGCCCCATTACCACCATGATGTCCACCTTGTGGGGGGGCCTTTTTTGAGAGAGGTCTGTGTCCATATCCTCATCACTGTCCTCAGGGTGCTGCTGTCGCCTCCTCGCCTGCTGTAGCTGTAGCAGCTCCTGGTTCTCGTTCTCCATATACTCCTGGACAATGCGTGTGGTGTTTATAACAGTGATAACAGCCGCGGTGATCTGATCGTGCTCCATGCTTTCCCTGGTATGGTGTTTGCAGGACAGCAGAGTGGGAGCAGAAGCGGCGGGTGGATAACAATGGTATCAGCAATATGGCGCCCGCATGAAAAAAGGCACGAAAGGATTTTTGGCTCCCCCCTCAGTTGCTTTCATGGAGGGAGGGGGAGCAAGGGTTAGGCTCATTTCCTTCTAGCTGCAGATGGTACAATATGCCAGGAAGCAAGGGTAGGCACCTTCCCTTCTAGTTGCAGATGGTTCAATAGGCTTGATATCCATCATCATCTCCTGGCCCCCTCAAGGATTGAACTCGCAACCCTGGGTTTAGCGGGCCAACACTCAGAACGCTGAGCTACCCTTTTGCCCATATTATGGCACGACTGAATCCCCACTAGACCTAATGTCCAGGTGTATGCTGGAGATGTACGGTAATTGTGAGCTGAGCAGGCTTCCGTAGCAAATCCAGAAACCCCGGAAAGCCCGGAAAAAAGATGCGAAAAAGATTGCTTTCACGGAGGGAGGGAGGGACGTTTGATGGCTTGACGACATGTACCCAGAACCACCAGCGACAATGTTTTCTGCCCCATCAGGCTTTGGGATCACAACCCAGAATTCCAATGGGTGGCGGAGACTGCGGGAACTGTGGGATAGGTACCCGCAATGCAACGCTCCGAAAGTCGGCGCTAGCCCCGCTACTGTGGACACAGTCCATCGACCTCATGGTCTTAATGCTCTTTAGTGGGGACACACACAATGGGTTCCATAAATTCGGGTTTTAAAATATCGACTTCTATAATTTCGACCTAATTCTGTAGTGTAGACGTACCCTTGCGACGCTCCCAGGAGGCAGGTTGGGCAGAGAGAAGGCAAAGCACTTTTATTCACCGCACAGGAGCCAGCTCAGACCCAGCCTGCCAGAGACCCCTTGGGCCAGGTGTTTAAAGGAGCTCAGGCACCTAAGTCTCATTGCCATCCATGGGAATTAGGCACTTCAATACCTTCAAAAATCTGCCCCCTTGTGCTCCCTGCACGTGCTCAGAGGCTCAGCACAGACCCCAGCACATCCCCCCATAGCAGCATTACAGCGTTTCCCTGGCACAGCTACGCCCACACCTGCTGCCCCTCTCCCCACCCCCACCGTGAGATTGGTACCAGAGAGATTTGGCTCAGCATCTGTGTCCTGGAAATTCAGTAAATGCAGGAGCAGTTTGGGCCCACATTTGAACCCATTTGGGATCCTGCATTTGCATTTCCCATGACCAGGTGAGCACATCAGGCAGCTGCCTGTGCAAATGGTTTGTGGCTGCCTGTCACTCTGCATGCACAGTCACCGAGGGGATTTTATGTGCAGGCCTCCGGAGTGGGAACTTCGGCCAGGAAGGTTCTGCCATAATTATAACAATGGGCTGTGACGTGAAGCCCGGCCTCAGCCAAACCCGGCTTCTGCTGACCAAGTCCGAGCTTCCCCTGTGCCATCGATTGACCCAAATGCTGCTGCTTGCTGGCTGGTTAACAGGCTCCATCACCGTCTCCTTCCCGGGGCTCCACTCAGGCTGGCAGCGAGTGTGGGGCTCACGGAGGCTTGTGGGGCCCTGGGAATCCTGTGGGGAAGTGACAGGGAATCCGAGTGACCATCTTGCATGCAGCTGCCCCCCACCCGCTTCCAGGGTAACAGCGCTAGGTTATCAATCTGTCCCCCGACCTACAGGGAGAGCTGGACAGTGGGGAGAAGGGCAGCGACTCAGGCTCTAGGCAAGTGAGCCCTGGGGCCTGGCAGGGGGTGCGGGTGAGGGGTCCCATCACAGACCTCACCCTTGGTAGCAGGTGGGGGAGATGGAGGCTCTGAGGAGGCAGAGATGTTGGGTCAGATGCTTCCCCCACTGACCAGTCCCTGCACTGGCTTTGTGGGGAGAACAGCTCCCATCCCACATGGGCCCATTCACAGAGTGTCGCACTTACCCAGAGCTACAGAGCTGGTCGGGTGTCCTGCACTTGAGAGCTGCCCTGTCCCACCACCGCGTACGTCACTGCCACGCTCCTGTCCACCCTAGGCTGCTGGGACATTAATAAAGCATGGACAGGGTGAGAGCCCTGGTGAGCTGGCTGGGAAACCCGCCCCCTCCCCACCACACAGACAGGCCTGGCGGGAATCCTGGGTTCATGGATTCCAAGGGCAGAAGGAACCATTGTGATCCCCTGGTCTGACCCCGTGTGATGCCGGCAGGAGACGTCCCCACAATGACTCCTCGACCTGTTAGTCGCATGTTCAATCCTGAGGTATAAATGGTCAGTGATGGCGAATCCCCCACGGCTCCTGGGGAATGGTCCCAGTGGTTAATTGCTCTCCCCATTAAATGTTTACACCCTATTCCCAGTCTGAATTAGTCTCCTGGGGAGCACCAGGGCCCCGGGATGAAGGGAGTGGGAGGAACGGCCTCTCCTTAGAGCCAGGGCAGGGGAGCATCAGGCTCAGGAGGGTGCTGGAGCACAGGTGTTAACATTAACCACGTGCTCCAGTCCTATTGGAAACAATGGGATGGACACAAGCACTTGGAATCCCCCATACAATTAAGGGCTCCCATCAGCTGGGGCTTCTGGGGGTGAGACAATCCATGGGTCAGTCAGGTAAACTCCTGCAGCTGAGCAGGACGTGATCACAGACAAACCTTCTCCTTTCTTCTACTGCATTTGTGAGGCCAGAATCCCAGCTGGTGTAAATCAGTGTCGCTTCATTGCGGTCACAAGCGTGAGGGCCATTTAGACCCACTGGTGATTTGGTTCATTGGCTTGAATGCATCTACAGCTGATTTACACCAACTGGGGATCTGGTCCATTGACATGAACAGAGTGACACCACTTTACATCAGTGGGGGATCTGGCCCCATTGACTCCAGTGGAGCTACAGCGCCATGAAACTGGCTGGAAAATTAAGTCCAGACTCTTAAATTCTTTCTTTCACCAAGGGCAAGTCATGCCTGACCAACCTGATTGTCTTCTATGATGAGCTAATTGGCCCTGGGGATATGGGGAAAGCACTGGACATGATCTTTCGTGACTTTAGCAAAGCTGTTATATGGTCCAGGGGCTGGTTTTCTTCAACATCTTCATAAATCATCTGGATGACGGGATGGATTGCACCCTCAGCAAGTGCGCGGATGACACTAATCTGGGGGGAGAGGCAGATAAGCTGGAGGGTAGGGATAAGGTCCAGAGTGAGCTAGACAAATTGGAGGATTGGGCCAAAAGAAATCTGATGAGGTTCAAAAAGGACAAGCGCAGAGTCCTGCACTTAGGACAGAAGGATCCCATGCACTACTATAGGCTGGGGACTGACTGGCTAAGCAGCAGTTCTGCATACAAGGACCTGGGGATTACAGTGGATGAGAAGCTGGATATGAGTCAACAGTGTGCCCTCTTTGCCAAGAAGGCTAACGGCATATTGGGCTGCATTAATAGGAGCACTGCTAGCAGATCAAGTGAAGTGATTATTCCCCTCTATTTGGTACTGGTGAGGCTGCATCTGGAGTATTTCGTCCAGTTTTGGGCCCCCTCTACAGAAATGATGTTGACAAATTGGAAAGAGTCCAGCGGAGGGCAATGGAAATAATTAGGGGGCTGAGGAACATGTCTTATGAGGAGAGGCTGAGGGAACTGGGCTTATTTAGTCTGCAACAGAGAAGCGTGAGGGGGGATTTGATAGCAGCCTTCAACTACCTAAAGGGAGGTTCCAAAGAGGATGGATCTAGGCAGTTCTCAGTGTTGGCAGATGACAGAACAAGGAGCAATGGTCTCAAGTTGCAGTGGGGGAGGTTTAGGTTGGATATTAGGAAACACTATTTCACTAGTAGGGTGGTGAAGCACTGGAATGGGTTACCTAGGGAGGTGGTGGAATCTCCATCCTTAGAGGTTTCTAAGGCCCAGATTGACAAAGCCCTGGCTGGGATGATTTAATTGGAGTTGGTCTTGCTTGCAGCAGGGGATTGTACTAGATGACCTCTTGAGGTCTCTTTCAACCCTAATCTTCTATGATTCTCTCTTTTTATCCCTCAGGGCTTGGATCACAGCTTGGTAAACCCCACTCTTGGCTAGGCCAGAGGCGCCGGTGTTGGGATCATCCCAGGGGGTTTCCAGGGTTTAGCCGTATTTCCTGGTGCCCGTTTGCATGGGAATGTTCTGCCCAAACCCAGCTCCGGCCCTGTCTGCACAGCAACTCACCTGGGCAGTTCCGACTCTGGTGACTTCGGCATCTGGGAGAGAGAACCAAGGTCAGTGCATCCTCACCAGCCTCCCCACAACCTGGAGAGGCCCCAACCCTCGTCCCCCAGGGACACAGGCCCATCCCTGACTCCAGCTGGGCCCAGTGGGGAGAGACAGCGCTGGGCACTGCCTGGCAGTGTGAGCCCTAATGGGCTGGCTGGTCCCATGGACACTGGCTGCCCATGGATAACGGGGTGATGCTCTGGCTGTTCCTGACGTGTGTCTCATTTCTCCCCATGCAGGGAAGTGTCTGCCCAGACCACTGTGCCCACTCTGCAGTTTGCAGCAGCAGCTGCCAGGACTCCCATCTGTCCTACCCCTGCCAATGGCCAAGGGCTCCCATCACCCCATCATTGGGCTGGGCAGAGGCTGGGGCAGCAGGGAGAACAGTCCCCATTAGGGCAGGACTCTCTGGTCTGGTTACCCAGGGCCCCTTCTGGCCCCAACACCCAGGACTCTGACACCAGCCAAGAGACGGACAAACAGCCGAACTCCCCCTCGGGGTGGTGCCGGAACAACAGGCTCTTACACTGGATCTGATCTTCAGCGGCCGGGCTGCTCCAGTCTGGGGCAGGATCCCTGTGTGGAATGAGAGCTGTGTCAGTCCCACGTGGGGCAGCCATGGGGGCAGGAGGACAGAAGCACCATCGCCATCACTAGAGCGGGAAGGGGGGCGGGATGGGGATTGCAGACTAGGGTCAGGCCCCCACAGAACCCCAGGAACATTTGCATTGTGGGTAGCCGGGGGTGTGTGTGTGTGCAGCCCAGGTCACCTCCCCAGGGTGGAGTTCCAAGCAGGGCGGCAATGAGCCCCCCTCCCAGACCTGGACATCACCCGGGGAGTGGCCCCAGCAGGGAGTTGGGGGACAGGGAGAGGTTCCCCCATACCTGTGAGTCCTGCAGCGCGACACAACTACCGAGAGAAAGAAAAGAGCATTAGGGAAGCATGTCCCAGCCCAGGGCGACTGCCGAGACAGAGACAGCCTGGGGGTGTGCACCTCTGCCCCTGATGTGCTGCACCTCCCAGCTGGTCTGTGGTGTCTACCTACTCACAGAGTCCTGCAGCCAGGGCCGGCTCCAGGCACCAGCCGACCAAGCACATGCTTGGGGCAGCACCCTCTAAGGGGCAGCCAATCTTGGGGCGGCGGGGCGGCGCTCGTGGTGGTTTTTTTTTTACTTCAGCTGGGCGGTGCTCTGAGGCGGGGGTTTTGTTGGGGTGGGGCGGTGCTGGGGGGGGTTGTTTCGGCGGGGCAGGGCGGTGCTTGGGGGGGTTGTTTTTGTTTTGGTGGGGCGGCGCTCGGGGGTGGGGGGTTGTTTTTGTTTTGGCAGGGTGGCGCTCGGGGGGGTTCTTTTTGTTTCGGCGGGCCGCACTTGGTTTGTTTGTTTTTTGCTTGGGGAGGCAAAAAAGTTAGAGCCAGCTCTGCCTGCAGCCAGAGATCCATGGAGGCAGCACAGGGCAGTGGTTAGTGCAGGGGACAGCTGCCCAGACCTCAGTACCGGGTGATCTCAGACTAGTCAGTTCAGCTCCCTGTGCCTCAGCAGGTTTACAACCAACAAACGTGCCCTTCACTGCCATTGAAGTGGGATTTAAATTAGCTGTTACCTCTCAAGAAAAAGATCTTGGAGTCATGATGGATAGTTCACTGAAAACATCTGCTCAGTGTGCAGCAGCAGTGAAAAAAGCGAACACAATGTTGGGAACCATTAGGAAAGGGATAGATAATAAGATAATAAGACACAAAATATCATAATGCCACTATATAAATCCATGGCACACCCACACCTGGAATACTGTGTGCAGTTCTGGTTGCCCTATGTCAAAAAAGATATATTAGAATTAGAAAAAGTACAGAGAAGGGCAACAAAAATGATGAAGGGTGTGGAATAGCTTTTGTAGGGGGAAAGATTAAAAAGTTTGGGGCTTTTCAGCTTGGAAATGAGACGACTAATAAGGAATACGATAGAGGTCTATGAAATCGTGACTGATATGGAGAAAGTGAACAAGGAAGTGTTATTTACTTCTTCACAGAACACAAGATCTAGGGGGCACCCAATGAAATTAAATAGGCAGCAGCTTTAAAACAAACAAAACCTGACGCACAGTCAGCCTGTTGAACTCGTTGCCAGCGGATGTTGTGAAGGCAATAAGTATAATGGGGTTCAGAAAGACCCAGATAAGTTCCTCGAGGAAAGGTCCATCAATGTCTATTAGCCAAGGTGGTCAGGGACAAACCCCATGCTCTGGGTGTCCCTAGCCTCTGACTGCCAGAAGCTGGGACTGGACGACAGAGAATGGATCACTCACTAATTGCCCGAAGAAAGGATGTTGGGTTAGATGGACCATTGGTCTGACCCAGCATGGCTGTTCTTATAACCTTTATGATTAAAGGTGTCAGAGTGACGCCCCGGAACATCCGCCCAGCCCAGGTCATCCTCCACCCCTCCCCTGCCACCGGCACCTACCTGACTTCATCAG
Source organism: Chelydra serpentina (assembly GCA_037349315.1). NCBI lineage: Eukaryota > Metazoa > Chordata > Testudines > Chelydridae > Chelydra > Chelydra serpentina. The sequence continues at coordinate 276,873 of JBAIAC010000046.1, read as the reverse complement.
AAAACACCCCAGCAGCCCCAGAGCCAGGCCAGCCGTGACAGCGAGTCCCACAATGGGTCCCAGTCCTAGAAAACCATCGGAGTAGCCGGGAGAGGAGAGAAAAGCGGGGGATTAGGCCAGAGTCCAGGGACTGACGCTGGTGGGGCTGTGAGCATACAGAACACAGAGGAGTAACACAAAAGGGATCCAGGATGGGGGTGAGCCCCAGGGAACACAAATCCTGGAGGGGGGTGAGCCCCAGAGACCAGGGACCCAGGACGGGGGTGATCCCCAGGGGACATGGATCCAGGACAGGGAAGCCCGTACATCATTTTACATCCCACCAAAACCTGGTGCAGACTGTGAGAAATTGGGGGTGGCTATAACATGATAGCTAACATGAGATGCCTCTCCCAGTTAAACCTGCCTCTAGCCTTGCTGAACAGGCAACTGTCTCATGGCGCCCTCGTGTGGCACAATGTGGCCCTGCAGCTGCCTTGCTCACAGTCTCCTCTTGTGTCTTACAAGACCTTTCTCCAAGCTGGGTCGGCTCCAGGCACCAGCCTACCAAGCACGTGCTTGGGGTGGCACCTGGAGGGGGGCGACACTCAGGGTTTTTTTTTTTTTAAACATATTGGCGGGCTGTTGGGGTGCCCCGCGGCGCTCCGGCCTGAGAGCAGGGCCCCGGCCGGGCTCGCCGCCCTCACCCGGCCAGGAGAGCGTGACCGCGGCCGGGCTTGGCGCCCTCCCCGGCCGCACTCCGGCCACCGGGGAGAGCGGCACCGCAGCTGGGCTCGGCGCCCTCCCCCCAGCCCTCTAGCCGCCTGGCAGAGCGACGCCACGGCCGGGCTCGGCGCCCTCCCCTGCCACACTCCAGCCGCCGGGGAGAGCGGGGCCGCGGCCGGGCTCGGCGCCCTCCCCTGCCATGCTCCTCGCCGGCTCCCCGGCTCGGGGGGGCGGCGGGTGGCTTTTTTGCCTGGGGCGGCAAAAAAGCCAGAGCTGGCCTTGTCTCCAAGATCAGGACATATGAACCAAGACTGCCCCTTTTGGGGGTCTCATTTATTTGATTTCTTATAGTTCATTAAATTAGTCCTTCTCTGGTTCTGCTTTGATTCAGGAGACCCTCAGGCCTCCTTCTGGTGCCTGCGGATACTTTCCATAACTTCCCCCCTTAGGAGGGGAATATCACACTCTCCTTCTAGGCTCTGAGCTGACATCTCAGGGGGGTTCCCCTCCTGGAGTCAGGAGTCCCACAGTCCTCATTCCCGGAACTGTGTGGGATAAATGAGCCCAATTTCAGTCCTGACTCAGCTTTTTGCTTGGGCCCCTTTTAACCCAAGCCCTCCACCTAGGGTGACCAAATAGCAAGTGTGAAAACTCGAGACCCTTTTTTTTCAGGCAGGCAGTAGGGGTGGGGTGGTGGGGGTTACAGTTGCCTGTATATCCTGATGGTTCAGATAATATTGGGGTGTCTGGTCACCCCACAGCCATTCATCCACCCTCCTTTGGCTCCCTGGATGCTTCTCTCTTATCACGATGCCTGGACAAACTTAACCACATGGCCGACCTGGCACAGGGCTGTGCTAATGTTCCCTGCCAGGGAAAAGCGCAGAGTGGGGCTGCCCCTGTCACCTCATCATGGGGCCAGTCGCCTGGGACACCTGAGCTGCTGTCACATTTCACAGTGAGGTACCGAGCTGGCTTTAGCCATCTCCTTGTGAAAACACCCCATTTCTCCTCATAGATTCTTACCCCACTGCCCCTGCCCATCCAGGTGCCTACAGCAGGGTAATGGTCTAGACACTGAGAGTGGTGGGTGCTCTTTTCTAATTTACAACCAGGGCCCCACCTTCCCTGTAGAGAAATCCCCCCCATACTGAGTGAATCTGTTTACCTGGGGGTGATGGCTCTCTTCGTGAGCTGCCGTTCCCAGAAGTGCTGGAACCACCTATGGGGCAGACACACAGCGATCACAGATCCCCTCAATCAGCCAGAGCCTCAACGTGAAATGGCAGCGACTGCCAGTGAAATACGTGTGAGTGTCTCTGGGAGCGTCCCATAGCGACATGGGAACATTTGATTAGCAAAGCAACAAGCTGCTCAAGGGAGGCAGTATTGCCTTGTGGCTAGAGCACTGGGTGTGAACTCAGGAGATGTGGGTCCTAATCCCACCTCTGTTGCTGGGCGATTTTAGGTAAATCATCGTCTCTCTGTGTGCCTCAGTTTCCCTGTAAAGTGTTTTGATTTCTACCCATGTGTCAGCTGGTGCTGAATGAGCTCTCCCTTGATAGCTATTGATGATCTCAGGAAAAAGGCCTCAGCAGTAGGCTGTATTTGTGCATACAGACCTGCTTTGCCTAAGAAGTCAGCAGAGGGAGCTGCTTTGCCAAAGGGATCAGTTTGGAGCTAGATTAAATTCACTTTAATCTTGAATGCAGGGCAATTAAATGTTATTAGCCTTATTATGTGAGTAAAGGGCACCAGAACTCTACTGAGCATGCCCTGATCAAGGGGGTCACCCTCCCGTAACCTTGCCCACTAAGCAGGGGATATTGATGCCAGATCCAAGCAGAAGACAGAGGTGGGTGGGTGGGTGTTCTCTCTCTGGCAGGATGGATTCTGTAGGGAATGACGTATTACAAAACCTCAATTACTTCTGTGTGATATCGGGGAGGGAAACACACACAGGGCTGGCTCTGCTCGCTCTGAAATCAATGTAAACCTTTTACTGAATTCAAAGCAATTAGGGTCTGGCTCATCCTGGGATTACAATTATCTTGCTCTGTCTCATAAATAGATTCACAGACATTGAAACACAGAAAGGATTGTTCTGTTCATCTGGTCTGACCTTTGCGTAACAGGAGCCAGTCCCGTATATCCAGCCCATAATGTCTCTGGTGCAAGAGCCCAGAATTCAGAAAAAAACCCACCACCCAGTCTCACTCTAGAGATGTCAAGTGATGGAGAATCCACTACCTCTGAAATGAGTCCCTCTGAGTGCCTGTCCCTTTACCATGCTGTCTGTAAGGAAATCAGCCCGAGAACATGAATGAGAGAGATGGTTTGTGGTTGCCGCATTCAGAGTCCAATTTTGAACTTCCCGTTTCTGCTCAGTCTCACTAGACATGGTCAGACTGCAAGATCTGGATGTGGATAATGTGTATCCAGAACTTACATATGCAGCCACAAGTAGTTTCTAATTTAGCACCATTCCCTGCTGTCCATGTGCCCAGGAGGATTTTCAAATGGCCACAATTGCATTAATTTACCCCCGTCTGTTCTGAACATCCAGCAAAGCCAGTGTAGACATTAAAGAGGATGCACCTGCCAAATTTCACATTTAAGGATTTGCCCATGTTTTGAACAGGTCAGTCCTGTTCTTCACCTTCATAACACTGCAAAAGGGCAGATGGAATCTTGCTCAACTAAACTAAACTAACGGGCATTGAGCTGGAGTTCAGGCACGGAGAGTTCAGCGCAAGAGATGGAAGTTTAGAAACTTTTACTCCAGTTGCCACTTGCTGCTCCCACTGCACCCCTACTGCCTCCACCTGTGTGCTAAGCAGCCCTCTGTTTGTTCAGTGTGTTACCTGGTGCACTCAGGTACCGGTGAGAACTGAGGAGAGAAGTCTTCTCCTGGTTCTTGTCATCCTTTTGCTGGTAGCGGCAGGAATACTCCCCAGCGCCCTCTGGAGACACTGGCTGGGCTGACTCAAAGATGAATTTGTTTCTGTCCTTGGGCAGCATTAAAAGTTCCTTGCCATCCTTACAGAAGATGACGCGCGTCACCGACGTGTCCATAGGGATGAAGCACAGCAGTATGATGGTGTCCCCTTGTGGGGTAGAGCCCTTGTTCAGGATCAATGTCGGGGCAACGAGGTCACCTAGGTGGAGAGGAAACGTTATTTGGTGAAATGTGTGTCTACATGCTCCAGACACAAACTGGTGCAAATTCCACGGCTTTGCCACTTACAACCTCGTCTCCGTTTCCTGATCAATTTACCCCCATTCCCGTGCAAACTGGGCCACCATTTACAGTCCCATTGGATTTGGGCCCCTTGCACTCATCCTGTGGGTCTGACTCTGGTCTCACTGAAGTCAGACTGAGTCTGACCCAGTGAAAAAGCACCAGGCTTTTTACACAGTCAGTGGCAGCATCCAAAATGTCCCACATCAGATCTGATCCTCAGGCATCTGCTCCACCTGCTGGACACACAGGGCCTGATTCTCATTTACACTAAAGCTCCGTCCACTGGTAAAGTGAGTGTGAATTTACACCCTCTTTTAGCCTCCTTACACGGCCCAAGTGCTATCAACAGGCCTTAGTGTGCCCGAGGATCAGGCCCCTCTGATCTATAATGAACGTTGTTACACAGCACCGACACTCACCGGGAAAGCTGCAGATTTCCTGGCTTGCAGCCAGCGCCCCTGTGCAATAAAATATAAATTCCCGTTGTTAGTGCAGCCAGGTCAATTGGAGCTTATCAGAGCAACACAAATATAAAATAAATGGAGCTTTTGCCGTCATTGCAACGAGCACACGGGGCATCCTCCCGGTCTCGCGCTGCCGAGTGATTCTGGTGGGAATCCCGTCCTCAGGCTGGTTTCCTCCACTACCCATTTGTTCTTTCCTCTATCAGTTCTGCCATCTTCCTAGTCAAGGAACTGCACCTCTTCCCTTGGATCAATAACCACTCCAGCAACTCCAGCCCTTCATTCACCATCCTCAGACTTTCCCACTTGTCTGTGAGCTCTTTGTGGTAGGGAGATTCTGTTTGTTCTGGGTTTGTACAGTGCCTCATGCAATGGGGCGCTGGGCTATGACTGGGGCTCCTAGGGGCTATTGTAATACACCTGATCAATCATCTCAGTCAACATCCTAACCACAGAATAAATTCCTACAATTCTGCGACCGTGCAACGAACTAATTTGTTTTTTATTAGTTGCCCTCTGCCCCTAGTACTTCCCCCTCGAACTGCTTGTACCGTTCCAGACAGCCCCTTTCCTCCTTTTCCTGAAATGGGGATCAGGTAAATCAGGCATTTAAAGTGACTCTGGCCAGATTCAGTCCTGGGTCAAAGACCGGGCTAAGGCTGGTATCACAAAGATAATTGGGGCTAGCAATTCTTCGTGTCCCATTGCAGCTCTTCTGGATGGTTGTTGCCGTGTGACTGCAGAGTTTGTTTGCTGTGTCCTGCAGCTCTAAATTTCTGAGGGTCTGCTCTGCTCTTGCCTACTCTGAGAAAATTGAGAAAAAAATCTGACCAGTACCAGCCCCAGTTCACCTGACTGTAGTTAGCACTACTATGGACATGGGTGCTACAACTGGGGCTATATAGATCATCACTTTGTGGAGACTAACTTCATTTAACTAAAACAGCGATAAAAACAGTTGCTACCACAGAAGTCTTATCTACACTTCTTAATGCACTTATAGGACTTAATGGTCTTAATGCACTTATAGGACTATTGGGTTAAATTTCCAAGTGTATTGAAGGAAGTAACATTCAAACAATGATCAAAAGTACAAGTTCAGCTTGCAGCAAATTTATGATTGAGCTGCATTCTCAGATTTTCTAGGAAAGTCCAGCACAGACCCATGCAGAGAGTGAAAAAACTCTAAATTAATATTAAAATGTAAATCGTGCTGTCTTGCTGGGTCAGTGTTGAAGTTCATCTTCATGGATTACCCTGCTGCAAACAGAATATATTTCACAGCATTTGCCTCTGAATTCAAACGTGCAGCAGAAATGAGAGTTGGAATAAAGAGTTGGAAGCATGTTACAGTTGCTAACCGTGATGGCAATACAAGGCTGCGCTTGGAGGCTACTTAACACCAAGTCTTTGGTGGGGCTGGCATGGACACACATGGTTCCTAGATTCATAGAGTCCACGACCAAAGGGACTATTGTGATTGTCTAGAATTTACCAACAATAATCCTGGTTAAACAGAACAGATCTGCTAGAAAACCACCCAATGTTGATTTAAAAACTGCCAGCGATGGAGATTCGACCATGACCCTTGTGAAATTGTTCCAATGGTAATTGGTGGAGCTGCGGATGCCAAGAAAGCAGACCCTGAACATACTTCCTAGGAGGGGCTCACTACACCCTACAGGATTAGAACTAATTAAGTGACTCATTAGCTGTTCTCTGTCTCCCTTAAAGCCAAGCTAAACCCAGGCAGTTGTGTCCATACTCACAGAGCAGGCAGAGGCCCAGTGGCAGGACCATTGGGAGAAGTGGTGAGAATCTCAGCAGCCCCTCAGAGATTCGGCAGCAGGGAAAGGCTGTCTCTCTCTGCTCCTCAGTGTGTCAGGGAGAGACGTCTCTGTGGCTGTCTGATCGGATTTCTCCACTTCTGATCTTCAGGGAGAAGGGAACAGAGAAGCTGCAGGTGCTTTCTGATCTGCCACGTGCTCCCTGAGGTTAGAGAGAAGAAAAGCCACAGACCCTGTGAGAGACAGGGCCGTGACTGCTACTTGCCTCATGACTAGGGGGGAGGGATAGCTCAGTGGTTTGAGCATTGGCCTGCTAAACCCAGGGTTGTGAGTTCAATCCTTGAGGGGACCATTTAGGAATATGGGGCAAAAATTGGGGATTGGTCCTGCTTTGAGCAGGGGTTTGGACTAGATGACCTTCTAAGGTCCCTTCCAACCCTGATATTCTATGATTCTATGACTGGGGGACCTCGCTTCCTGTCGGGAGGGGGACACTGCTCTTCCAGCTGGTCTGTGACAGGCCTTATGCTGAACATTGTGGTTACAGAGGCTTGGTCTACACTAACCCCCCCCTGTCGAACTAAGATACGCAACTTCAGCTACGTTAATAACTGAACACAGTACTCCAACTGGACACAGTACTCCAAATGAGGCCTCACCAGTGCTGAATAGAGGTGAATGATCACGTCCCTTGATCTGCTGGAAATGCCCCTACTTATACAACCCAAAATGCCCTGGTCTGGATGATCTAGTTGGGGTTGGTCCTGCTTTGAGCAGGGGGTTGGACTAGATGACCTCCTGAGGTCCCTTCCAACCCTGAGATTCTATGATTCTATGAAGACAGAGCCCCCCACCCGTCCCCCCACCCGCCGGTAACGTGGGATGGATCATGGGGAGGGGATGGGGAGAGCACGCGAGTCCCAGGCTTGGGGCAAGGTGGGGAGATCACATGCCCCCACTTTACCTTGTGCCCCCCCTTTCTGTCCCTCCCATGAGGGCAGCGTACCAGTAAGGAATGGATTCTACCTGCACCACTGTGTGAGACTCTACTGAAGGTGAAGGGACAATCAGTGCACTGAACGCTTCCACCTAGTTACAAAGAAAGGGCCTGATCCGACAGCTGCCAGTGAGAGCTTGGCCATGGACATTGGCCGATGTGATTGCAGAGCCATTGGCCATTATCTTTGAAAAATCATGGCAATCGGGGGAAGTCCCGGATGACTGGAAAAAAACTAATGTAGTGCCCATCTTTTAAAAAGGGAAGAAGGAAGATCCAGGGAACTACAGGCCAGTAAGTCTCACCTCAGTCCCTGGAAAAATCATGGAACAGGTCCTCAAGGAATCAATTCTCAACAACTTAAAGGAGAGGAAAGTGATCAGGAACAGTCAGCATGGATTCATCAAGGGCAAGTCATGCCTGACTAACCTAATTGCCTTCTATGATGAGATAACCAGCTCTGTGGATGAGGGGAAAGCAGTGGATGTGCTTGTGACGGGTTGGGGCCACAGAGACCTGCTTGGTGCTGCCACCTGGTGTGCCAAGGCTACTTCTGCCCCTGCTTCCAGGCCTTTTCCAGCTTGGGACTCCTGAATCCTGTCAGTTTTGAGCCAGATTCCACTGATCTGCTGCAAACACAGACCCAGGTCCGGACCAAGTCCACTCACCACTGTAAGGCCCCTGGAAGCACTCTTGCCTTTGACACCCAGCTGCTCAACTCCAAGGAGGTTCAACCCCTTAATAAATCCGTTTTACCCTGTATAAAGCTTATACAGGGTAAACTCATAAACAGTTCGCCTTCTATTTCACAGATAGAAAGTATGCACACCTGTTTGCTCTCCCTTTGCACTAACTCGTACTCAAGGAAACTTAATAAGTAAAAAGTGATTTTAATAAGTACAAAAAATAGGATGTAAGTGAGTTCAATTAGTGACAGACAGAACAAAGTGAATTACCGAATAAAATAAAAGAGAATACGCAGTTCTATGTCTAATCACCCTGTGTACAGATAAACCCCTCACTGGGTCCAGCAATCACTCACCCCCCTAATGTCTTTGTCCTCTGTTCAGTCTCTTTCAGGTCTCCTTGGGGGGTGGAGAGCTTCTTCCTTTAGCCAGCTCAAGACAAAATGGAGGGGTTTCCTCGGGGTTTAAATAGATTTTCTCCTCTGGGTGGACACCCCTCCCTCTCCCTGTGTAGCATCCAGTTACCAAATGGAGTTGGGGTCACATGGACCAGTCACCTGCACAACTCAGTTCCAGACCAGCCACATTCCTGGCAAAGTTCAAATGTGGATTGGTGACTGCAAGTTCTATTGTCTGTTAAGTGCTTCTTGATTGGGCACTTAACCTGCACATTCCTTTCTCAAGAAATACAACCGATATTCATAACTTCAACTACAACAATGATACATGCATACAAACAGGAGGAATAAATTCAGTAGGTCATAACTTTCACAGAGATATGTTACATGGCACATGTAGCATAAAACATATTCTAGTTACATATATACATTTATAAGCATCTCCCCATAAAGTTTTATGGGGAACAGCGTCACAGTGCTATTTCTTGACTTTAGCAAAGCTTTTGATACAGTCTCCCACAGTATTCTTGCCAGCAAGTTAAAGAAGTATGGGCTGGATGAATGGACGGTAAGGTGGATAGAAAACTGGCTAGATGGTCGGGCTCAACGGGCAGTGATCAATGGTTCCATGTCTAGTTGGCAGCCGGTATCAAGTGGAGTGCCCCAAGGGTCAGTGCTGGGGCCGGTTTTGTTCAATATCTTCATTAACGATCTGGAGGATGGTGTGGACTGCAACCTTAGCAAGTTTGCAGATGACACTAAATCATAGAATTATAGAATCTCAGGGTTGGAAGGGACCTCAGGAGGTCATCTAGTCCAACCCCCTGCTCAAAGCAGGACCAACCCCAACTAGATCATCCCAGCCAGAGCTTTGTCAAGCCTGACCTTAAAAACCTCTAAGGAAGGAGATTCCACCACCTCCCTAGGTAACCCATTCCAGTGCTTCACCACCCTACTAGTGAAAAAGTTTTTCCTAATATCCAACCTAAACCTCCCCCTCTGCAACTTGAGACCATTACTCCTTGTTCTGTCATCTTCTACCACTGAGAACAGTCTAGATCCATCCTCTTTGGAACCCCCTTTTAGGTAGTTGAAAGCAGCTATCAAATCCCACTTCCTCCCGCTGCGGAAAAAGGAGCAGAATGTGGGGCCGCTGGGTGGCCCTATGCTGGCAGCTCCTCCAGTGCGGTTGTACTGCTCCCCAGCTCTGTTCTCCGGAGGGGCTGCTGTACAGACCCTGGACAGGACACTGGGCTGGGGGAAGTATGGTCACCCCAGTGGAGCTGCCGGCTGTTCTGTTCCTCCTGTGTCTTTCCATACGGAGTACCGGCTATAAATATCTCACTGGTACGACATACTGGAGCGTAACGCCCTACTTGCACCACTACTCTCACTTGTGGTTAAATTCCAGGCCCTGGGCAGCATTTCTTATTGGCATTGCACCAGGGATTTCCCACCCACCCTTGTGTTTAGAAGTGATTGAAGTCCTCTCCAGCCCCTTGCCTACAGATTTAAAGCTCTTATGTGAAATGAACTGAGTGGCCTAGTAGGGAGAGAGCTCCCAGATCTCTTCCCTTACCAATATGCAGTTATGATAGCATAGGTCAGGGCAAATGCAGTTGCATTCCCCCCATCATGGACCACAAAGGGTATCTGCTCTAAGTTACCATCTCCTCAGCTGTCACCTTCCTTGGGCAGAGACCTGTGTGTCTCTCCCGCCTGACTGGGGCTTTTCCAGGCTGCACAGTTCCCTGCCTAACACTGTGATATCCTCAGCATGCCAGACTGGGACGAAATGGCCAGTGTCTGCGCTTTGCTTTCTGTCCGAGGGCTGCGACCAGTGTATTGCCAGCAGTTACCACACAGCCCGTTCTAAGCCTGTACATCTATTCTGAAGGTGAAAGTGTTACAGAGAAAACATATTAAAACAATACGGAACCTATAGGCAGGCTAAATAGTTTAAATAGATCAACCCCCAGTTCCAGCTGTGGGCTGTGGTAGGTTCAGTTATTCAAAACCAATGACTGGGTTTTCCCTGAGGTCACCAGTTTGTAACTGTCTCAGAACCAGAATCCAGACTGGGCAGATTCTGGTCATAACCTCTGGTCATAACCTCTGGTTTCCTAGGCCTTGGGCTTATGTAAATCCTGCCACTACTGAGCTTCACGCTGGGAAATTTTACTTGTGTTTCCCCTCACTCTGCTTCTTTATTCCCAGGCACCTGACCCCAGGAGTGGGACGCTCACAATAAACATGGTAGGTGATTTTCAAAGGCAATGACAGGAACAAATAGTCACCACAGCTCCACTCCAGGCTTGTTTAACGAACTCTTACTTTATTACTTGCACGTAAAGCCAAGAGTGAACTCAGTGACTGTCCATCTATGGATGTCCTCTTTACCCTCTCAAGTCAGGAAAGTCTCACTGCAGATCCCAGGCCAGATGATCTTCTCAGAACCTCCTGGGTCTTATATCCTCTGAACTTGGTCTCAGTGACACCTTCCCAGTTGCCTGGACCATACAGCCCCCATGGACTAGTGTCTGGTGTCTTGAGCATCCATTCCTGGCAGCTTCAACCAGGCCCAAGAAAACCCTCCTCTAGCCATCAGCCCTTGACTCTCTCTTCCCACTCTCCTCAGCCGCCTGCTGGAACTAGCATGAATGTTCCATGTTCCATGTCTGTGGATAAATTGGAAAGAGTCCAACGGAGGGCAACAAAAATGATTAGGGGGCTGGAGCACATGACTTATGAGGAGAGGCTGAGGGAACTGAGATTGTTTAGCCTGCAGAAGAGAAGAGTGAGGGGGGATTTGATAGCTGCTTTCAACTACCTAAAAGGGGGTTCCAAAGAGGATGGATCTAGACTGTTCTCAGTGGTAGAAGATGCCAGAACAAGGAGTAATGGTCTCAAGTTGCAGAGGGGGAGGTTTAGGTTGGATATTAGGAAAAACTTTTTCACTAGTAGGGTGGTGAAGCACTGGAATGGGTTACCTAGGGAGGTGGTGGAGTCTCCTTCCTTGGAGGTTTTTAAGGTCAGACTTGACAAAGCCCTGGCTGGGATGATTTAGTTGGGGTTGGTCCTGCTTTGAGCAGGGGGTTGGACTAGATGACCTCCTGAGGTCCCTTCCAACCCTGAGATTCTATGATTCTATGATTCTATGATCTCCTAGCAACCCAATGAGCCTTTCCAGAGTTCTCACATGTTAAATCGCCATCTCGTTCCGAAACCCAGGTTTTACTTCCCACAGATCCAGCCCTGCAATCACATGAATTTACCACATTATTTGTCTGTTGGGCTTGTCAGTTCTATGGCTGAGCTACAGCAGGCCCGGGGTCACCTGGGCTGCCTGACTGAAGCTGCTTTTCTCTCTGGAACGGGGAGATGGCATTCTGTCTTGGCCGTGTCTAGGTAGGTGCCCTCACCGCTGTAGCATCTCAACTCCTGTCAATCAGCCCTGTGAAAGGTTACAAAGGGATCGCACAAAACTGGGTGACTGGGCAACACAATGGCAGATGAAATTCAATGTTGATAAATGCAAAGTAATGCACATTGGCAGAATATAATCCCAATTATACATACAAAATGTTGAAGTCTAAATTATCTGTTACACGTCAAGAAAGAGATCGTGGAGTCAGTGTGGATAGTTCTCTGAAAACATCTGCTCAATGTGCAGTGGCAGACAAAAAAGGGAACAGAATTTTGTAAATCATTAGATAGATAGATAGATAGATAGATAGATAGATAGATAGATAGATAGATAGATAGATAGATAATAATTGCCTCTATATAAACCGTATGCCCACATATTGAATACTGTGTGCAGATCTGGTCACCTCAGGTCAAAAAGGACATTGGATTTGGAAAAGGTACAGAGAAAGGCAACAGAAATGATTAGGGGTATAGAACAGCTTCCATATGAGGTGAGATTAAAAAGACTCAGACTTTCCAGCTGGGAAAAGTGACGACTAAGGGGGGATATGATAGAGGTCTATAAAATCATGAATGATGTGGAAAAATTGAATAAGGAAGTGTTATTTACTCCTTCTCATAACACATGATCACCCAATGAAATTAATAGGCAGCAGATTTAAACCAAACAAAAGAAAGTATTTATTTACAGTAAACCTGTGGAATTCTTTGCCAGGTGATGTTGTGAAGGCCAAAGTATAACAGGGTTCACAAAAGAATTAGATAACTTCATGGAGGAAAGGTCCATCAATGGCTATTAGCCAGGATGGGTAGGGATGCAACACCATGTTCTGCGTGTCCCTAGCCTTTGTTTGCCAGAAGCTGGGAATGGGCAACAGGGGATGAATCACTTGATGATTACCTGTTCGGTTCATTCCCTCTGAAGCACCTGGTATTGGCCACATTTGGAAGAAAGGATACTGGGCTGGATGGACCATTGGTCTGATCAACTATGGCCATTCCGATGTTCTTATATAGAACCCAGATGTAACTGTCCCCTGCTGTAACCCACTAGATCCCAATTCCCCTCCCAGAGTTGAGATAGAACCCAGGAGACCCTGACGGGGTCTTTCTCTCCACAGAGTTAGAAACAAAGTAAAAATATACATTAAAATTTGAAACCTAACCAGTGTCCCTTAAGTGACTTGCCACAAGATGTCAGAACATGTTAATATTAGAGCCGAGTGGGTCAGATATTTGTTTATTTTTCTTTCTTTTGTATAGGAATTACATACAGTGCTCTTGTCAGCTAATTGCTAAGTTATCTGCCAAAAAATTAGAGTTTTCAAGTGCCTAAGTAGCCCCTGGAATCACGGTTAAAGTTGCCTTCCCAACAAAATTTGAAATGACGCCCCCCCCCCCCCCCGCCCCTCTCCCCACCTCCACCATGAGGCCAGCACCAGGTAGATTTGGCTCAGCGTCTGCTTCCTGGAAACTCAGTAAATGCAGGGGCCTTTTTGACACAAATTTTGAACCCGTTTGGGACCCTGCATTTGCATGTCCCACGATCAGGCGTGCACGTCAGGCAGTTGCCTGTGCAAATGGCTTGTAGCTGCTTTTCCCTCTGAATGTGGATTTTATGTGCAGGCCTCTGGGGTGGAAACGTTGGCCATGAAGGTTCTGCCATAAATAGGACAACTGGCTGTGACGCAAAGCCCGGCCTCGGCCACACCCGGCTCCCACTGCCCGAGAAATATCTGAGCTTCTCTTTTTTCATTGATTGACCCAAACGCTCCTTCTCGCTGGCTGGTTAACATGCTCCATCGCCGTCTCCTTCCCCGGGGCTCCGCTCAGGCTGGCAGCGAGTGTGGGGCTCATGCAGGCTTCTGAGGCACTGGGAATCCTGTGGGGAAGTGACAGGAATCCCAGTGACCATCTCGCATACACCTGCCTGCCACCTCCTCCCAGTATTTCCCTGAGTGCTGGGCGGGGTCTCATTCCCCTGCAATGGGCTGGTGACAGCCCTGGCTGTCCTGTGTTATCAGCCTGTCCCCATATCTGCAAGGAGAGCTGGAGAAGTGCCCTGCCCTTGAGGCCCCACTCCCAGATACTTCTAACCATGAAGCCCTAAATGCTGGTCCTTGGGGTTATAAAATGCTGGGGAAGGGCAGCGACTCAGGCTCTAGGCGAGTGAGCCCTGGGGCCTGGCAGGGGGGTGCCGGTGAGGGGTCCCAGCACAGACTGCGCCTTGGCAGCAGGTGGGGGTGATGGAGGCTCTGAGATGGCAGGGAAACTCCCCCAGCTGAGCTGGACGTCATTAGGGACCCGCAGACAAACCTTCTTCTTCCTTCTATTGCATTTATGGAGCCAGATCCCCAGCTGGTGTAAATCAGTGTCGCTTAATTGTGATCAAAGGAGTGAGGCCGATTTACACCCGCTGGTGATTTGGTTCATTGGCTTCAATGGAGCTACAGCTGATTTACACCAACTGGGCATATGGCCAATTGACACCAATGGAGTCACACCAGTTTACACCCATGGGGGATCTGGCCCCATTGACTCCAGTAGAGCTACAGTGACATGAAACTCACTGGAGAATTAAGCCCAGAGTCTCCAGTTCATTCTCCCTTCATGCCAGGATGGTCACTGTTTATTCCATGGAGGTGGGGTCACCCCGCAGTGACTCTCATTCCTGTCCAGACGTGAGGTGGTGGTACTGGGATCAGCCCAGGAAGTTCCCAGGGTTTAGCCATATCTCCTGGTGCCCCCCATTTCATGGGACCATTCTGCCCAAACCCGGCTCCCTAGGCTCCATCTGCCCTGTGGGCACCTGCACAGTGACTCACCTGGTCAGTGCCGGCTCTGGTGACCTCAGCACCTGGGGGAGAGAACCAAGGTCAGTGCATCCTCACCAGCCTCTCCACCCCCTGGAGAGACCCCAACCCACATCCCCCAGGGATACAGACCAATCCCTGACCCCAGCTGGGCCCAGAGAGGAGAGACAGCACCAGGCACTGACTGGCCAGTGTGAGCCCTAATGGGCTGGCTGGGTCTATAATGCTGGGTGCCCAGCCTGGTGTCCGTGTCGGGAGGGGAGCTGTAGAACTGGGACAGGCCCCATGGACACTGTCTGCCCACAGATAATGGGGCGATGCTCTGGCTGTTCCTGGTGTGTGTCTCCTTTCTCCCCATACAGGGAGGTGTCTGCCCAGGCCCCTTCCTCCCACCCTGCAGTTTGCAGCAAGAGCTGGCAGGACTCCCCCCAGTCCCTCCCCTGCTCACGGCCAGGAGCTCCCATCAACCTGTCATTGGGCTGGGCAGAGGCTGGGGCAGCAGGGCGAACAGTCCCCATCAGGGCAGGACTCTCTGGCCTGGCTACCCAGGGCCCCTTCTGGCCCCAACACCCCGGACTCTGACACCAGCCAACAGACAGACAAAGGGCCGAGTTCCCTTCCGGGGCGGTGCCAGAACACAAGGCTCTTACACTGGATCTGATCTTCAGCGGCCCGGCTGCTCCGGTCTGGGCCGGGATCTCTGTGAGGAACGAGAGCTGTGTGAGTCCCACGTGCAGCACCTGGCGCTGGGGCTGGGGCCGGCTGTCATTAGCAATAGGGGCAGGAGGGCAGCAGCACCATCGCCATCATGAGGGTGGAGGGGGAATGCGGCTCACAGACTAGGGTCAGGCCCCCGCAGTACCCAGGAGCATTTGCATTGTGGGTAGTCGGGGGGGGGTACAGCCCAGGTCAGCTCCCCAGGGTGGAGTCCCAGGCAAGGCAGCAATTAGCCCCCCAGACCTGGGCATCACCTGGGGAGCAGCCCCTGAAGGGAGCTGAGGGTCAGGGTGAGGTTCCCTCTTACCTGTGAGACCTGCAGCGCGACACAACTGCTGAGAGAAAGAAAAGAGCATTAGGGAAGCTCAGCGCACGTCACGGCCTGGGGCGACTGCCAGGACACAGCCAGCCTGGCGGTGTGCACCTCTGCCCCCGATGTGCTGCACCTCCCCGCTGGTCTGTGGTGTCTAGCTACCCACAGAGCCCTGCAGCCACAGATCCACGGAGGCAGCACAGGGCAGTGGTTAGTGCAGGGGACAGACACCCAGAGATCCCAGGCTATGGCTACACTAGAGAGCTTACAACTGCGCCCCTGTAGTGCTGCCAATGCAGATTCCCGAAGCCGACGGGGAGAGCTCTCCCAGTAATGTAATAACTCCAGCCCCCAGCAGTGGCAGTAGTTATGCTGGCAGGAGAAGCCCTGAGCAACACACCCCTGAGCAACATAACTTATCCCGACGTAAGCTGTAGTGGGCAGTGCTGAGCGATCTCAGACCAGTCAGTGCCACTCCCCATGCCTCAGCCGGGTTACAGCCTGCAGACGTGCCCTTCGCTGCCCTTGAAGTGGGGTTAAAGGTTTCAGAGCGATGCTCTGGAACAGCCCCCCCAACCCAGCTTACGCTCCACTGCACCAGCACATACCCGTCTTCATCAGAAAGCATCCCAGCAGCACCAGAGCCAGGCTGGCTGTGATGGCGAGTCCCACAATGAGTCCTAGTGCTAGAAAACCTTTGGAGCAGCCGGGATCAGAGAGAAAAGCAGGGGATTAGGCCGGGACACAGAAGCTCAGGGAATGTCACATGTAGGCCTTGGAACATCCAGAACACATAGAGGAAAGGGATGAGGCCTCTAGCCTGGGATCCAGGATGCAGGGTCAGCTCCAGGGGACATGGATCCAGGCTGGCAGGGAAACCCCAGGAGTCAGGGAGCCCCAGGGTTGAGGGATCCAGGATAGGGAGCAAGCCCCAGGCTTCAGGGATCCAGGATGGGGTGTGCCTACAGCACTGAGCTAAACCATTTACCTTGGGGCCAAGCCTGCCCTGTAGAGCCGCCATTCCCAGAACAGCTGGATCCATCTGTGGGGCAGACACACAGCAATCACAGCTCACCTCAAACAGCTGGAAGCCTGACGTGACATGGCAGTGACTGCCAGCAAAATACGTGTGGCAGTTTGTGCGCATAGCTATGGTGCTAGGGGGCTGCTGGGGCACCTAACCCCCACTGATGGCTATGGGAGTTAGGTGCCTCAATACCTTGGGAAGCCTGGGTCCAACTCATATTTTCCCTTTGGCCCCTCGGTAACTTTTCTGAAGTTGGAGACATTTTGAAAAGTTACAGAGCAGGGAAAGTGAGAGAGAGAGAGAGAGAACAGAAAAATCAGGGAAAAAGCAAAAAAACCCACCCTGGCCATGCATCTGAGATACAGGATCCCCATGAATGAGTGATCCTTGTGGCCCTGGGAGCACCCAGAACACACAGGGAACACAAAAGGGATCCAGGATGAGGGTCAAGCCCCAGAAGCCACAAACCCCAGGGATCCAGGACGGGGACGCCATTTTACATCATTTCATATCACACCACAACCTGGCGCACACCAGAAAAAAACAAAGCGTCCTTATAATACATCAGCAAATGCGAGTCACCTCACCCAGTTAACCTGCCTATAGCCCTGAGGGATGGCAACTGTCTCAGGGCGCCCTCTTGTATCACAATGTGGCCCTGAAGCTGCCTCGCCCACAGCCCCCTCTTGGGTCTCACAAGACCTTTCTCCAAGGCCGGGACACTCAAACCAAGGCTCCCCCTTTGTGGGGTCTCATTTATTAGAGCTCCTAAAGAGCATCAAATGAGTTCTTAGCTCCTCGAGTCCTTAGCTCCTCAAGTCCAAGCCTGGTTGCCCCTTGATTCAGGGTTCCCACAGGCCTCCTTCTGGGGCCTGCGGATACTGCCCATAACTTCCCCCCTTAGGAGAGGAATATCACAGCCCTGATACTGGGCTCTGTGATGACATCTCAGGGCGGTTTCCTTCCTGGGGTCAGGAGTCCCACAGACCTTCTTCCCAGGGCTGTGTGGGATCATTGAGGCCAACTTCAGCCCTCGCTCAGCTTATCTCTGCGCTGGACCCTTTTAACCCAGACCAGCCCTCCATCCCCCTTTGGCCCCCTGCAGGATTCTCTTCTACCTGGAAATGGAGGGGAAAAGAAATTGCAAAAAAAATCTTTTGCTTTTTGAAAAGAAAATTCATCGAGGAATGAAACTTTTTTGTCTATTTTTAAAATTTCTCATTTGAAATAAAAAAAACTGTCAAAATGAGATTATCCAGTGAAAACATTTTTTTTGGATTAAATCCTAATTTTTGGTGAAAATATTTGTCAGGTGAAATATTTCCAGCGGCTCTAGTCAGACCCCGGTTACTTTACAGCTTTGTTTTCTGAACCGCAGCAAAGCATGTGCACGAGCACCTGAATCGCAGCCAAACTGACAAGGATCAGACCTGCCGCTAGCACCTGTGCAGCAGCCACACGGCGGGTTCAATGGTTCCTCCATTTTCATGCCACGCCCCCAAAAACCATTCGCCCTGGGACAGAGGCAAGCATGGAAAAACTCGGCACAAGAGATGGAAGTTTCCCAGATTGAGGAGTGACTGAAGACAGGAGGTTATAACTAGGGCCCTACCAAATTCACAGTCCATTTTGGTCAATTTCACAGTTATAGGATTTAAAAATAGTAAATTTCATGATTTCAGCTTTTTAAATCTGAAATTCCACGGAGTTATTATTGTAGGGTCCTGAGCCAAAAAGGAGTCGTGGGGGGTATTGCAAGGTTATTGCAGGGGGGTTGTGGTACTGCTACCCTTACTTCTGCACTGCTGCTGATGGCGGCAGTGCCTTCAGAGCTGGGCAGCTGGAGATTGGCTCCTGCAGGCAGGGACCCCAGCTCTGGAGGAAGAGCCACCACCAGCCGCAGCGCAGAAGTAAGGATGGTATCATATGGTGTTGCCACCAGGTCTTCTGTGCTGCTGCCTGCAAAGCTGTGCCCTCAGTCAGCAGCTGCCCAGCTCCAAAGGCAGCACAGAAGTAAGGGTGGCAATACCGCGACCCCCCTAAAATAACCTTGTGACCTCCCCTGCAACTCTCTTTTGGGTCAGGGCCCCAATTTGAGAAACACTGGTCTCCTGCTGTGGAATCTGTATAGTGCAAGGTAAAAACACACAAAAGACCAGATTTCACGTGTGTGGGATATCAGATTTCACAGTCCGTGACACATTTTTCATGGCCGTGAATTTGGTAGGGCCCTAGTTATAACAGAAAGTGATTTCCCTGATTCATCCTTGTGTGACGCCACCTTGACACTGGTGCAACACCACTGATTGCAATAGCTGATTGTGATGGAGTGACACCGATGACAATCCACGGGAGCACAGAGGTGAGCTGGGCCCTCGACTATAGCTGGAGCCTCATTAACGGCCACTATCCGAATCGTTGTCACTTGGGCTGAGCTTCTGTGTGGAGGCCAGCACAGGGCACCAGCTCAGTCCCTCTTTGCCCCTCTGCCCAGCAAGGTCTTCACCCTTGTTAACACCAGCTGAGAGCATTACCGGCCACGTGCAGGTGCCAGGAGACACTGGAGAGAGAATTGTTCTCCTGGTTATTGTCATCCTTGAGCTGGTAGCGGCAGGAAAAGGCCCCTGCGCTCTCCCTGGACACTGGGTAGGGTGAGTCGTAGACGAGTTTGTTTCCTTCCTTGGGCTGGACAGAAATCTCCTTCCCATCTTTGCAGAAGACAATGCGGGTCATGGGGGCGTCCAAAGGGACTAAACACGACAGCATGGCCGTGTCCCCTTGGTGGGCAGACAGCCTGTCCAGGAACAGCCGCGGGGCGGTGAGAGTGCCTGGAGAGCAAATACACCAGTATTAAACACCTGGGGCCAGACACCACCACCCCCCGGTGTCAATCAGCAAAGCTGCATTCACTGCAATGGAGTGGGACTGATTTACACCAGCTGGGATCTGGCCTCTTGTTGGTGTCACTCCCTGAGGCTGCACTGTCTGGAGGGAGGGACAGGATGCACTGGGAGTGCGCAGAGTTTTTAGCCTTTGCTTGTCCCTGTTTGGGGCCCGAGGCCCCTGTGCCTGCTGCCCTTCCACACCAGTGCAGTGCTATGGATTACAAGGCTTCAGGTGTCAGACAGCCAGGAGACAGGCAGTGGGATGGAAATGTGCAATTTGCCCCCATTTGTGATTGGATGCCCCAGTGTGTCCCAGCTGCCCACGTGAACCCATGTCAATGGACCATTTCTGGCGGGATGGCAGACATTGGGGTCACTGGAGTAGCACACAATGGCCAGAGTATCCCAGGGGGCCTGTCCCATTGGGGATGCAAAGGATGTAATGGGATGGGAGGTGTGAGTGCTGCAGGAGAAGCATCTCCTGGCTGTGAGCAAGGAAATGCAGCCACCTCCCCCACCAACAGCCTGTCTCTCCTCCCACACTGATGTAAATCTGGAATAACTCACCTCAAGCCAGTAGAGTCCCACCAGAGAAAGGGGAGTCAGGCTCCAAGACACTTTCATTGATGCTGCACTGATCTCGGTATTCCAGGTGTAAGCAGGACATGTACCCACTTATGCCAGTGGCTGAATTAATTCCCCACTGAATACCAAACAGGTGTGATTTCCACTGCTCGGCAAGGTCTGATCTATCACTGCTCACTGGCCACCTCATGTCCCTCCTGTGTCACAGTGCTGTCTACACGGTCACTGGATTTGGCCCTCAGTGGTTTAAATTAGGTGCTGAGACTTGATGGGACAAATTCTCAACTGGTGTAAAGGGATCAAATCCTTTGACTTCAATGGAGTTGCACCTGTTTACACCAGCAGAGAATTTGTTCCAAACTGGGTCTGATCTTGCTCTTAGTGAAGTTATAAGGAATTCTCCCACAGGAAGCAGGTTTGGGCTTTGTATGCCGGGGTTAAGAATGGAACCCAGGAGTCGTGACCTCCCCACAGCTCTGCTCCAACTCACTAGAGCCCATTTCTCTCCCTGGGCTCGGAACAGAACCCAGGTGTCCTGACTCTTACAATGCTCTGCTCTGACCCACTAGACCCTGTGACATTGCACTGCATATGATTTTATGAAAATCTGCTAATGAGTGTGAATATAATGTGACTGGAATATGCTTCATGTTAAAGGTCTCTTTTAAGGTATCATTGCAAATCTTATAATCTACTGAGTATGTTCATCCTATTTGTATGAATGCAGCATTCTTGTATCTGAAACTAGAAATCTGAAATATAACTCTGAGCGCCTATTGTAATTATGCAAAGTGTGGGCCATTAATGGTGGTTTGGAATCTTCATGGCTCCCATTAACCAGGACAATTGACTGTAGATGGATCTGTTTTCTTGCAAGCCTTCCTGTGAGTCAGGCCGGGAAGAATGAAGGCTTGGGAGTCTCACAGGACATGTGACCATGTCACCTGGTACTGGAATCCATCTTAAACCCGGTGATTTTCCATTTAGAAGGAGAGGTGGGGACCCAGAGAGACAAAAGATTCCCGCCTTGTGCCAAAGCTATATAAGGGGGCGGAACAGAACAAAGGAGGCTGCAGTCATGTGAAATCACCTGCTTTTCACCTAAGATGCCTGCTGGAACTAACAAGAACTGTACCAGGGGAAAGGATTGGGCTCAGACTAGGGAGGAGTTTAGTCTGTGAAAGAAGTTTATTGGAACATCTCTGAGGGTGAGATTTATCTGTAATCAGTTTCTTAATGCATTAGGCTTAGACTTGCGTGCTTAGTATTATTTTTCTTGGTAAATTACTTTGTTCTGTCTGTTATTACTTGGAACCACTTAATCCTACTTTTTATATTTAATAAAATCGTTTTTGCTTATTAATTAACCCAGAGTAAGTAATTAATACCTGGGGGAGCAAACAACTCTGCATATCTCTGTATCAGTGTTATAGAGGGCAGACAATTTATGAGTTTACCCTGTATAAGCTTTATACAGAGTAAAACAGATTCATTTGGGGTTTGGATCCCATTGGGAGCTGTGTGTCTGGGTGCTAGAGACAGGAACACTCGTTAAGCCGTTTTCAGTTAAGTCTGCAGCTTTGGGGGGATGTGGTTCAAACCTGGGTCTGTGTTTGCAGCTGGCTAGCGTGTCTGGCTCAACAAGGCAGGATTCTGAAGTCCCAAGCAGGCAGGGAAACGGGCTCAGAGATGGTCTCAGCACATCAGGTGACAGTACCAAGGGGATCTCTGTGACCGAACCCATCACAGATCCCACTCCCCTCCCAGAGCTGGGGCTACACACCAGGATATCAGACTTCCAGCCCCACCACACTCATTATTAGACATGCTCTCTTCTCCTTCTAATGTAGTTGACACTCACCTGGAGAGCTACAAATTTCCTGGCTTGTAGCAAGTGAACCTTTTAAATAAAATACAAATTCCTGTTAGTAGTGCAGCCAGATGTGCTGTAGAAGATTTCTTTCAGTTTAAAATCAATGGACATTCTCCCAGCAAGGCAACATACAGATGCAGGCTGGTGACAGCTGTGGAATCCCCTCCTTTAATTCCCTCCTGTGTGATAAACTGCATTTGTTAATCACGCTCTTCCAACTAATCCCTCCCCCTTGGGATGGCTCCTCATCCACTGAGCTGCACTGCTGAGTAAAGGGGTCCCTAGATTCAGTTTTTAAGTCCATAAGGGACCATTGTGATCATCTGCTCTAACCTCCTGCATAAGACCATCCAGAGAACCTCACATGGTGATTCCTGCATCGAGCCAAGAACCTGTGTTTGAGACAGACATCACCTCTTAGAAACGCATCCACTCCTCATTTAATGACTCCATGTGACGGAGAATCGAACTGCTTCTCTTGTTAATTTGCTCCAATATTAAATAAACCACCCTCCCTACGTGGGCCTTATTCCAGTGTGAATTAGTCTGACTTCACTTTCCAGACATTGTCTCTCATTCGGCCTTTGTCTGCTCGATTAAAGGAATCTACCTCTGCTATCAGAAATCTTCTCCCTGCGGAGGGGCTTCTATGATGTGATCAAGTCACCTTTTAACCTTCTCTCCCATTAGCTAACCAGACTGAGCTCCGTCAACCTCTCACTGTCAGGCAGCTGTTCCAGACCTCACATCATTCCTATAGTTCTTCCCCGAACTCCCGCCTTTCCCGCATGTGTGGATCAGGTGAATGAGTGATTTAAAACGGCCCTGGCAGTATTCAGTGCTGGGTCTGTGCTAGGGCTAGGACCTGCGATCGCACAGACATTGCAGCTGTTAAAATATGTGGATTTTGCCTGAAGGGTTGAAAGTGTTTTAAATCCCCTGATATAGAAAACAGGAAGCAGGGAAAAGTAACAGTGTTTGGCAGTGCTAGAGAGGTACTGTAGACCAGATGTGTGTGTGTGGCAGAGGGCTGGGGGGCTGGCACAGGCCTGCTTGGGACTGGGACAGAGGTGCCAGTCTAACAGCCCACCTGGAACATGCCTCTCAGGACTTATTAAGCAAACAATTCTCATCTCAGCCTTCTCAACCCGGCCCGTTGTGCCCATACTCACAGAGAAGACATAGGCCCAGCGGCAGGATCATGGGGAGAACCCCAGTCTGGCAATGCCGCGGTGGCATCTGTCTCTCGGGGATCCAGGTGCCGTCTCTCAGGCTCTGTTCCTTAGTGTCTCGGTGAGAGAAATGCTGTGGCTTTCTGATCTGGCCTCTCTCCTTCTGAACTGCAGGGAGCAGAGAAGCTGCAGGTGCTCTCTGATCTGCCACGTGCTCTCCAAGGTTCAGAGAGAAGAAAAGCCACAGCCTCTGTGAGAGACAGGGCCGTGTCTGCTACTGGCCTCA
Source organism: Chelydra serpentina (assembly GCA_037349315.1). Classification (NCBI taxonomy): domain Eukaryota; kingdom Metazoa; phylum Chordata; order Testudines; family Chelydridae; genus Chelydra; species Chelydra serpentina. The sequence goes on along the minus strand of JBAIAC010000046.1, from coordinate 253,492 downwards.
CAATGGCCAAGGACCTCCCTCCCTGGTGGGAGGGGGAAGTTCTTGCACAGCTCCTCTCTCATGGGTTGGTCAAATTCTCTGTTGTTCCCAAATGCTGAGGATTGGGGGCAATGTTCCCTCTAATCTTTGACAGGCCGTGTGTGCAAATAATTTCTCCTATGCAAATTGTTGTGCTTCTGTGCAAATTTTTGTGCATGCGGTGTTTCACCATGTGCGCGGGGTTTAGGATCTGTGTGCACGCGCACGCGCGCACAGCTTAGAGGGGACAGTGATTGCAGGGTTGAGACCAACCCATCTGAACCCAACTCTCCAACTTTGGGGTTTGATACTGGATTAGACTAGCCCCTCTGAGCCCAACTCCCCTCCATTGGGATTTGATACCAGATCTAGCCCCTCTGAGCTCCACTCCCAGGCTAGCCCAGATTGAGAATTACAGAGCATTAGTGGCTTCTGCACAGTTATAGTGGTAACAAAGTTTCAATTTAAAGCAGAAATTTAAACTCTGATTAAAATCCATAGGACAAGTCAAATCTACCTGAAAAGTGGACACCTGGGTCAGTGGCTGAGGTAGAGTGTGTGAGGGAAATGTGAAGCCATTTGAACAAGAGGTTCCCAAACAGAGCCCTTAAAAATGGAGCTGTTTCCAAAATAGCAAAATTCATGTAGGGTTAGGTGTTGAAAAGGCCCCAACGGGAGTTGGGCATGCCTCATGGCTTCCATGGCAGTCAGAGCCTCAGATGCTCAAGCACCTTTTGAAATTCCTCCCCTTATGTTCTGCTGTTGGAAATGGCAGCCATCTTTACTAAGGGCAGCCTCCCTTTCACATCCCAAGGGTATAGCAACATGACAGCTGTCTCTCTAGAGCCTGTGACTATAAATAAAGCCTGAAGCTGCCCATGGGGAAGATGCTTGCCATGACACTACAGCCTTGGAATGTGAAAGGGAAGTTGCCCCTGGTAAAGATGGCTCCCATGTCCCATTGTTCCCAATAAGATTGAAGTTACAGGCTGTCTTCAGGGAAAATGGCTACCATTTCATTAAATACTGTGACTGTGAAAGGGAGATTACCCACAGCAAAGATGGCTGCCATTTCCCATTGTTTCCGCTGATTGAAGTTGCAGGCTGCCCTCTGGGTAATGGTTATTATTTCCCTAAAGCCTTGGGACACTGCCCATGGCATGGATGTCCACTTTCCCCCTTGTTTCAATTGAAAGTGAAGCCAAAGGCTGCTCACAGAGAAGATGGCCACCATGTGCCTGATGGGGCAGAGAGTTTGCCACAAGTAAAAATAGCCACTGTTCCTTATTGTGGCCAGCAGGATTGAAGCCAGAGGCTTCCCGCTGGGAAATGGTTGCTATTCCCAAAGGTCAAACTGTGGCTTCATTCTCCTTGGAAACAATGGAAAATGGTGGCCATCTTTACTAGGCATTTTCCCTGCCACACCCCAAGGCGTCACTGATATAGCAGCGTCAGACCTATTGAAACAATGGGAAGCGATAGCCATTGTTATGAGGATGGCCTCCATTTCCCCACATGCATAAGTGCAATGTGTAAGCAGAGTCAGGATGAGCTCTACCCTGACATCTGGTGGTGAGTTGTGGAAAGGGATGTCAGGGGCTAATCTTGTTTGCATGGACACACCCACCCTGCAAAGCATGATGGACCGCTTGCCCAAATGGTCACTTTGGCTGCTGTGGGAGCCCCAGTTTCTCTGTTATTGGGGCAGGAAGAATAAAGTGTTGTTACCCTGATTATGTGAATCAAGGATAGTGGGCTTTTGTTATGATGAAGGGACTCACCATTAGCTAAGCAGCACTTGCTAGGCGAGGGACATGGATTCCAAAACCCAGAGAGTGAAGAGAGGCTGGGGGTAGGTATTTGTATCTGCTAGCATGGACCTGGTCTGAGGGTCCTGAATGTCAATTGCTGCTGCTTCTTTTTTTCTTTCTTTCTACCGGGGAATATCAGAGCTAATTTTGAGTTCCTTAGAAATCTAGTCACAGGCTGCTGAGTTGGGCTCACTCTTGGCTAAATGTGCAAATGAGCACGAAAGCTCTCCTAGCTACAAGCTGAAATCACTAAAAAGCTGAAATTGCTATAAGCTGAAATCATTGAGCACTGTGTTAAGTAGTGGGGGGAGCCGGAAGATATGTTGCTGAGCAGCTGACGGAGCGGAGCTGCTGGCAGAGCGGAGCAGTTGGTGGGACAGCTGGAGCGGCTTGCAGGCCGGCTGATGGAGCGGAGCTGCTGGTGGAGCGGAGCAGTTGATGGGACAGCCGGAGCGGCTTGCGGGACGGCTGACAGAGTGGAGCTGCTGGCAGAGCGGAGCAGTTGGCGGGACAGCCGGAGTGGCTTGCGGGACGGCTGATGGAGCGGGGCTGCTGGCGGAGCAGAGCAGTTGGCGGGACAGCCGGAGTGGCTTGCGGGATGGCTGAGCGGAGTGACTCGTGGGATGGCTGGCAGAGCGGAGCAGAGCCGAGCGAAGCCCCATGAAGGGACGGGGCAGTCAGCTTCGAGCCACGTAAGGTGCCCCTTACTTCTCCCCTCCCCATTTCTACCCAGACTGGGGGGGGGGGGTGTAACACTCTTCAGATGAACTTTTGAACTCTGGACTTTTGGGTTGTTGGACTTTTGGGACTTTGGGTGATTTTTGGGGTTGCTGGACTAAAGAACCAAAGGAGGAGATACAGCGCTGCACAGGCCTTGCAAGTGTAGCCAGTTAGTGAATTACAGCGCTGCAGGCAGTTTTATTGCGCTGTAACTCATAAGTGTAGCCAAGGTCTAAGAGAACAACGGGAACATCCCCCAAGTTACTCCCAGCAGATAAAAGAAGTCAGAGAAGAAGGTGCAATTGACATTTAGGGTCCTCAGATGAGGCCCATACCACCCAATACAAATACCTACCCCCAACCTTTCTCCATTTACTGGGTTTTGGAATCCATGTCCCTTGCCTAGCAAGTGCTGCTTATCTAATGGCTAGTCCCCTCATCATAACAAAAGCCCAGTGTCCTTGATTCACATAATCAGCGTAACAACACTTTATTCTTCCTGCCCCAATAACAGAGAAACTGGGGCCATTTGGCCAAAGTGACCATTTGGGCAAGCGGTCCATCATGCTTTGCAGGGTGGGTGTGTCCATGCAAACAAGATTAGCCCCTGACATCCCTTTCCACAACTCACCACCAGATGTCAGGGTAGAGCTCATCCTGACTCTGCTTACACATGTATCCCACCCCGATAATTCATCCTATTCCCCAGTTTGTTCCATTTCCCCAGCAGGGCTTTCCTGGGCTTTTCATACAGAAGCAACCAGCCCCCTCCTCCCCACCACCAGACAATCCCTTTGTCCCTCTTCTAGCCATGTGGGGGTGTCACTGTGCCCCTCCCCACACTACTTCCGTGCCCTGGGAGAGGCCCCTATTGAGTGTTGTGGCTCCATCTAGTTTCCAGGATGCTGGATCCGGAGCACCACATGTCCCATCCCTCTCTGTGTGCAGCCCATGCCGCGCCCAGCTGCCCATGGGCTGCACACAGGCATGGGCAGCCGGAGAGGGGACCAGGACCCTGCCCGAGTGAGCAATGCGAGGGAATTTTCAGATCCCCTCCCCCATCCTCTGCAGACTGGGACTGGCTTTGAGGTGCTGATAGAGATTTCTCTGTCCCCAACAGGCAGCACAGCTTGGAGGTGGGGGCACCCAGGCCGTGGCCTAACCAGTTTTTGGGCAGGCCAAGCCCGAGTGGTGCTTCAACCCCACATGCCAGGTCAACATACCACTCACTCAAGTTTGGCCCAGCCGCCCTGTGTCGATGGAGGGGTGGCCGGGCCAAATTGGAGTGAGTGATGTTGTGACATAGAGCTACTCACTCAGATTTGGAGGGTGTGGGAATATGGGCTCATGGGCAGGCAATAAAATGGCTGGGGGAGGGGCTGCCTGACAGGGGAAGAGGAGGATCTGCTGGGGGAACCTATGCCCCACCCCCGCTCTGTAAGTGGGACTCTGCAGCCCCTGCTGTTCAAGTACTGCACCCCTCTCCCATCCCAGAATTTCAGGCTGTAGCAATCAGCAGAGGGAGAACTGGGCAGCCCTCAGCAGGGCTGAGCTGAGAGCAGGGAACACAAGTGCAGGGGAGCACAGGAACGGGCACAGCTCAGGCTGGAATGACCCCGTAACATCTGCTGAGTGTGGATGATGACGCTCCCGGGTGACTCCCACAGGTCCCAGCCCTGGGTTATAAATAGACTTGGCAGAATTCCATGTTTACTTTTTATAATTTCGATTGTTCATATTGATGTTTATTTTAAAGGTTTTTTTAAAATCAAGTAAGATTTTCCCAGTGGAGGAAATTACTGAGGGGAGGGGGGGATGTCAGACAATATTTAATGACAGTAGATGTTGAGATTCAAAAAGTTAAAGCTTTATAACCGTTAAAACACAAATTGTCATGATCACATGTCAAAATATACACAGTAAATATCCTTAAATCAGCCTCTAATAATGTCTCAAGCAGCATTTCTCTTACTTCGCTTAGCTGCAAATTTCTATTGTGATCGACGGAAATGTTTTCTCGTGGGTTTGGGTGCATGCGGAGAAATTGCTGTTTACTGATATTTACCAATAACAAGCGAATCCGTCCAAGCCTAGTTCTAAACAGAGCCCCGTGCTTGCCTATGAGGAGAGCACAGAGACGGGGCCGTGTGGTTACTGGCTGTGGTTGCTGTTCCCAGCAGAGGAGTCTCTCCCCCACCCGCGACCCTGTCCCCACAGCCTGGCAGTATTTATAGACACGCAGTCCCGGAGCGATGCTGCACTTGTGATGCAATGACCTCCCCATCACTCATCTGCCGTGCTCATTTCTATTTTGGGGGATGGTCACTGTGCTGCAGCTGAGGGGCTGGAAGAATAATCCCTAGTCCAGCCCCTGGTAGAGCAGGTGACAGTGTGTATTGTTCCAGGCCTAGCCTGACAGAGAGTAAAACATCAAACTGCAGCTTATTTGCTGTGACCGCTTTGAACCACTTAATATTTAGGCACTAAATGTTTTAAACTCTTTACAGCACAAACCTTTATCACAGGCCTGTAATGCAGAGCAGAGAGGGACTCGGGGCTGTATGGAACAGGGCTCCTACAAAAATGTCTGCCCCTTTGCCACAACAACCAGCAAGAGTAGTGAGTATCTAGAAATCACAACCTCTGGGGAACAAAGTGGGGGGAGGAGGGGTCCAAAGTGTTCAGCCGCCCCAGAATACAGGCAGAGAGCAGGAGCTGGCCTAGGCACGGGCCAGGGAAGAGGGGGAATGGGTGGGTGCAGAGTTAAGCTAACGCTCATTGTCCATGGCAGGGGAACTTACAGGGGCTGCTTGGTGTCCCACGTTTATCAGGGCCCCCCCACACACATACATCTGATCAATGAGTTAATCCCCTTGAGCCCCATGGACACGTTTCTGCACAATGGCATAACCCACAGACCTCTCTGTAATCCCAGCCAATCGTCCAACCTGCCCTGGGCAGCAGGACCCCCCAGATCCATTGGCCACCTCTCCTTACTCTTCCTCCCTGCCATTCCCCCCCAAAGCCTTCTGGATGGGCTGAGTAATGGCTCTTTTCCTCATGATGTAGGTGATGATCAGGGCAGACACCAGGAGGAGCAGGACCAGGGTGGAGTGGAGGATCCAGACCCAGAGCGTAATATCAAGCCCTGGGATAGGGGATGGAGCAGAGTTTGAAGTCTGAAGGAGGACATAAATGTGCAACATGAGTCCCCTCATAGTTCTGCCAAATGCTGGCCCCTCCACCCAGGGGACATCACACCCGGCAATGCCTCGGGGGAGCCTGTGAATGTCCCATGAGCCCCGCTGTTTAGAGGCCTCATGCCCAGCTCCTAACCCTGCAGGGGTCTCGCTCAGCACAGGTTCTTTGCCACCCTGTACCCAGCACCAAGGCAGGTGCAGCTGGGGTCAGCTGTGCCATGGAGCCTGTGCCTTACCTGTGCCATGGAGCCATTTCCAAGGGGCAGCATTGATACCACAGTCTGCTGCTGACCGGCACAGGGCAGGATCTCAGCCCCGCAGCCACTGACTCCCTGGCCAGATGTTTGTGCCTGATGCTGCATCAAAAAGCCAGAGCCCACACAGACCCTGCCATTGCTGGGCTCCTCCCCAGGCCCCTGCACAGGGACACACATCCAGGCCATCGTTACGGGCTCTGCAATAGCAGAACTGGCTAGTGCATTTATCTCCTGGCTCTGCTGCTTGTGGAATCCAAACCCCCGTCTCTGCCCCTGCCAGGCTCTGCATAGCTGTGGCCTCCATCGCCATTGGGTAAGAGCCCAGCTCCCTCCACACTGCCAGCCACAGCACGGGGACATGGCAGCCCCCAGCCTCCTGGGGAGCAGATGGTGGCATGTGGAGCTGCCTGGACATTTTACATTCCCCAAAGGGAGATGAGCCCCTGCAGCTGCATGCCCAGCCAGGCACCTGCGGTGGGGTAAAATCTCCCCCTTGATATTGGTATATACTCCCCATGTAATCTCAGCCCAGCACTCCTGCTTTCGTACAGGGAAATACCACAGCAGGGAGAAAAACCAATTACCTTGGAACAATGTCTCCTCTCCAGAGCCATCACCATCTGTGGGGCAGATACACAGTGATTACACATCACTTCAAATACCAAAAGCCTCATACCAGTGAGATGAAGCCATCACCGGTGAGATATACAAGGAGATGTTTAGAGCAGTGCTAAATCTTTTGACCAAAACATTTTTTCAACAAAAAATGTAAATTGGGTGATGCTGAAACATTTGTATTCCTTTGATTCTGCTGAATTGTTTTGATCAAAGAAAAAGCATTAAAAAATCAGAAAAAAAATTCAAAATGTCTTCCCCCGTCCCTCCCATCCCCTGTTCCTCCCCACCCCCCATGATTGTAGTGGTGTTAACAGGCTCCTGCACCTTGAATGGTCCCTTAAAATATGTGTTTACTACTTATGCTAAAGAATCTGGTCCACCTTGCATTTAACTGTGACACTATGAGTACGTGTCCAGACCTGCAGAAGAACTCTGTGTAAGCTCAAAAGTTTGTCTCTCACCAAGAGGTAGGTCAAATGAAAGATATTACCTCATCCACCTTGTCCCTCTAATGTTTCATTTTGACATTTTCAAAACAGAGCTAAATCTGCTTTCACTGAAGTTCATGGAAGGTTTGCCAGAGAGTTCAATGGGATAAGAATTCAATTTGCACTAGGAGAATATTTCAATTCCATGAGAAACAAATTCCCTCCATGGGCCATCCCTTTACTATTGAGTTCTTGAACAAACGGGGCGGGGCTAATCAATCAGGGAGGCCGGGGCTTTATAAAGCCGTGCACAAGCGACCAGGGCGCTTTGCGAACAGGGGCTGCAAACAGGGGAGTTTGAGAGGGAGTTTGGAAGGGGAGTGCGAAGGGGGCAAGCTATCCTTGCCATTCCTAATTCTTTTTACCCAAACTAAAGGGAGAGGCAGAGCAACCAGGTGGCTGCAGACGGGGGAGTGAGTATCTGTTGAGGGGACAGTTTGGCACTTTGACCGTGTGCTAGAGTGTTTGATTTCCTGTTTGAAAAGTGTGATTTGGGAGTGCTTCATTGCAGACTCTTCTAAAAAGACTGTCAGTCAGCTGCGCACCAGCGGAGCAGCGCATAGCAGAGAAGCAAACAGGTGGAGTTAGCCTGGGAGTTCGCCTGGAGAGAACCTACTGAGGCATCCCCCTTGCAGGTTTCCCTGAGTAGCTTCTGCCACAAGTGAGGAAACTCTTCGAAGGAAGGAACTATGGATGCTGAGCGATCCGCTGTCGTGACCTGCACAGGATGTGCCATGTTTGTCTTTCTTCCACAGGATAGAAGCGACTTTGTCTGTACAAAGTGCAAGCTGATCTCCATATTGGAGGAGAAGATTCAAGGTCTGGAGAAACGAGTATCAACCCTGCATTCCATAAAAGAAAATGAGGAGTTCCTGGATAGACGTCAGGATAGGCTTCAGCGGGCGCAGTGTTGTGAGGATTCAGAGCAGGCTGCGCAGCGGGGACAGAAGACCAGCGAGGATAATTGGCGGCATGTGACCTCCAGAAGAGGAAAGAGTATGAGACAAGTCCATGTACAAGAAACGCATATTCAGATGAGCAACCATTTTCATGTTCTCTCCACAGGCACTAGTGCAGAGAGTGGAGTGAATGATGCATCTGAGGGAACACAGCAGAAGGAGAGTGAGGTAAGTGGGGAAGTGGGAGGAAGCACAAGTAGGTGAGTGCAAGAGGGGAGGGCTCCTGCCCCATACTGGGACAGCAGGACAATCGGTGAGTTATCTGAAATGCCTATACACAAATGCAAGAAGCCTGGGGAACAAGCAGGGAGAACTGGAAGTCCTGGCACAGTCAGGGAATTATGACGTAATTGGAATAACAGAGACTTGGTGGGATAACTCACACGACTGGAGTACTGTCATGGATGGATATAAACTGTTCAGGAAGGATAGGCAGGGCAGAAAAGGTGGGGGAGTTGCGTTGTATGTAAGAGAGCAGTATGACTGCTCAGAGCTCCAGTATGAAACTGCAGAAAAACCTGAGAGTCTCTGGATTAAATTGAGAAGTGTGAGCAACAAGGGTAATGTCGTGGTGGGAGTCTGCTACAGACCACCAGACCAGGGGGATGAGGTGGACGAGGCTTTCTTCCAGCAACTAACAGAAGTTTAGCCTGCAGAAGAGAAGAGTGAGGGGGGATTTGATAGCTGCTTTCAACTACCTAAAAGGGGGTTCCAAAGAGGATGGATCTAGACTGTTCTCAGTGGTAGAAGATGACAGAACAAGGAGTAATGGTCTCAAGTTGCAGAGGGGGAGGTTTAGGTTGGATATTAGGAAAAACTTTTTCACTAGTAGGGTGGTGAAGCACTGGAATGGGTTACCTAGGGAGGTGGTGGAGTCTCCTTCCTTGGAGGTTTTTAAGGTCAGGCTTGACAAAGCCCTGGCTGGGATGATCTAGTTGGGGTTGGTCCTGCTTTGAGCAGGGGGTTGGACTAGATGACCTCCTGAGGTCCCTTCCAACCCTGAGATTCTATGATTCTATGATTCTATGAGACTCCACTGATTGGAAGGCATGAGATGCACAGTCCTAGTGATGGGGGTTCCACGACCACCACTCCCAAGAGGAGGAGGAGGGTGATGGTGGTCGGGGACTCTCTCCTCAGGGGGACTGAGTCATCTATCTGCCGCCCTGACCGGGAAAACCGAGAGGTGTGCTGCTTGCCAGGGGCTAGGATTCGTGATGTGACGGAGAGACTGCCGAGACTCATCAAGCCCTCAGATCGCTACCCCTTCCTGCTTCTCCACGTGGGCACCAATGATACTGCCAAGAATGACCTTGAGCGTATTACTGCAGACTACGTGGCTCTGGGAAGAAGGATAAAGGCGTTTGAGGCGCAAGTGGTGTTCTCGTCCATTCTCCCTGTGGCAGGAAAAGGCCGGGGTAGAGACCGTCTAATCGTGGAAGTCAACGAATGGCTACGCAGATGGTGTCGGAGAGAAGGGTTTGGATTCTTTGACCATGGGATGGTGTTCCAAGAAGAAGGAGTGCTAGGCAGAGATGGGCTCCACCTGACGAAGAGAGGGAAGAGCATCTTTGGAAGCAGGCTGGCCAACCTAGTGAGGAGGGCTTTAAACTAGGTTCACCGGGGGAAGGAGACCAAAGCCCCGAGGTAAGTGGGGAAGTGGGATACCGGGAGGAAGCACAAGTAGGTGAATGCAAGAGGGGAGGGCTCCTGCCCCATACTGGGACAGCAGGACAATCGGTGAGTTATCTTAAATGCCTATACACAAATGCAAGAAGCCTGGGGAACAAGCAGGGAGAACTGGAAGTCCTGGCACAGTCAAGGAATTATGATGTAATTGGAATAACAGAGACTTGGTGGGATAACTCACACGATTGGAGTACTGTCATGGATGGATATAAACTGTTCAGGAAGGATAGGCAGGGCAGAAAAGGTGGGGGAGTTGCATTGTATGTAAGAGAGCAGTATGACTGCTCAGAGCTCCAGTATGAAACTGCAGAAAAACCTGAGAGTCTCTGGATTACATTGAGAAGTGTGAGCAACAAGGGTAATGTCGTGGTGGGAGTCTGCTACAGACCACCAGACCAGGGGGATGAGGTGGACGAGGCTTTCTTCCAGCAACTAACAGAAGTTACTAGATCACAGGCCCTGGTTCTCATGGGTGACTTTAATCACCCCGACATCTGCTGGGAGAGCAATACAGCGGTCCACAGACAATCCAGGAAGTTTTTGGAAAGTGTAGGGGACAATTTCCTGGTGCAAGTGCTGGAGGAACCAACTAGGGGAAAAGCTCTTCTTGACCTGCTGCTCACAAACAGGGAAGAAATAGTAGAGGAAGCAATAGTGGATGGGAACCTGGGAGGCAGTGACCATGAGATGGTCGAGTTCAGGATCCTGGCACAAGGAAGAAAGGAGAACAGTAGAATACAGAGCCTGGACTTCAGAAAAGCAGACTTTGACTCCCTCAGGGAACTGATGGGTAAGGTCCCCTGGGAGAATAACATGAGGGGGAAAGGAGTCGAGGAAAGCTGGCTGTATTTTAAAGAAACCTTATTGAGGTTGCAGGAACAAACCATCCCGATGTGTAGAAAGAAAAGTAAATATGGCAGGCGACCAGCTTGGCTTAACAGTGAAATCCTTGCTCATCTTAAACACAAAAAAGCAGCTTACAAGAAGTGGAAGATTGGACAAATGACCAGGGAGGAGTATAAAAATATTGTTCAGGCATGCAGGAGTGAAATTAGGAAGGCCAAATCACACTTGGAGTTGCAGCTAGCCGGAGATGTTAGGAGTAACAAGAAGGGTTTCTTCAGGTATGCTTTTTTTGCCTCTGTCTTCACAGACAAGGGCAGCTCCCAGATGGCTGCACTCCGCAGCACGGTATGGGGAGGAGGTGACCAGCCCTCTGTGGAGAAAGAAGTAGTTCGGGACTATTTAGAAAAGCTGGACAAACACAAGTCCATGGGGCCGGATGCACTGCATCCGAGGGTGCTAAAGGAGTTGGCCGATGTGATTGCAGAGCCATTGGCCATTATCTTTGACAAATCATGGCAATCGGGGGAGGTCCCGGATGACTGGAAAAAAGCGAATGTAGTGCCCATCTTTAAAAAAGGGAAGAAGGAAGATCCGGGGAACTACAGGCCAGTCAGTCTCACCTCAATCCCTGGAAAAATCATGGAACAGGTCCTCAAGGAATCAATTTTGAACCACTTAAAGGAGGGGAAAGTGATCAGAAACAGTCAGCATGGATTCACCAAGGGCAAGTCATGCCTGACTAACCTAATTGCCTTCTATGATGAGATAACTGGCTCTGTGGATGAGGGGAAAGCAGTGGATGTGCTATTTCTTGACTTTAGCAAAGCTTTTGATACAGTCTCGCACAGCGTTCTTGCCAGCAAGTTAAAGAAGTATGGGCTGGATAAATGGACGGTAAGGTGGATAGAAAACTGGCTGGATGGTCGTGCTCAACGGGTAGTGATCAATGGCTCCATGTCTAGTTGGCAGCCGGTATCAAGTGGAGTGCCCCAAGGGTCGGTGCTGGGGCCGGTTTTGTTCAATATCTTCATCAACGACCTGGAGGATGGTGTGGACTGCACCCTTAGCAAGTTTGCAGATGACACTAAACTGGGAGGAGTGGTTGATACGGTGGAGGGTAGGTGTGACAGTGTCCCCATAAAACTTTATGGGGAGATGCTTATAACTATATATGTGTAACGTTTTATGCTACATGGCACATGTAGCATAAAACGTTACACATATATAGTTATAAGCATCTCCCCATATAAAACCAATGTTCATAACTACCACCACAACAATGATACATGCCTACAAACAGGAGGAATAAATTCAGTAGGTCATAACTTTCACAGAGATATGTTACATGGCACATGTAGCATAAAACGTTACACATATATAGTTATAAGCATCTCCCCATAAAGTTTTATGGGGACACTGTCACAGTAGGGATAGGATACAGAGGGACCTAGACAAATTAGAGGATTGGGCCAAAAGAAATCTGATGAGGTTCAACAAGGACAAGTGCAGAGTCCTGCACTTAGGACGGAAGAATCCCATGCACTGCTACAGACTAGGGACCGAATGGCTGGGCAGCAGTTCTGCAGAAAAGGACCTAGGGGTTACAGTGGACGAAAAGCTGAATATGAGTCAACAGTGTGCCCTTGTTGCCAAGAAGGCTAACGGCATTTTGGGCTGTATAAGTAGGGGCATTTCCAGCAGATCGAGGGACGTGATTATTCCCCTCTATTCGGCACTGGTGAGGCCTCATTTGGAGTACTGTGTCCAGTTTTGGGCCCCACACTACAAGAAGGATGTGGATAAATTGGAAAGAGTCCAACGGAGGGCAACAAAAATGATTAGGGGGCTGGAGCACATGACTTATGAGGAGAGGCTGAGGGAACTGGGATTGTTTAGCCTGCAGAAGAGAAGAGTGAGGGGGGATTTGATAGCTGCTTTCAACTACCTAAAAGGGGGTTCCAAAGAGGATGGATCTAGACTGTTCTCAGTGGTAGAAGATGACAGAACAAGGAGTAATGGTCTCAAGTTGCAGAGGGGGAGGTTTAGGTTGGATATTAGGAAAAACGTTTTCACTAGTAGGGTGGTGAAGCACTGGAATGGGTTACCTAGGGAGGTGGTGGAGTCTCCTTCCTTGGAGGTTTTTAAGGTCAGGCTTGACAAAGCCCTGGCTGGGATGATCTAGTTGGGGTTGGTCCTGCTTTGAGCAGGGGGTTGGACTAGATGACCTCCTGAGGTCCCTTCTACCCTGAGATTCTATGATTCTATGAAACAAGCTGTGTAATCTACATGAGAGAGCCAGGACAGAGCTGATATATATATTGAGAACCAAATTTGGAATTTTCTCTCTTGGTATTTGGGGTTTCCAGTGGGATCAAGTTAGAATCAGGGAAGAGCTACTATACAACATGTAAATGGGCACATGTGACATCAGATAACTTAGCAGCATCATTGCCTGGGCATGTTTTCAAATGGTCATTACTTTGTCACTTCACACTACATATGAGAGAAAATTTCCAGCTATTTTGTTTCCTACAAAAATGCAGATTTTGTGACATCAAAACATTTTCCGAATTTGTGTCAGTTTGGCTGAATTATTCATCGGAGAAAAACAAAACAAACAAACCCAGCCATCACCCCCAAACTATTTCAAAAAAGTCAAAATGTCAATACCTTTAAAACCAAGCATTTCAATTTTCTATTCAAAATGACTTCTTATTTTGCAATTTCCTACGATTCTATTTTAAAAAAATAACCCCTTCCATAATAATCTGTTCAAAATGAAAAGTTTTGTTCAACCAAAACCAATATTTTTTTCAACTTTGTGATTCACTGAAAATTGTAAAAAACATTCTTTTCAGGTCAGCTTGAAACAATTTCCCCCCCAAGATGCTTTTGAATTGCCAGGAAACTGAAAAATAGTTATTCTCATAACTCTGTTCCACACCTGTGTTTCCTGATGGTTTTAGTAAAGTAAAGCAGACCATGATGACAAGAAACCTGGTGAATTTCAATGTGACGGTTTATCTATTTTCACACTTTGCCCACAGAGAATATCACAATATATTTTTTGTTTAACTAGTAGAAAAAACCAGCGCTGCTTCATCATGAAACTCAGCAATGACTAAGAGGATGGTGCTTAGTCACTAAAAACACGTAAATGTTCCCCCAGAGACAGAGTTCTCACCTGGGAAATGTAGGGGAAGGAGGGGGAAGTTTTACATCTTTAACTCTAGATATCATAGTGTGCCCCCAGCCCGTCCCAGCTCCCTGATCCCTCTGCACCAAGCCCACCATTAGTGCAATGCATTACCGGCCACATGCAGGTGCCAGGAGTCACTGGAGAGAGAATTGTTCTCTTGGTTATTGTTATCCATGAGCTGGTAGCAGCAGGAAAAGGCCCCTGCGCTCTCCCTGGACACTGGGCAGGGTGAGTCGTAGACAGGTTTGTTTTCTTCCTTGGGCTGGACAGAAATCTCCTTGCCATCTTTGCAGAAGACAATGCGTGTCATGGGGGCGTCCAAAGGGACTAAACATGACAGTCCGACCTTATCCCCTTGGCGAGCAGACAGCCTGTCCAGGAACAGCCGCGGGGCAGGGAGAGAGCCTGGGGAGCAAACACTCCAGTGTTAAACACCTGGGGCCAGATCCTCTGCTGGTGTCAATCAGCAAAGCTCCACTCTCTGCCGATTTACACCAGCTGGGGATCTGGCCCTCTCTGACTCCAGTGGAGTGTGGTTGAACTTGAGCCCTCCAATCCCTGCTGCGCTCACAGGACCAGTCACTCACCGGGAGAGCTGCAGATTTCCTGGCTCCTGATATTGGAGCCTGTGAAATAAACACAAAGGGTCTCAGTGCAGGAGGGGAGGTGGAACGGGGAATTTAAGTGACTGGAGCTGGAAATACAGTGGCATCCTCTACAGGAAAGTGAAAGTCTCTGGCCTTCGTGGGCCCAGGCAAATCTAGCCCCAGACAGTAGAGAGAAAGTCAGTCCCAGAATGATGATGGGCCACGTTCTGCCCCTGGGTTTATCCCCTCACCAGAGTCGGAATGAATTTGCTGGTAAGCTCCCTGGAGCCAATTTCCTCTCAGCACAGGGGGGATTTTTACAGGCAGAAAGTGCAGCTCAGTGTCCAGCTCCCAGTGTGAATCAGCACCCGAGGATCCCAGCTACGGATCTGCCCCTTTTGGAGCAATGGAGGCAGGTGCATTTACACCAGCCGGGGATCTGACCCACAGTCCATAACTTGTTATTTCCTTGGGGAGAAGTTCGGGGTTAGCTGGTGCATTTCAGTCTGAGTGCAGATAAGTAAGGGCTCCATGTACCAACATGTAGAGCTCGCTGGACCCCAGACCCATGGATGAAGGCTGGTGTGAGCATGCCAGAGACCCACTGGAGATGGGTTAGGCAAACAGCCGACTCTGACCCCATGCTGTGTAAGGGCCAGATCCTGCACTATTGGGGTCACTGAGAGCTCTCCCATTTATTGCAGTGGGAGCAGGGCCAGGGCTCACATGTCCATGGCCCTGATCCTGCAGGCCAATGATCTGTCCCTTCCACTTGCATGGGCATCCCTTGACTTGAAGGGGCTCTGGGCAGGAGTCAGGGCCTATACCAGCAAAGCAATGTGCAGGAATGGGACCATGAGCACATAAAACCTGGGGAAACGCAGCTAGGAGAGTCAGTGGGAGGCTGAACACAGGTTTGTCTCCTGATCCTCAGATCTTTAGCTCGGCACATTTCGCACTCACCATAAATATCAGCAAAGATCCTGGGGCAACTCACAGAACCCCCTGTGCAGCAGGTAGGGCTGGTATCCCCATTGTACAGGTGGGTAACTGAGGCACAGAGCAGCTAGTGGCTGCCCCAAGGTCATCCAGCAAGTTTGTGGCAGAGCAAGAAATTCATCACTGGACTCGAAAGTCCCAACCATGGACCAGCCTTCGGTACTATTAATGATCACAGTAACTGCTATTTTAATAAATTGAAGATGGGCTTTTCAAATCCCAGGGAAATTCCATTGTTACCCCATAAAAACTAATCACATTTGGCCATGTGAAGAAGGATAAAGGCGTTTGAGGCGCAAGTGGTGTTCTTGTCCATTCTCCCTGTGGCAGGAAAAGGCCGGGGTAGAGACCATCGAATCGTGGAAGTCAACGAATGGCTATGCAGATGGTGTCGGAGAGAAGGGTTTGGATTCTTTGACCATGGGATGGTGTTCCAAGAAGAAGGAGTGCTAGGCAGAGATGGGCTCCACCTGACGAAGAGAGGGAAGAGCATCTTTGGAAGCAGGCTGGCCAACCTAGTGAGGAGGGCTTTAAACTAGGTTCACCGGGGGAAGGAGACCAAAGCCCCGAGGTAAGTGGGGAAGTGGGATACCGGGAGGAAGCACAAGTAGGTGAGTGCAAGAGGGGAGGGCTCCTGCCCCATACTGGGACAGCAGGACAATCGGTGAGTTATCTTAAATGCCTATACACAAATGCAAGAAGCCTGGGGAACAAGCAGGGAGAACTGGAAGTCCTGGCACAGTCATAGAATCATAGAATCATAGAATCTCAGGGTTGGAAGGGACCTCAGGAGGTCATCTAGTCCAACCCCCTGCTCAAAGCAGGACCAACCCCAACTAGATCATCCCAGCCAGGACTTTGTCAAGCCTGACCTTAAAAACCTCTAAGGAAGGAGATTCCACCACCTCCCTAGGTAACCCATTCCACTGCTTCACCACCCTACTAGTGAAAAAGTTTTTCCTAATATCCAACCTAAACCTCTCCCTCTGCAACTTGAGACCATTACTCCTTGTTCTGTCATCTTCTACCACCGAGAACAGTCTAGATCCATCCTCTTGGGAACCCCCTTTTAGGTACTTGAAAGCAGCTATCAAATCCCCCCTCACTCTTCTCTTCTGCAGGCTAAACAATCCCAGTTCCCTCAGCCTCTCCTCATAAGTCATGTGCTCCAGCCCCCTAATCATTTTTGTTGCCCTCCGTTGGACTCTTTCCAATTTATCCACATCCTTCTTGTAGTGTGGGGCCCAAAACTGGACACAGTACTCCAAATGAGGCCTCACCAGTGCCGAATAGAGGGGAATAATCACGTCCCTCGATCTGCTGGAAATGCCCCTACTGTATCAAAAGCTTTGCTAAAGTCAAGAAATAGCACATCCACTTCTTTCCCCTCATCCACAGAGCCAGTTATCTCATCATAGAAGGCAATTAGGTTAGTCAGGCATGACCTGCCCTTGGTGAATCCATGCTGACTGTTCCTGATCACTTTCCCCTCCTTTAAGTGGTTCAGAATTGATTCCTTGAGGACCTGTTCCATGATTTTTCAAGGGACTGAGGTGAGACTGACTGGCCTGTAGTTCCCCGGATCTTCCTTCTTCCCTTTTTTAAAGATGGGCAGTACATTAGCTTTTTTCCAATCATCTGGGACCTCCCCCGATTGCCATGATTTGTCAAAGATAATGGCCAATGGCTCTGCAATCACATCGGCCAACTCCTTTAGCACCCTCGGATGCAGTGCATCCGGCCCCATGGACTTGTGTTCGTCCAGCTTTTCTAAATAGTCCCGAACTACTTCTTTCTCCACAGAGGGCTGGTCACCTCCTCCCCATACCGTGCTGTGGAGTGTAGCCGCCTGGGAGCTGACCTTGTCTGTGAAGACAGAGGCAAAAAAAGCATTGAGTACACTAGCTTTCTCCACATCCTCTGTCACAAGGTTCCCTCCCTCATTCAGCAAGGGGCCAACACTTTCCTTGACTTTCTTCTTGTTGCTCACATACCTGAAGAAACCCTTCTTGTTACTCCTAACATCTCCGGCTAGCTGCAACTCCAAGTGTGATTTGGCCTTCCTAATTTCACTCCTGCATGCCTGAACAATATTTTTATACTCCTCCCTGGTCATTTGTCCAATCTTCCACTTCTTGTAAGCTGCTTTTTTGTGTTTAAGACGAGCAAGGATTTCACTGTTAAGCCAAGCTGGTCGCCTGCCATATTTACTTTTCTTTCTACACATCGGGATGGTTTGTTCCTGCAACCTCAATAAGGTTTCTTTAAAATACAGCCAGCTTTCCTCGACTCCTTTCCCCCTCATGTTATTCTCCCAGGGGACCTTACCCATCAGTTCCCTGAGGGAGTCAAAGTCTGCTTTTCTGAAGTCCAGGCTCTGTATTCTACTGTTCTCCTTTCTTCCTTGTGCCAGGATCCTGAACTCGACCATCTCATGGTCACTGCCTCCCAGGTTCCCATCCACTATTGCTTCCTCTACTATTTCTTCCCTGTTTGTGAGCAGCAGGTCAAGAAGAGCTTTTCCCCTAGTTGGTTCCTCCAGCACTTGCACCAGGAAATTGTCCCCTACACTTTCCAAAAACTTCCTGGATTGTCTGTGGACCGCTGTATTGCTCTCCCAGCAGATGTCGGGGTGATTAAAGTCACCCATGAGAACCAGGGCCTGTGATCTAGTAACTTCTGTTAGTTGCTGGAAGAAAGCCTCGTCCACCTCATCCCCCTGGTCTGGTGGTCTGTAGCAGACTCCCACCACGACATTACCCTTGTTGCTCACACTTCTCAATGTAATCCAGAGACTCTCAGGTTTTTCTGCAGTTTCATACTGGAGCTCTGAGCAGTCATACTGCTCTCTTACATACAATGCAACTCCCCCACCTTTTCTGCCCTGCCTATCCTTCCTGAACAGTTTATATCCATCCATGACAGTACTCCAATCGTGTGAGTTATCCCACCAAGTCTCTGTTATTCCAATTACATCATAATTCCTTCATGTAACAGGTGGAGTTAGCCTGGGAGTTCGCCTGGAGAAAGCCTACTGCGGCATCCCCTTTGCAGGTTTCCCTGAGTAGCTTCTGCCACAAGTGGGGAAACTCTTCGAAGGAAGGGACTATGGATGCTGAGCGATCGGCTGTCGTGACCTGCACAGGATGTGCCATGTTTGTCTTTCTTCCACAGGAAAGAAGCGACGTTGTCTGTACAAAGTGCAAGCTGATCTCCATATTGGAGGAGAAGATTCAAGGTCTGGAGAAACGAGTATCAATCCTCCGTTCCATAAAAGAAAATGAGGAGTTCCTGGGTAGATGTCAGGATAGGCTTCAGCGGGCACAGTGTTTTGAGGATTCAGAGAAGGCTGCGCAGGGGGGACAGAAGGCCAGTGAGGATAATTGGCGGCATGTGACCTCCAGAAGAGGAAAGAGTATGAGACAAGTCCATGTACCAGAAACGCCGATTCAGATGAGCAACCCTTTTCATGTTCTCTCCACAGGTACTAGTGCAGAGAGTGGAGTGAATGATACATCTGAGGGAACAGAGCAGAAGGAGACTCCACTGATTGGAAGGCATGAGATGCACAGTCTTAGGGATGGGGGTTCCACGACCACCACTCCCAAGAGGAGGAGGAGGGTGGTGGTGGTCGGGGACTCTCCTCAGGGGGACTGAGTCATCTATCTGCCGCCCTGACCGGGAAAACCGAGAGGTGTGCTGCTTGCCAGGGGCTAGGATTCGTGATGTGACGGAGAGACTGCCGAGACTCATCAAGCCCTCAGATCGCTACCCCTTCCTGCTTCTCCATGTGGGCACCAATGATACTGCCAAGAATGACCTTGAGCATATTACTGCAGACAACGTGGCTCTGGGAAGAAGGATAAAGGTGTTTGAGGCACGAGTGGTGTTCTCGTCCATTCTCCCTGTGGCAGGAAAAGGCCGGGGTAGAGACCAACGAATCGTGGAAGTCAACGAATGGCTACGCAGATGGTGTCGGAGAGAAGAGTTTGGATCTTTGACCATGGGATGGTGTTCCAAGAAGGAGTGCTAGGCAGAGATGGGCTCCACCTGACGAAGAGAGGGAAGAGCATCTTTGGAAGCAGGCTGGCCAACCTTGTGAGGAGGGCTTTAAACTAGGTTCACCGGGAGAAGGAGACCAAAGCCCCGAGGTAAGTGGGGAAGTGGGATACCGGGAGGAAGCACAAGTAGGTGAGTGCAAGAGGGGAGGGCTCCTGCCCCATACTGGGACAGCAGGACAATCGGTGAGTTATCTTAAATGCCTATACATAAATGCAAGAAGCCTGGGGAACAAGCAGGGAGAACTGGAAGTCCTGGCACAGTCAAGGAAGTATGAAAAGGTGGGAAAGTATGAAAAGGTGGGAAAGTTAACAGTGAAATCCTTGCTTGTCTTAAACACAAAAAAGCAGCTTACAAGAAGTGGAAGATTGGACAAATGACCAGGGAGGAGTATAAAAATATTGTTCAGGCATGCAGGAGTGAAATTAGGAAGGCCAAATCACACTTGGAGTTGCAGCTAGCCAGAGATGTTAGGAGTAACAAGAAGGGTTTCTTCAGGTATGTGAGCAACAAGAAGAAAGTCAAGAAAAGTGTGGGCCCCTTGCTGAATGAGGGAGGGAACCTAGTGACAGAGGATGTGGAGAAAGCTAGTGTACTCAATGCTTTTTTTGCCTCTGTCTTCACAGACAAGGTCAGCTCCCAGGCGGCTGCACTCCACAGCGCGGTATGGGGAGGAGGTGACCAGCCCTCTGTGGAGAAAGAAGTAGTTCGGGACTATTTAGAAAAGCTGGACGAACACAAGTCCATGGGGCCGGATGCACTGCATCCGAGGGTGCTAAAGGAGTTGGCCGATGTGATTGCAGAGCCATTGGCCATTATCTTTGACAAATCATGGCAATCGGGGGAGGTCCCAGATGACTGGAAAAAAGCTAATGTACTGCCCATCTTTAAAAAAGGGAAGAAGGAAGATCCGGGGAACTACAGGCCAGTCAGTCTCACCTCAGTCCCTGGAAAAATCATGGAACAGGTCCTCAAGGAATCAATTCTGAACCACTTAAAGGAGGGGAAAGTGATCAGGAACAGTCAGCATGGATTCACCAAGGGCAAGTCATGCCTGACTAACCTAATTGCCTTCTATGATGAGATAACTGGCTCTGTGGATGAGGGGAAAGCAGTGGATGTGCTATTTCTTGACTTTAGCAAAGCTTTTGATACAGTAGGGGCATTTCCAGCAGATCGAGGGACGTGATTATTCCCCTCTATTCGGCACTGGTGAGGCCTCATTTGGAGTACTGTGTCCAGTTTTGGGCCCCACACTACAAGAAGGATGTGGATAAATTGGAAAGAGTCCAACGGAGGGCAACAAAAATGATTAGGGGGCTGGAGCACATGACTTATGAGGAGAGGCTGAGGGAACTGGGATTGTTTAGCCTGCAGAAGAGAAGAGTGAGGGGGGATTTGATAGCTGCTTTCAAGTACCTAAAAGGGGGTTCCCAAGAGGATGGATCTAGACTGTTCTCGGTGGTAGAAGATGACAGAACAAGGAGTAATGGTCTCAAGTTGCAGAGGGAGAGGTTTAGGTTGGATATTAGGAAAAACTTTTTCACTAGTAGGGTGGTGAAGCAGTGGAATGGGTTACCTAGGGAGGTGGTGGAATCTCCTTCCTTAGAGGTTTTTAAGGTCAGGCTTGACAAAGTCCTGGCTGGGATGATCTAGTTGGGGTTGGTCCTGCTTTGAGCAGGGGGTTGGACTAGATGACTTCCTGAGGTCCCTTCCAACCGTGAGATTCTATGATTCTATGATTCTGTGTATGTGGCATTTCTGCTGTTTGCGCCCGTGTGCAGGGTGAACATGTAGCATTTTCTACCCTTCGATATCAACTCCAGTTAAGGTTTCTTCAAACAAAATTTCTATAATCATGAACCAGTGATTATGCACACGCAAATATTTACACCTGAATCTGAGTGTGCAAAACAGCATTCTAGTGTGCAAATGGACATCCACTTCTGTGTCCAGCCCTTCATGGTTTGCCCCTGTACATCATTTACATCCCATCAAAACCAGGTGCACACTGTAAAAAATCTGGGGTGGCTATAACATGACAGCTGACATGAGATGCCTCGCCCAGTTAAACCTGCCTCTTGGCCTGTGTGGGGCAGGTACAATGTGGTGCAATGTTGCCCTGCAATCTACCTCACCCACAGCCCTCCCTTAAAGGTCACAAGACCTTTCTCCAAAGCCAGTACACTTGTACCAAGGCTCCCCCTCTATGAGGTTTCATTTATTAGATTTCTTAGCCCATCCCTGGTTCTCCTTTCAGTCAGGGTTCCCAAAGACCTCCATCTGGGGCCTGCGGCTTCTGCCCATAACGTCCCCCCTTAGGAGAGGAATATCACACTCTCCTTCTGGGCTCTGAGCTGACATCTCAGGAGGGTTCCCCTCTTGGAGTCAGGAGTCCCACAGCCCTCCTTCCTGGGGCTGTGTGGGATCACTGAAGCCAACTTCAGCCCTCGCTCAGTTTCTCTGTGCTGGCTTCTTTTAACTCAGACCAGCCCTCCATCCCCCTTTGGCTCTCTGGAGGATTCTCTTCTATCACAAAGCCTGGACTGACTTAGCCACATGGCCTACCTGGCTCATGGCTGTGATAATGTTCCCCACTGGGGGAGGAGTGCGGAGTGGGGCTGGACTCATCACCTGGTAATGGAGGGGGAAAAGAAATTGCAAAAAAATGTGGCCAACTTCAGACCTCATTCAGCGTCTTTGCATGGGCCCCTTTTAGCCCAGATCGGCCATCTGGGGTGACCAGATAGCAAGGAAGAAAAATTGGGATTTTTTTTTTGTACAGTTATAGTTGCGTGTATAAGCAAATCCCCAAATCTCTGGATAGTTTTGATAATAATGGGATGTCTGGTCACCCCACATCCATCCACCCTCCTTTGGATACCTGGCGGCTTCTCTTTTATCATGAGGCCTAAACTGACTGAGCCACATGGCCTACCTGGCACAGGGCTGTGATAATGTTCCCCACCAGGGGAGAAGCGAGGAGTAGGGCAGGACCTGCCACCTCTTCAAGGGGCCAGTGGCCCTGGGTCACTTTGGCTGCCATCACCATTCACAGCGAGGTAACGAGTTGGCTTTAGCCATCTCCTTGTGAAACACCCCATTGCTCCCTGCCCATTCAGGTGACTATGGCAGGGTAACGGTCTCTCCACTGGAAGTGGTGGGTGCTCTCCTTTAATCTCAGACCAGGGCCCCCTTTCCCTACAGGGAAGCCCCCCCGCACTGAGTGAATCCGTTTACCTGGGCACGATGGCTCTGCTCTGGAACTGTCACTCCCAGAAGGGCTGGGACCATCTGTGGGGCAGACACACAGTGATCATAGATCACCTCAAACAGCCAAAACCGCGATGTGAAAGGGCAGCAACTGTCAGTGAAATACCTGTGAGTGTCTCTGGGAGCAATCCATGGAGACATGGGAATATTTGATTAGCAAAGCAACAAGTTGCTCAAGGGAAGCAGTATTGCCTTGTGGCTAGAGCACTGGGTGTGGACTCAGGAGATGTGGGTTCTAAGCCCACCTGTGTGGCTGGGTGTCCTTAGGTAAATCATCTTCTCGCTGTGTGCCTCAGTTTCCCCTTCGGTACAATGAGGATAATGATGCTGACCTCCTTTGTAAAGTGCTTTGAGTTCTACTTATGCATAAGCAGGTGCTGAATGAGCTCTCCCCGGATGTCTGTTGATGAACTGGGGGAAAAGAGCTGAGGAGCAGGCTGCATTTACATACGCACAACTGCTTTGCTAAAGGGGTCACTTTTGGGCTAAAATTCACTTTAGTCTTGAATGCAGGGCAATGACACATCATGATCCTTATTGCGTGAGTAAAGGGCAGCAGAACTGCTGAGCATGCCCAGATGGAGGGGGTGACCCTCCCATAACCTCGCCCGATAAGCAGGGGATATTGATGTCAAATCCAAGCAAAAGTCAGAGGTGGGTGTTCTCTCTCTGGTGGGGTGGATTCTGTAGGGAGTGGCACAGTACAAAACCTAAATTACTTCTGTGTGATACTGGGGAGAGAAATACACATAGGGCTGGCTCTGCTCTCCCTGAAACCAATGGAAACATTTTACTGAACTCAAAGCAATTGGAGTCTAGCAGCTGGTCCTGGGACTCAAATATTTTCGCTCTGTCTCATTAATAGATTCTCAGAAGTGAAGCCCAGAAAGGATTGTTCTGATCATCTGCTCTGACCTGCTGCATAGCAGGAGCCAGTCCTGTATCTCCAGCCCATAAGGTCTCTGGGGCAAGAGACGAGAATTCAGAAAGAGACATCCGGTCTTGCTCTAGAGACGTCACGTGATGGAGAATAAACCACCTGAGTGCCTGTTCCTTTACCATGTCTTCTGTAAGGAAGTCAGCCTGAGAACATGAATGAGAGAGATGGGTCAGAGCTAAAGCCTTCAGGGTCAAGCAAAGGTGGAAGGTTTTTCAAAACCAGCGTTTTGATCGGTCTCACTAGGCAGGGTAGAACTGCAAGATCTGGATGTGGATACTGTGTACCCAGAACTTAGATAGGCAGCCACAAGTAGTTTCTAATTTAGCACCATTCCCTGGTGTGCATGCACCCAGGAGGATTTTTCAAATGGTCACAACCCGAACCCGGTTAGTTTATCCCGGTAGGTTCTGAAGTTCAAGAAAAGCCTGTGTAGACATTAATGATAATGCACTTGCCAAATTTCACACTTAAGGATTTGCCCTTGTTTTGAACAGGTCAGTCCTGTTCTTCACCTTCATAACACTCTGAAAGGTCTGGTGGAATCTTGCTCAACTAAACTAAACTAAAGGGTGTTGAGCTGGAGTTCAGGCATGGAGAGTTCAGCACAAGAGATGGAAGTTTAGAAACTTTTACTCTAGCTGCCACTGGCTGCTCCCACCTCACCTCTGCTGCCTGCCCTCTGTGTGCTAAGCAGCCCTCTGTTGGTTCAGTGTGATACCTGGCGCACTCAGGTATCCTCTCTCATGGAGCTGACACTTCAATTACGGCAGAAACTAGACAGGCGCTTGTGTGTCACCCTGGATTGGGCCCTCCTATGCCTGGGACTTTATGTGATGGGGAACAAGAGTCTCCCTCTCACCAGCCTGATTTGTAAATTCAAATCCATTTGACCCACGTGGGTCAGGGGGAGCTGGCACCTCCTGCTTTACACCCTGTCAGCTCCCACCGGCTCCTCTGCTTTTATCCCACTTGGGCCAGCTTCTCAGTGGGGAAAAATCAGCAAAGCACAGGCTCTTTGTACAGAGTCTAGGGCTGTCGTGTCTTCACTGCTGTTGTTACTTGAAATAGCTCAGGTGTGTCTACATGCTCCAATCACAAACTGGTGCAAATTCCACTGCTTTGCCACTTACAAATTCTTACCTGCTTCCCGATCAATTTACCTCCACTCCCATGTAAACTGGGCCACCATTTACACTCCCATTCGATTTGGGCCCCTTGCACTCATCCTGTGGGTCTGACTCTGGTCCTATTGAAGTCAGACTGAGTCTGGCCCAGTGAAAAAGCACCAGGCTTTTTACACAGTCAGTGGCAGTATCCAAAATGTCCCACATAAGACCTGATCCTCGTGCCTCTGCTCCCCCCGCTGGACACACAGGGCCTGATTCTCATTTACACTAAAGCTCCGTCCACTGGTAAAGTGAGTGTGAATTTACACCCTCTTTTAGCCTCCTTACACGGCCCAAGTGCTATCAACAGGCCTTAGTGTGCCCGAGGATCAGGCCCCTCTGGTCTATAATGAACGTTGTTACATGGCACCAACACTCACCGGGAGACCTGCAGATTTCCTGGCTTGCAGCCAGCGCCCCTGTGCAATAAAATATAAATTCCCGTCATTAGTGCAGCCAGGTCAATTGGGAGCTTATCAGAGCAACACAAATTTTAAATACATGGAGCTTTTGCCGTCATGGCAATGAGCACACGTGGCGTCCTCCCGGTCTTGCGCTGCAGAGCGTCTGTGGTTGGAATCCCATCCCCAGGCTGGTTTCCTCCACTACCCATTTGTTCTGTCCTCTATCAGTTCTGCCACCTTCCTAGTCAAGAAACTCCACCTCTCCCCTCGGATCAATAGCCAAGACAGTAACTCCAGCCCTTCATTCACCATCCTCAGATTTTTCCACTTGTCTGTGAGCCCTTTGGTGTAGGGAGAGTCTGTTTGTTCTGGGTTTGTACAGTGCCTCATGCAATGGGGTGCTGGGCCATGACTGGAGCTCCTAGGGGCTATTGTAATACACCCTATTAATCATCTCAGTCAACATCCTAACCACAGAATAAATTCCTACAATTCTGCCACCGTGCAACAAACTAATTTGGTTTTTATTAGTTGCCCTCTGCCCCTAGTACTTCCCCCTCGAACTGCTTGTACAGTTCCAGACAGCCACTTTCCTCCTTTTCCTGAAATGGGGATCAGGTAAATCAGGCATTTAAAGTGACTCTGGCAAAATTCAGTCCTGGGTCAGAGACCGGGCTAAGGCTGGTATCACAAAGATAACTGGGGCTAGAATTTCGGCGTCTCCCATTGCAGCTTCTCTGGATTGTTGAGTTTGTTTGCTGTGTCCTGCAGCTCTAAATTCCTGAGGGTCTGCTCTGCTTTTGCTTACTCTGAGGAAATTGAGAAAAAAATCTGACCAGTACCAGCCCCAGTTCAGCTGAATGGATGTTAGCACTAGTATGGACATGAGTGCTACGACTGGGGCCATATCGATCATCACTTTGTGGAGGCTAACTTCATTTAACTAAAACAGCAATAAAAACGGGTTCCTGCCACAGAAGTCTTATCTATACTAGGTTTCATATGGTGTTATTGCACTTATAGGACTTTTGGGCTAAATTTCCCAGTGTAAACACACACACACGCACACACACATTGTGCACCCTCATGGATATTTTAGTTTAGTTCTTTCTTGCTTTGCTGTCCTTCCCTGAAAACAATGTATTTTGACATGAAGGTAGCTAAATTGGCATAAAATCCTGGTGGAGACAAGACATTGAGAGTTTTTACCGCAATATGACTCTGCAAGGTCAACCCCAGCTGGGGAGTTAGAATTTACATTGACGTGCTATTATGAGGTAACAACTAGCTGTGCGTTGTCTCCACTAGGACTGTACAGGGAGGTTGCCTTCTTGATGTACAAACAAACCTGTTTTTGCAGTGAAAATGTAGCTTTAGTCTAAAATGAAGGGAATTTTTGCTGGCAGTGTATGATTTGTGGACAAATAACAAAGATTGTTCACATTACAATAATTTCTCTTCTTTTGGCACTTTATGTGATATAAGATCTTTAAATTACCGCTCTGTGACTCATAGATGAGTTAACATTAGATACATTTTAGGATGTTTGAAAATGTCTTCGCTGGAATTTTCTTTTACTTGAGGCTTGTACTGATCCTGACATTACAGAAAGGGTGATTTGGGGTGATATGTGCATGGAAGGTTATTGAAGGAAGTAACATTCAAACAACAATCAAATGTAGAAATTCAGTTGGCAGCAAATTTGTAATTGAGCTACATTCTCAGATTTCCTAGGAGAGTCCAGTACAGTTCCATGCATGGAGTGAAAAACTCTAAATTAATATAAAAATATAAATCCTGCATAAATCCTACTGTCTTGCTGGGTCAGTGTTGAAGCTCAGCTTCATGGATTACCCTGCTGCAAACGGAACATATTTCACAGCATTTGCCTCTGAATTCAAACGTGCAGCAGAAATGAGAGTTGGAATAAAGAGCTGGAAGCATTTTACAGTTGCTAACCATGATGGCAATACAAGGCTGTGCTCTATGGGACATCGCTTAGAGGCCACTGAACACCGTGCCTTTGCTGGGGCTGGCATGGACGCACACGGTTCCTAGATTCACAGAGTCCAAGACCAAAGGGTCCATTGTGATGGTCTAGAATTTACCAACAATAATCCTGGTTGAACAGAGAATATCTGCTAGAAAACCAACCAATATTGGTATAAACACTTCCAGTGATGTTGAATTCACCATGACCCTTGTGAAATTGTTCCAGTGTAATTGATGGAACTGCAGATGCCAAGAAAGCAGACCCTGAACATACCTCCTAGGAGGGGCTCCTTACACCCTACAGGATTAGACCTAATTAAGTGACTCATTAGCTGTTCTCTGTCTCCCTTAAAGCCAAGCTAAACCCAGGCAGTTGTGTCCATACTCACAGAGCAGGCAGAGGCCCAGCGGCAAGACCATTGCGAGAAGTGGTGAGAATCGCAGCAGCCCCTCAGGGATTCGGCAGCAGGGAAGGCCTGTCTCTCTCTGCTCCTCAGTGTGTCAGGGAGAGACGTCTCTGTGGCTGTCTGATCTGATCTCTTCCCTTCTGATCTGCAGGGAGAAGGGAACAGAGAAAGGATAAACAAAAATAAATCTGAGACCAGGGTTTTTGATTTCAAAAGGGCTAACTTTAATAAATTAAGGAAATTAGTTAGGGAAGTGGATTGGACTAAAGAATTTATGGACCTAAAGGCAGAGGAGGCCTGGGATTATTTCAAGTTAAAGTTGCAGAAGCTATCAGAAGCCTGTATCCCAAGAAAGGGGAAACAATTCATAGGCAGGGGTTTTAGACCAAGCTGGATGAGCAAGCATCTGAGAGAGGTGATTAAGAAAAAACAGAAAGCATACAAGGAGTGGAAGATGGGAGGGATCAGCAAAGAAACCTACCTTATTGAGGTCAGAGCATGTAGGGATAAAGTGAGACAGGCTAAAAGGCATGTAGAATTGGACCTTGCAAAGGGAATTAAAACCAATAGTAAAAAGTTTTATAGCCATATAAATAGGAAGAAAACAAAGAAAGAAGAAGTGGGACCGCTAAACACTGAGGATGGAGTGGAGGTTAAGGATAATCTAGGCATGGCTCAATATCTAAACAAATACTTTGCCTCAGTCTTTAATGAGGCTAATGAGGAGATTAGGAATAGTGGCAGCATGACAAATGGGAATAAGGATGTGGGGGTAGATATTACCATATCCGAGGTAGAAGCCAAACTTGAACAGCTTAATGAGAGTAAATCAGGCGGCCCAGATAATCTTCATCCAAGAATATTAAAGGAACTGGCACACGAAATTGCAAGCCCATTAGCAAAAATTTTTAATGAATCTCTAAACTCAGGGGTTGTACCGTTTGACTGGAGAATAGCTAATATAGTTCCTATTTTTAAGAAAGGGAAAAAAAGTGACCCGGGTAACTACAGGCCTGTTAGTTTGACATCTGTAGTATGCAAGGTCTTGGAAAAATTTTTGAAGGAGAAAGTAGTTAAGGACCTTGAGGTCAATGGCAATTGGGACAAATTACAACATGGTTTTACAAAAGGTAGATCGTGCCAAACCAACTTGATCTCCTTCTTTGAGAAAGTAACAGATTTTTTAGATAAAGGAAACGCAGTGGATCTAATCTACCTTGATTTCAGTAAGGCATTTGATACAGTACCACATGAGGAATTATCGGTTAAATTGGAAAAGATGGGGATCAATATGAAAATTGAGAGGTGGATAAGGAACTGGTTAAAGGGGAGACTACAGCGGGTCATACTGAAAGGTGAACTGTCAGGTTGGAGGGAGGTTACTAGTGGAGTTCCTCAAGGTTCAGTTTTGGGACCAATTTTATTTAATCTGTTTATTACTGACCTCGGCACCAAGAGTGGGAGTGTGCTAATAAAGTTTGCAGATGACACAAAGTTGGGAGGTATTGCCAATTCAGAAAAGGATCGGGATATCCTACAGGAAGATCTGGATGACCTTGTAAACTGGAGTAATAGTAATAGGATGAAATTTAATAGTGAGAAGTGTAAGGTTATGCATTTAGGGATTAATAACAAGAATTTTAGTTATAAGCTGGGGACGCATCAGTTGGAAGTAACGGAAGAGGAGAAGGACCTCGGAGTCCTGGTTGATCACAGGATGACTATGAGTCGCCAATGTGATGTGGCCGTGAAAAACGCTAATGCGGTCTTGGGATGCATTAGGCGAGGTATTTCTAGTAGAGATAAGGAGGTGTTAGTACCGTTATACAAGGCATTGGTGAGACCTCATTTGGAATACTGTGTGCAGTTCTGGTCTCCCATGTTTAAGAAGGATGAATTCAAACTGGAACAGGTACAAAGAAGGGCCACTAGGATGATCCGAGGAATGGAAAACCTGTCGTATGAAAGGAGACTCAAGGAGCTTGGTTTGTTTACCTTAACCAAAAGAAGGCTGAGGGGAGATATGATTGCTCTCTTTAAATATATCAGAGGGATAAATACCAGGGAGGGAGAGGAATTATTTCAGCTCAGTACCAATGTGGACACAAGAACAAATGGATATAAACTGGCCATCAGGAAGTTTAGACTGGAAATTAGACGAAGGTTTCTAACCATCAGAGGAGTGAAGTTCTGGAACAGCCTTCCAAGGGAAGCAGTGGGGGCAAAAGACCTAACTGGCTTCAAGATTAAGCTAGATACGTTTATGGAGGGGATGGTTTGATGGGATAACATGATCTTAGTCAAAGGTCAATTAATTGCCATCAGTGGTAAATAGGACCAATGGTCAATGATGGGATGTTAGAAGTTACTACAGAGAACTTTTTCCTGGGTGTCTGGCTGGTGAGTCTTGCCCACATGCTCGGGGTTCAGCTGATCGCCATATTTGGGGTCGGGAAGGAATTTTCCTCCAGGGTAGATTGGCAGAGGCCCTGGAGGTTTTTTTGCCTTCCTCTGCAGCATGGGGCACGGGTCACTTGCCGGAGGATTCTCTGCATCTTGGAGTCTTTAAACCATGATTTGAGGACTTCAATAGCTGAGACATAGGTGAAAGGATTATTCCAGGAGTGGGTGGGTGAGATTCTGTGGCCTGCATTGTGCAGGCGGTCAGACTAGATGATCATAATGGTCCCTTCTGACCTAAAAGTCTATGAGTCTATGAGTCTATGAGAAGCTGCAGGTGCTCTCTGATCTGCCATGTGCTCCCTGAGGTTAGAGAGAAGAAAAGCCACAGCCCCTGTGAGAGACGGGACCATGTCTGCTACTGGCCTCATGACCATGGGGGACCTCGCTCCCTTGTGGGAGGGGGATGCTGCTCTCCCAGCTGGTCTGTGACAGGCCTTATGCTGAACATTGTGGTTACTGAGATAACGTCCATTCCAACACTGCAAAGTCCCTCTAGCATCTGTTAGACAAGAATTGTCAAAAGCTTGAGACTAGGAAGGGTTTGTGCTGGTGAGAACTTCCACTGATGTCCATGGCCAAGCTCTCACTGGCAGCTGTCGGATCAGGCCCTTTCTTTGTAACTAGGTGGAATCATTCAGTTCACTGATTGTTCCTTCACCTTCAGTAGAGTCTCACTCAGTGGTGCAAGTAGAATTCATTCCTTACCTACTGGGAGGGACACAAAGGGGGGGCACAAGATAAAGGAGGGCATGTGAGCTCCCCACATGGCATCTCCTCGCCTCACCTCGCCTCTCCCCCAACTCGGGGCTCTGCGCTCTCCCCACCCCCTCCCCTCCCCATGATCCATCCCACGTTACCTGGAGGGGGGGGGTGGCTTTGTCCTCCTCCAGCTGCGGGGAAAGGAGCAGTATTTGGGGTTGCTGGGTTGCCCAATGTTGTCAGCTCCTCCAGTGCGGCTGTACCGACCCCAGCCCTGTCCTCCAGTGGGGCAGCTGTACAGACCCAGGACAGGACTCAGCAGACACAGTTGCATGGAAGGGCTGCGGGCAGGCCTGGGGGCAGTACAGCCATGCTGGAGGAGCTGCCGGCCATTCTGTTCCTCCTGTGTCTGTCCGGTACGGAGCAATAGCAATTACGGAGCAATATCTCACTGGTACGGCGTACCGGAGCGTAACGCCCTACTTGCACCACTGGCCTCACTTGTGGTTAAATACCAGGTCCTGGGCAGCATTTCGTATTCGCATTGCACCAGAGATTTCCCCACCCATCCTTCTCTTTAGAAGTGATTGAAGTCCTCTCCAGCGGCTTGCCTACCGATTTAAAGCTCTTATGTGAAATGAACTGAGTAGCCTAGGAAGGCGAGCGCTCCCAGATCGCTTCCCTTACAAATATGCAGCTATGATAAAATAGGTCAGGGCAAATGCACTTGTATTCCGCCCATCATGGCTCACAAAGGGCATCTGCCCTTGGTTCCCATCTCCTCAGCTGTCACCTTTCTTGGGCAGAGACCTGTGTGTCTCTCCCACCTGACTGGGGTTTTTCTAGACTGCACAGTTCCCTGCCTAACACTGTGATATCCTCAGCAAGCCAGACTGGGGCTAAAAGGCCAGTATCTGCGCTTTGCTTACTGTCCAAGGGCTATGACCCGTGTATTGCCAGCAGTTACCACACAGCCCCTTCTAAGCCTGAACATTTATTCTGAAGGTGAAAGTGTTACACACAAAACATATTAAAACAATACGGAACCTACACGCAGGGTAAAGAGTTTAAATAGATCAACCTTCAGCTCCAGCCATGGGCTGTGGCAGGTTTCAATTCTTCAAAACCCACCATTGGGTTTTCCCTGAGGTCACCAGTTTGCAACTGTCTGAGAACCAGAACCCAGACTGGGCAGATCAGCCTGTTCCTTTATAGAGCTCAGGCCTTTGATCTTCAACCTCCAGAGGGAATCACCTCTTCTCATGGCCTAGCTGCTCCTTCCCCATCCCTCACCCTCTGGTGGTCCTAGTGCCCATTGTACAGCACAGCCACCGGTCATAACCTCTGGTTTACTAGGCCTTGGGCTTATGTAAATCCTGCCACTACTTGGATTCATGCTGAGAAATTTTACTTGTGTCTCCCCTCACTCTGCTCCCTTATTCCCAGGCACTTGACCCCTGGAGTAGGATGCTCGCAATAAACACAGTAGGTGGTTTTCGAAGGCCGCAGCAGTAACAAATAGTCACCCCAGCTCCACTCCAGGCTTGTTTAACAAACTCTTACTTTATTACTTGCACGTAAAGCCAGGAGTGAACGTAGTGACTGTCCATCTAGGGGTGTCCTCTTTACCCTCTCAAGTCAGGAAATTCTCACTGCAGATCCCAGGCCAGACGTTCTTCTCAGAACTTCCTGGGTCTTACATTCTCCAAACTTGGTCTCAGTGTCACCTTCCCAGTTGCCTGGACCATACAGCCCCCCATGGACGAGTCTCTGGTGTCTTGAGCATCCATTCCTGGCACCTTCAGCCAGGCCCCAGGAAAACTCACCTCTAGTCATCAACCCTCAACTCTCTCTTCCCACTCTCCTCAGCCACCTGCTGGAACTAGCATGAATGTGCCATGTCATCTCCTAGTAACCCAATGGGCCTTTCCAGAGTCCTCAGATGTTAAATAACCGTCTCGTGCCCAAACCCAGGTTTTACTTCCCACAGCTCCAGCCCCAGTAACATGAATTCACCACATTATTTGTCTGTAGGGCTTGGCAGTTATATGGCTGAGCTACAGTAGGTCCCAGCTTGCCTGGGTTGCCCAACTGAGGGCTCCTTTTCTCTCTGAAATGGGGAGACGACATTCTGTCTTGGCCATGTCTAGCTAGGTGCCATCACCACTGTAGCATCTCAGCTGCTCCCATTCATACCTAAATTTCACCCTCCCAAGAGCCCTCGTAGGCAGGGGAGAATTATTCCCATTCCACCAGGCACAAGGAGATGAAGCCACTGCCCCAGTTCCACCAGTTGGTAGCTGACTGTAGCAGGAATTCTCCCCCATGACAGGGGAACACAACACCTGCTCTGGGGGTGTCTGCAGAGAAGCTGTTTTAGCGGCACAGAACTGGGAAGACAGACTTGCAAGAGATGCTTCTACAATAGTCACGGACAAAACCCATTTATAGCGCAGCGTTAAGGTGCCAGGAGATAGCCCCTGCCCTGCCAGAGTGTTGAGTCCAACAAAGCTCAGATTGTGAACCTCAGGAAAGGCAGAGTTAAGGTTAACGCCCATGCATCTCACCTCTGCTCCCCGGGAGCTGGCGACAGCCTCTGGGAACCATGGGCCTGAGCTCTGGCTGCATTCCCTCAGCTAGGTGCAGTTGTGTGAATGGTGGAGGGGTTAATCTGAGAAGCGTGGCAGGGCTGTGATGGGCTCCGAGGCTATGCAAGGGCAGGGTGGTGAGCGAAGGACCAAGAAGTGTTTGTACTTGAGAGACCCAGTTTGCCCTGTTCAGCGCTGCGTTGTGCAGGCTGTGCCAGTCGCGGGGCTCGGGGGTGTTCTCAGCACGGAGGCTGTCAGCAGGTAGGTGGGGGTGGGGCTGCTCTGTGGATTTGCTGACGGGCAAGGGAAAGTCGGTCATTAAATGGGTTCGTGTGCGTAGGAGCGAGGGGCTGGGGGAAGGGGTGTAAATGTAGCTGAGGTGGAGTTCTTAGGGTGGAGCAGGCTCAGTCTGTGAGTGGAGGGCAGGTGCCCATAGCGCCTGTTTGCTACAGTGCGATGGCAGAGCCAGGGCATATTGGGGCATTGATCAACAAGGGCAGAGTTAAGGTTGCATGGGCCTGGCCCTTCCCTTGGTTTCCTAGTTTTAGGAACCCTGAGTGTGAAATACCTGAACTTGGAATGTTCTGGTTTTCGGACGTGTGAGTTTGGCTGGTCTCAGCGTTCTGGATGGGATCAAGATACCCTGGGGCAGCCTCAACTCTGTGCTAATCATAGAATCATAGAATCTCAGGGTTGGAAGGGACCTCAGGAGGTCATCTAGTCCAACCCCCTGCTCAAAGCAGGACCAACCCCAACCCCAACTAAATCATCCCATGAAACTGTTTGTCAGTGTGTGTGAGAGAGAGATCAGGGCATAAATAATTTATTATCACATCCCTGTTACCTTTGATCTGTGATGTTCATGGCTCTCTGTATGTGGGTGTCTCTGTGGCCCCCGTGGGGATGAGAAACCAGTGAACCTGTCACTGCGAAGTTTCCCAGGGCCCCAGTGGACTCAGGAAGGTAATTGCTCTTTGTGTTTCGCACTGTAATGCCTGGCACCAGGTGACGCTTAGCCACGCTCCCAGGAGGCAGGTTGGGCAGAGAGAAGGCAAAGCACTTTATTCACTGCACAGGAGACAGCTCAGACCCAGTCTGATAGAGACCCCTTGGGCCAGGTGTTTAAAGGGGCTCAGGCACCTAACTCTCATTGCCATCCATGGGAGTTAGGCACTTCAGTACCTTCAAAAATCTGCCCCCTTGTTCACCCTGCACATGCTCAGAAGCTCAGCACAGACCCCAGCACATCCCCCCATAGCAGCATGACAGCATTTCCCTGGCACAGTTATGCCCACACTGGCGTCCCCGTGCTGCCCCTCTCCCCACCCCCACCATGAGGCTGGCACCAGAGAGATTTGGCTCAGCATCTGCGTCCTGGATATTCACTAAATGCAAGAGCTTTTTGTGGCCATATTTGAACCCATTTGGGACCCTGCATTTGGATTTCCCACGACCAGGTGAGCAAGTTAGTCCACGCAGCTACCTATGCAAATGTCTTGTGGCTGCCTGTCCCTCTGCATGCACAGTCACCGAGGGGATTTTATGTGAAGGCCTCTGCGGTGGGAACTCTGACCAGGAAGGTTCTGCAGTAACTATAACAACGGGCTGTGACGTGAAGCCCGGCCTCGGCCACACCCAGCTTCCACTGCCCACAAAGTGTCTGAGCTTCCCATGTGCCATCGACTGACCCAAACGCTGCTTCTCACTGGCTGGTTAACAGGCTCCATCACTGTCTCCTTCCCAGGGCTCCGCTCAGGCTGGCAGCGAGTGTGGGGTTCACACAGGCTTGGGGGTAGTGGGAATCCTGTGTGGAAGTGACAGGGAATCCCAGTGACCATCTCACATGCAGCTGCCCCCTCCCCTGCTCCCAGGGTGACAGCGCTGAGTGCCCTAGGTTATCAGTCGGTCTCCTGACCTACAGGGAGAGCTGGGCAGTGGGAGAAAGGCAGCAACTCAGGCTCTAGGCGAGTGAGCCCTGGGGCCTGGCAGGGGGGTGCGGGTGAGGGGTCCCAGCACAGATCTCGCCCTTGGTAGCAGGTGGGGGAGATGGAGGCTTTGAGGTATCTGGGAGGTTGGGTCCGATCCTTCCCCCACTGACCAGTCCCTGCACTGGCTTTGTGGGGAGAACAGCCCCCATCCCACGAGAGCCCATTCACAGAGCGTCGCCCTTACCCAGTGCTATGAAGCCGGCCGGGTGTCCTGCACTCAAGAGCCACCCTGTCCCACCTCCGCGTACGTCACTGCCACGCTCCTGTCCACCCTGGGCTGCTGGGACATCAATACAACATGGACAGGGTGAGAGCCCCAGTGAGCTGGCTGAGAAACGCCCCCCTCCCCTCCCCGCCATGCAGACAGGCCGTCCGGAAATCCTGGGTTCATGGATTCCAAGGGCAGAAGGGACCATTGTGATCCCCTCGACTGACCCCTGTGTGACGCCGGCTGGAGACGTCCCCACAATAACTCCTCGATCTGTTAGATGCATGTCCAATCCTGAGTTATAAATTGTCAGGGATAGAGATTCCCCCACACCCCCTGGGGAATGGGTCCAGTGGTTAATCGCTCTCCCCGTTAAACATTTACACCCTATTCCCAGTCTGAATTAGTCCCCTGGGGAGCAACAGGGCCGGAGCCCTGACCAGGGCCCCGGGACATGGTGAGAGGGGAGAGGGAGGAACAGCCTCTCCTTAATCATAGAATCATAGAATATCAGGGTTAGAAGGGACCTCAGGAGGTCGTCTAGTCCAACTCCTCCTCAAACTATCCCCAACTAAATCATCCCAGCCAGGGCTTTGTCAAGCCTGACCTTAAAAACCTCTGAGGAAGGAGATTCCACCACCTCCCTAGGTAACCCATTCCAGTTCTTCACCACCCTCCTGGTGAAAATGTTTTTCCTAATATCCAACCTAAACCTTAGAGCCAGGGCAGGGGAGCGCCAGGCTCAGGAGGGTGCTAGAGCACAGGTGTTAACTTTAACCACGTGCTCCAGTCCTATTGGAATCACTGCGACGGGCGCAGGTGCTTGGAGTCAACCCATACAATCGAGGGCTCCCCTCAACAGTGGCTTCTGGGGATGAGACAATCCATGGGTGAGTCAGGGAAACTCCCCGAGCTGAGCCGGACGTGATCACAGACCTACAGACAAACCTTCTCCTTTGTTTTTCATTTGTGGGGTCAGATCCCCAGCTGGTGTAAAACAGTGTCACTTCATTGTGGTCACAGCAGTGAGGCCAATTTACACCCATTGGTGATTTGGTTCATTGGCTTGAATGGAGCTACAGCTGATTTACACCAACTGGGGATCTGGCCCATTGACACCAACAGAGTGATACCAATTTACATTAGTGTGGGATCTGGCATAATTGACTCCAGTGGAGATACAGTGACATGAAACTGGCTGAAGAATTAAGTCCAGACTCCTAAAGTCTTTCTTTCACCATGGGCAAGTCATGCCTGACCAACCTGATTGACTTCTATGATGAGATAACTGGCTCTCGGGTTATGAGGAAAGCAGTGGACGTGATCTATCTTGACTTTAGCAAAGCTTTTGATACGGTCTCCCACAGTATTCTTGCCAGCAAGTTAAAAAAGTATGGATTGGATGAATGGACTATGAGGTGGATAGAAAGCTGGCTAGATTGTCGGGTTCAACGGGTAGTGATCAATGACTTGATGTCTGGTTGGCAGCCAATATCAAGTGGAGTGCCCCAGGGGTCTGTCCTGGGCTGGTTTTGTTCAACATTTTCATTAATGATCTGGATGATGAGACGAATTGCACCCTCAGCAAGTTCGTGGATGACACTAATCTTGAGGGAGAGGGTGATACGCTGGAGGGTAGAGATAGCATCCAGAGTGAGCTAGAGAAATTGGAGGATTGGGCCAGAAGAAATCTGATGAGGTTCAACAAGGACAAGTGCAGAGTCCTGCACTTAGGACGGAAGAATCCCATGCACTGCTACAGGCTGGCTAAGCAACAGTTCTACATAAAAGGACCTGGGGATTACAGTGGATGAGAAGCTGGATATGAGTCAACAATATGCCCTTGTTGCCAAGAAGGCTAACGGCATATTGGGCTGTATTAGTAGGAGCGTGGCCAGCATGTCAAGGGAAGTGATTATTCCCCTTTATTCGGCACTGGAAAGGCCACATCTGGAGTATTGCATCCAGTTTTGGGCCCTCCACTACAGAAAGGATGTGGACAAATTGGAGAGAGTCCAGCGGAGGACAATAGAAATGATTAGTGGGCACATGAATTACGAGGAGAGACTGAGGGAACTGGGATTATTTAGTCTGCAGCAGAGAAAAGTGAGGGGGGATTTGATAGCAGCCTTCAACTACCTGAAGCAGGGCGGGGTCCAAAGAGGATGGAGCTCAGCTGTTCTCAGTGGTGGCAGATGACAGA
Source organism: Chelydra serpentina (assembly GCA_037349315.1). NCBI lineage: Eukaryota > Metazoa > Chordata > Testudines > Chelydridae > Chelydra > Chelydra serpentina. The sequence continues at coordinate 215,711 of JBAIAC010000046.1, read as the reverse complement.
ACAAGGAGCAATGGTCTCAAGTTGTAGTGGGGGAGATCTAGGTTGGATATTAGGAAAAACTATTTCACTAGGAGGGTGGTGAAGCACTGGAATGGGTTACCTAGGGCGGTGGTGGAATCTCCATCCTTTGAGGTTTCTAAGGCCCAGCTTGACAAAGCCCTGGCTGGGATGATTTAGTTGGTGTTGGTCCTGCTTTGAGCAGGGGGTTGGACTAGATGACCTCCTGAGGTCTCTTCCAACCCTAACCTTCTATGATTCTATGATTCTCCCTTCATGCCAGGACGGTCACTATTTATCCCCCAGGGCTGGGATCCCCCCTTGGTAAACCTCACTCCTGGCTAGGCCAGAGGCGCTGGCACTGGGATCAGCCCAGGGGGTTCCCAGGGTTTAGCCGTATCTCCTGGTGCCCATTTCCATGGGAACGTTCTGCCCAAACCCGGCTCCCTGGGCCCTGTCTGCACTGCGGGCACCAGCACAGCGACTCACCTGGGCAGTTCCGACTCTGGTGACTGCTGCATCTGGGGGAGAAAACCAAGGTCAGTGCATCCTCACCAGCCCCCCACACTCTGGAGAGACCCCAACCCACGTCCCCCTGGGACAAAGACCCTCCCCTGACCTTAGCTGGGCACAGTGGGGAGAGACAGTGCTGGGCACCGCCTGGCAGTGTGAGCACTAATGGGCTGGCTGGTCCCATGGACACCAGATGCCCATAGATCTCGGGGCGATGCTCTGGCTGTTCTTGACATGTGTCTCCATTCTCCCCATACAGGGAGGTGTCTGCCCAGGCCCCTGCACCCACCCTTCAGTTTGCAGAAGGAGCTTCCAGGGCTCCCCCAATCCCACCCATGCCCATGGCTGGGGGCTCCCATCAACCTGTCATTGGTCTGGGCAGAGGCTGGGGCAGCAGGGAGAACAGTCCCCGTCAGGGCAGGACTCTCTGGCCTGGCTACCCAGGACCCCTTCTGGCCCCAACACCCAGGACTCTGATGCCAGCCAACAGACAGACAAACAGCCGAACTCCCCCTCGGGGCGGTGCCAGAACAACAGGCTCTTACACTGGATCTGATCTTCAGCGGCCAGGCTGCTCCGGTCTGGGCCGGGATCTCTGTGTGGAACAAGAGCTGCATCAGTCCCATGTGCAGACCTGGCACCAGGGGCAGAGACTTGCTGCTGTTTGCCATGGGGGCAGGACAGCAGCACCATCACCCTTACTAGAGTGGGGGGAGAGAAGGCTCCCAGACTAGTGTCAGGACCCTCAAAACCCCAGGAACATTTGCATTGTGGGTAGCCGGGGGGTACGGCCCAAGTCAGCTCCCCAGGGTGGAGCCCTGGGCAATGAGCCCCCATCCCAGATCTGGGCATCACCTGGGGAGCAGCCCCAGCAGGGAGCTGGGGGTCAGGGTGAGGTTCCCTCCTACCTGTGAGTTCTGCAGCGCGACACAACTGCCAAGAGAAAAGAAAGAGCATTAGGGAAGCTCAGCGCATGTCCCGGCCTGGGGCAACTGTCGGGACAGAGCCAGCCTGGCGGTGTTCACCTCTTCCCGCGATGTGCTGCACCTCCCCGCTGGTCTGTGGTGTCTAGCTACCCACAGAGCCCTGCAGCCACAGATCCATGGAGGCAGCACAGGGCAGTGGTTATTGCAGGGGACAGATGCCCAGAGACCTCAGTTCCAGGCGATCTCAGACCAGTCAGTTCAGCTCCCCGTGCCTCAGCCAGGTTACAACCAGCAAACGTGCCCTTCACTTACATTGAAGTTGGATTTAAATTAGCTGTTACCTCTCAAGAAAAAGATCTTGGAGTCATGATGGATAGTTCACTGAAAACATCTGCTCAGTGTGCAGCAGCAGTGAAAAAAGCAAACAGAATGTTGGGAACCATTAGGAAAGGGATAGATAATAAGACACAAAATATCATAATGCCACTATATAAATCCATGGCACACCCACACCTGGAATACTGTGTGCAGTTCTGGTTGCCCTATGTCAAAAAATATACTGTATTAGAATTGGAAAAGGTACAGAGAAGGGCAACAAAAGTGATGAAGGGTGTGAAATAGCTTTTGTAGGAGGAAAGATTAAAAAGTTTGGGACTTTTCAGCTTGGAAATTAGATGACTAATAAGGGATATGATCAGGGCCATAACGAGGGCGAGGCCACTGAGGCACTCGCCTCAGGGTGCACTGCTGGCAGGGGCGTAAAAGCCTGCTGCCAGGGGCACCCTCCTCCCCCGCCGCCAAAGCCGCCCCAGCTTACCTGTGGGAGGTCCGCCGGTCTGTGTGCAGAAGGCCCCCGCCGCCGAATTGCCGCCGAAGCCGCGGCACCAGCGGACCTCCTGCAGGTAAGCGGAAGCGGCTTCGGCAGCAGGGCAGAAGTGCTGCTAATAATACCCTTCGGTGGCAATTCAGCGGACGGTAAGCCCCTAGGAGTTTCTGCGCCCCTGCCTCGGGCACACAAATTCCTAGTTACGGCTCTGGATATGATAGAGGCCTATGAAATTGCAACTGATGTGGAGAAAGTGAACAAGGAAGTGTTATTTACTTCTTCACAGAACACAAGATCCAGGGGGCACCCAATGAAATTAAATAGGCAGCAGCTTTAAAACAAACAAAACTTCACCCGCCACACAATTAGCCTTTGGAACTCGTTGCCAGCGGATGTTGTGAAGGCAATAAGTATAATGGGGTTCAGAAAGACCCAGATAAGTTCATGGAGGAAAGGTCCATCGATGGCTGTTAGTCAAGGTGGTCAGGGACAAACCCTATGCTCTGGGTGTCCCTTGTCTCTGACTGACAGAAGCTGGGACTGGCCAACAGGGGATGGATCACTCACAAATTGCCCGAAGAAAGGATGTTGGGTTAGATGAACCATTGGTCTGACCCAGCATGGTCGTTTTTATAACCTTTATGATTTAAGGTGTCAGAACGACGCCCCGGAACAGCCGCCCATCCCAGGTCTTCCTCCCCCCCCACCGGCACCTACCTGATTTCATCAGAAAACACCCCAGCAGCCCCAGAGCCAGGCCGGCCATGACGGCGAGTCCCACAATGAGTCCCAGTCCTAGAAAACCATCGGAGCAGCGGGGAATGGAGAGAAAAGCGGGGGATTAGGCCAGCGTCCAGGGACTGACGCTGGTGGGGTTGGGAGCATCCAGAACACAGAGGAGTAACACAAAAGGGATCCAGGATGGGGGTGAGCCCCAGGGGACACGGATCCTGTATGGCGGGTGAGCCCCAGAGACCAGGGACCCAGGATGGGGGTGATCCCCAAGGGACATGGATCCAGGACAGGGAAGCCCCCGTACATCATTTTACATCCCACCAAAACCTGGTGCACACTGTGAGAAATGGGGGTGGCGATAGCTGACATGGGATGCCTCGCCCAGTTAAACCTGCCTGTTGCCTTGCTGGAACAGGCAACTGTCTCATGGCGCCCTCATGTGGCACAATGTGGCCCTGCAGGTGCCTTGCTCACAGCCTCCTCTTGCATCTTACAAGACCTTTCTCCAAGGTCAGGACACATTAAAGAAGACTATCCCTTTTGGGGGTCTCATTTATTAGATCTCCTGCAGTGCATAAAATTAGTCCATCCTGGGTTCTACTTTCATTCAGGGTTCCCACAGACCTGGGGCTTGCGGATACTGCCCGTACCTTCCCCCTTACGAGAGGAATATCACACTCTCCTTCTAGGCTCTGAGCTGACATCTCAGGGAGGTTCCTCTCCTGGAGTCAGGGTCCCAAAGCCCTCCTTCCCAGGACTATGTGGGATAAATGAGGCAATTTCTGTCCTGACTCAGCTTCTTTGCTTGTGCCCCTTTTAACCCAAACCAGACATCTAGGATGACCAAACAGCAAGTGTGAAAAATTGAGACACTTTTTTTTCCAGGCAGGCTACAGGGGAGTGGGTATAGTTGCCTATATATCTGGATGGTTGTGATAATACTGGGACATCTGGTCACCCCACATCCATCCATTCACCCTTCTTTGGCTCCCAGGATGCGTCTCTCTTATCACACGGTCTGGACAAACTTAGCCACATGGCCAACCTGGCACTGGGCTGTGCTAATGTTCCCCACCAGGGAAAAGAGCAGAGTGGAGCTGCCCTTGTCACCTTGTCATGGGGCCAGTCGCCCCGGGACACCTGGGCTGCTGTCACATTTCATAGTGAGGTAACAAGTTGGCTTTAGCCATCTCCTTGTGAAAACACCCCATTGCTCCTCGTGGATTCTTACCCCGCAGCCCCAGCCCATCCAGGTATCTACAGCAGGGTAACCATCTCTCCACTGGGAGTAGTGGATGCTCTCCTCTAATCTGAGACCAAGACCCCCCCCTTCCCTGCAAGGAAATCCCCCTGCACTGAGCGAATCCGTTTACCTGGGGGCGATGGCTCTCCTCCGGAGGTGTTATTCCCAGAAGTGCTGGAACCATCTGTGGGGCAGACACACAGGATCACAGATCCCCCCAAAACAGCCAGAACCCCAATGTGAAATGGCAGCGACTGCCAGTGAAATACGTGTGAGTGTCTCTGGGAGCGTCCCATAGTGACATGGGAACATTTAATTATCAAAGCAACAAGCTGCTCAAGGGAGGCAGTATTGCCTTGTGGCTAGAGCACTGGGTGTGAACTCAGGGGATGTGGGTCCTAATCCCACCTCTGCTGCTGGGCGACCTTAGGTAAATCATCTTCTCTCTGTGTGCCTCACTTTCCCCATCTGTATTATCGGGGTAATGATGTTGACCTTATTTGTAAAGTGTTTTGATTTCTACCCATGTGTCAGCTGGTGCTGAATGAGCTCTCCCATCATCATCCAGAAACATCTGCTGTGTCTGTTTCTGGATGATGATGCTCCCAGGTGACTCCACATCCCAGCCCTGGGTTATAAATAGACTTGGCAGAATTCCATGTTTACTTTTTATAATTCCGATGGATCATATCGATGTTTATTTTAAAGTTTTTTTATTTCTATCCATTTAAATTTTCCCAGTGGAGGAAATTACTGGGGGTGGGGGGAGGGAGGATGTCAGACAATATTTAATGACAGTAGATGTTGAGCTTCAAAAAGTTAATAATTTATAACTGTTAAAACACAAATTGTCATGATCACATGTCAAAATATACACAGTAAATATCCTTAAATCAGCCTCTAATAATGTCTCAAGCAGCATTTCTCTTACTTTGCTTAGCTGCAAATTTCTATTATGATCAATGGAAATATTTTCTCATGGGTTTGGGTGCTTTCGGGGAAATTGCTGTTTACTGATATTTACTAATAACAAGCGAATCCGTCCAAGCCTAGTTCTAAACAGAGCCCAGTGCTGCCTGTAAAGTGTTTTGATTTCTACCCATGTGTCAGCTGGTGCTGAATGAGCTCTCCCTTGATGGCTATTGATTAACTCAGGGAAAAGGCCTCAGCAGCAGGCCGTATTTGCACGTACAGACCTGCTTTGCCTAGGAGGTCAGCAGCGGGAGCTGCTTTGCCAAAGGGGTCAGTTTTGGGTTAAAATACACTTTAATCTTGAATGCAGGGCAATGAAATGTTATTAGCCTTATTGTGTGAGTAAAGGGCAGCAGAACTGTACTGAGCATTCCCTGATCAAGGAGGTCACCCTCCCGTAACCTCGCCCGCAAAGGAGGGGATATTGATGCCGGATCCAAGCAATAATCTGAGGTGGGTGGGGGTGGGTGTTTTCTCTCTGCGGGGTGGATTCTGTCGGGAGCAGCACATTACAAAACCTAAATTATGTCTGTGTGATACTGGGGAGAGAAATACACACAGGGCTGGCTCTGTTCTCCCTGAAATCATTGGAAATCTTTCTACTACATTCAAAGAAATTAGGGTCTGCCTGGTCCTGTCTCATAGAATCATAGAATCATAGAATCTCAGGGTTGGAAGGGACCTCAGGAGGTCATCTAGTCCAACCCCCTGCTCAAAGCAGGACCAACCCCAACTAGATCATCCCAGCCAGGGCTTTGTCAAGCCTGACCTTAAAAACCTCTAAGGAAGGAGATTCCACCACCTCCCTAGGTAACCCATTCCAGTGCTTCACCACCCTACTAGTGAAAAAGTTTTTCCTAATATCCAACCTAAACCTCCCCCTCTGCAACTTGAGACCATTACTCCTTGTTCTGTCATCTTCTACCACTGAGAACAGTCTAGATCCATCCTCTTTGGAACCCCCTTTTAGGTAGTTGAAAGCAGCTATCAAATCCCCCCTCACTCTTCTCTTCTGCAGGCTAAACAATCTCAGTTCCCTCAGCCTCTCCTCATAAGTCATGTGCTCCAGCCCCCTAATCATTTTTGTTGCCCTCCGTTGGACTCTTTCCAATTTATCCACATCCTTCTTGTAGTGTGGGGCCCAAAACTGGACACAGTACTCCAAATGAGGCCTCACCAGTGCCGAATAGAGGGGAATAATCACGTCCCTCGATCTGCTGGAAATGCCCCTACTTATACAGCCCAAAATGCCGTTAGCCTTCTTGGCAACAAGGGCACACTGTTGACTCATATTCAGCTTTTCGTCCACTGTAACCCCTAGGTCCTTTTCTGCAGAACTGCTGCCCAGCCATTCGGTCCCTAGTCTGTAGCAGTGCATGGGATTCTTCCGTCCTAAGTGCAGGACTCTGCACTTGTCCTTGTTGAACCTCATCAGATTTCTTTTGGCCCAATCCTCTAATTTGTCTAGGTCCCTCTGTATCCTATCCCTACCCTCCAGCGTATCAACCACTCCTCCCAGTTTAGTGTCATCTGCAAACTTGCTAAGGGTGCAGTCCACACCATCCTCCAGGTCGTTGATGAAGATATTGAACAAAACCGGCCCCAGCACCGACCCTTGGGGCACTCCACTTGATACCGGCTGCCAACTAGACATGGAGCCATTGATCACTACCCGTTGAGCACGACCATCCAGCCAGTTTTCTATCCACCTTACCGTCCATTCATCCAGCCCATACTTCTTTAACTTGCTGGCAAGAACGCTGTGCGAGACTGTATCAAAAGCTTTGCTAAAGTCAAGAAATAGCACATCCACTGCTTTCCCCTCATCCACAGAGCCAGTTATCTCATCATAGAAGGCAATTAGGTTAGTCAGGCATGACTTGCCCTTGGTGAATCCATGCTGATCATAAATAGATTCACAGACATTGAAACCCAAAAAGGATTGTTCTGATCATCTGGTCTGACCTCTGCGTAATAGGAGCCAGTCCTGTATTTTTAGCCCATAACATCACTGGCACAAGCACCCAGTATTCAGAAAGAGACATCCGGTCTCACTCTAGAGACATCATATGATGGAGAATCCACCACCTCTGAAATGAGTCCCCCTGAGTGCCTGTCCCTTTACCATGCTGTCTGTAAGGAAATCAGCCCAAGAACATGAATGAGAGAGATGGTTCGGGGCTGCCGTATTCAGAGTCAGATTTGGAACTTCCACTTTTCTGGCACCAAGCAAACATGGCAGAGTTTTTAAAACCGGCATTTTGATCAGCCTCATTAAATAGAGGAGAACTGCAAGATCTGGATGTGGATAATGTGTATCCAATACTTAGATAGGCAGCCACAAGCAGTTTGTAATTTGCAACATTCCCTCCTGTGCATACGATCAGGGGGATTTTCAAATCGTCACAACTGCATTAATTTACCCCTGTGTGTTCTGAACTTCAAGCAAAGCCTGTGTAGACATTAATGACGATGTACCTGCCAAATTTCACATTAAAGGATTTGCCCATTTTTGAACAGGTCAGTCCTGTTCTTCACCTTCATAAAACTGCAAAAGGGCTGGTGGAATCTTGCTCAACTAAACTAAACTAACTAACATTGAGCTGGAGTTCAGGCATGGAGAGTTCAGCACAAGCGCTGGAAGTTTGAAACTTTTACTCTACTTGTCACTGGCTGCTCCCACTGCGCCCCCACTGCCTCCCCGCTGTGTGCTAAGCAGCCCTCCCTTCATTCAGTGTGTTACCTGGTGCACTCAGGTGCCGGCGGGCACTGGGGAGAGAATTCTTCTCCTGGTTCCTGTTGTCCTTGTGCTGGTAGCGGCAGGAATACTCCCCTGCGCTCTCTGGAGACGCTGGCTGGGCTGACTCATAGATGTAGATGAATCTGTTTCTGTCGCTGGGCAGCATTGCAATTTCCTTGCCATCCTTACAGAAGATGACGCGAGTCACCAAGGTGTCCATAGGGACGAAGCACAGCAGTATGATGGTGTCCTCATGGCGGGCAGAGCCCTTGTCCAGGATCAGTGTCGGGGCAGGGAGGTCACCTTGGTGGGGAGGAAACATTATTTGGTGAAATGGCTCCTCTCTCATGGAGCTGATGTTTGAATTACAGCAGAGACTAGCCAGGCCTTTGTGTGTCTCCCTGTATTGGGCCCACCTTAGCCTGGGACTTTATGCAATGGGGAACAAGGGTCTCCCTCTCACCAGCTGGATTTGTAAATTCAAACCCATTTGACCCACGTTGGTCAGGAGGAGTTTTCCCCTCCTGCTTTACACCCTGTCAGCTCCAACTGCCTCCTCCGCTTTTATCCTCTTGGGCCGGCTTCTCAGCGGGGGTAAATCAGCAAAGCACAGGCTCTTTGCACAGGCTCTCAGGCTGTTGTGTCTTCACTGCTGTTGTTATTTGAATTAGCTCAGGTGTGTCTACATACTCCACTCATAACCTGGTGCAAATTTCACTGCTTTGCCACTTACAAATTCTTACCCGTTTCCCAATCATTTACCCCCACTCCCGTGTAAACTGGGCCACCATTTACACTCCCATTCGATTTGGGCCCCTTGCACTCATCCTGTGGGTCTGACTCTGGTCTCACTGAAGTCAGACTGAGTCTGGCCCAGTGAAACAGCCTAAGGCTTTTTACACAGTCAGTGGCAGTATCCAAAATGTTCCACATAAGACCTGATCCTTGTGCCTCTGCTCCCCCTGCTGGACACACAGGGCCTGATTCTCATTTACACTAAAGCTCCGTCCACTAGTAAAGTGAGTGTGAATTTACACCCTCTGTTAGCCTCCTTATACGGCCCATGTGCTATCAACAGGCCTTAGTGTGCCCGAGGATCAGGCCCCTTTATTCTATAATTAACGTTGTTACACAGCACCGACACTCACCGGGAGAGCTGCAGATCTCCTGGCTTGCAGCCAGCGCCCCTGTGCAATAAAATATAAATTCCCGTCGTTAGTGCAGCCAGGTCAATTGGGAGCTTATCAGAGCTACACAAATTTTAAGTACATGGAGCTTTTGGGATCATGGCAATGAGTACACAGGGTGTCCTCCCGGTCACACGCTGCCGAGCATCTGTGGTGGGAATCCTGTCCCCAGGCTGGTTTCCTCCACTACCCATTTGTTCTGTCCTCCATCAGTTCTGCCATCTTCCTAGTCAAGCAACTCCATCTCTCCCCTCGGATCAATAGCCACGCCAGCAACCCCAGCCCTTTATTAACCTTCCTCAGACTTTCCCACTTGTCTGTGAGCTCTCTGGGGTAGGGAGAGTCTGTTTGTTCTGGGTTTGTACAGCACCTTGCGCAATGGGGCACTGGGCCATGACTGGAGCTATTGTAATACACCCTATTAATCATTTCAGTCAACATCCTAACCACAGAATAAATTCCTACAATTCTGCCACCGTGCAACAAGCTAATTTGTTTTTTATTAGCTGCCCTCTGCCTCTTGGACCTCCCGCTTCGATTGCTTGTACCATTCCAGACAGCCCCTTTCCTCCTTTTCCTGAAAAGGGGATCAGGTAAATCAAGCATTTAAAGTGACTCTGGCAAAATTCAGTCCTGGGTCAGAGACCAGGCTAAGGCTGGTATCACAAAGATAATTGGGGCTAGCAATTCTGTGTGTCCCATTGGACCTTTTCTGGATGGTTGTTGTCATGTGACTGCAGAGTTTGTTTGCTGCGTCCTTCAGCTCTAAAGTTCTGAGGGTCTGCTCTGCTTTTGCCTACTCTGAGGAAATTGAGAAAAAAATCTGATTGGTACGAGCCCCAGTTCAGCTGAATGTTTGTCAGCACTAGTATGGACATGGGTGCTACGACTGGGGCCATATCGATCATCACTTTGTGGAGGCTAACTTCATTTAACTAAAATAGCGATAAAAACGGTTCCTGCCACAGAATTCTTATCTACACTAGGGTTCATATGGTGTTAATGCACTTATAGGACTTTTGGGTTAAATTTCCAGTTACCATGTACAGTTCAGACACAGACCACAGTAAACACACACACACACTATGCACCCTCCTGGATATTTTAGTTTAGCTCTTTCTTGTTTTGCTGTCTTTCTCTTAGGCCATGTCTTCACTGAAAACAATGTATTTTGACATGAAGATAGCTAAATTGGCATAAAATCCTGTTGGAGACAAGACACTGGGAGTTTTTACTGCAATGCAGCTCTGCACGGTCAACCCCAGCTGGGGGCGGGCGGGGGGGTTTAGAGTTTACATTGATTTACTACGCTATGGTAACAACTAGCTGTGTGTTGTCTCTGCTAGGACTGTACAGGGAGGTTGGCTTCTTGATGTACAAACAAACCTCTTTTTTATGTAGCTTTAGTCTAAAATGAAGGGAATTCTGGCTGGCAGTGTATGATTTGTGGACAAATAAAGATTGTTAACATTACAATATTTTTTCTTATTTTGGCACTTTATGTGATATTCGATCTTAAAATTACATGTTCTGACCTCAATAAGGTAGGTTTCTTTGCTGATCCCTCCCATCTTCCACTCCTTGTATGCTTTCTGTTTTTTCTTAATCACCTCTCTGAGATGCTTGCTCATCCAGCTTGGTCTAAAACTTCTGCCTATGAATTGTTTCCCCTTTCTTGGGATACGGGCTTCTGATAGCTTCTGCAACTTTAACTTGAAATAATCCCAGGCCTCCTCCGCCTTTAGGTCCATAAATTCTTTAGTCCAATCCACTTCCCTAACTAATTTCCTTAATTTATTAAAGTTAGCCCTTTTGAAATCAAAAACCCTAGTCTCAGATTTATTTTTGTTTATCCTTCCATTTAGTTTGAACTGAATTAGCTCATGATCACTCGAGCCAAGGTTGTCCCCTACAACCATTTCTTCAATGAGGTCCTCACTACTCACCAAAACCAAATCTAAAATGGCATCCCCCCCTTGGTGGTTCAGCAACTACTTGATGAAGGAATCCATCAGCTATTACATCTAGGAAAATCTGAGTCCTATTATTATTACTAGCACTTGTTCTCCAATCTATATCTGAGAAGTTGAAGTCTCCCATGATCACACAGTTCCCATTAGTATTTACTTCCTTAAAATACTACTGTCTTGCTGGGTCAGTATTGAAGCTCAGCTTCATGGATTACCCTGCTGCAAATGGAACATATTTCACAGCATTTGCCTCTGAATTCAAACATGCAGCAGAAATGAGAGTTGGAATAAAGAGTTGGAAGCATGTTACAGTTGCTAACCATGATGGCAATACAAGGCTGTGCTCTATGGGACAGCGCTTGGAGGCTACTTAACACCAAGTCTTTGCTGGGGCTGGCATGGACACAAATGGTTCCTAGATTCATAGAGTCCAAGACCAAAGGGTTCATTGTGATTGCTTAGAATTTACCAACAATAATCCTGGTTGAACAGAGCAGATCTGCAAGAAAACCACCCAATGTTGATTTAAAAACTGCCAGTGATGGAGAATCCACCAAGAGCCTTGTAAAATTGCTCCAATAGTAATTGGTGGAGCTGCGGATGCCAAAAAGCAGACCCTGAACATACCTCCTAGGAGAGGCTCAGCAAAACCTACAGGATTAGACCTAATTAAGTGACTCATTAGCTCTTGTCAGTCTCCCTTAAAGCCAAGCTAAACCCAGCCAGTTGTGTCCATACTCACAGAGCAGGCAGACGCCCAGTGGCAGGACCATTGGGAGAAGTGGTGAGAATCGCAGCAGCCCCTCAGAGATTCGGCAGCAGGGAAGGCCTGTCTCTCTCTGCTCCTCAGTGTGCCAGGGAGAGACGTCTCTGTGGCTGTCTGATCTGACCTCTCCCCATCTGATCTACAGGGAGAAGGGAACAGAGAAGCCGCAGGTGCTCTCTGATCTGCCACGTGCTCCCCGAGGTTAGCGAGAAGAAAAGCCACAGTCCCTGTGAGAGACGGGGCTGTGTCAGCTACTGGCCTCATGACCAGGGGGACCTCGCTCCCTGGTGGGAGGAGGACGCGGCTCTTTCAGCTGTTCTTTCACAGGTGTTGTGCTGAACACTGTGGTTTTTATACAGCAGTCGGACCCGAGCCAGGGTCACACAGGAGAGGAATGGCAGCTGGGCGGTCGCCTCTCCAGAGTTCAGGTTGAAGATGTGTCCCTGCTGAAAGCTGAATTTGGCTCCTTCTTTAAACTCCTGTGAAAAGTCAGGGTGGCCTGAAAATCAGTAAATCAGGTCAGGGACTGGGGTAGAGTTTGTGAAGAAAACTGGAAATTAATTTAACAAGATGTTACCGAGATAACATCTGTTCCCTCTAGCTAGACAAGAATTGTCAAAAGCTTGCGACTAGGGTGGGTCTGTGCTGGTGAAATCTTCCACTGATGTCCATGGCCATGCTCTCACTGGCAGCTGTCGGATCAGGCCCTTTCTTTGTAACTTAGTGGAAGCATTTTACTTGTGTCTCCCCTCACTCTGCTCCCTGATTCCCAGGCACCTGACCCCCGGAGTAGGATGCTCGCAATAAACACGGTAGATGGTTTTCAAAGGCCATGTCAGGAACAAATAGTCACCCCAGCTCCACTCCAGGCTTGTTTAACAAACTCTTAGTTTATTACTTGCACGTAAAGCCAGGAGTGAACTTAGTGACTGTCCATCTAGGGGTGTCCTCTTTACCCTCTCAAGTCAGGAAATTCTCACTGCAGATCCCAGGCCAGATGTTCTTCTCAGAAGCTCCTGGGTATTACATCCTCCGTATTTGCTCTCAGTGACACCTTCACAATTGCCTGGACCATACAGACCCCATGGACTAGTCTCTGGTGTCTGGTCTGGTGACAGCCCCCAGGCTGAGCTGAGAGCAGGGAACACAAGTGCAGGGGAGCACAGGAACGGGCACAGCTCAGGCTGGGGGTGCTGGGACATCACTCAGGGTGTGTGGGTGAGTCACATGACCGACCCCGAAACAGCTGCTGTGTCTGTTTCTGGATGATGATGCTCCCAGGTGACTCCACATCCCAGCCCTGGGTTATAAATAGACTTGGCAGAATTCCATGTTTACTTTTTATAATTCCGATGGATCATATCGATGTTTATTTTAAAGTTTTTTTATTTCTATCCATTTAAATTTTCCCAGTGGAGGAAATTACTGGGGGAGGGGGGAGGGAGGATGTCAGACAATATTTAATGACAGTAGATGTTGAGCTTCAAAAAGTTAAAGCGTTATAACTGTTAAAACACAAATTGTCATAATCACATGTCAAAATATACACAGTAAATATCCTTAAATCAGCCTCTAATAATGTCTCGAGCAGCATTTCTCTTACTTTGCTTAGCTGCAAATTTCTATTATGATCAATGGAAATATTTTCTCATGGGTTTGGGTGCTTTCGGGGAAATTGATATTTACTGATATTTACTAATAACAAGCGAATCCACCCAAGGCTAGTTCTAAACAGAGCCCCGCGCTGCCTGTGAGGTGAGCACAGAGATGGGGCCGTGTGGTTACTGGCTGTGGTTGCTGTTCCCAGCACAGGAGTCTCTCCCCCTCCAACCATGTCCCCACAGCCCGGCAGTATTTATAGACACACAGTCCCAGCTGCGCTTGTGATGCGATGACCTCCCCGTCACTCGTCTGCCGTGCTCATTTCTGTCTTGGGGATGGTCGCTGTGCTGCATTCTCAGCATGGCCAAGGGGCTGGAAGAATAGCCCCCAGTCCAGGCCCTGGTAGAGCAGGTGACAGTGCGTATTGTTCCAGGCCTGGCCTGACACAGAGTAAAACACCAAACTGCAGCTTATTTTTTGTAACCACTTTGAACCACTTCATATTTAGGCACTAAATGTTTTAAACTCTTTACAGCGCAAACTTTTAGCACAGGCCTGTAATGCAGAGCAGAGAGGGACTTGGGGCTGGATGGAAAAGGGGTCCTACTAAAATGTCTGCCTCTTTGCCACAACAACCAGCAAGGGTAGTGAGTGTCTAGAAATCACAACCTCCCTCCAGGGAACACAGTGCGTGGGGGTGAGGAGGGGAAGGGGGAGGGGAGGAGGGGTCCAAAGAGTTCAGCCATTGTGAAAATTCCAGATATCACTGTGAGCTCCCAGCCTCCCTTCTGTGTGTGCCGTACTGGATCAGGGCCCACAGCTCTGCCTGCTGGATCTGGCTCCCTCGCCCTGAACCTTATTAAGCAAATATGTCTCTACTCACACACAGGGGGATCCTGCCCTGGGGTCACACGTTTGGCCCCAGAGTGAAGCTGCTGCAGGCCATGGGGTTCTTCTCAATTTACAGTCATCCACCCACCCATCCACACACCCACCCTGGCATGACTGAAGGACAGGGCAGTGTGAGGAGATGGGCCGTGCTCACCACAGCTGCCCCAGGTTTCAGGCACAGAGAGCAGGAGCTGGCCTTGGCACGGGCCAGGGAAGAGGGGGAAATGGGTGGGTGCGGAGTTAAGCTAATGCTCATATCCCATGGCAAGGGAACTTATGGAGGCTGCTTGGTGTCCCATGTTTATCAGGGATGCACACATACATCTGATCAGTGAGTTACTCCCCTCAAGCCCCATGGACACGTTTCTGCACAATGGCATAACCGAGAGACCGCTCTGTAATCTCAGCTGACCCTCCAACCTGCCCCGGGCAGCAGGACCCCCCAGCGCCCTGGTTCACCTCTCCTTACTCTTCCTCCATGCCATTTCTGCCCACGCCCTTCTGCATGGGTGGAGCAATGGCTCTTTTCTTCAGGATGCAGGTGATGATCGGGGTGGACACCAGGATGACCAGGACCAGTGTGGAGCAGAGGATCCAGACCCAGAGCGTAATATCAAGCCCTGGGACAGGGGATGGAGAAGAGTGAGAAGTCTGAAGGTGGAGAGGAACATGTAACGAATCCCCTCATAGCTCTGCGAAGTGCTGGCCCCTACACCCATGGGACATAGCACCCGGCAATGCCTCGGGGGAGCCTGTGAATGTCCCATGAGCCCAGCTGTTTAGAGGCCTCATGCCCAGCTCCTAACCTGGCAGGGATCTCACTCAGCAGTGGTTCTTTGCCGCCCTGTACCAAAGCAGGGGCAGCTGGGTCGGCCCCTCACCTGTGCCAGTGTGTCCAAGGGGCAGCACTGACACCACAGTCTGCTGCTGACTGGCACAGGGCAGGATTGCAGCCCAGCAGCCACTGACTCCCTGGCCAGATGTTTGTGTTTGATGCTTCAACACAAAGCCAGAGCCCACAGGGACCCTGCCATTGCTGGGCTCCTCCCCAGGCCCCTGCACAGGGACACACATCTAGGCCATCGCTAGGGGCTCTGTGATAGCAGAACTGGCTAGTTCATTTATCTCCCAGCTCCGCTGCTTGTGGAATCCAAACCCCCGTCTCTGCCCCTGCCAGGCTCTGCACAACCATGGCCTCCATCGCCATTGGGTAAGAGCCCTGCTCCCACCAAACCACCAGCCACAGCATGGGGACATGGCAGCCCCCAGCCTCCTAGGGAGCAAACAGTGGCATGTGAGGCTGTCTGGACATTTTACATTGCCCAGAGGGAGGTGAGCCCCTGCGGCCGCCTGCCTACCCAGGCACCTGCAGTGGAGTAAAGTAACCCCATTGAGATTGGCACGTGCTCCCTGACTCCTCCGTAATCCCAGCCCAGCCCTCCCACTTTCCTACAGGGAAATCCCACAGCAGGGAGCAAAACCATTGACCTTGGAGCAATGCCCCCTCTCCAGAGCTGTCACCATCTGTGGGGCAGATACACAGCGATTACACATCACTTCAAGCACCAAAGGTTTAACACGTGAGATGTAGAACGGCAGCGATCGCCAGTGAAACACACAGGAGCGTGTCTAGAGCTGGGAGCAATTTTTCAACTGAAAAATTTCTTCATCAAAAATGTAAATTCAGCGGCACAGAAGCGATTAGTGAAGTTGTGTTGATTTTGCTGAATTGTTTTGCTCGAAAAGAAACACCTGAACAAAAGTCAGAAAAAATCAAACCGGTTCATTCTGACATATTCAAAATAAAATGTTTTGTTTTTTCTGATTGAAACAACTTTTTCTTTAGAACTTGCCTTTAATAATTCAAAGCTGAAAATATCAGCAGAATATTTTGCTGTGGATCCAACAAAATGTTTCATTCAACCTGAAATTATTTATTTTTTTACTTTTCGATTAGCCAAAAATTTTGAAAAAATTCATTTTTGGTCCGAGCCAAAATAACCCCCCCCCCCAATATTTTTAAATTGCTGGTGAGCAAAAAAAATCTGTTATTTGTCAGGCTCTGATTATTCTGCAGTTAACATACAGGGAAATGTGAAAAAATTCGCTAAGAAGAAAATCGTATAAAAACGAATTATGATATAGTAACATGGAGAGAATCACACAATGAAACCATATTTAGCTCCATTGTGTGGAGTTCTGTGGAGCAGATGGTGGCACATGGGGCTGCCTAGACAGTTTACATCCCCCCCACACAGAGGTGAGTCCCTGTGACCACCTGCCCACCCAGGGACCTACGACAAGGTAAAGTCTCCTCATTGACATTGGCATGTGCTCCCCACTAATCCCAGACCAGCCCCCACTTTCCTACAGGGAAATCCCACAGCACTAAGCAAGACCATTTCCCTTGGGGTGATGCCACCTCTCCAGATCCATCACCATCTGTGGGGCAGATACACAGCAGTCACAGATCACTTCAAACAGCTGACAGCCTCATACCAATGAGATGCAGCCATCACCAGTGAGATACACAAGGACATGTCTAGAGCAGGGCTAAATCTTTAGACCAAAACATTTTTTCAACAAAAAATTTAAATTGGGTGATGCTGAAACAACCAGTGTATTCCTTTGATTCTGCTGAATTGTTTTGGTCAAAGAAAAAAGCGTTAAAAAAATCAGAAAAATAATCAAAACGTCTTTCCCCATCCCTCCCCTCCCCTGTTCCTTTCCCCCTCTATGACTGTAGAGGTTTTAACAGGTCCTGCATCTTGAATGGTCCCTTGAAATATGTGTTAACTACTTATGCTAAACAACCTGGTCCACCTTGCATTTAGCTGTGACACTTTGAGTACGTGTCCAGAACTGCAGAATAACTCTGTGTAAGCTCAAAAGTTTATATCTCACCACCTTGTCTCTCTAACGTTTCATTTTGACATTTTCAAAACAGAGTTACTTCTCTCCTACAAAAATGCAGATTTGGTGGCACCAAAAAAATTTCTGAATTTGGTTCAGTTTGGCTAAATTATTCATCTCAGAAAAACAAAACAAACAAACCCAGCCCTCACTCCCAAACTATTTCAAAAAAAGTCAAAATATCAATATTTTCAAAAGTAAACATTTCAATTCAAAATTATTTGTCATTTTGCAATTTCTTTCAATTTTATTTTAAAAAATAACCCCTCCCATAACAATCTGTTCAAAATGAAAAGTTTTGTTCAACCAAAAACAATATTTTTTTCAACTTTGTGATTCACTGACAATGTTGAAAAAAAATATTTTCAGGTCAGCCTGAAACAATTTTTTCCCCAAAATGTTTTGGAATTGCCAGGAAACTGAAAAACCGTTATTCTTGTAGCTCTGTTCCACACCTGTTTCCGATGGCTTTAGTAAAGTAAAGCAGACCATGATGACAATAAACCCGGTGAATTTCAGTTTGATGGTTTATCTATTTTCACACTTTGCCCCACAGAGAATATCACTGTCAGGTTCCCTCCAAACTCTGAACTCTGGGGTACAGATGTGGGGACCCACATGAAAGACCCCCTAAGCTTATTTCTACTAGCTTAGGTTAAAAACTTCCCAAAGGCACAAATTTCTTCCTTGCCCTTGGTATCACTGCCACCACCAAGTGATTTAAACAAACATTCAGGGAGGGCCACTTGGAGCCCTATCTCCCCAAAATATACCCCCAAGCCCTTACACCCCCTTTCCTGGGGAGCATTGAGAATAATATCCTAACCAATTGCTTACAAAGTGAGCACAGACCCAAACCCCTGGGTCTTTAGGGCACTGAAAATCAATCAGGTTCTTAAAAGAAGAATTTTATTTTAAGAATCATAGAATCATAGAATCATAGAATCTCAGGGTTGGAAGGGACCTCAGGAGGTCATTTAGTCCAACCCCCTGCTCAAAGCAGGACCAAACCCAACTAGATCATCCCAGCCAGGGCTTTGTCAAGCCTGACCTTAAAAACCTCTAAGGAAGGAGATTCCACCACCTCCCTAGGTAACCCATTCCAGTGCTTCACAACCCTACTAGTGAAAAAGTTTTTCCTAATATCCAACCTAAACCTCCCCCTCTGCAACTTGAGACCATTACTTCTTGTTCTGTCATCTTCTACCACTGAGAACAGTCTAGATCCATCCTCTTTGGAACCCCCTTTTAGGTAGTTGAAAGCAGCTATCAAATCCCCCCTCACTCTTCTCTTCTGCAGGCTAAACAATCCCAGTTCCCTCAGCCTCTCCTCATACGTCATGTGCTCCAGCCCCCTAATCATTTTTGTTGCCCTCCGTTGGACTCTTTCCAATTTATCCACATCCTTCTTGTAGTGTGGGGCCCAAAACTGGACACAGTACTCCAAATGAGGCCTCACCAGTGCCGAATAGAGGGGAATAATCATGTCCCTCGATCTGCTGGAAATGCCCCTACTTATACAGCCCAAAATGCCATTAGCCTTCTTGGCAACAAGGGCACACTGTTGACTCATATTCAGCTTTTTGTCCACTGTAACCCTTTTCTGCAGAACTGCTGCCCAGCCATTCGGTCCCTAGTCTGTAGCAGTGCATGGGATTCTTCCGTCCTAAGTGCAGGACTCTGCACTTGTCCTTGTTGAACCTCATCAGATTTCTTTTGGCCCAATCCTCTAATTTGTATAGGTCCCTGTGTATCCTATCCCTACCCTCCAGCGTATCAACCACTCCTCCCAGTTTAGTGTCATCTGCAAACTTGCTAAGGGTGCAGTCCACACCATCTTCCAGGTCGTTGGTGAAGATATTGAACAAAACCGGCCCAGCACCGACCCTTGGGGCACTCCACTTGATACCGGCTGCCAACTAGACATGGAGCCATTGATCACTACCCGTTGAGCACGACCATCCAGCCAGTTTTCTATCCACCTTACCGTCCATTCATCCAGCCCATACTTCTTTAACTTGCTGGCAAGAACACTGTGGGAGACTGTATCAAAAGCTTTGCTAAAGTCAAGAAATAGCACATCCACTGCTTTCCCCTCATCCACAGAGCCAGTTATCTCATCATAGAAGGCAATTAGGTTAGTCAGGCATGACTTGCCCTTGGTGAATCCATGCTGACTGTTCCTGATCACTTTCCCCTCCTTTAAGTGGTTCAGAATTGATTCCTTGAGGACCTGTTCCATGATTTTTCCAGGGACTGAGGTGAGACTGACTGGCCTGTAGTTCCCTGGATCTTCCTTCTTCCCTTTTTTAAAGATGGGCACTACATTAGCTTTTTTCCAGTCATCCGGGACCTCCCCTGATTGCCATGATTTGTCAAAGATAATGGCCAATGGCTCTGCAATCACATCGGCCAACTCCTTTAGCACCCTCGGATGCAGTGCATCTGGCCCCATGGACTTGTGTTCGTCCAGCTTTTCTAAATAGTCCCGAACTACTTCTTTCTCCACAGAGGGCTGGTCACCTCCTCCCCATACCGTGCTGCGGAGTGCAGCCGCCTGGGAGCGGACCTTGTCTGTGAAGACAGAGGCAAAAAAAGCATTGAGTACACTAGCTTTCTCCACATCCTCTGTCACTAGGTTCCCTCCCTCATTCAGTAAGGGGCCCACACTTTCCTTGACCTTCTTCTTGTTGCTCACATACCTGAAGAAACCCTTCTTGTTACTCCTAACATCTCCGGCTAGCTGCAACTCCAAGTGTGATTTGGCCTTCCTAATTTCACTCCTGCATGCCTGAACAATATTTTTATACTCCTCCCTGGTCATTTGTCCAATCTTCCATATGCTCCTCCTAGGGAGCATATGTAATATGCTCAAGGTCATTCTTGGCAGTATCATTGGTGCCCACGTGGAGAAGCAGGAAGGGGTAGCGATCTGAGGGCTTGATGAGTCTCGGAAGTCTCTCCGTCACATCACGAATCCTAGCCCCTGGCAAGCAGCACACCTCTCGGTTTTCCCGGTCAGGGCGGCAGATAGATGACTCAGTCCCCCTGAGGAGAGAGTCCCCGACCACCACCACCCTCCTCCTCCTCTTGGGAGTGGTGGTCGTGGAACCCCCATCCCTAGGACTGTGCATCTCATGCCTTCCAATCAGTGGAGTCTCCTTCTGCTCTGTTCCCTCAGATGCATCATTCACTCCACTCTCTGCACTAGTACCTGTGGAGAGAACATGAAAACGGTTGCTCATCTGAATATGCGTTACTTGTACATGGACTTGTCTCATACTCTTTCCTCTTCTGGAGGTCACATGCCGCCAATTATCCTCGCTGGTCTTCTGTCCCCGCTGCGCAGCATGCTCTGAATCCTCACAACACTGTGCCCGCTGAAGCCTATCCTGACGTCTATCCAGGAACTCCTCATTTTCTTTTATGGAACGCAGGGTTGATACTCGTTTCTCCAGACCTTGAATCTTCTCCTCCAATATGGAGATCAGCTTGCACTTTGTACAGACAAAGTCGCTTCTATCCTGTGGAAGAAAGACAAACATGGCACATCCTGTGCAGGTCACGACAGCGGATCGCTCAGCATCCATAGTTTCTTCCTTCGAAGAGTTTCCTCACTTGTGGCAGAAGCTACTCAGGGAAACCTGCAAGGGGGATGCCGCAGTAGGCTCTCTCCAGGTGAACCCCCAGGCTAACTCCATCTGTTTGCTTCTCTGCTATGCGCTGCTCCGCTGGTGCGCAGCTGACTGACAGTCTTTTTAGAAGAGCCTGCAATGAAGCACTCCCAAATCACACTATTCAAACAGGAAATCACACACTCAAGCACACGGTCAAAGTGCCAAACTGTCCCCTCAACAGATACTCACTCCCCCGTCTGCAGCCACCTGGTTGCTCTGCCTCTCCCTTTAGTTTGGGTAAAAAGAATTAGGAATGGAAAGGATAGCTTGCCCCCTTCGCACTCCCTTTCCCAACTCCCTCTCAAACTCCCCTGTTTGCAGCCCCTGTTCGCAAAGGTCCCTTTGGTAAGGTAAAAGAACCACCTCTGTAAAATCAGGATGGAAGATAACTTTAGAGGGTAACAAAAGATTCAAAAACACAGAGTAACTCCCTCTAGGCTTATTTTTAAAGTTACAAAAAACAGGAATAAACCTCCTTCTAGCAAAAGATTTCTGCCTGGCCCCTCTCAGTTTTGGGAGAAAAACACAAAAAGAGCACAAACAAAGCCTCCCCCCCAATTTAAAAGTATCTTCTTCCCCATTGGTCCTGTTGGTCAGGTGCCAACCAGGTTATTTAAGCTTCTTAACCCGTTACAGGTAAGGAGGAATTCTAGGCTACCCTTAGCTGTATGGTTATAACAATCACAATATTTTTTTCTTTTAATTAATAGGAAAAACATGCGCTGCTTCATCATAAAACTCAGCAATGTCTAAGAGGATGCTGCTTAGTCACTAAGAACATGTAAACATTCCCCCAGGGACAGAGTGCTCACCTGGGAAATGTTGGGGAAGGAGAGTGAAGTTTTACATCTTTAACTCTAGATATCACAGTGTGTCCCCAGCCCGTCCCAGCTCCCTGACCCCTCTGCACCAAGCCCACCATTAGTGCAATGCATTACCGGCCACGTGCAGGTACCAGGAGTCACTGGAGAGAGAATTGTTCTCCTGGTTATTGTCATCCTTCAGTTGGTAGTGGCAGGAAAAGGCCCCTGCACTCTCCCTGGACACTGGGTAGGGTGAGTCGTAGATGAGTTTGTTTCCTTCCTTGGGCTGGACAGAAATCTTCTTCCCATCTTTGCAGAAGACAATGTGGGTCATGGGGGCATCCAAAGAGACTAAACATGACAGCATGGCCGTATCGCCTTGGTGGGCAGACAGCCTGTCCAGGAACAGCCGCGGGGAGCAAACACACCAGTGTTAAACACCTGGGGCCAGATCCCATACTGGTGTTAATTCACTCCATTGGAGTGGAGTCGATTTACGCCAGCAGGGGATCTGACCCACGAGCTCTCCAATTCCTGCTGCGCTTACAGGGCCCAGTCACTCACCGGGAGAGTTGCAGATTTCTTGGCTTGTGACAAGGGAGCCTGTGAAATAAACACAAAGGGTCTCAGTGCAGGAGGGGAGGTGGAACGGGGAATTATAGTGACTGGAGCTCGAAATACAGTCACATCCTCTAAAGGAAAGTGAGTGTCTCAGGCAAATCTAGCTCCTCGGCTTTTTCTTCCTGTCCTTTTATAAAACAGCCAGTAGAAAGAAAGTCAGTTCCAGAATGATGATGGGCCACTTTCTGCCCCTGGGTTTATCTCCTTGCCAGAGTCGGAATGAATTTGCTGTTAAGCTCCCTGGAGCCAATTTCCTCTCAGCACAGGGGCAGGGGGGGGAGATTTTCACAGGCACAAAGCGCAGCTCGGTGTCCAGCTCCCAGTGTGGTTCCCAGCTAGGAATCTGCCCCTCTTGGAGCAATGGAGCCAAGTGCATTTACATCAGTCGGGGATCTGGGCCACAGTCCATAACTTGTTATTTGCCCGGGGAGAAGTCCGGAGTTAGCTGGTGTGTTTCAGTCTGAGTGCGGCTAAGGAATGGCTCCCTGTACCAGTATGTAGAGCTCACCGGACCCCATACCCATGGCTGAAGGCTGGTGTGAGCATTCCAGAGACCCGCTGGAGATGGGATAGGCAAACATCCGACCCTGACCCCATGTCATGTTATAGGCCAGATCTTGCACTATTGGGGTCACTGAGAGTTCTCCCATTCATTGTAGTGGGAGCAGGGTCAGGGCTCACATGTCCATGGCCCTGATCCTGTAGACTGATGATCCATCCCTTCCTCTCGCATGAGCACCCCCTGACTTGAATGGGCTCTGGGCAGGCATCAGGGCCAATACCAGCAAAGCAATGTGCAGGATCAGGCCCATGAGCACATACACCCTGGGGAAATGCAGCTAGGAGAGTCAGTGGGAGGCTGAACACAGGTTTGTCTCCTGATCCTCAGATCTTTAGCTCAGCACATTTCGCACTCACCATAAATATCAGCGAAGAGCCAGAAGCAATTCACAGAACCCCCTGTGCAGCAGGCAGGGCTGGTATCCCCATTGTACAGGTGGGGAACTGAGGCACAGAGTAGATAATGGCTGCCCCAAGGTAACCCAGGAAGTATGTGTCAGAGCAGGGAATTCATCACTGGTCTCTAAAGTCTCAACCACGGACCAGCCTTCGGTACTGTTAATGATCACAGTAATTAATGAATAACTGCTATTTTCATTAATTTAAGTTGGGCTTTTCAAAGGAGTCTAAGATAGTTTGGCGCCCAAATCCCAGGGACATTCCATTGTTACCCCGTAAAAACTAATCACCTTGGTCCGTGTATATGGCTGTTTGCGCCCGTGTGCAATGTGAACATGTAGCATTCTCCCTCCCTGCATGTCATCTCCAGTTTAGGTTTCATCAAACAAAATGTCTGTAATCTTGAACCAATGATTTTGTGCATGCAAATATTTACACCTGAATCTGAGTGTGCAAAACAGCATCCCACTGTGCAAATGGGCATCCACTTCTGTGTCCTGCCCAGCTGGCTTGCAGGGGCTAGTTCCTTTCGTGTGTGCAGCGAGAGGGATGGCGTAAATTCAGAGGGTCCGTTGGCAGGAATGAGAGACCCAATGTTGTGCCCACAAACATCTGCACCCCCATGTGATGCACCGTAGGGGGCAATCACCCCTGCTCAGCCCCAGGGTACAGCCCTTGGAAAACGACAGAGCATTTTGGGGTGACACAATGACCTCGTTGCTGAGATTCAATGCAGGGATCTAACCAGTGATTTCCCTGAATCAGGTGGTGCTAATTAAATAAACTATTGGCTGCTATTAAATCGCTTGGAAGCCTTCAGGTGAGGTGTCAGGTTCTGATCCCCTGCAGTGCTGGAACTTTCAGGTCCACACAGCACATCACTGGAGGGCTCAGCACCTCACAGGATTGGACACTAAGCAAACGATTCTCTGCCCGGTGATCTCACCCTTCCAGATAAACCCAGCCAATGTTGGCCATATTCACAGAGAAGCTAGAGGCCCAGTGGCGGGACGCTCATGGGACGCATGGTCTGGCGATGCTGCAGGGAAGGCTTGTGTGACGGGGTAGAGAGCGAGATGGATCTGACCTGGGAGGCTGCATTGGAAATGCGAGACTTTACCTGAGGCTGTAACCTGAGCCAGGACGGGGGTTGGGAGGTGACACCTTTGGCTGGGAGAATGGACAGGCTAGAGGAGGGGCCCCGGGGGAGGGGAAGAGAGGCTGATGGAGGGTTTGGCTTTTTGGTTTCAGTTCGAAGCTGGGTGGTGAAACGCAGGGAGCCCCAGAGCTGGGGTCTAAGCTCCCTGCCCCCCCAGAAGGCCCAGCAGAGGGGTCCTGGTCATACTTACAAGCTCTGTATGGACTCTTTCCTGACAACCCTAATAAACCTTCTGTTCTACTGGCTGGCTGAGAGTCACATTGAATCCCGGGAAGAGGGGTGCAGGACCTGACTCCCCCACACTCCGTGACAACTGGTGGCAGCGGTGGGATCTTCTGCACCCCATGAACGGCACTTCCTGCAGTAAGTGACTGGAGAGCAGTACAACGAAGGGGGATTGACGGGGAGCAGGTTGCTGAAGAGGCAGAGAGAAGCAGTTTCGGGGGGCGGAGGAGTTACGCTTAACCCTGAGGGGTGTGACCAGTGAGAAGGGCTGGCACACTAGGGGTTCCTCCTGGAAGCCGTGGGGGCCAAGACCGCACAGGCCTGCGAGTGGCCAGCAGGAAGATGTATGCTAAGCGCCGTAAGAACGACCTGGTGGACCTGTGCAGGCAGAGGGGGCTGCGCGTTGGGAAGTCCACCAAAGGCCAGCTGATTGCACAGCTGGAGGAGAAGGATCGCTTGGACGACCCGATCCCTGCCCCTGGGGGAAGCCGCCCGACAGACGCAGCATGGGCCCCAGGGCCTGACCTGGCTGGGAGGGGTCAGACTGCTGCTGAGGACATCCCAAGACCCCTCTCACCTCTGCACAGGGGAGAGGTTGGGGAAAGCCCAGCAAATACCGAGGGCACCTTGACCCCGGCGGCCAGCAGGGGATCTTCCCGGCGGAGCTCCCCATCCCAGCAGTGGAGGCGGCTGGATTGGGAGAGGGAGATAAAACTGAAAGAGCTCGAGTTGAGACAGCAGGAACTGAAGGAGGAGCGGGAAGAACGGGAAAAACAACGTCAGCATGAGGTGCAGGAGAAGGAGAAACAACGCCAGCATGAGGAGAAACAACGCCAGCATGAGCTGGAGCTGGCCAGACTGAGGAGCAGTGAGGCCCCGGCTGCGGTGAGTGAGGGGGAACCCAAGACTACAGGGAAGTTTGATCGTAACTTCCTGGCCCGGCGTAAGGAAGGGGAAGACATAGACAGCTTCCTGGCGGCCTTTGAGAATGCCTGCAGGTTGCACAAGGTTGACCCTGCAGACAAGATCCAGTATCTCACCCCCTTACTAGACCCTGCAAGCCTGGACGTGTACGGCCGAATGAAAGAGACGGAGACTGGGGACTATGAACTGTTCAAAAAGGCCCTGCTCTGCGAGCTTGGGCTGACTCCCGAGATGTACCGTCAAAGGTTCCGGGATCAGCGAAAAACCCCTGAGATCACGTACCTACAACTGGCCAACCGGATACATGGATACGCCCACAAGTGGACCGCTGGGGCCCAAACTATGGAGGACCTGCTCGAACTATTCGTACTGGAACAACTGTATGAACTGTGCCCATCAGACCTGAAGCTATGGTTGATGGACAAAAATCCAGGGAGCCCGCAGCACGCAGGGCGGCTGGCCGACCAGTTCATGAACAGTCGGTCAAGGGGTGGCAGGGAGGAATCCCAAAGGAGCAGGCCCACCCTGAGGCAGCAAGAGAGTCACCACGGGACCCACCAAAGGGGAAATAGGGAGAACCCCCTCCCGAGGGGAACCTCCGACACCAGAACCAACCGACCTGCTCGAGGGGACCAACGGGACATGAGCTGCTATCACTGTGGCCAGAGGGGCCACTTACGGTCCCAATGCCCCAAGATCAGAGACAGACTGAGCAGACCAAACCCACACCGGGTTAACTGGGTAGGGACCCAGCCGGACGAGGGGCCGACAGCCCAGAAGAGGGGGGCTGGCAGCTTATCAATGGCTCCGGAGGGAGGAAGGCCCCAGACCAGCTCCTCGGGGGGGCTGGATGCCCCGGACTCAGGGTTCTCGGTTTATAGGGTGGCCGCGGGGCTGTCCCTTCGGAGAGAGTGCCTTGTTCCCCTGGAGATAGATGGGAGGAAGGTCACTGGATACTGGGATACGGGCACGGAGGTGACGCTGGCCCGGCCCGAAGTGGTGGCCCCAGATCGGGCGGTACCCAACACCTACCTGACCCTAACAGGGGTGGGTGGGACCCCGTTCAAGGTACCTGTGGTGAGGGTACACCTGAAATGGGGGGCCAAGGAGGGCCCCAAGGACATTGGGGTGCACCAGCATTTGCCCACTGAGGTACTGATGGGGGGGGACCTAGAAGACTGGCCCAGTGAGTCCCGGGACACCCTGGTCGTGACCCGTAGCCAGAGCCGGCAAGGGGCGCTACGCCCGGGCCTCGGAGAGGGTGCCTTGCACGGGGCGCAAGACCCTGGCCCAGTGGGGAGGGAGTACCCCAGGACCAGGCGCAGAGAGGCTGCGACCTCAGACACAGACAGCACGAGGGAACAGGTTCCCATTCCTTCCCCAGCGGCTGAGTTCCAGGCCGAGTTACAGAGAGATCCCTCCTTGCGGAAGCTCAGGGACCTGGCCGACCGCAGGGAGGTGCGGACCATGTGGAGAGGTTGCCAGGAGAGGTTCCTGTGGGAGAAGGGGTTCCTGTACCGGGAATGGGCTCCCCCAAGGGGAGATGGAGACGTGGGGGATCAGGAGGCAGCTGGTGGTCCCCCAGAAGTATCGCCGCAAGCTACTGTACCTAGCCCATGACATCCCTCTCGCAGGGCACCAGGGAATCCGGAGCACCAGGCAGAGGCTGCTACAGAACTTTTACTGGCCTGGGGTCTTTACAACTGTCCATCAGTACTGCCGGTCCTGTGACCCCTGCCAGCGGGTGGGGAAGGCCCGGGACAAGTGGAAAGCGGCTTTGAGGCCTTTGCCCATCATAGAGGAGCCCTTCCAGAAGGTGGCCATGGACATAGTGGGGCCTCTCAGCAAGACAACCCAGTCGGGGAAGAAATACATTCTGGTGGTGGTAGATTTCGCCACCCGTTACCCCGAGGCGGTGCCCTTATCCTCCATTGAAGCAGACACTGTGGCGGATGCGCTGCTGACCATTTTCAGCCGAGTGGGGTTCCCCAAGGAAGTCCTGACAGACCAAGGGTCCAACTTCATGTCGGCCCTGCTCCGGTGCTTGTGGGAAAAATGTGGGGTCCGGCACAGCTGGGCCTCAGCATATCACCCCCAGTCCAATGGGCTGGTGGAGAGGTTCAATGGGACGCTAAAGATGATGCTGAAAACCTTTATGAACCAGCACCCGCAAGACTGGGACAAATACCTACCGCACCTGCTGTTCGCGTACAGGGAAGTGCCCCAGGAGTCTACCGGATTCTCGCCCTTCGAACTGTTATACGGCAGGAGGGTACGGGGGCCCCTGGACCTGATGAGAGACGAATGGGAGGGGGAGGCGGCCCCCGAGGGAGAGTCAGTGGTGGAGTATGTCCTGACCTTCCGAGAGAGACTTACTGAGCTCATGGGCCTGGCCAAGGGAAATCTGGCCAGAGCCCAGAGGAAGCAAAGGGTCTGGTATGACCGCACGGCGCGGGCCCGCGCCTACGCCACGGGGGATCAGGTGATGGTTCTCATTCCCGTGAGGAAAAACAAGCTGCAGGCCACTTGGGAAGGCCCTTTCAAGGTTGTCAAGCAGCTAAATGAGGTAAATTATGTGGTGGAGCTGTCTAACCGGGCACACCACTGCCGGGTCTACCATGTCAATATGATGAAGCCATATTATGACAGGGGGAATGTGGTGCTGGCCGTGTGTGGACATTGGGAGGAGCAGGGAAGTGACCCTCTAGTAGATCTATTCCCTGAGACAGGAGCTGGCTCCTCCCAAGAAACGATCCCCCTCTCTGATCAGCTAACCCCTGCCCAGCAAGCTGAGATCAGAGGGGTGCTGCATCGGTACCAACAGCTGTTTTCCAACCAGCCGGGTCGCACTAATCTGACTGTCCACCGGGTGCAGACAGGAGCGCATCAACCTATAAGATGCTCCCCCTTCCGAGTCACAGGGAAGACAGCTCGGGACCTGGAAAGAGAGGTCAAGGAATGCTGGCTTTGCGGGTGATCCAGCCGTCGTCCAGCCCTTGGGCCTCGCCGGTGGTGCTGGTCCCCAAAAAGGATGGGTCGATCCGGTTCTGTGTGGACTATCGGAAGCTCAATGCCATCACTGTATCTGATGCCTACCCCATGCCCCGGCCGGACGAGCTCCTAGACAAGCTGGGAGGGGCTCGGTACCTTACCACCATGGATCTTACAAAGGGCTACTGGCAAGTGCCACTGGATGCAGATGCCCGGCTGAAATCTGCCTTCATTACCCCTCTGGGGCTCTACGAGTTCCTGACCCTGCCTTTCGGCCTCAAGGGAGCGCCAGCCACCTTCCAGCACCTGGTGGATCAGCTACTGAAGGGGATGGAGAGCTTCGCTGTGGCGTATATCGATGACATCTGTGTCTTTAGCCAGACCTGGGAGGACCATGTGTCCCAAGTTAAACAAGTGCTGGACCGACTCCGGGAGGCTGGGCTGACCGTAAAAGCGGAGAAGTGCAAGGTGGGGATGGCTGAAGTGTCCTACCTGGGACACCGGGTGGGGAGCGGCCACCTAAAGCCAGAACCAGCCAAGGTGGAGGTGATCCGGGACTGGCCCGCTCCACAAACTAAGAAGCAGGTCCAGGCCTTTATTGGGATGGCGGGGTACTATCGAAGATTTGTGCCCCACTTTAGTGCCATAGCCACCCCCATCACAGAGCTATGCAAGAAGGGGAAGCCAGACAAGGTGGTCTGGACCGAGGAGTACCAGAGGGCTCTCTGTGCACTGAAGGAGGCTTTGATCAGGGGCCCGGTTCTGGCAAACCCAGACTTTGACAAGCCCTTTCTGGTGTTCACCGACGCCTCAGACATGGGTCTGGGGGCAGTGTTAATGCAGGAGGATGAAACGGGGCAGAGACACCCCATCGTGTATTTAAGCAAGAAGCTGCTACCCCGAGAGCAGAATTATGCGGCCATCGAGAAGGAATGCCTGGCCATGGTGTGGGCCCTCAAGAAACTAGAGCCGTATCTATTCGGGCGACACTTCACCGTGTACACCGACCACTCGCCCCTGACCTGGCTACACCAGATGAAAGGGGCCAACGCCAAGCTCCTGAGGTGGAGCCTGCTCCTGCAGGATTACGACATGGACGTGGTCTATGTGAAGGGAAGCGCCAACCTGATAGCGGATGCGTTGTCCCGGAGAGGGGGCCCTGAACTTCCCCAGGCCACTGGTCAGCGTGACCCCGCTCAGTTCAGTCTCGAAGGGGGGAGAGATGTGACGGGGTAGAGAGCGAGATGGATCTGACCTGGGAGGCTGCATTGGAAATGCGAGACTTTACCTGAGGCTGTAACCTGAGCCAGGACGGGGGTTGGGAGGTGACACCTTTGGCTGGGAGAATGGACAGGCTAGAGGAGGGGCCCCGGGGGAGGGGAAGAGAGGCTGCTGGAGGGTTTGGCTTTTTGGTTTCAGTTCGAAGCTGGGTGGTGAAACGCAGGGAGCCCCAGAGCTGGGGTCTAAGCTCCCTGCCCCCCCAGAAGGCCCAGCAGAGGGGTCTTGGTCATACTTACAAGCTCTGTATGGACTCTTTCCTGACAACCCTAATAAACCTTCTGTTCTACTGGCTGGCTGAGAGTCACACTGAATCCTGGGAAGAGGGGTGCAGGACCTGACTCCCCCACACTCCGTGACAGCTTGTCTCTCTGCTCCTCAGTCTCTCTGATCTGTGAGTCCGTGGCTCTCTGATCTGCAGGAAGCAGGGAGCAGAGAAGCGGCAGGCGCTCTCTAGTCTGTCTCCTGGCCATTGGGTTAAGGTATGAAAAGCCACAGACTCTCTGCTAAGGTGGGGCTCGGTCTCCTATGGGCCTGGCTGCGGCCAGGGGGACACTCGCTCCCTTATGCAGGTGGAAGCTGTTCTCCTAGCTCTTCTCTCACAGGTGCCGGGGAGGCTCTCTGCTGTCCCCAAGCTCTGAGCTTTGGGGGTTTGGGTACTGGGTCAGACCAGCCCTTCTGAGCCCAGCTCCCAGCCTTTGGGTCTGACGCTGGATCAGACCAGCCCCTCTGAGCTGAACTCCCAGCATTTCAATTTTCATACAGACTGTACTTTTCCTGTATGAGACCCCAAAGCCTCGAAGTCGGGCACAGAGGGGCAGGTCTGATCCAGTATGAGACCCCTGTAGTGATTTACCCTAATTGTGAGCCTAACCATGGAATAGTGTATAAAGATTTATAAAGTGCCACAGTAACCTACTACAAGCCATGTTAATGGGAAAAGCTGCAAAAAGGAGACAGAAATATTGAATTAGTCCAAATAAAAAGGCTTAGTGTTATAATTCAAGCACTGTATTGAGATCATGCTTGATAAACAGGAGACGTGTGAGAATGGAAACTAACTAACCAAAATGGTGTGTCAGAAATCAGGCCCGTTGGATAGAGACTTTACACACCTTGATTGCCAGGAAAAACCACACACCAGCAGTAACAGCTGCGCTGCCAAGTGTGTTTCATTCCAAGGCTGAGGGTCTCCAGTGGAGGAGGCCTGAGAATGTGAAGCCAGAATCCGAGGGGCACCGGCAGAGCTGTGGGTGGGAGCCCAGGGCTGGGACAGTAGGATGCAGAGTGTCAGTATTGAGAAGAGAAAATATAACAGAAGAAATCGAATCGCAGGAAGAAAGAGCAAAGCCACAAGCCACCTATAAATAAGCCCAGCCTGAGCTGTGGTCAGGAAGCGAGTTCGTGCGACTCTAGAGACACGTGCTGCTGATGCAATGCACAAACACAGAGACCCGGCCGCAGGCCGCCCCTGGGCTGCGGTTACTGTATTACCAGAGGCATCTCCAGTGCAGAAGCTGCTCCCCCTGCGCCCGCAGGCCCGGCTTCGCTAGCAGCTCGTAGCCCTTTATATCATGGTGCTGAGGAGTATTTTTAACACAGACCCGAAGTGAGCCTGCTCCTGTGACACAGAGACCTTCCCATCACCCCTTTGCTGCGGCCTCTTCTACCTCAGGGACTCAGCATGGCCGGGCGGCTGGGAGAGCAGCACCTGTGTTAGGCAAAAATCAGCTTGTCCTTACTCACCATCCCAACACCGGGTGATGCGGAGTTGGACTGTAGCTCACAAGCTGTCAGAAGCCATGTAAGAAACACACTGAGTCCTAGAAGCTTTGATCAAAGGGCACACAACCCCCTAAGCAGCTAACCGCTGTGGAGGAGTGTGACAACTTTATTCACGACGAGCACCAACATATATAGGAAGACAGACAAAGAGGGCACTACAATCTCATTCCAGGCTACCCTGCTCAAACTGGTTTCTTATAGTTACTCAATTTAAGCAGGGGGACAGAGAAAGCCGACACAAGGATATTTGTGTAAGATAAACGGATTTTGTGCAAGGCCACAGCAAGGCCAGAAGATTTTATTGCTAAGAGATTAGGGAGCATTTTTATGACAGAGGCCTTGCTAATTTTATGACAGGGGCCTTGCTTAGCTAACACCTGCATCCCCTGCACCGTGTCCCAGCCAATGCTGATGCCCTGGGGCCATGCCACAGGGCATCTGAGGCGGCGTTGACGGAGGAGAGTGAACATGCTGGAGATCTTGTCACATTCCAGCACCTTGTTGTTCGTCATTCGATCACTCCAAGTGATCCCGAGTATGCGACGGAGGCAGCGCATGTGGAAGGCGTTCAGTCTCTTTTCTTGTGAAGCGTAGGGGGTCCAAGTTTCGCTGGCATAGAGAAGACAGTTTAGCACACATGCGCGGTACACAGCAAACTTTGTGTTGATGGTCAGCATGTTGTTGTTCCATACTCTCTCTGACAAACTGGCCAAAATTGTGAAGGCCTTGCCGATTCTACGGTTGATCTCAGGGTCCAGTGAGAGGTTGTCCGTGATGGTAGATCCGAGGTAAGTGAACTGACTGACCACCTCTAGCACATAACCTGAAGGTCTTGTGATAGGCCAGTTGTCATGGTCCGTACATTCCAGCATCCTAACTTGAGGGCTGGTTTCTTATGTTGGTTTTCTTTTGTTGTTGCGTGGTGCATGGTTTGCAGTCCACTTATTGGGTACTCACGTACACTAAGCCCCACGCACCCAGTGAAGCGCGTGAACTGTGGCGGGACAACACCTTATTGGCTGGGGGCTGCCCAGCTTGAGGCGGGCGATAGTTGTCGAGTGAGACGTGGTGATCCCTTCCACTGTCGGAAGCAACCCCTAGTGCCAGCTCTACGCCAATTGAGCAGGAGGCTTATAACCGGTAAACTGTTGCTTCCCGTGTTGTACCGACGCTGTGAGGCGAAGCTGGAGTGTCCTCTCCAGGGCGCAAGCCAGGGCAGGGTGATATGGAGGAACAGCTGTTGCCCATGCAGCAGAACCCCCCTCTCCACGCAACTGATGGATCCAAGGGAAAGACAATGTCGATACAACTTGGCACCAGTGGCGTCGCAGGAGTTGCCGGAATGACATTGAGGACAATGTCAGACCGCCATCGGGACTCCGACACCGGATTTGGTTTCAGGGTTGACTCCCTTAGCCTTTCCCATGAGTGGGTATTGCCACAAGGCAGCGGAGGTTTTAAATCAGAGTTTTCCTTCTCCTAGGTGGGCTGCCTTTCAAGGCTAACGAGCCCCACCTGCCCGGAATTCCCCCATTAGCACTCTGTGATTTGGTAGGTTCTTGCCCCAAGACCAGGCCACATATTATTAGAGTCACTGTTTGGTGGGCTCTGTGGGGCACGACAATGGCGCTCACACTCAGGGAAGACCCTTCTTAACTGGAAAAGTTTTGTCACTACAATGTTTGGTCCAATACGTAAAACAACCCAAACATGTCAAGGGATGTAATACAGCCCCATAAGGACCGCCCACCCCACTGCAGGTGTGTACTCGCTCTGTCCTTGGGAACAGCTCTGAGGCTGGAGATCCTGGTCCGACTCTGGCGTGCCGTTGAAGAACTCCGAGGACTGTACCTGCAACCAGATGTTTTCATAGGCCGTGATGATCCTCGTGCAGTGGTGTGCATAGCTATTCCCTCATTTGCCATATCTTCACTTCCTCACCCTCATCATATCGTGGTGCCCTTATCCTATAGGTTACTATGTTAATTAGGTTATAGTCATTAACATATGCATACATTGGATTACTATGGGTACCTGCGGTTGAGCATCTGCTGATATTCCCCTCCAAAAATACCCTAAACAGGCACAAACAGCCTTCTTGCAGTTACCTATGGGCAGTTTGCAACACTTTTGGCTATTACAAAACAATAAACTCAGTCTCATGCCATCTTGTGACTTAAGGTCACTGTTATTTACTTATTTACACTAATTTATTGAGCAACTCCTCCTGCGCCCAGTATAAGGCTTTATACTTATGCTAACTGCTTGAGCTATTCTTATAGGACTAGGCCTTTAGGTCTCCTGCATTCCTGTGGTCAGTTTCTTACCCCTTTATTTTCTTCTTACTATGTATTGTACTGCTACACCACCCTCCCCTGGGGTAGCCCTTACACACACAGTCATGGGCCTGCTCAGTGCCCATCCGGTCGCCCCACAATCCACCACACTCAGTGCAAATGTCTCATGTCAAATGCTGGTACAAAGAGCAGCCAGAGGAAGCCACTTGTAGCTCCCACAGCAAGTGTGGTTGGTCACCCAGCACCCAGGCACTACGCCAGCGCTCTTGAGGGCCACATATCTATTAACTGATTATCATAGAATCATAGAATCTCAGGGTTAGAAGGGACCTCAGGAGGTCATCTAGTCCAACCCCCTGCTCAAAGCAGGACCAACCCCAGCTAGATCATCCCAGCCAGGGCTTTGTCAAGCCTGACCTTAAAAACCTCTAAGGAAGGAGATTCCACCACCTCCCTAGGTAACCCATTCCAGTGCTTCACCACCCTACTAGTGAAAAAGTTTTTCCTAATATCCAACCTAAACCTCCCCCTCTGCAACTTGAGACCATTACTCCTTGTTCTGTCATCTTCGACTACTGAGAACAGTCTAGATCCATCCTCTTTGGTACCCCCTTTTAGGTAGTTGAAAGCAGCTATCAAATCCCCCCTCACTCTTCTCTTCTGCAGGCTAAACAATCCCAGTTCCCTCAGCCTCTACTCATAAGTCATGTGCTCCAGCCCCCTAATCATTTTTGTTGCCCTCCGTTGGACTCTTTCCAATTTATCCACATCCTTTTTGTAGTGTGGGGCCCAAAACTGGACACAGTACTCCAAATGAGGCCTCACCAGTGCCGAATAGAGGGGAATAATCACGTCCCTCGATCTGCTGGAAATGCCCCTACTTATACAGCCCAAAATGCCGTTAGCCTTCTTGGCAACAAGGGCACACTGTTGGCTCATATTCAGCTTTTCGTCCACTG
Source organism: Chelydra serpentina (assembly GCA_037349315.1). Taxonomy (NCBI): domain Eukaryota; kingdom Metazoa; phylum Chordata; order Testudines; family Chelydridae; genus Chelydra; species Chelydra serpentina. The sequence continues at coordinate 180,751 of JBAIAC010000046.1, read as the reverse complement.
TAACCCCTAGGTCCTTTTCTGCAGAACTGCTGCCCAGCCATTCGGTCCCTAGTCTGTAGCAGAGCATGGGATTCTTCCGTCCTAAGTGCAGGACTCTGCACTTGTCCTTGTTGAACCTCATCAGATTTCTTTTGGCCCAATCCTCTAATTTGTCTAGGTCCCTCTGTATCCTATCCCTACCCTCCAGCGTATCAACCACTCCTCCCAGTTTAGTGTCATCTGCAAACTTGCTAAGGGTGCAGTCCACACCATCCTCCAGCTCGTTGATAAAGATATTGAACAAAACTGGCCCCAGCACCGACCCTTGGGGCACTCCACTTGATACCGGCTGCCAACTAGACATGGAGCCATTGATCACTACCCGTTGAGCACGACCATCCAGCCAGTTTTCTATCCACCTTACCGTCCATTCATCCAGCCCATACTTCTTTAACTTGCTGGCAAGAACACTGTGCGAGACTGTATCAAAAGCTTTGCTAAAGTCAAGAAATAGCACATCCACTGCTTTCCCCTCATCCACAGAGCCGGTTATCTCATCATAGAAGGCAATTAGGTTAGTCAGGCATGACTTGCCCTTGGTGAATCCATGCTGACTGTTCCTGATCACTTTCCCCTCCTTTAAGTGGTTCAGAATTGATTCCTTGAGGACCTGTTCCATGATTTTTCCAGGGACTGAGGTGAGACTGACTGGCCTGTAGTTCCCCGGATCTTCTTTGGCCAAGCACTTACTTGTGCTTCCTCCTGGTATCCCACTTCCCCACTTACCTCGGGGCTTTGGTCTCCTTCCCCCGGTGAACCTAGTTTAAAGCCCTCCTCACTAGGTTGGCCAGCCTGCTTCCAAAGATGCTCTTCCCTCTCTTCGTCAGGTGGAGCCCGTCTCTGCCTAGCACGCCTTCTTCTTGGAACACCATCCCATGGTCAAAGAATCCAAACCCTTCTCTCCGACACCATCTGCGTAGCCATTCGTTGACTTCCACGATTCGACGGTCTCTACCCCGGCCTTTTCCTGCCACAGGGAGAATTATTGATGTAGACACAAGGCTAGAGCACTGCTGTAACATTGGATATGGCCCAAACCAGCAGCCAGTGATGGCAACCTCTCCCCTCCCCAATATGTGGGCTCGTCTGTGCTGGTAGGTGCATTAGCAGGGGGAATTGAGACAAGTTAGTCAGCTCTCATGGTGTCTGAGACAGTGCAGATTCATAGATTGCAAGGCCAAAAGGGACCTTTGTGATCCTATGATCTGACCCCATATGTAGCACAGGTCTGAGAACTGCCCCAAAATAATTCAGAGAGCAGAGTTTTTAGAAAAACATCCCACCTTGATTTTAAAATTGTCATTGATGGAGAATCCACCACAACCCCTGGTTAATTGTTCCAGTGGTTAATTGCTCTCACTGTAAAAAATGTACACATTATTTGCAGTCTGAATTTGTCCAGCTTCAACTTAGAGCCATAGGATTGTGTCAGACTTTTCTCTGCTAGACTGAAGAGGAAGGGAGGAAGCACAAGTAAGTGAGTGCAAGAGGGGAGGGCTCCTGCCCCATACTGGGACAGCAGGACGATCGGTGAGTTATCTTAAATGCCTATACACAAATGCAAGAAGCCTGGGGAACAAGCAGGGAGAACTGGAAGTCCTGGCACAGTCAAGGAATTATGACGTAATTGGAATAACAGAGACTTGGTGGGATAACTCACACGATTGGAGTACTGTCATGGATGGATATAAACTGTTCAGGAAGGATAGGCAGGGCAGAAAAGGTCGGGGAGTTGCGTTGTATGTAAGAGAGCAGTATGACTGCTCAGAGCTCCACTATGAAACGGCAGAAAAACCTGAGAGTCTCTGGATTAAATTGAGAAGTGGGAGCAACAAGGGTAATGTCGTAGTGGGAGTCTGCTACAGACCACCAGACCAGGGGGATGAGGTGGACGAGGCTTTCTTCCAGCAACTAACAGAAGTTACTAGATCACAGGCCCTGGTTCTCATGGGTGACTTTAATCACCCCAACATCTGCTGGGAGAGCAATACAGCGGTCCACAGACAATCCAGGAAGTTTTTGGAAAGTGTAGGGGACAATTTCCTGGTGCAAGTGCTGAAGGAACCAACTAGGGGAAAAGCTCTTCTTGACCTGCTGCTCACAAACAGGGAAGAAATAGTCGAGGAAGCAATAGTGGATGGGACCCTGGGAGGCAGTGACCATGAGATGGTCGAGTTCAGGATCCTGACACAAGGAAGAAAGGAGAGCAGTAGAATACAGAGCCTGGACTTCAGAAAAGCAGACTTTGACTCCCTCAGGGAACTGATGGGCAAGGTCCCCTGGGAGAATAACATGAGGGGGAAAGGAGTCGAGGAAAGCTGGCTGTATTTTAAAGAAACCTTATTGAGGTTGCAGGAACAAACCATCCCGATGTGTAGAAAGAAAAGTAAATATGGCAGGCGACCAGCTTGGCTTAACAGTGAAATCCTTGCTCGTCTTAAACACAAAAAAGCAGCTTACAAGAAGTGGAAGATTGGACAAATGACCAGGGAGGAGTATAAAAATATTGTTCAGGCATGCAGGAGTGAAATTAGGAAGGCCAAATCACACTTGGAGTTGCAGCTAGCCGGAGATGTTAGGAGTAACAAGAAGGGTTTCTTCAGGTATGTTAGCAACAAGAAGAAAGTCAAGGAAAGTGTGGGCTCCTTCCTGAATGAGGGAGGGAACCTAGTGACAGAGGATGTGGAGAAAGCTAGTGTACTCAATGCTTTTTTTGCCTCTGTCTTCACAGACAAGGGCAGCTCCCAGATGGCTGCACTCCGCAGCACGGTATGGGGAGGAGGTGACCAGCCCTCTGTGGAGAAAGAAGTAGTTCGGGACTATTTAGAAAAGCTGGACGAACACAAGTCCATGGGGCCGGATGCACTGCATCCGAGGGTGCTAAAGGAGTTGGCCGATGTGATTGCAGAGCCATTGGCCATTATCTTTGAAAAATCATGGCAATCGGGGGAGGTCCCGGATGACTGGAAAAAAGCTAATGTAGTGCCCATCTTTAAAAAAGGGAAGAAGGAAGATCGGGGAACTACAGGCCAGTCAGTCTCACCTCAATTCCTGGAAAAATCATGAAACAGGTCCTCAAGGAATCAATTCTGAACCACTTAAAGGAGGGGAAAGTGATCAGGAACAGTCAGCATGGATTCACCAAGGGCAAGTCATGCCTGACTAACCTAATTGCCTTCTATAATGAGATAATTGGCTCTGTGGATGAGGGGAAAGCAGTGGATGTGCTATTTCTTGACTTTAGCAAAGCTTTTGATACAGTCTCGCACAGTGTTCTTGCCAGCAAGTTAAAGAAGTATGGGCTGGATGAATGGACGGTAAGGTGGATAGAAAACTGGCTGGATGGTCGTGCTCAACGGGTAGTGATCAATGGCTCCATGTCTAGTTGGCAGCCGGTATCAAGTGGAGTGCCCCAAGGGTCAGTGCTGGGGCCGGTTTTGTTCAATATCTTCATCAACGAGCTGGAGGATGGTGTGGACTGCACCCTTAGCAAGTTTGCAGATGACACTAAACTGGGAGGAGTGGTTGATACGCTGGAGGGTAGGGATAGGATACAGAGGGACCTAGACAAATTAGAGGATTGGGCCAAAAGAAATCTGATGAGGTTCAACAAGGACAAGTGCAGAGTCCTGCACTTAGGACGGAAGAATCCCATGCTCTGCTACAGACTAGGGACCGAATGGCTGGGCAACAGTTCTGCAGAAAAGGACCTAGGGGTTACAGTGGACGAAAAGCTGAATATGAGCCAACAGTGTGCCCTTGTTGCCAAGAAGGCTAACGGCATTTTGGGCTGTATAAGTAGGGGCATTTCCAGCAGATCGAGGGACGTGATTATTCCCCTCTATTCGGCACTGGTGAGGCCTCATTTGGAGTACTGTGTCCAGTTTTGGGCCCCACACTACAAGAAGGATGTGGATAAATTGGAAAGAGTCCAACAGAGGGCAACAAAAATTATTAGGGGGCTGGAGCACATGACTTATGAGTAGAGGCTGAGGGAACTGGGATTGTTTAGCCTGCAGAAGAGAAGAGTGAGGGGGGATTTGATAGCTGCTTTCAACTACCTAAAAGGGGGTTCCAAAGAGGATGGATCTAGACTGTTCTCAGTGGTGGCAGATGACAGAACAAGGAGTAATGGTCTCAAGTTGCAGAGGGGGAGGTTTAGGTTGGATATTAGGAAAAACTTTTTCACTAGTAGGGTGGTGAAGCACTGGAATGGGTTACCTAGGGAGGTGGTGGAATCTCCTTCCTTAGAGGTTTTTAAGGTCAGGCTTGACAAAGCCCTGGCTGGGATGATCTAGTTGGAGTTGGTCCTGCTTTGAGCAGGGGGTTGGACTAGATGACCTCCTGAGGTCCCTTCCAACCCTGAGATTCTATGATTCTAAGAGCCCATGATCAATTATATGTTCCCCATGTAGGTACTTACAGACTGTGATCAAGTCCCGCCTTGACCTTCTCTTTGCCAAAAGCAATAGATTGAGCTCCTGGGGTTTAACTTGATAAGGCAGGTTTTCCAATCCTGTAATCATTCCTGTGGCCACTGAATGCATCATGAACCTCCATGATGTTCTGTCCTGAACCAAATCTGGTGCCTTGACAGAAAGGTCTGTTGATACCAGCCAATTATCATATATATAGAGAGATGGAGATATGCCTATCTCATAGAGCTGGAAGGACCTTGAAAGGTCATCAAGTCCAGTCTCCTGCCTTCACTAGTAGGACCAAGTACTGTCCCCTGACAGATTTTTGCCCCAGATCCCTAAATGGCCCCCCCAAGGACTGAACTCACAACCCCGGGTTTAGCAAACCAATACTCAAACCACTGAGCTATCCCTCCTCCTATCATTGTTTGTGTCTTCCTGGGTGTCTTTTCCATTCTGCTTTCTTTGAGCTTTTCATTGGCCTGAAACAAGGCCCTGCCCATTCCTGCTTGGGGGTGGGTCAGGCCTGTTACTCCAGTGAGCCTAGTGGCCTGTGCTGGGGGTTCTTTCCTACTTCCTCCCCGGGCAGGTGCACAGCCCAGCTCAGATGCTAAACCAGACCTAATTAACCTCTTAGCTGCTGGAGGAAATGTTCTGCAAAGCTCATCTCTAGTAACACCGCTGAGGATATTGCTGGGGTGGGGAACTCTCCACACCCAGCCCATCCGTCAAGGCCCCTCTGTCACACCTAGGGGGCCCTGCACCTGTACTACTCAGGAGACCCGCCTCTGTTAGCTAGGGGAGACCCTGCACCTATTACACACTTGTGCTTGTCACACCTGGGGGACCCTGCCCTTGTCACACCTGGGGAACTGTGTTCCTGTCACACCCGGGGAGCCCTGAGCCTGTCATACAGGGGAGGGCTGTCTCTGGGGAAGCAGCATGTCTGACTCTCCCAGACACAGTCCATCTTGGGCCCCACAAGACAAGTGGCTTGAGAGACATTTCCATTCTTGTCTCAGTGGGGGAGGGCCCCTCTGGCCACAGACACACGTCAGCTCCCAGACACGCTACTAGAGCCTGCAGTGCATCCGGTTCCTCTGCTCCCCACCTCTTCGCAATAATGAGAGGACTGAAGGCACAGAGCTGCAGAGTCTTCTTCATGGAAGCCCAGGTGCTGCTGCAGGGTCCCTGGCTCAGTTCCTGGCTCCCACTCCCCATGATCCAGCTGTGGCTGCTCTGGGAGTATGGGGAGAGGTCCCTGCCCATGGATTGGGGGAGGGGTTTCTGGGCTGTGGGGAGCAGGGGGAGAGGCAGGCTCATGGCTCTGCCTGGGCCAGGGGGACATGGAGACTGGGCTGGGTGAGAGTGACCGTCACAAAAGGGGAATAGTAGGGATGTGGGGAAGGGTCAGTGGGAGCCACACGGTGCAGGAGGAGTGAGGAGCTGGGTATAAATTCCCAGCACAAGTTTCCTGAAGTGGGGCAGAGAGAATATTTAACCCTCAGGAGATGTTTGTAACAATCCCCTGCTCTGCTAATATATAATAATCTCTATGGCTGAGATTTTCAAAGCTGCTCAAGGGATTTGGGGACAGAACTCCCACCATACCCCTAGACGGCTTTGGAAATAGGAGCCTACGTGTACACGTAATATTGCAGACAAAGGAAGTAGTAAGAGATAGCCATGAAGTTGACAGTGTCTATATTGCAGAAAAAGACCTGCAGCAGCAGGTCTCAGAGCCTGGATCCACAGACTTGGGCTTGCGGAGCTCGAGCTACAGGGCTGAAAATAGCAGTGTAGACATTCCCACTCAGGCAGGAGCATGGGCTGTGAAACATGGCAAGGTAGAAAGGTCTCAGACCCCGGGCAGGAGACTCTCCACTGCTACTTTCAGCTCCATGGGGTTAGGCAACAAAGCAGATTTGCTGTTGTCACCTGCTTCTTAATCTCTGGCAATCGGGGGAGGTCCCGGATGACTGGAAAAAAGCTAATGTAGTGCCCATCTTTAAAAAAGGGAAGAAGGAAGATCCGGGGAACTACAGGCCAGTCAGTCTCACCTCAGTCCCTGGAAAAATCATGGAACAGGTCCCCAAGGAATCAATTCTGAACCACTTAAAGGAGGGGAAAATAATCAGGAACAGTCAGCATGGATTCACCAAGGGCAAGTCATGCCTGACTAACCTAATTGCCTTCTATGATGAGATAACTGGCTCTGTGGATGAGGGGAAAGCAGTGGATGTGCTATTTCTTGACTTTAGCAAAGCTTTTGATACAGTCTCGCACAGTGTTCTTGCCAGCAAGTTAAAGAAGTATGGGCTGGATGAATGGACGGTAAGGTGGATAGAAAACTGGCTGGATGGTCGTGCTCAACGGGTAGTGATCAATGGCTCCATGTCTAGTTGGCAGCCGGTATCAAGTGGAGTGCCCCAAGGGTCAGTGCTGGGGCCGGTTTTGTTCAATATCTTCATCAACGAGCTGGAGAATGGTGTGGACTGCACCCTTAGCAAGTTTGCAGATGACACTAAACTGGGAGGAGTGGTTGATACGCTGGAGGGTAGGGATAGGATACAGAGGGACCTAGACAAATTAGAGGATTGGGCCAAAAGAAATCTGATGAGGTTCAACAAGGACAAGTGCAGAGTCCTGCACTTAGGACGGAAGAATCCCATGCTCTGCTACAGACTAGGGACCGAATGGCTGGGCAGCAGTTCTGCAGAAAAGGACCTAGGGGTTACAGTGGACGAAAAGCTGAATATGAGCCAACAGTGTGCCCTTGTTGCCAAGAAGGCTAACGGCATTTTGGGCTGTATAAGTAGGGGCATTTCCAGCAGATCGAGGGACGTGATTATTCCCCTCTATTCGGCACTGGTGAGGCCTCATTTGGAGTACTGTGTCCAGTTTTGGGCCCCACACTACAAGAAGGATGTGGATAAATTAGAAAGAGTCCAGTGGAGGGCAACAAAAATGATTAGGGGGCTGGAGCACATGACTTATGAGGAGAGGCTGAGGGAACTGGGATTGTTTAGCCTGCAGAAATGAAGAGTCAGGGGGGATTTGATAGCTGCTTTCAACTACCTAAAAGGGGGCTCCAAAGAGGATGGATCTAGACTGTTCTCAGTGGTAGAAGATGACAGAACAAGGAGTAATGGTCTCAAGTTGCAGAGGGGGAGGTTTAGGTTGGATATTAGGAAAATCTTTTTCACTAGTAGGGTGGTGAAGCACTGGAATGGGTTACCTAGGGAGGTGGTGGAATCTCCTCCCTTAGAAGTTTTTAAGGTCAGGCTTGACAAAGCCCTGGCTGGGATGAGTTAGTTGGGTTTGGTCCTGCTTTGAGCAGGGGGTTGGACTAGATGGCCTCCTGAGGTCCCTTCCAACCCTGAGAGTCGATGATTCTATGATTCTATGATTCTCTCTCGGTAGCATTCACAGCCATCCAGCTAAGAATGTATCTATTATGACCTAACGATTTATGACTCTGTTACATAAGAACATAAGAATGGCCGTACTGGGTCAGACCAAAGGTCCATCCAGCCCAGTATCCTGTCCACCAACAGTGGCCAATGCCAGGTGCCCCGGAGTGAGTGGACCAACAGGTAATGATCAAGTGATCCCTCTCCTGCCATCCATCACCCCCCTCTGACAAAGAGAGGCTAAGGACACCATTCCTTAACCATCCTGGTTAATAGCCATTAATGGACTTCATCTCCATGAATTTATCCAGTTCTCTTTTAAACCCTGTTATAGTCCTAGCCTTCACAGCCTCCTTAGGCAAGGAGTTCCACAGGTTGACTGTGCGCTGTGTGAAGAACTTCCTTTTATTTGTTTTAAACCTGCTGCCCACTAATTTCATTGGATGGCCCCTAGTTCTTCTATTATGGGAACAAGTAAATAACTTTTCCTTATTCACTTCCTCCACACCACTCATAATTTTATATACCGCTATCATATCCCCCCTTAGTCTCCTCTTTTCCAAGCTAAAAAGTCCTAGCCTCTTTAATCTCTCCTCATATGGGACCCATGCCAAACCCCTAATCATTTTAGTTACCCTTCTCTGAAGCTTTTCTAATGCCAGTATATCCTTTCTGAGATGAGGAGACCACATTTGTATGCAGTATTCAAGATGTGGGCACACCATGGATTTGTATAAGGGCAATAAGATATTCTCTGTCTTATTCTCTATCCCTGTTGTTGTGTCATAAGGATTGTATTGCACAATGAGCCAATCCCCAGCTGGTGGGAATCCATGCAGCCTACATGATGTCAGAGTGATGTGCCATTTACACCAGTTGAGGCTCAGGCCTTATATTGTTATATTTGTATTGACATTGGCCTCAGTGGTGCAACAGTATCTGCACAGCTGTGCGGGGTCCAATTGCAGGGTTAGGGCCAACTAAGTGACTGATCTTTTAATCAAATCCATATGGATCCAACTGTGGGATCGGAACCTACGACTTTTGCCATATCCTTAACTTGGGATTTCCTGGCTTTTATTTGTTTAACTATCAATGTTAACCTCGCCCCAGCATAGCCACTGTGTCTGTCACTCACCCCTCTCTTGCTGTCTGGTGCAGGTGCTGGAGTCACAAGCCAGGAGCCCTGCAGCTCCCCAGGTGAGTAAGAGCACAGAGACGTGGAAGAAGGGGACACATAGAAAGGAGTGAAACCCCCAGACAATGGTAACAGGAGGGCAGATGGGGAGGTATAGGAGAGGGATGGGTGGGGAATGCCTCTTGCATGATTCCTGCCTAAAATCCTCTTAATCAAACAGTAAATGGAACTTCTCACAGTGCCAGACCGTAATAAAGACACTTGGACAAGATCCTCTGCAAGTATAAATCAGCTTAGCTCTGCTGACTGCAATGAAGTGGGGCCGATTTACACCAGCCGGGGATCTTGTCCAGTGTCTGAGATGCATATTTAACAAACTTTCCATGTGTAAATCTTGGCAGGCTTGGTGCTAATACAGGAGGGTATTGATGAGACCAGGGCACTGCACTAGAATTAATGTTTCTTAAATTTCCTATGTTGTTCTGAATTTATTTTAATTCCAGTGTGAAGAGACACGGTTCTTTCCATCAGCCAAATGTATTTCTCATCTAATTCATCACTAATGCTTAGTTCCCTGCCTGGGTCTGCCTTCACTGCAGTTAAGTTATCACACTCTAGTGACTCCTCTCGAGTTAGCCGAGTTCACGTGAGAACAGCCATGCCGCTGTGCCCACACTGGCTCAGCACTCACTCGTGTGTGGGGCTATGGCTTTGAGGGCACGTCCCATGGCTCTGAGAGCTGAATAGTGAGAGAACTCAAGTGGCACATGTCTGGATCCACCCCACAGAGGTGATCCACCTCCACAATTGATGAGTTGTTCTCACTTGAGTTTTAGCCTATGCCACCTCTTGGGCTGGCCAGCTCCAGTTAACAGTACCACTGCACCAGAGTTATGGGATTTGTATGGGGATGGGACTCAAGTTAGGGGCAACATCTGAGTTATAACTCAGATTAATGCTGTAGTGAAAGCAAGCCCTTAGTCTCCTCTCACAGACATGTTTTAACATTTCCTTTTTGTTGCAGGTGACTTCCCTTCTCCTAAATTGTCCCTGAGCTCCTCTTCAGCTCAGGTGGGGGATCCCATTTCTGTTCAGTGTGCACTTCATCCCAACATTTTAGCTGCTGTAGTTATTTTCTGTCATGATGGCAAAGAAATCTCCAGCCAATTGACCACGTCAGGCCAGTCACTGTATCAATATAACATCTCTGTGTGGAGTTCAGGCCAGTTTAGATGTATGTACCTGTACAGGAACAATCAGAACCAGGTGAACAATTCTCGTCTCAGTCTCCCCCGGACCTTGAATGTAACAGGTGAGTTGTTGGACTCCAACACAATGTGAGGAGGGGGAAGGGAACAGCTGGCTGGTGTCAGGCATTTTAAAATTATGTGGGCTTCAGCCATGGGAACCTGGTTATGATGAGGCAGATAGTGAGCCATGATCGCTGCTGAACTGGTGGAGGATTGTGCATATCAGATTAAATCTGAGGAACTGTCCCAGACTGAGATGTCAATAGAGGAGGTTCTGGAACAAACTGATAAATTAAACAGTAATAAGTCACCAGCACCAGATAGTATTCACCCAAGAGTTCTGAAGAAATTCAAATAAGAAATTGAAGAACTACTAACTGTGGTATGTAACCTATTGCTTAAATCAGACTCTGTACCAGATGACTGGAGGATAGCTAACGTGACACCAATTTTTTAAACGAAAGGCATCAGAGGCAATCCTGGCAATTAAAGATCTGTAAGCCTAACGTCGGTATCAGGCAAATTGGTTGAAACTATAGTAAATAACAGAGTTATCACACACATGGATGAATAGAATATATTGGGGGAGAGTGAACGCAGCTTTCGTAAAGGGAAATCATGCCTCACTAATCTATTAGAATTCTTTGAGGGGTCAGCAAGCATATGGACAAGGGTGATCCTGTCTATATAGTGTAGTTGGACTTTAAGAAAGCCTTTGACAAACTCCCTCACCAAAGACTCTTAAGCAAAGCAAGCAGTCATAAGATAAGTTCTTGGGGAGGGCTGGCTCAGTGGTTTGAGCATTGGCCTGGTAAACCCAGAGTTGTGAGTTCAATCGTTGAGGTGGCCATTTAGGGATCTGGGGCAAAAATTGGGAATTGGTCCTGCTTTGAGCAGGGAGTTGAACTAGATGACCTCCTAAGGTCCCTTCCAACCCTGATATTCTATGATAAGAAGGAAAGTCCTCTTGTGGATCAGTACTTGGTTGAAACAAAGGGTAGGAATAAATGGTCAGTTTTCAGAATGGAAGAAGGTAAATACTGGTATCCCCCAGAGATCTGTACTGGTACCGGTGCGGTTCCACAAATGAGCTGGGAAAAGGTGTAAAAAAGACAATTAGGTAGCAAAGTTTGCAGCTGATACAAAATTACTCAAGATAGTTAAGTACAAAGTTGACTGCGAAGGGTTACAAAGGAACCTCACTAAACTGGGTGACCGAGCAACAAAATGGTAGATTAAATTCAATGTTGATAAATGCAAAGTAATGCATATTGGAAAATATGATCCCAACTTTACATACAAAATGATGGGGACCAAATTAACTGGTACCATCAAAGAAAGAGATCTTGGATTTATCATGGATAGTTTTCTCAAAACATCTGTTCAGTGTTCAGCAGCAGTCAAAAAAAGGACAGAATGTTAGGAACCATTAGGAAAGAGATAGAAAATGAGACAGCAAATATCATAATGCTACTATATAAATCATGGTATGCTCACACCTTGAATACTGTGTGCAATTCTGGTTACTCCATCTCAAAAAAAGATATATTAGAATTGGAAAAAGTACAGAATAGGGCAACAAAAATGATTAGGGGTGTGGAACCGCTTCCATATAGGGAGAGATTAAAAAGACTGGAACTGTACAGTTTAGAAAAGAGATGACTAAGGAGAGATTTTATAGAAGTCATGATGAAATCATGACTGGTGTGAAAAAAGTGAATAGGGAAGTGTTATTTACTCCTTCACATAACACAAGAATGAAATTACCCAATGAAATTAACAGGCAGTAGCTTTAAAACAAACAAAACGAAGTACTTCTTTACACAATGCACAGTCAATCTGTGGAACTTGTTGCCAGGGAATTTTGTGAAGGCCAACAGGATAATGGGGGTAAAACAAGAATTAGATAAGTTCATGGAGCCATCCATCAATGGCTATTAGCCAAGGTGGTCCAGGATACAACCTCATGCTCTGGTTGTCTCTACCCTCTGACTGCCAGACACTGGGTCTAGACAACAGGGGATGGATCACCCTCTAATTGTCCTGTTCTGTTCATTCCCTCTGAAACATCTGGCACCGGCCATTGTTGGAAGACAGGATACTGGACTACATGGTCTATTGGTCTGATGCAGTATGGCCATTCTTATTAGATTTGTAACCCTATTTTCACCCCATTGACACCAATGAAGCTATGGCTGATTGACACCAACTGGGGATCTGGACCCATGGAAGTCAGTGGAGCAGGCTGATCTACACCAGCTGGGGATCTGGCCCAGTGTGTTTGAAGCTCCTCTGAAGAGACATGATCTAGGGATTCATAGCAGCTCTGTCTCTGGGATGATCTCTGTTTGGTCAGCCACCGAGCCGCTGAATGTCCCTGATATTGTCTGTGTTTATTGCCCAGGCTGGAAGCTGATCCCAAACACCAGCCCCAGCCCTGAGGATCCAACATCTCAGGCAGGTGAGTGACTGTGTTCAGGCCTGATTCCCACAGGGCTCAGCACGCTGAGAGCATGTTGAGTTCTGAACTCTCCAGAATCTCACTCTGAGTGCCTGACCCACAGCCCATCGGCATCCAGGCAATCCTGACATTGAGTGGGCTGTTGATCAGGCCCGAATTCTGGGTGTCTCCCATGTTCAGAGGTGGGAGGAGATGTCCTGTCATAGGCCTGTCCCTGAACAGCCCTCATCCAACCTGCCCCACAACAGGGCATGTGGGGAGGGGACCAGCACACACAGGAGTGCACTTTAGATAAGGATTCATGAGATCTGAGTTGAATTTCGGACTCTGTCCCCGAGTCCTTGAGTGACCCCTGGATCGCTCTGGGTCTCAGCCCCCAGCTGTAATACAGGGATAATTGTGCTCCCCCATCTCACTGGACTCAGGTCATTAAGGTTTGGTGCTTAGACACTATGGTTGTGGAGCACAGAGAGAGATGCCCAAACTCTAGAGAATATTCTGCAGTGGCCATGGAGGTGGGGCGCAGACAGGATGGTCTAATGCCACACGTCACTTACTGCTGTGATCACTGTGTGACCCTGTAAGCTAAGGTATAGCAAGTGTATGGGGGGCAGTCAGGGCCCCGATCGTGCCGTCAGATCTGGGTGCGAGGACCCCTTGCCAGCATGGGTCTCACTGCAGGGTAGGGGCCTCTAATTGCTGGGATTTTCTTACAGTTATTTGCTCAAATGTCAATGTTAGCATTTCCCCAGTGCAGGCTAGTTATTGTTAGAGACGCCTTGTCTGCTCTTCACCATCTCTGCTGTTTGCTGCAGGTGCTGGGTCACAGGCCAGGAGTTCTGCAGCTCCCCAGGTGAGTGTGTGAGCACAGGAGACATGGGAAGGAAAATAACAGCAGAGCAAGGGACAAAATTGTCAGGCCCTTGTAATGGGAGAATCATAGAATCATAGAATCTCAGGGGGTGGAATAGGGGTGGGAAGGGACGGGGCTGAGGGGGGAAAAGGCGGGGTGGGGCAGGGACTTTGGGGAAGGGGTGGAATGGGAGTGGGGCGAGGACAGTGCAGGGATGAGAAGAGGCGGGCCGGGGTAGGGCCAAGGGCGGGGGAAGGGGGCCGAGCACCCACCGGGCAGAGGGGAAGTCGGCGCCTATGTTAATGTTAACTACCACAGTTAGAAGTCTAGTCCAGACACTCCACATGCATTTGCGACCACAGATTCTCCGTGTGTCTGAAGAAACCATTTGTGGAGTGGCTAGATGAACATTTGCAAATGTGTTTTGGCAAACTCCAGTTCACCGGCAATCGAGTGTTGCAACGGGTCCCCAAACTCTAGCCTGAACATAGTGAAAGAGGGCAGTGCAGTCCCATGGTGTAACGATTAGTAATCCAACTCATCTCAGGCCAGGTCTACACTAGGAAATTAGGCTGGTATGGCTATGTAACTCAGGGGTGTAAAAAATCAACACCCTTGAGTGATGCAGTTAAACCAACCTAACCCCCGGGGTAGACAGCATTAAGTCAACAGGAGATGGCTTAACTACACTGATGGGAGAAGCCCTCCCATGGACTTAGTGGTGTCTTCGCTGAAGCACTACACTGGTGCATCTGCAGGGTTTTAAGCATAGACCTGCCCTCAGTGGGACTTGTATGTTTCACAGCTGGAGGGCAGGGAGAGAGACTGCGAGGGGAGAGGCTGCTGGGCTCTGCAGCATCCCTGTATATGGGGCCTGCTCTTGGCCAGACTTCAGTCCAGGCTGGATCTGTTCTGGGAACCACGAGGAAATTTCTGGTTGGGCGGGTGAGAGCTCTGAGATTAGGCCCCTGCTGCCCACGTGCTAGCCGGCCGGGCAGTACTGCATGGGGGACAAACGCTAGGGTCTGTGTGTTTGAGTTTCAAACATTGAGGATCAAGAGGTGTTTGGAGACCTTCATCCTCCCCCTGTGCTCTGTACCCAACCCCCTCCAGGCCGGCCCAGGTCAGTGGGGAAAGCAAGGTCCATGGCTTGGCAGAACTCCATTGTTCTCAAGGGGAGCCAAACTCCTGAGAATCCAAGTAGGAATCACCATTGCACAAATTCACACTGAAGGTTTATTGCAATGGGAATAAACACGCTGACATCTGCCCTGATGTCTATAAAACTTCAGACAATGGAGGGGAACAGGGATGGGGGAAGCTAAGAGAAATGCACACAGAGAGCGCTGAGATGTTGGAGAGTGGGTAAGAGCAGGGAGGGGTCTGAAGTGAACAGAAAACCTTTCCCTAAAACTTTGCAAAGTTCTAAGGCTACTCAGCGATTAGCCCATACAGGTAGGGTGATCAGATGTCCCGATTTTATAGGGACAGTCCAGACTTTTGGGTCTTTTTCTTATATAGGCTCCTATAACCCCCCATCCCACATCCCGATTTTTCACATTTGCTGTCTGGTCACCCTACATACAGGAGCCACTGGTCTCGTCAGCTCCCACCATTTCATAGTCAATGCAGATGGGAGATGCAGGCTGGGCCATGTGTTTTAGAAGCCAGAGCATTATCTGGGCCTGCCACGATCTTTCCCTACGACAGCATATGTTGTAGTCTCGTTTTCCTGCACCCGAGGAATCTTTAAAACAAAAATAAAATCCTATTATTCATTTGATAACCCCAAACCCCAACAGCTAGAGAATGACACCGCAGCAGAATAGCCCTTTGAAGGGAGCTTTGGGCAAAGCAGCTGGTCAGAATATGGAGAAACAATTTTGAAAAAAATATGTGGATTTGTTTGCAGCTCACTGGTTCCAGATGGAGACCGTTTTCCTTTTTGCACAATTTCCCATTTTTTAAATCAGAATTCTCAACAAATGTTATCAAAATTATTAGAATTGTTTTGTTTACTGAAAACCACCAGATTTCTGCATACAGAATAGAAAATTTCGAAAGAATCCTGCAATTTTAATGGACATTTTCATTTCAGAAAAAAAGCTCACTTTTCTACAAAAAATGATGTTGTTTGAAAAATTTCAATCAGCTCAAGTACAGAGGCAGGAGCAGGTAGAGCTTGAAAACTGGGCAGAAGGAAAGAGAAATCTTGTCCTTTTCATGGGTAGTTAAAAGCAATAATTGCAGTGGCAGAAGTTCTGGGTGGGACGCAGGAATCGCTGGGTGAGACCCTGCAGGAGTGCAGACAAGGGGTCCCGTCTCCATTACAATCTCTGAGGCTGCTCCCTACGCCCAGCAGGACAGAGAGAGGAATGCAAATCCCGGCTCACACCCCCCAGCACTTGGGTCAGCCCTTCTGCGCTCCAGCATTGGACAGTGTCTCATGGCACAAATTCCCACTGGGATGCTCCAGATCCTGAGCCTGAAATTCACAATCAGGATTCAACCAACACCGTGACTTACCCTGGCTGCGCCAAACTGGCCGAAGGCAGCATCTGGGGAGAGAGTAAGCAGAGAGCAGGAGGGAAAGTGCTGCTCCCTGAGAGAGTCCTCCACAGCCCCTCCCTCAGGCAGCCAGCACCCCCTGGGAACACCCATCCAGCCCCCCATCCTCGCCCATCCCCACACAGCCTGCGCCACACAGGGGACAGGGCCAGAGGGGTAGAAGAGAGGCTATCCTGGCTGGGGATGACTTGCTCTGTGTCTCTCCCGCACCTCCAGGGCCTAGGTGGGAGGGGGATGGGCCATTCCCACCTCAGCAAAGGGGTGTGAGGAGCTGCTGTGATTCTCAGGTGGGCCCACCTGCACCAGGTGCCTGTGTTCAGCTCAGTACAGTGCTGTGCTTTGTGGGAGTCTCAGCTCATGTCCCACCTCACAGTAGCCTTCTAAACACTAACACAAGGGGGGCAGAGGACATTCAGGGCCAACTCCGCCCCCCCCCATGAGCCATCACCTCCTGCCCCTCACCCTTCTCCAGCACCGGGGTCCCATGGGGACATCAGTGGATCTAAGTTCATAGAATCATAGAATCTCAGGGTTGGAAGGGTCCTCAAGAGGTCATCTAGTCCAACCCCCTGCTCAAAGCAGGACCAACCCCAACTAGATCATCCCAGCCAGGGCTTTGTCAAGCCTGACCTTAAAAACCTCTAAGGAAGGAGATTCCACCACCTCCCTAGGTAACCCATTCCAGTGCTTCACCACCCTACTAGTGAAAAAGTTTTTCCTAATATCCAACCTAAACCTCCCCCTCTGCAACTTGAGACCATTACTCCTTGTTCTGTCATCTTCTACCACTGAGAACAGTCTAGGTCCATCCTCTTTGGAACCCCCTTTTAGGTAGTTGAAAGCCGCTATCAAATGCCCCCTCACTCTTCTCTTCTGCAGGCTAAACAATCCCAGTTCCCTCAGCCTCTCCTCATAAGTCATGTGCTCCAGCCCCCTAATCATTTTTGTTGCCCTCCGTTGGACTCTTTCCAATTTATCCACATCCTTCTTGTAGTGTGGGGCCCAAAACTGGACACAGTACTCCAAATGAGGCCTCACCAGTGCCGAATAGAGGGGAATAATCACGTCCCTCGATCTGCTGGAAATGCCCCTACTTATGCAGCCCAAAATGCCGTTAGCCTTCTTGGCAACAAGGGCACACTGTTGACTCATACTCACCTTTTCGTCCACTGTAACCCCTAGCTCTTTTTCTGCAGAACTGCTGCCCAGCCATTCGGTCCCTAGTCTGTAGCAGTGCATGGGATTCTTCCGTCCTAAGTGCAGGACTCTGCACTTGTCCTTGTTGAACCTCATCAGATTTCTTTTGGCCCAATCCTCTAATTTGTCTAGGTCCCTCTGTATCCTATCCCTACCCTCCAGCGTATCAACCACTCCTCCCAATTTAGTGTCATCTGCAAACTTGCTAAGGGTGCAGTCCACACCATCCTCCAGCTCGTTGAAGATATTGAACAAAACCGGCCCCAGCACCGACCCTTGGGGCACTCCACTTGATACCGGCTGCCAACTAGACATGGAGCCATTGATCACTACCCGTTGAGCACGACCATCCAGCCAGTTTTCTATCCACCTTACCGTCCATTCATCCAGCCCATACTTCTTTAACTTGCTGGCAAGAACACTGTGGGAGACTGTATCAAAAGCTTTGCTAAAGTCAAGAAATAGCACATCTACTGCTTTCCCCTCATCCACAGAGCCAGTTATCTCATCATAGAAGGCAATTAGGTTAGTCAGGCATGACTTGCCCTTGGTGAATCCATGCTGACTGTTCCTGATTATTTTCCCCTCCTTTAAGTGGTTCAGAATTGATTCCTTGAGGACCTGTTCCATGATTTTTCCAGGGACTGAGGTGAGACTGACTGGCCTGTAGTTCCCCGGATCTTCCTTCTTCCCTTTTTTAAAGATGGGCACTACATTAGCTTTTTTCCAGTCATCCGGGACCTCCCCCGATTGCCATGATTTGTCAAAGATAATGGCCAATGGCTCTGCAATCACATCGGCCAACTCCTTTAGCACCCTCGGTTGTAGTGCATCCGGCCCCATGGACTTGTGTTCGTCCAGCTTTTCTAAATAGTCCCGAACTACTTCTTTCTCCACAGAGGGCTGGTCACCTCTTCCCCATACCGTGCTGCAGAGTGCAGCCGCCTGGGAGCTGACCTTGTCTGTGAAGACAGAGGCAAAAAAAGCATTGAGTACACTAGCTTTCTCCACATCCTCTGTCACTAGATTCCCTCCCTCATTCAGCAAGGGGCCCACACTTTCCTTGACTTTCTTCTTGTTGCTCACATACCTGAAGAAACCCTTCTTGTTACTCCTAACATCTCCAGCTAGCTGCAACTCCAAGTGTGATTTGGCCTTTCTAATTTCACTCCTGCATACCTGAACAATATTTTTATACTCCTCCCTGGTCATTTGTCCAATCTTCCACTTCTTGTAAGCTGCTTTTGTGTGTTTAAGACGAGCAAGGATTTCACTGTTAAGCCAAGCTGGTCGCCTGCCATATTTACTTTTCTTTCTACACATCGGGATGGTTTGTTTCTGCAACCTCAATAAGGATTCTTTAAAATACAGCCAGCTTTCCTCGACTCCTTTCCCCCTCATGTTATTCTCCCAGGGGACCTTGCCCATCAGTTCCCTGAGGGAGTCAAAGTCTGCTTTTCTGAAGTCCAGGCTCTGTATTCTACTGCTCTCCTATCTTCCTTCTGTCAGGATCCTGAACTCGACCATCTCATGGTCACTGCCTCCCAGGTTCCCATCCACTATTGCTTCCTCTACTATTTCTTCCCTGTTTGTGAGCAGCAGGTCAAGAAGAGCTTTTCCCCTAGTTGTTTCCTCCAGCAATTGCACCAGGAAATTGTCCCCTACACTTTCCAAAAACTTCCTGGATTGTCTGTGGACAGCTGTATTGCTCTCCCAGCAGAAATCGGGGTGATTAAAGTCACCCATGAGAACCAGGGCCTGTGATCTAGTAACTTCTGTTAGTTGCTGGAAGAAAGCCTTGTCCATCTCATCCCCCTGGTCTGGTGGTCTGTAGCAGACTCCTACCATGACATTACACTTGTTGCTCCCACTTCTCAATTTAATCCAGAGACTCTCAGGTTTTTCTGCCATTTCATAGTGGAGCTCTGAGCAGTCATACTGCTCTCTTACATACAACGCAACTCCCCCACCTTTTCTGCCCTGCCTATCCTTCCTGAACAGTTTATATCCATCCATGACAGTACTCCAATCATGTGAGTTATCCCACCAAGTCTCTGTTATTCCAATTACATCATAATTCCTTGACTGTGCCAGGACTTCCAGTTCTCCCTGCTTGTTCCCCAGGCTTCTTGCATTTGTGTATAGGCATTTAAGATAACTCACCGATTGTCCTGCTGTCCCAGTATGGGGCAGGAGCCCTCCCCTCTTGCACTCACCTACTTGTGCTTCCTCCCAGTATCCCACTTCCCCACTTACCTCGGGGCTTTGGTCTCCTTCACCCGGTGAACCTAGTTTAAAGCCCTCCTCACTAGGTTAGCCAGCCTGCTTGCAAAGATGCTCTTCCCTCTCTTCGTCAGGTGGGGCCCATCTCTGCCTAGCACTCCTTCTTCTTGGAACACCATCCCAAGGTCAAAGAATCCAAACCCTTCTCTCCAACACCATCTGTGTAGCCATTCATTGACTTCCACGATTCGACGGTCTCTACCCCGGCCTTTTCCTGCCACAGGGAGAATGGACGAGAACACCACTTGCGCCTCAAACGCCTTTATCCTTCTTCCCAGAGTCACGTAGTCTGCAGTAATACGCTCAAGGTCATTCTTGGCAGTATCATTGGTGCCCACGTGGAGAAGCAGGAAGGGGTAGCGATCTGAGGGATTGATGAGTCTCGGCAGTCTCTCCATCACATCATGAATCCTAGCCCCTGGCAAGCAACACACCTCTCGGTTTTCCCGGTCAGGGCGGCAGATAGATGACTCAGTCCCCCTGAGGAGAGAGTCCCCGACAACCACCACCCTCCTCCTCCTCTTGGGAGTGGTGGTCGTGGAACCCCAATCCCTAGGACTGTGCATCTCATGCCTTCCAATTAGTGGAGTCTCCTTCTGCTCTGTTCTCTCAGATGTATCATTCACTCCACTCTCTGCATTAGTACCTGTGGAGAGAACATGAAAACGGTTGCTCATCTGAATATGCGTTTCTTGTACATGGACTTGTCTCATACTCTTTCCTCTTCTGGAGGTCACATGCCGCCAATTATCCTCACTGGCCTTCTGTCTCCGCTGCGTAGCCTGCTCTGAATCCTCAGAACACTGTGCCCGCTGAAGCCTATCCTGACGTCTATCCAGGAACTCCTCATTTTCTTTTATGGAACGCAGGGTTGATACTCGTTTCTCCAGACCTTGAATCTTCTCCTCCAATATGGAGATTAGCTTGCACTTTGTACAGACAAAGTCGCTTCTATCCTGTGGAAGAAAGACAAACATGGCACATCCTGTGCAGGTCACGACAGCGGATCGCTCAGCATCCATAGTCCCTTCCTTCGAAGAGTTTCCTCACTTGTGGCAGAAGCTACTCAGGGAAACCTGCAAGGGGGATGCCGCAGTATGCTCTCTCCAGGCAAACTCCCAGGCTAACTCCACCTGTTTGCTTCTCTGCTATTCGCTGCTCAGCTGGTTCGCAGCTGACTGACTATCTTTTTAGAAGAGCCTGGAACAAAGCACTCTCCAATCACAATATTCAAACAGGCAATCAAACAATCAAGCACACGGTCAAACTGCCAAACTGTCCCCTCAATAGATACTCACTCTCCCGTCTGCAGCCCTGTGGTTGCTCTGCCTCTGCCATTAGTTTGGGTTAAAGGAGTTAGGAATGGCAATGATATTAGAGGATTGGGCCAAAAGAAATCTGATGAGGTTCAACAAGGACAAGTGCAGAGTCCTGCACTTAGGACGGAAGAATCCCATGCTCTGCTACAGACTAGTGACCGAATGGCTGGGCAGCAGTTCTGCAGAAAAGGACCTAGGGGTTACAGTGGATGAAAAGCTGAATATGAGTCAACAGTGTGCCCTTGTTGCCAAGAAGGCTAATGGCATTTTGGGCTGTATAAGTAGGGGCATTTCCAGCAGATCGAGGGACGTGATTATTCCCCTCTATTCGGCACTGGTGAGGCCTCATTTGGAGTACTGTGTCCAGTTTTGGGCCCCACACTACAAGAAGGATGTGGATAAATTGGAAAGAGTCCAACGGAGGGCAACAAAAATGATTAGGGGGCTGGAGCACATGACTTATGAGGAGAGGCTGAGGGAACTGGGATTGTTTAGCTTGCAGAAGAGAAGAGTGAGGGGGCATTTGATAACGGCTTTCAACTACCTAAAAGGGGGTTCCAAAGAGGATGGACCTAGACTGTTCTCAGTGGTAGAAGATGACAGAACAAGGAGTAATGGTCTCAAGTTGCAGAGGGGGAGGTTTAGGTTGGATATTAGGAAAAACTTTTTCACTAGTAGGGTGGTGAAGCACTGGAATGGGTTACCTAGGGAGGTGGTGGAATCTCCTTCCTTAGAGGTTTTTAAGGTCAGGCTTGACAAAGCCCTGGCTGGGATGATCTAGTTGGGGTTGGTCCTGTTTTGAGCAGGGGGTTGGACTAGATGACCTCCTGAGGTCCCTTCCAACCCTGAGATTCTATGATTCTATTATTCTATGATAGCTTGCCCCCTTCGCACTCCCCTTCCAAACTCCCTCTCAGACTCCCCTGTTTGCAGCTCCTGGTCGCTTGCTCACTGCTTTATAAAGCCCTGGACTCCCTGTCTAGCCCTGCCCCTTGATTAAGGCTTCTAGGTTTCAAGCCTGGTGTAAAAGCTCAACTTCCAACTGCCAGCCACAGCACACGGTCCTTCACACAAACAAACAAATGATCACACAGCAAGTACCCCCAAACACACACTACAGGCAGCCACTTACCCCAAGGGTCCTGTATTTGCTCCTGCTTTACCTGGAGCAATTCCTCTCAAACTCCCCTGTTTGCAGCTCCTGTTCACAAAGCTCCCTGGTCGCTTGCTCACTGCTTTATAAAGAAGATGTGAGGGGAGAAAAATTCTGTGCAATCCCTGCCTGAAATCCTGTTAATTAAACAGTAAATGGAACTTCTCACAGAGGCCGACCATAAATGTTTACGAAAAAGAAACATGTTTGGGGCAGTTTCTCAGATGGTGTTAGCTGGTGTAGCTTTGTTGGCTCTAATGGAATGGGGCCAATTCACATAAGCCCATTGACTCCAGTGGAGCGACAGCTTTTACTACCAGCTGGCCCAGTGTAGCAGGGATTCACACCCACCCGAAACAAAAAAGACTAAATAAGCAAGTCTGATGTGTTTATGAATGTATGAATGCAAGCAGGGCGTAATCCAAAATGGCATCCGTCAAGGTGTTTTTAAACTCCATATTTCTGTGAATTCCCAAGTGAACAGACCCCTCTCCTTTCACCAGTCACTGCATTTCTCTTCTCAGTGATTGCTAACGCTCAGCTCCTTGTCATTCCCCTCTCAGGAACACGTGTCCGTGTCTCTTTGTTGTTCCAGGCGATCTCCCTGCACCTACGTTGTTCCTGAATATGACGACAGCTCTGGAGGGGATCCCAGTTTTAGCCCGATGTGCACATCTTCCAAACTCTCTTGTTACCAAAGTTATTTTCTGCAAAGACGGGGTGGATCTTCCCAGCCAAAAATTCAAACCAGGACAAATTAGCTATACCTTGCTCCTTAAGACCTTCATGAAGAGTGCAGGGCACTATTCCTGTGGGTATCAGCACAGGGATGAGAAAAACCAGGTGGCTAATTCAGTGCCCCCTTGAAACTGAAGGTCACAGGTGAGCAGCTGTAAGCTACACTGTGTGGGCAGGGGAAAGGGCTCAAATGGGGGGTGTCAGGCATTTAGTAAATTATTCTGTGCTACTGCTCCCCCCTTAGCTATCTAAGGTGTGTTTGTATCATTTTCTGCTGCAGAGGCTGTGCAATCAATAGGAAAACAGCCATGTCCTCCGCTAGATTTAACTAACTCGAGGTAAAACTGTAATAAAGACAAAGCAGTTTGGAGATGCCGCTTGTGTTAGCGGGTTGAGTTATGGCTACAGGGGAGCCAGGAACCAGATGTGTAAAAGTATTCAGACATGGCAAGATGCAGGCCCCGCTTTAACTCATTCCTAGCTAAGACACTGTGATATTTCCTGTGTTTATTGCCCAGACAAAAAGGCTCCCTTCAGATGATAGCCCTGTCACTGAACAGCCTGAGCAAACTCCACCTCAGGAAGGTGAGTGACTGTACTCACCATGGGCCTGATTCCACAGGGCTCAGCACACTGAGAGCACGTTGGCTTCAGAGCTCTTGAAAATCTCCCTTTCAGTGCCCAATCCACAGCCCATCACAGTGACTGGGCAACAAAATGAATGAAATCTAATGATGAAAAATGCAAAGTAATGGGAAACATAATCCCAACTATTCATACAAAACAACGGGGTCTAAATGAGCTGTTACCACTCCTCAAAGACATCTTGAAGTCATCATGGATAGTTCCCTGAAAACATCTGTTCAATGTGCAGTGGCAATCAGAAGAGTGAACAGAATGTTAGGAACCATTAGATAGGGGATGAAAAAGAAGATAGAAAAATATCATAATGCCACTATATAAATCCATGATGTGTTCATAACTTGAATACGGCATGAAGTTCTTGTCACCATATCTAAGTAAAGATCTATTTGAATTTGAAAAATTCCAGAGAAGGGGAAAAATGATTACGGGTATGGAATGGATTCCATCTGAGGAGAGATTAAGAAGACTCGGACTGTTCACTTTAGAAAAGTGATGACTAAGGGGGATTTCATACAGGTGTATAACATTTTGAATGATGTGTAGAAAATGACTAAGGAAGTGTTACTTATTCCTTCACATAACACAAAAACTAGGAGTCAGCCAATGACATTAACAGGCAGCAGTTTTAAACCAAACATAAGGAAATACTTCTTCACATAATGCACAGTGAGTCTGTGAATTTCATTGGCAGGGGATGTTATGAAAGCCAAAAGTATAAAAGTGTTCTAAAAAGAATTCAGTAAGTTCATGGAAGATAGGCCCATCAATGGCTATTACACAAGATGGTCAGGGACACAACCCCATACTTTGGGTCAAGGACTGACATTTATTATGACTATAAACCTTCCAGCACAATGACACCTGACCTGGATTTGGCTTTTAGGTGCTACTGCATTATTATTAATTATTATTATTACACCAGTTGGGAATCTGACCCATTCACTGAAATAGAGATGGGTTGATTTACACCAGCGGGTATCTCAACCAGGATGTCTGAAGCTCCTCTGGAGAGATGTGATCTAGGGATTCGTAGCAGCTCTGTCTCTGGGATAATCTTTGCTTGGTCAGCCACCGAGCCACTGAATGTCCCTGATATTGTCTGTGTTTATTACCCAGGCCAGAAGCTGATTCTGAACACCAGTCCCAGCCCTGAGGATCCATTGCATCAGGAAGGTGAGTGACCGTCTTCAGGCCTGATTCCCACAGCGCTCAGAATGCTGAAAGCACGTTGGGTTCTGAGCTCTCCAGAATCTCACCCTGAGTGCCTGACCCACAGTCCATCGGCGTGGGTCAGGCCCGAATCCTGGGTGTCACCCATCTTTGGAGGTGGGAGGGAGTGTCTAGTCCTAGGCCAGTCCCTGAGCCTCCCTCATCCAACCTGCCCCACAACAGGGTGTATGGGGGGACCAGTACACACAGCAGTGACATGATCTTAGTCAAAGGTCAATTAATTGCCATCAGTGGTAAATAGGACCAATGGTCAATGATGGGATGTTAGAAGTTACTACAGAGAACTTTTTCCTGGGTGTCTGGCTGGTGAGTCTTGCCCACATGCTCGGGGTTTAGCTGATCACCATATTTGGGGTCGGGAAGGAATTTTCCTCCAGGGTAGATTGGCAGAGGCCATGGAGGTTTTTTGCCTTCCTCTGCAGCATGGGGCATGGGTCACTTACCGGAGGATTCTCTGCATCTTGAAGTCTTTAAACCATGATTTGAGGACTTCAGTAGCTGAGACGTAGGTGAGAGAATTATTGCAGGAGTGGGTGGGTGAGATTCTGTGGCCTGCATTGTGCAGGAGGATCATAATGGTCCCTTCTGACCTTAAAGTCTATGAGTCTATGAGGGAGACTGGACCTGTCTGTGTCCGCACAGCCACTCCCCTCTCTCACCCTGCAGCTGGCAGCATCTCCCAGGGCTGGCGCGAGTGGACAGTACATGGGATAATGCAAGGCCAGTCTTCATGGGGTGTGAGGCATGGTATGTCATGGTCCTATACCAGATATGGAGTGGCTACAGAGCTTCCTTCTTGGAGCAGTATGATCATTAGATCCTTTAATGCTCTGCCTGGTGTAGCTGAGATTGGCTTAAATAAGGTATTTTACACATAGCACACCTAGTGGCTGAACAATATCATGCAGTTTAGCATTTCATTACGTCTCCCCCTTTAAGTTCTTCATTCCTACTATTTACGAGATTCACACTATCATGCTGTCTTAGGAGTTCAGTATGGATCAGTCTGTTGAGTGTCTCTGAATCATGCTGGTTTTCTAGTTATACGACCCCAATTGGCTGTCCATTGGTTGCAACAACTGACTGTGGTCCCTTTGGAATCGAGTCTTCTTCTTGTGCTTTATTTGCCATCTGTAGAGTTTGCTTTATTGATTGTTCTTTCTAAGAAACAAATTGAACAAGTTGATAATTTCTGTTGAATTTGCTACTGTCGGTCTCTATCACATATGATCTGCGCACTGAATTCTTTTTCTTTACAATAGCTGCAGTTGTCCATCCTTTTTCTCCCTCCAATTTGACACAAACACAGTCATCAGGTTCTAAACCTGGCAGGTCTCTAATTGAGTGATGTGTGTGTAAAAGTGTCCATAAGCTCTTTTTCTTTGTAACTGTAACAATTGGGGAACACCATGCTATGGGATCAGAGATTTTCTTGATTATGACAAATCCATTCCATAAGAACATAAGAACGACCATACTAGGTCACACCAAAGTTCCATCTAGCCCAGTAGTCTGTCTTCCGACAGCGCCAATGCCAGTTGCTTCAGAGGGAATGAACAAAACAGACAATCATCGAATGATCCATCCCATGTCGTCCACTCCCAGTTTCTGGCATTCAGAAATTTACAGACACCCAGAGCATTGGGTTGCAGCAATGACGATCTTGGCTAATAACCAATAATGGATCTATCCTCTATGAACTTATCTAATTCTTTTTTGAACCCCCTTATAGTTTTGGCCTTTACAACATGCCCTGGCAATGAGTGCTACAGATTGACTTTGTGTTGTGTGAAAAAGTACTTCCTTGTGTTTGTTTTAAACCTGTTTGTTTTTAAACCTCCCTCTTCTTTGTATTAAACATCTGTAACCCTTCTGCCAGTCTGAGTTAGCAGCAACAAGGGCCGGGTTCAGTATCCAGGGGTTCCGTTCCAATAACACAATGCAAAACCGACTAGAGCCCCCACTCAGTGACCTGGGACAAATATATACCACCCCCCCTCTAAGAGGCAATATTTCCCCTCTCGCAGGCACAGAGTCTGAGTATAGCAAAAGCCTTTTAATGACAGAGAGAAGCAATACGGCATTAAGTTGGGGAAACACCACAACTAGAATTTGTAAACCAAACTGTGAGCAAAGACCCACCCCAACAAATTGGCCATGTTCTTTCCCTTTGGTGCTTGAGTCCAGCAACCTAAAAATCACCCAAAGTCCCAAAAGTCCAACAACCCAAAAGACCAGGCCCAGAGTTCAAAAGTTCAGCTGCAGAGTGTTACACCCTCCCCCAGCCTGGGTGGAAATGGGGAGGGGAGAGGCAAGGGGCACCTTACGTGTCTCGAAGCTGACTGCCCTGCCCCTCCGTGGAGCTTCACTCTGCTCTGCCCGCCTTCCAATGAGCCACTCCGCTCCGCCAGCCATGCGTCCCAGCTGTCCCGCAAACTGCTCCACCAGCCGTCCCGCAAGCCACTCCAGCTGTCCCGCAAACTGCTCCGCTCCACCAGCAGCATCCACTCCACCAGCCGTCCCTGCGCCAGCTGCTCAGCAATATATCTTCAGGCTCCCCCACTACTTAACACAGTGCTCAGATCTGGCCTGCCCACAGACGACCAGTCCCGTACCGCGACACCAACAACAAGGGAGTCGGAAGGAGGAACACCGGCCACCGCTATGACCCGGCAGCGGCCTCGAGGGTCCAGAAGCTATTCCGGACAAACCGCCTCAAGGCCATGAGAGAGGTCCTAGACGGGCCCCCATCATACTGCACGATCTCGCCCGAACGCCTCCACAACTACTTCCACGGAGTGTTCAGCGGCGTGCCCAGGAACGACGTGCAGCGCCCGGAGTGCCTCCGACCCCTGCCCCGCATCACCGACTCGACCGACCTGGATGCCGACTTCACCCCCAAAGAGGTGATGACCAGGCTCACCAGAACCAAGAACACCGCACCTGGAAAAGACGGCATCCCCTACAGCCTCCTAAAGAAACGAGACCCCGGCTGCCTCGTGCTCTCCAGCATCTTCAACCTATGCAGGCGATTCGGCCGATCCCCCACCTCTTGGAAGAAGGCCATGACCGTCCTGATCCACAAGAAGGGAGAGTGAGACGACCCCAGCAACTGGAGACCCATCTCCCTCTGCTCCACAATGTACAAACTATACGCCAGCTGCCTGGCAGCCAGGATCACGGAGTGGGCAACAACCGGGGGAGCCATCAGCCCCGCCCAGAAGGGCTTCATGCCATCAGAGGGGTGCTACGAGCACAACTTCCTGCTCCAGACCGTCACCCAGACGACCAGGAGGGCGCGGAAGCAGTGCGCTATCGCGTGGCTCGACCTGGCCAACGCCTTCGGATCCATCCCCCACCACCACATCTTCGACACGCTCCAGGAGTTCGGGATGCCAGAGTCCTTTCTCCGCCTGATCCGGGAACTGTACGAGGGCTGCAGCACCACCATCCGCTCGGTAGAAGGGGAGACCGCCGAGGTACCAATCCGCAGCGGCGTGAAACAGGGCTGCCCCCTCAGCCCGATCGTCTTCAACCTCGCCATGGAACCGCTCCTGAGGGCGATCTCCGACGGCGCCGACGGCTTCGACCTACACGGCGAGAGGGTGAGCATCTTGGCCTACGCGGATGACCTGGTCCTGATCGCGGATGATCCCGAAAGGCTCCAGGGCATGCTCGACACCATCGGGAGAGCCGCGGACTGGACGGGGCTCCACTTCAATGCCAAGAAGTGCGCGTCCCTCCACGTCGACGGGAACAAGAGGGACTCGGTACTGACGACGGAGTTCCTCGTCCAGGGCGAGCCCGTCGTCCCCCTGGCAGAGGGGCAGGCGTACCAGCACCTCGGGACGCCGACGGGCTTCCGCGTCCGGCAGACCCCCGAGGACACCATCCGGGAGATCCTGCAGGACGCCGCCAAGATCGACGCATCCCTGCTGGTGCCGTGGCAGAAAATCAACGCCCTCAACACCTTCCTGATCCCCCGCATCGCCTTCATCCTGAGAGGCTCCGCCGTGGCAAAGGTGCCCCTTAACAAAGCGGACAACACCATTCGGAAGCTGGTCAAGAGCTGGCTGTCCTTACCCCAGAGAGCCAGCAACGAGATCATCTACATCGCGCACAGGCACGGTGGCACCAACATCCCCCGTATGGGGGACCTGTGCGACATCGCGGTCATCACGCACGCCTTCCGCCTCCTGACGTGCCCAGACGTCAAGGTGAGGAACGTTGCGATGACCGCTCTACGCGCCGCCGTCGAGAAGCGAATCGACAGACCCCCCTCCGACCAGGACGTGGCTTCCTTCCTGAGCGGCTCCCTGGACGGCGAGTTCACCTGGGGCAGGGGTGACAATGCCTCGCTGTGGACTCGCGCCCGTAATGCCACACGCCGCCTGGGGAACCGGCTGGGCTGCTGCTGGGTATGGAACGAGGAACGACAAGAGCTGGGAGTCCTGGTGCCGCGGATCGACTCGGAGGACAACACTGTCATCACCCCCGGAGCCAGAGGTGTGCTAGAGAGATCCCTGAAGCCCGCTGTCCGTGCCCTCTACGTGGCGACCCTGAAGAAAAAACCCGACCAGGGTAAGGTCTTCGAGGTGACCAGCAAGTGGGACTCCAGCAACCACTTCCTCCCCACGGGCAGCTTCACCCGGTTCGCCGATTGGCGGTTCATACACCGTGCCCGGCTGAATTGCGTCCCCCTCAACGGAGTCGTCCACCATGGGAACCCGGACAAGCGCTGCAGGAAGTGCGGATACGCTGCCGAAACCCTGCCCCACGTCCTATGCAGCTGCAAGCCCCACGCCAGAGCCTGGCAACTGCGCCACAACGCCGTCCAAGACCGCCTAGTAAAGGCCATCAACCCGCGCCTGGGACAGGTCGCCGTCAACCGCGCCATCCCCGGCACCGACAGCCAACTGCGCCCAGACATCGTCATCACGGACGAGGTCGGAAAAAAGATCATCCTGGTCGACGTAACGATCCCGTTCGAGAAAAGGACCCCGGCCTTCCGCGCAGCCCGAGCCCGCAAGCTCGAAAAGTACGCCCCCCTGGCCGACACCCTGTGGGCAAAGGCCTACGAGGTGCACACCGACGCCTTTCTCGTCGGGGCTCTGGGTGCCTGGGACCCGTGCAACGAACGCGTGCTGAGGACCTGCGGGGTGGGCCGCCACTACGCGTGGCTCATGAGACGCCTAATGGTCTCGGACGCTATCCGTAGGTCCCGTGACATCTACACGGAGCACATAACCGGCCACCGCCAATACCAAGAATGAGCCGGGGAAATCCCGTCCACCCGCAAGGGGGAAGGGACCTACTTACCACCCTCCCCCCTGCTGAACCCCATCCCCTGAGCTCCGAACCCACCCAACCTAGCCGAATCCCACCACGTGAGGGTCGCCCCATTCCCATTTCCCAGCCCACTTACTTATACCTATGACTGTCTGTACTCCCTATGTGAGTGATAGACCCTCACCGCCTACCAACTGTAGCCTGATCCCGCCCACCCCTCCATTGGGGACATTGCAGTCTGTATGTATTATGTGTGCTGCCCAACCCCAAAATACTAACATCCCCCATACTCTGCCTGCTACCCCCAATGACCAATAACGTACGCTTCAAACTGTTTGTATAATCTATTCTTAAACATTTCATAATAAAATTTCAGCATGAAGAGAAGACTTAGTGCTCATTTTTAACCCAGCGTGATTTCAACTCCGCAGCCTGTAACTAGACTCCTAAAGAACTCAAAATTAGCTCTGATATTCCACAGTTGGGGGGCGGGCGGGGATGCAATTGACATTTAGGACCCTCAGACAAGGCCCATATCACCAGATATATAAATACCTGCCCCCAACCTCTCTCAATTCACTGGGTTTTGGAACCCATGTCCCTTGCCTAGCGAGTGCTGCTTAGTTGATGGCGAGTCCCTCTGTCATAAAACAGTGCCACTGTCCTTGATTCACATACTCAGGGTAACAATACTTTATTCTTCCTGCCCCAATAACAGAGAAACTGGGGATCCCACAGCAGCCAAAGTGACCATTTGGGCAAGCGGTCCATCATGCTTTGCAGGGTGGGTGTGTCCATGCAAACAAGATTAGCCCCTGATGTGCCTTTCCACAACTCACCACCAGATGTCAGGGTAGAGCTCATCCTGACTCTGCTTACATGCTCCCCCAAGCTGGGAATTTGTCGTCCCGACAAATCACACTCCCTTTATACCAACTCGTTGGTTTCCTCCAAAGGGCCTCAGAAAGCCCACTTCAGCTTTCACAAACCTGTGTGCTAAATGTATTGGCTCCTCGCTAATCACCCCATGTGCATCATAAGTTAACTGTTTTACTGGTCTTATTACCCTGTCCCTTCTATTGAGAATCTCTGTTGCAGGTGTAGAAGGGACATCTTCTTGAGTGACGGATGGAGAGGTTTCCTTTGAGGATCCCTCGGCTACTGGCATAGGCCCCTGCATCTCTGGTTCCTACCGTGAAAGGTCCAACGTGTCTAGGGCCCCCTCCACCTGGATGTTCCCACTGTCCAATAACCTATGGGTGTCATCAAAGGGGGATCCCATCGGCGGCACAGAAGTGCCAGTAACGGGCCTAAATATTTCCGCCATGGGGTTTAGGGCTGAAGAGGGAGAGCTCTCTATTGGCTCAGCTGATCGAGACTGAAATCTTGTCTTCATTCCAAAATCCTCCTTGGCCTCACTCTCCAACATTCTGAATAGGGGTAGGTTAGCTTCAGAGGGCCCGTTGTCTGTATTGGATGGCGGCTGTGGCCTGGCACTTCTGTTCTGCCCGGCTGCCCTATCGTGGCACATCTCATAAGGGGTGCCGACCAACTCCCCCACAGGGAGCAAGAGATTTCTATGCACCATCCTTATTTGCTCTGGAACCTCTTCAGGTTTGATCTTGTAGACCGGCAGGTCTCCCAGCTATTCCATCACCAGGTAAGGCATTGCCTTCCATCTGTCATCTATCTTGTGTTTGCCAGCAATACCCAAATTTCGCAGCAGGACTCTGTCCCCTGGCTGGAGCTCCTGCAAACGTACCCTAGCATCATATCGATGTTTGTTGCGGTCTGTGTTCTTCTGAGCCGCAGATGTAGCCAAGTGATAGGCATCCCGCAGCTTTTCTCGTAGTCGGGATACATATTGCTCATGAGTTTCGTAGCTATCTCCATCCTCTGATACACCAAAGCACAAGTCTATGGGTAATCTTGGTTCTCGCCCAAACTTCAAGAGATATGGGGTGACTCCCATAGCATCGTTCTTTGTGGCTGTCATAAATATAAAGGGAAGGGGGAGAGGGTCTGATCCAGATAAAATCCTCTTACCAGTAAAGGGTTAAGAAATGCAGGTAACCAGACCAACACCTGACCTGGCCAACATCTGACCAATAAGGGGACAAGATACTTTCAAATCTTGGGAGGGGGAAAGCTTTGTGTGTGGGTCTTTGACAGACTCAGAGTGATCTTGGAGTCAGAAGGAACCAGTCATCTTTTCATCAAATCCTCACTTTTCTAAAGTAAGTTTAGATAGCATAGTGAGTAGATTTCTGTTTATTTTTGCTTGGTACGTTCCCTGTGTGAGAGGGAGGTGTTAGTCCTTTTTTTTTCCTGTAACTTTAAGGTTTTGTCCAGAGGGGGAATCCCTCTAAGTTTGGAAATTGAGTACCCTGTAAAATAGTTACCATCCTGATCTAGTTGGGGTTGGTCCTGCTTTGAGCAGGGGGTTGGACTAGATGACCTCCTGAGGTCCCTTCCAACCCTGAGATTCTATGATTCTATGATTCTATGATTTTACAGAGATGATTTTACCTTCTTTGTTTTAATAAAATCCTTCTTTTAAGAAGCTGTTTTCTATGGTGTTAAAACCCCGGGGTGGTTTTTTTTAGATCACTGTGTAACCAATTGGTTAGGAGATTATTCTCAAGCTTCCCAGGAAAGGGGGGTACGGGCTTGAGAGGGTATCTTTTTTGGGGGGGAAGGGAACTTCAAGTGGTCTCCTTTGCTGGATTCCTGTTTAAAACACTTGATGGTGGCAGTGGGAGAATCATTTCTCAGGGTGCAGGGAATTTTGTACTTTGGGGGTTTTAACCTAAGCGGATAAAAATAAGCTTAGGAGCTCTTCATGCAGGTCCCCACATCTTTACCCTAGAGTTTAGAGTGGGGAGGGAACCCTGACATGGTGGCAGAGCGGTGGGATATATTGAACCAGATATTTTTTTTGAACCAGACACAGGGAGTTTAGAATTTTTTTTTCTTCTCTCTGGCTCTTCCCTGTAGCTGCTTGGAAGCAGGGAGGGGGGAGGGATTAAGCTGCTAGGAGCTAGAGTATCTACATATGAAAGCAGGTAGTTAACCCCCTACAGGGAAAACCCAAGCAAGTTTTTTCTTCTTTCTAACTCTATCGGGTTAAAACAGATTAAACACAGAAAGGCTAAAATGACTGCCAGTGAAGCAGCTATTAAAACTTGAGCTAGCTAGACTGGAAGCCAATGAGAAAGATAAAGAACATGCTGAGGAGGAGAGGAAACATGCAAGACTGCTACAACTTAGACAGATGGAGATCGATGAGAAAGAAAGAGACAGGAAGCATGCTGAAGAGGAGAAACAAAGAGAGAGGAAGTATGCTGAGGAGGAGAAAGAAAGGGAGAGGAAGTATGCTATGGAGGAGAAGGAGAGAGAGAGGAAGCATGCCCTGGAGATGGAGAAGAACAGGGTGGAGTGGAATCTACCGGATAACACTAACAATCCTTCCCCAACAATCCACAAATGGGAGCAACTATGTCCACCGTATGATGAATCCCATGATATTGCTGAATATTTTCTCACCTTTGAGAGACTATGCAATCTCCATAACATTCCTGATGATCACAAAATGTCCACATTGGTAGCAAAGTTGACTGGAAGTGCTCTGGACATATTCAATAACATGCCTATTGTTGAGGCTTCTGACTGTGAGAAATTCAAGGATTTGGTTTTAAAACAATTTCAAGTTACACCTGAAACTTACAGAGTAAAATTTCGAACCCTTATCCGAGGGCCTGGACTAAGTAATGTAGCTTATGTAAACCGGATAAAGGAGATGTTAAATAAATGGGTCAAGGGAAGGGGTATTACTAGCTTTGAAGGACTGTGTGATTTGATGGCTCAGGAACAATTCCTGAATATGTCCAAGGATGAGATAAAACAGTGTTTATGGGATAAGAAAATGGACTCAGCAGACAGTCTTGCTGTTTATGCTGATCAATACGAACAGTCCCAGATCAGCAGAGGGACAAGGAAATTTGGCACACAAGGAGTGCAGGAAGCAGAGAGGAACAACCCTGGTCATAGTTTGGGGAGATACCAGAAAGGAAAACCCGAGACCACACCACAACACCAGGGGCAGCCCAAGGCCCCACAAGGAAAACCCCAGACCCCTTATTGCCCCACCACCCCATTCTCCAGCAACCCACCTCACCCCTCTGACCAGTCAGCTGGGCGATGTTTTAAATGTAACGAATTGGGGCATGTGAGGGCCAACTGCCCCAAGAACCCCAACAGAGTACAGTTCATTGCACCGGGGTCACACCAAAGGTCCTCAGGCCAAGATGCCTCCCAGATACACTTGGAGCGAAGGGAAACGGTGAGTGTGGGCGGAAAGAAGGTTACAGCGTGGAGGGACACTGGAGCACAAGTGTAGGCTATCCACCAATCCTTAGTGGGCCCCAGCTTAATCAACCCAGAGGCACAAGTGATGATTCAACCCTTCAAGTCCAACTCTTTTGATTTACCTACAGCCGTGTTGCCTGTCCAGTACAAGGGCTGGTCAGGAAATTGGACTTTTGCAGTCTATGATGATTATCCCATTCCCATGTTGCTGGGGGAAGACTTGACCAATTGTGTGAAGCTAGCCAAGAGGGTGGGAATGGTCACCCGCAGCCAGGCTAAGCAAGCTGTCACACCTAGCTCTGTTCCTGAGCCTTCCACCAGAACCCCATCTGTACTACCAGAGACCCAGATAGAGGTGGTGGAACCGGATACCCTGCCAATGACTACAACAGCCGTCATAGATCCAATCGCAGAAACCCAACCAAAGCCAGTCTCGGAACCGGAACTGGTGAAGCAACCAGCACCAGAACCATTGCCAGCACTGAGTCCAGCGCTTGCAACCCCAGCTACAGTGCCAACACCAGAGGGCACCACCGAGCCTGCAATGGTAGCAGCAGCTGATAACTCCATACAAGAGGCTCAGCCAGAGCCTGAATTACCAGATCGTGCACCAGCGGAGAGCAGTTCACAGTCAATGGAAACAACCCCATCACCTACATCGCTTCCAGAGGGACCCAGCCCAAGTCCACAACCCAGTGAGGAACTGATGTCTCCAGTATCTAGGGACCAGTTCCAAGCCGAGCAGGAAGCAGATGAAAGCCTACAGAGAGCTTGGACAGTGGGACGGAGCAACCCACTGCCTCTCAACTCTTCTAATCGATCCTGGTTTGTTATAGAAAAAAGACTTCTATATAAGGAGACTTTCTGGTGAACACCAGGAAGACTGGCGTCCTCAGAGACAGTTGGTAGTTCCGACTAAGTACTGGGTAAAGCTCTTGAGCTTAGCCCATGATCATCCTAGTGGTCATGCTGGGGTGAACAGAACCAAAGACCGTTTGGGGAGGTCATTTCACTGGGAGGGAATGGGCAAGGATGTTTCTATCTATGTCCGGTCTTGTGAGGTGTGCCAAAGAGTGGGAAAGCCCCAAGACCAGGTCAAAGCCCCTCTCCAGCCACTCCCCATAATTGAAGTTCCATTTCAGCGGGTATCTGTAGATATTCTGGGTCCTTTCCCGAAAAAGACACCCTGAGGAAAGCAGTACATACTGACTTTCATGGATTTTGCCACCCGATGGCCAGAAGCAGTAGCTCTGAGCAACACCCGGCTAAAAGTGTATGCCAAGCATTAACAGAGATTTTTGCCAGGGTAGGTTGGCCCACCGACATCCTTACTGATTCGGGAACTAATTTCCTGGCAGGGAGCATGAAAAGCCTGTGGGAAGCTCATGGGGTGAACCACTTGGTTGCCACCCCTTACCACCATCAAACAAATAGTCTGGTGGAGAAGTTTAATGGAACTTTGGGAGCCATGATACGTAAATTCGTAAATCAGCACTCCAACGATTGGGACCTAGTGTTACAGCAGTTGCTCTTTGCCTACAGGGCTGTACCACATCCCAGTTTAGGATTTTCACCATTTGAACTTGTGTATGGTCGCGAGGTTAAAGGGCCATTACAGTTGGTGAAACAGCAATGGGACCTCTTTTATCAGCTGGGAGTAACTTGGGGGATGTTCCCGTCATTCTCTTAGCTGCAGATGAATCATAGAATCATAGAATCATAGAATCTCAGGGTTGGAAGGGACCTCAGGAAGTCATCTAGTCCAACCCCCTGCTCAAAGCAGGACCAACCCCAACTAGATCATCCCAGCCAGGGCTTTGTCAAGCCTAACCTTAAAAACCTCTAAGGAAGGAGATTCCACCACCTCCCTAGGTAACCCATTCCAGTGCTTCACTACCCTACTAGTGAAAAAGCTTTTCCTAATATCCAACCTAAACCTCCCCCT
Organism: Chelydra serpentina; assembly: GCA_037349315.1. Lineage (NCBI taxonomy): Eukaryota > Metazoa > Chordata > Testudines > Chelydridae > Chelydra > Chelydra serpentina. The sequence goes on along the minus strand of JBAIAC010000046.1, from coordinate 144,444 downwards.
CTGCAACTTGAGACCATTACTCCTTGTTCTGTCATCTTCTACCACTGAGAACAGTCTAGATCCATCCTCTTTGGAACCCCCTTTTAGGTAGTTGAAAGCAGCTATGAAATCCCCCCTCACTCTTCTCTTCTGCAGGCTAAACAATCCCAGTTCCCTCAGCCTCTCCTCATAAGTCATGTGCTCCAGCCCCCTAATCATTTTTGTTGCCCTCCGTTGGACTCTTTCCAATTTATCCACATCCTTTTTGTAGTGTGGGGCCCAAAACTGGACACAGTACTCCAAATGAGGCCTCACCAGTGCCGAATAGAGGGGAATAATCACGTCCCTCGATCTGCTGGAAATGCCCCTACTTATACAGCCCAAAATGCCGTTAGCCTTCTTGGCAACAAGGGCACACTGTTGACTCATATTCAGCTTTTCGTCCACTGTAACCCCTAGGTCCTTTTCTGCAGAACTGCTGCCCAGCCATTCGGTCCCTAGTCTGTAGCAGTGCATGGGATTCTTCCGTCCTAAGTGCAGGACTCTGCACTTGTCCTTGTTGAACCTCATCAGATTTCTTTTGGCCCAATCCTCTAATTTGTCTAGGTCCCTCTGTATCCTATCCCTACCCTCCAGGGTATCAACCACTCCTCCCAGTTTAGTGTCATCTGCAAACTTGCTAAGGGTGCAGTCCACACCATCCTCCAGGTCGTTGATGAAGATATTGAACAGAACCGGCCCCAGCACCGACCCTTGGGGCACTCCACTTGATACTGGCTGCCAACTAGACATGGAGCCATTGATCACTACCCGTTGAGCACGACCATCCAGCCAGTTTTCTATCCACCTTACTGTCCATTCATCCAGCCCATACTTCTTTAACTTGCTGGCAAGAACACTGTGCGAGACTGTATCAAAAACTTTGCTAAAGTCAAGAAATAGCACATCCACTGCTTTCCCCTCATCCACAGAGCCAGTTATCTCATCATAGAAGGCAATTAGGTTAGTCAGGCATGACTTGCCCTTGGTGAATCCATGCTGACTGTTCCTGATCACTTTCCCCTCCTTTAAGTGGTTCAGAATTGATTCCTTGAGGACCTGTTCCATGATTTTTCCAGGAATTGAGGTGAGACTGACTGGCCTGTAGTTCCCCGGATCTTCCTTCTTCCCTTTTTTAAAAATGGGCACTACATTAGCTTTTTTCCAGTCATCCGGGACCTCCCCCGATTGCCATGATTTGTCAAAGATAATGGCCAATGGCTCTGCAATCACATCGGCCAACTCCTTTAGCACCCTCGTGTAAGCAGAGTCAGGATGAGCTCTACCCTGACATCTGGTGGTGAGTTGTGGAAAGGGATGTCAGGGGCTAATCTTGTTTGCATGGACACACCCACCCTGCAAAGCATGATGGACCGCTTGCCCAAATGGTCACCTTGACTGCTGTGGGAGCCCCAGTTTCTCTGTTATTGGGGCAGGAAGACTAAAGTGTTGTTACCCTGATTATGTGAATCAAGGACAGTGGGCTTTTGTTATGAGGAAGGGACTCGCCCTTAGCTAAGCAGCACTTGCTAGGCGAGGGACATGGATTCCAAAACCCAGTGAATTGAGAGAGGTTGGGGACAGATATTTGTATCTGGTGGCATGGGCCTTTTTTGAGGGTCCTAAATGTCAATTGCACCTCCTTCTCTCTCTCTCTCTCTCTCCCTCTCCCCCTCCCCCCACTGTGGAATATCAGAGCTAATTTTGAGTTCCTTAGGAGTCTATTCACAGGCTGTTGAGTTGGAATTACTCTGGACTAAGTGTGCAAATGAGCACGAAGGCTCCCCTAACTACAAGCTGAACTACGAGCTGAAATCACTGAGCACTGTGTTAAGTAGTGGGGGAGCCAGAAGATCTATTGCTGAGCGACTGGTGGAGCGGAGCTGCTGGCGGAGCGGGACAGTTGGCGGGACAGCCGGAGCGGCTTGCAGGCCGGCTGACGGAGCAGAGCTGCTGGCGGAGCGGAGCAGTTGGCGGGACAGCCGGAGCGGCTTGCAGGACGGCTGACGGAGCTGAGCTGCTGGCGGAGCGGCTTGCGGGACGGCTGAACGGAGTGACTCGTTGGATGGCTGGTGGAGCAGAGCAGAGCCGAGCGAAGCACCATGAAGGGACGGGGCAGTCAGCTTCGAGCCACGTAAGATGCCCCTTACCTCTCCCCTCCCCATTTCTACCCAGACTGGAGGGGGTGTAACACTCTGCAGATGAACTTTTGAACTCTGGGTCTGGACTTTTGGGATTTGGGTAATTTTTGGGGTTGATGGACTCAAGAACCAAAGGGAAAGGACATGGCCAATTTGCTGGGGTGGGTCATTGCTCACAGTATGGTTTACAAATCCTAGATGTGGTGTTTCCCCAGCAAAAGGCCGCATTGTTTCTCTCTGTCATTAAAAGGTTTTTCTACACTCAGACTCTGTGCTTGCGAGAGGGGAAGTACTGCCTCTTAGAGGCGCCCGGGGGGGTGATATATATTTGTCCCAGGTCACTGGGTGGGGGCTCGAGCCGGTTTTTGCATTGTGTTATTGGAATGGAACCCCTAGATACGGAACCCGGCCCTTGTTGCTGCCGACTCTGACTGGCAGAAGGGTTACACTCGGATGCAGTGCATCCGGCCTCATGGACTTGTGTTCATCCAGCTTTTCTAAATAGTCCCGAACTACTTCTTTCTCCACAGAGGGCTGGTCACCTCCTCCCCATACCATGCTGCGGAGTGCAGCCGTCTGGGAGCTGCCCTTGTCTGTGAAGACAGAGGCAAAAAAAGCATTGAGTACACTAGCTTTCTCCACATCCTCTGTCACAAGGTTCCCTCCCTCATTCAGCAACGGGCCCACACTTTCCTTGACTTTCTTCTTGTTGCTAACATACCTGAAGAAACCCTTCTTGTTACTCCTAACATCTCCAGCTAGCTGCAACTCCAAGTGTGATTTGGCCTTCCTAATTTCACTCCTGCATGCCTGAGCAATATTTTTATACTCCTCCCTGGTCATTTGTCCAATCTTCCACTTCTTGTAAGCTGCTTTTTTGTGTTTAAGACGAGCAAGGATTTCACTGTTAAGCCAAGCTGGTCGCCTGCCATATTTACTTTTCTTTCTACACATCGGGATGGTTTGTTCCTGCAACCTCAATAAGGTTTCTTTAAAATACAGCCAGCTTTCCTCGACTCCTTTCCCCCTCATGTTATTCTCCCAGGGGACCTTGCCCTCAGTTCCCTGAGGGAGTCAAAGTCTGCTTTTCTGAAGTCCAGGCTCTGTATTCTACTGCTCTCCTTTCTTCCTTGTGTCAGGATCCTGAACTCGACCATCTCATGGTCACTGCCTCCCAGGTTCCCATCCACTATTGCTTCCTCTACTATTTCTTCCCTGTTTGTGAGCAGCAGGTCAAGAAGAGCTTTTCCCCTAGTTGGTTCCTCCAGCACTTGCACCAGGAAATTGTCCCCTACACTTTCCAAAAACTTCCTGGATTGTCTGTGGACCGCTGTATTGCTCTCCCAGCAGATGTCGGGGTGATTAAAGTCACCCATGAGAACCAGGGCCTGTGATTTAGTAACTTCTGTTAGTTGCTGGAAGAAAGCCTCGTCCACCTCATCCCCCTGGTCTGGTGGTCTGTAGCAGACTCCCACCACGACATTACCCTTGTTGCTCACACTTCTCAATTTGATCAAATGAAATAGAATCAGGTTCAGATACTAAGTTCCTCTTACAATTTGAGCCAGTCTGGTCTGATCCATTTGCTCAGCAGTCACTGTTCCCCTCATGACACCTCTCTGAAGCAGTCTCTCCAGCCTCTATATATAGGCTGAAGCCTTCTCGCCCTTTTGCTGTCTGGAATTAAGGAACTTGCAGTAGCTGTCTTCAGTGCCCTCTACGCTCCCAAATGTGTGATCAAGAGCCTCTAGACAGTCCTTCACACTGACCCCAGGGTCAATGAGCTTCAGAGTGTGAATAACATCTAATGCTGGGCCGGCAAGGCTCTCTATTAGACATCTTCGCTTTTCTGCATCGGGTACAGCCCACTCCTGCAGCATTTCAGTGGTATGCTCTAACCAAGGGTTCAAACTCCTCCTCCCCAGCAAATGACCTTAACTTACGACAAGAGTTTGACATAGCATAGGACAGCACAACCTGTCCCAATGTTTTCCCCAGTGCTTTTGCCCAATCATCGGCCGAGGCTGCAGCACCTGAGCTAGAGGCTGTTGTGAGCCAGGGCCCAAGAAATCAGACATAGTAGCCATTATGCAAACAGTAATTTCCTCAAAATATAAACACAATTGTTTCCAAATGTAGCGGATCACTCAACAGGTGCTTGCGAGGGGTACTGACCCAGGGATCCCGGACGAGCCCCCAAAAATGTAACCCTTCTGTCAGTCTGAGCTGGCAGCAACAAGAGCCGGGTTCAGTATCCAGGGGTTTTGTTCCAATAATACAATGTAAAACCGGCTCGAGACCCCACCCAGTGACCTGGGACAAATATATACCACCCCCCCGGGCACCTTTACTTCCCCTCTTGCAGGCACAGAGTCGGAGTGTAGCAAAAGCCTTTTAATGACAGAGAGAAACAATGCAGCATTATGTTGGGGAAACACCACAACTAAAATTTGTAAACCAAACTGTGAGCAAAAACCCACCCCAGCAAATTGGCCATATCCTTTCCCTTTGGTGTTTGAGTCCAGCAACCCCAAAATCACCCAAAGTCCCAAAAGTCCGACAACCAAAAAGTCCAGGCCCAGAGTTCAAAAGTTCAGCTGCAGAGTGTTACACCCGCCCCCAGTCTGGGTGGAAATGGGGAGGGGAGAGGCAAGGGGCACCTTACGTGTCTCGAAACCGACTGCCCTGCCCCTCCTTCCGGAGCGAAATAGCATTTAACTTCAAAAAGGGGAATGGCACAAAAATGAGGAGGCTAGTTAAATGGAAATAAAAAGGAATAGTCACAAGAATGAAATACCTGCATGCAGTTTGGAAACTTTTTAAGAAACACTACAATAGAGGCTCAAACTCAATGTATATGGCAAATAAAAAAATTAAAAAATTAAGACAACCAAAAAAATATACTACCATGGCTAAACAACAGAGTAAAAGAGGTGGTTAGAGACAATAAACAAAATCTTTCTTAAAATTAAAAGTCAAATCCTACTGAGGAAAATAGAAAGGAACATAAACACTGGCAAGTCAAGTGTAAAGGTATAATTAGGCCAAAAAACAATTTGAAGAGCAACTAGCAAAGGCACAAAAACCAGCAGCAATTTCTTTTAAAGTACATCACAATCAGGCAGCCTGCCAAACAATCAGTGGGGCCACTGAACGATTGAAGTGCTAAAGGAGCACACAAGGAAATGAGGCTGTTATGGAGAAGCTAAATTAATTTGTTACATCAGTCTTCACTGCAGATGATATGAGGGAGATTCCCACACTGGAGCCATTCTTTTTAGGTGACAAATCTGAGGAATTGTCCCAGATTGAGGAGGGTTTGGAACAAATTTGATAAATTAAAGAGTAATAAGTAACCAGGACCAGATGGCATTCACCCAAGAGTTCTGAAGGAACTCAAATATGAAATTGCAGAACTACTAACTGTGTTGTGTAACCTATTGCTTAAATCAGCCCCTGTACCAGCAGTGGCGTAGCCAGGTTTAGAGCACAGGGGGAGCGGCGGCGCTATAAAAAGGCGCCTCCCCGCTCCCCCTGTACTCACCCAGCGGCGCTTTAAAGGGCCCGGTGCTCCCGCCGCTGCGGAGCCCCCGGGCCTTTTAAATCCCGCCCGAGCCCAGCTCCAGAAGTGGGGCTGGGGGGGAGGCACTTTAAAGGGCCGGCGGCTCCCCACAGCGGCAGGAGCCGCCGGCCTTTTAAAGCGCCCCCCCCAGCCCGGGTCTGGCAGCGGGGCTGGGGAGGTGCACTTTAAAGGGCCGGCGGCGCCCCGCAGTGGCAGGAGCTGCCGGCCTTTTAAAACACCCCCACCCAGCCCGGGTCCCGCAGCGGGGCTTGGTCGGCGCCTTAGTGCCGCTTCTCCTCACAGGGGGAGCGACCGCTCCCCCTGCTCCCCCCTGGCTACGCTACTGTGTATCAGATGATTGGAGGATAGTTAATATAACTCCGATTTTTTTTAAAAAGCTCCAGAACCAATCCTGGCAGTTACAGGCAGCTAAGACAGAGAAGTAGGTTGAAACTACAGTAAAGAACACAATGATCAGACACAGAGATGAACGTGATTTGTTGAGGAAGAGTCAACATGGCTTTTATAAAGGGAAATCATGCCTCACCAATCTACTAGAATTCTTTGAGGGGTCAACAAACATGTGGACTAGGGGGATCCAGTGGATATAGTGTATTTGGAGTTTCAGAAAGCCTTTGACAAGGTCCCACACTAAAGGCTATTAAGGAAAATAAGTGGTCATGGGATAAGCGGGAAGGTCCTCTCATGGATCAGTAACTGGTTAAAAGACAGGAAACAAAGAGTAGGAATAAATGGTCAGTTTTCAGAATGCAGAGACATAAATAGAGGTGTTCTCCAGGAATCAGTACTGGGACTAGTGCTGTTCAACATATTCATAAATAATCTGGAAAAGGGGGTAAACAGTGAGGTGGCAAAGTTTGCGGATAATACAAAATTATATAGTTAAATCCATAGCAGAGTGCAAGAATTTCAAAGGGATCTCAAAAATATGGGTGAATGGGCAACAAAATGGTCAATGAAATTCAGTGTTGATAAATGCAAAATAATGCATATTGGAAAACATAATCTCAACTATACAAGCAAAATGATGGGGTGTAAATTATCTGTTAGCACTCAGGAAAGAGATCTTGAATAGTTCTCTGAAAACATCTGCTCAGTATTCACTGGCAGTCAAAAATGCTAACTAAATGTTAGGAACCTTTGGAAAGGGATAGATAGTAAGACAGAAAATACCATAATGCCACTATATGAATATAAAATAATATGGAACAATCAAGGATAGTGAAACTAACAAATATCACTACATTAATACATATTACAATTGGGAAAAGGATAGAGAAGAGCAACAAAAATGATTAGGGGTATGGGATAGCTTCCATATGAGCAGAGATAAAATAGACTTGGACTGTTCAGCTTCGAAAAGAGATGACTAAGAGGGATATAACTGAAGTGTATAAAATCATGAATGGTATGGAGAAAGTAAATAGTGAAGTGTTATTTACCCCTTCACATAACACAGGAACCAGGGGACACCCAATGAAATGTATAGGTGTCAGGTATAAAACAAACAAAAGGAAGGACTTCTTCCCACAATGCACCATCAACCCATGAAACTCATTGCTGGGCATGTTGTGAAAGCCAAAAGTATAATGGGATTCAAAAAACAATTAGGTAAGTTCATGGTGATAGGTCCATCAATGGCTATTAGCCAAGATGGCCTGTAACACAACCCCATGTGCTGGGAGTCGTTAAATCACTGACTGCAAGATGCTGGGACTGGATGACTGAGGATGGATCACTTGATAATTGCGCTGTTTTGTTCATTCCGTCTGAAGCATCTGGCACCAGTTGCTGCCAGATGACCAGATACTGAATTAGATGGACCATTGATGGTTCTTATATTACCCTTCTTTAATTCTAGCCACTCCATTATCTTGCCGGGGAGCCATGTCAGACTGACGGGGCTATAATTAACTGGGTCATCCTGTTTACACTTTTTAAATATTGGCACATTAGCTTTCCAATGCTAAGGTCCTGTGCCCAGCCAAACCCTGTGCCCAGCCAAACCCACCCCCAGCCAAAGAGACCACATCCCAACCAATTCTAAAGTTACTATCTGATTTTTGTTGCAGGTGACTTCCCGTCTCCTACATTTTCCCTGAACACCTCTTCAGCTCAGGTGGGGGACTCTGTCTTGGCTCAGTGTTCCCTTCGTCCGAAATTTTAGCTGCTCTAGTTATTTTCTGTCAGGATGGCAAAGAAATCTCCAGCCAATTGACCACGCCAGGACAGTCACTGTATCAGTATGGCATCTCTGTGTGGAGCTCAGGCCAGTTTGGATGTATGTACCAGTACAGGAACAACCACAGCCAGGTGAACAATTCTCGTCTCAGTCTCCTCCGGACCTTGAATGTAACAGGTGAGCTGTTGGACCTCAACACGATGCGATCAGGGGGAAGGGAACAGCTGGCTGGTATCAGGCATTTTAGAATTATGTGGACTTCAGTGATGGGAACCTGATAATGATGAGCAGGTAATGAGCTGTAATCATTGCTGAAGCAGATTGTGCACAGCCTAACCATTTTCCAACCCTACCCCTTGGCCTGTGTGTCTGTCTCATCCACAGGCACCAACTTTTCCCGGCGCCAGTGGGTGCTTGACCTCCCCTGCCCCCAGCCCCACCCTGACTTCACCCCTGCCCCGCCCCATCCCACCCCTACCCTGCCCCCATTCCAACCCCTTCCCCAAAGTCCCCACCCCAACTACGCCCCCTCCCTGTCCCTATTGGACTCCTTCCCCAAATCTCCACCCTGATCCCGCCTGTTCCCCAAGTGCGCCACGTTCCCCCTCCTCCCCTCTCCCTCCCATCACTTGCCTCCACGCAACAACTGTTTCACGGCGGGAAGTGCTGGGAGCTAGGGGGAGAAGCGGGGACCCGGCGTGCTCAGGGGAGGAGGTGGAGGTGAGCTGGGGAAGAGCTGCAGAGCAATTTTTCCCCATGGGTGCTCCAGCCCCGGAGCAACCACGGAGTCAGCGCCTATTGTCTCATCCACCATGATGTTTTGACTCTGGAGCATGGACTGACATTTATTATGTCTGTAAAGCTCCCAACATAAAGAGACCTGGATTCAGGGCCGGCTCCAGGCACCAGCTTTCCAAGCTGGTGCTTGGGGTGGCATCGAGAATGGGGTGGCAGTTTGAGTCCCCCGGCGGCAATTCGGCAGCAGGTCCACTCTTCCTGCCACCAAATTGCAACCGCGGGACTCGGACTGCCACCCCATTGTTACCCATGGCAGCGACAATGGGGTGGCAGGTCCGCCACTCTTCTCTTGCCACCACGGGGCCCCCTCAAGCTGCCCTCCCCCCGCTGCTCAGCCGGGAGGAGAGCGGGACCGCGGACAAGCCACCCTCCCTCCGGCTGGGGCACTCTGGCAAGGGGGAGAGCGGGGCCACGGGCAAGCCGCCCTCCCCCTGCCGCTCGGCCGGGAGGAGAGTGGGACCGCGGGCATTCCACACTCCCCGCCGGCCCCCCGGCCAGGGCAGTGGGGCCGCGGGCATGCCGCGCTCCCCGGCAGCGACCCGGCGCGGGGAGCGGGGCGGCGGGCGGCTTTTTTGCCTGGGGCGGCAAAAAAGCCAGAGCCGGCCTTGCCTGGATTTGGCCTTCAGGTGCTAGTGCATTCTTATTGATTGTTATTATTATTACACCAGCTGGAATCTGGCCCATTGACTTCAGTGGAGTGATACTGATTTACACCAGATGGGGATCATTGCCACAATTGCAGTGACACTGATTTACACCAGCTCATTGATGTCAGAATTGCCCCTGAGTGATCAGATCTGGGAGTTATCGCGTATCTGATTCACTGTATCTGCAGATTTGGCTAAAAAGGGGCTAGCATGTTGTGATCCTTTGTGTGTTTATTTCCCAGACAGGAGTGTTCACTCCAGTGACATTGATCACAGAAATAGCGGCAGCTCTGCGAAAAAATCAATTCCTGATGGTAAATAATTTGTATTCAATATTGGCCAGATTCCCAACTCACTGGAGGCAGTGGGAAGATTTCCATTGAGCGATCTGGGGTGCGCATGAGGGACTAATTTAGCGTCTCTCCACCATGCCGAGATAAAAGGGGGAATCCTTAAAAAGCTCCAGCTGAGTGTCTCCCGCCAAGCTGCCCCACTGCAGAGAGCTTGCGGGAGTCCACGGCAAAGATGGGTGGCCAGGGCTGCAGGAGACTATCGGTTTGTCTCCCCATAGCTCCTCCTGCCTCTCATCCTGCAGCTCCCAGCTGGCATCATCTCCCTGGGCTGGCGTGAGGGGTGGGCTGCACAGGAGAACTATTAGGAATTCTGTCAACACTTATTTCCAATGAAAAATTGACGCTTTGACCAAATGAAGAGTTTTGTGGCAAAATTCAACTTTCCCTTCGAAATTTTCCATTTTTAGTTTTGACCTGTAATTTGAGAAATGAAAATATTTCAATCTTTGGCTGACAATTTGTTGTTTTTAAATGATTTCTGACTCCCTGAAAATAAAACAAAAATGTTTTTGGTGTTTGGTGAAGAGTTGAAATTTTTCCAAGAAAACCACTTTTTTTTTCATTTTCATCACAATATTCTGCAGAGAACAACAATAAAATTTCTATCCAGCTTTGGGGCCAAAGTTTTCAGGCCTGATCTTACCCAGATGACCTTCCCGCCAGCCAGGGCAGCTCCAGAGCACTGCCCCTCTAAAGCCCCCTCACACTGTGGAAATAGCAATGAGAGCTGGGCTTGGAGATTCGTCCAGTGCAGCTCTAGCCCAGCCCTTCTCCCACCAGCCAGAGAATCAGAGAATCATAGAATCATAGAATCTCAGGGTTGGAAGGGACCTCAGGAGGTCATCTAGTCCAACCCCCTGCTCAAAGCAGGACCAACCCCAACTAGATCATCCCAGCCAGGGCTTTGTCAAGCCTGACCTTAAAAACCTCTAAGGAAGGAGATTCCACCACCTCCCTAGGTAACCCATTCCAGTGCTTCACTACCCTACTAGTGAAAAAGTTTTTCCTAATATTCAACCTAAACCTCCCCCTCTGCAACTTGAGACCATTACTCCTTGTTCTGTCATCTTCTACCACTGAGAACAGTCTAGATCCATCCTCTTTGGAACCCCCTTTTAGGTAGTTGAAAGCAGCTATCAAATCCCCCCTCACTCTTCTCTTCTGCAGGCTAAACAATCCCAGTTCCCTCAGCCTCTCCTCATAAGTCATGTGCTCCAGCCCCCTAATCATTTTTGTTGCCCTCCGTTGGACTCTTTCCAATTTATCCACATCCTTCTTGTAGTGTGGGGCCCAAAACTGGACACAGTACTCCAAATGAGACCTCACCAGTGCCGAATAGAGGGGAATAATCACGTCCCTCAATCTGCTGGAAATGCCCCTACTTATACAGCCCAAAATACCGTTAGCCTTCTTGGCAACAAGGGCACACTGTTGACTCATATTCAGCTTTTTGTCCACTGTAATCCCTAGGTCCTTTCTGCAGAACTGCTGCCCAGCCATTCAGTCCCTAGTCTGTAGCAGTGCATGGGATTCTTCCGTCCTAAGTGCAGGACTCTGCACTTGTCCTTGTTGAACCTCATCAGATTTCTTTTGGCCCAATCCTCTAATTTGTCTAGGTCCCTCTGTATCCTGTCCCTACCCTCCAGCGTATCAACCACTCCTCCCAGTTAGTGCCATCTGCAAACTTGCTAAGGGTGCAGTCCACACCATCCTCCAGGTCGTTGATAAAGATATTGAACAAAACTGGCCCCAGCACCGACCCTTGGGGCACTCCACTTGATACCGGCTGCCAACTAGACATGGAGCCATTGATCACTACCCGTTGAGCACGACCATCCAGCCAGTTTTCTATCCACCGTACAGTCCATTCATCCAGCCCATACTTCTTTAACTTGCTGACAAGAACGCTGTGCGAGACTGTATCAAAAGCTTTGCTAAAGTCAAGAAATAGCACATCCACTGCTTTCCCCTCATCCACAGAGCCAGTTATCTCATCATAGAAGGCAATTAGGTTAGTCAGGCATGACTTGCTCTTGGTGAATCCATGCTGACTGTTCCTGATCACTTTCCCCTCCTTTAAGTGGTTCAGAATTGATTCCTTGAGGACCTGTTCCATGATTTTTCCAGGGACTGGGGTGAGACTGACCTGCCTGTAGTTCCCCGGATCTTCCTTCTTCCCTTTTTTAAAGATGGGCACTACATTAGCATTTTTCCAGTCATCCGGGACCTCCCCTGATTGCCATGATTTGTCAAAGAGAAGCCTTTGTTGGGAATGTAATCATAGTGTTATAGAAATGTGGGGCTGGAAGGAACCTCGAGAGGTCACTTAGTCCAGCTCCCTGCACTGAGGCAGGGCCATGTCAGCCTAGACCATCCCAGACAGGAGTTTGTCCAACCTGTTCTTAAAAACCTCCCACAGCCTCCCTTGGAAGCTTGTTCCAGAGCGGAATTAACCGTAGAGTGAGCAAGGTGTATTTACCAACCCTGACTGAATAGCCATGGTCTAAGGCCCAGAGTATGTAGCAATGGCCAGGGAAATGGGTCTGTCTGTATTGTCCAGACTCACGTTCAGTATTCCTGCTCCCATATCCTCACACTCCCCTGCCCCCAAGCAGTAGTTCTTGGCTCCTTCCCATCTCCCCTTGCTCTGCCCCTCCTGGAGAACAGCCAAGGGGGCACTGGTCCTGGGAATGACAGCCCCTACTATGTAATCCTGTAGGTCCCCATCCCAGTGCTTTAGTTTCTCTGTGTCCGCTCTGTGCTGAATATGCTTCGTGTCTCTGACATACCCGAGCTCTCTCTGGGCATGGTTACTCCGAGGTTGGGACTCTGAGGTTGGGACTGTCCTAGCCATAACCCAGAAGTGACGCACAGCCAGCATGACCCCCAGTGCAGGGAGATATGCAGCATTAATTCTTCTTCAGCTCCCGCAGGATTGTTCACATTTGTCTGGTTCCCAGGAGGACGATTGGGACCAGAGGCCAGTGGGGGAATTGCAGGGCTCTGTGTCCTGTGTCTGGCTCCACTGATTTACCTGCTAGTGAAGAAAGGTAGGCCACAGGGACCTCAGCCCAAGGCTGTGGGTAAACAGTGGCCATGTCAGGGAGAGACCAAGGGGAGCATTTTCCAATGATCCTATGTAACGAAGGCAGCTACATTCAATGGCTTTAAATGGGACTTAAGCGGCGTGGTCACTCTGATGCTTTCAGAAATGCTGCCCAAAATGCCTAGGGGGCCATTTCAGAAGCTGCCAAGGAAAGTAGTAGCTGAAGTGCCGTGGTCTTACAGTGGGACGTGAGCTCCCTAATCCCATGGGCACTTTGGCAAATATCATTGTTAGTCTGTCCTGGGCCCCAGCGGAGGGATGGATACATCATACAGGAGGCAGCTGTGACTACTCTCCTGGCTGAGCCAAAAGCCTGCTCGGCTCCAGGGGGCTATTCAGGAGAGCTACGTTAAGGCTGATATTGCCAAAGCTGCCCAGGGGATTTGGATACAGGAACTTGGCATCTGGGCCTCTCAATCCCTTGGGCAGCTCTGAAATGCCCACCGTAACCATGGCGCAGAGTCCAGTCCTTGGCCACAGCATGGTGGAGCTCATTTCTTGGTTGTGCAGGGAGTGAGGAGTGGCTGGGACTCTGCCAACTGCAACTGTCTCCTTTTTCTTTCAGTTTCAGCTAAACGGAGATGTCCAAGGTAGGAAGGGAGATACCTTCACCTGGGGTTGTGATTCTGGATGTGTCCCCAGGGTGTGATGCAGGGAGGTGCGGGGGGATGGGGAACTGAGCTCTCAGCCGCCCTGGTATTTTCTCTGATGAGCGGGACAAGGACTGAATGTGGGTAGATCCCCTGAGGATCAATTGGGATTGCCCGGCCTCTTTCTCTGTTTCAGTATTTAATGCAGTATCCCAGTGGCAGCATGTGCACCACACACACAGAGCAATACCCCGCCGCACTGACACTGTTCACTCTTGCTTTCAACAGGGAACAGCTCCCAAACACCAGCATCGAGAATGCGCTCACTGAGGAGCAGATCCAGTGTAAGGACCTATTCTTCCCCCTTACTACTTGTGTGTGGTAAGGCCTGATGTCCTGCATGCATGGGGATTGGTGCCCCAGGTGCTGAACAGACACTGAGTCAGAAGACAGTCCCTGCCCCAACCCTCAGAGTTTGTTTAGCTCCTAACTTTATTTCACTGTAAATTCAGAGCCCCAGTACCTTTGAGGATCTGGGCCTAAGGGTTTGATGAGTGAACACAGCTGGAAAAAAAACAAGCCTAAGGAGGATGAGGTGTGACAAGCAGCAGACCCCTGCTAATATCCCAAAAGCTGCATGGCTGAGCTGTGACTCACCTCGACACGCTCCCCCTGCACAGCGCCCACGCTGGGCTACCTGCTCCAGCCTGTGTCTGATCTAGCTGTGTTTCCACTGGCACCAATTCACTGCCCAAGGTCTGACGAACAGGACTACGCATCTGAAAAGCGAGATCAGAGGATCAGAGCTGGAGGGATGGAACAGGCCCCAAGGGGTTGTTGAGTTCAGCCCCCCGCGCTGGGGGAGGGTTAAAACTACCCTTGTGCTAAAATTCATAGATCCTAAGGCCAGCAGGGACTTGGGTGATCATCTAGTCTGACCTCCTGTACAGCACACGTCAGAGACTTCCCCTGGGCCTTACACTTCCAGTGCCTGGCACCAGGGGACCCAACCTGCTGTGGTCTATAGGAGCTACCCCCATAGATATGTTCAATAATAATAACAATAACTGGTGTCCACATCTCAGCTCTCACTCACACCCTTGCAGCTGCAATGACACAATTAGAGTTGATACCTAAGTGAAACCCTGATGTGGTTCCTCACCCCCAGCCTGTGCTTATTTTGGACTGTCTCAGGCTGCTGGTGCTGCCGCTGTGTTTACTTCACTGAAGTTTCCATTTCAAAACCAGCCCCAGATAGAACAAATCGCCCCGGTGAAATGTGTCCATTTAAAGAACCAGTCGGGTCTGGGAGGGGAATTTCTCACGTTCAGCAGGACAGCAGGTGCTATGACCGCGAGCTTGCACTGAGCTGGTTATACTGGGGGAGTGGGGTGTGAACAGAGCCCCACAGCGTATAGTCTAAAGCTGTGACCAGATATCGGGGTCAGTGCTAGGGTGTGTTATTTTTGAACACCTATATCAAGCAATAGATGAATCTCTGTGGGGGGGGGGGGGCTCTCCAGGGGAGCAGCACTTACCCCACTGATCTGCTAACTCTCTCCCCAGATGCTGCCATCGGCAAGTTCAGCATGGGCAGGGTGAGTTGCGGTGTTGGCTGAATCCTGATCATGAATTTCAGGCTCAGGATCTGGGACATCCCAGCCAGAATATGCACCATGAGACACTGTCCAATGCTGGAACACAGCAGGGCTGGCCTCAGTGCTGAGAGGGGGGTGAGCCAGGATTTGCATTCCTCTCTCTGCCCTCCTGGGCATAGGGAGCAGCCTCACAGATTGTAATGCGGGGGCTGGGTATAGAGGGGAGATGAATGTATCTAAACACCTGATCCTCACTGTGTGAAACTCAAACACATGGGCCCTAGCTTTTGTCCCCCCGCAGTACTGCTCAGCTAGCTTTTCAAAATGGCCACCAGCTCTCATCATTGTCAACAGGAATGAGGCTAAAGCTGCCTGTCATAATATAAAAGGAAGGGTAACAACCCTTATGTATGCAGTAATATAAAATCCCTCCTGGCCAGAGGTGAAGAATCACTTACCTGTAAGGGGTTAATCAGTTCAATTAACCCAGTTGGCACCTGACCAGAAGGAACAATGGGGAAAGAAGGTGCCCCGGAGCGAGTGAACCTAAGCGATAACGATCAAGTGATCTCTCTCCTGCCATCCATCACCACCCTCTGACAAACAGAGGTTAGGGAGACCATTCTTTACCCACTTGTATATCTGTGTTTCTATTCCTATAAAGCTGACACAGACGTCTTTTAGGTCTTTAAAGTTTTAAGACAATGAATAATGTATGGGAGGCACAGGAAACTGCAGTGGAAAAAGCCTAAACTAGGGTGAGGATATTCAGAGGAGGGTAAGGGAGTCAGGCATAAGGATGTTCTCATGGCTGAGATGCTAATTCTGGATTTGGTAGACCCCGATTCAACTACTTGTTCTGCCAAAGACTTCCTGAGTTACCTTCAGAATTTGCTTTATCTCATTGTGCCTCAGTCCCCCAATTGAGAAATGGGGACGGTCGTAATTCCCGACCTCGCAGGGGTGTAGTGAGGCTAAATACATTAAAGGTTGTGAGCTGCGCAGTTGTCATGATACTGAGGAGCAGGTGAATGCCATGTATAGGTGGATGCCCAGCTCTCACTTAATTTCAAATGGATCAGTATGTAACCCTTCTGCCAGTCAGAGTTGGCAGCAACAAGGGCCAGGTTCAGTATCTAGGGGTTCCGTTCCAATAACAATGCAAAACTGGTTCGAGCCCCCACCCAGTGACCTGGGACAAATACACATCACCCCCCCCCCCCCCCGCCCCCGGGCACCTCCCAGCAAAGGCTACAGGTTTACATTTGCCTTCCACTTCCTGGTACAGTACTGCTCCCAGACCCTCCAAACTGGCATCAGTATGCAGGATAAACGGTTTGCTGGGGTCAGCAAAGACTAGGACCGGAGCATGAGTTAGGCAAGCAATGATTTCTTGAAATGCCCTCTCACATCTCTCATCCCACCGTGGCCCAAACGGTTCGAAGGGACCATAGTGTCTCTGCACAGGAGGCTTTGGGGACCTCCCCTTGTTCTTGGTCTTAGATTTGTTTTTTCCAGACCGGTATCCCCTGGTAAGATCATTCAGAGGCTTTACAATCATAGCATAGTTCTTCACAAATCTGCGGTAATAGCCACTAAATCCAAGAAAGGTCTTGAGTTCTCTGTAGTTACTTGGACGTGGCTAGGTAGTGAGTGCTTCTATTTTATCGGGATCAGTGCTCACACCCTCTTGGGACACGATGTGACCCACATACTTCACTGAGGTTTGGCAGAACAGGCATTTGTCTATTGAGAGCTTCAAACCATAGTCCTCCAACCTATCAAGCACTTTAAGTAGTCTTTCTTCATACTCCTCCAAGGTTCTTCCAAAACACAATCAGGTCATCCAAATAAACTAACACTTGCAGTAAATTCATGTCTCCCACTACTTTCTCCATAAGAAGTTGAAATGTGGCGGCACTCCCGAAATCCCCTGGGGCATGGGTTCGAACTGATAAAACGCTAATGGGCAGATGAAGGCTGTCTTCTCCTTATCTTCTTCTCCCAGGGGGATTTGGTAGTATCCACTCTGGAGATCCAAGACAGAGAATCACTGGCTTCCCAGCAAGCAGTCTAAGGCATCTTGGACTCGAGGCATAGTGTACTGGTCAACCACAATATGGTTGTTTAGGGTGCGGTAGTCAATACACATCTGGATTTTCCCATTCTTTTTATGGACCACCACAATGGGTGAGACATAGTGGCTGCGGGACTCTGTAATGATGCCATTCTCAGCCAGCTCTTGAAGATGACGTCGCACATCTTCCATCTCAGAGAAGGCAATCCTCCTAGATCTCTCCCTAAAAGGTCGAGAGTCATGTAGTCTGATGTTGTGCTCCACTCCTTTTGCACATCCCACATCCCACTCATGCAATGAGAATACTTTGGATCTTTCACAAAGTTTCTTCCTCAGGCGATCTTTCCACTCCTCGGACAATGGTGAGTCTCCAAAGTCAAACTTTGCTGGGTCTATTGCCGGAACTTGAGTTTCACCCCAGGGTTTTACAATCGACTCAGGCTCAAAGAGGTCTGCTATCTTTTGTCCTTGCTTCATAACAACGTCACGACTTGTTTCATTAGCAATCAGTATAGTCACCTTTTCCTGAGCTTCAGTAAGGTTATGACTCCACTGGGGACCAGCACTCCTTCAGGAAGCTCTCCTTTCACCGACTGCTCTACCATTGCTAATGTCCCTTTACTGCCTTTCAGCCAAGTACTCATGACAAGCACTTCTTGCTCTGTCCTGGCAGGCACTACTAAGAGGGTTGTGCCCGCATATTTCAGTGCTCCAATCGGTAGCTCAGATGTCTCTTTAGCGCTCTCAATTTTCCTAAAGGCTTCAGCACAAAGCATATGAATTATCAGGGTATTCAGGTATTGGACCCCAGCCCGTCGTCTGCAGTAATCCGCGAGAACCTTGAAGAGGCTGCAGTTGGTATCTATCAGTGCAGACACATCAGAGGTCCCTTTAGGGTCAGGGCATATTAATGCAGCTGTGTCTACCGCTTCTCTTACCCCCGCAACCTCCTCTGGGAATTCCAGGTGCACTATGACATATCCATGGTATTCATCCATGCTGAGGCCACATAGGCCAAGGCCAGTCAGTGCCTGGGTGGTCCACGTCCCTGGACCCTCTGGAAGTTACCAGATCTCTCCCAGCTGATCCTCAGCTTTCCATACACTAGGGAGGGATTTTCTTCATTACCGGACCTGGCAGCACTGTGCCCATCCTGACCACATCGGTAGCAGAAAAATTGCCCTTTCCCCCTTCGCCTGGATGGGATGGGGGGCTCTAAATGCTGACCTCTCCATTGCCCTAGTGTGAGGCTCTTTACCCCTGGAAGCCTTAGCTCAGTCAATGGTGCTTTGCAGCTCAGCTATCTGTTCCATCAGGACCTGCATTTGTTGAGCAAATTCTTCTCTGGTGCTCACCATCAATACACTGGCTGTTTGCAGTGGTGTTGTGCTGGCTGGCTCCAATGTTTGGGCTTCCCAAAGCTCACTGGCAGCCTGCCTTTCTTCCTCCTCTCTGACCTCTTTTATCAGCTGGGAGTAACTTGGGGGATGTTCCCGTCGTTCTCTTAGCCACAGATGAAGTAGAATTGGGTTCAGATACTGAGTTCCTCTTACAATTTGAGCCAGTCTGGTCTGATCCATCTGCTCAGCAGTCCCTGCTCCCCTCATGACAGCTCTCTGAAGCAGTCTCTTCAGCCTCTATATATAGGCTGAAGCCTTCTTGCCCTTTTGCTGTCGGGAATTAAGGAACTTGAAGTAGCTGTCTTCAGGGCCCTCTACGCTCCCAAATGTGTGATCAAGAGCCTCTAGACAGTCCTTCACACTGACCCCAGGGTTAATGAGCTTCAGAGTGCAAATCACATCTAATGCTGGGCCGGCAAGGCTCTCTATTAGACATCTTCGCTTTTCTGCATCGGCTATGCCCCACTCCTGCAGCATTTCAGTGGTATGCTCTAACCAGGGTTCAAACTCCTCCTCCCCAGCAAAAGACCTTAACTTACAAGAAGAGTTTGACATAGCATAGGACGGCACAACCTTTTCCTATGTTTGCCCCAGTGCTTTTGCCCAATCATCTGCCGAGGCTGCAGCCCCTGAGCTAGAAGCTGCTGAGCCAGGGCCCAACAAAGCTGACATAGTAGCTATTATGTAAACAGTAATTTCCTCAAAATATAAACACAATTGTTTCCCAATGTAGTGCGTCACTCAACAGGTGCTTGCGAGGGGTACTGACCCAGGGATCCCGGACGAGCCCCCCAAAATGTAACCCTTCTGCCAGTCAGAATTGGCAGGAGCAAGGGCCAGGTTCAGTATCTAGGGGTTCCATTCCAATAACACAATGCAAAACTGGCTCGAGCCCCCACCCAGTGACCTGGGACAAATATACATCACCCCCTCTGGGCGCCTCTAAGGGTACGTCTACACTACAGAACTAGGTCGAAATTATAGAAGTCGATATATTAAAACCCGAATTAAGGGAATCGATTGTGTGTGTCCCCACTAAAGAGCATTAAGACCATGAGGTCGATTGACTGTGTCCACAGTAGCGAGACTAGCATCGACCTTCGAAGCATTGCATTGCGGGTAGCTATCCCACAGTTCCCGCAGTCTCCGCCGCCCATTGGAATTCTGGGTTGCGATCCCAAAGCCTGATGGGGCAGAAAACAATGTCGCTGGTGGTTCTGGGTACATGTCATCAGGCCATCAAACGTCCCTCCCTCCCTCCTTGAAAGCAATCTTTTTCGCGCCTTGTCTCCAGGGTTTCCATGTTTGCTACGGAAGCCTGCTCAGCTCACAATTACCGTACATCTCCAGCGTACGCCTTAACATTAGGTCTAGTGGAGATTCAGTCACAGTATAATACAGGCAGAGGGATAGCTCAGCGTTCTGAGCGTTAGCCTGCTAAACCCGGGGTTGCGAGTTCAATCCTTGAGGGGGCCATTCCGCCTGAGGCTGGTAGTTGTGGGACTGCACAGCATAAGCTCCTTGCCTTCTAGCTGCAGATCGTGCAATATGCCATAAATGGTTGTGGTCGTGGGACCATACAGCAGAAGCTTCTTGCCTTCTAGCTGCAGATCGTACAATATGCTTGAAATTACTGTGCTCCTGGCCGGCAGCCTTTGGTGTGGCTGGCCGGGGGTGCTTTTTTACGTCTGCTTTAAGGGAGATTCAGCACTGCCTGGAACACGGGCAGAGGGATAGCTCAGCGGTATGAGCGTTGACCCGCTAAACCCGGGGTTGCGAGTTCAATCCTTGAGGGGGTCAGGAGAGCTTATTGTACCATCTGCAGCTGGAAGGAAAGGCGCCTAACCCTTGCTCACCGCATATTGTCTATCTGCAGCTAGAAGGAAATGAGCCTAACCCTTGCTCCCCCCTCCCTCCGTGAAAGCACCTGAGGGGGGAGCGAAAAATCCTTTCGCGCCTTTTTTCATGCGGGCGCCATATTGCTGACACCATTGTTATCCACCCGCCGCTTCTGCTCCCACTCTGCTGTCCTGCAAACAGCGTACCAGGGGAAGCATGGAGCACGATCAGATCACCGCAACTGTTATCGCTGTTATGAACACCACGCGCATTGTCCAGGAGTATATGGAGAATGAGAACTGGGAGCTGCTAGAGCAACAGGAGGCGAAGACGGGACAGCATCAGCCTGAGGACAGTGATGAGGACATGGAGACAGACCTCTCTCAAAAAAGGCCCCCCCGCAAGGTGGACATCATGGTGGTAATGGGGCTCATTGATACAGTGGAACGCCGATTCTGGGCCCGGGAAACAAGCACAGACTGGTGGGACCACATAGTGCTGCAGGTCTGGGATGAATCCCAGTGGCTGCGAAACTTTCGCATGCGTAAGGGCACTTTCATGGAACTTTGTGAGTTGCTTTCCCCTGCCCTGAAGCACCAGAACACCAAGATGAGAGCAGCCCTCACAGTAGAGAAGCGACTGGCGATAGCCCTGTGGAAGCTTGCAACGCCAGACAGCTACCGGTCAGTCACGAATCAATTCGGAGTGGGAAAATCTACAGTGGGGGCTGTTGTCATGCAAGTAGCCAGGGCGATCACCAAGCTGCTTGTACCAAGGGTTGTGAGTCTGGGAAATGTGCAGCTCATACTGGATGGCTTTGCAGCAATGGGGTTCCCAAACTGTGGAGGGGCGATAGACGGAACCCATATCCCTATCCTGGCACCGGACCACCAAGCCAGCGAGTACATAAACTGAAAGGGTTACTTTTCAATAGTGCTGCAAGCACTGGTGGATCATAAGGGACGTTTCACCAACATCAACGTGGGATGGCCGGGAAAGGTACATGACGCTCGCATCTTCAGGAACTCTGGTCTGTTTCAGCTGCTGCACCAAGGGACTTTCTTCCCAGACCAGAAAATAACCGTTGGGGATGTTGAGATGCCCATAGTTATCCTTGGGGACCCAGCCTACCCCTTAATGCCGTGGCTCATGAAGCCATACACAGGTAGCCTGGACAGTAGTCAGGACCTTTTCAACTATAGGCTGAGCAAGTGCAGAATCGTGGTGTAGTGTGCATTTGGCCGTTTAAAGGCTCGCTGGCGAAGTTTATTAACTAGGTTAGATCTCAGCGAAAATAATATTCCCATTATTATTACTGCTTGCTGTGCGCTCCACAATATCTGTGAGAGTAAGGGGGAGACGTTTATGGCGGGGTGGGAGGTTGAGGCAAATCGCCTGGCCACTGGTTATGCGCAGCCAGACACCAGGGCTATTACAAGAGTACAGCAGGGTGCGTTGCGCATCAGGGAAGCTTTGAAAACCAGTTTAATGAATGGCCAGAATGCTGTGTGAAAGTTCTGTTTTTCCCCACTAATGAAAAGCCCCGCCCCTTCATTCACTCTACTTCCCTTTACCCAAACCGCCCTGCCCTCCCCCCCTCGATCACCGCTTGCAGAGGAAATAAACTCATTGTTGCTTAAAAATCATGCATTCTTTATTAATTCGTAAAACACAGAGGGGGGACTATGGGGGTAACTGACACAGTCTCCCGGGATAGGTGGTGGAGGAAGGGAAGCACCAGGATGGGTGGTGGAGGAGGGGATGAGGGAAGAACAACGACACACAGCACTTTCAAACTTATTGAATGCCAGCCCTTTCTTGCTTGGACTGTTCTCTTGGCTTGAGTGGCTGGGAGCACGGAGGCCACCCAAACGCGTTCTTGGGCATCTCGGGGATGAGGTTATGGGACTCGGGAAGGAGGGCTGTTGGTTACACAGGGGCTGTAGCGGCGGTCTGGGCTCAGGCGGCCTTTCCTGAACCCTACGCCTGTCCTCAGCCATAAGCCGGAGGATTTCCGTTTGATCCTCCAGTAGCCTCAGAATTGCATCCTGCCTTCTCTCTGCATGCTGACGCCACCTACTCTCTTCATCCCGCCACTGTCTCTCTTCAGCCTGCCAGTCATTGTCTTCAGCACGCCACTTGTCCGCACGATCAAATTCTGCCTTCCTGGACTCAGACAGTGTCTGCCTCCATGCATTCTGCTGGGCAGCCTCAGAGTGGGAGGATTCCATGAGTTCTGAGAACATATCGTATCGATTCCTTTTTTTTTTACTTCTAATCTTCGCTAGCCTCTGGGATGGTGATGAAAGGGGTGGCATTGAAACATTTGCAGCTGCGGGAGGAAGCAAACGGGAGAGGAGTGCTTTAAAAGACACATATTAGAGAACAATGCTCCAAACATTACATATCACATGTGCATTTGGTCCAAGGTTGCACTGTGCCTCTTATATTGAGGGTCTGCCGGTTTGCTGTGAGA
Organism: Chelydra serpentina; assembly: GCA_037349315.1. Taxonomy (NCBI): domain Eukaryota; kingdom Metazoa; phylum Chordata; order Testudines; family Chelydridae; genus Chelydra; species Chelydra serpentina. The sequence goes on along the minus strand of JBAIAC010000046.1, from coordinate 121,636 downwards.
GATCACACAAGCAGGTCCGGCGGGCAACAGAATTCGGCTTGCAGACAGCCATGGTAAGACACTCTATAGGCTTCTTTAAGCTTCACAACATGTGGGAATGTTTTCAAACAGCAACCCCCTCATTTCCCATAACAAACATCCCGTGGGCTGGCAATTTAAAACAAACAGGTTAGCAATTGAAAAGTGAGGGGCGGCGGTTTTCGGGTTAACATGCAGCGCGAACCTAATCACCCCCCACACACACACATCCAAGATGTTCGCTGTACCCCCTCCCCCCACCGTGTGGGTCACAGCGGGGAAGATTTCCGTTCAGCCACAGGCAAACAGCCCAGCAGGGACGGAGCCCCTCTGAATGCCCCCTTAATAAAATTCCCCTATTTCAACCAGGTGACCATGAATGATATCACTCTTCTGAGGATAACACAGACAGATAAAGAACGGATGTTGCTTGAATGCCAGCAAAAACCGGGACCATACGCCGCCATGTTTTGCAAAGCACTGATTCCAGACTACGTGCTGCTTGCCTGGCGTGGTAGAGTGTGTTACCACGGAGCACAGGATATGGCTGCCCTCCCCAGAAACCTCTTGCACAGGCTTTGGGAGCACATCCAGGAGATCTTTCTGGAGATGTCCCCGGAGGATTTCTGCTCCATCCCCGAACATGTTAACAGACTTTTCCAATAGCTGTGGCTGTACTGGCCACGAATTAATCATTAAACACGCTTGCTTATAAAACATGTATTAATTTAACAGAGGTACACTCACCAGAGGTCCCTTCTCCTGCATCGAGCATGCCTTGGGAGGGTTCGAACTGTACTGGCTCCACGGTGAAGAGTTCCTGGCTGTCGGGGAAAAGGGCTTCTCCGCTTCCTTGCTGTGTCTGTGTGCTATTTTCAGCATCATTATCATCATCATGCTCCTCTGTGGGTTCTGATGATCCACATACGGAATCAAACCACATGGGAGGGTCTGTGCTGGCTGCACCTCCTAGAATGGCATGCAGCTCATCATAGAAGCGGCATGTCTGGGGCTGTGACCCAGAGCGGCTGTTTGCATCTCTGGTTTTTTGGTAGGCTTGCCTGAGCTCCTTAATTTTCACGCGGCACTGTTGCGCGTCCCTGTTGTAGCCTCTGTCCTGCATGCCCTTGGAGACTTTGGCATATGTCTTGGCGTTTCTTCTTTTGGACCCTAGCTCTGCTAGCACGGTTTCGTCTCCCCAAACAGCGATCAGATCGAGTACCTCACGCTCGGTCCATGCTGGAGCTCGTCTTCGGTTCTAGGACTCCATCATGGTCACCTCTGCTGATGAGATCTGCACTCACCTGCAGCTCACCACGCTGGCCAAACAGGAAATGAAATTCAAAAGTTCGCAGGGCTTTTCCTGTCTACCTGGGAGGAGCATTCGAGCTCAGACTGCTGTCCAGAGCGGTCAGCTGTTGCACCGTGGGATAGATTTAGGAGGCCAATACTGTCGAATTGCTTCCTCACTAAGCCTACATCGATTCGGCAATATCGCTTTAAGCGCTAATTCTCTCGTTGGGGGTGGAGTGGCGAGATCGATTTTAAGAGCCCTAGAAGTCGATGTTAAGGGCTTCGTCGTGTGGACGGGTGCATGGATCAATCGAAATAACACTAATAAATTCGACCTAAACTCGTAGTGTAGACCAGGGCTAAGAGGCAATACTTCCCCTCTCGCAAACACAGAGTCTGAGTATAGCAAAAGCTTTTTAATGACAGAGAGAAACAATGCGGCATTATGTTGGGAAAACACCACAAACAGGATTCATAACCAAACCATGAGCGACAAGACCCACCCCAGCATATTGGGCCGTGTCCTCTCCCTTTGGTTCTTAAGTCCAGCAATCCAAAAGTCACCCAAAGTCCCAAAAGTCCAACAACCCCAAAGTCCAGCACCCAAAAGTCTCTGTCCCTGGTCAGTGCAGCCCCAAAGTTCAAAAGTTCATCTGAAAAGCATCCCCCCCACAGCAGTGGAAATGGTGGGGGGAAGTTAAAAAGGCACCTTACATGGTCCAAGGCCGACCGCCTCACCTGTCTGTGGGGTTCTACTGCAGCCTTCACAGCAAGCCGCTCCACTCTGCTTTGCCAGCCGTCCCGCAAGCCGCTCTGCGTTGCTCCACCAGCCGTCACGTGAGCCGCTCCAGCCGTCCCGCAAAGGGCTCCACTCTGCCAGCTGCTCTGCTCCACCAGCCACTCAGCAATATATCATCAGCTCCCCCACTACATAACACAGCACTCAGTGAACTCAGCTCTTAGTAATGTTAGCTCTTTAGCAATTTCAGCTTGTAGTAAGAGAGGACCTCAGTGCAGGTGCACCCTTGGCCTAAAGTGAATCCAGTTCAGCAGTAACTAGATTCCTAAATAACTTTAAATTAGCTCTGATTTTTACAGTGGAGAGAAAGAAGAAGGTGCAATTGATATTTTTAGCCCCTCGGGCGCAGCCCATGCCACCAAACACAACAACCTATCCACAGCTTCTTTCAATTCACTGGGTTTTGGAACCCATGTCCCTTGCCTAGCAAGTGCTACTTAGTTGATGGCAAGTCCCTCCAGCATAACAAAAAGCCACTGTCCTTACTTCACAGAATCAGGATAACAGTTTATTCTTCCTTCCCCAATAACAGAAAAACTGGGGATCCTACAGCAGCCAACGTGACCATTTGGGCTGCTTGGGCTCATGGTAGGTGGGGTGGGTGTGCCTATGTAAATGAGATCAGCCTCTGAAGTTTTTTCCCACAACTTGCCACCAGATGTCAGGGTGAAGCTCATCCTGACTCTGCTTACAAGTACATCGAACTTTCAAAAATTCCTTTGAAAAGACTAGATTAGACAATTCAAACAGCAGCTCCATGCTGGCCTGAATGCATTGGGTTTTACCTAGGGTTTAAACACAAAGGAGACCTGGACATGGGCAGAATTTGGCTTATTAGTTAATGTAAATAATTTACTTTTAAAAGATCACCCCTTGTTTCATTTGCTGGTCATTCTGAAGTCCAACAGGCCCTTCGTTTTCCCACACTGAGTAATGTGACATGCCGTTCCACAGTGAGTCAAATCTTAAGCATAGCCACAGCCATTTCTTATACTGCCCCACCTGGGAAGTCATGAAAATGTGGCGAACTGGGTATGGATTTATGTTTAAAATCCATCTTTTCCTTATAAGGGTTTGTGTGCATGTTAGCGCTGATCTTCTGCCTCACTGGAACAAGGGGGCTATCAAGTAGCTAGATATCTGACAAACAGGGAGGACAGGTTTTTTCATATGTGGACCATTGCATCTATCATATTGCATTTTTGCACACTAGGTTGCTCTGCGAGCATACTAAGCACTGATTCTGTAGGCACAGAGCATCTAACTTCCACTGAGGTCAGCCAGGGAGGCTGAATGTGCACTTTACAGGAAATAGACTGTCAGGACAGCATAAACCACTGAGAAACAACATAGCACTAATTGCAACCTAGGCTCGCACACTGTGGCTCTTTGTCCTGCCTCTGTTGGCTAGAGCATGAGCAGAGCTTTATGAAACTGCTGCTGCTGCTGCTGTGTCCAGCCATCTAAGTGAGCTTCCCATTGTCTCTCTTCTGGCTGTGGATGCTCGATTGCAGCAGCTCCGCAGAGGTCCTAGCTACGCTCTTTAATGTCCATTCTCCCCTTGCTTGGATGGCACTTCATGCACCATTGAGTAGCCTCATGAAAACATCCCAGTTGTGGACACAGGCACCAGCACATGATTCCCCAAGCCAAAGTCCCCTTCGCAATCCAGAGGAACAGCCTGGGTTGTCTGGAGCGTAGGGTTTGTCTCATGGTGACTGCAGACACTCCACCTGCTGCACCACCGCGCGGTGACTCCTGTGACTCCTCTAGCCCATCAGCACTCGGCTCTCTCGCATTCTGCTGTGGGGCTGGAGATCTGGGGGAACAGAAACCCTTTGTTAGAGATGGAAAATCTCTCACAGGAACACTCTGTCAATGGCTGCCAGAGGCCTTCTCTGTGAAACCCAAATATGCAGCCCTCAGAGTCCCACAGGAGAGATCTCTGCTCATTCACTTGTCACACTTGGCAGCAGTCTCTGACAGTGAGAATGTAGAGGGGGTCTCTGCAGATGGTCCCTTCTATAGCTCCCTTAATGGGAGGAGGTTTGACCTCGTAATGTGAGGCACAGGTCTGAGAATCAGGGCTCCTGGGTTCTGCAGCTCTGGAAGGGCACCTGGGGGGAGGAGCTGGATTGACTGATTGACACTGAGTGAGAGGGGCTTGTGCTGAAGGGCCCTGGTTCAATCCCCACCAACTCCTGTGATGTCTACATGTGTTCATGATTTTACTTATCAATGTAGGTTGTTTAGCCTATTTCTGAACATGTGTTACATCTGCTGCTGGCCATCTCTGTGATGTAGGTCCTTCATCCACACAAGGACATGGCATATCAAGGTCAATCCAGCAGCTCCTATCTGGTCTTCACCTCCACAATGGACAGTGAGCCCTACCCTGACCAGACAAAGACAGGGTGGTGTTCTTCAGGGGAATCTGCTGGAGATCCCGTATCTCCTGCTCCAACTCACACCCCCAACACCCTAAAGGTTTTCCAAAGATACCACTGATCTTGGATAAACAAAGCAGCTAAGATGTGGGTGGTTTTACTGAACCGACTGGTTCTAAGAGAAAAATCAATTTCTCCCCTGCTCTAGGGAGATTCCCATAGGAAAAGTATCTGATTGCAGGGGTGGGGGCAATGCAAGCCCTCAGCCCCTTGAATGTCAGGAAATCAGGACTCGGGGAGTTAAGGGACTCTGTCCTGCTGGAGGGAGCAGACCTGGACAGCAGAAAGAGCACTAGTGGCATTGTATGAAAGACAGTGACTTCTACTTGTGAAGGTGGCTGAAGCTTCTTGCAAGCACTAGAGTCCAGGATCCTTAAACTTCCTTTGGGGATCTTTTCCCTAGGAGTGAAATCAGGACAAAACACAGAGAATGACATCTGTACCCAAGGTCTGGGATCCAGGGATAAGGGATGCTCCCAGCCAAGCTAGGTTCCAGGAACCTGATCTTTGTCCCAAGAGCCACAATTACCCAGATTATATTTTTTCCTCATTTGCTTTCAGGTTATTTACTCACAGTATTCATTTGTTTGCTTAGCTGTGTTTCCACTCTTTGCATCTGTTCATTGGTTTAAGTAACATTCTTTTAGTTTTTTACTTCTCTTTCCTCTTATTACAGGGTAGCATCTGCTTAGCACTTTAAAAAAAATCAATTAAATACAAAATCCTGATCCTACATTGAAGAGGAAAGTTTCTGAGAATTTGGCTGCAGAACTTTATTGTGTACATATTTCATTCACTATTATTTATTCAGGTGCTGGTCTGATGCAATCTGCACACCCAAAAATGTCCATATGAAGCATGGGCTGCCCTTAGTATACCTGTTAAAAGAGAAGAAGATAGTAGATTAAAAGGGGGAAAATTAACCAATGCATCAGCACTTTTTTGCATCATTGAAGCACCAGTTCAAAATCCCCTTAGTTATTTCCCACTAGACAAACATCCAAAAAGAAAAAGGCTTTCTGCCAATTATTTCCTTACATTCTGAATGGGTGAAATTCATCCCTGTTCAGACAGCCAGGGCAAGGTCTGTGCATCACAGTGGGTTTAAGTGAAACCTCACTAGCGCAGGTTCTGTGAGTCTTCGGTGGCATAGTTTTCATCCTGTATTGGAACAGCTAGCTGGAATCCTGTGAGGTACAGAGCAGAGAGAGGTTTGGGCTACAATGTTCACCTCAGAGGCTGAGCTTCTACAGACTTTTGGGATGTTCCCATCTGAGGATGATGATTTTGGCCAGCCCTAGTTCAGAGCTTTCAGTCATCCCAACCAGTGATTCTCTGGCACAGTTGATCTAAAGTAGCTGAACTTTTTTGGCCTTTCCCCCATCTCTGACACCCCTTGTACCTCACCTTTGCCCTCTAACAGCCCACGGTCCCTTCTCTTGATCCCTGCCAAGCCCAAATACAGCCTAGCTCATGCTCCTCCTCTCTTAGACCCTCTCCTTACAGTATCCTCCCCTACCTTTGACAAACTGATCACTGTGCCCTTCCCCAGCTCCTGGAGGAATCATGGCTCCTCAGGACAACCTGGGAATGGCTAGTTCCTACCGCCGTGTGGGGTGAGTGGTTTTCCATCTAAGTGTAGCCCTTCTGCCAGGACGAGTTGACAGCAGCAAGGGCCAGGTTCAGTATATAGGGGTCCCCTTCTCAACAATGCAATGCAACACCGGCTCGAGCCCCCACCCAGTAACCTGGGAAAATCTTATACACACCCCTGGGTGCCTCAGAGAGGCAATACTTCCCCTCTCGCAAGCACAGAGCCTTGGTGTAACAGGAAATCTTTAATAGCAGCAGGTAAATGACACCAGCCTTAAATTGGGGAAAACACCACAACTAGGATCCATAAACCAAACGGTGAGCAAGACCCACCCCAGACAATTGGGCCATGTCCTGTCCCTTGGGTTCTTGAGTCCAGCAACCCAAAAGTCTAGTCCCAGAGTTCAAAAGTTCATCTGCAGGGTGCTACACGCCACCCGCCTGGGCAGCAATGGGGAGGGGAGGGGCACCTTACATGGCGTGAAGATGATTGCCTCACCCCTCCGTGGGGCTTCGCTCCGCTCCGCCAGCCGTTCCGCAAGCCGCTACAGCTGTCTCCACGAACTGCTCCGCCCCACCAACAGCGCCGCTCCACCAGCCGTCCGGCAAGCTGCTCCAACTGCCCCCACAAACTGCTCCGCTCTGCTAACAACACCACTCCGACTGTCCCCACAAACTGCTCCGCTCTGCTAACACCACCACACCATCAGCTGTCTTGCCAACTGCTCCACGAGCCACTCAGCAATTTATCTTCAAGCTCCCCCACTACTTAACATACTGCTCAGTGATTTCAACTCTTTAGTGATTTCAGCTTGTAGTTTAGGGGAGCCCTAGTGACCATTTGCACTATTAGCCCAGAGTGATTTCAATTCAGCAGCCTGAAACCAGACTCTCAAGGAACTCAACATCAGCTCTGATATTTTTCTACAGTGGAGAAAAGAGGAGATGCAATTGGTGTCTCAGACCCTCATAAGGAGCCTACATCACCACCAGATTTAAAATCCTTGCTCTTAGCCAAAAGTCTAGATCAAGCTATCTATCCCCAGCCTCTCTTCCCTCACTGGGCTTTGGAACCCATGTCCCTTGGCTGATGAGTGCTGCTTAACTAATGGCGGATTGCCCTTTATCGTGACAAAAGGCCAAGTACATTTCCACTGTCCATGATTTACATAAGCAGTATAACAGTTTATTCTTCCTGCCCCAATAACAGAAATTCCTGCCCCCATACAGAAAACTGGGGATCCTACAGCAGCCCAAAATGCCCATTTGGGCCACTATAGTTCGTACCAGGCGGGGTGGGTGTGCCTATGTAAATGGCATCAGCCCCTGGAGTGCTTTGCCACCACTCACCACCAGATGTCAGGGTGGGGCTCATCCTGACTCTGCTTACATAAGCATCACTGACAGCCAGCACTTCTTGATTTCACAGAATGAGGTCATGGCTCCCCAAGGAGGGCCAGCTGCAGGCTGCATTGCTGTAGGCAACATGGACAGATCCCAGAGCATGGAAGACAGAAGGTGGAGGAATCCCCTGCTCATTTCCCATTCAGAGACCCCATCGAAGAAGGGCCAAGAGGGGAGGAGAGAACAAAGGGCAGAAAATTAAGCTGCCCCTGTGGGGAAAGCACTACTGTAGAACCCAGTCCAGTTCCCAGATCTCCCCCACATTTCTAAGTGTGACCTTGGAGAGGTCACTTCATAACCTGTATTCCCTGTCTGTAAAATGGGGGAGAAGGGAGGACAGTCCCATTGTCTGCGAGGGGCTCGGACATTCTGGGCACGGATTCTGCCACAGTGAGGAAAGGGACCCAGAGTTTGCTCCCTAAAGCTAGGGGAAGAGGATAGGATCAAAAGGTCAGCCAAGGGGGATGGGGCAGGAACTGCTGCCACAGACGGGGCTTAGGGATTCAGTCAGTGCCAGGGGCTCGGTACCTCCCTTCAGCCAACTGAAAAGACTGGCCCGTCTTGAAATCAGCAATTTGCATACTATCTGAAGTCCTTCCTAGTGTTCTCGAGGGGCTCCCTTCATTCTTCTTGAATGTAGTGGATTCGTTGAACCAAGGGTTTTTTACTGTGCAAAATGTGATGTGTTTTTTAAATGGGTTGTCTATAGGGGGTTGGTTTTCATTCTGCAAAATGAGATGTATTTTTAAGTGGTAGAAATAAACTCAAAACCTGTATAGCCTGAAATGGATTATTTTGTTTTAAAGCTATGACTTTTTAAATAGAAAAACACCCTAATAAATATTTTATTTTTTAAGTTTACAAGACGGTTTCATGTGTTTTATAATAATGTTGTTTGCTCCACACTACTGTCAAAACATGAGATCCTTAGACCACAGGGTAAATAAGCTCAAAAGAAAAAGGAAAGAGACAGCTGAAAAGGAAAATTCACCAGCATCAGTGACTGATGGATGGATGAAGCCCAGTAAATATATTTTACTTATTGGTTTGGTTGTCTTATGAAGTTTTGTATTTTAAGTAAATACATAGGTGTGGGTGACAAAGATGGTAAAGTTCAGTTTTGTAAAATGTTTTTTCTCCTCATAGGCACGGGCAGCTCTCCTGACAATGCTGTAGTCGGAGCTACAGGGACACCTCCACCAAAGAACCAGACCTTTAACAACGCAAAACAGCACAAGAGTGCAGATGTAGCATCAGGGCAGTCCAAACCTCATATACGTCAAACCCAAGGACAAAGCAAAAGACTCTGGTAAAAACCAACCACATAAACACAATTTCAGTTCCTCAGCGGTCGCCACCACACCAAGCCCTGAGAAAACTGGGAGCGAAAATGCCCACATTCACAAACCCAAAGCACGCGCTCTAGGGGTTGTGAACATGAGCAAAAACACACACATTCACAAACGTGGAGCATGCGCTCTAGGGGTTGAGAATAAAAAACCAAGAACTGAAAGCTCCTGCAATACCATAGCATCGCAGGAGCTTTCAGTTCTTGGTTTTCGCTCACAGTTTTCCTTTTCAGCTGTTTCTTTCCTTTTTCTTTTGAGCTTGTTTACTCTGTGGTCTAAGGATCTCTCATGTTTTGACCGTACTGTGGAGCAAACAACATTATTATAAAACACATGAAACCGTCTTGTAAACTTAAAAAATAAAATATTTAGTAGGGTGTTTTTCTATATTAAAAAGTCATAGCTTTAAAACAAAATAATCCATTTCAGGCTATACAGGTTTTGAGTTTATTTCTACCACTTAAAAATAAATCTCATTTTGCAGAATAAAAACCAAACCCCTATAAACAACCCATTTTAAAAACACATCACATTTTGCACAGTAAAAAACCCTGTTAGTTTAAAACAAACAGTTTGCAAACAAGTACTTTTCAATAAACCCACATGCATTTAAAAGCCAATTGCAGAAAAGTTACCTTTTACTCAGGATAAAGTGTTGCAGGCACATGGTTGCTCTGTTTCCCCCCTGCTCCCGCATGTATGTTTGGGCCTTCAGGTTAAAGATCAAGCAAAAATGTTAGTTAGGTTACCCCCAAATCCCTATACAACTTGTGTAATACCTAAAGTTTTTAAAAACAATTTAATAGTAAGCACAACTATAGTTAAAAATGATTTTTACCTTGGCCTGGTGGTGAAATGCAGCTTAAAGTTACTGGTTCTATGCTAAACAGATCACACTGCAATAAAGATAGGCACCATTATTTAATAAGACAGAATGGCCAAAGAGTGGCATTATACAATATATATTTTCAAAGTTAAAAAACAGTGTGCTTACCTCCTCTTGCAGACCAGCAGCCATTCAAGAGAGTTTCTATTGAAAAAAGATAGTCTCCAAAATACCTGATGTTTTTATACCGTCCTAACCCTTTGTTTCAAACAGCCTTCAAAAGAGTAGCTAGCAGATTAATTTAATCACCACAGCTCTGAAATAGATCCATAAGAAGTTTAGGCACCCCTTCCCTAGCAGAGCTTTTTGTGATCTGGGGTGGGGGAATCAAGTTGACTGCACAACAGGGCTTTTTATTTTTCTTTTTTTTCTTTTAGTTAAAATAAATTTTTGTGTAGGGCCTTCTTACAGTATTAAACAGTACCCTTTCCAAGTGGGGGCCCTTTGCAGATATCAATGAATGTCTTGGGGCTTGTTTTTTTGTTTTTTTCAAACATGTTTCTTTCATGCTTCAAGTTTGGGGCGGGGGTTTAAATAAAATGCTTGTATCACAACCATAGCTTTTAAACGTTTGATTGTAGCTGTACCCATTTCCAAGTGGAGACCCTTTGCAGATATCATGGGTTTGTTTTTTAAACATGTTTCTTTCATGCTTAAAGTTTGGGGTGAGGGTTTAAATAAAATGCTTTTAAATGTTTGTTTGTCTTTAGAGCAATTGCTTGTTCTAAAGTATGGTGAAGGTTTGAAACATTTCAGTTTTGGGTTAGACCCTTGATTATTTTTTAAACTTTTAATGGCTAGAAAGAGTAACTCATAGCATTCAACCAACTCCTGGGTCATATTTAAACTGTCCAATAGTGCTCTACCAACCCCATGGGTTATATTTAAACTGTCCAATACCATCTGCGAATTCCTGAGGTTTTGTTTCATATTATCAGAACTCACCATCCTCACCCACCCACCTCCCTTACTAGGGGTGCACCCCCATCAAATTTAACCTTATGGCAACAAGGGTAAGTAATCACAGTTACCCCTGGCTATTCAGTAAGGGGGGTGTGGTTAAGTTCAACAGGATGAGTCAACTCTATTGTACTCAAACACAGGTCTGAACCATCCCTGTTTGTTTTACTGTAAACACATTTTTAGGATTTCCCCCCCTCCCACAACATACATTTCAGCTTTTTGCTGTAAATGGGTCTCTTTTACACAAAGACACAAGAGCTAGGTTCTCACAAACAATTTATTTTTTATTTAAAAGACATACAGCTCCTTGAAAACAAACCAAGATGCCCCATTAAAACTTTTAGCTCACTTAAGGGCCAGAGACCTTCTAACAGAAATACAGATAGTCACAAAGCCCTTTTCAATAGATTTTTTAAAAATTTACAGCTACTAAGTTTTATATCGCATGTTTGTCCCCTCACCATTCTCTAACTTAATCCTTTTAGATTTCTTACAAATAGTCTTTTTCTTAAGCAGGGTTCTGTAACTTTTTGTGCGGACCAGACGGTCAATATAACGCTGTAAGTAGGCATCTTCGGTTTGGTCATTTTCTTTAAAACACAGTCAGGGTCTCCACTCAATTGCACAGCATTTATCAAGGTCATCCCTTGCGCTAAATGTTCTTGAGTTAGGCACAGACATTGCATAGCATAACCTATGGCAATAACCGTGTTTAATAAGCTTTCCAAACACAGGTCAGCACACAGGCTTGCAGCTTGCAGTTTATATCCATTGAAGTCCAAGTCACACAGTCATGGTGCCGTTGGCCTGGCGCATCTATGACACAGCCCTCACAATCTTCAAAAAGCGTTTCCCTAAGACAGTGATTAATAACAGCATAAACAGCAACTCGTACAATAGTATGCATAACTTTTTTACGCTCACGACGTGGCACTGGCTCAGTGGGTTCCATGCTGAGCCTCCTCCTAAACTCCTCATAGCCATCATCCTCGGAGTCCTCTTCAACAATTTGTAGCGGCGTTGAGCAAAAACAAGGCGTGCCCGGTTCATCTTCGCTGCTTGATGCAATGCTGTCCAGGGCCTTCGGATCCTCTAGAAAGGCATCGTCAAGCTGTCGAGAGATTTTCAGACAAGAAACAAGTGGGGTGAGGGCCTGAAACACCAATTGCACCTCCCCCCATAGGGTAATGTCAGAGCTAATTTTGATTCCATTAGGAGTCTAGTTACAGGCTGCTGAGCTGACTTCACTTTGGGCCAATGGTGCACCAGCACTGAGGCTCACCTACTACAAACTGAAATCACTAAGATCTGTGTTAAGTAGCGGTGGGGCCTGAAAATATATTATGAAATCATAGAATATGAGGGCTGGAAGGGACCTTAGGAGGTCATTTAGTCCAACCGCCTGCTTAAAGCAGGACCAATCCCCCAATTTTTGCCCCAGATCCCTAAATGGCCCCCTTAAAGATTGAACTCCCAACCGTGGGTTTAGCAGGCCAATGCTCAAACCACTGAGCTATCACTCCCCCCAATGGCTAGAGTCAGGGCCGGCTCTAGGCACCAGCAAAACAAGCATTTGCTTGGGGCGGCGAATTTGCAGGGGCAGCCGGGAGCCCTGGGAACTGTAGTTCCTTGGTTAGCTCCCTGCCTATACAGTCAGCCCTGGAGCAGGGAAAGAACTACATTTCCCAGCATTCCCTTGGTTGCTATCAACAGGAAAGGGAGGGGGAGGGAGATGGCTGAGCCAGGCTGCTAGCTTGCTGTGTGACTGTAAAGCTGGCTGCTGGACGGTAGAGAGAGCATACTTTAACATTAAAAAAAAAAAAAAAAAAAAAAAAGAGGACACACCACTGGTGTGACCTCACCTTGCAGCCCCCAAAGAACGAATTGGGTGGATGAAATGGACAGTGCACCTCTCTGTCTGAAGTCTAGCAAGGGAGGTAGGTGGATCCCACTACAGTTTAAAATGAAAAGTAAGGGAGGGGAGGCTCTACTAGAGGACCTGGGCAGCTTTAGATACTGTAAAGCACGTAGGAGGATTTCCACTTCTGAGCCATGGAAGCAGAAATTGACTTTTCCTTTCCAGATTTAGCTAATATTCAGAAAGTGAATCTAGCACCTGCATTTCAGATTTGAACACTCTCAAAATTCAGGAGTACTCAAGCTCATTTTGAGCAGCTGTTACTTCATTTCTCCCAATCAAATATACTGATCCACTGTAACTTGCTGTAGAAAAAGTAGGATAAAATTGAGCAAGCAATGCTTCCCAGTCGTTATTAGGACTGGAATTGCTATTTTGAACAGCCAATGTCTTTTTTTTTTTTAATTTGTTTAAAAGGAAGACAGTGATATTGCATTGTCAAATTCCCCATAGAAACAAAGAGTGGAACAAAAGAATAATAAAGGCACCTCAACTTTTCCTCATTAATGTAGGACGGTCTTATAATATGCATCCAGATATCCTTCAATCACACAAGCTGAAAATTGTTCCACTTTACTGCAGTTCTGTAATCATATGGGAACCAATCCTGTCTGTGTTCTGTGCACATCCAAAATTCCTACTGAATGACCTGCTCTGGGACCAAGTTACCAGTGACCCAGGGCTGGGGTGGCAGGAGGGTGCAGTTGGGGTGGGAGAGCCCAGGGCTGGGGCAGTAGGGGGTGCGGGGGTGGGGGGAGCCCAGGGCTGGGGTGGCAGGAGGGTGCGGGGGGGAGCACCCAGGGGTGTGGTGGCGGGGGCGGGGCAGCCAAAATATTTTTTTCTTGGGGCGGCAAAAAACCTAGAGCCGGCCCTGGCTGGAGTGACTCATGGGAGGGCTGGTGGAGCAGAGCAGATCCCCATGGAGAGGTGGGGCAGTTGGCTTTGGACCACGTAGGGTGCCCCTTAACCTCCACCCCCCATTTCCACCCAGGCTGGGAGGTAAAACTCTGCAGATAAACTTTCGAACTCTGGGGCTGCACTGACCAGGGACAGAGACTTTTGGGTTGTTGGACTTTTGGAACTTTGGGTGATTTTTGAGGTTGCTGGACTCAAGGACCAAAGGGAAAGGACACGGCCCAATTTGCTGGGATGGGTTTTGCTCATGGTTTGTGTTACAAATCCTGTTTGTGGTGTTTCCCCAACATAATGCCACATTATTTCTCTCTGTTATTAAAAGGCTTTTGCTACACCCAGAATCTGTGCTTGCGAGAGGGGAAGTATTGCCTCTTAGAAGTGCCCACGGGGGTGGTATGTAGTTATCCCAAGTCACTGGGTGGGGGATCGAGCCAGTTTTGCATTGTGTTATTGGAACAGAACCCCTACATACTAAACCCGGCCCTTGTTGCTGCCAACTCTGAAGGGCAGAAGGGTTACACATGTAATCCTGATATTTATCAGGAATGCCGGGTGTCCAAGCCATGAATGGTGGAGATGGTTCAGGGGCGGAGATTGGTTAAAGAAACCCTTACATTTTCAGTCATTTCCATTCCACAACTCCAGTAGGGGCATCACTGGGCCAGGCTCATGTAGTGAGGCTATGGTTCACACCTGGTGTGATGTGTCCCCTGTTACATACGGGCCACTTACTTACAGAGAGCCTGCTTCTCTGCAAAAAGGTGCACCACCTGATATCACATGCTGCATCTGATAATTAAGTCCAGTAGTTGGAGCATAGGTTGCAGCAAGGTGCAGGATTGTGCCTAGGCTAAGAGTGGTGCTAGATCAGGAGGAGGAGGCAATGCTGGAGTGGGTTGGTGGAGGCTAGAGAAGGCTAGAGAAGGTCAAGGAGAATACTGAGCTAGGGTGGGTAGCCAACATATAGAGCCAAGGGTCACGGCAAAGTCACAGCCAGAGACCGGAGCCAAGGGTCAAGCCAGAGTCAATAGCGAGGAACTGGAGGGCAGGGCAGGGTGGTGCACGCAGGCAGCAACCAGAATCACTTATAGGCACTGCCCACCTGGAGCCCTAGAGACCCCTCATTGGGGGACTCCCTTTCTAGGAATAAAAGAAGGACAGCAGAATGACAAAGATGTCTCTGACCGTGGGGTCCAAGCCAAGGGGAGCTCCCACCCAGGCTATGTGCCAGGACCCCATCACCCTCCCTGTTCATTTCACACTCGGAGACCTCCTAGCAGGAGGGGAGAATAAAGGGCAGAAAGTGAAAGGGTCCTGGGGGAAAGGCACTGCCAGTGTGCACCCAGCAAAGGGAACAGAAGGAAACAGGCACTGAAACCAGAATGCCAAACCTCACCAATGGGTGTGTCTTTCGCCCCCCGGGATGAACATCAGAGAGGCAAGCGATCTGTGGTGTCAGGATGGGCCCCAGGACACCAAGCACCTGGGCTATAGGAACATGGCCAGGGTGGGGGAGGTAAGGACTCTCCGCCGGTGCATTGCAGCAGCTCAGGTGTGGAGCTGTCTCCCTTCGCAATAAGTGTGTCATGTATACAGGGCAAGAGCCTGCTTTTTATTTCCAGCCGACAGTGTTCAGCTGTGAGAGGCTGAGGATCCTGGGTTGGAGCTTTGCTAACAGCCCCAGTTTGTGTGTGTTTCATGGATCAATGGCTACGTGGCATAAAAGGGATCCCATGGGGGGTTGAGTTAACGGAGGACTGTATCTCAGGGGATCAGGCTCCGCTCACTATCTCCCTGGCTGACACCCTGGTGTCTGAGAGGGGAGCTACTGGGTCAGTGAGCTGGGAAGCTCACACCAGCTATTGCTGGACCAGATCCTTGTTAGATTCCCTGCACCCTTTGGAAGCACAGGCAGGGTGTGAGGTTTGTCCAGCACCATTGCGAGTTAGGAAGCAGAACCTGTCCCAGTGTGTTCTGCATTGGGTTAGGGACTGTCACGGAGTGTGGGGGAGTCAGCACCTGCACCCCTCTTCCCCGGATTCACTGGGAGTCTCAGCCAGCCAGTAGAACAGAAGGTTTATTAGAGATGCCAGGAACACAGTCCAACCAGAGCTTGTCAGTATATCCAGGACCCCTCAGTCGGGCCCTTCCAGCGGGCAGGGAGCTTAGACCCCAGCCTGGGGCTCCCTGCTTTTTACCCCACAGCTCCAAAAGGGGGGCAGGGAGGCCAGACTCTGTCTGCGCTTCCCTGCATATTCCCCAGCCAGCTCCAAACTGAAACTGTCCAGCCCCTCCTCTCCCTTTGTCTGCTTCCCAGGCCAGGAGGTCACCTGATCCCTTTGTTCGAACACCTTCAGCTCCCACCTTTGCAGGGGAGGGGCCGGGGCCATCAGTTGCTAGGATACAGAGTGTCAGCCATTCTCTGTGTCCAGGCCCCTCTGTAACACTCATGCACCCTTGTCCCACCACCTAGATACTCAAGCACTGCATAGGGAAACCGAGGCACCCACACAGTACTCAGGGAAAACATTAACAACAGTCCTAGTTCGTCACAGGGACACTGAGCTATTACCCTGGGCTGAATTACTGCACTGTATGTTAGACTTCTGGGAATGTCAGTGAGGTGGGGAGTGGGAATGGAAGTAGATCTAAAAGGCTCCTACCTCTTGCAGGTGAGCTGAAGGAGATATCGCTGCAGGAAGCAGTAGCGAGTCCTGTGTTGTCTTTGTGAGCTGCAGTCCAGAGCGCGCCAAGCTCATACCATACAGACATATTCCCAGCATGTCATGGCACCTGCGGTGAATCCTGCTCCAGAAAGATCTATTTGAGGCCTCAGTGTCTGCAACCTCTAACTGAAAGAGGTTCCTTGGTCCATGGAACCCCAAAGGTTGGCTGCAGTAGGACTCTTATCCTCCTTGTGAGCCACTAGAAGGATTTGGAGCCTGGTTCTGGGCAATTGCCAAGGACTCTGGTGCTGTTGGTTTTAGGTCTTTGGAGAGATCTTCATGGAAGGCCAAAGAAGAACCTTCCTCCAGGTAGCGCTGCTGGCCATACACAACCCCTAGTTTCGTGTCAGCCAGGCTGGGCTGGTCCTCACGTATTCCATCCTGGGGGAAGCCGGCCAGCTGACAGGCGACGAGGTAACCAAAGAAGGATCAATTGGGGAGGGACCCTCAGGGCCTTTCACCTCCAGACCATTGAAAATCACTCCCATCCCATCCCCATTCACTGACCAGGGAGCAAGGAGAGGATGAACCCAGGCAGGTGCCATTGGTAGGTGCCAGCTTGTCCCCTGAGCAGCTCAAAGCAGTGCAGACCCAGCTCTCCAGCAAAACTATTTCCTAACAGGCATCACATCAACACGACAAGCTGCCATTGCTCATGCTAGGGGCTGCCAACACCCCTAGCGGCCTCTGTGAGCCTTTCATACCCTTCAGGACTTCAGGCAGGTTCCTAGGGCCCTAGTATCATGTTTTCCCAGCCATCACTTGCTCTGGGGGAACGAGGAGTCAGTCAGCAGAGGCTGCTCAAGTGCCCCATTCCCCAGAGCTACTGTCCATGGCGTCACCTTAAGAACGGGAAGGTTCCTTGGGGAAAGGTGTCCACTTCCTCTCACTCCACTGCACTACTGCCCAAAGCCTACCAGCCCCTCAGCTGGACGGGGAGACGGTGGCTGAGGTGATTCTGGGAAGTGGAGCTGAATCCCCAGCTGGGTTGGGAGGTAGAACAGCTCTCATGGGGCGGGAGGGGGACTGAGAGGAATAGGGGCAGGAGTTCATTCCACAATGGTGGGAGTGGGGTTGGAGGACACTAGAAAGGAGACACGATTTCATCTCGTGGGTTGGGTGGGGGAATCCGTCCCTCAGATGTGGGGAGGAGTTGGGTGGAAATTTTGCTGGCTCCTGGTGCCGTTAAAGCCCTTCGTTACCATGGGTGTCCAAGTCTCTGACTGATCCTTGTTCCCTTGCAACAGCAGGATGTTCCAGCTAAGGTCATGGCCAACTTCTTCTACATCAGGTGCTTGTGCCAGGTGCCCAAAGTATTCCAGGGGCTGTGCTAGGTGGGACACCCTTGAAGGGCCCCCCCTTCGCATGACCAGAAGCTCCCACTCGCTGCCACAAGTACTGCTCTTTGTCACTGTGCATGGGGGAGAAGGGCTGGGGGGGAGCAGCCATAGAGCCCACAACACTGAGAGAAACCCAGGCTGAGTACCTCGCTCTCACCACCATGCCCCACCCAAACCCCTGGAGCTGCGGTCAGACCAGGTACGATCCCTATTCCCATGCCCAGAGGCCAGTTTTGGAAGCATCAGGCTGTTAGAGCTATGGGGCTGGTCAGAAATGAGAGCATCCGCAGAAGCAGGGTTTATCCTCGATAACCACTGCAGTCTGGGAGTGGTGGCCTGACGTGGATCCCCTCCCCTGTTGTCACTGCTCAGACCTTCCCATGGTCCGTATCACCCCTGATGCAGTGAATATCTGACAATCCCCCACCTGGGGCCCAATCCACCCACCTGGTATCTGAACCCTTCCCAGCCAGCAGTGAAACTCTCCCCTAGCACCCTGGGTCAGGGAAGGGCAGGTGCAGGGACCACAGGGGAAGGACACAAAGCTTGTAGAATGTGACCACACTATCCACTGAAACTCGTGCATGATCCCAAATCTTTTCAGAGTAACTTCTTCCTGGGATAGAGTTGCCCACGGTGTAAGTAAGGCCTATATTATCTACACACCGCACCATAATAACTAACTCAGGAACCAATCCATGCAACAAACCTTGATGCCAACTTTGCCCACATACCTACACCAGGAACACCATCACAGGACCTAACCAGATCAGCCACACCATCACCAGTTCATTCACCTGCACATCCACCAATGTAATATATGCCATAATATGCCAGCAATGCCCCTCTGCTATCTACATCGGTCAAACTGGACAGTCCTTACACAAAAGGATAAATGGACACAAATCAGATATAAGGAATGGCAATATACAAAAGCCTGTAGGAGAACACTTCTACCTCCCTGGACACACAATTGCAGACTTAAAGGTAGCCATCCTGCAGCAAAAAAACTTCAGGACCAGACTCCAAAGAGAAACTGTAGAGCTTCAGTTCATTTGCAAATTCGACACCATCAGCTCAGGACTAAACAAAGACTGTGAATGGCTAGCCAACTACAAAAGCAGTTTCTCCTCCCTTGGTGTTCACACCTCAACTGCTAGAAGAGGGCCTCACCCTCCCTGATTAAGCTTACCTCGTTATCTCTAGCCTGAATCTTCCCTGCACATTTATATCTGCCCCTGGACATTTCCACTGCTTGCATCCGAAGAAGTGGGTATTCACCCACGAAAGCTTATGCTTCAATACCTCTGTTAGTCTATAAGGTGCCACAGGACCCTTTGTCGCTCCTATATTCTCTGTTCCTAGATGTACATACTTACACTTCGCTGCATTAAAATACATATTGCTTGCTTTCTCCCAGTTTACCAAATGATCTAGGTGGTTCTGAATCAGTGACCTGTCCTAGTCATTATTTACCTGTGCCCCCAGTTTTTGTGTCCTCTGCAGACTTTATCAGTGATGATTTTACGTGTTTATGATTTTATCACATGGGGGATTCTTCAACACTTGGAGTGTGTAAGTCAAGATGGTTGTGCCTAAAAGACACACTCTAACTCGACCATAAGCTATGGGCGGGATGCAGGAATGAGATTCTCTGGCCTGGGTGATGCAGGGAGTCAGACTAGAGGAACACAATGGTCCCTTCTGGCCTCAATATCCATGGATCTATGGGGCGCAGGCTGTGCAACCACCCCATAAGGAGGCCAGATTTCAAGGCACATTTTAAAGAAGTTTCCTAAATATAACAAGAAAAAGTAGATGGAGGAGAGAGCCAAAATAGGAGCTGCCTGTAAACTAATATAGATGGAGCTGTGGTTACTGACCCATCTAGGGCCCTGCCTGTCTGCACTATATACAGACCCAGAGATCCAGCCACAGGCCCCGCCCCATCTGTGCTCACTGCATTATCAGAAGTGTTCACAGTTCAGGATCCTCTCCCCTCACTGATCCCGTTCCCATGGCACCAGCTGTGCTAGTAGCTCAAAGCAGCATATGCCAACTGGACTAGCCACAGCCCAGCTACTGGCATAGAGTGTGGCCTAGGAAAGAGGGCAGAGCCAGGACATTCCTCTGCCCAGCCAATCCCTTGCTAGGTATCATTCTGAATTTGGAGAAGGTTGTGTGGTTTGGGAATGGGGGCATGGCCAGGACTTTCCTGAAGCCACCCAATCCCCAGCTGCTGTATCACCCCCAGCCAATGGGAGTGTTGTACAGGGGCCACATGTCCTGTATTAGCAACACAGTCCCCGTTTTTCATGGGAAGCCTGAACACCTGGGATGTGCCAGGTTTTCATTCCCTCCTTGCACATGTCTGGTTGTCTTACAGTCACATGGTGTGTGTCCGAGCAGTGTGCCTGGGCCGAGTGGGACTGGCTCTGTGTGACAGGGACACATGGCCCCTGGAGGGGTGCTCGGGGGCTGGGCTGATGGCGTGTGGTGAAGAGCAGTGAATGAGGGCTGATGCTACCAGAGCAGGGCTGGAGGCCAGAGCTCATGTTAATGTCACTTGCTCAGTGGTTGCTGATAAACTCACCCACACGCTAAGCTGCTGCTCTGGGTACAATGTGCCTGGGAGGCTGTGGAGACCGGAGCTGTGTGGACAGACACCAGCTCATTCCAACCACATGCCCCTGTGTGTCCTGTCTTGAGTATTTCATGATCCTAAAAACTGTTCTTGGGAAAGTGCCCCTGTTTGTGATGCTGAACCTCCGTGGATTTCACACTATTGGTGTAGGTCACTGCCCCCCCTGTGAGCCATGGGGTCCCCATTGGAGCACTGGCCTGGGGGTGGGGAGAGTGTGACTGCTCCCTGTGAGTGAGACCTGTGTCTCACTCTTGACCTGTGTCTGGTACTCTGTGTGTTGGGAAATGTAAATGGGAAACCAGCATGTTCAGCCATCACAGACACAGAGACCAGGGTGGCGGGGTGGGCGGATGGTGGATAATGTTTTCACTCACAACTCAAGGCGGGAGGGCTCCTCTGGCCACACACACGTCAGGGCTGCTCCCAGACATGCTACAAGAGACCACAACCCACCAGTTCCTTTTCTGCTCCCCCTGGCGAGGAGGGGACTGGAGGCACAGAGCCTCGGGGGTTCTCCTCGGAGACCCAGACACTTCTACAGAGTCTCCTGGCTCAGTCACCAGCTCCCACTCCCCATGATCCTGCTGTGGCTGCTCTGTAAGTTTGGGGAGCTCTCTGCCTAGGGGCTCGAGCCCTGTGTCTCTGGGTGTGGGGAGCATGAGGAGAGGTAGGTTTATGGCTCTGCTTTGGCTGAAGGGATGTGGTGATCAGCCTGGGGTCAGAATTATGTTTAAAATATTTGAAATGGCGGTTACTCATGGCTATTTCACTGTGATTTGGATGGTTATTTCATCTCAGATTGAAAAGCTGGTTATAAATTCATGGCGCGCAGTTTCTTACGGTGTCTGACATGATTTTTCAATCTTCTTCCTATGTTTTTGATAACCTGCTCTACGTGCCCTTGTGAAGGCATCATAGGATCATATATATGATATGGGTGGGGAAGGGATAGCTCAGTGGTTTGAGCATTGGCCTGCTAAACCCAGGGTTGTAAGTTCAATCCTTGAGGGAGCTATTTGGGGATCTGGGGCAAAAATTGGGGATTGGTCCTGCTTTGAGCAGGGGCTTGGACTAGATGACCTACTAAGGTCCCTTCCAACCCTGATATTCTATGATATAATGTACCCTCAGAGCAGCCTAGTGGTTGAAACACCCATTTTCCATTGAAAATTATGGAATTTGGATCCAAATCCCATAGACAGCTTTGAAAATCAGAACCTCTGAGTTTACTTGCATTGTAAACTCTTTGGGATAGAGGCCATTTTTTTGTTCAGTGTTTGTACGGCCCCTAGCACAATGGGGCCTTGGTCTATAACAGGCACTGCTAGGTGTCACTGCAGTAGAGAATACTAATAATACACATACAGAAACTACATTAAAAGAATGTTATTGATCTCAATAACTCTGATGTTAGGAAATGCCAGTATTAAGGTGTAAAATATTGGAAAATGTTCCCATGCTCCATGTTCTGAGTTTCCCAGGGAGTTGTGTGGGGTTCTTTCTTATTAAAGGTAATTTTTTTTACAGTCTGGTCATTGAAGTCAAGGAGAGTTTTTTCCATTGACTTCAACTGACTTCTTGTCAAACCCTCAAACTCTACTGAAGACTTTATAATCCTACCCTATAACTAGCCAGACTTTTGTCATATTCCTAACTGGGTCTTTCCACCAATATCCATGTTGAGACCTATCACACGTGTACTGATCGTGTCTTGTTTATCAAACATTCTGGGAAGATTAATTAATCAAGTCTGCAGAAAACAAGGGGGATTAGACATGGTCAAAAATTTGAGAATATTTTAAACTTTGCAAATAAATGGGAAAATTTTAGACAAAATGTTTGCTCATTTCCCCTGCTCCCCTCTCCTAGCTTTTCATCCAACCTTTGTTTTCCCATCTGTACAATGGGAATATGGACACTGACCTCCAGCGCTAAGGCTATCATATTGAAAAGTAATCTGGGAATATTCTACATCAACTAGGATACTTTGCAAAGAGCGCCACCCCCTAACTAGGATACTTTGCAAAGAGCGCCCCCCCTTAATAAAGCTGTTCAATTTTTTTAGAGACAGAAGAGAAGGGAAAAGCAGTATTTCTCACTTCAAAAATCATTGTTACAACGAAGTTTGAACTAAATGGACAACGTTTAAAATGTCACACTTTCGACATGGCCATGCCCCAGTGAGGAACCCTGGTTTTGTTAGTTTGGAACGAAAACACCCCCAACTACTGAGACCCTGCACCTGCTATCACTTGTGCACTAACATAACTTTACTCTTGTGAGTAATCCCATTGAAGATAACAGGGCTGCTCACATGAATAAAGTTATGCATGTGCTTAACTGTGTGAATGACCTAAATTATGTATCATTTATTCAAGCTGTAAACTCTCCAGCACAGTGACTTAGGCTTGGAAGGATTAGATTTTTATCAGTACATGTCAAAAAATGTTCATTTTACTATACAAACACAGAAACCGATTAATAAATATTTCCATCAGTCATAATGCAAATGTCTAGCTCGGCACAGAAAAAAAAGTGCTGCCTGAGACCTTATTGAGTTTGATTTAAGGATGTTTACTCTGTATATTTTGAACTGTGCTGTTGACAAATTGTGCTTTAATAGCTCTAAAGCTTTCATTTTTGGAGTCTCAGCATTGATTGTCATTAAATAATTATTGGCTGAACCTCTGGTTGTCTGCCCCCATAATTTCCTATAACTGTGAACATTTAAATTGATAAAATTGAAAACAAAATGCTTAAAACATTAATATTATCCATTGAAATTATAGAAAAATAAAGAAGAAGTGAAGAAGTGGGTATTCATCTGAAGAAGTGGGTATTCACCCACGAAAGCTTATGCTCCAATACGTCTGTTAGTCTATAAGGTGCCACAGAACTCTTTGTCGCTTCTAGAAAAATAAAGATTGCATTCTGCCAAACCCAGTTATGACTGTGTTCAGCATCTGGCACAATGTGGTGGAATCTCCAGGCACTACCTCAATACTACTATTACTTAATAATTACAATAACAATTATTAATATTTGTCTGTTGTGCAAACAAAATACGAAATGTCTACAAAAGTCCAAGTTCTTCAAACTCTAAGTAGCAAGTGTTCATTGGTCTAGTTCAGTGAACAGAGGTTTTCAGCATTCAGCCTTTAGGCCTGTCGTTGCACATGGCTGTGACCCCATTGGTTGGGACTTTTTGAAATTGTTTGCAGAAAGGGGAGGCAGCTGGGGTTGTTGTTAATGCCCAGCCTGGGATCCCCAGAGATCTGGGGTGAAGTTGGAGCTCTGCCACTGTGTCCCAGTGCGACCCCGGATCGCTCTGTGATTCAGGTGCCACCTGTAACAGTAGGGATAATTACACTTCCCCATCTCACCGGACGTAATGTTTGGTGCTTATATGCTATGGTGATGGGGCAGAGAGAGAGAGAGATATGCCCAAACCCTGGAGAATATTCTGCTCTGGCCATGGGCGGGGGGTGAGGAGGGGGGTTGGACAGGATGGTGTAAACCTGCACGTCTCTTACTGCTGTGAGCACTGTGTGATCCTGTAAGCCATGATGTGGTGAGTGTATGCAAGATGCAGTTAAGGCCCCGATCCTGGAGTCAGATCGGGTGTGAGGATCCCATGCCAGCATGGATCTCACCTCAGGGCGGGGGCCTCTGATTGCTTGGATTTTCTGACTGTTACTTGTTTAAATGTCAATGTTAGCATTTCCCCAGCATAGGTTAGTTATTGTTAGAGACACCCTGTCTGCTATTCACTATCTCTGCTGTTTGGTGCAGGTGCTGGGGTCACAGGCCAGGACTTCTGCAGCTCCCCAGGTGAGTGAGAGCACAAGAGACAAGGGAAGGAAAGGAACGGCAGAGAAATGAACAAAATCCCCAGGTCCTTGCTGTGACGGGTTGGGGCCACAGAGACCTGCTTGGTGCTGCCACCTGGTGTGCCAAGGCTGCTTCTGCCCCTGCTTCCAGGCCTTTTCCAGCTTGGGACTCCCGAATCCTGTCTGTTTTGAGCCAGATTCCACTGATCTGCTGCAAACACAGACCCAGGTCCGAACCAAGTCCACTCACCACTGTAAGGCCCCTGGAAGCGCTCTTGCCTTTGACACCCAGCTGCTCAACTCCAAGGAGGTTCAAACCCTTAATAAATCCGTTTTACCCTGTATAAAGCTTATACAGGGTAAACTCATAAATAGTTCGCTTTCTATTTCAAAGATGGAAAGGTATGCACCACTGATCGCTGTCCCAAGGCACTAACTCGTACTCAAGGAATCTTAATAAGTAAAAAGTTATTTTAATAAGTACAGAAAATAGGATTTACGTGAGTTCAATTAGTGACAGACAGAACAAAGCAAGTTACTTAGTAAAATAAAATAAAACACGCACGTCTATGTCTATTTAAAGTTAACACAGATAAAAGCCTCACCAGATTCGGATATTTTCCTTTTTACAGGCTGTAGAATTCGCCTGGGTCCAGCTGAGTCCACCAGACTCTCACACCCCCTAGTGTCTTTGTCCTTTGTTCAGTTCCCCTCAGGAATGTCCTTGGGGGGGTGGAGAGCCTCTCCCTTTAGCCAGCTGAAGACAAAATGGAAGGGTCTTGCAAGGGCTTTTATAGCCTTTCTTCCTCTCCCTGCGTAGGATCCACTTGCCCTGGAGTTTTGGGATCACATGGGCAAGTCACCTGCCCATGCGCCCTAACCAGTCTAACCAGTTGCATTCCAGCCCCAGCCCCCATGTGGATTGGGGTCTGCAACGTCTTTTGTCTGTCAAGTGCTCACATTTAACAGGCATTCTTTGCTCCAAAGATGATCCCATGCACTTACAAAGGCTATGTACAAGACCAGCAAATATAAAACCAATCTTCATAACTCCAACTACAACAATGATACATGCATACAAACAGGAGGAGTAAATTCAGTAGGTCATAACTTTCACAGAGATATGTTACATGGCACATGTAGCATAAAACATATTTTAGTTACATATATACATTTATAAGCATCTCCCCATAAAGTTTTATGGGGAACACCGTCACACTTGCAATGGGGGGAGATGGGAGGGGAGAAACCTTCTGTGTGATCCCTGCCTGAAATCCTTTTAATGACGCAGTTAATTAAGCAATTAATTCTCACAGTGGTCGGCCATACACATTAACGAAAAAGAAACGTGGTTGGGGCAGATTCTCTAATGGTGTAAGCTGGGATCTGGCCTATTGACTCCAGTGGAAGAACACCAGTTTAGAGCAGCTGAGGATCTGGCCCTGTGTAGCAAGGATTCACACCCTCCCAAAATAAGACTAAATAAGCAAGTCTGGCACGTGTCTTGGTGTATGAATGTGAATTCCCAAGTGAACAGACCCCTCTCCTTTCACCAGTCACTGGTGAGATTTCTCATCTCAGTGATTGTTAACACGCAGCTCCCTGTCATTCCCCACTCAGGCGGATGTGTCCATGTCTCTTTGTTGTTTCAGGCAATCTCCCCGCGCCTCGGTTGTTCCTGAATATGACATCAGCTCCAGAGGGGGTCCCAGTTTCAGCCCGATGTGCACATCTTCCAAACTCTCATGTTACCAAAGTTATTTTCTGCAAAGACGGGGTGGATCTTTCCAGCCAAAAAGTTGAACCAGGACAAGTTAGTTCTACATTGCTCCTTAACACCTCCATGATGAGTGCAGGGCGCTATTCCTGTGGATATCAGCACAAGGATGAGAAAAATCAGGAAGCCAATTCCAATCTCAGTGCCCCCTTGCAACTGAAGGTCACAGGTGAGCAACAGTAAGCTACACACTGTGGGCAGGGGAAAGGTCTCAAGTGGCAGGTATCAGGCATTTAGTAAGTTATTCTGTGCTACCGCTCCCCAACTCGGCCATCTCAGGTGTTTTTGTATCATTTTCTGCCCCCAAGCTGTGCCTTCGGCAGGAAAACAGCAGTGTCCTCCACTAGAATTAACTAACTTGGGGTAAAACTGTAGTAAAGACAGGGCAGTTTGGAGATTTCACATGTATTGAAAGGTCGAGCTTTGGCTACAGGGGACCCAGGAGCCAGACGTGTAAAGGTATTCAGACATGGTAAGATACAGACCCCACTTGAATTCATTCTCAGCTAAGACAATGTGATATTTCCTGTGTTTATTGCCCAGACAGGAAGGCTCCCCCTGATGACAGCCCTGTCACTGGCCAACCTGATAAAACTCCACCTCAGGAAGGTGAGTGACTGTATTCACCATGGGCCTGGTTTCCACAGCGCCAGCACATTGAGAGCACATTGGGTTCAGAGCTCTTCAAAATCTCTCCCAGTGTCCGAGCCACAGGGGACCCAGGCATTCAGTCCAGTCGGCTGTGGGTCAAGCCTGAATGTCGGGTGCCTCCCATGTTCAGTGATGGAAGGGGGGTGTCCTGTTGTAGGCCTGGCCCCCATTCAACCTTCCCTACAGCAGGGAGCCCTGTCAGCCAATGGGAGATGAATGGGAACATTTTCCAAAGGGGGAGCAGCACACACAGGAGTGGCCAGGGTTGAGAGAGACTCTACCCATCTTTCTCCCCAGAGCCGCTCCCGCCCTGCGCATATGGCAGCATCTCCCAGGGCTTGTGTGAGGGGCAGTGCATATTTTAGGAGCCACTGCCACCCATCTGGTCAGGGCTTCTTTGGGGCTTGGTCCCTTTAAGGGCCCCCTGCACTACTGGAATAGCAGCATTCGCTTTTCTCATTTTGCTGACCCCCTCCTAATTAAACCCACCAAAAAAAAAAAAACAACAACAACTCCACCCTGGCACCAACAGGCTGTTTGCTGCCATCACACTGCTCATTCTGCTGAAATGCCCTAGCTCTTCTGGGGATTTGTTCTGAGGTCCCTTCCATCCTTGTCCAGTTCTTGCTGTGGCTTTGCTGATGTGGGATATGGAAAACCAAGTTAAAATTGTAAGCTGTCATGTTCAACTTCAGGGGGGTTGCCTGGTCCTTCTTGCAGGCTGGGAGCTCTGTAGGAAAGCATGCAGTCTGGGTCTAGCAGTAGTCAGTCCGCCAAGAGCCAGTGGGGAGCAAAGTGGGGTGAGTTGAGCCTCTTTGCCTTAGGGAGCAGCCTGCTTTCTCTCTCTCTCTCTTTTTTTGTTTCTTGTCATTTAAGGTTCTGGATTCTAAGAAATAAAGTAGAGTGTTTTTTTAATCTAACTTGTTTGGATGTTTTGAAACACAACAGCTGCCTCCTTTGGGGGTCAGTGTGGCAGGGAGATAGAGCACAAACATATGGTTACAGCATTTGTATGCACTATTTAGTAATAACTCAGAAGACTCCCTCGGGCAGTGAGACCTATAGTATTGGCTCTCTGCCAGAACAGGTCTCTTCATGTTTATTTCTTTTCCCCAGTACTGCGACTAGAGATTGTATTGGGCATTGCAGTTGGTATTGCAGTTGGTTTCTGTCTGATTCTGGCTCCAGTGACTTATCTTCTGATGAAAAAAGGTAGGTGATGTTCTGACCTTGGGCTCTGATTCCTGGTTCTCTATCTTCCTCAACCCTGGGCTCTGGCATCTCTCACTCCAGTTCTGATCCTCATTCCACCCACTAAGCCTGATTCCTGCTCCTACCACTAGGCCAGACTGCCCACCACCCGGGCTCCTGATAGTCAGGTAGCTCTGTCAGCCAATGGGAGATGAACGGGAACATTTTCCAAAGAACCAGCTTTGGGGGGTGAGTTTCAAGTGATAGTTTCAATGGGGCTCTGGTAGAGTTGCTATCTCTTGCGATTTTACCTTGAGTAGCACTGGGCAAATTTTATATTTTTTGCAAATAGGAATTTGCCCAAAAATGCATTTTGGGGGGACAGATATTGTTTACAAAATGGTTCAAATTCAATAAAAACCTTCAATTGGAAACAAATTATTCTTTTTTTTTAATTGAACCAGTTTGTTTTGACTGTTTCAAAATGAAACATTTCCATGTTTCACTTTGAAACAGTTTCATCTAGAAATTTAGCTAAATTTAAAAAAAGGAGGGAAAATATCCCAAAATGACCAGAAATGAATTAAAAAAAACACCTCAGATTTTTTGGGGTTTGTTAAAAGAATTGTTCAGTTCAAACAAAAGGTTTTTTTCCCCATTTTGGTAAGAAAAACTGAAAAAGTTCATTTGATTTGGGGGGGTGGGGTGGATTTTTTCAGTTTGGCCCCTGCACTGAATAATCAACTATTCGCTCAGCTCTAATTGTGATTCTCACAGTACTCGGTGTTTTCCTAATAGTTCCAGCTGGTGGAAACAACAAATTGTGTGAGAATCTCAACTTTCTTTTTTTAAAGAAAGTTTCTATGCCTTGTAGGTGCAGAGAAAACCTTGAAAATGTGAACTGAGTCCAGTTAAGGCTGAGAAACCAAAGAATACTTTAAAAAAATGTTGTTTTTTTTTTTAAGGATCTTGTGATTTTGGGGGCCTGAGACATGATTTTTGAACATCTGGGGTTGGCGACATGGCTTAGCCTCCTAACTGATTTATGTATTGGTATATTTTATGCAAAATGCCTAGTCACTACTGGGTTCCAAAGGCAATAAGAATGGATGGAGAGAGTAGTGATCAGCTGTTGATAGATTGGGTAAAATCCTGCTCTCTGCTCTCCTTTCTGGCTGAGAAGTGCTACCGTAATATAAATACTAATACTAATAATAACTAGGTGGCTACAGTGAGCTGTGTTTAGCCCATTGAAGGTAGACGTGCAGCTACATTCATGCCGCGATTTGTCAAACCTGCTTTGGGGTTTTGGACTCTTTAATTTGGGAACTGGGCCTCCAAATCCCTTTGGCACCTTTGAAAAGCCCACACTAACCATGGTGCAGAGTCCAGCCCCTGGTCACAGCATCACTGATTCCATCCCTTTGCCAGGCAGGGTGTGAGGGGAGGCTTTCCAATAATCTTTTTTTCCCTTTTTGTTTTAGTTGCACCTAAACAGAGCCGTGAAAGGTAGGAAGCAAAAATTCCATAGTGTGTGAAGAAGGGAGACGGGAGTGGATGGGGCAGGGAAGGAAACTGAGGTCTCAGCTGCCATGGAATTTCCCTGGTTAATGCCTCATAGACTTTAGAATCATAGAATATCAGGGTTGGAAGGGACCTTAGTAGGTCATGTAGTCCAACCCCCTGCTTAAAGCAGGACCAATCCCCACTTTTTGTTGTCAAGGATTGAATTCACAACCCTGGGTTTAGCAGGCCAATGCTCAAACCACTGAGCTATCCCTCCCCCCCCAAGGTCAGAAGGGACCATTATGATCATCTAGTCTGACCTCCTGACAGTTCAGGCCACAGAATCTCACCCACCCACTCCTGGAATAATTCTCTCTCCTATGTCTCAGCTATTGAATTGCTCAAATCATGGTTTAAAGACTTCAAGATGCAGAGAATCCTCCAGTAAGTGACCCGTGCCCCATGCTGCAGAGGAAGGCGAAAAACCTCCAGGGCCTCTGCCGATCTACCCTGGAGGAAAATTCCTTCCCGACCCCAAATATGGTGATCAGCTGAACCCTGAGCATGTGGGCAAGACTCACCAGCCAGACACCCAGGAAAAAGTTCTCTGTAGTAACTTCTAACATCCCATCATTGACCATTGGTCCTATTTACCACTGATGGCAATTAATTGACCTTTGACTAAGATCATGTTATCCCATCAAACCATCCCCTCCATAAACTTATCTAGCTTAATCTTGAAGCCTGATAGGTCTTTTGCCCCCACTACTTCCCTTGGAAGGCTGTTCCAGAAATTCACTCCTCTGATGGTTAGAAACCTTGGTCTAATTTCATGTCTAAACTTCTTGATGGCTGGTTTATATCCATTTGTTCTTGTTTCCACATTGGTACTGAGCTGAAATAATTCCTCTCCCTCCCTGGTATTTAGCCCTCTGATATATTTAAAGAGAGCAATCATATCTCCCCTCGGCCTTCTTTTGGTTAAGGTAAACAAGCCAAGCTCCTTGAGTCTCCTTTCATACGACAGGTTTTCCATTCCTCGGATCATCCTAGTGGCCCTTCTTTGCACCTATTCCAGTTTGAATTCATCCTTCTTAAACATGGGAGACCAGAACTGCACACAGTATTCCAAATGAGGTCTCACCAATGCCTTGTATAACGGTACTAACACCTCCTTATCTCTACTAGAAATATCTCGCCTAATGCATCCCAAGACCGCATTAGCTTTTTTCACGGCCACATCACATTGGCGACTCATAGTCATCCTGTGATCAACCAGGACTCCGAGGTCCTTCTCCTCTTCTGTTACTTCGAATTGATGCATCCCCAGCTTATAACTAAAATTCTTGTTATTAATCCCTAAATGCATAACCTTACACTTCTCACTATTAAATTTCATCCTATTACTATTACTCCAGTTTACAAGGTCATCCAGATCTTCCTGTAGGATATCCCGATCCTTTTCTGAATTGGCAATACCTCCCAACTTTGTGTCATCTGCAAACTTTATTAGCACACTCCCACTTTTGGTTCTGAGGTCAGTAATAAAAAGATTAAATAAAATTGGTCCCAAAACTGAACCTTGAGGAACTCCACTAGTAACCTCCCTCCAACCTGACAGTTCACCTTTCAGTATGACCCGCTGTAGTCTCCCCTTTAACCAGTTCCTTATCCACCTCTCAATTTTCATATTGATCCCCATCTTTTCCAATTTAACCAATAATTTCTCATGTGGTACTGTATCAAATGCCTTACTGAAATCGAGGTAGATTAGTTCCACTGCATTTCCTTTATCTAAACAATCTGTTACTTTCTCAAAGAAGGAGCTCAAGTTGGTTTGGCACGATCTACCTTTTGTAAAACCATGTTGTAATATGTCCCAATTGCCATTGACCTCAAGGTCCTTAACGACTTTCTCCTTCAAAATTTTTTCCAAGACCTTGCACACTACAGATGTCAAACTAACAGGCTTGTAGTTACACGGGTCACTTTTTTTTCCCTTTCTTAAAAATAGGAACTATATTAGCTATTCTCCAGTCAAATGGTACAACCCCTGAGTTTAGAGATTCATTAACATTTTTTGCTAATGGGCTTGCAATTTCATGTGCAAGTTCCTTTAATATTCTTGGATGAAGATTATCTCGGCCGCCTGATTTACTCCCATTAAGATGTTCGAGTTTGGCTTCTACCTCGGATATGGTAATATCTACCCCCACATCCTTATTCCCATTTGTCACGCTATTCCTAAACTCCTCATTAGCCTCATTAAAGACTGAGGAAAAGTATTTGTTTAGATATTGGGCCATGCCTAGATTATCCTTAACCTCCACTCCATCCTCGGTGTTTAGCGGTCCCACTTCTTTCTTTGTTTTCTTCCTGTTTAGGCTATAAAACCTTTTACTATTGGTTTTAATTCCCTTTGCAAGGTCCAATTCTACATGACTTTTAGCCTGTCTCACTTTATCCCTACATGCTCTGACCTCAATAAGGTAGGTTTCTTTGCTGATCCCTCCCATCTTCCACCCCTTGTATGCTTTCTGTTTTTTCTTAATCACCTCTCTGAGATGCTTGCTCATCCAGCTTGGTCTAAAACTCCTGCCTATGAATTGTTTCCCCTTTCTTGGGATACAGGCTTCTGATAGCTTCTGCAACTTTAACTTGAAATAATCCCAGGCTTCCTCTGCCTTTAGATCCATAAATTCTTTAGTCCAATCCACTTCCCTAACTAATTTCCTTAATTTATTAAAGTTAGCCCTTTTGAAATCCAAAACCCTAGTCTCAGATTTATTTTTGTTTATCCTTCCATTTAGTTTGAACTGAATTAGCTCATGATCACTCGAGCCAAGGTTGTCCCTTATAACCATTTCTTCAATGAGGTCCTCACTACTCACCAAAACCAAATCTAAAATGGCATCCCCCCTTGTTGGTTCAGCAACTACTTGATGAAGGAATTCATCAGCTATCACATCTAGGAAAATCTGAGCCCTATTATTATTACTAGTACTTGTTCTCCAACCTATACCTGGGAAGTTGAAGTCTCCCATGATCACACAGTTCCCATTAGTATTTACTTCCTTAAAAACATTAAAGAGGTCTCTATCCAAATCCAAATTAGATCCCGGTGGTCTATAGCACACCCCAAGCACTATCCCAGGGGAGGCTCTAGTAGTTTTCTTCCCCAATGTGATTTTTGCCCAGACAGACTCTGTCTTATCCATTCCATCAGTTTTTATTTCTTTACAGTCTACCTCATCATTGATATACAGTGCTACTCCCCGACCTTTACCTTTATTTCTGTCTTTCCTAAACAGCACATACCCTTCAATACCTGTACTCCAGTGATGACTACTATTCCACCATGTTTCGGTTATTCCTATGATATCTGGTTTCACTTCCTGGACCAGTAGCTCCAATTCCTCCATTTTGTTACCTAGGCTCTTCGCATTGGTGTACAAACATCTTAATTTTTGCTGTTTGGCCTCACTCACATTCTTTACCCAATTTGGTATGGACATTGTACTGCCAGTATGACCTTTTAGACTAGTATCCACTCTGCCTTTCCTCCTTATGTCCATTCTCCTACCCCCGGCTATATCCTTTTTTACTTCGTTTTCTTCCATCTCAATGTTAAAATCTGGCATGGAGATTACCTGGACATCTCCCAACCGTCTTCCCCAAATTCCTAGTTTAAAGCTCTCTTGATCAGTTGTGCCAGCCTCCATCCTAGAAGTCTATTTCCTTCCCTACTCAGGTGAAGTCCATCCCGAGAGAACAGTCCTCTGTCCATGAATGCCTCCCAGTGGCCATACATCCCAAAGCCCTCCTTATAGCACCACTCCCTGAGCCATCTGTTGATCATCATAAACCTGTCACACCTTTGTTGCCCTTCTCTATGTCATGGCAGTGATTTCCAATCTTCTCTAATAAAAATTAATCATGGCCAGATGCTTAACACGATTAATATTAACAATAATGGGGAAGGAACACAAGCCAGAATAGGGACAGAGCAAGCTAAAGAATATGTAGATAAATTAGATGTATTGAAGTCAGCAGGGCCTGATGAAATTCATCCTAGGGTACTTAAGGAGCCATCTCGGAACTGCTAGCAATTATTCTTGAAAATTCCTGGAGCGCAGGTGAGGTCCCGGAGGACTGAAGAATAGCAACTATAGCACCTGTCTTTTAAAAGAGAATCCAGGGAATATAGACCAGCCAGCCTGACTTTTATATATGCAAAGATACTGGAACAAATTACTGAACAATCAATGTGTAAGCATATTGAGGATAATAGGGTTACAAGAAATAGCCCATATGGATTTGTCAAGAACATTAGTCATGCCAAACCAGCCTAATTTCCTTCTTCGACAGGGTTTCTAGCCTAATGGATGGGGAACATAGTAGACATGAAATAGCTTGAGTTTGGTAAAGCATTTAACATAGTCCCACATGACAGTCCCACACACAGTCCCACTCCTATATAAACTAGGGAAATGTGGTTTTGATGTAATTACTATAAATATATATTCCCAGCTAGTTTAGAAGCCTTAGTCAATGAATAGTTATCAATGGTTCACTGTCAAACAGGGAAGGTATATTTAGTAGCATCCTACACAGGTCTGTCCTGTGTCCAGTACTATTCTCTATCATCATTAATGACTTGGATGATGGAGTGGAAAGTATGCTTATAAATTTTGGGGATGACACCAAGCTGGGAGGGGTTGCAAGCGCCTTGGAGACAGGCTGAGAATTCAAAATGACCTTGATAAAAGGGAGAATTAGTCTGAGATCAACAAGATGAAATTCAATAAAAACTACACTGAGCAGGGAAAAATCAAATGCACAACTACACAATGGGGACGAACTGGTGGTAGCACTGCAGAAATGGACCTGGGAGTTATAGTGGATCACAAATTGGCTATGAGTCAACAATGTGATGCAGTTGTGAAAAAGGTTAATATCATCCTGGGGTATATAATATATAAGACATTGGGGGTAACTGTCCTGCTCTACCCAACACTGGTCTGACTTCAGCTGGTGTGTCCAGTTTGGGGCAATACACATTAGGAAAGATGTGGACAAACTGGAGAGAGTTCAGAGGAGTGCAATGACAATGGAAAAAGAAATGTTTAGAAAATCTGACCTATGAGGAAAGGTTAAAAACTGGGCATTCTATAAAGAGGATGGTGATCATTGCTCTTCGTGTCCATCAAGGGCAGGAGAAGAAGTAATTAGTTTAATCTGTAGTAAATGAAAATTAGATATTAGGAAGTTTTCCAACTCTAGCAGGTTAGACAAACACCTGTCAGAGAGGGTCTAGGGATACTTAATGCTGCTTCATATGTTGGGGGGAGAGGCTAGATGATCTCTTGAGGTCCCTCCCAGCCTTGCATTTCTATGATTCCTATGCTGAATTGGGATTGCCCTGCTTTTCCCTTGGTGTCAAGTATAACTGGGTTCAAAACAGAATTTAAAAAGGTCACGGAGGACATGTCCATATAATCATAGAATCATAGGACTGGACGGGACCTCGAGAGGTCTTCAGTCCAGTCCCCTGCACTCATGGTAGGACCAGTATCATTTAGACCATCCCTGACAGGTGTTCATCTAACCTGCTCTTAAAAATCTCCAATGATGGAGATTCCACAACCTCCCTAGGCAAGTTATTCCAGTGCTTAACCACACTGACAGGAAGTTTTTCCTAATGTCCAACCTAAACCCCCCTTGCTGTAATTTAAGCCCATTGCTTCTTCTCCGATCCTCAGAGGTTAAGGAGAATATTTTTCTCCCTCCTCCTTGTAGCAACCTTTTAGGTATTTGAAAACTGTTATGATGTCCCCTCTCAGTCTTCTCTTCTCCAGATTAAACAAACCTAGTTCTTTCAATCTTCCCTCATAGGTCATCATTTTGGTTGCTCTTCTCTGGACTCTCTCCAATTGTCCATAATTTTCCAGGATGGCTAAGCCTCTCACTGCCATATGGTGGGACTGGATCACTGGATAATTGACCTGTTCTGTTCATTCCCTCTGAAGCACCTGGCATTGGCCGCTGCCAGAAGACAGGATACGGGGCTAGATGGACTGTTGGTCTGACAGAGTATGGCTGTTTTTATGTTCTTATGTCAGTGCCATTGGGGTGGCCATAATCCAGTGTGAGAAACAGCTACCTGGGGAGAGTGATCCCTTTGCACACCTCACTGCCTGAAAAATGTGCAGCATAAACACAGAGAAATTCCCAGCTACACTGATGTGTTTCACTCTTGCTTTCCACAGGGAACAAGGTCTGAGAAGAAGCACCGAGAACATGGGCACAGATGATCTGATTCAGTGTAAGAACCTGCCTTTTTCCCTTTTCAGTTCTGGATGGGTAAGGCCCAGAGCCCTCCTGATATGTGGGGTATGGATCATCACCAGTTGGGCAATCAGCGTGCTAGTTAACAACGGGGGTGCATGTGCGCCACAACCACATTGCCTTGCCAGCAGCACAAGAAGTATCTTTAGAACCAGATGAGGAGAGTTCAGTGAGTTCTAGGGGCCAGCAGCTGTGAAGTCTAAGAGCTACTGATTTCCCATTGTCAGTGTCGGTCCTGGTCCTTGCCGGCTGTTAGTGGTTCATGTTATTTGCCTGGGGCTGGAGCTACGAGAACAGTCAGATGGCACCTTGATCTCTAACATTTATTCCCCACTGATGGCATCTGGGTTGAATCTGATGTAGCTAAAAATCAAAACAATGGCTGAACTTCAGTCCCATCCTAGTATTTCAGAACTGAGCTGGTCAGAATTTTTTTTTCATGGGAAATTTTATGATGAAAATTTGCATTTTTTGGGAAAAATAAAAATTAGAACTATTTTGGCCCCAATGTGGTGCATCATGGGAGTTATACTTCATGTATCTCATGCTTCCATTCTCCTCTATGCACTGGTTCTGTGGTTGGACTGCATCTCTCATGATGCACCATGGACTCCCTTCTAGGTGCATCCTGGGACTGCCATGATCACAGTGCATCATGGGGGATAAAATCCAGATGGGGAGCCCCCACAATAGAAGAGAATGGAAGAATGAGGATACCAAACTCTAACTCCCAAGAGGGACAGTGGCAGGATCTCAGAACTGAAATATTTTGATTTTCAGGGGTTTGTTTTTATGAAAAAAAAATCCCACCTCAGTTATTTAATATTTTTATGGCTGACCTTGGCACAAAAAGTAGGAGGGTGCAAATGAAATTTGCTGATGACACAGAGATTGGGAGGCATCATCAATGCAGAGGAAGATTGGAATATTATATAGGAAGAATTGGATCATGTAGAGACTGGAGTAATAGAATGGGATGAAATTCAAGAGTACAAAATGTCAGGTCTAATAATTTAGGATCTAATAACAAGAATTTCTGCTACAAGCTGAGGCTCATCGGTAGAAAGTGACAGAGGAGGAGAAATAATCAAATGTTTTGGTCAATCACAGGATGACTATGAGCTGCCAATGTGCAGCAGCTGTGAAAAAGGCAAATGTGATCCCAGGCAAGGTATTTCCAGTAGAGATAGGGAGTATTAATACAATTGTACAAAGCACGGGTACAACCTCCTCTGGAATACTGTGCACTAGTCTGGTCACCCATGTTCAAGCAGATGAATTCAAACAGGAACAGGTGCAGAGAAGAGCTATGGCGCTGATCAGGGGCATGGAGGGCCTGTCTATGAGAGTGAACTAGGTTTCTAATCGTCAGAGGGATAAGGTTCTGTAACAGCCTCCCAATTGGAGTTATGGTGGCAAACAACTTAATGAGATTTTTCATAGACTCCAAGTTTAGAAGGGACCATTGTGATCACCAAGTCTGACCTCCTGTATAACACAGTCTGACACAGTCCGACTGCACCGGGAGGGGTTGGGAGAATAACTCTGTGAGAATGGGTGGCACTAGGGGCCGTGTAAGTAGGTGGAGAACTAGAACTAGAACAAGTCCATGGGGCCGGATGCACTGCATCCGAGGGTGCTAAAGGAGTTGGCCGATGTGATTGCAGAGCCATTGGCCATTATCTTTGACAAATCATGGCAATCGGGGGAGGTCCCGGATGACTGGAAAAAAGCTAATGTAGTGCCCATCTTTAAAAAAGGGAAGAAGGAAGATCCGGGGAACTACAGGCCAGTCAGTCTCACCTCAGTCCCTGGGAAAATCATGGAACAGGTCCTCAAGGAATCAATTCTGAACCACTTAAAGGAGGGGAAAGTGATCAGGAACAGTCAGCATGGATTCACCAAGGGCAAGTCATGCCTGACTAACCTAATTGCCTTCTATGATGAGATAACTGTCTCTGTGGATGAGGGGAAAGCAGTGGATGTGCTATTTCTTGACTTTAGCAAAGCTTTTGATATAGTCTCCCACAGTGTTCTTGCCAGCAAGTTAAAGAAGTATGGGCTGGATGAATGGACGGTAAGGTGGATAGAAAACTGGCTGGATGGTTGTGCTCAACGGGTAGTGATCAATGGCTCCATGTCTAGTTGGCAGCCGGTATCAAGTGGAGTGCCCCAAGGGTCGGTGCTGGGGCCGGTTTTGTTCAATATCTTCATCAACGATCTGGAGGATGGTGTGGACTGCACCCTTAGCAAGTTTGCAGATGACACTAAACTGGGAGGAGTGGTTGATACGCTGGAGGGTAGGGACAGGATACAGAGGGACCTAGACAAATTAGAGGATTGGGCCAAAAGTAATCTGATGAGGTTCAACAAGGACAAGTGCAGAGTCCTGCACTTAGGACGGAAGAATCCCATGCACTGCTACAGACTAGGGACCGAATGGCTGGGCAGCAGTTCTGCAGAAAAGGACCTAGGGGTTACAGTGGACGAAAAGCTGAATATGAGTCAACAGTGTGCCCTTGTTGCCAAGAAGGCTAACGGTATTTTGGGCTGTATAAGTAGGAGCATTTCCAGCAGATCGAGGGACGTGATTATTCCCCTCTATTCGGCACTGGTGAGGCCTCATTTGGAGTACTATGTCCAGCTTTGGGCCCCACACTACAAGAAGGATGTGGATAAATTGGAAAGAGTCCAACGGAGGGCAACAAAAATGATTAGGGGGCTGGAGCACATGACTTATGAGGAGAGGCTGAGGGAACTGGGATTGTTTAGCCTGCAGAAGAGAAGAGTGAGGGGGGATTTGATAGCTGCTTTCAACTACCTAAAAGGGGGTTCCAAAGAGGATGGATCTAGACTGTTCTCAGTGGTAGAAGATGACAGAACAAGGAGTAATGGTCTCAAGTTGCAGAGGGGGAGGTTTAGGTTGGATATTAGGAAAAACTTTATCACTAGTAGGGTGGTGAAGCACTGGAATGGGTTACCTAGGGAGGTGGTGGAATCTCCTTCCTTAGAGGTTTTTAAGGTCAGGCTTGACAAAGCCCTGGCTGGGATGATCTAGTTGGGGTTGGTCCTGCTTTGAGCAGGGGGTTGGACTAGATGACCTCCTGAGGTCCCTTCCAACCCTGAGATTCTATGATTCTATGAACTTAGATCCACTGATGTCCCCATGGGGACCCCAGTGCTGGAGAAGGGTGAGGGGCAGGAGGTGATGGCTCATGGGGGGACGGAGTTGGCCCTGAATGTCCTCTGCCCCCCTTGTGTTAGCGTTTAGAAGGCTACTGTGAGGTGGGGCATGAGCTGAGACACCCACAAAGCACAGCACTGTACTGAGCTGAACATAGGCAGCTGGGGCAGGTGGGCCCACCTGAGAATCACAGCAGCTCCTCACACCCCTTTGCTGAGGTGGGAATGGCCTATCCCCCTCCACGCTAGGCCCTGGAGGTGCGGGAGAGACACAGAGCAAGTCATCCCCAGCCAGGATAGCCTCTCTTCTACCCCTCTGGTCCTGGCCCCTGTGTGGCGCAGGCTGTGTGGGGATGGGCGAGGATGGGGGGCTGGATGGGTGTTCCCAGGGGGTGCTGGCTGCCTGAGGGAGGGGCTGTGGAGGACTCTCCCAGGGAGCAGCACTTACCCTCCTGCTCTCTGCTAACTCTCTCCCCAGATGCTGCCATCGGCCAGTTTGGCGCAGCCAGGGTAAGTCACGGTGTTGGTTGAAT
The DNA here is from genome assembly GCA_037349315.1 of Chelydra serpentina. NCBI lineage: Eukaryota > Metazoa > Chordata > Testudines > Chelydridae > Chelydra > Chelydra serpentina. Next base: position 82,322 of record JBAIAC010000046.1, on the reverse strand, counting down.
CCTGATTGTGAATTTCAGGCTCAGGATCTGGGGCATCCCAGTGGGAATTTGTGCCATGAGACACTGTCCAATGCTGGAGCGCAGAAGGGCTGACCCAAGTGCTGGGGGGTGTGAGCCGGGATTTGCATTCCTCTCTCTGTCCTGCTGAGCGTAGGAAGCAGCCTCAGAGATTGTAATGCAGACTGGACCCTTTGTCGGCGCTCCTGCAGGGTCTCACCCAGCGATTCCTGCGTCCCACCCAGAACTTCTGCCACTGCAATTATTGCTTTTAACTACCCATGAAAAGGACAAGATTTCTCTTTCCTTCTGCCCAGTTTTCAAGCTCTACCTGCTCCTGCCTCTGTACTTGAGCTGATTGAAATTTTTCAAACAACATCATTTTTTGTAGAAAAGTGAGCTTTTTTTCTGAAATGAAAATGTCCATTAAAATTGCAGGATTCTTTCGAAATTTTCTATTCTGTATGCAGAAATCTGGTGCAGATTTATATCAAAGTGGTCACTAAAACTGTTTGTTTACTGAGAATTGGGTTTTCAGTAAACAAAACAATTCTAATAATTTTGATAACATTTGTTGAGAATTCTGATTAAAATAATGGCAAATTGTGCAAAAAGAAAAACGGTCTCCATCTGGAACCAGTGAGCTGCAAACAAATCCACATATTTTTTTCAAAATTGTTTCTCCATATTCTGACCAGCTGCTTTGCCCAAAGCTCCCTTCAAAGGGCTATTCTGCTGCGGTGTTATTCTCTAGCTGTTGGGGTTTGGGGTTATCAAATGAATAATAGGATTTTATTTTTGTTTTAAAGATTCCTCGGGTGCAGGAAAACGAGACTACAACATATGCTGTCATAGGGAAAGATCGTGGCAGGCCCAGATAATGCTCTGGCTTCTAAAACACATGGCCCAGCCTGCATCTCCCGTCTGCATTGACTATGAAATGGTGGGAGCTGACGAGACCAGTGGCTCCTGTATGTAGGGTGACCAGACAGCAAATGTGAAAAATCGGGATGTGGGATGGGGGGTTATAGGAGCCTATATAAGAAAAAGACCCAAAAGTCTGGACTGTCCCTATAAAATCGGGACATCTGATCACCCTACCTGTATGGGCTAATCGCTGAGTAGCCTTAGAACTTTGCAAAGTTTTAGGGAAAGTTTTTCTGTTCACTTCAGACCCCTCCCTGCTCTTACCACTCTCCAACATCTCAGCGCTCTCTGTGTGCATTTCTCTTAGCTTCCCCCATCCCTGTTCCCCTCCATTGTCTGAAGTTTTATAGACATCAGGGCAGATGTCAGCGTGTTTATTCCCATTGCAATAAACCTGCAGTGTGAATTTGTGCAATGGTGATTCCTACTTGGATTCTCAGGAGTTTGGCTCCCCTTGAGAACAATGGAGTTCTGCCAAGCCATGGACCTTGCTTTCCCCACTGACCTGGGCTGGCCTGGAGGGGGCTGGGTACAGAGCACAGGGGGAGGATGAAGGTCTGCAAACACCTCTTGATCCTCAATGTTTGAAACTCAAACACACAGACCCTAGCGTTTGTCCCCCATGCAGTACTGCCCGGCCGGCTGGCACGTGGGCAGCAGGGGCCTAATCTCAGAGCTCTCATCCGCCCAACCAGAAATTTCCTCGTGGTTCCCAGAACAGATCCAGCCTGGACTGAAATCTGGCCAAGAGCAGGCCCCATATACAGGGATGCTGCAGAGCCCAGCAGCCTCTCCCCTCGCAGTCTCTCTCCCTGCCCTCCAGCTGTGAAACATACAAGTCCCACTGAGGGCAGGTCTATGCTTAAAACCCTGCAGATGCACCAGTGTAGTGCTTCAGCGAAGACACCACTAAGTCCATGGGAGGGCTTCTCCCATCAGTGTAGTTAATCCATCTCCTGTTGACTTAATGCTGTCTACCCCGGGGGTTAGGTTGGTTTAACTGCATCGCTCAAGGGTGTTGATTTTTTACATCCCTGAGTTACATAGCCATACCAGCCTAATTTCCTAGTGTAGACCTGGCCTGAGATGAGTTGGATTACTAATCGTTACACCATGGGACTGCACTGCCCTCTTTCACTATGTTCAGGCTAGAGTTTGGGGACCCGTTGCAACACTCGATTGCCGGTGAACTGGAGTTTGCCAAAACACGTTTGCAAATGTTCATCTAGCCACTCCACAAATGGTTTCTTCAGACACACGGAGAATCTGTGGTCGCAAATGCATGTGGAGTGTCTGGACTAGACTTCTAACTGTGGTAGTTAACATTAACATAGGCGCCAACTTCCCCTCTGCCCGGTGGGTGCTCGACCCCCCCCCACCGCCCTTGGCCCTACCCCGGCCCGCCTCTTCTCATCCCTGCACTGTCCTCGCCCCACTCCCATTCCACCCCTTCCCCAAAGTCCCTGCCCCACCCCACCTTTTCCCCCCTCAGCCCCGTCCCTTCCCACCCCTATTCCACCCCCTTCCCCCAAGTCCCCACCCCTGCCCTGCCTTTCTCCACTTCCTCCCTTGAGTGCGCCATGTCCCCGCTCCTCCCCCTCCTTCTCGGAAAATCCTAAGCACTGCCAAATAGCTGTTAGGTGGCTGGGGGGGGTGGGTCAGGAAGCGCTGGGGAGGAGGAGGAGGAGCGGGGATGTGGTGTACTTGGGTGGGGGTGAAGGAGGTGAGGAGGGGGGAGCTTGGCTGCTGTTGGGTGCAGACCACCCGCTAATTTTTCCCTGTGGGTGCTCCAGCCGCAGAGCAGCCACGGAGTCGGTGCCTATGAACATAAATTAATTGGTAATGAGTCAACTTGAGTTACCACAGGGTCACAAGCTACAGTCTAGACAAACCCACTGGGAAGAGCTATACTGGATCGGAACTGAGGTCTATCTAGTAGTGCAGTAGCTTCTCTCTGATTGTGGCCCAAACCAAATACTTCAGATGAAAGTGTAAGACACCCGCAATAGACAGTGACGGGTGAACCCTGACACTTCCATCCTGAACCCAGGTAGTCAGAGGTTGGTTTAAACCCCAAAGCATGAGCTGTAACATCTCTTCTATATGCTTTGATTTAGCAGTAACTATTATAAACTCTGGATCTTCTTGTGATCCATAAAATATCCAGTCCCTCTTTGCCTCTTGGTAAAGTAGGTCAGAATTTCTTCCCTCTCCCTTGTAAAATGTTAACTTTTTATTTAAATAAACAAAAAACAAACAAGCAAAAAAACCAAAAAACCCGAAAATCTCCCAAACCAAAATATTTCTGTTTTTTGGAACTGAAAGCCAAAAAAAATAGGCCAAAAACTGCAGACGAGCAAAAAAAAACCCCAAAACCCAAAAAATATTTTGTGCTGTATTTTTTGTATTTTGGCTGAAAATGTTTGTTTTTCAGGCTCTCGGTTTTCCAACAAAGAAATAAAAATATTGGAGGAAAGCAGACACTATTTTTTGCAAAACTTATTGTTTAGTTGAAAATCCAGTTTTCTGACAAATAAAAGTTTAGATGGAAAATTTTGAACGAGGACTACTAACTTCATAACTATCAGCCAAGGGAAGAAATCTACTAACCCATCAGCTATTACATTGTATCTCATTCTAATGCACAGCAGCCGTGCCCTCCAATCCCTGTCATCCCAACCTCCACACAGAGACGCTCATAGCTCAGGGTATACCGCCCTTTGGCCCTCCATTTCCCTGATTACTGGATGATTTTCCATACACGGCAGCTCTCTGCTCATCAGGGATTCTCTCTACTCACCGTCTCCAGAGGTGTCTGAATAATGAATTGAGCTGAAGCACCAAACCCCAGAGAGGCCGTTGCTGGACTTTCAAACCCCCCAGCCCCCCAGGCAGGAAGATAAGGCCCTGGGGGAGGGGCAGTGATAAGGAGCATCTGGCATCGCTGCCTCCAGCTGGGCAATAATGGGGAGAATTACAGGGGAGAGCCTGGAAAAACCTCTGCTAGGTGACCGACCCTCCAGTGTGTGTCACTACTGCAATTAGCCGCTCACAGCTTCTCTTATGGGGGCAGAATTTTCTCATGGGCTGCAGCTCACCCACCTTGGTCTCTTTCTCGGACAGCAAAATCCAACCCACCCACTGCTCACCCCACGTCCCCACCCCCAGCACTTCCAGCCAGAGGGGTCACATCTGGGGCCAGAGTGTCACAGGCTCCTAGAGATGCAGATGGGGGTCTAGTGGGAGCTTGAAAAGCACCAGTGCGTCTAACTCCCATTGGAATCTACTGGGATTAGGTGCCTAGAAGCTTTTGTGAATCCCACTAGGTGCCCATCTGCCGCTATAGGTGCCTGAAAACCTGTGTAAATCCACCCCCAAGTGACTGGCCAAGGACACACAGGACGTCTGTGTCAGAGCAGAGAGCTGAACCCAGATCTTCTGCGTCCCAAATGAGTGTTTCACCACAACGATCATCCTGATAATAAATACCAAATATTAATGATAAATAGCATGATTCAGTGAGCAGGATTGTTGTGTTTCCTTTGTGGCTACACACTAGACACAAGCCAAAAGTAGGTTCTAGATCAAGGGCTAAAGTAACATTTATTTGAAGGACAACATTTAAATTTCGTCTCAACAATGTACATTTGTGAAATTCCAGAATTCGCAGCTCTGTCAATATCTCTATGCTAGAAAGATTCTATCCAAAGAACCCTTTAAAATGGGTTATACATTAAAAGACCTTGTAACAAACTTTGTTTCCTGTGCCTACAGTAGTCTGGGGTGGCTCACATATACGCTGAACAGCAAAACTGCCTCATAAATCAATCGGCCATAGCTGTGAATATGGAAAGGGAAAGAGAACAGGCAAAATGTCTGCAGTGTAACCAGTGGAGACATTTTTCCAGCATCACACAGTGCATGGCAGTTTGTAATGTGTAGCATCACATGTGTATTAGCCCAAAGACAGCAGCTTCCTTGAAAGAAGGAAAGTGGCCAAATCAGCAATGCTGAAATATATATGAAGGGAAATGAAAGCACACGTTTGCAAGCTACTGTGTACTGGAGAGAGAGAATACAGGCTGGATACTTCTGCCTTTGTTTACCTGGAATTAAATTCATTCCTTCGCACAAGGCTTATGCCCTGCTTATGTGCCTCTTACCCCCTGTTTAAGTGATAGATAGGCCATAAGCAGCAGAGGAGTGAATGTCACCAATTTCACAGCATCTTATTCCAAGAAGTCCCATTGATTTCCAGGCAACCACTCATGGAGTAGGGTACTACTCGTTAGTAGTGAGGCCTGCAGCATCTGACCAACGGGTAAAAATAGTTGTCTTGTATCTAGTGCTTTCCCTCTCCAAGCACTTTACAAAGGAGGTTGGTGTCATTCTCCACAACTTACAGATGGGGAAACTGAGTCACAGAGTGGGGCTGTGACTTGTCCAAGGTCACCCAGCAGGCACAGCTAGGATAAGAGCCCAGCTCCCAGTCCAGGCCACTCCGCATTAAATAGTTTGATATAATGCTAAATATGAAACAGAGTAGCAGCCATGTTAGTCTGTGTCAGCAAAAAGAACAGGATTACTTGTGGCACCTTAGAGACTAACAAATTTATTCTCGTCTACCTTAAATTTTGTGTTTTTCATGTGCCATTTGCTCCACAAAAGACATAGCTATTGGTTAACTGATAGGAGCGAGGGGATGCTAGGGAGCAGATTTCTGTTCTTTGGGGAGCTGAGCTGCTGTTCTTCTAAAGCAGATAAGTCACTCAGGGTTGTAATATGTTTCCAAAAGGGGTGAAAAAAATCTGATGCACAAAAAGGAAAACAAATCCAAAGAGTTTGCAAGAGCTGAGCCCTGGGCCAGTGTTCACAGAGAAGCCGCTTTAGAGACCAAAACCTGCAAAGGGTGTGAGAGAGAAATAACATAAAAATGAACATTCACAGCAACTCAACTGCCCAACCTGAACTCCAGAGGGAATATGGGCTATTAATGTAACTCACATACCTTCTGGGTGTTGTGTTCTGTCCCATCTATTGGCACAGAGACCACTTAGAGAGAGATTAATGAATCTTATCTATAGCCTTAATTAACAGTGCTATGGCTTTTAGCTCATGCTGTAGAGGCTCATGCACGAAGCTTGCCTACGGGGGGGGAAGTTTTTCCAGAGTAGCTTTTCCTGATTAACTCCATATGTAATAACTTTGATGAAGTTTTGTTTAAAAAATTAGAAAAATATGAGAAAACGTGGGGGGGGAAATTACATTTCAATGTTTTTGGAAACAATTTTTTTTCCATTTCAAAATCACTTTTTGTTTGGAAATGTATTTTATTTTATATTAAAGCATTTTCCCCCAAAGGGTCCAAATAAAAAGGAATTGATTTGATTTGATCATAATGAAATGTTTCAGCTGACTCAAAATTATTTTTTTTTTAATTTTGCACAAAATTCAAAATTTTAGGTTGCTTGTCCTGATTTTGGACGGAATTCCTGGGAAATCTCAGAATGTTTTGTGGGACAGAAAATCCATTTTCCCAACCAATGAGAGAGAGGATAAACCACACATAGACATTAGTCATCTTGCTTAATGCAGTGCTGGAAGGCACTCAGACACTACTGTGGAGCGACTGGGATAAGAACCTATGTAGGCTAAAACATTATCTCTAGAATGGGACCAGATCAGAATAGGAAATCTGAACTCCTCCGAATTTTGGGGAAGCTCAGGGCAAGATTTATCTCCCGCTTCAAACTCTGTGACTTGGGTCCCTCCCCAAAGGTTTCACATAGGAGAGGCCAGTGAGCGTCATACTTGCCAGATGTGCTCACCAATGCCATAAGGATGTAAGTCATCTTCTGTTTCCCCAGCTGGCGAATGACCTGCTGTCTGTGCTGTGCAATGACCTATGGTTGTGTAGGTCACCACCGTGTCTCTGCTGGGCTGTGAGTGCTGTGGAAAATGTGCACATGCGTTAATAGTGTGTAAATGAGCCTGTTAAGGCTGCAGAGCACATATAAGGGCAAAGCGGGGATGAAAAGCAAGTGTAATCCCTTGGGGAATTGTTGGTAGTGTGGATTGTCTATGGGACTTCTGCATCTAAAACTGGAAGTCTCTGTGGCCTCAGCTAAAGGCTGAAGCAGATTTACTAACTCAGATGGGTGGTGTAATCCACAGACCTCTTGCTGCCAACTGGCAGAGGGCACGGGGGGTCTGAGTGTTACAGTGATATACCATGGAGCTGGTATTTACATTCTAGTTCACCAAAGTGTATCACGTAAAGGTTCTACTGAAAGCCAGTGTCACACTTTGCGAAGTGTAAGTGTGGGTAATATGGAAGGAGACAGGTATATATTAGAAATTGTGTTCTTAAGGCCTTCTAATTAAAGGCAGGTCACCCAGAGGTAGTGCGCTTTATGACAGTTTTTACCAGACAGGAGGTGGGAGATGCTTATCTCCCTAGATAACCATTGTGTATTGTGTGTACTGTGTGTCTTACAATAGAAGTCTATTAGCATACTGAGCCACATGCTAATGAAGAGATTGGGTGGGGGGCGGGAATTTATCAGTGTAAACAGAGTCAGGATGAGCTCTACCCTGACATCTGGTGGTGAGTTGTGGAAAGGGATGTCAGGAATGTCAGGGGCTAATCTTGTTTGCATGGACACACCCATCCTGCAAAGCATGATGGACCGCGTGTCCAAATGGTCATTTTGGCTGCTGTGGGAGCCCCGGTTTCTCTGTTATTGGGGCAGGAAGAATAAAGTGTTGTTACCCTGATTATGTGAATCAAGGACAGTGGGCTTTTGTTATGATGAAGGGTCTCACCATTAGCTAAGTAGCATTTGCTAGGCGAGGGACATGGATTCCAAAACCCAGTGAATAGAGAGAGGTTGGGGATAGGTATTTGTATCTGGTGGTATGGGCCTTGTCTGAGGGCTCTAAATGTCAATTGTATCTCCTTCTCTCTCTTCACTGTAGAATATCAGAGCTAATTTTGAGTTCCTTAGGAGTCTAATCACAGGCTGCTGAGTTAGAATCACTCTGGGCTATGTGTGCTCATAGGCTCTCCTAACTACAAGCTGAAATCATTAAAGAGCTGGAATTGTTATGAGCTGAAATCACTGAGCACTGTGTTAAGTAGTGGGGGGAGCTGGAAGATAGATTGCTGAGTGGTTGACAGAGCGGAGCAGTTGGCAGGACAGCTGGAGTGGCTTGCAGGCTGGCTGACGGAGCGGAGCTACTGGTGGAGCGGAGCAGTTAGCGGGACAGCTGCAGCGGCTTGCGGGATGGCTGAGCTGAGTGACTTGTGGGATGGCTGGTGGAGTTGAAGGGACAGGGCAGTCAGCTTTGAGCCACGTAAGGTGCCCCTTACCTCTCCCCTCCCTATTTCTACCCAGACTGTGGGGGTGTAACACTCTGCAGATGAACTTTTGAACTCTGGGTCTGGACTTTTGGGTTGTTGGACTTTTGGGACTTTGGGTGATTTTTGGGGTTGCTGGACTCAAGAACCAAAGGGAAAGGACATGGCCAATTGGCTGGGGTGGGTCATGGCTCGCAGTTTGGTTTACAAATCCTAGATGTGGTGTTTCCCCAACAAAATGCCGCATTGTTTCTCTCTGTCATTAAAAGGTTTTTTTCTACACTCAGACTCTGTGCTTGCGAGAGGGGAAGTACTGCCTCTTAGAGGCGCCCGGGGGGGTAATATATATTTGTCCCAGGTCACTGGGTGGGGGCTCGAGCCGGTTTTGCATTGTGTTATTGGAATGGAACCCCTAGATACGGAACCCGGCCCTTGTTGCTGCCGACTCTGACTGGCAGAAGGGTTACATCAGGAAGAGGTAAAAAGCAGAGATGTGGTGTCTGTTTAACAGGTGATGAACAAAGGACTGGTCTGAGATATCTAGGGATGCAGAAAGATACCCTGGTATCCTTCACCTGGGGGGTCAAGCTGCCAGCGGGCTTGATCTCATGAAAGGAGGGTCGCAGCCACCTGGGTTAAAAAATGAGGTGAGAAGGACTTTGGATGAGCAATGCCTAGTTAGTTGAGACTAGGCTCTACAATGCGCATTATGATTTTGATTTATATGCAACCCTTTGTTTCCAGGATTTCTGTTGGCTATCATTGAATCTCTCTTCTTTGTTAAATAAACTTACATGTGCTTTTTCCATAAACTAAGTGCTGTGTGCTACACAAAGCTGTGTTCTAAGGTGTAACTAATAAGCGGTGGTGCACTGTGCCTTTGGGAACAGCACGTCTGGTAATTCTGTGAGTGGTTAAGGGGCTGGACACCACAGGGGGCCGCTCGGAGTTCTCAGGGGTTGGAGTCTGCCTATCGCTTGCCAGCCTGAGAGACACTGGAGCCCACGTGGGTTGCCTGTGGCTGGTGGCGTCAGGCAGTTGACCCCTAGCAGGTACAGAGAAGATTCCTCAAGCTAACACCAAATGTTAGCAAGGTGCCTTGGAATTCTGGGTAGCCCGAGGATCATCACAGTTGGTCTATTGGCCCCTAGAGGGGGACTGAGTGCAGTAATGACCAGGTGTGGGTGACACAGGCAAAGAAGTAGGGGAAATAAAGGCTTTTATGTTTATCAAGAGGAAAATACAGTAGGTGCCTTAATAAATAAAGAAGAGGGGAAAAATTAATGATTAATCAAAATGGCCCAGGTACTGAATAACTTGAGTTAGCTAAGAACAATAAAATAAACAATAAAAGCTATGGGGGAAAATTAGTGACTAAAATCGAGGTTGGGATTCTAAAAACATCTATGAGATTTAGGAGTATTATGCTCCTAACTTCCTTGTGCACTTTTGTGAAGATAGTAGAACCATAAGCAATAAGCAGGACAAGTTTTAAAAGAATGTATTGTTGGACGATGAGAGTGCTTTTTTGATACTGATAACATGAACGAAAGTTGAAAAGAACTTGTAATGAAAAGAAAGTTTTCCTATAGAGAGACCAAGTACATGGTGTGGCATTGTGCACCAGTGGGGTGTGTGAATTCTAAAGCACACCTAGGGTGACCAGACGTCCCGATTTTATCGGGACCGTCCCAATTTCCTACCATTTGTCCCGCGTCCCGACCGATGGCTGGTCGGGATGCCTTTTGTCCCGATTTTCCGGGTTCCGGATGCAGAGGTTTTTTGGTTTTTTTTGCTCAACAAGTTTGGTTGAGCCGTTTTTGTTTTGCTCAACAAGTTTGGTTGAGCGGTTTTTTTGGGTGGGGGGGGGGGGAAGTCCCGATTTTCGGGTCTTCCCATCTGGTCACCCTAAGCACACCAATGTGGTGCACACTAACTGGCCTGTGCAGACACTGGTGGCATGCACTGAAAATTCCCTAGTTCACATTAATCTAGGGCTGTTTTGAATAGTCAGTGCTATGTTAACATGCACTAGGAAACTTTTAATGCATGCCCCCTGGGTGTATATGGGCCACTTAGCCCAGGTCTACACTAACCCCCCCTGTCGAACTAAGGTACGCAACTTCAGCTACGTTAATAACGTAGCTGAAGTCGAAGTACCTTAGTTCGAACTTACCTGTGGTCCAGACGCGGCGCGCAGGCTCCCCCGTCGACTCCGCCTACTCCACTCGTCGAGCTGGATTACCAGCGTCGATGAGGGAGCACTTCCTGGTTCGATTTATCGCGTCTTGACAAGACGCGATAAATCGAACCCAGAACATCGATCCCGCGCCTCCGACGCGACGGGTAAGTATAGACATACCCTTAGTGCATAAGAATGGCCATACTGGGTCAGACCAATGGTCCATCTAGCTCAGTATCCTGTCCTCTGACAGTGGCCAATGCCAGGTGCTTCAGAGGAAATGAACAGAACAGGCAATCATTGAGTGATGCATCCCCTCTCATCCTCTCCCAGCATCTCACAATCAGAGGCTAAAGACACTCAGAGCATGGGGTTACGTCCCTGGCCATTCTGTCTAATAGCCATTGATGGACCTATCCTTCATGAACTTATCTATTTATTTTTTGAACCCTGTTATAGTCTTGGCCTTCACAACATCCCCTGGCAATGAGTTCCAAAGGTTGACTGCACATTGTGTGAAGAAATACTTCTTTTTGTTTGCTTTAAACATGCTGCCTATTAATTTCATTGGGCAACTCCTGGTTTGTGTGTTATGTGAAGGGGTAAATAACACCTCCCTATTCACTTTCTCTGCACCAGTCGTGATTATATAGATCTCAATTATATCCCCCTGTAGTAGTCTCTTTTCTAAGATGAAAAGTCCCAGTCTTTTTAATCTCTCTTCATATGGAAGCTGTTCCATATCCCTAATAATTTTTGTTCCCCTTCTCTATACCTTTTCCAATTCTAATATATCTTTTTTGAGATGGGGCATCCAGAACTACACACAGTATTCCAGGTGTGAGCATTATGATATTTATATAGTGGCATTATGATATTTTCTGTCATATTAATTATCCCTTTCTTCATGATTCCCAACATTCTGTTAAAGCTTAGTTGGCTGCTGCTGCACATTGAGTTGATGTTTTCAGAGAACTATCCACAATGACTCCAAGATCTGTTTTTTGAGTGGTAATAGCTAATTTACACCCCATCATTTTGTATGATGCTGAGCGTGATCCAGTCTTTTCATGACAACATCTGAGGGAACAGAGCAGAAGGAGACTCCACTGATTGGAAGGCATGAGATGCACAGTCCTAGGGATGGGGGTTCCACGACCACCACTCCCAAGAGGAGGAGGAGGGTGGTGGTGGTCGGGGACTCTCTCCTCAGGGGGACTGAGTCATCTATCTGCCGCCCTGACTGGGAAAACCGAGAGGTGTACTGCTTGCCAGGGGCTAGGATTCGTGATGTGACGGAGAGACTGCTGAGACTCATCAAGCCCTCGGATCGCTACCCCTTCCTGCTTCTCCACGTGGGCACCAATGATACTGCCAAGAATGACCTTGAGCGTATTACTGCAGACTACGTGGCTCTGGGAAGAATAAAGGTGTTTGAGGCGCAAGTGGAGTTCTCGTCCATTCTGCCTGTGGCAGGAAAAGGCCGGGGTAGAGACCGTCGAATCGTGGAAGTCAACAAATGGCTACGCAGATGGTGTCGGAGAGAAGGGTTTGGATTCTTTGACCATGGGATGGTGTTCCAAGAAGAAGGAGTGCTAGGCAGAGACGGGCTCCACCTGACGAAGAGAGGGAAGAGCATCTTTGGAAGCAGGCTGGCCAACCTAGTGAGGAGGGCTTTAAACTAGGTTCACCGGGGGAAGGAGACCAAACCCCGAGGTAAGTGGGGAAGTGGGATACCGGGAGGAAGCACAAGTAGGTGAGTGCAAGAGGGGAGGGCTCCTGCCCCATACTGGGACAGCAGGACGATCGGTGAGTTATCTTAAATGCCTATACACAAATGCAAGAAGCCTGGGGAACAAGCAGGGAGAACTGGAAGTCCTGGCACAGTCAAGGAATTATGACGTAATTGGAATAACAGAGACTTGGTGGGATAACTCACACGACTGGAGTACTGTCATGGATGGATATAAACTGTTCAGGAAGGATAGGCAGGGCAGAAAAGGTGGGGGAGTTGTGTTGTATGTAAGAGAGCAGTATGACTACTCAGAGCTCCAGTATGAAACTGCAGAAAAACCTGAGAGTCTCTGGATTAAATTGAAAAGTGTGAGCAACAAGGGTAATGTCGTGGTGGGAGTCTGCTACAGACCACCAGACCAGGGGGATGAGGTGGACGAGGCTTTCTTCCAGCAACTAACAGAAGTTACTAGATCACAGGCCCTGGTTCTCATGGGTGACTTTAATCACCCCGATATCTGCTGGGAGAGCAATACAGCGGTCCACAGACAATCCAGGAAGTTTTTGGAAAGTGTAGGGGACAATTTCCTGGTGCAAGTGCTGGAGGAACCAACTAGGGGAAAAGCTCTTCTTGACCTGCTGCTCACAAACAGGGAAGAAATAGTAGAGGAAGCAATAGTGGATGGGAACCTGGGAGGCAGTGACCATGAGATGGTCGAGTTCAGGATCCTGACACAAGGAAGAAAGGACAGCAGTAGAATACAGAGCCTGGACTTCAGAAAAGCAGACTTTGACTCCCTCAGGGAACTGATGGGCAAGGTCCCCTGGGAGAATAACATGAGGGGGAAAGGAGTCGAGGAAAGCTGGCTGTATTTTAAAGAAACCTTATTGAGGTTGCAGGAACAAACCATCCCGATGTGTAGAAAGAAAAGTAAATATGGCAGGCGACCAGCTTGGCTTAACAGTGAAATCCTTGCTCGTCTTAAACACAAAAAAGCAGCTTACAAGAAGTGGAAGATTGGACAAATGTCCAGGGAGGAGTATAAAAATATTGTTCAGGCATGCAGGAGTGAAATTAGGAAGGCCAAATCACACTTGGAGTTGCAGCTAGCCGGAGATGTTAGGAGTAACAAGAAGGGTTTCTTCAGGTATGTGAGCAACAAGAAGAAGGTCAAGGAAAGTGTGGGCCCCTTACTGAATGAGGGAGGGAACCTAGTGACAGAGGATGCGGAGAAAGCTAGTGTACTCAATGCTTTTTTTGCCTCTGTCTTCACAGACAAGGTCAGCTCCCAGGCGGCTGCACTCCGCAGCATGGTATGGGAAGGAGGTGGCCAGCCCTCTGTGGAGAAAGAAGTAGTTTGGGACTATTTAGAAAAGCTGGACGAGCACAAGTCCATGGGGCCGGATGCACTGCATCCGAGGGTGCTAAAGGAGTTGGCCGATGTGATTGCAGAGCCATTGGCCATTATCTTTGACAAATCATGGCAATCGGGGGAGGTCCCGGATGACTGGAAAAAAGCTAATGTAGTGCCCATCTTTAAAAAAGGGAAGAAGGAAGATCCGGGGAACTACAGGCCAGTCAGTCTCACCTCAGTCCCTGGAAAAATCATGGAACAGGTCCTCAAGGAATCAATTCTGAACCACTTAAAGGAGGGGAATGTGATCAGGAACAGTCAGCATGGATTCACCAAGGGCAAGTCATGCCTGACTAACCTAATTGCCTTCTATGATGAGATAACTGGCTCTGTGGATGAGGGGAAAGCAGTGGATGTGCTATTTCTTGACTTTAGCAAAGCTTTTGATACAGTCTCCCACAGTATTCTTGCCAGCAAGTTAAAGAAGTATGGGCTGGATGAATGGACGGTAAGGTGGATAGAAAACTGGCTGGATGGTCGTGATCAATGGCTCCATGTCTAGTTGGCAGCCGGTATCAAGTGGAGTGCCCCAAGGGCCGGTGCTGGGGCTGGTTTTGTTCAATATCTTCATCAACGACCTGGAGGATGGTGTGGACTGCACCCTTAGCAAGTTTGCAGATGACACTAAACTGGGAGGAGTGGTTGGTACGCTGGAGGGTAGTGACAGGATACAGAGGGACCTAGACAAATTAGAGGATTGGGCCAAAAGAAATCTGATGAGGTTCAACAAGGACAAGTGCAGAGTCCTGCACTTAGGACGGAAGAATCCCATGCACTGCTACAGACTAGGGACCGAATGGCTGGGCAGCAGTTCTGCAGAAAAGGACCTAGGGGTTACAGTGGACGAAAAGCTGAATATGAGTCAACAGTGTGCCCTTTTTGCCAAGAAGGCTAACGGCATTTTGGGCTGTATAAGTAGGGGCATTTCCAGCAGATCGAGGGACATGATTATTCCCCTCTATTCGGCACTGGTGAGGCCTCATTTGGAGTACTGTGTCCAGTTTTGGGCCCTACACTACAAGAAGGATGTGGATAAATTGGAAAGAGTCCAATGGAGGGCAACAAAAATGATTAGGGGGCTGGAGCACATGACGTATGAGGAGAGGCTGAGGGAACTGGGATTGTTTAGCCTGCAGAAGAGAAGAGTGAGGGGGGATTTGATAGCTGCTTTCAACTACCTAAAAGGGGGTTCCAAAGAGGATGGATCTAGACTGTTCTCAGTGGTAGAAGATGACAGAACAAGGAGTAATGGTCTCAAGTTGCAGAGGGGGAGGTTTAGGTTGGATATTAGGAAAAACTTTTTCACTAGTAGGGTGGTGAAGCACTGGAATGGGTTACCTAGGGAGGTGGTGGAATCTCCTTCCTTAGAGGTTTTTAAGGTCAGGCTTGACAAAGCCCTGGCTGGGATGATCTAGTTGGGGTTGGTCCTGCTTTGAGCAGGGGGTTGGACTAGATGACCTCCTGAGGTCCCTTCCAACCCTGAGATTCTATGATTCTATGATTGAAGAGCTGCTAGTCCCATACAAGAAGGGGAAGAGTCAATGGAGACAACACCAAACATGAGCCCCAGGAGGATACAGGATGGGTTGAAGAGGATTACAAGGGAAAATAGGAATGGAAAGGACTTGCAGCCAGAGGGAACAGGGGATAGACTGGAGAATCGCACTGTCACCAGGAAAAGGCAGGTCTACGTGATTGGGGACTCCTTACTGACAAGAATAGACAGGCCTGTAACCAGAGCTGATCCAGAGAACAGAAGGGTGTGCTGTCTACCGGGTGCTAAGATACGGGATGTGGACCTGAGGTTGAAGAGGATCCTAAGGTGAGCGGGAAAGAATCCATTGATCAGCCTTCACGTAGGAACAAATGACACGGCTAGATTCTCACTGGAACGAATCAAGGGGGACTATGCCAGGCTGGGGAAGACGCTTAAGGAAATCGAGGCTCAGGTGATCTTCAGTGGGATTCTGCCTGTTCCTAGAGAAGGGCAACAAAGGTGTGACAGGATTATGATGATCAACAGATGGCTCAGGGATTGGTGCTACAAGGAGGGCTTTGGGATGTATGGCCACTGGGAGGCATTCATGGACAGGACTGTTCTCTCGGGATGGACTTCACCTGAGTAGGGAAGGAAATAGACTTCTAGGATGGAGGCTGGCACAACTGATCAAGAGCGCTTTAAACTAGGAATTTGGGGGAGATGGTTGGGAGATGTCCAGGTAATCTCCACGCCGGATTTTAACTTTGAGAGGGAAGACAACGAAGTAAGAGAGGATATAGCCGCGGGTAGGAGAATGGACATAAGGAGGAAGGGCAGAGTGGATACTAGTCAAATAGATCATACTGGCAGTACAATGTCCATACCAAATTGGGTAAAGAATGTGAGTGAGGCCAAACGGCAAAAACTAAGCTGTTTGTACACCAATGCGAGGAGCCTAGGTAACAAAATGGAGGAATTAGAGCTACTGGTCCAGGAAGTGAAACCAGATATCATAGGAATAACCGAAACATGGTGGAATAGTAGTCATGACTGGAGTACAGGTATTGAAGGGTATGTGCTGTTTAGGAAAGACAGAAATAAAGGTAAAGGTCGGGGAGTAGCATTGTATATCAATGATGAGGTAGACTGTAAAGAAATAAAAACTGATGGAATGGATAAGACAGAGTCTGTCTGGGCAAAAATCACATTGGGGAAGAAAACTACTAGAGCCTCCCCTGGGATAGTGCTTGGGGTGTGCTATAGACCACCGGGATCTAATTTGGATTTGGATAGAGACCTCTTTAATGTTTTTAAGGAAGTAAATACTAATGGGAACTGTGTGATCATGGGAGACTTCAACTTCCCAGGTATAGATTGGAGAATAAGTGCTAGTAATAATAATAGGGCTCAGATTTTCCTAGATGTGATAGCTGATGAATTCCTTCATCAAGTAGTTGCTGAACCAACAAGGGGGGATGCCATTTTAGATTTGGTTTTGGTGAGTAGTGAGGACCTCATTGAAGAAATGGTTGTAGGGGACAACCTTGGCTCGAGTGATCATGAGCTAATTCAGTTCAAACTAAATGGAAGGATAAAAATAAATAAATCTGAGACTAGGGCTTTTGATTTCAAAAGGGCTAACTTTAATAAATTAAGGAAATTAGTTAGGGAAGTGGATTGGACTAAAGAATTTATGGACCTAAAGGCGGAGGAGGCCTGGGATTATTTCAAGTTAAAGTTGCAGAAGCTATCAGAAGCCTGTATCCCAAGAAAAGGGAAACAATTCATAGGCAGGGGTTTTAGACCAAGCTGGATGAGCAAGCGTCTCAGAGAGGTGATTAAGAAAAAACAGAAAGCATACAAGGAGTGGAAGATGGGAGGGATCAGCAAAGAAACCTACCTTATCGAGGTCAGAGCATGTAGGGATAAAGTGAGACAGGCTAAAAGGCATGTAGAATTGGACCTTGCAAAGGGAATTAAAACCAATAGTAAAAGGTTTTATAGCCATATAAATAGGAAGAAAACAAAGAAAGAAGAAGTGGGACCGCTAAACACTGAGGATGGAGTGGAGGTTAAGGATAATCTAGGCATGGCCCAATATCTAAACAAATACTTTTCCTCAGTCTTTAATGAGGCTAATGAGGAGCTTAGGAATAGTGGCAGCATGACAAATGGGAATAAGGATGTGGGGGTAGATATTACCATATCCGAGGTAGAAGCCAAGCTTGAACAGCTTAATGAGACTAAATCAGGCGGCCCAGATAATCTTCATCCAAGAATATTAAAGGAGCTGGCACATGAAATTGCAAGCCTGTTAGCAAAAAATGTTAATGAATCTCTAAACTCAGGGGTTGTACCATTTGACTGGAGAATAGCTAATATAGTTCCTATTTTTAAGAAAGGGAAAAAAAGTGACCCGGGTAACTACAGGCCTGTTAGTTTGACATCTGTAGTATGCAAGGTCTTGGAAAAAATTTTGAAGGAGAAAGTAGTTAAGGACCTTGAGGTCAATGGCAATTGGGACAAATTACAACATGGTTTTACAAAAGGTAGATCGTGCCAAACCAACTTGATCTCCTTCTTTGAGAAAGTAACAGATTTTTTAGATAAAGGAAACGCAGTGGATCTAATCTACCTCGATTTCAGTAAGGCATTTGATACGGTACCACATGAGGAATTATTGGTTAAATTGGAAAAGATGGGGACCAATATGAAAATTGAGAGGTAGATAAGGAACTGGTTAAAGGGGAGATTACAGCGGGTCATACTGAAAGGTGAACTGTCAGGTTGGCGGGAGGTTACTAGTGGAGTTCCTCAAGGTTCAGTTTTGGGACCAATTTTATTTAATCTTTTTATTACTGACCTCGGCACCAAAAGTGGGAGTGTGCTAATAAAGTTTGCAGATGACACAAAGTTGGGAGGTATTGCCAGTTCAGAAAAGGATTGGAATATCCTACAGGAAGATCTGGATGACCTTGTAAACTGGAGTAATAGTAATAGGATGAAATTTAATAGTGAGAAGTGTAAGGTTATGCATTTAGGGAATAATAACAAGAGTTTTGGTTATAAGCTGGGGACACATCAATTGGAAGTAACGGAAGAGGAGAAGGACCTCGGAGTCCTGGTTGATCACAGGATGACTATGAGTCACCAATGTGATGTGGCCGTGAGAAAAGCTAATGCGGTCTTGGGATGCATTAGGCGAGGTATTTCTAGTAGAGATAAGGAGGTGTTAGTACCGTTACACAAGGCATTGGTGAGACCTCATTTGGAATACTGTGTGCAGTTCTGGTCTCCCATGTTTAAGAAGGATGAATTCAAACTGGAACAGGTACAAAGAAGGGCCACTAGGATGATCCGAGGAACGGAAAACCTGTCGTATGAAAGGAGACTCAAGGAGCTTGGTTTGTTTACCTTAACCAAAAGAAGGCTGAGGGGAGATATGATTGCTCTCTTTAAATATATCAGAGGGCTAAATACCAGGGAGGGAGAGGAATTATTTCAGCTCAGTACCAATGTGGACACAAGAACAAATGGATATAAACTGGCCATCAGGAAGTTTAGACTTGAAATTAGACGAAGGTTTCTAACCATCAGGGGAGTGAAGTTCTGGAACAGCCTTCCAAGGGAAGCAGTGGGGGCAAAAGACCTAACTGGCTTCAAGATTAAGCTAGATACATTTATGGAGGGGATGGTTTGATGGGATAACATGATCTTAGTCAAAGGTCAATTAATTGCCATCAGCGGTAAATAGGACCAATGGTCAATGATGGGATGTTAGAAGTTACTGCAGAGAACTTTTTCCTGGGTGTCTGGCTGGTGAGTCTTGCCCACATGCTCGGGGTTCAGCTGAGCGCCATATCGGGAAGGAATTTTACTCCAGGGGAGATTGGCAGAGGCCCGGGAGGTTTTTTGCCTTCCTCTGCAGCATGGGGCACGGGTCACTTACCAGAGGATCTCTGCATCTTGAAGTCTTTAAACCATAATTTGAGGACTTCAATAGCTGAGACATAGGTGAGAGGATTATTCCAGGAGTGGGTGGGTGACATTCTGTGGCCTGCATTGTGCAGGAGGTCAGACTAGATGATCATAATGGTCCCTTCTGACCTTAAAGTCTATGAGTCTATGAGGCTCCAACCCACAGCTGACACCGCCTTCAAATGCAGCAAATGCAGTCGAAACTGCCACTCTCGTGTGGGGCTCCACAGCCACAACAGACGCTGCACAACCATCAACTAAACATTCCCCATGGGCGCATATCCATCGTCTCTCGAGACTAATGGACGCCAACATCAACAACATTTTGTATGTATAGTTGGGATTATGTATTCCAATATGCATTGCTTTGAATTTATCAACATTGAATTTCATCTGCCATTTTGTTGCCCAGTCACCCACTTTTGTGAGATCCCTTTGGAGTTCTTCACAGTCTGCTTTGGACTTAACTATCTTGAGTAATACGTTGATGTGCTTTAGAATTCACTCACTCTGGTGTGCATTACCATGCTGTGTAGGCAAGCCCTAAGCGATTAGAAGCCTAAATTCCACTGGCTTCGAATAGAATGTAGCCACCTAACTCACTTAGGTGCTTTTGAATTTTTTACCCACTATGCATCAATTACTTCTGTGATATTGAAGCCAACTTCTCCTTATAAGTCCAGTTTTAGCCTCCACCCAAACCCTTCACACCTCTCACCGCAGTGATATCAAACCAACCAATCTGGTGTTGTCTATGGCACATCTCCCCCAAGGGATGGGACTTTTTTTGGACAGTTTGGTTCAAATTGGATGAGGTTTTTTGGAGATCTGGAGGTTTCCATTTTTGACTGATACATCCAAAGCAGGGTGGCTTTCAGACACCAGATTTATTTTGTTTTGTTGGCCTTGCTGTGGAGAGGCCTTGTAGTGTTTGAATTGGGGAAGAAGGAGGCTGTTGGGGGAATGAGAATTACAATTATTTCCAGAGGAGACAATGATAAAACTACCAATGGCACGAGTATTCTTATGCATTGAACCAGACCCCAGTCAGACCGGCTCTTAGGGTTTGATGTGGTTCACATTTGAACATTTTCTAGTCAATATACTCAGAAGCAGACCGAACTGTGCAGTTTCCTGGCACTATATAAATATCGATAAATAATTAATAACTTTCAGGCTTTCACTTACTATAGCGCTGTCCCTGCCAAATCCAACAATCATGGCATCTGAGGAAAGACATTGACTACATCAGTATCAACTTCCATTGAAATGCCAGAGACCTCCTGTTAACTCTAGAGCTGGTTCAAATGATGCTGCTAAAACTTTTTTTATATATATATATATTAAAATGACTGTTTGACCAATATGAAAATGTTTGCAGAAAATTTTCATTTTGGTCAAAATTTTCATTTTGGTAAAAACTTTTTCCATTTTTTAAAAACTGAAAATGGATTTCAAAAACATTTTCCCCATCCCCCCGCCCTCTTTTTGTTGAAAAACCAGATTTTGTAAAGGAAATTTCAGGGGAGAAATGAACATTTCTCACCCCCATCCCACTAATAATTGGCATTTAACAACAAGTTCTAATTAACCTTTATTCCAGCTCCTGCTTCTAATCTGGCATCAAGCAGAGTCCCATTGGAAAGTCCCTAGTAGGCCCGGTCGTCACCCTGCTTTGACTCTTCTGTCCCCCACCCCTTTACCCAAACACCAATCTAAGCACTTAGGGAAGCAGCATCTTACACTCAAGCCGATCTCCAGGGCTCTTGGGACTCTCCTCACTTGGACTCTGTTCCCTGTGGAAAAATGTGAGCACAACATAGCCAGGGAGGTCAGCAGCTGCCCCTGTTTTTGGTGCTCCGCCTGGGAAATGGGAGGCCCAGGTCACATCTTTGCTCTACCCAATGTGGATCAGAGACTTAAACTGGCTGACAGCCTGACAACGGAGCTATGGGGCATTCTGACATGGGCCAGCCTCAGTCTCATCTGTTGAAGGTTGGCCACTGTGTATAACTGATTGAAGAGTCACTGGGCCAGAGAGAGAAACTGGCTCCATAACCTGGGTGAGGGCACAATCTTATTCAGGACTTGAACTTGAGTCTCCTACAGCCTCGGGGAATGGCCTCACCATGAGGCTATTGGATATTGTAGGATGGAGCTGTCTCTAACCCGCAGTTCCATCCTGGAACCTAGGAAACCTTCCTGTGAAAAGTGTCATTAAAACTGATACATTTCAGCAACAATTTAGGTTTCCATTAATCAATATTTTTTGACAAAATTGTCAAAAATGTCCCGACCAGCTCTGACTGGTGCTAATCACTGGCTGCAGAGCCAGGGGCACCCAGAACATGGCCCAATCACTTTTTGGCCAGCCACAGCCCAGATTGGGGCAGGTGATCTGGTGGTGCTAGGGCCAGAAAGGGGGCAGGCTGGCTGTTGTAGTGCTTTGCCAGGAGAGAATTTCGCTTGCACTCAGCAGTGAGAGCCAACAGGCCAGAGTGGGGAGCCAAGCCAGCCCTATGGGACAGGAAATGTTGGGAGGTGAGCTGGCTCTCCAACTCCTGCCCCACCCCTCATATCTCTGCAACCCAGGAGCAGAACCAAACCCCACTCCTTGTGCTCCCCCCGCCCCCCATGGTGCTCTGTAGCCCTGGTGCTAATGATGTGGATGGGAGGAAGCTTCAGTTTGAAGTGATTGAACCAGGAAGGGGAGCTCTCATCCCCTGAGTCCCAGGGGGTGGGGAGGCATTGTCATGGTGTGTGGTAGTTTGAGCACTACTGTTCTGGCTGGGATTCTCAATAGGGCCTAAGGGAATTAGACACACAGCTCCCATCAAATTGGGATTTAGAAGCATTTGCTGCCTTAGGCTCTTCTGTAAAGCCAGTCTCCATGGCGGGTGTTTGTGTGGAAAGAATATCAGCCAGACATGTTAGCGAAGGGGTGATTGCAGCCTACCTCATATTTCTCCACTTCAGTAGAACTGTAAAATAAACAGAAAATGTTATTTAAAGTTTGAACACCTCACCATGAACTAAATGACACCCACAAGCACACACAGTCTGTGATCAACCTTCCGTGTGGCTCCTCACAACTATCTTGATTTTGCTTCCTTCAAAGTAATGGCCTGGTTTCATAGAATCATAGAATCATAGAATCTCAGGGTTGGAAGGGACCTCAGGAGGTCATCTAGTCCAACCCCCTGCTCAAAGCAGGATCAACCCCAACTAGATCATCCCAGCCAGGGCTTTGACAAGCCTGACCTTAAAAACCTCTAAGGAAGGAAATTCCACCACCTCCCTAGGTAACCCATTCCAGTGCTTCACCACCCTACTAGTGAAAAAGTTTTTCCTAATATCCAACCTAAACCTCCCCCTCTGCAACTTGAGACCATTACTCCTTGTTCTGTCATCTTCTACCACTGAGAACAGTCTAGATCCAGCCTCTTTGGAACCCCCTTTTAGGTAGTTGAAAGCAGCTATCAAATCCCCCCTCACTCTTCTCTTCTGCAGGCTAAACAATCCCAGTTCCCTCAGCCTCTCTTCATAAGTCATGTGCTCCAGCCCCCTAATCATTTTTGTTGCCCTCCGTTGGACTCTTTCCAATTTATCCACATCCTTTTTGTAGTGTGGGGCCCAAAACTGGACACAGTACTCCAAATGAGGCCTCACCAGTGCCGAATAGAGGGGAATAATCACGTCCCTCGATCTGCTGGAAATGCCCCTACTTATACAGCCCAAAATGCCATTTCCATGAGAACAGGACAAGGCTAGGTATGTATGTAGAAGTGATATATATTGTTTATCTCTATTGATCTATATACTGAATTTATCCATCCATCCCTGTCAACCCCATTAGTACACAGGATTCTTACACATGAAAAACCATTTTACTCCTGTCAGGGTTCCCTCCCCACTCTGAACTCTAGGGTACAGATGTGGGGACCCACATGAAAGACCCTCTAAGCTTATTTCTACCAGTTTAGTTTAAAAACTCCCCAAGGTCCAAAATCTCCCCTGCACCCTGAGAAAAGATTCTTGCTGCCACCACCAAGTGATTGAAACAGGAACCAGGGAAAAGGACCACTTGGAGTTCCCCTTCCCCCCCGATATCCCCTCAAGCCCATATACCCCCTTTCCTGGGAGGCTTGAGAATAATCTCCTAACCAATTGGTTGCACAGTGATCAAAAACTCAACCCCTGGGTCCAGGGCCAGCGCGCCCACTAGGCGACTCTAGGCAGTCGCCTAGGGCGCCAAGATTTGGGGGGCGGCAGGCAGCTGCCCGCTGCCTCCCCGCTCAGTGGCTGAGCTGCTGAGTGGAAAGACAAGGGGAGGCTTGCCCCTTGTCTCCCCACTAAGCTGCTGAATGGGGAGACAAGGGGCGGCTTGCCGCGGCTGCCCCTTGTCTCCCCACTCAGCTGCTGAGCGGAGAGACAAGGGGCAGCTTGCCGTGACTGCCCCTTGTCTCCCCGCTTAGCTGCTCGGTGAAGAGACAAGGGGCGGCTTGCCGCGACTGCCCCTTGTCTCCCTGCTGAGTTGCTGAGCGGAGAGACAAGGGGCGGCTTGCCGCGGCTGCCCCTTGTCTCCCCGCTGAGCTGCTGAGCTGATGAGTGGGGAGACAAGGGGCGGCTTGCCGCAGCTGCCCCTTGTCTCCCCGCTGAACTGCTGAGCGGGGAGACAAGGGGCTGCCTGCCACGGCTGCCACTTGTCTCCCCCCTCAGCGGCTGAGTGGGGAGCCGGAGGGCAGCCGCAGGAGAGCCGCCCCCCTCCCCCTCCAGCACCTGAGCGGGGAGCCGCCTCGCTGCCCCTCCCCCCCCAGCGCCTGAGCGGCGAGCTGGGGGGCAGCCGTGGCCCCGGCTTCCTGCTCAGCTCCCGCGGCCCACGGGTGGCGGTGGTGGTGGGGGGAAGGCTGAGTGCCCGCCTCCTGAGGGAAGGCTGAGCTGCCGCGGGAGGGGGAGCTGGCTGCGGGGAGGAGGGCGGCGCAGGGCTGGTGCAAGGAAGTTTCACCTAGGGTGTGAAACTTCATTGCACTGGCCCTGCCTGGGTCTTAGAACAATGGAAAAGAGTCAGATTCTTAAAAGAAGGATTTTATTAAAACAAAAAAGGTAAAAATCATCTCTGTAAAGTCAGGATGGTAACTATTTTACAGGGTACTCAATTTCCCAACTCAGAGGGATCCCACCCTGGGCAAAAGCTTCAAGTTACAGAAAAATGCAACAAAAACAGGAATACACATTCCCTCCAACCTAAAAACAACAGAAAAACTAATGCATTTTTATCTAAAATCACTTACTAACTCTATAGGAGTTTTGGATGGGTTGCTTGCTTGATCTGTCTCCTACCGAGAGATCCCACAGACATTGGCTGGATTGCTCCCTAAATATGGACATTGGACTATATGGACTATTTCTAAAAGAACTCTTTGCAGCTACAAGCTCACATCTCTGCTATGTCTAGGAACCTCAAGAATTGAACTCAAGTCTGTATGTATATTGATCTTTCAACAAATAGTCTCACTTTTGTTTTTTGAATACATTTTAGTTTAGTTAATAAGGATTGGCTATAAGCGTGTCTTTTGGGTAAGACCTAAATTGTATATTGACCTGGGTGTGTGGCTGGTCCTTTGGGATCAGAAGAACCTTTTCTTTTATATGATGAAACAAGATTGTTAGAAATCATCATATTATGACTTGGGTACCTGGATGGAGGCCTGAGGCTGGGTCCTTTAAGGGAACTGCGTTGTTTGGACTTCTGAGTAACCAGTGAGGTGATACAGAAGCTATTTTGTGCTGGACTGGTACATCTAAATATGGGAATGTCCACCTGCTTTGGGGGTTTGTCCACTCCATTCTGTTCGCAGTTCACCCTAATTGAGCGACGTCAGCTGGCTTCCATCAGGACCACAGTCATAGAAGTACACCACATGTTATGCTAGGCAGATGTAGAACCCATGGATCATGAAAGGTGGCGTTGTGGGGGTGTTGATCATTACAGAGGGGGAGGTATGGTTGCAGGTTTTGCACCTGTTGTTCTGACAGGGTCTGGTACAGCATTGAGTTGGTGTGCTCTGGTCTGAATGGATGTGATATTTGTTAAGGATTTTAGTGCATGTGTTAGGATGCTCAGAGACTGACTCTGCTGCAGGCAGAAAGCATGAGCCGGGGCTCTGAGCATCATCTCTCTGAGGTGCTTGGCTGGCTGGTTCTTGATCACTTGCTCAGGGTCTAACTGATCCCCATGTGTGGGGTCATTGGACTATATTAGTCCTTTCTCTACTAGACTGAAGAGCTCATTATTAAATATTTGTTCCCTATGTAGGTACTTATCAGACTGTAACCAAGTCACGCCTTAATCTTCTGTTTGTTAAAATAAATAGATTGAGCTCCTGATTCACTATAAGGCAGGTTTTCTAAGCCTTTAATCATTCTCATGGGTCTTCTTTGAATCCTCTTCAATTGAGGAAACCAAATCCCATTGAAAGTAAACAGGAACTGGGGGGGCCTAAACCCCATTAAGCTCTCTGGACAATCCTCCCTTAGACAAATACATTGTGCCACCTTCGTCTGTGTGTGTGACTTGGGGATGCTTTGCCATACTGTGGTGTTTAGATGTTGCTTATAATTATTAGAACTGGGAGCACTGGCTGCTGGGAGTCTGAAAGGACAGGAAACAGGAAGGAGGGAGGAGGGAGTTGAGAGGCTGAGAGAGCTACAGAGGGTGAAGCAGCAGCTGGTAAAGAGGTTTCCCCTTTAAAATAAAGACCTGTTGAAGTTTGTGAGTACCTTGCATGACTGATACAACACATAATTTGTGAATACTGCATGTTGACCTGGTTATTGGGAGGATTACTATATGGCTATGCTGGGCTAAATCAGCAGGGCTATTGGGAAACAAGCAGGAAAGCAATTATTTGAGATAAGACATTATGCAAACATAAGCAACTACTGAGGGTTGTTACAGGACAATGGCACAACTGTGGGCCTGGGGAGACAGGCTTTGAACTGCTCAGAACTGGAGAAGACAAAGGAATCCTGGCTGGATAAAAGTGACGTTCTTACTAGGGAAGGTGGGAACAGTTGGGGAGCTGGTCAGACTGACACAGGCACTGGCTGGGGATGTCTGAAGAGGCTAGACCTGCCTGGGTCACCGTCACAGGGGTTGGGCTTTAGACAAGCCAGACAGTGTGCAGACTGTTGGTTTAAAATCCAGCTCCTCTGATGTTATGCTTTGTGCCTATTGTTATAATTAAATAACAGTTGTCTGAAGAAGGCTGGTGATTCTGAGTCATTCTATTCCCCCATGGTCACAGACTCCCGAAGGAAAAACTGCCAGTTCTGAACCCAGTCGAACCTTCTGGGTAAGCAGAGTAGATACCCGGGATGCTGTAGCCCCGGGCCCAGTGTGAGAACAGGACAACTGCATCATTCTACCGCAAGAGAGGTAAAGACACAAGGCCTGGCACCTGAGGGGATGGACTCAGAGAAAGGGGACAGAGGTGAATTCTCTCTCTCACCATGACAACGCCCCCATCTCCAGTTTTTCAGCATGACATTACATTCATT
This sequence comes from Chelydra serpentina, assembly GCA_037349315.1. Classification (NCBI taxonomy): domain Eukaryota; kingdom Metazoa; phylum Chordata; order Testudines; family Chelydridae; genus Chelydra; species Chelydra serpentina. The sequence goes on along the minus strand of JBAIAC010000046.1, from coordinate 55,689 downwards.
ATGATCATTTACATTAATTATTGTCTGGACCGTTGTGGGCAGTAATAAACAACATGAGTCTTACCTTTTCTCACCAAAAGGGAACACACCACTACTAGGACCAGGAGAGAAGGAATGGTAATTCCCAGTATTAACTTAGAGGATGCTCCTAGGAAAGAAAGAGTACAATGTCAGCACAAAGGAGACACCAGGAGAGAGAGGGGGAGGGGAATAATAAATTAGCAGAGAAATAAAGGTAGAAATGGCATGTGATAGTGTATGAATTTCTGTCAATATTATTGGCTCTCTTTTTGTGGGGTTTTCTTAGTTCTATTCTATTCTATATAGGTTTGTAAGCAGTGCTCATCACTGTAGTATCTAAGCACCTTCCAGCACTGAATTAAGTGACATGACTGCATATCTGTCACACATTGTTTGTTCTCTCATCTTTTCCCTAGGGGGAGAAGAGTGTGCAATTAAAAGTATTATTTTGTAGGGCTTTTTAAAATATACATGTTGCTCTGTATTTATGTTAGAGAAGGCAAGTGGAAGAAATGCACCTGGCGCTTGGAGCGGAAGGTGCAGAGGTTTGTGATGGTCCTTAGTTCCCAGAGAAGTTCAATGCACAGTCTGGGACCGCCCCCCGAGCAAGTTCTGTCTCTTCCATTGGACCAGAGGAGCCGAGCTGAGGACTGAGGAGGGATTGAATATGGGGAGCAGGATGCAGTGGAAAACTGGCTAGGGCCAGGTGTTCCATACACAGGAGGACAGCCTTGGAGAAGGCATGGAATTGGGAGCAGCATACGGAGACATATGAAGCATCCAGATAGATGAGGCAGCTGAGCTGGTCAGAAATTTACCATTCAGATGTTCATGAAAATGTGATTTCTGGCAAACTGAAATTTTCCATGTGAAAATGTAGATTTTTTTGATTCTTTAAATGTTTCATTTCAATTCCGGGTTAGTCTGCCTGAGTTACTGTGGTGCCTAATGGGAATTGTAGTTTGCATATGTCATGCCTCCATTCTCCTTTATGGGCCTGCCCCATGGACAGACTACATCTCCCATGATGCCCTGTGGACAGGGGACTCCCATGATGCCATGCGGCAACTGAAGTGGACGCAGAGATCAGTGTTGAAAAACTGAAGTGAAATGTTTTGATTCAGGAATGTCATAGTAATTTATTTTGAGAGAAAATATAAAAATGTTCCATTTTACACATTTCCAAATCAAAAACATTCAGAATTTTTTGCCATTTTCGTCAAAAACAAATGCTGAAGGACCAGGCTGTCCCACAGAACAGAAATTCTGTTTTTCGATCAGTTCTGTGTTTAACTTGCTGCATCTTCTTCATTGTTCTCGAGCTTGGCTGGACGCATTAGCTGGAGGGAGAACTGAATGTTTCTTATGGGTGGGCAGTGATATAGATTTTGGGTGATGTGGCTGGTACATATTTTAGGGGAAACCAACTTCAGTGTTGCTTATCTCCTTCCAGCCAAAATTCAAACTGGAGGCTGGTTGCCACAGTCAATGTGATTAGCTGCATTTGAACACTGTCTATCCCAACAGAGAAACTGCCAAGCCACAAAGGAAGGGTCAGAATAGTTGCTTCAAGTCTATTCATTCTTCATGCTTTTTCTCAGGACATTATTTGACCAAGCAATGCTAGAGCAATATCATGCCATAGACACAATGAAAGAAATTCATACCTGGGCCAGCACAAGGTCTATGCATTTAAGTTCTCAAAGCCTTGTACTGGATTTCAGCACAGGGGGGAATTTCACCTCACCTCCCTAACTTCAACACTCTCTCCCATTCCCCAACACTCTGGTAGATTGAAGGTGGTGGATCCGCGTTCAGGATCTGTTTGACCCAATCTTAGGCTAGGATTTCCCATATCTTAAAAAATAGCTTTATATGTTGTCTGCAAGCCACCTACAATCATAACTAACTTCATTTACCATTGGAAAGCGGCTGAACTCCAGGCACAGTTCTGTTGGAAGTGGGAGTTCCATCTGTGGAAGTGAGTGGATGCAGAGCAGGTCATGCATAAATTACTGCATTCATCTGAAATCCTTACAAAAATCTGCTTAAAAATGACAATAATGCTTGAAAATGAAATACTCATTGCTTGTGATTGATACAATGAAAGGACTAAAAACCTCTGGGTCAATATGTTTAGTCAGACAATTTAAGTGGTTTCTACTATAGCTTTTGGAAAGACACATTTTTCTTTCATGGGAAATTTTTACATTTCAAAATCACTTTCCATTCTAAATTGAAATGAAGAATTGAAATATCAAGTGTTCACTAAATAAAACATTCTGAAAAGTTTCAAACTGGGAATGTCAAAGTGAAAACATTTCGGCGGCTCAGAACAAAATGGCCTGATTCAACATTTTCATTTCAAAAGATTACTAAAAATCAACAATTGCTTATAGACAATTTCAATTTTAACAAAACCAAAATGAGACTTTCTAGTGGATCTATTTTCTGCTAGGCTTTGAATTGACATTCTCAAATGGGACAGTTTTCTCTTAGCTGTGGTAGTTTGGGTCCTCAGTCTCCTGAAAGTCTAGAGGAATACAGCGGCATCTCCTCCATTACATCATGAACAGGGCCAAAATGTCCCAGGACTCCGGTGAGTAAGGCTGGATCCTATTTAACTCCATTCAGGCCATTAGTCATTTTCTGTAGCCTAATAATTGTATTAAATATTCTGGGGCTAATTCATTGTTGCTCTGTTGTCCATTCACTCCAATTAGGCTGATGCTAAGTGGCTGGATTGCGGAAATAGGGTCCCCTCAGGAATACCCTTAGTGCAAAGGGTGCTTGTGCCTGGGAGCAAAGACTGCTCCATTAGATTTGCATCATTTACTCATACACCAGGAATGTTTGTGTATTGGGGTCTCAGGGTAGGCCCAGGAGAAGGCAGACGTGTACCCCTGCATGAGTACAGGATTGAACCTGGCTCTCGGAGCCTGGTGCAGTACATGTTCCTCTTGACTCCATAGGAAGTGGCCTATATAAGGAACTCGGCAGTCCTGCTATCTTGCCTGAGATTGTGATAGTCAGTGCAGGGTGCTCGACTGTGTGTGAGAATGCTCCAAAATATATAAAAGTGACACACATTCCTGAACCCCCTGGCAGAGACATCCCCATACCAACCGATGTCCTGAAAAATTAGGGTCTCCTTTACACCCTTTCTCATCCTCAGTCCATAAACAACAACATTTCTGAGCCATCTGCAGGCAGTTTCGATGGGCACCTTTGATCTCACTTGCTGTCCATTATATCAAACCGGCACCTCTAGGTGAATAGGGAAATTTTATTTATCCCTTCACATAACACAAGAATTAGGGGTCACCCACTGAAAGCAATAGGTGACCGGTTTAAAACTAACATAAGGAAGTACTTCTTCACCCAACACACCATCATCACATGGAACTCATTGCCTTGAGGTATTGTGAAGGCCAAAGAATAACAGGGTTCAAAAAAGACCTTGATAAATTCATGGAGGATAGCTCCATCAATGGCTATTATCCAAGATGGTCAGGGATGTAACCCTATGCTCTGGGTATCCCTAACCCTCCACCTGTCAGAAGCTGGGACTGGACAACAGGGGATGGATCATTCAATGATTGCATGCTGTGTTCATTCCCTCTGAAGCACCTGGCACTGGCCACTGTCAGAAGACAGGATACTGGGCCAGATGGGCCATTGGTCTGACCCATTATGTCCATTCTTATGTAGTCCATCCGGGCTACACCTAATATTGGAGATTTTTTTTATAAATAGGATTAGTTTAGTGTCTTACCTGTTACACCCAGGTTCTGGGGGGCGCTTAGAAGTGAATTCTTTTCCCGATTCTGAGGATCCTTGTGCTGATACAAACAGGTAAATCTCCCTGTGCTGTTTGCCCTCACTTTATAGTCATAGGCGAATTTGCTTTCCTGCATTGGCCTACTTGCAAGATCCTTCCCATCTTTACAGAAAATAACGCGGAAAAAAGGAGCGAGGGGGGGTACTGTACACTTCAGCACCACGGTGTCCCCTTCCTCACTGGATGCCTTGTCTAGAAGTAGCTGAGGAGCACGGCAGTTACCTAAGTAGACAAAACATTATGCTAAATACAATGGGTCTAGTTCCCTGATGGTGTAATCTTGCAGTGCTACAAGGACTTTAGAAGAGATATTGGCCTAATGAATGAGGCAACCAGCCTGATTTTGGGGCCTTTATAAAATCCTGACAGGAACATTGGCCCAAAGAGCTCATGGAGGGAAGGGGACACATGGTCAGCCTCCTATTTGTGGAGATAGGAGGTTGGGTTTGGGTGGTCCCTGAGGAATCTCCTAGTGCAGGAAGTGGTTGGTAGGGTGGGAGCAATGCTGACCTCTCAGGCTTGTCACGGGGCTGAGACAATTTCCCAGCTGGACCCTGCCCCAGTGACTTTTCTAGTGTCTGTAGAAGTGGGGTTCTCCTCAGACATGGGCCAGTCAAAAGTCTGTTGAAGTCAGTGGAAAGATTCCCATTGACTGGTAGGTTGTGAACCTCAAGGGATCTACAAGAATAAAGGTGGAGTAATGGCCTGTCTCCCACAGTTCCTTTGTTCTACTCATGCTCCATAGCCTTCTCATTTATTTAAGAAGGGCTCCCCTCTTTTGCATGAGTCTTCCTAATTACATAGGGCAACCCCCCCATCCTTGCCTGCTGAGGTCTTGGTCCCCATAAATTCAGCAGGAACCCTAATCTCTCTATTTCAAGCCCCCTGCTTTCCCAGTTCCTATGTTAGGAATTTTTGTTTTTTCAACAAAGGCAACTCCCAGACAAAAACTTTGTGAAGGCGAAGTTAAGGTTAAAAGTAGACATCGGTAACATATGGGTAAAAATCCATGTAGACATTTATAATTAGTAAGAGAAGAGACATTATAAAGGCAGGAAGTTCAGAACTGAGGGGAAACTGATAAGAAAATCGAATGTTTGAAAGTATTGAAAATTGATATTTAAGAGACCTAAACAATCTGAACTCTACCCCCATAGCAATGCCCTGAGAAAGTCAGATCTCAGAATAATTTACCCATCTGTAACAAGCTGTTCCAATTTATCAGTGGCCACAAAATCTGGGATGCCTTAATTTTAAATGTACAGAGGTTGTTCCAATTTCTAAAGTGATACATAGTCCTGAGCCACAAATTCCTGATTAGACAAGCAGTGGACTGCAAGCTGTTGTTCCCTACTCCTGATTACTGGTCAGATCTTTCCTTTCCAAACCTCCAAACGACACCGACCTTCACCGAAGGCTTGGCGAGGAAAGTTCAAGCTATTTTTGATGCAAGCGCCACCTAAAACAAGCAAAATAGCACACCTGCCCTATCGCTACAGTAGTTTGAGTTTGCTGAACTGGTGCATTATGATACCCTCTGTCTCCAAATAGGTTTGAAAAGATCTTGTGCGAAAGTCCACTATATCCCAGTTCCTGGTAGCGGTTGCCAGACCAGTCCAAGGGGTGCAGAGCAGGTGTGCAAAACCGCATGGACCTGGATCTAGAACAGAAGCCTGAGGACTTAGCTTGAGGAAAGATTCCCAGGGAATCATCCTTTTCATTATTATTTATTATTTTCATTCCTGTCAAGCCCAGGGATTACCTTTTAATTTTACCGCCATCCTTTTTTAGCTGTTTGAACCCAGGAGCTTTTGCTGATCAAGAACAATTCACACGCATTGCTACTACTGGTCGACTGTGCTATCAAATTAATTATCTGCCAAAGACTTTTTGCACAGTGTTCTTCCAGCTTTGTAGCTGTTCTAGTGCAATTTGGGGTTAATAAATAATTCACCCAATGTAAAGAAGTTCATCTAATAATCAATTAATAGTTTTTAACCAAATCCACATAACCCCATAGAGCTCTTCACAATTTCTGTCTCAAGAATTAATTGCTAATCTTTCAGAAAATGCAGGTTTTTTCTGCTGTGTCATTGCATTTCTGCTCTAGGTATGCGGAGCAAATACTCACCTGGAGAGTTGCAGATTTCTTGGTTTGTGAAATTAATACCTTTAAAATAAATACACACATTTAGTTTTAGGTAAAGGCAGAGGCTCAGGTTTTGTTCTCTGTCTGTTGGGTAAATCCGGAATTGCACAGTGGCTGTAATGGGGTGGGGGCAGAGTCTGATCTCTGTTCCCTGAAGATAATATCTTTATCTGCATATTATTGTCTCTTATGAGACATAAATGAAATGTAATTCAGTGATAGTTTTCAGCCTGTGGTCCAGGGACCCCGGGGGCCAGCGGACTATGTCTAAAGGGTCTGAAAAGGTTGTTTTAGTTCCATTCCACAGTGGTTGATCCTAAACAGAGATATGTTTTAGGGCCAGATTCTGCTCTACTGTTACACAGATCAAACTCAACAGTAACTCTGTTGAGGTAAAGTGGAGTTACTCTGGATTTACAATGGTATCATTAAAGATAGAATTTTAAATATTCTATATATGTGGGTATTTGTATATAAAATTAAGGCCAAGGTTTTAAAAGCTGACTAAAGGACCTGGACTCCCAATTCCTGTTAAGATGAATGAGAGTTGTGTGTCCAAATCCCCTAGGTGGCTTGGCAAACCTTAGCCTAAATTTCTAATTTAGGCCAGTCATTAAAATGTTCCTGTTTAATTAAGGGGACAAGGCTCGAATATTTTGTCTCCAATCTCGTCTAAACATAAAATGGAGAATATCCATAAACTACTTACAGCAAAGCCAGAGAATCAGCTGCAGGATCATCAGGAGATTTGGTGAGAACTTCAAATGTTTTCTGTGGGCTTCAGTTGAGAGAGGCGCCAGTTAGGAGAGAACCCAGGGTCTCTGTTCAGACTTTGCTCTTGCCCACTGGGATTCATAGAAGATCAGACACAGTCCCTCTGATCTGAGTTGCTTCTGGTTGCTGGTCCAGGAGAAGCTGCTGTCACTCAGCTCTGCATCTCTTTTTGCTCCTCAGGGTTAAGACAACTGGCTGGTTGGTTTTGTTGTTTCTTGTGGATTGTGTTGCTGCTCTCTGTATGCAACAAGTGTTCATGTCGTTCTATTCTGCACCATTCCTCAGCCCCGACTTCCTGCATGATACCTAAAAAGCTGAGGAGATAACCTTGATCTGAACCACAAACAATGATAATGGATGGTCCAGTGTCAGTTGCACCTGCTAAATAGCCAAATAAACAGGAAAAGAGGCATTTCAGCAAACTCACATATTTAACAGACCTTCCTTTCAGTGGGTGTATAGGCGGTGTTTTAAGGTCACTCCTGCTATACAATAAGAAAGCCTTTAACTGTGCTTGAAGAAGCCTACCTAAATTTGCTCTCTTATACCAGTGTAAATCCAAGTAGCTCTTCTGAAGACTATTTGGGGTGAAAAGGAAAGAATAAACATCAGGGAGCTCAGCAGGGATACTCAGTATTTACACTAGCATGTGAGAGAGTAGAATTTGGCCTAAAATGTTTTTCCATGGTCTAGCACAGTGTTTCTCAACTGGTGGGCTGCAAATAGACCTGTATGAATAACTGATTTTTTGGTTCAGTGACAGAACAGGAAAAGTTGAAAAAATCATTTTGGGCAAAATAAAACATTTTATTTATTTTTTAAGTTTTTTAAAATAAAATTGAAGTAAAATTTGAAACAGAAAGAGATCTTGAATCAAAAAGTCAAAATGTTTTGTTCAATAGATGTAGAAATGAAAAGTTTTGACATTTTTGGAATTTTTTTTCAACTGAAACATTCGCAAAATTTTCTGGTCAATCGTAATCTGCATTCTTTTGGCAAAAAAACCCAAAGTTTTGTCTGAAAAATTTTGAGATCCCTATGTGGGTCCTGGAAGACAATCAGGGTGATTTAAAACTTTATTACAATCTAACACAAAGGAACACAGATAAATTCTATAGGCTTATCCTTGTTAGTGTTGATACACTTTTTACTCTTGCTTTTCCAGAAAATGGACGGGGCTCATGAAATTGTGTGAATAACTAGAAACACGAGTATGGTACATAACAAGTACAGCAGATGAGAATAAGAACTGAAGAGACTGATTCAGCTTCAGACAATATTCATATTTTGTGTGTCAGATTTTCATAGAATAATAGAATCATAGAATCATAGGACTGGAAGAAACCTCGAGAGGTCATCAAGTCCAGTCCCCAGCAGTCATGGCAGGACCAAGCCACATCTAGACCATCCCTGACAGGCGTTTGTCTAACTTGCTCTTAAAAATCTCCAATGACAGAGATTCCACAACCTACCTAGGCAATTTATTCCAGTGGTTAACTACTCTGACAGTTAGAAAGCTTTTCCTAATGTCTAACCTAAACCTCCCATGCTTCAATTTAAGCTCATTGCTTCTTGTCCTATCATCAGAGGTTAAGGAGAATAATTTTTCTCCTTCCTCCTTGTAACAACCTTCTAGGTATTTGAAAACTGTTATCATGTTCCCTCTGAGTCTTCTCTATTCCAGATTAAACAAACCCAATTCTTTCAATCTTTCCTCATAGGTCATGTTTTCTAGACCTTTAATCATTTTTGTCATGAACCTCAAATCAGGGCATATCAGGGATGTGGTGTTTTCCTGATTCTAATAGATTTTGATTAGTCAAGAAAGATGTTGATACATTGGAGAAGATTCAAAGAAGGACCATGAGAATAATTAAAGGATTAAAAAATCTAATTTATAGTAATAGATTCAAATAGCTCTGTCTATTTAGCTTAACAAAGAGAGTTAAGTGGTGACTTGATACCAGTCTGTAAGTCCCTATATGGGAGCAAATATTTGATAATGGGCTCTTCATCAGGAAGACGTAAAAACATATTTTATTTTGAATTGACATTTCAAAGTGAAACTTTCCATTTTGAATTGGCACTTTGAAGTGATTTTTTTCTGTTCATAGACTCATAGACTTTAAGGTCAGAAGGGACCATTATGATCATCTAGTCTGACCTCCTGCACAATGCAGGCCACAGAATCTCACCCACCCACTCCTGCAATAATCCCCTCAACTATGTCTCAGCTATTGAAGTCCTCAAATAATTGTTTAAAGACTTCAAGATGCAGAGAATCCTCCAGCAAGTGACCCATGCCCCATACTGCAGAGGAAGGCAAAAAAAACCTCCAGGGCCTCTGCCAATCTACCCTGGAGGAAAATTCCTTCCCGACCCCAAATATGGTGATCAGCAAGACTCACAAGCCAGAAACCCAGAAAAAAGTTCTCTGTAGTAACTTCTAACATCCCATCACTGACCATTGGTCCTATTTACCACTGATGGCAATTAACTGACCTTTGACTAAGATCATGTTATCCCATCAAACCATCCCCTCTATAAACTTATCTAGCTTAATCTTGAAGCCAGATAGGTCTTTTGCCCCCACTGCTTCCTTTGGAAGGCTGTTCTAGAACTTCACTCCTCTGATGGTTAGAAACCTTCGTCTAATTTCAAGTCTAAACTTCCTGATGGCCAGTTTATATCCATTTGTTCTTGTGTCCACATTGGTACTGTGCTGAAATAATTCCTCTCCCTCCCTGGTATTTAGCCCTCTGATATATTTAAAGAGAGCAATCATATCTCCCCTCAGCCTTCTTTTGTTTAAGGTAAACAAACCAAGCTCCTTGAGTCTCCTTTCATACGACAGGTTTTCCATTCCTCAGATCATCCTAGTGGCCCTTCTTTGTACCTGTTCCAGTTTGAATTCACCCTTCTTAAACATGGGAGACCAGAACTGCACACAATATTCCAAATGAGGTCTCACCAATGCATGATCCACAAAAGAAGCAGCAGAACCCAGAAGAGCTACTGGACAATTGACCAGCCCTGTGGACAACTCTCGCCATCCCAATGCTGAGACTCCATTACAGAGATTGTGATTTTCTTTGTGTTCTTTAACAGAAGTAACTGAAAGTTCCCTTGTTGAGTCAGCAGGTTTTTTAGGGACACCTCAAGGAACCATATTTTGGATGTTAATTAAGGAACACTCTATGCAGATTTCTGCTTTGGCCTTCAAAAACATAACTTTAATCAATTGCCATAGATGTTGTGACAGTGTACCCCATAAAACTTTATGGGGAGATGCTTATAAATGTATACATGATGTAACTGGACTATGTTTTATGCTACATGTGCCATGTAACATATCTCTGTGAAAGTTATGACCTACTGAATTTATTCCTCCCGTTTATATGCATGTATCATTGTTGTAGTTGAAGTTATGAATATTGGTTGTATTTCTTGAGAAAGGAATGTGCAGGTTAAGTGCCCAATCAAGAAGCACTTAACAGACAATAGAACTTGCAGACACCAATCCACATCTGAACTTTGCCAGGAATGTGGCTGGTCTGAGAAGGAACTGAGTTGTGCATGGACAGGTGACTTGTCCATGTGACCCCAACTCCATTTGGTAACTGGATGCTACACAGGGAGAGGGAGGGGTGTCCACCCAAAGGAGAAAATCTATTTAAACCCCTAGGAAACCCCTCCATTTTGTCTTCAGCTGGCTAAAGAGAGAGACCCTCCACCCCCCAAGGACACACCTGAAAGAGACTGAACAAAGGACAAAGACATTAGGGGGGTGAGTGATTGCTGGACCCAGGCTAGGTGGAAGATAGCCTGTTTACTGGACCTAGTGAGGTTTTTATATCTGTGTGAAGTTTGATTAGACATAGACGTGCGTGTTTTATTTTATTTTACTTAGTAATTCAATTTGTTCTGTCTGTCACTACTTGAAATCACTTAAATCCTATTTTCTGTACTTATTAAAATCACTTTTTACTTATTAAGTTCCTGGAGTACGAGTTGTTACCTAGGGGGGCAAACGGCTGTGCATATCTTTCTATCTTTGAAATAGAAGGCGAACTATTTATGAGTTTGCCCTGTATAAGCTTTATACAGGGTAAAACGGATTTATTAAGCATTTGGACCTCTTAGGGAGCTGGGCAACTGGGTGTCAAAGGCAAGAGCGCTTCCAGGAGCCTTACCGTGGTTAGTGGACTTGGCTCGGACCTGAGTCTGTGTTTGCAGCAGATCAGTGGAATCTGGCTCAAAACAGACAGGATTCGGGAGTCCCAAGCTGGAAAAGGCCTGGAAGCAGGGGCAGAAGTAGCCTTGGCACACCGTGTGGCAGCACCAAGCAGGTCTCTGTGACCCCAACCCGTCACAGATGTTTTAAAGTACTGGTAGTTATAATCACAAGAACAGCTGCATTAGATCACACTCATGATTCATCTATCCCAGTATCCTGTCTTTCGAGACTGGACACTTCCGAGGGGAGGAACAAACAGGATAATTATTGAATGATACACCCCTTGTCATTCACTCCCAGCTTCTGAATGGTAGAGGTATAGGAACACCCAGAGCATGGGGTTGCATCCGTAACCCTCTCTGCTTATAGCCATAGATGGAGCTATCCTCCATGAACTTCTGCAATTCTTTTTTTAACCCAATTGTACATTTGGGATTCACAACATCCCCTGGCAATGATTTTCACAGGTTGACCATATGCTGTATGAAGACGGTCTTCCCTTTTTTTGTTTTAAACCTGCTGCCTATTAATTTCATTGGGTGACTCCTAGTTCTTGTTTTATGTGAAGGGGTAAATAACACTTCTCTGTACACTTTCTCTATGATGGGGTGCTGATCTCAGGTGGGGATGTCTAGGCTGGTCTGAAATATACAAAATAACTATCATATGGATGGTCCAGAGTGGTTACAGTAGCGTAGCCAGGTCTTGAGCACAGGGGGAGCGGCGCTATAAAAGGCGCCTCCCCGCTCCCCCTGTACTCCCCGCTCCCCCCTGCAATGCTTTAAAGGGCCCGTGGCTCCAGCCACTGTGGAGCCCTGGGCCCTTTAAAGCGCCAAGGGGGCTGATGGGGGCGCTTTAAAAGGCCCATGGCTCCCCGCAGCGGCAGGAGCCGCGGGCCTTTTAAAGTGCCCCCCTCCCCCCCCCCCCCCCCCAGCCCGGCTCCGGAAGCGGGGCTGTGGGGGGCACTTTAAAAGGCCCGCGGCTCCCCGCAGCGGCAGGAGCTGCAGGCCTTTTAAAGCGCCACCCCAGCGAGGCTCAGGCAGCGCCTTAGTGCCACTTTTCCTCACAGGGGGAGCGGCCCCTCCCCCTGCTCCCCCCCGGCTATGCTACTGAGTGGTTACAATTCTACATTTCTTCAAAGACAAATTAAAACCTCAAAACAACCCGAAGAAGAAGAAGAAAAAAAAGGTCTTTAAAGTAGAAATAAAGCTGCATCTTCTTACTTTGGAGAACTACTAATCTAAGAGCCAGATTTTGTCATTCTGATACTGAGAGCTATTGCAAGTAATCCTCTTAACTTCAACGAAGCTATAGTCACCCAGACTCAGTGTAAGTGGGGGTGACAAAACCTGGCCCATGATTAAAAGGGGAACAAACAAGAGGAGGCCACAAGGTAGGTATGAGTAGGATGGTGGTGGGGCACTGTGATAGCTACATTTCTTTGTTACTTTTACTACAGTCCCAAGATGTTATCTGTCCATTGGCTTTCAGAGCATGTTGTGAAACTCATAGTTCCTAGGACTGATATTAACCATGTAAACAGACTGTCTGTTACTATGTCCTATTGATTCAGAGATCAAAAACGGGATATTAGCATTTGATGGAACTTCGGTGTAGTAATATCATGGTCTATGTTTCTCTTTGAAGTTTGTAGTAAACATCTTACACTGATGAAAGCAACTGTTACCTGCATATACAAAGGACATAAGAGGTTATACTTCAGAGCTGCAATGCTTCACCCAAGGAATATTTGCTCTCAAGCAGCAATCACTAGCTTGCCAGAGATCTAGAAAAGAATTCCGGGGCTGTGATCCTGTATCCCAGATCAGCTTAAGCTTCATCAGGAGAAGTTTGTGTCACAAGACAGAGATCCCTAGCTCTAGTCTGGATCACCCTGATATTGGACATTGTACTATAACCTATGGAACTAATTCTGAAAGGATTCTGCAACTCTAAATCTCACCATCTTAACTATGAAACTGACCTAAGAATTTTATTCATGTCTGTATGTATAATGATCTTTTAACCTATACTCTCTCTACTTCCCTTTTAAATATATTTTCGTTTAGTTAATAAGAATGGCTGTATGTATGTGAGATCTGAAATATTCATTGACCTGGTGGGTGATGTGTCCGATCCTTTGGCAGTGGAAGGACTATATATATGATTAACAAGATTTTCAGTCATCCTCATCATATTTGACTTGGCTGCCAGGGTGGGTGCTCAAGGCTGGGTTGCTTTAAGGGAACTGTATTTCTGGCTTCTTGGGAACCAGTAAGGTGTTGTAGAAGCTGTTGCTGTCTTGGCAAATCTAATTATTAGAAATAACCATCAGCTTTAGGGATCATTCTTTGCAGTTTGCCCTGATTGAGTAATCTCAGCGTGGCCCCAGTAGGACTGCGGTCACTGCCTGCTCAGTAGCAAATTCTAAGCTTTCAGCAAAGGCTAAGGAGGGCTCCCCCGCAACTCCACCCCCCCACTATGTGACATCACACAACCTTATCAGCTGTGGGGTTTGGCTGGGCTTCAGAAAGCCTGCTCCTGGCAGACAGTTTGCAGGTGACAGCTTTGTTCCTCATACGTAAACCCAGAACACAGGTTTCAGAAACATTTCCATAAAGTCAGAGACAGGAGAGTGGTGGGCATGTGAAAAAATTCTCTCCCCTCATCCTCCCAGCCTCTCCATTTATTTTCTGTCCACCCCCCTGTTCATTCATTGCTCACTGACTCCCCCTTCACCATATAGGCCCCTGTCCCATCCTCTGCTCCCTTCATAGAATCTCAGGGTTGGAAGGGACCTCAGGAGGTCATCTAGTCCAACCCCCTGCTCAAAGCAGGACCAAACACAACTAAATCATCCCAACCAGGGCTTTGACAAGCCTGACCTTAAAAACCTCTAAGGAAGGAGATTCCACCACCTCCCTAGGTAACCCATTCCAGTTCTTCACCACCCTACTAGTGAAAAAGTTTTTCCTAATGTCCAACCTAAACCTCCCCCTCTGCAACTTGAGACCATTACTCCTTGTTCTGTCATCTTCTACCACTGAGAACAGTCTAGATCCAGCCTCTTTGGAACCCCCTTTCAGGTAGTTGAAAGCAGCTATCAAATCCCCCCTCACTCTTCTCTTCTGCAGGCTAAACAATCCCAGTTCCCTCAGCCTTTCCTCATAAGTCATGTGCTCCAGCCCCCTAATCAGTTTTGTTGCCCTCCGCTGGACTCTTTCCAATTTATCCACATCCTTCTTGTAGTGTGGGGCCCAAAACTGGACACAGTACTCCAAATGAGGCCTCACCAGTGCCGAATAGAGGGGAATGATCACGTCCCTTGATCTGATGGAAATGCCCCTACTTATACAACCCAAAATGCCATTAGCCTTCTTGGCAACAAGGGCACACTGTTGACTCATATTCAGCTTTTCGTCCACCGTAACCCCTAGGTCCTTCTTTGCAGAAGTGCTGCCCAGCCATTCAGTCTCTCATGGGCACTTTGTCAAATACCACCCCTAGTCTGTCCTGGGCCCCAACGGAGGGATGGATACATCATACAGGAGGCAGCTGCTCCCTACTCTCCTGGCTGAGCCAGAAGCCTGCTTGGCTCCAAGGGGCTATTCAGGTGAGCTATGTTAAGGCTGATATTGCCAAAAACTGCCCAGGGGATTTGGATACACTAACATGGCAACTTGGCCTCCAGATCCCTTGGGCAGCTCTGAAACACCCACCGTAACCATAGTGCAGAGTCCAGTCCTTGGCCACAGCATGGTGGAGCTCATCTCTTGGTCGGGCAGGGAGCGAGGGGTGGCTGAGACTCTGCCAACTGCAACTGTCTCCTTTTTCTTTCAGTTTCAGCTAAACGGAGATGTCCAAGGTAAGAAGGGAGATACCTTCACCTGGGGTTGTGATTCTGGATGTGTCCCCAGGGTGTGATGCAAGGAGGTGTGGGGGATGGGGAACTGAGCTCTCAGCTGCCCTGGTATTTTCTCTGGTGAGCGGGACAGGGACTGGTTCCCCTGAGGATCAATTGGGATTGCCGGCCTCTCTCCTGGGTTAGTGTCTAACATAGTCTGAGACACACCTGCTGGGAAGGGAGGCCTGTGCATCACTCCTTGGCCAGCAGCAGCATGTGCACCACAAACACAGAGCAACACCCACGAACACTGACACATTTCACACTTGCTTTCGACAGGGAACAGCTCCTGAACGGCAGCACTGAGAACATGCCCACGGATGAGCAGATCCTCTGTAAGTACCTGTTCTTTCCCCTTACTAATTGTGTGTGTGGGTAAGGCCTGGTGCCCTCCATGCATGGGCCATGGTGCACCAGGTGCTGTACAGACAGAGTCAGAAGACAGTCCCTGCCCCAAAGAGATTATGACACCAGGCCCAGATCCTCAGAGGTTGTTTAGGTTCCTAACTTTATGTCCATGGACGTTTGGAACCTCAGTACCTCTGAGGATCTAGGCCTAAGGGTTTGATGACTGAACAAGGCTGGAAAAAAACAAGTCGAGGGAGGACAGGGTGTGACATGGAGCAGACACAGAAACCGCCCAGCCATTGTCCTCTGCTGATATCCCAAAAGCTGCATGGCTGAGCTGTGACTTACCCTGACATGGCCCCCCTGCACAATGCTCACGCCGGGCTCCCTGCTCCGGCCTGTGTCTGATCTGGCTGTGTTTCCACTGGCCCCAATTCACTACCCAGGGTCTGAGGAACAGGGAGGGCTATGCATCTGAAAGGCGAGATCAGAGTATAAGAGCTGGAGGGCTGGAAGGGGCCTCAAGGGGTCGTAGAGTGCAGCTCCCTGTGCTGAGGGAGGGTTAAATCTACCCCTGTGCTGTAATTCACAGAACAGCAGGGACCTTTATGATCATCAAGTCTGACTTCCTGCATAGCACAGGCCAGCAACTTCCCCTGGGCCTTACACTAACCTCCAGTGCCTGGCACCAGGGGACCCGATCTGCTGTGATTTAAAGGAGCTACCCGCAAAGACATGTTAAATAATAATAACAATAACTGGTGTCCACACCTCAGCTCTCACTCACACCCTTGCAGCTGCAATGACACAATTAGAGTTGACACTGAGTGAACCCTGATGTGGTCCCCCAGCCCCAGCCCATGCTTATTTTGGGCTGTCAGGCTGCTGCCGCTGTGTTTATTTCCCCGCAGTTTCCATTTCACACCCAGCCCCAAATAGAAGAAACCACCCCGGTGAAATATGTCCATTTAAAGAACCAGTCAGGTCTGGGAGGAGAGCAGGTGCTGTCACCGCGAGCCAATGCTGCGCTGGCCGTGCTGGGGGAGCCAGACCACACGGCGTATGCTCTAAAGCTGTGACCGGACTCGGGGTCGATGCTAGGCTTTGTTATTTCTGAACAACTAGATCAAGCAATAGATAAATCTCTGTGGTGGGCTCTCCCAGGGATCAGCACTTACTCCCCTGCTCTCTAACTCTTTCCCCAGATGCCAACAGTGAATCCTGATTGTGAATTTCAGGCTCAGGATCTGGGACGTCCCAGCAGGAATTTGCGCCATTAGACACTGTCCAATGCTGGAGCGCAGCAGAGCTGACCTCAGTGCTGGGGGTGTGAGCCAGAATTTGAATTCCTCTCTCTGCCTGCTGGGCATAGGGAGCAGCCTCAGAGATTGTCATGCAGAAGGAACCACTGTGATGGTCTGGTCTCTGCTCATGCAGAGTCTCACCCAGCGATTCCTGCATCCCGCCCAGAACATCTGTCACTGCAATTATTGCTTTTAACTATCCAAGAAAAACACAATATTTCTCTTTCCTTCAGCCCAGTTTTCTATCTCTACCTGCTCATGATTGTGTTTCAGCTGATTGAAAATTTTTGAACAAAAAGATTGTTTGTAGAAAAATTAGCTTATTTTCTAAAATGAAAAGGTTTACAAAATCTTGCAGGAATCTTTTGAAATTTTCTATTCTGTTTGCCAAAAATGGATGCATATTTATATCAAAGTGATCGCTAAAATTGTTTACTAAGAACTGGGCTTTCAGTAAATAAAAAAAGAATAATGATTTTGATAACATTTGTTGAAAATTCTGATAAAAAATTAATGGCAAATTGTGCAAAAATAAAAAACTGATCCATCTTGAACCCGTGAAATGCAAACAAATCCACATATTTTTTGCAAAATTGTTTCTCCATATTCTGATCAGCTGCTTTGCCCGTAGCTCCCTTCAAAGGGCTATTCTGCTGCCATGTCAGTCTCTAGCTGTTGGAGTTTGGAGGTTAGCAGAGGAATAACAGGATTTTATTTTTGTTTTAAATCTTCCTCTGGTGCAGGAAAACGAGACTGCAACATATGCCGTCGTAGGGAAAGTCTGTGGCAGGCCCAGCTAACGCTCCAGCTTCTCAAACAGATGGTCCAGCCTGCACCTGCTGCCTGCACTGACTCTGAAATGGCGAGCACTGAAGAGGCCAGTGAGCTAATCATTGAGTCGCCTTTGAACGTTGTAAAGTTTTAGGGAAAGTCTTTCTGCTCCGTGTCTCTTTCTTCAGACCCCTCCCTGCTCTTCCCTGCTCTCCAATGTCTCAGCGCTCTCTGGGTGCATTTCTCTTAGCCTCCCCCATCCCTGCTCCCCTCCATTGTCTGCAGTTCTATAGATACTAGGGCAGATGTCAGCATGTTTATTACCATTGCAATAAATCTATAGTGTGAATTTGTGCAATGCTGATTCCTTCTTGGATGCTCAGGAGCTCATCTCCCCTTGAGAACAATAGAGTTCATAGAATCATAGAATATCAGGGTTGGAAGGGACCTTAGTAGGTCATCTAGTCCAACCCCCTGCTCAAAGCAGGACCAATCCCCAATTTTTGCCCCCAGATCCCCAAATGGCCCCCTCAAGGATTGAACTCACAACCCTGGGTTTAGCAGGCCAATGCTCAAACCACTGAGCTATCCCACCCCCCAGTTCTGCCAAGCCATGGATCCTGCACTCCCCACAGGCCTGGGCCAGCCAGGAGGGGGCTGGGAACAGAGCACAGGGGGGAGATGAAAGTCTCCAAACACCTCCTGGTCCTCTGTGTGTGAAACTCAAACACAAGTGCTCTAGTGTTTGTCCCCCCGCAGTACTGTCCAGCCGGCCGGCACATAGACAGCCTAATCTCAGAGCTCTCATCCGCCCAGTTGGAAACTTCCTCATGGGACCCTCATCACTACCTGCATCCCTCAGCCAGGGCTGCAGCTCCCCCAGTCCCTGGCCTGCTTCTGTGGGGTGCATGTGCAGCAGGGGGAGTCACTGATTCCCAGCCCAGGCCCAGGCTGTGGGTTTTCTGGGGAACCTTCCAGGACATTTCTGCCCAAGCCCAGCCGCCCCAGGGCTGAGGGTTAGGGCCATGCTCGCTCCCAGCTGGGCTTCCCTCTTGTCTCTAGATGGCGCCAGAGCCCCACTGCCCTTCCCACAGCTAAACGAAAATAAGAAAGAAAAACTTGTAGCACCTTCAAACAGACTTCAAAGAGAAACTGTTGAACTCTAATTCATATGCAAACTAGGTTGCATTACCTCAGGATTAAATAAGGACTTGGAATGGCTCGGCCATTACGTTAATTGAATCTATTTCCCTTAAGTTAATGATCCTCATTCACACCTGTGTGACCATCTTGTTCATCACTTCAAAGGTTTTTCTTCCCCTGCTGTTATGGTTCCTCTCAACTAATTAGCCTCTTAAGGTTGGTCTATGCACCTCCACCTTATCATGTTTCTCTGACTGTATAAATATCTGTCTACTGTATGTTTCATTCCATGCATCAGATGAAGTGGGTACTAACCCACAAAAGCTTATGCTGAAATAAATTTGTTAGTCTCTAAGGTGCTACAAGTTTTTCTTTCTTATTTTCGTTTTGCTGACACAGACTAACACGGCTATTACACTGAAATTTCCCACAGCTGTTTGTTCTGGCCGTCCTCTCCCAGTCAGGGTTTGCCTGAATCTGTTGTGTGGCTTGGCTGGTTTCTCTCCCTTTGTATCACAGGGCTCTCTGCCTGGACAAGCGCCTCTCACCTCCCAGCCAGAGATCTTAGCTCTGAGCTTTCACCTCAGGCCCACAGACCCCTCTCCCCTTCCAGAGCTGGGGGTAGAAACCAGGAATCCTGAGTCCCAGCTCTCCACTCTAACCACCAGACCCCACTTCCCTGCAAGTCCCAGAACTAGAGTTAGGGGCTGCCCATAAATTACATAACAAAGTTTTGGTGATTTTTTTATAGGGTGACCAGGTGTCCGGTTTTGGACTGGAACACCCAGTTGAAAAGGGACCCTGGTGGCTCCGGTCAGCACTGCCACCCGGGCTGTTAAAAGTCCGGCCGGCGGTGCTGCGGCGCTAAGACAGGCTAGTCCCTACCTGTCCTGGCTCTGTGCTGCACCCCGGAAACAGCCAGCAGGTCCGGCTCCTAGGCGGGGGGCCATGGGGCTCCATGTGCTGCCCCTGCCCCGAGCACCTGCACTGCACTCACATTGGCCAGGAACCAGCCAATTTGTTGAATTTGAACTCAAATTTGGCAAATAGTTTTGGACACCAAAAATACATTTTTTGATAAAAAAGCAATTAGTTGAAAAAATTTATTGAGCTTGAATAAGGACTTGAAAATACCCTCTTTTCTCAAATTTAGCAAGCTGATGTCTCTCCTTTATTTGGACCCCTCTAGCAAATATATTACATTATAGAAATGGATGAGATGTATTCTGCTACTTGGTGGGCACATAAAGTTGGGAATAGTGTGTCTTGGGTGTATTAGTGATTGGATTTTTATAAAGTATCATAATTTCTCTGGAGGGTAAAACAATTGTGCCAATTTCAAGCTGCTAGACTTAAAAATGTCCACATTATGGTGAATAACAGTATTACTCTAGTATTAGTGCTTGGACATGTAGGTCACCATTAGTAGATGGTTTCCCATTTGAAATTCTGCAGGAAGGAGCTGAACAAAAATTATCTCAGTAAGTTGTTCTAAAATCTGTGCAGATCTCCTTCCTACAAGATGCATGCATCTTTTTCACATGAAGTGAAACAAAGGTATTAACCCCAAATTTACAAAGTTCCCTGTTTCACTTTCATAATTACTAATTTTTTGGCTTAGGTTGACTGTTATTTCTATTCTAGAAATGGTCCATTGGTTAATATTGGGATCTACAATTCCTTTTGCCCTGTTCATAATTTTGGTGTGTTTCCTACTGATGAAAAAAGGTAGGTAACAGTTACCAAGACGGTCCAAATCAATATCCAAGACTGCACAGACAGATGTTCAAAAGTAGGCTTGAAAATGACCATAAGACATTGAAATAATTAAACATTTAAAATTCCACCCAGTGAAGAGCATTCCTGGCAGAGAATAAAATACTTTACCGTTCCAGATTGCTAACAAATAGCAACTGTCATGTCTGATTTTGTGATCCTCATACATAGCTTAGTAATTAAGGCAAATACATAAATATTTTCATCTGCTTGCAACTGTTGACATAGAAATTCATTAATTAAATTGTGCACAGTCAAAACTATTCCACATTGCATCTTCTACTTGAGGCAGAATCCATCCTTCAGTTCATATATATATAGGAAAGTTGACTATTTCAATTGAAACTTTTTTTGAACTGAAAATCAGATTTTAAACTAAAGAATTTTTTTTGGCAAAAAAAGGAATGCTTTCCTCAAAAATTTAAAATTGTATTGGAAAACTGGAAACTCAAAAATTGTTTGCGTCAAAAGGGTTTTTTAATGTTTTTTGTTTGTTTGTTTATTTGGGGGTGGAGGTGTTTGTAGTTTTCAGTCCAAAATTTTCTACTTTAGGCCTGAGATTTTGTTTTTCATCTGAAAATGATCAGTTTGTGGTTACAGACAACAACAAAATATTCAGTTTGGCAGGTTTCTAGTTTTGGCAACAATTGAAATTTGTGATTGGCAAACAAAGGTCCTTTCCTCAGGGTGTAGTTTCAAAAGGCTGAGTTTTTGCATAATTAGAGGAAGGTGAATTGACATTCTTAGGAAACCCACTTAACTTTGTCCAAAAACTTCATTCTTGTCTGACACATTGTTTCAAATAGTCCTGTAAAGTTCATAACACTTCCCAGTTCATAACACTTACAGTGGTACCACCTTCCCCTGTAGAAGTTACATTCATTCAATAATATACACACTTTGAATTTTTAATACAATGGACTCCAAAGCCACTTAAACTTAATTCAGTAAGGTTTTTCAAGGATATTGTAGGAAACTGCTATGTCTGTTGTCACAGAAATCAACAGGGATTGTGAATCCAAATCCCTTTAGCAGCTTTCAAACTCTGCCCCACCACATGCTGCTTCTGCAAACACATATGCACAGGTTTAAATTTATTCCTGGGAGTAAGCCTGTTGACTTCAAAGGCATTCCATACAATAGGAATATTAAGCACTACAGTTGGTCAGGAATTTGTTATCAGAATGGTTTTCTTACAGAAAATACTGTTTTCTGAAAAAGCTAAGCTAGCTGCAGAAAAAAAAATTGGTTTTGTGCCAAAAAACTGATTTTCAATCAGGAAAAATAAAATGAAATATTTCAATTCAGGTCACAATCAGAATATTTCATTTTGCCCATGGAAAAAACATTTAAAAAAAGACCCCGGGTCTTCCTTCTTCCCTTTTTTAAAGATGGGTACTACATTAGCTTTTTTCCAGTCATCCGGGACCTCCCCCGATTGCCACGATTTTTCAAAGATAATGGCCAATGGCTCTGCAATCACATCGGTGGGTGCGAGGCCAGACAGGTGAGGATGGGCCCATGTTGTTCCCAGGCCTACTGGAGTGTCTGATATTCTAGGGATGCACCAGTGGTCACCTTATCTGTCTCCTTTTCTCTCTGGTGGTGGTAATGGAAGATGATGTCAGAAGCAAGCTGACACGCTGCCTCACGGGATTGTGGGGTGGGTGCAGCCAGATTTTCCCCCTTCTAACTGTTCTCAAGATATGTCTTCACTTCAAGCTGGAAGGCGTAAATTCCAACTTGAGGAGTTATTCCTGCACTAGCGCCAATTGTGCTAATGTGTTGTAATAGAGTGTAGCTAGCGGCAATGCAAGGAGTTCGTACCTGCATGGGACATGAGGCATAGACTCGAGGCAGCTAGCCAGTCCTCCTGCAGCAGCTGCGCCCTATTTTTAGCACTCTGGCTCTCTCAGAGTTACCTCGGGTATGTCTTCTTCAGCTCGTAATCACAGCCCCAGCATGAAATTTAGACACACCCTCCAGGATCAGGTTTTTTCCTTCTTTCCCAGCTCCCTCTGGTGATGTTCCTGACAATACTTTCTTCTGCCAAAAAATGCCATTTCATCCAAACCAAACTATTTCAGGGAAATAGGTCTCTTTCGATGAAAATTTCCTTGGGTTTCTCAGGCTCAGGAGGGAAATTTCTAGTCAAAACATGAGTGAGTGAAAGAATGATCTATAGTGTGTCAAATAAGCAATAGCCCAATGTTTAGGGTGTGCACCTATAGTCTGAGAGACCCTATCTTGTTTGGATCAGAGACTTGAGCATAAGTCTGCCATGCTTAGCTGGACAATTGAGTACTCCAGGGTAGGAACTCTCATACATTTGTGTCTTGAAAAATGTAGGAAGGTCTCATATCGGGTTTCACAGAGGAAAGCAAACAAATGTCCACAACCTCCAATTTCTTTTACGAAAAGGAATTGCTATTTCCCAGTCAGACCTATTGTTAAGACACAGGCTAAGGCATTTGAAGCCATAGGAACACAGCGATTGCCAGACAAGGTTAGATTTGAGTCCATCTAGCTCAGTATCCACAGTGGTCATGGGGGATAACATAACTCCTCCCCGACAAAGAGCACAACCTAACCGATATGAGTTGGAGATCAGTTTCAGTCTGTAACTTTAACAGTTTAAGCAGGAGGTTTAATGTCCCTTCCAAAAGTCTGTAACTATTGTAACTTGTGTGGATATCCTTGTTATCCAAATAAATGTCCAGTTCCTCTTAGCAACTTGCTAAATTCTTTGCTTCAATGACTTCCTGTTGCAGTGAGTTCCACCGTCTAATTACCTGCTGTGTGTGGAGAAGTGTTTCCTTTAATCACTTTGGAATTTCTCACCTTTCAATTGCACTGAATGGTCCCCTCGATGTTATGAGGCAGGGAGAAGGGGAGCATACTAGCCAGCTTAGGGTAGCTTAGGTTTCAATGTGGCCAGCTAACTCACCTTTAAATGTGTTAGCTGGCATCTTAACAAGCATTAAGAGGGCTTCTCCATTGGGTTAGGCTAAGTCAATTTAGCTAACGCGATTGAAAGCCAGGCCTTTTCTGAGCTCATACCCTGGCCACAGAGTTAATCAGCTCTTAGCTAACTGTGCACAGCTCATTCTGTGTAGACCAGGCAGAAATGACTCTGCTTGATTTCTTCAGCAGAGGCAGCAGGGTGGCTCTTATCTCTAGTTCAGCTAGAAGTAAACTGCTCAGGGCCCAGTCTGGGCCTGGCTCTGCTCTGACTATGGCATGACTCCTTCGGCCAGCATGAGTAAATGCACCCAGAAACACCTGCCTTCGTGGGAGCCAATCATTCTGCAGGGAGGAATGGCCAGCGCCTGCCTGCTGCAGCTTGTCAAGGCTCCATGCAGATGAGATAACTATAAATAGATCTGAGATACACAGTGGTTTTGTAGAACTGATGTGACCTTGTCTCTGACTGCACAATAACTCCCGCTCAGAGACCCAGCCACAGAAGCCACAGGATATAGTTAGAGGTGTGACGCGGTTCCCCATAAAACTTTATGGGGAGATGCTCCACTGTGACAGGTTGGGGCCACAGAGACCTGCTTGGTGCTGCCACCTGGTGTGCCAAGGCTGCTTCTGCCCCTGCTTCCAGGCCTTTTCCAGCTTGGGACTCCCGAATCCTGTCTGTTTTGAGCCAGATTCCACTGATCTGCTGCAAACACAGACCCAGGTCCGAACCAAGTCCACTCACCACTGTAAGGCCCCTGGAAGCGCTCTTGCCTTTGACACCCAGCTGCTCAACTCCAAGGAGGCTCAAACCCTTAATAAATCCGTTTTACCCTGTATAAAGCTTATACAAGGTAAACTCATAGATAGTTCGCTTTCTATTGCAAAGATAGAAAGGTATGCACACCTGATCGCTGTCCCAAGGCACTAACTCGTACTCAAGGAAACTTAATAAGTAAAAAGTGATTTTAATAAGTACAGAAAATAGGATTAAAGTGATTCTCAAGTAGTGACAGACAGAACAAAGCAAGTTACTTAGTAAAATAAAATAAAACACGCACATCTATGTCTATTCAAAGTTAACACAGATAAAAGCCTCACCAGATTCGGATATTTTCCTTTTTACAGGCTGTAGAATCAGCCTGGACCCAGCTGAGTCCAGCAGACTTTCACACCCCTTTGTCCTTTGTTCAGTTCCCCTCAGGAATGTGCTTGGGGGGGTGGAGAGCCTCTCCCTTTAGCCAGCTGAAGACCAAATGGAAGGATCTTGCAAGGGTTTTTATAGCCTTTCTTCCTCTCCCTGCGTAGGATCCAGTTGCCCTGGAGTTTTGGGATCACATGGGCAAGTCACCTGCCCATGCGCCCTAACCAGTCTAACCAGTTGCATTCCAGCCCCAGCCCCAATGTGGATTGGGGTCTGCAAGGTCTTTTGTCTGTCAAGTGCTCGCATTTAACAGGCACATTCTTTGCTCCAAAGATGATCCCATGTACTTACAAAGGCTATGTACAAAACCAGCAAATATAAAACCAATCTTCATAACTCCCACTACAACAATGATACATGCATACAAACAGGAGGAATAAATTCAGTAGGTCATAACTTTCACAGAGATATGTTACATGGCATTAATTATTGTTTTTCAGGTACATCTCCCATTGGATCTTCTCAGGAAAAGGTAAGTGATTCTGAGATTCCAAGGACAGAAAGAACCTTGGATCATCTAGTCTGACCTTTTGTATCACACGGGCCAGAGAACTTCATCCAGTGATTCCTCTGTCAAAATAATACTGTGATTTGTAAAATATGTGATGCTGATCTGCATTCAGAAATGCACTCAACAGTGTTGGTTTGCTTTCCTGCCTGAGATCTAGGCTATGATTAGAGCTGGTTGGAAACTCAAGTCTCTGACTAGCAGCTAATTCCAATATTTCAAAATGTGTTTTCATTCCAAATTGGAATTAAAAGTGGAAATTTTTAAAATTTCCCTTGGAATTATTTTTTTTGTAAAAAATCCAGTTTAGGACCATCAAAACATTTTGTTTTGTTAGTGGTAAAACATTATAATATAAAATAACATTATTTAAATATAATATATAATATTATATGTGAAGTTGATTACTGCTGCAAAATCCTACCTCAGTGCCTCAACGTCGTGCAGAGGTGACCCTGGCCGTCTGACAACTATGGTAGCGGGTCGTATGCCCTGGTAGGTTTTACCATGCTACAAAGGTGTCGGACTATCCAATCCAGGGAGGAGGGTTGCTCTCTCAGAGGAAAGAGCGCTTTTCCTTCTCCTTAGAGGTTGAAGGCTAGCTAAGCTTGAGGAGGTACGCATGCCTGCCCACCTAGCCAGTGCGATGGCTTGAAGTTAATGGCTAAAACAACACGAGTAAATGCACATTTTACGGTGGCGGAGCGGAAATTGAGCGACAAGAGGTTTCTAAAAATGTCAGGTGCTAGGCCAACATGGAAAAGGACAATCCTCGCTGTGTGTACTTACAATTGTAGGTCACTGGCAAAGGAGGAAACTTTAAACCTTCTGATGGAGGAGAAGAAAAGGATAAAATGCGATATTCTCGGTGTCTGTCAAACCCAACGAAAGAAGGAGTTGGAAGTCAACTGGAAGGATGAAAGTGCTGTGAGGTTCGGAAAGGGAGATGGCACTAGAAATGTTGGAGGAGTTGGATTTATTGTCAATAAAGATTGGTCTTCAAAAGTCATATCATGCCAGCTAACATCATCATATATCAGTGAGGGATAGCTCAGTGGTTTGAACATTGGCCTGATAAACCCAGGGTTGTGAGCTCAATCCTTGAGGGGGCCATTTGGAGATATGGGGCAAAAATTGGGGATTGGTCCTGCTTTGAGAAGGGGGTTGGACTAGATGACCTCCTAAGGTCCCTTCCAACCCTGATATTCTATGATTCTATGATCTTCAGATGGAGTCAAAAGCTACCCTCAAGGTCATCCAGGCCTACGCTCCCACGAGTGCAAGTGAGGATGAAGAAGTGGAAGAATTCTACCGAGAGCTTGAAAGAGCTTTTGCGCAAAAGTCTACTTACACTGTCATGATGGGAGATTTCAATGCCAAGGTTGGGCGAGGGAAAGCTGGCGAAAAGTTCATAGGGAGATACGGCAGCGGCGAAAGGAATGAAAGAGGAGAGAGGCTGGTAGCGATGGCAGAAATGAAAGAACTGTACGTAGCAAAAACCTGGTACAAAAAGAAGATCTCAAGAAGGTGGACATGAATCGCACCAAACGCAAAGAGTAAGAATGAAATCGACTATATTTTAGTCAATAAAAGGCGCATCGTTCAAGACGTCTCTGTGGTGCAGCCATTCAACACTGGCAGTGACCATCGCCTATTTAGAGCGAAGTTGATTTTCGACGAAGCGGTGGAAAAGAAGGGGTGACAGATGGCAAACAGGAAACAGCAGCCGAAGACATTCGATGAAGCAAAGCTGAAAAAAGCGATTTCTGGGTTTGACTGGAGCCAGATGGAAAAGTGTGATGAGGACTATAGTATCTTTGCTGACAAGTTGAGATGTTGCATAAAAGCAGCTGAAATTAAAAAGCTGAAGAAGGCGAAGGAAAGAATCTCGAATGAAACAAAAAGCTTGTTGGAGAAGCGGAGAAACATGAAAAGGAGCTCAGATAACAACCTCGAGTCCTCCATTCTGTGCAAGCTTATACTGCGAAAACTGAAGGATGACTTCGAGAACTTCCGGAAAGAAAAGCTCCTTAAAACAGCTGAATCACGCAAGAGCCTCAGGACATGCAAGCGGGAATTGACGCAGTATAGATTGAACGTAACAGCATTGAAGAACAAGGATGGAGAGACAGTAATCGACAGAGCAGAGATGGAGGAGGTCCGCAAAGACTTCTATACAGAACTGTTCAAATCAAGAATCTACATCCCCCTCCCAACCCTCGAAGAGTCAGAAGAACGCGTCCCCCCAATAATCGTCAGTGAAGTCTGAAGCGCACTACACCAGATGAAGAAGGGAAAAACTCCAGGCAAAGATGGAATAACATCAGAAATGATTTATGCAGGAGGCAAAAAACTTTGGAAGGCCCTCGCTTTAAGATTCAGTCGATATCTTGAAGAAGGAAGAATACCATCAAGCTGGAAGGAGTCGAATACCATCTTGCTGCACAAGAAGGGTGATCGAGAAAATTTTAAGAACTACCGCCCTATATGCCTGCTCTCTCACATCTACAAGCTCTTTACAAAGGTGATAACGAATCGAATTTGCAAGAGTCTGGATGAACAACAGCCGAGAGAGCAGGCAGGGTTTCGAAGAAATTTCAGTACAATCAACCATATATTTACCCTTAGCCAGCTCCTAGAAAGAGCGAGGGAATACAAACTCCCGCTGTGCATTGCTTTTGTCGACTATGAAAAGGCCTTCGATAGCGTTGAGTTTAACACAATATTAAAGGCACTCGCAGAGCAGGGCATTAACACGCAGTACATTAGTTTGTTGAAGGAAGCGAATACTGGATGTAAAACAAACATTACTCTCCTTGAAACTCCCCTCTGCATCCCAATCGAGAAAGGCGTAAAGCAAGGAGATACAATTTCACCAAAACTATTCATTGCCTGCCTCGAAATGGTTATGAACAAGATCAATTGGAGGAGTGGCGTCAACATAAACAGAGAGAGATTATCTCATCTCAGATTTGCAGACGACATTGTACTAACTGCTGAAAGCACCAGCCAACCACAGAGCATGCTACGAAGACTCGACAAGAAAAGTAGTCAGGTCGGCCTGAAAATGAACCACTTGAAAATGAAATATATGCGATCAGACGTCTTACGAAAAGCCCGAATAACGGTAACAGGAGAAGACATCGAAGAAGTGTAACAGTACATATATTTGGGCCAATAAGTTAATATGCGCCAAGACCTGAACGGAGAACTCTTGCGAAGGATTCGGGCAGGATGGTGTGCATTTAATTCCATCAAGGACGTCCTCAAAGTAAAAATTGACAAGACCACACATAAAAATATTTTCAATTCAGCAGTGCTGCCAGCCATGCTGTATGGCAGTGAAACGTGGGCACTGATGAAGAGAGAAGAGCAACGGCTGTTGGTAGCTGAAAGGGCAATGGAACGAGCTATGTTGGGAATCTCCCTTCTGGATCATATACCAAATGAAATCATCAGAGAACGCAGCGGTGTGAAAGATATTGTTGTGGAAAGCAGACATAACAAGATGCGATGGGCGGGCCACACAGCACAGCTCACGGGTAACAGGTGGACCGCAATCATTGCTGAGTGGTACCTGCGAGAGCAGAAAAGACCCCCCCATTCGGCCTCCAAGAAGATGGGAAGATGACATTGTTAAACGTTTCGGATGAACGTGGAGAAGAAAGGCAAGAGTGCGAGAAGAATGGCAGACCTGTTGTGATCGGCGCAGTCTCAACGACAGCTGAAGTCCAATCAATCCAGGTGATCCAGGTGATATAATATTAAAATGAATATTTTCTATAACAGACATCTAAATTAAATTAATTGAATTGACAATGTTTACATGAAACGAGCAAGGCTACATTATTTTTTTCAACTGAGACTTATTTTAAAAATAATCAAAATCAACAAGTTCCCACGAGACATTTCCTTTTTGGCCAAACCGCATTTTCCAACAGAAAACATTCTTCTTTTTTCAACTAGCTCGGCTTACGATGCTCTTATGCACACTGACTGCATCGTGCCCTCCTCTGTGAGTAAGCACCAGCCCAGCCTCACACTTTTGGGGGCTACATTTTGCCTTAGGCAAAGACCTGAGCTAGGGGACAAAAATTGCACTTAATTTTCTAGGATGATTTTAGAAGAAAATTGAAAATGTTTCAGTTTCATTGAAATATCTTGCTTATGTTTTCTTTTCAGATTGTTCACTGAAAAACAATGGTTTTCAGTTATTGTATTTAAAAAATAAAGGTTTTGGTTGCCAAACAATCAGTGAGGGGAAATTGGGTTTTGAGTTTTCAGTTTTTCAATGAAAACCAATTTAAGAAAAAAATATTTTTAATTTGTACATTAAAGGCGGCCCGGTGTGGTGGCGCATGCCTGTAATCCTAGCTGCTTGGGAGGCTGCGGTTGGCAGCTCGCTCAGGAGTTCTAGGCTGCTGTGCGCTATGTCAGTCGGGTGTCCGGTGCTACTGACAGCCTGGCTAGCGTGTAGTTGGAGAACTGGCTAGAACAACACATCTGACGTGTTATGATCAGCGCTTTCTCTGTGAAGGCTGATAGACCGATTGGTGACATTAAAGGAAATTTTCTCTCAAAAAGTTTTTTTTCCCATTTTTTAATGAAATATTTTTGAACAGTACTATGGACCTGGAAGCCCCTTTGCACCGGAATACAATGTATACAGGGAGCCAGATTCTGATACCACCAGTCAGAGGGAGTCTTCACCGTGATGAATTGCACTAAATCCAGGGGCTAGACCCTGAATCTTTCACTCACTCCGGTGAGTCTTTTACTCCCACACACTGAAGTCAGTGATGTTGCTCACTGTGAGTTGGTAACCAGGGCTGAAGGGATCACTCTTGGGGTATGTCTACACTACGAGACTAGTTCGATTTTTGTGAAATCAAACTTGGTAACCCGATATTGCCAGGTCGATTGTTCGAATCCACATCAGGGATCTTAATTCGAATTTCCGAGTCCACAGTAAGGGGGCAAGCGTCGACATTGCAAGTGGTGCACTGTGGGTAGCTGTCCCACAGTTCCCGCAGTCCCCGCTGCCCACTGGAATTCTGGGTGTAACCCCCAGTGCCTTGTGGGACCGAAATTGTGTCAAGGGTCGTTATACGTAAATTTCGTCACTCGACCCACACTTCCGCCTTCCCTACGTGAAAGCGCTGGCGGGTAATGAATTCACGCCCTTTTCCTGTGGCTGATAGCTCGGACGCCACAGGACAGTGAGCATGGAGCCCTCCGCGATTATCGCTGATGTTCTGTCCGTTGCCAACACCTCGTGCCTTATAGCGCACCTTTTCCAGACTCAGATGCAGAGAAATCGGGAGAGGAGACAACGGAAGCTCCGGGAGTACTTGAACTCTGAGAGGGGCATGGACCTCTCGCAAAGCGCTGGACTCCGGCCCCTAGACATCATGGTGGCAATGGGTCACGTTGATCCTGTGGAACGGTGATTCTGGGCAAGGGAAACAAGCACTGACTGGTGGGACCGCATAGTGCTGCAGGTCTGGGATGAATCCCAGTGGCTGCGAAACTTTCGGATGCGTAAGGGCACTTTCATTGAACTTTGTGAGTTGCTGTCCCCTGCCCTGAAGCGCCAGGACACCCGGATGCGAGCAGCCCTGAGTATCCAGAAGCGAGTGGCCATAGCCCTGTGGAAGCTTGCAACTCCTGACAGCTACCGGTCAGTAGCGAACCAATTTGGAGTGGGCAAGTCTACCGTGGGGGTTGCTGTGATGCAGGTAGCCCATGCAATCGTTGACCTGCTGCTCCCCAAAGTAGTGACCCTTGGAGACGTGCAGGTGATCATAGATGGCTTAGCCGCGATGGGATTCCCAAACTGCGGTGGGGCCATAGATGGGACACACATCCCTATCCTGGGACCGGAGCACCAGGGCAGCCAGTACATTAACCGAAAGGGCTATTTTTCTATGGTACTGCAAGCATTAGTGGACCACAAAGGACGTTTTACGAACATCAATGTTGGGTGGCCAGGCAAGGTTCATGATGCTCGAGTCTTCAAAAACTCCGGTCTGTTTAGACAGCTGCAACAGGGGGTTTATTTCCCGGACCGCAAAATCACTGTTGGGGATGTGGAGATGCCAACAGTGATCCTAGGGGACCCTGCCTACCCGCTAATGCCATGGCTCATGAAGCCATACACGGGAGCCCTGGACAGTGTAAAGGAGCTCTTCAATTACCGCCTGAGCGTGTAGAATGGTGGTGGAGTGTGCCTTTGGCCGTCTCAAAGGCAGATGGCGAAGCTTACTGACTCGCTCCGACCTCAGCCCTAAAAATATCCCCATTGTGATTGCAGCGTGCTGTGTGCTCCACAATCTCTGTGAGATCAAGGGGGAGACGTTTATGCTGGGCTGGGAGGTTGAGGCAAATCGCCTGGCAGCAGATTACGCTCAGCCGGACACCAGGGCGATTAGAAGATCACAGCAGGACGCGCTGCGCATCCGGGAAGCTTTGAAAGCTCGCTTCCAGACAGAGCAGGGTAACCAGTGACTGTTACACTTCCTTAAACAGATACTGAACCTTCCCCTGTTTCTTTACAAAGTTTCCGTTGCCCATCCTCTCCCATTACCAACCCCCTTCCCCCTCCTTCGCTCGACTCTTTAAAGGAACAATAAAGGAAACATTTTTCTACTTGGGACGTCTCCGGTACTGGTTTCTCGGTTACGGTTTTAACCGTGGACGCATACCGCGGTTGGGGAGCGGGTGGAGTGTTGGAAAGTACGCTTCAAAGCTTGGGGAATGACATGCTCCTGCTCCCAGAGCAGTCCTAAGTGCTGGACTGCTTGTTTAAAGGGAGCCATTAACCTCTCCTAATCGCAGGTGTGTGTGCATTGCTCTATCATGCAGGCTATTGCCAGCCGCTAAAGATCAGCGGCCACCCTCCTCCACCAGACAGCGAATCACCTAACCACCAACCCCACGTAGAGAACCTGAAAACCCACACACAGAATGACAAGTGTGCTTACTGCATGTAAGTGTTACTGTGCGTTTCAGTTGATCTGTTACCCTGTCTGTACCCTGGGTTGTGCTCCAGTCCTCTGCACTAACGAACCCCATTAACAAATAACCCGAAACACAAACGGTCCCATTCAAGACACTCAGGGAAACATCAATGAACCAAAAAACCAGTTTTATTAAACAGAGCTGTTCTTTAACATGGAACCTGGGAAGGGGGGATGTTGAGGGGTGCGGCTGGAGGGATGGGAAGGAACAATCTATGGTTTGGGGAATGAGAGCCTTCTGCTACTGGAGCAGTCTGCAGGGGTGGAGTGAATATTTCCATGGACCCTGCCTCCCCTTGTCCTAGTGACTTTGGGTGAGTAAACCACTGGACTTGGTGGCGGGGGTGGGTGGTTGGACAGAACATATAGAGGGGCTCTTTCCTCCTGTCTCCTGTCCTGGAGAACATCCACCAGGCGCCGGAGCGTGTCTGTTTGCTCCCTCATTAGTCCCAGCATTGTTTGGGTCGCCTGCTGATCTTCCTGCCGCCACCTGTCCTCGCGCACTTCAGCCCTCTGCTCCCGTTCCCTGGCTGCTCGCTCGGACCGTGAGACGTCCTCTCTCCGCTGTGCCGCCTCCCTTCGGGACAACATCATCAATTCCGAGAACATGTCGTCCCGGGTTCTCTTTTTGCACCGCCTTATCTGTAGTAGCCCATGGGAGGGAGAAACACGGGTAGGGCGGGAGACACTCGCAGCTGCGGGATGAGGGAAAGGGAGTGAATTCCTCAGAAAGATACTTTTTCCAGAACAATGCCCATACTCTTTCACCGTGAATAGGACCAAACACAGTGGCTATCACATGTAAACGTACTACAAGGTCAAATATTATGCCTTAATGCTGAGTGTCTGGGGTCCCGGTATATGGATCCCAGAAGCCTTGCCGAACAGTGAAAATCACCTCTCTGAAGACCATGGTAAGGTGATGAGTTAGGACTGCTGAGAGATTGCTTCACAGCAGTGCTCTACTCCCATGTCTCACTCACTGTTCCTTGCGGCGGGCAGGAACTGCTGCTGGCCAAACCGCTAATATACAGCGGCTTTCCTAACCCCCCCCACTCCGCGTGGTCACTCCATGGAACCCCAAATGCCCGCGAACAGCTCATCAGGAACGGCTCGCCTACCCTTCCCCCCCCTCCACGTGGTCGCTCCATGGAACCCCAAATGCCCGCGAACCGCTCATCAGGAACGGCTCACCTACCCTTCCCCCCCCTCCGCGTGGTCGCTCAATGGAACCCAAAATGCCCGTGAACCGCTCGGTATGAACGGCTCGCCTACCTTCCCCCCCCCCCCCCGTTCCCGTGTGCGCTCCCGGGAACGAAGATTGCCCGCGATCCGCTGTGGCAGAACGGCTCACGTACCCTTTCCCCGGCCTCGCATGGCCGGTCCCCAGAACTGTCCCTGCCCGCGCACCGCTAAGTACTAATGGTTTGGCTCCCGACTCCCTACCACCACGTGTTAACGGAAACAGCCGGGTGTCTTTCTTTACAGGGAAAAGGAAGCATTCACTATACTAATTATACCACTCATTCAAACCAGGACCCCATGACTGATATCACTCTGATGAGGATTACCGAGACAGAGAAATATTGCATGCTGCGTCAATGCCAGCAATCCCCTGGGCCGTATGCTGCCATGCTATGCAAGGCAATGATACCAGAGTACCTGCAGCTTGCATGGCGCGGGAAAGTATCCTACCATGGAGGAGACAATAAGGCCGCTCTCCCAGTGAACTTGCTAAACAAGCTCTCACTGTACCTCAAGGAGAGCTTCGCGGAGCTCTCAGATGGGGATTACACCTCTATCCCCATACATATTGACAGACTTTTCAAATAGTTGCACGGGAAAGCGACTCCAAGCTGAAGCGCATAAGGCCAATTAAGGCACAGTTACACAGTGCTAACACACCATACCTATTGTATTGCAAATAAATGTCTAACACACTGACCTGATGATCCTTCGCCTGATTCCTGGTCAGGAATGCTGCCTTGGGAGTGTTCATAGGGCAGCTCAGTCAGGGTGAGGAAAAGTTCCTGGCTGTCTGGGAAATCAGAAGTGAGACCGCTGTCTAGTGCCTTGTCCTCCTCCCCTCCTTCCTCTTCTTCGCCGTCCGCGAAAACCTCTTCCGACGTGGCCATAGATAAGACCCCGTCGTCGGAGTCCACGGACACTGGTGGGGTAGTTGTTGCAGCACCACCGAGCATGGCATGCAGTGCCTCGTAAAATCGGCAAGTGTGTGGCTGCGACCCGGAGCGTCCGTTCGACTTCTTGGTCTTTTGGTACACCTGCCGCAGCTCCTTGATTTTCACGTGGCACTGCGTAGCATCCCGGCTGTATCCTCTCTCCGTCATAGCCTGGGATATTTTTTCGTAAATCTTTGCATTCCGTCTTTTGGAATGGAGCTCAGCTAGGATTGCTTCATCTCCCCACACAGCGATCAGATCCAAAACTTCACAATCACTCCATGTTGGAGCCCTCTTTCTATTTTGCGATGGCATGGAAACCACTGCTGTAGAGCTCTGCATCGTTGCCAGTGCTGCTGAGCTCGCCACGATGTCCAAAGAGGAAATGGGATTCAAAATGGCCACACAGGAAAAGGGATTCAAATTTTCCCGGGGATTTCTCTGAGTGGCAGGTCAGAGCATCCGAGTACAGATTACTGCCCTGAGCGTCCACTCAGTGGTGCACTGTGGGATAGCTCCCGGAGCTATTAGCGTCGAATTCCGTCCACAGTACCTAGCTTTCGACATGGCCATTTCGAATTTGGCGCTACTCCCCTTGTCAGGGTGGAGTACCGAAATCGATTCAAAGAGCCCTTTATGTTGAAATAAACTGCTTCATAATGTGGACGGGTGAGGGATTAAATCAAGTTAACGCTGCTAAATTCGACATAAAATCCTAGTGTAGACCTGGCCTTGGAGTAATCTCTGAGAGGCTAGCTGGCTTGTCTTTCAGTCTTGGCTTTCAAACACTTTCTCAGGAAGAAGGTAGCCCCTTCCCTGCATGTTAATGTCCACAAGTCTGGTGGGGGTGTGTGTTTTGCTTTTGTTTTTAGAAGGCACCACAAGGTAACAAAGATATCAATGGATCATCTGAAAGTTTGAATGCCATCACCATGGAGAATACACCTTATTCCACATTTCCTGTGAGGGATGCCCCTGCCTCACCAACCTCTGAGCGCCATAAGTGATCCACTCCCCTCTGCACTTTGTATTTATAGAATCATAGAAATGTCAGGCTGCAAGGGAACTTAAGAAGCCATCAAGTCTAGCCCCATGCACTGAGGCAGGACCACATGAACTTGGACCATCCCTGACAGACATTTGTCCAATCTGTTCTTTACAACCTCCAGTGATTGATAATTCACAGCCTCCCTTGGAAGCTTGTTCCAGAGTTTAACTACCCTTGTCATTAGATAGTTTTTCCTAACATCTAACCTAATCACCCTTGTTTCAGATTAACCCCATTAGTTCTTGTCCTACCTTCAGTGGGCACTGAGAACAATTGATCCCCATGCTCTTTATAACAGCCCTGAACATATTTGAAGACTGTTATCAGGTTCCCCCCTCAGGCTTCTTTTCTCAAGACTAAACATGCCCAGTTTTGTTAACCTTTCCTCATAGGTCAGGTTCTCTAAATCAATTTGTGATGCACTATACACTACGCTCCACCTCTGATACTTTTCAGCAGTACTACCTCCTAGCCAGTTATTCCCCATCTTGGAGTTGATTTTTCCTTGCTAAGTGAAGTACTTTGCACTTGTATTTTGAATTTCATCTTGTGGATTTCAGCCCAATTCTCCAATTTGCCAAGATAATTTTGAATTTTAGTCCTGTCCTCCAAAGTGCTTGCAGCCCCTCCCACTTTGGTGTCATCTACAGATTGTATAAGCATTCTATCCTCTCTACTATCCATTAATGAAAATATTGAGTAGTACCGGACCCAGGACAAGCCCCTACAAGACCGCAGTTTGATAGTGTTGATTACTACTCTCTGAGTACAATTTTTCAAGCAATTGTGCACCCACTTTATAGTAATTTCATCTGCATTGCATTTCCCTGGTTTGCTTATGATCATATCATGTGGAACAATGTCAAAAGCCTTGCTGAAATCAAGCTATATCATATCTACTGCTTCTCCCCTATCCAGTAGGCCAGTAACTTGTCATAGAATGAAAATAAGTTGGTTTGGTATTATTTGTTTTTGACAATTCCATATTGGCTACTGTTTATCACTCTATTATCCTCTAGGCGGGGTGAACAGGGATAAGGAGGCTGGCTTTCAGCACCCCCACTCTATAAAATGTCCCAGCATCATTCCTCCACCACCTGCCATTCAGAATCAATGCCAAGAAGCCATTGTAACCAGGCAGCTGTAACAATGGGAGTCACACCCCACATCCCAGACATGTGGGAACACAGAGTAGAAGCTGAATCATGTGGCTTGGGTGTGTGTGGGGGAGTTGAACACAGAGGTGAGGGCTTTGACTGGTGGAAAGGCTGTGTGTGTATATGGGTGAGTGTGTAGCAGGCAGAGAGACACAGGGCAAACTGGAACACAACAGCCTGGGGTAGGCAGAGGAGCAGCCTAGACAAACAGTGTATGACCCTGAAGTCCGGGGCAGGGGAAGGTATTAGGTTTGGTGCTGACTAAAGAGGCTTGGGGCTGGGAGCAAAGAAGCTACCCCCTGGTTTTGGATCCTTCTCCGTTCGTAGAAGCAGGACTTTGTGTGGGACTTTGTACATTCCTTGTAACTAAACAAAATGCACCCCAGAGAATGCCAGCCTCTATCATCAGTTTCTTCTCGCAGCTGGACTATCCCCAGGGCCCAGATCTTTGACTAGCCTAGAGGTCCCCAAACTGTGGTGTGTGCCCTACCAGAGAGACACGGAGGAATATTGGGGGATGTGGTGGGCCCAAGGCCCACACCCACAAGGGGTGGGGAGCACCACCCAGCCCCGCTCCACCCCAGCTCCGCTCCTGGGCCTGGCCCCAGCCCCAGTCATGCCCCCAGCTGCAGCTCCAGCCTCAGCCCCCTTACCAAGCTCCCCACCCCCCGAGCTGTGGCCCCTCTCCCAGGTCTGGGAGAGGGGGCAAACAGAGGCAAAGGGGGAGGGTGCAACCCTGAAAAGTTTGGGGACCAATGGGCTTGGAGCTCGAGCCAAAAGTGGGTAACAATAACAAAACTATTTCTGCATAACTCTTCACGGGCTGGGCAGGTGTCACTGCAGCAAGCACTGATGATTTGATCACTGGACATGGCTGCCCTTGGCACCAAAGTGAATTTCCACATGGTCAGAAAGTCATGGATTTCCATGGATCCATTCATTAGTATTCAGCCTGTTAGTGTTATTAGGCGGGGAGGCTGGTTAGGAAGAGCTCTCACTTGGGGGAGATGGATGGAGGCAAGAGATGGGGGAGCAGGGAGGGACACCAGGATTTCAATGGGGGGTGGAGAAAGCAATAAGCAGAAAGGGACAGTGGATTGGGGCTGGAGCAGATCCAGACTTGCAGAGGATGAGGTGGGGGAAGGATACAAAGGTTGCATTGCACAGTAACAGCATGTCATACATAGCAGATGCACATGAGTACAACTGAGCTGTTTAGAGCTGTCTAGGTTACGGAATTTTGATCCTGCAAAAAAAAAAAATCTAATTTTGGTGGGGAAGAAATTATCCTGACTCGGGACGAAAAGTCAAAATCTAGAAATTTTTCACAAGACTGAAATTCCGCAGGAATTCACTTCAGAAACACCAAACCATTCCTGCTCCTTGGATTGCCTGGCTTCATGGAGGGTGGAAAAGCTGCCCAGTTTCCCGGCAAACTGGCTGACTTCCCAATAAGCTGGCTGGGCAGCTGGCAAGCCAGGCAGCCCAGGGATCTGGCCACCTGGTGAGCTGGGTATCATGGGAGACCAGTCAGCCAGGGAGCAGGGCAGTCTGCCAGATGGATAGTTGGGGTGCCAGGCAGCGATGCATGGCTCTCTGGCAGGAAACCAGGGAGACAGGCTCTCTGGCCAGCCAAACCAGCCTGCTGGGTGGGTTTCTACTGAACACAATTGACACTTCCTCAAGGAATGTTTGGATTCTGTCCAATCAGCATTTTCCACTCAAACAATTCCACCGGAACAGATTCTACCAGCCCTCCTGCCCTCTGACCAGTTAAGCCCCAAATTTGCTAACGTGTGTCACTTCCTACTGCAAACAGTCCTGTTTCCCTGGGACTCCACTGACTTCACTGGAGCTTCTGACATGTGTAAAGTTACTCATGTGCATCAGAGTTTGCAGGATGGAGGCCTTAGTATGTTCCACTGTATTTGTTTCACAGATAATGAAAGACACAGATCATATTTCAACAGCTGCAGCATTCTGGCTGAGCAACTGTGCTGCACCTAAGCTTGGAGTTACTTATTAGCGTTTGGTTACTTGGCTTGGGGAGAGGAGGGATTTGGTGTTTCCTTTCTTTATGAAACAAACAAACTGTCCTTCACCACGACTAAAATGTGCTAGTGGAACTGACACAAGACCGCCTGGGACTGGAACTAGCTGTCTGAAACCTCAAGTTAATTTAGACACCACCAAAACGGTGCAGTCATGAGCAATTCACTGGGTCAGAGGACATGATCAAAGGCGGCAGAGGTCTGGTGTGCTCATGGTACATAACATTTTGGATAATGGTCGATGGTGATTAATTTGCTAATTAAATATAGTATCTATCCATTTACATTTAAATATAAATGTATATGTAGTGGCCACTTTGCAGACATTCAATGGCATAGCCACCCTGAAGTAATCAAAAATCATGCGTCAGGTCCCAAAATATCTTGACACTGGCTTAAAAATCATGAGATTGTAAAGATAACAAACAT
Organism: Chelydra serpentina; assembly: GCA_037349315.1. Classification (NCBI taxonomy): domain Eukaryota; kingdom Metazoa; phylum Chordata; order Testudines; family Chelydridae; genus Chelydra; species Chelydra serpentina. Next base: position 16,861 of record JBAIAC010000046.1, on the reverse strand, counting down.
GAGGGGGTTTGTTTCAATTGTCCTTCTGGGGTTTCAACCATTTTTTTTTCTTTTCTGCACAATCAGAGGTGCTAGAAACTTACTTTTTTAAAATAAATGAAGTCTGAACTACTCCTGTAATAATCACGTGACTCCAGTAGCTGGGGCTTGAAGAAATAGCCCAAAATATCATAAGACTCATGTGAGGGACAGTATGGGTATAAAGTCAATGGGCCGGAGTCCCCACCATTGTGCACCTTGTCACACTAGTCACTTGGTAGTGTATTACACCCATTGTCCTCTAATGTAAGGGGTCGTTCACCAACAAGGCTTTAACAAGATCAGAGTGATGGACCCAGGAAGTGAGGCTTGATCCATAATTTTTACTTTGAAATCTATATTTCCTATTGACTCCTGAGATGGGCTGGACGTTCTACCGGTTTCCTGGGAGACTTGGTGTGTTAAGGAGCAACTTGAAGGTAAAGAGAGACCTGATTTCTCTTGAGAATGAAAGGAACACAGAACATACAATAAAGTCAGTACAGTACATGGAAATACTGCCCTGCTGCTAAGTAAGCAAATCAGAGGGAGGTAGATGGAGGCAGGACATGGCCAGATAAAGTCTATTCACTGACTATATTTTTGTTCCTCTAACTATATCCTGTGGCTTCTGTGGCTGAGTCTCTGAGCGGGAGTTATTGTGCAGTCAGAGACAAGGTCACATCAGTTCTACAAAACCACTGTGTATCTCAGATCTATTTATAGTTATCTCATCTGCATGGAGCCTTGACAAGCTGCAGCAGGCAGGCGCTGGCCATTCCTCCCTGCAGAATGATTGGCTCCCACGAAGGCAGGTGTTTCTGGGTGCATTTACTCATGCTGGCCGAAGGAGTCATGCCATAGTCAGAGCAGAGCCAGGCCCAGACTGGGCCCTGAGCAGTTTACTTCTAGCTGAACTAGAGATAAGAGCCACCCTGCTGCCTCTGCTGAAGAAATCAAGCAGAGTCATTTCTGCCTGGTCTACACAGAATGAGCTGTGCACAGTTAGCTAAGAGCTGATTAACTCTGTGGCCAGGGTATGAGCTCAGAAAAGGCCTGGCTTTCAATCGCGTTAGCTAAATTGACTTAGCCTAACCCAATGGAGAAGCCCTCTTAATGCTTGTTAAGATGCCAGCTAACACATTTAAAGGTGAGTTAGCTGGCCACATTGAAACCTAAGCTACCCTAAGCTGGCTAGTATGCTCCCCTTCTCCCTGCCTCATAACATCGAGGGGACCATTCAGTGCAATTGAAAGGTGAGAAATTCCAAAGTGATTAAAGGAAACACTTCTCCACACACAGCAGGTAATTAGACGGTGGAACTCACTGCAACAGGAAGTCATTGAAGCAAAGAATTTAGCAAGTTGCTAAGAGGAACTGGACATTTATTTGGATAACAAGGATATCCACACAAGTTACAATAGTTACAGACTTTTGGAAGGGACATTAAACCTCCTGCTTAAACTGTTAAAGTTACAGACTGAAACTGATCTCCAACTCATATCGGTTAGGTTGTGCTCTTTGTCGGGGAGGAGTTATGTTATCCCCCATGACCACTGTGGATACTGAGCTAGATGGACTCAAATCTAACCTTGTCTGGCAATCGCTGTGTTCCTATGGCTTCAAATGCCTTAGCCTGTGTCTTAACAATAGGTCTGACTGGGAAATAGCAATTCCTTTTCGTAAAAGAAATTGGAGGTTGTGGACATTTGTTTGCTTTCCTCTGTGAAACCCGATATGAGACCTTCCTACATTTTTCAAGACACAAATGTATGAGAGTTCCTACCCTGGAGTACTCAATTGTCCAGCTAAGCATGGCAGACTTATGCTCAAGTCTCTGATCCAAACAAGATAGGGTCTCTCAGACTATAGGTGCACACCCTAAACATTGGGCTATTGCTTATTTGACACACTATAGATCATTCTTTCACTCACTCATGTTTTGACTAGAAATTTCCCTCCTGAGCCTGAGAAACCCAAGGAAATTTTCATCGAAAGAGACCTATTTCCCTGAAATAGTTTGGTTTGGATGAAATGGCATTTTTTGGCAGAAGAAAGTATTGTCAGGAACATCACCAGAGGGAGCTGGGAAAGAAGGAAAAAACCTGATCCTGGAGGGTGTGTCTAAATTTCATGCTGGGGCTGTGATTACGAGCTGAAGAAGACATACCCGAGGTAACTCTGAGAGAGCCAGAGTGCTAAAAATAGGGCGCAGCTGCTGCAGGAGGACTGGCTAGCTGCCTCGAGTCTATGCCTCATGTCCCATGCAGGTACGAACTCCTTGCATTGCCGCTAGCTACACTCTATTACAACACATTAGCACAATTGGCGCTAGTGCAGGAATAACTCCTCAAGTTGGAATTTACGCCTTCCAGCTTGAAGTGAAGACATATCTTGAGAACAGTTAGAAGGGGGAAAATCTGGCTGCACCCACCCCACAATCCCGTGAGGCAGCGTGTCAGCTTGCTTCTGACATCATCTTCCATTACCACCACCAGAGAGAAAAGGAGACAGATAAGGTGACCACTGGTGCATCCCTAGAATATCAGACACTCCAGTAGGCCTGGGAACAACATGGGCCCATCCTCACCTGTCTGGCCTCGCACCCACCGATGTGATTGCAGAGCCATTGGCCATTATCTTTGAAAAATCGTGGCAATCGGGGGAGGTCCCGGATGACTGGAAAAAAGCTAATGTAGTACCCATCTTTAAAAAAGGGAAGAAGGAAGACCCGGGGTCTTTTTTTAAATGTTTTTTCCATGGGCAAAATGAAATATTCTGATTGTGACCTGAATTGAAATATTTCATTTTATTTTTCCTGATTGAAAATCAGTTTTTTGGCACAAAACCAATTTTTTTTCTGCAGCTAGCTTAGCTTTTTCAGAAAACAGTATTTTCTGTAAGAAAACCATTCTGATAACAAATTCCTGACCAACTGTAGTGCTTAATATTCCTATTGTATGGAATGCCTTTGAAGTCAACAGGCTTACTCCCAGGAATAAATTTAAACCTGTGCATATGTGTTTGCAGAAGCAGCATGTGGTGGGGCAGAGTTTGAAAGCTGCTAAAGGGATTTGGATTCACAATCCCTGTTGATTTCTGTGACAACAGACATAGCAGTTTCCTACAATATCCTTGAAAAACCTTACTGAATTAAGTTTAAGTGGCTTTGGAGTCCATTGTATTAAAAATTCAAAGTGTGTATATTATTGAATGAATGTAACTTCTACAGGGGAAGGTGGTACCACTGTAAGTGTTATGAACTGGGAAGTGTTATGAACTTTACAGGACTATTTGAAACAATGTGTCAGACAAGAATGAAGTTTTTGGACAAAGTTAAGTGGGTTTCCTAAGAATGTCAATTCACCTTCCTCTAATTATGCAAAAACTCAGCCTTTTGAAACTACACCCTGAGGAAAGGACCTTTGTTTGCCAATCACAAATTTCAATTGTTGCCAAAACTAGAAACCTGCCAAACTGAATATTTTGTTGTTGTCTGTAACCACAAACTGATCATTTTCAGATGAAAAACAAAATCTCAGGCCTAAAGTAGAAAATTTTGGACTGAAAACTACAAACACCTCCACCCCCAAATAAACAAACAAACAAAAAACATTAAAAAACCCTTTTGACGCAAACAATTTTTGAGTTTCCAGTTTTCCAATACAATTTTAAATTTTTGAGGAAAGCATTCCTTTTTTTGCCAAAAAAAATTCTTTAGTTTAAAATCTGATTTTCAGTTCAAAAAAAGTTTCAATTGAAATAGTCAACTTTCCTATATATATATGAACTGAAGGATGGATTCTGCCTCAAGTAGAAGATGCAATGTGGAATAGTTTTGACTGTGCACAATTTAATTAATGAATTTCTATGTCAACAGTTGCAAGCAGATGAAAATATTTATGTATTTGCCTTAATTACTAAGCTATGTATGAGGATCACAAAATCAGACATGACAGTTGCTATTTGTTAGCAATCTGGAACGGTAAAGTATTTTATTCTCTGCCAGGAATGCTCTTCACTGGGTGGAATTTTAAATGTTTAATTATTTCAATGTCTTATGGTCATTTTCAAGCCTACTTTTGAACATCTGTCTGTGCAGTCTTGGATATTGATTTGGACCGTCTTGGTAACTGTTACCTACCTTTTTTCATCAGTAGGAAACACACCAAAATTATGAACAGGGCAAAAGGAATTGTAGATCCCAATATTAACCAATGGACCATTTCTAGAATAGAAATAACAGTCAACCTAAGCCAAAAAATTAGTAATTATGAAAGTGAAACAGGGAACTTTGTAAATTTGGGGTTAATACCTTTGTTTCACTTCATGTGAAAAAGATGCATGCATCTTGTAGGAAGGAGATCTGCACAGATTTTAGAACAACTTACTGAGATAATTTTTGTTCAGCTCCTTCCTGCAGAATTTCAAATGGGAAACCATCTACTAATGGTGACCTACATGTCCAAGCACTAATACTAGAGTAATACTGTTATTCACCATAATGTGGACATTTTTAAGTCTAGCAGCTTGAAATTGGCACAATTGTTTTACCCTCCAGAGAAATTATGATACTTTATAAAAATCCAATCACTAATACACCCAAGACACACTATTCCCAACTTTATGTGCCCACCAAGTAGCAGAATACATCTCATCCATTTCTATAATGTAATATATTTGCTAGAGGGGTCCAAATAAAGGAGAGACATCAGCTTGCTAAATTTGAGAAAAGAGGGTATTTTCAAGTCCTTATTCAAGCTCAATAAATTTTTTCAACTAATTGCTTTTTTATCAAAAAATGTATTTTTGGTGTCCAAAACTATTTGCCAAATTTGAGTTCAAATTCAACAAATTGGCTGGTTCCTGGCCAATGTGAGTGCAGTGCAGGTGCTCGGGGCAGGGGCAGCACATGGAGCCCCATGGCCCCCCGCCTAGGAGCCGGACCTGCTGGCTGTTTCCGGGGTGCAGCACAGAGCCAGGACAGGTAGGGACTAGCCTGTCTTAGCGCCGCAGCACCGCCGGCCGGACTTTTAACAGCCCGGGTGGCAGTGCTGACCGGAGCCACCAGGGTCCCTTTTCAACTGGGTGTTCCAGTCCAAAACCGGACACCTGGTCACCCTATAAAAAAATCACCAAAACTTTGTTATGTAATTTATGGGCAGCCCCTAACTCTAGTTCTGGGACTTGCAGGGAAGTGGGGTCTGGTGGTTAGAGTGGAGAGCTGGGACTCAGGATTCCTGGTTTCTACCCCCAGCTCTGGAAGGGGAGAGGGGTCTGTGGGCCTGAGGTGAAAGCTCAGAGCTAAGATCTCTGGCTGGGAGGTGAGAGGCGCTTGTCCAGGCAGAGAGCCCTGTGATACAAAGGGAGAGAAACCAGCCAAGCCACACAACAGATTCAGGCAAACCCTGACTGGGAGAGGACGGCCAGAACAAACAGCTGTGGGAAATTTCAGTGTAATAGCCGTGTTAGTCTGTATCAGCAAAACGAAAATAAGAAAGAAAAACTTGTAGCACCTTAGAGACTAACAAATTTATTTCAGCATAAGCTTTTGTGGGTTAGTACCCACTTCATCTGATGCATGGAATGAAACATACAGTAGACAGATATTTATACAGTCAGAGAAACATGATAAGGTGGAGGTGCATAGACCAACCTTAAGAGGCTAATTAGTTGAGAGGAACCATAACAGCAGGGGAAGAAAAACCTTTGAAGTGATGAACAAGATGGTCACACAGGTGTGAATGAGGATCATTAACTTAAGGGAAATAGATTCAATTAACGTAATGGCCGAGCCATTCCAAGTCCTTATTTAATCCTGAGGTAATGCAACCTAGTTTGCATATGAATTAGAGTTCAACAGTTTCTCTTTGAAGTCTGTTTGAAGGTGCTACAAGTTTTTCTTTCTTATTTTCGTTTAGCTGTGGGAAGGGCAGTGGGGCTCTGGCGCCATCTAGAGACAAGAGGGAAGCCCAGCTGGGAGCGAGCATGGCCCTAACCCTCAGCCCTGGGGCGGCTGGGCTTGGGCAGAAATGTCCTGGAAGGTTCCCCAGAAAACCCACAGCCTGGGCCTGGGCTGGGAATCAGTGACTCCCCCTGCTGCACATGCACCCCACAGAAGCAGGCCAGGGACTGGGGGAGCTGCAGCCCTGGCTGAGGGATGCAGGTAGTGATGAGGGTCCCATGAGGAAGTTTCCAACTGGGCGGATGAGAGCTCTGAGATTAGGCTGTCTATGTGCCGGCCGGCCGGACAGTACTGCGGGGGGACAAACACTAGAGCACTTGTGTTTGAGTTTCACACACAGAGGACCAGGAGGTGTTTGGAGACTTTCATCTCCCCCCTGTGCTCTGTTCCCAGCCCCCTCCTGGCTGGCCCAGGCCTGTGGGGAGTGCAGGATCCATGGCTTGGCAGAACTGGGGGGTGGGATAGCTCAGTGGTTTGAGCATTGGCCTGCTAAACCCAGGGTTGTGAGTTCAATCCTTGAGGGGGCCATTTGGGGATCTGGGGGCAAAAATTGGGGATTGGTCCTGCTTTGAGCAGGGGGTTGGACTAGATGACCTACTAAGGTCCCTTCCAACCCTGATATTCTATGATTCTATGAACTCTATTGTTCTCAAGGGGAGATGAGCTCCTGAGCATCCAAGAAGGAATCAGCATTGCACAAATTCACACTATAGATTTATTGCAATGGTAATAAACATGCTGACATCTGCCCTAGTATCTATAGAACTGCAGACAATGGAGGGGAGCAGGGATGGGGGAGGCTAAGAGAAATGCACCCAGAGAGCGCTGAGACATTGGAGAGCAGGGAAGAGCAGGGAGGGGTCTGAAGAAAGAGACACGGAGCAGAAAGACTTTCCCTAAAACTTTACAACGTTCAAAGGCGACTCAATGATTAGCTCACTGGCCTCTTCAGTGCTCGCCATTTCAGAGTCAGTGCAGGCAGCAGGTGCAGGCTGGACCATCTGTTTGAGAAGCTGGAGCGTTAGCTGGGCCTGCCACAGACTTTCCCTACGACGGCATATGTTGCAGTCTCGTTTTCCTGCACCAGAGGAAGATTTAAAACAAAAATAAAATCCTGTTATTCCTCTGCTAACCTCCAAACTCCAACAGCTAGAGACTGACATGGCAGCAGAATAGCCCTTTGAAGGGAGCTACGGGCAAAGCAGCTGATCAGAATATGGAGAAACAATTTTGCAAAAAATATGTGGATTTGTTTGCATTTCACGGGTTCAAGATGGATCAGTTTTTTATTTTTGCACAATTTGCCATTAATTTTTTATCAGAATTTTCAACAAATGTTATCAAAATCATTATTCTTTTTTTATTTACTGAAAGCCCAGTTCTTAGTAAACAATTTTAGCGATCACTTTGATATAAATATGCATCCATTTTTGGCAAACAGAATAGAAAATTTCAAAAGATTCCTGCAAGATTTTGTAAACCTTTTCATTTTAGAAAATAAGCTAATTTTTCTACAAACAATCTTTTTGTTCAAAAATTTTCAATCAGCTGAAACACAATCATGAGCAGGTAGAGATAGAAAACTGGGCTGAAGGAAAGAGAAATATTGTGTTTTTCTTGGATAGTTAAAAGCAATAATTGCAGTGACAGATGTTCTGGGCGGGATGCAGGAATCGCTGGGTGAGACTCTGCATGAGCAGAGACCAGACCATCACAGTGGTTCCTTCTGCATGACAATCTCTGAGGCTGCTCCCTATGCCCAGCAGGCAGAGAGAGGAATTCAAATTCTGGCTCACACCCCCAGCACTGAGGTCAGCTCTGCTGCGCTCCAGCATTGGACAGTGTCTAATGGCGCAAATTCCTGCTGGGACGTCCCAGATCCTGAGCCTGAAATTCACAATCAGGATTCACTGTTGGCATCTGGGGAAAGAGTTAGAGAGCAGGGGAGTAAGTGCTGATCCCTGGGAGAGCCCACCACAGAGATTTATCTATTGCTTGATCTAGTTGTTCAGAAATAACAAAGCCTAGCATCGACCCCGAGTCCGGTCACAGCTTTAGAGCATACGCCGTGTGGTCTGGCTCCCCCAGCACGGCCAGCGCAGCATTGGCTCGCGGTGACAGCACCTGCTCTCCTCCCAGACCTGACTGGTTCTTTAAATGGACATATTTCACCGGGGTGGTTTCTTCTATTTGGGGCTGGGTGTGAAATGGAAACTGCGGGGAAATAAACACAGCGGCAGCAGCCTGACAGCCCAAAATAAGCATGGGCTGGGGCTGGGGGACCACATCAGGGTTCACTCAGTGTCAACTCTAATTGTGTCATTGCAGCTGCAAGGGTGTGAGTGAGAGCTGAGGTGTGGACACCAGTTATTGTTATTATTATTTAACATGTCTTTGCGGGTAGCTCCTTTAAATCACAGCAGATCGGGTCCCCTGGTGCCAGGCACTGGAGGTTAGTGTAAGGCCCAGGGGAAGTTGCTGGCCTGTGCTATGCAGGAAGTCAGACTTGATGATCATAAAGGTCCCTGCTGTTCTGTGAATTACAGCACAGGGGTAGATTTAACCCTCCCTCAGCACAGGGAGCTGCACTCTACGACCCCTTGAGGCCCCTTCCAGCCCTCCAGCTCTTATACTCTGATCTCGCCTTTCAGATGCATAGCCCTCCCTGTTCCTCAGACCCTGGGTAGTGAATTGGGGCCAGTGGAAACACAGCCAGATCAGACACAGGCCGGAGCAGGGAGCCCGGCGTGAGCATTGTGCAGGGGGGCCATGTCAGGGTAAGTCACAGCTCAGCCATGCAGCTTTTGGGATATCAGCAGAGGACAATGGCTGGGCGGTTTCTGTGTCTGCTCCATGTCACACCCTGTCCTCCCTCGACTTGTTTTTTTCCAGCCTTGTTCAGTCATCAAACCCTTAGGCCTAGATCCTCAGAGGTACTGAGGTTCCAAACGTCCATGGACATAAAGTTAGGAACCTAAACAACCTCTGAGGATCTGGGCCTGGTGTCATAATCTCTTTGGGGCAGGGACTGTCTTCTGACTCTGTCTGTACAGCACCTGGTGCACCATGGCCCATGCATGGAGGGCACCAGGCCTTACCCACACACACAATTAGTAAGGGGAAAGAACAGGTACTTACAGAGGATCTGCTCATCCGTGGGCATGTTCTCAGTGCTGCCGTTCAGGAGCTGTTCCCTGTCGAAAGCAAGTGTGAAATGTGTCAGTGTTCGTGGGTGTTGCTCTGTGTTTGTGGTGCACATGCTGCTGCTGGCCAAGGAGTGATGCACAGGCCTCCCTTCCCAGCAGGTGTGTCTCAGACTATGTTAGACACTAACCCAGGAGAGAGGCCGGCAATCCCAATTGATCCTCAGGGGAACCAGTCCCTGTCCCGCTCACCAGAGAAAATACCAGGGCAGCTGAGAGCTCAGTTCCCCATCCCCCACACCTCCTTGCATCACACCCTGGGGACACATCCAGAATCACAACCCCAGGTGAAGGTATCTCCCTTCTTACCTTGGACATCTCCGTTTAGCTGAAACTGAAAGAAAAAGGAGACAGTTGCAGTTGGCAGAGTCTCAGCCACCCCTCGCTCCCTGCCCGACCAAGAGATGAGCTCCACCATGCTGTGGCCAAGGACTGGACTCTGCACTATGGTTACGGTGGGTGTTTCAGAGCTGCCCAAGGGATCTGGAGGCCAAGTTGCCATGTTAGTGTATCCAAATCCCCTGGGCAGTTTTTGGCAATATCAGCCTTAACATAGCTCACCTGAATAGCCCCTTGGAGCCAAGCAGGCTTCTGGCTCAGCCAGGAGAGTAGGGAGCAGCTGCCTCCTGTATGATGTATCCATCCCTCCGTTGGGGCCCAGGACAGACTAGGAGTGGTATTTGACAAAGTGCCCATGAGAGTACCATGGCACTTCAGCTCCTACTTTCCTTGGCAGCTTCTGAAATGGCCCCCAAGGCATTTGGGGAAACGTTTCTGAAAGCACCATAGTGACCAGGCCGCTTAAGTCCCATTTAAAACCATTGAATGTAGCTGCCTTTGTTACATAGGATCATTGGAAAATGCTCCCCTTGGTCTCTCCCTGACATGGCCACCATCCACTCCCAGCGTTGGTCTGAGGTCCCCGTTGCCTACCTTTCTTCATCAGCAGATAGATCAGTAGAGCCGGACACAGGACAGAGAGCCCCACGATTCCCCAGAAGACCTCCGGTCCCAGTTGCTCTCCTGGGAAAACCAGACCAACATGAACAATCCTGCGAGAGCCGGCGCTGAAGAGTTCATGCTGCAGGTCTCCCCACACTGGGGGTCATGCTGGCTGTGTGTCACTTACAGGTTATGGCTAGGACAGTCCCAGCCATGGCTGGGCCCACACGGCCCTGTCTGTGCTCCCTGCCCCTGCCCAGGCCAACTCCTGACAGCAAAGCCACTGCAAGAGGTAGCCAGGGAGTAATGGAGACCTCGGCGTAAGCATGTCCAGAGAAAGCTCGGGTATGTCAGAGACACGGAAGACATTCAGCGCAGAGCGGACACAGAGAAACTAACGCACTGGGATGGGGACCTACAGAACTACGTAGCAGGGGGTGTCATTCCCAGGACCAGCGCCCCCTTGGCCGTTATTCAGGAGGGGAAGAGTGAGGGGTTACGGGAAGGAGCCAGGAACTACTGTTTGTGGGCAGGGAGGTGTGAGTATATGGGAGCAGGGATGCTGAATGTGACTCCAGACAATACAGACAGACCCATTTCCCTGGCCAGTGCTGCATAGTCTGGCCACTTGCAAGAGGAAAAATCAAATTGGGGTGTAGAAAAGCTAAGCCCCACTGAGGGCTTGTCTTCACTACCTGCCGGATCGGTGGGTAGCAATCGATCTATCAGGGATCGATTTATCGTGTCTCATTTAGACACGCTTAATCGATCCCCGAACGCGCTCCTCGTCGACTCCGGAAATCCATCTCGGTGAAAGGCAGAAGCGGAGTCAACGGGGAAGCGGCAGCGATCGACTCGCCACTGTCCTCACGGCCAGGTAAGTCTATTACAATACGCTGACTTCAGCTACGTTATTCACGTAGCTGAAGTTGCGTATCATAGATCGACCCGCCCCCTCTAGTGTAGCCCAGGGCTGAGATTTGGGCTCAGGTTGCTGGATGGTCAGCAGTAACCATGACACCATGGGACCAAGCTTAGTGTATGTCTCACTGGCATTTTGGGGGCCAGGATGTGGGGTGTGTTTGATAAAAGAGCTACAAGCTTCACACTCTTGTCAGAAATAGAAAGAAGAGTATGAAGCGATTCCTGTGTTAGAGCCAATGAGACGGGATATTGGGCCTGGAGAGGGAAGTGGGAAGATGCCCAGAGACAGCTAGGATATGTCAGAGACATGGGGCATATTCAGCTCAGAGTGGATACAGGGAAACAAATGCACTGGGATGGAGACCTGAATGACAACATAACAGGGGCTGTCATTCCCAGGACCAGCACCCCCTTGGCCGTTCTTCAGGAGGGGCAAAGCGAGGGGAGACGGGAAGAAGCCAGGAACTACTCCCTGGGGGCAGAGAAATGTGAGGATATGGGAGTAGGAATGCTGAATATGACTCCGGACAATTCAGACACACCCATTTCCCTGGCCAGTGTGGCATACTCTGGGCCTTGGGCCATGGCTCCTCGGACAGGGTTGGTAGATCCATCTTGTTCACTCTAAGGCTAGTTCAGCTCTGGAACAGGCTTCCAAAGGAGGTTGTGGAATCCCCCTCATGGGAGGTTATTAAAAACAGGTCAATTTACTGACCAAAAATAAAAATGGAAAATTTCCAAGAAAGTCGAATTTTGGCACAAAACTCTTCATTTGTTCAAAGCCTACATTTTTCATTTGAAAAAAGTGTTAATGGAATTCCTAATAGTTCTCCTGTGCAGCCCACCCTGCAAACCAGCCCTGACACGCACCCTCACCCTCATGCTCACACTCACCCCCACCCACAACCCCACCCTGACCCTCACACTCACACTCACCCCCACCCCACCCCCACCCCACCCTCACACTCACGCTCACGCTCACCATCACACTCACCGTCACACATCCTCCTACTCACCCTCACCCTCACCCTCACCCTTACACTCACCCTTACCATTACACTCACCCTCACCCTCACTCTCACAGTCACCTCCTCCATCCCCCGCCCCCTCACAGTCACCCTCATCCTCACACTCACCCTCATGATCACACTCACCCTCACCCACAACCTCACACTCACCATAATCTTCACTCACACTCACCCCCACCCGCACCCCCACCCTCACCCTCACACTCACCCTCACATTCACGCTCACCCTCACCCTCACCCTCATCCCAACCCTCATCCTCACACTCACCCTCACAGTCTCCCTCTTCCTCACCTTCACACTCACCCTCACGCTCACCCTCATCCTAACACTCACACTCACCCTCATCCTCACACTCACCCTCACAGCTCCCCCAGTCCCTGGCCTGCTTCTGTGGGGTGCATGTGCAGCAGGGGAGTCACTGATTCCCAGCCCAGGCCCAGGCTGTGGGTTTTCTGGGGAACCTTCCAGGACATTTCTGCCCAAGCCCAGCCGCCCCAGGGCTGAGGGTTAGGGCCATGCTCGCTCCCAGCTGGGCTTCCCTCTTGTCTCTAGATGGCGCCAGAGCCCCACTGCCCTTCCCACAGCTAAACGAAAATAAGAAAGAAAAACTTGTAGCACCTTCAAACAGACTTCAAAGAGAAACTGTTGAACTCTAATTCATATGCAAACTAGGTTGCATTACCTCAGGATTAAATAAGGACTTGGAATGGCTCGGCCATTACGTTAATTGAATCTATTTCCCTTAAGTTAATGATCCTCATTCACACCTGTGTGACCATCTTGTTCATCACTTCAAAGGTTTTTCTTCCCCTGCTGTTATGGTTCCTCTCAACTAATTAGCCTCTTAAGGTTGGTCTATGCACCTCCACCTTATCATGTTTCTCTGACTGTATAAATATCTGTCTACTGTATGTTTCATTCCATGCATCAGATGAAGTGGGTACTAACCCACAAAAGCTTATGCTGAAATAAATTTGTTAGTCTCTAAGGTGCTACAAGTTTTTCTTTCTTATTTTCGTTTTGCTGATACAGACTAACACGGCTATTACACTGAAATTTCCCACAGCTGTTTGTTCTGGCCGTCCTCTCCCAGTCAGGGTTTGCCTGAATCTGTTGTGTGGCTTGGCTGGTTTCTCTCCCTTTGTATCACAGGGCTCTCTGCCTGGACAAGCGCCTCTCACCTCCCAGCCAGAGATCTTAGCTCTGAGCTTTCACCTCAGGCCCACAGACCCCTCTCCCCATCCGCACCCCCACCCTCACACTCAACCTCTGTGACAGGGGCATCGACAGAGCGGTGACTGGGGAGCCCAGGGCTGGGACACCAGGGGCTGCGGGTCGGGAGTGAGGGGCACCAGCAGAGCAGTGACTGGGGAGCTCAGCCCCTTACAGCCCCTCCCCCTCACACTGACACCTCCATGGACCCTCCCCCTCACAGCCCCTCCCCTTCACAGGGTGAGGGTAGGGGTGAGGATGAGTGTGAGGGTGAGTGTGAGTGTGAAGGTGAAAGAGGGAGACTGTGAGGGTGAGTGTGAGGATAAGGGTGAGGGTGAGTGTGAGGGTTGGGATGAGGTGAGCGTGAGGGTGAGTGTGAGGGTGAGGGTGGGGGTGGGGTGGGGGTGAGTGTGAGTGTGAGGGTCAGGGTGGGGTTGGGGGTGGGGGTGAGTGTGAGCATGAGGGTGAGGGTGCCAGTCAGGGTGAGGGTAGGGGTGAGGATGAGTGTGAGGGTGAGTGAGTGTGAAGGTGAAAGAGGGAGACTGTGAGGGTGAGTGTGAGGATAAGGGTGAGGGTGAGTGTGAGGGTTGGGATGAGGGTGAGGGTGGGGTTGAGGGTGAGGGTGAGCGAGAATGTGAGGGTGAGTGTGAGGGTGAGTGTGGGGGTGTGGTGAGTGTGGGGGAGAGTTTGATGGTGAGGGTGAGGGTGAGGGTGAGGGTGGAGGTGAGCGTGAATGTGAGGGTGAGGGTGACTGAGGGGAGAGAGAGGGGGAGTGTGAGGGTGAGGGTGAGTGAGAGGATGAGTGTGAGGGTGAGGGTGATGGTGAGGGTGAGGGTGAGGGTGAGTGTGAGGTGAGGATGATTGTGAGGGTGAGTGTGAGGGTGGGGGTGGTGGGGGTGCGTGTGAGTGTGAGGGTGAGTGTGAGTGAGAGGGTGAGTGTGAGGGTGAGGTCGAGAGAGGGGGGTGAGGGTGAGGGTGAGTGAGGTTGGGGGTGAGCGTGAATGTGAGGGTGAGTGTGAGTGTGTGGGTGGGGGTGGGGGTGAGTGTGGAGGTGAGGATGATGGTGAGTGTGAGGGTGGGGGTGAGGGTGAGGGTGATGGTGAGTGTGAGGGTGAGGGTGAGCGAGAATGTGAGGGTGAGTGTGAGGGTGAGTGTGGGGGTGTGGTGAGTGTGGGGGAGAGTTTGATGGTGAGTGTGAGGGTGCGGTTGAGGGTGAGTGTGAGGGTGAAGGTGAGGGTGAGGGAGACTGTGAGTGTGAGTGTGAGTATGAGGCTGGGGGTGAGTGCGGGGGTGAGGGTGAGGGTGGGGGTGAGCGTGAGTATCAGGGTGAGGGTGAGTATGAGGGTGCGGGTGAGTGTTAGGGTGAGTGTGAGGATGAGTGTGAGGGTGCGTGTGAGGCTGAGTGTGACGGTGGGGGTGAGTGTGAGGGCTGGGGTGAGGGTGAGTGTGAGTGTAAATATGAGGGTGAGTTTGAGCGTGAGGGGGACGGTGGGGGTGTGGGTAATGGTAAGTGTGAGGCTGAGTGTGAGGGTGGGTTTGAGTGTGAGGAGAGGATGAGTGTCAACGTGAGGGGGAGGGTGGGTGAGGGTGAGTGTAATGGTGAGTGTGAGGGTGAGGGTGAGGGTGGTGGGTGATGGTGAGGGTGAGGGTGAGGTTGGGGTGGTGGTGGTGAGTGAGTGTGAGGGTGAGTGTGAGGTCAGTGTGAGGCTGAGGATGAGGGTGACTGTGAGGGTGAGTGTGAGGGTGAGGGTGCATGTGAGGCTGAGTGTGAGGGTGAGGGTGAGTGGGAGTGTGAGGTTGAGGGTGATGGTGGGGCTGAGTGTGATGGTGAGGGTGAGTGTTAGGGTGAGCGTGAGGGTGGGGGTGGGGTGAGGGTGAGTGTACGGGTGAGTGTGAAGGTGAGGGTCACTGTGAGGGTTTGTGTGAGGATGAGGATGAGGGTGACTGTGAGGGGAGGGGGTGAGTGTGAGGGTGAGTTTGAGGGTGAGGGTGGCGGTGGGGTGGGGTGAGTGTGAGGGCCAGCGTGTGTGTCAGGGTGGGCGTCGTGGTGTGGATGAGGTGAGGGTGAGTGTGACGGTGCTGGTGAGTGTGATGGTGAGGGTGAGTGTGAGGGTGTTGGTGGTGGGGTGAGGGTGAGTGTGAGGGTGAGTGTGACGGTGAGTGTGAGGGTGGGGGTGGGGGTGGGGGTGAGGGTGAGGGTGCGTGTCAGGGTGGGGGTGAGGGTGCATGTGAGGGTGAGGGTGAGTGTGATGGTGGGGGTGAGTGTGAGTGTAAATGTGAGGGTGGGTTTGAGTGTGAGGAGAGGATGAGTGTGAGGCTGAGTGTGAGGAGGAGGGTGGGTGTGAGGGTGAGTGTGAATGTGAGTGTGAGGGCGGTGCATGAGGGTGAGGGTGAGGGTGAGTTTGGGGGTTGGGGTGTGTGTGAGGATGAGTGAGTGTGATGGTAAGTGTGAGGGTGAGGGTCAGTGTGAGGGTGAGGATGAGGGTTAGTGTGAGGATGGGGGTGAGGGTGCGTGTGAAGGTGAGTGTGAGGGTGGGGTGGGGGTGGGGTGACAGTCAGTGTGAGCCTGAGTGTGAGGGTGAGTGTGCGGGTGAGTGGGAGTGTGAGGTTGAGGGTGAGGGTGGGGCTGAGGGTGGGGGTAAGGGTTAGTGTGAGGGTGAGGTTCACTGTGAGGGTGAGGGTGAGTGTGAGGGTGGGGGTTGCATGAGTGTGCAGGTGATGGTGAGTGTGAATGTGAGGGTGAGTGTGAGGGTGAGTGTGGGGGTGGGGCTGTGGTTGAGGTGAGGGTGAAGGTGAGGGTGAGTGTGAGGGTGTGTGTTTGGGTGGGGGTGGGGGTTGCGGTAAGGGTGAGTGTGAGTGTGAGGGTGAGGGTGAGGGAGATGGTGAGTGGGAGGGAAAGGGTGAGTGTGACTGTGAGTGGGAGGGTGAGTGTGAGGGTGAGTGTGAGGGTGAGGGTGGGGGTGAGGGTGAGGGTCAGAGTGTGGGTCGGGGTGAGGGTGAGGGTGGGGGTGAGTGTGAAGGTGAGTGTGAGGGTGGGGTTTGCGTGAGTGTGCAGGTGATGGGGAGGGTGAGTGTGGGGCTTGGGTGGAGGTGAGGGTGAAGGTGAGGGTGAGTGTGAGGGTGTGTGTTTGGGTGGGGGTGGGGGTTGCGGTAAGGGTGAGTATGAGTGTGAGTGTGAGTGTGAGGGTGACGGTGAGAGTGAGGGTTTCGGTGGGGGTGAGGATGAGTGGGAGGGTGAGGGTGAGTGTGACTGTGAGTGGGAGGGTGAGGGTGGGGGTGAGGGTGAGGGTCAGAGTGTGGGTGAGGGTGAGGGTGAGGGTGGGGGTGAGTGTGAGTGTGAGGGTGAGGGTGATGGTGTGTGTGAGCGTCAGGGTGGGGGTGAGGGTGAGTGTGAAAGTGAGTGTAAGGGTGGGGTTGCGTGAGTGTGCAGGTGATGGTGAGGGTGAGTGTGAATGTGAGTGTGAGGGTGAGTGTGATTGTGGAGGGTTGGGTGAGTGTGAGTGTGAGGGTGGGTGTGGGTGTGGGTGTGAGGGTGAGGGTGAGGGTGGGGGTGAGGATGAGGGTTCGC